>OX461809.1:70879105-72221605 GCA_949802685.1 Dicyrtomina minuta | reverse complement strand
TTTTCATTTTCTTCTTCGTCTTGGTTTTCCTCTCATCTTCGACGCTCATTTTTCTCTGTGAGGGAAAATGGTGGAGAGAGAAAGACGAACGGCTTGGCTAGAGGCTGAACCATGGCCATGGTTTAGTTGAGTTGAGGAAGTACAAGAGAAGACGAGGAGGCAAGGAAAGAGAAATATTGACGGACAAGGGAGAATGACGACAGTTCCGTAGCTCACCGAACACCGAATGCATCACCCCCATGGAAGTAGAAAGCTTTTTTAAAAAAAAAAACACACACATGGGAATGGAGTGCACTACACACGGAGCGACCACTTCGCTCTCTCTCTCTATCTCTAGACCACAAAACTCAACAAATATTCTCCTTATTGAGTTTCATCGGTCATAGTTTACATGTAATAATATATCTTGGCATACATTCCCAAAACGCCCGCGTCCTTGCGTTTACTTTTCCTCATTGATACTTCCCAGTAGTGTGGAGAGTGAGCAGCAACAACCCCTTGGCCCTCCCCCTCCGATCCCATCACATCCTGACATCAGCAGCAGCAGCACCCGGAGCCCCGGACCAATGAGTGCCGCCAAGGGAGTGTGGACGTGGACCCACAGGGAAGTGTGCAGTAGGACTGGGTAATGACGTAAAGGAGTGTAAACGCAGTAAGTAGTACTGTAATAGTAATGCCTCCCACTATTGTGGGGATCATTAAACACTCAAGGTTAATTAAATCCATCCTTACCTGTAATTAATCAGGATGGATAAATAAATAAAGTTAGTGCTTGATGTCAGAGGAAAAGTTAGCCTGAAGGTTCTCGCTTTCAATTTTGGCAATGATTAAATCTGAGAGCATGATCCTTAAGGCTAACAGTTGACAGTAATTGCTATAACTTTTCTAGTGAAATCAAGGTCTTATCGGTAGGCTGTTAAATAGTTAAGCGGGTTAAATTACAATAAAATTACCATTGTACTAATGAATAATACATGAAAATATTTTAATCAATATTCAAAACGCAAATAATATAGGCTGACTCAAAGCTCGGCGCCTATCTTATAATATAGGCAAAAAATAGGGAATAAGGAGGCAGGCAGGGAATTTTAAAGAAAAATAGGCAAAGCGATAGGTAGGCAATACGAAAAAGTTTAAAATACAGGATAGGTAGGCAATACAAAAATTAGCCTAGGAAGCATACAAATTATGATAGGCAGTTCTTGCAATTTATAGGCTGCAGAAAGGAAGATATATTAAAATAGGCTTTTAATAGGCTAATAAAAAATTAGGCAGTAAATAGGTTTTGTAAAAATAGGCAAATAGGAGATAGGCAAATTGGTAAAAATAGGCGATAGGTAAGCATCAACTTTATAAAAAATAGAATATGCGATGGGTATACAATCAATTCTCAAGACTCTGGTCTGGTGTGTGGATCTGCAGTGGCGAATCGGGAAAAATCCTAACAAAGATTTTATATTCAGCGGCCATTTTGATTTAAGCGCCCCTATGCTGCCCCGTGTTAAATATTTAGCTCATTCCAAGGCAGGGGCTACACAAGCCCTTATATTAGCTCGCATCAGTCGCATCCCGCTTGATTGGCTCTGCGCTTCCGAGTCCACACTCTTCTGTCCCCACTCGTGTGTTCTTCTAAAAACAGTAAAAACCGTTATGCCATTATTAGAGTGTACTGAGTCAATGACTGAGCTGGAACTGGAGCCGGAGCCGGAGCTGAAGCTGGGTGTAGTGGTGTTGGTGGAGTGTGTAAAAGCGGTCGTGGTAAAATATGTGGAACCCTCCAAATGTCCAAATCCGAATACTTGTCTGACCCAAACCGAGACCGAAGCCCAACTAAATGGAGAGCCAGAGTAGACCTATGAATCAGGTGGTGTGGACTAAAAGTCCTCTCGTTCGTCCCTGTCGATGTCGTTGTCGTTGTCGCTCCACACACAAGGAAAGAAGTGAGAGAACAAGAGGAGGAAAAAGAGTGTGTACACACACACACACACACACACACAGGAGAGACACACATCCCGAGTCTCAACTGACTCCGTCCCTAATAGATGAATGTGAGTATTTTTTGGTATGTAGCTTACCTACAGGGAGTGTGGAGAAGGTTTGTTGCGCCTCGACTCAAAGGCACCCATAGGAGCTACATTCCCATTACAATTTGAGCAGATGAGATTCGGCTTTTTGAGAATAAATCGATGGCGGCGAGGTACAACGTCCAACAAGATTTTCTCATCCCTCCCCCGCCTCACATATTTACTTCCAGTCAAGTATGCTTGTATGCCTCTCTCTCTCTCCCTCTCCTTTGTACATCCTATTATGGACCGGCGATTTCATGGAAGAATTTTCTCTGTCCTCTCCTCACTCACTCACTCACTCACTCCATCCAACTCTCACCCCAAGGAAGGATCCAATAAATTTAACTATCATTCTCACAATCTCGACACAATTTTCTTCACATATTTTTTTTTTAATAACTTCCATCATCTCTTTATGTATAAATCCCAGTTCCAACTACAATCCAGGTAGTACAATGAGAATGAGCACCTCCTCGTCTTTTTCTATCTCATATAGACAGTATTATTTTCATGGACGGACGGACGGACCGAGACGGAGGGAACCCCCCTCCAGGAAAAATCCGTCTCACTCACTCACTCACTCATATCTACATGTTAGACACTCAAGTATAGGTACCTAATTACACATACTAAGCTGAATTCAATCGTGTCATATTATCAGTATTCCACAAGACATGCATACTAATGACTCGCTTTGAAGTGAAAAGAAAACCTTTCCAAGTTTTTATAAAAATGTCAAAAAATTACAAAAAAATACCAATCAATATCATAATATAGTTTGCCCTTTTAAAAAGGAATTCAAATCCAAATCTACCTATGTGCTGTATAGCTCGCTAGAGAGTGAAGAAAGAAATAGAGAAATTAGGAAAGGGTGAATAGTTATAGTATTTTTACCCATTAGATTTTTCGTAGGTAATGTATAGTTTACATGCGAGATTAAGATTACGGAGAACAAATTTATTTTTTAGCAAATTCACTGGCATGCATTAAAAATTATTCATTTTTACCTATATTTACATAATATACAACACTTTTATTATTAGTATAATAAGTTTATTACAACAATGCGGGTGGATTTCAATTAGTTTCTAATTTTCTAACACAATCAATACCATGCGTAGTGGATAAACTCGATTACGACTACAATCCGAGTAGACGGTGTAAATAGCTAAAGCCTATAATATGCAGGTATGTGAAATTGACACAGGTGTCAACAGTGTTTCTTGCGTGATCAAACTATTTACTGAATTCCATGTACAGTCAAATCCGCCGGTTATAAGGGTTCCGGATGTAAGGGAAATCCTGCTTAAAGGGACAGATTTAAATTATTTGGTTGGCCAGCCTATGTTTGAATGTTAAAAATATCCGGATTTAAAGGAACCGATATAAGGTAAAATCCGGTTAAAAGGGACAAATTTTAGACCAAACCAAGACAAACAAGTGGAGCACTACTAGGCTTTACAACTACACTGCACTTATCTTACCTGAACATTAACTATTTTAAATAATCTAAATAATGTGTATCTATTGAACAAAACTGTATATTCCTTGACCATGTTTTGACTAAAAATAAAAATTTTAAATAAAAACTATGTGTTGTGTCCACTTAGGGAAGTCCCTAAAAGTCCTATTATAAGGGAAATCCCTTAAACGGTTAAAAGAGAATCCGGCTATAAGGGACCGATTTTGCCGGTCCGCAGGCGTCCCTTATACGCGGATTTGACTGTATACTCAAATCAAAGGAAGGAGGTAAAGGAGGGGGTAGCCTTTAAAATATCACCCTTCTTTTAGTGAACACTATGTATATACAAGTTGTTCATAAATAATTTAATACATTTTACTCAAACATCAGGTATTAAACGTAAATTTTTAATTCTTACCTATTACCTAACTACTTAAACAAAAATAGGAAAAATATATTTTAGGAAGGATTAAATCCTGTGATTATTTGAACTATTACATATAGAACTTATGTGTCAATGTGTGCGTATCAAGTGAGACACTTACATTTTACGGACAGACTTCCCGCAGTTTAGGTTAGGTTTTGCGGGAGCATAATAAGCGAAAATCATTTGAGAGGATAATATAGGAGACGGGGAATAAAGAGTACGGCCTACCTAGGCACCTACTTATGAGTACCTATATAGGACCGTATAGCCTAGGAGAGTGGGACGTCGCGGTGGTTTTTGCGAGGAAAACAAATACACTTTTGGCCATGATTACGATAATTGAATTCTATGGAGAGGTATGAGTGTGAAAGGGCATATTCTTGAAATAAGCTAATAATACATTTATGACGGAGATGGGAAACGGTTAAAAGCCTATTTACTTGGAAATAGTGAGAGCGACTGGAGTTGATGACATTGACATATAGAGTCCCTCCTATACCTACTTGATTTCCATATAATATATCCCCATCACCCTACTCTACCCTACCCTACCTTACATACTACATAGGAAGTCAAACTGAAGCATGTTTAAGGAAATGGGGAGTAAAAGTGTGAGACGGCCTCGTCGGTCGGTGACTGTGTTGGGAAAAGTAAGAGAGAGTAAAAGTGTTGGGGTCTACACAGAGCCATGGATGGTGGAAGTGAGTAAGTATACTATGTAATGTCAGTAGTTGGAGAGTGTGAATATGAAACAATAGGGAGGAAAGTCGAATATTTTTGAGGTGAACAGTGTGCGGGAATAGGGATGGGGAGGCAATAGGGTCTCTCCGAATATCGGATCGGTCGGTCGGGAATGTATGATTATACTCTATACGGTTGCGAGCAGTTGTTGTGAAGAAAGTATGATGGAAAAAGAGGAGGGAAAAGAAGGGGAGCTCCTCAACCCGCGTAGTCTAACTAAATGTGTGTAGTCCTCATCCTCATTCTCATCCTCTTTGAACATGCACCAAAACTTAAAATCAGAAGAAAGTCTTTTTACTCCCGCAAACTCTCTCTCTCTCTCTCTTTCTCGCGTCTCCAGTTTTTCGTCCTAGCGGTTCTTCCCTCGCTTTCAGCTTTTCCATATAATACAACGCCTCAGAGTCAGACAGAAGAAGACGAGAGAGACAGGAGATTCAAAAACAGCAAAAACGTTTGTTCCAAACTCTTCCAAAAACTCCAACATTACACCAACTCCAACTCCAACGCCGGGATATCCCACATCTTTTCTTTTTCACTATATTCTTTGCTTAAGCTTCACACTCTCATGATTTTCACTGTTGATTCGGATTTCCGAATGACCTGACCCTCCTTCCCTCAATCCCTCTGCGAGAGTTTCCCCAATGCCAATCTGGATGTGGACGGGAAGGGAAAAGGCAGAGCAGGGAGGGACGGCCTACCGCACGTTTGCTGGGTGAGTGAGAGATCGACAAAAATGATTCATATTAATAATACCCAACTTCCCACCAAATACCAAAATACTCATCGTCAGTACACATAGGAAGGAAGAGAGGAGGAAACTGTTCTTTTTTTATTCCCATCTCATAACATCCTCAACACAATGTCCAAATTCTCCTCACTAGTCATTCCATTCCATTCCCTGTGTATGTCACTAAAACACACACACACACACACAAATACAGAGTCATCCTTTGATTTTCATCCGGATTGCGAGACGAGAAAATCACGTACCCCCAACCCCCATATCAATTCACACACTTCCCAACCGCCAACTAAACTATTACCTATTTACTCACACGAGGTTTGGCTTGGTAGTAGGTGGGTATCTTGTATGGATATCGGAAGACTATATATCGGATCGGAAGGTAGGGTTGCACTATTTATTTTCTCTATATATTCAAGGGAACGTAGCTTATACATACCTATATATGCCTATATATATTCTCCTTTCTCTATCCCTGGTCCTGGTTCTGGCACTCTACACTTTTCCTGCTCAAAACCGCTCCGCAACTCAGGTTTTCTCTTCTTTACCACATGCCAGTTTATTGACTTGCTTGGATTTTCATTTATTCCAATCCCAACAATCTTGTTTACATGTAAACATCCAGAGCCGAGTCCTATATATGTGATACACGTAATGTATCTACTTGGAACAAACAAGTATTCAACTATTTCAAATAAATAAATAAATGTCTCTCAATTTGCTACACTTGAACTTCAAACGTCAAGCGGATACTATATTATGCTCCGTTTATTTTCTTTATACAGTATATAGGTATATAACGGTATACCTTGTAGTATATGTATGAAAGGATCATCTTGAGAAAACAATAGAAACAACAATAATATCCTTACTTATATCGCATCGTTAGTTGCACTATCAACGGGAATCCTTCGGGCTCTTATATTTTAACAATCACAAAAAATTACTGTATTTTATCCCTAGCTTATGTTATTAAAATCTTCAAGGGCCTACACATAATAATATAAGCAAGGCACCTCTACTAGCAAGCAGCACAAACAATCTATGAAATAGTGAAGAATGACATTATTTTTCCAAAAAAAAATTAAAAGAAATAAATCCAAATAAAATACATAAAAATAACTTACAACCTTCATTTTTGTAAGTACGTTTTGCAAAAAAAAATTAGACTAATCCCCTTATCAGTACTAATTGTTAACTGGTTCCATTTGATTATTTTTATTTTCACTGTCATTTTTATTATTGGTACAACAAAAAATGTAAAAGGAAAATTCAATCTAAATCGTGAAAAAAATCCGCCCAGGAGCGACTGCGAGCGAGTGGGTATTCCAAACCAAGACCAAGACCAACAATTGACGTATAACAGACAGAATAATAATACGTAAGTGGAAAAGTGCCATTAATTTCCCCGCGCAACTTGGATTTTGAATCGAGAGAGAGAGATGGAATTTAAGCACCAGGGACCGTCCAGAGTTAAGGGACGAATGAGATGCTTTGGCTCCAGAGACGAAAAGGAGCTTTCGCTCCTCTCCTTGCAATGCAATGGAAATGGATGGAAGGGAAGGGATATAATATAATATTAAATGTGCCTCTCTACTACTCTCTCCTTGCATCGTTCGTCTTTTGGCTCGAGGAGGGTGTTTGGTGGACGTCGAGGAACGAGACTGACGACTGTGTGTGTGTGAGAGAGCTCCCTGTCTCGCCACCACACAGCCGAGTTAAATATGTACCTAGTCCTCCCAGCTATTAGCACAGTACACCACCACCACACGTCCACTCCTACTACATACTATTACCACTACACTCTCAAAGATACAACAACTTTTTCTAGATTTTTTTTGACAATGTATTAAGACTCGTCCCATACAGCTGATGTGTGAGGGTCTTCTGGCTCTGGTACTGCTTCTGCTTCTGGTGTTATATCAATTGTGTTGAAATGAGTGTCCCTAAAATCAGAATGTTATGTTGGGTGGGATACGCTTTAGATGCGAACCGCCGGAGTGAGATAGATTTTTGAGCGTGTACACATACACAGGCGGACGACTCAACGGAAAGTAAGTGGCAGCTGGGTGAGAGGAGAGCAGAAGAGTTGAATGTAGATGGCTGAATCAAAACAATCTTTCAGTCTTCTCTCTTCCTTAGTTCATGTTGTCGTTAGTTGTGTGACTTGGTTCGGTCCTAAACATCATCATCCTTCCTCACTCTCCTCAAACTTTATACTTGTTGTAGTAGTAATGCTCCTCCAACTCCAGTCTCCGTCGTCTACGTGCATGATTTTTGAAGCTCAATGGAATTTCAATTATTATTACTCCGAGTGCAACAAATTTAAATGAACTGGAAATTTTAAAATAAAAATCCATTTTTAAATTCCTTTTATCGCTAACTTGAAAAAATTTCGATATTTACGTACACACATTTGTATCATCGAGCGGAGCGTAAAATGTTGCATCAGTAAGTCATATATAAGTACCTACTACCAACTACTGTAAACTTTACACCTGGCTATTTGTTTGTAATTTTGTGGGTTGTTAAATTACGAAAATTTAAATGTGGAAAATCAAAGGTTTTATTTTTTTGAGGGGGGAAAGTGCCTAAATGTGAACCATACATGAGGGTAGAGCGTGTTGCTGCGAATGAACCTCTACAAATAATAATAGTTGCTCGGAAGGACTCCTTCCCGTCCTAATTTTGGTTATATATTTTTTTATTGAAGAAAAAAAATGTGCTCTTTCAAATTGAGCATGACGTGAGAGATTTAATCAGTGAGAGATTTAATTTCGCCATTTCAACGTATTTAAAAAAAGTGGTTAAAATTATAACAGTGATTCAGGAAAATCCTCTGAACATTATTGTGTGAAATGTCAAAATGGGAAAATCAGTGTAGAAATGTGTGAATAGGATCGTATTGCTGTGTGTTATGCGTACAATTTATAGCGATTCGCTGCATACTTTCACGGCCGTAGAATTTTATAGTGGTTCACATATAGTATAGGACTCTGTGATTCACATTTAAGACATTTCTACTATTTTTCTGATTTTCGGACTTTCCAGTTTTTAATTGAGAATTTTGATAATTTACATATCGGTAACGAAATTAATGACCAGAATTTTAATACAAACTTAAAGTTGGCAAAAATTAAAGTGGTTCACATATAGGCACCTTACTAACTACTACATTGAGTTGTGCTAATTATGCTACATGTGCTATAGATGAGTGATATACTGATGCCTAAAGGACCTGGGATGCAAGGCCCAAAGGATGCTGTTATGGAACGATTGCGGAGAAGAATAACAGGTAATTTTTACATTTATTTTATATATTATATTATTATTATTATTTGGGTTTTATTCATTCTTCTTAGTCATACAACAACATTAAACATTTACACTTACACAGTAAAGTCACAAATGCATGATAACATTACCGAAAACAGCATAAATAATTTTGATAGAAACACCAATGTACAAAATTTACTTTATCTTACTTACTAACACTACTGTGGCGAGCAGTGCTAAACATACCACGCTCTACCACGCACTACCACGCTCTACCACGGACTACCACGCTCTACCACGCTCTACCACGCTCTACCACGCTCTACCACGCCCTACCACGGGACTACCACGGACTACCACGGGCTATAATTTCATCCCCACGGGTCCCACTCCAATTTAATCTCATCCCCACGGTTCCCCACGCAATAAAATCTGATCCCCACGGTTCCCCACGGGTCCCGACGCCATATAATCTCATCCCCACGGGTCCCCACGCAATATAAACTTATACCCACGGCTCCCCACGCAATAAAATCTGATCCCCACGGTTCCCCACGGGTCCCCACGCCATATAATCTCATCCCCACGGGTCCCTATGCAATATAAACTTATACCCACAGCTCCCCACGCAATATTAACTAAAACACACGGGCTACCACGCAATACAAACTCATTTCCACGGTTCCCCACGGGTCCCCATGCCATATTATCTCATTCCAAGGAGTCACCACGAAGATAAACTTATTCACACGGTTCCCCACACAATATAAACTTGTATCTACGACACTCGACTCGATATTCTATTGCATGGGGATCCGTGGGGAGCCGTGGGTATAGGTTAATATTGCGTGGCGACCCGTGGGGAAACGCGGGTATGAGTTTATATTGCGTGGGGACCCGTTAGGAGCCGTGGTTATAAGTTTGTATTGCGTGAGGACCCGTAAGCAGACGTGTGTTTTAGTTAATATTGCGTGGGGAGCCGTGGGTATAAGTTTATATTGCATAGGGACCCGTGGGGATGAGATTATATGGCGTGGGGACCCGTGGGGAACCGTAGGGATCAGATTTTATTGCGTGGGGAGCCGTGGGTATAAGTTTATATTGCGTGGGGACCCGTGGGGATGAGATTATATGGCGTGGGGACCCGTGGGGAACCGTGGGGATCAGATTTTATTGCGTGGGGAGCCGTGGGTATAACTTTATATTGCGTGGGGACCCGTGGGGAGACGTAAGTATAAGTTTATATTGCATGGGGACCCGTGGGGATGAGACTATATGGCGTGGGGACCCGTGGGGAGACGTGAGTATAAGTTTATATTGCGTGGGGACCCGTGGGGATGAGACTATATGGCGTGGGGACCCGCGGGGAGACGTGAGTATAAGTTTATATTGTGTGGGGGACCCGTGGGGAGACGTGGGTATAAGTTTATATTGCATGGGGACCCGTGGGTATGAGATTATATGGCGTGGGGACCCGTGGGGAGACGTGGGTATAAGTTTGTATTGCATGGGGACCCGTGGGGATGAGATTATATGGCGTGGGGACCCGTGGGGAACCGTAAGAATGAGTTTGTATTGCGTGGCAGCCCGTGGGGATGAGGTTTTATTACCTGGTAGCCCGTGGGAATGAGTTTTTATTGCGTGATAGCCCGTGGGGATGAATGGCGTGGGGACCCATGGGGAACCGTGGGGATCAGATTTTATTGCGTGGGGAACCGTGGCGATGAGATTAAATTGGAGTGGGACCCGTGGGGATGAAATTATAGCCCGTGGTAGTCCGTAGTAGTCCCGTGGTAGAGCGTGGTAGAGCGTGGTAGAGCGTGGTAGAGCGTGGTAGTCCGTGGTAGAGCGTGGTAGTCCGTGGTAGAGCGTGGTAGTGCGTGGTAGAGCGTGGTATGTTTAGCACTGCTCACTGTGGCAGCCAGAGATTAATTTTTCAAGGAAATATGAAGAAGCCCGGCGACATATAACAAAGCGCATCGGTATACAAGAATTTTCTAACATCACTTACTTAAGTCTGGAACAACCAGTAGAAAAAATCAATTATTTATTGTTTAACTATCATTAGGACATATTAAGACTTTTTCCTAACTGGAATTGTAGACTTTTTGTATCTTCCAGTGCTACAACTTATCAGACTATTTTCATTATTCAGTCTGTTCGACCGAGAGTTAGATCTTTCGTACTTTTTAAGCCAATGTTCATATCTACCAGATTTCATTAATTTCTTACCAAATTTTTTAAACAGGTTACAGGAAACATCATAATGATTGCACGCCTATTTTTGAACAAACTGTCAATGGACTTAATGATAGACAGAAACAGGACACACAGGCACTTCGACAGCGCTTTCTTGAGTCAAAATCCAAAAAGTCCGCCAAGAAGTCAGACAAAAATAAACAAGAAGGCTCAAATAGTTCGGTAAGTTTTATTTTAATGTGTTTTTGGTAAATGATGATAAAATTCGGGCTTCTCCGTCAACCGATGTTATGCACTAGCATAGTCTAACACTTAGGATTATGACTAAATCACTAAACTTGTTGCTCATGGCATGAATATGTCTGGGATGTTTTCTTGAGCATGCATATTTTGAATTTTCATTTACGGTTTTGCGTGTTAAACATTGTAAAACTGTGAAAGATAAAATTAACCTCATTAAAGAATTCACAAAATGTATTTTCTAAAAAGTAGCTTTAAATACGGATTCATTACTACCTATTCATATAATTTTTTGTTAATATAAAATATTATAGTGCTTGCTCATGTACACAAACTATTTTTTTTAAATTACATTTTGGACCATGGTCCAGATAGACTTATCTTTGATGTGCTAATCATTCAGTATTGGATTGTAATTTACCTTCCGTTGTTACATGCCTTATCTTTTGTGTAGAGTGCACCGAAGTTGCAGAAAAGACATAGTGAAGACATTGACATGAGCTCTGGAGGGCCTTCTGGTATAGAGTGCTACGAACCCCCGACAAAAATACCTGCATGCGGCAGCGTTAACGGTAACATAACCGCAAACTCGGCGACTGGTTCTTTCAAGCATCATCAGGGCCAGGCACAAGGAGGAAGCAATTTAAAGTCTCAGTTGTCAACTACGAATTGCAAGAATCCTCACCAAAATGTAAAAGCGTTGACCAATACAAATTTAAAGTCGGGCAACGGGGCTTCAGTAACCCAGATTGGGAGCCCCATTTCAGACCACCGTGCTTTGGGGGTGATCGGATCTACGAATTCTTCCTTCACCTCGTCAAGTACTAGTAATATTGAATTTAAGACGGAACCCAATCCAGCATTTGTGGACTTGGATCAGTGTGCAGCAGCGTTAGAAAAGGATGCAGCCGAAAATGGTTCTATAATGTCTGCTCTTATTGGCGACGTTGCCAATGATGGCATGATTAACTACGACACTCTTAAAGATCTGATTTCAGAAATTTCGGATAACCCAGACTTTATGAAAGACTTTGACGACTTCGACGATGATCACAATAGTAAAAATATTCCAGCTGGCTTAGACGCAACTTCTAACCATTTACATAGTACAAATACAAACCCTTGTGCCGAGAACAGTGCATCTTTTGGTGGCCATAGCCGTACTCCTCCGGTTGCTCCTGTTACCCCCACCACAAGCTCTCCAAGACTCAGCCAGGTGAAAATGGAGTCAGAATCCAGCAATTCGGGATATTCCACTGACAACGGATGTGGGAATCGAGGATTATCGCATTGTGCTGGACCAAGTCCTGCAGCTGCAAGTACTGCCAGTCCGTTGGCATCCCAACTAAGCTCTCATCACCCGTCACAGACTCCACCATATAGTTCAGGCTCTGCCATGTTTGATAGTGCATCCCCAAGTGGGGCCCAGGGCCAAACAAATCCGTTAACTCCGAATTCTAATTCTAATTACTGTCCAGCTTCCAGTACTTCTGCCTCGCATAGTTCAGTGGTGACCGGAATAAATTCGAAAGGCACGCGGATTCCGTACACTTCTCCCGGCAGCTTAGCGCTTGACAGTCCTGCTGCACAAACTCTGAAGCAGATGGCTGAACAGCATCAGCACAAAACCCAACTTGGCATAAGTACCTTCAAATCAAATCCCGGTTCAAGTCCGTCACCAGCGAGGTCGCCGTTTAGTGGCGATTCCTATGGAGGATTTAGTGGCTCCGGAGAATTTTCAAATACTGGCAACATTAATGTGAATAATAGTACTAATTCTTCAAACTATTCCAATGTATCCGTTAGAACTCAATCCGGTGGCATACCCAGTGTATCAGGTGTTAGTGACAGTATGACTTTATCAATGCCAATTAAGCAAGAGACCAGTATGTATAGTCCTCAGTCAACCTTTCCAACGATGGATATTCAACGAAAAAATGTTAATACTAATCATGGCCATATTCCACAACAAGCCCCTCCGCCTCCTTCGCAATCACAGCATAAAAGTTCTGTCAGCAACCCAACTCGGTTGCCGACGGCAATTATGCAGTCGCAACAGCAACCGCCTTTATACTCAAAGTCTTTCAACCCTGCGAATTCTTCAAGAAATCAACTGGGACCTAATGTGAACACCAATGTCAACAGCAATCCATTGCAACCTTTTATGAACAGACCACCCAATCCGGGTTTGAGTTCCGTACCACCAAATAATTACCCTCCTACCAGTCATAGTGGTTATCAGGGGAATACCAGCCACTCTGTGCAAATGAATTCGACACAAATGTCCATTTCACAATCAAATCCAGCATCTTTACCAGTAAGTTTTAAGTTCTTTGTAATGGTAATGTTTTGATGTCGTTTTTTAATCATCTATCATGCAATACAAATATAATGAATATTTTTAAATAGTACTCAGCTCTATTTATTTATTTATTTATTTGAAAGAAACAATTTAAACGATAACTCCCCGATTAACTCTGACTTTTTGATCCTTGAATTGTGTTTGTAATGACGTTATATTTCCAGGTTTCAACTTCCGGATCTCATCAATGGGAGATAAATTCAGACCCAAAGAGTACTTCCATGTCGGGATCAGCGCATCCTCAAAATTTTTATTACCAAAATCAAGGGGTTTTACCCCACTCTCAGTTGCAATCAAACAGCAATATTGACCCCAGTGGTAATAATCAAGACCAGACTATCAATTTCACCCAGCAACACTTAAGAATGTCCACTGGTGCGGCTCCGGGTATCAATCGAATGGTAGGTCCCGTGTCAGGTCCCGCTGTCCCTAGTAATGCCGCAATGACACGTATGACTTTACCCCCTCGAATGGCAAACCAACCCTGTCCTAGCCAAAATATGAGCGAAATGGGAATTGCAAGGATGGAGATGCACCAAAGAATAATAAGACACCAACAACAGGTTCGTACTGCTGGTCTACAAGATCAAATAACTGACTGTTGAGTACCTTAATTAAGTCGTCCTAGTTTTTGAGGTGTATGAATTTGACGCCGTTTTAAGTAACCAAGATTATTCTGCAATTTTAACACAATTGTCTCACATGTATTTTAAATCAGTGACGAAATAATAGTATTGATATTGAGTGCTGAAGGATTGGTTGAAAACTCAGTGGTAGGTAGCTAGTTTCTCCACATATTTGAAACGGCATTTAACGCTATCAAAATCCTATTTTAATCTCTGAAATTTTCCTGACCCCACTTTATAAACTGTCAGTTCCAGTCCCAGTTAGCGTATATTTGCCAAAAAATTGGAACTTACGGTCAATTTTACTGTTGTGGCTGAAGTTCAGGGCTTTATCAGCTCCAGTCTTTCTGATAATTTTTTATACACATTCAGTATATGTACATCCCTATTTCAGATCTTAGCATTTTATGCGTTTTTATAAAGCTGGTCATTTTCATAAAACGAAATTAAAAATTAATATCTGATAAAATAGGCTAGAAGAAATGCTAAGAAGTCGAATTCTCAGATTTAAACTAAAAGATATTTTGAATTTGAGAATGACCACTCATTCAAATCTTATTGGTGATAGATGGTCTAGGGTCCCAAATATATTCTTAATTCTTACGTATTAGAAACAAATCCGGTACGCGCAAAACAAAGAAGATGCAAAATGCTTGGTTTTTTAGGTTCAGAGTTCAGGGGCATCAGGCGTCCAGTAGCAAAAACGGTCCTTAGTTTTGAGACACAATTCTGTTTTGATTTTTTTTACCCGTGGCATATGTGACGCATTGTGATCAACCCGGACCAGTACTTTGTGGTAATTAAAAAGTGGCAAATGATAGCTATGTTACTTTATGTAGAGAATTCATCATCGAAAAACTCAAGCACTTACTATTTTGAGATGGATTGTTTTCTTGAGGATTTTTTCTAGGATTACCGTAAACATAATGAAAACTACTGTTACTTGAAGCTTTAATTTTGTAACTTGTACAATTTGTACTGAGTCAATACAGTTTTCCCAATGACTCTTAATTTACCTAAATGTGTCAATAATACATTGAGTTACAATGAGAATTCGGAATGAACCTTCGATGTTTATTATATTGCATCAACTCCACGGGGGTTAAAAGTTGATTAACAGTTATTCCCCAATCGGTTTCTATATGTAGTGGCAGTTGTGTGTACAATATCATTATTTTTTTATGGTTTTACTTTCGGTAGTCTTGTAATTTTTATGGCTATTTAATATCAAGATTTAGATAATTTTAATCGTAAGTCAATCATTATTTTCTATCTAGCAGCAACAGGGATTAATGATGCGACCACCTGGTCCAGGAGAAATGGGAGCACAGCAGCAAATAATGGGCGGACTAAATTCTGTGATGACCCGCTTTCCCTCTCTCAATTCAAATTCCTCGGTGAACTCTGGTCCTGGGCGACCTGGTCCAGGAGCTATGATGGGCGGTGGACCAGGTCATGTGCCAAATCCAAATATTCCGAATCTACGAATGCAGCAAAATATGTATGGATCCGGGCATAGTACGGGTCCACATGGAGGTAGTAACACTATGGGGGGAAATATTAGTATGAATAGTATGCCTATCCGACGTATGCCTTCCTTTGGTCCAAACGATGTAGTACCTAATCCTACTACAAATATGTCTCCTCGACTTGGTGGCAGTATGAATATGATGATGCCTTCAGAACCTCAACAACAGTCCATGACGTCATCATCTGATTGGATGGGAGTGCCCGACCCAGGCATAAGAAATTATCCAGGTGCTAATCTACAACAACCGCCTCGGCAGCCGATGCGAGCCAATCCGAATCCCTCCAATTTTCATCCTGGTAAGTGGATAACATGAAATAGAAGGTAAAAGATTTAATGAGACCTGCTAATAAGGTAAACATATTTATCACATTTTTTTAAATTCTACAGCTATGGCGATGCAAATGGCTCAACAGCAGCCACATCATGGAATGAGTCAGTTACAACGAGGAGACGTAACAGTGTGTGGAATAGGAGCTCCTGTGCAAGTCAGTGGCCAGCCTGGCATGGGTGGAAATCCAATGGGCAGTATGGGATACAGTCAGCAAATTTCAGTAGGAGGGAATCCGGGAAATTTTTCTCAACCTCCTATTGCAATGAATAAAATGTCCCAGTCACATGGAAATATGTGTGTCAGCTCAAATTTTACAATGAAAAGTGGAGGTGGAATGGCAATAAGCAATAGTACCGGGAGCGGCGGGACAATGATGTGTGCCAATTCTCAGTCTGTGAACCAAATACCCCATCCCGTAAAATCGAATTCGGAGATGACAAATCAGGACTTCAACTTCGACCTCCTTGAAAATATTGCCAGTAGTGATCCTTCATCGTTCAATGAGGAATCGGATTTCCTCAGCACTTTTGACTCAAATCCTAATTATCACAATATTTTGGACTCAATATAACATTAGTATCCGTTTATATAATAATTAAACACCTTTTAAAGGAATCGCTGCTTTTAAAGACAAGTATAATTAATCAGTACATTGTTCAGTTTACGGTAAAAACTTGACAATTTTCTTATAGATTTTATTTTAGCGGTAATATTGTTCAAGGTATCAGAGGGGTCTAGTTTTATTGAAATAGTATAGCGTGTGTCACTTTTTGCTTAATTTGCGAGTAATAGTTTTACATAATAATATGTAATGTAGGTAAATGGACTTATTATGAGTTTTTATATACTGTATTGTATAAACATAATCGTAGATATCCGTTCTTCGCTAATAGAGATAAATATTCTATCGTTATTCCATTACGAGATATCACGTAAGTATACATTCGTGATGCTACCTTGAGTATATCTACAAAAATGCTACTTTCGTTAAAAGTTAAAAATAATCAATATTTTAATTTAGAATGGCACGACTGATTGAAACTAAAGCGTTCAAACTTAATAGGAAGCCGAATTATGATTCTATACTATTTTTCATTGTAATGTTTCTAAACCATATAAACTTGTAGAACGATTACATTCGTGTTTCATATTAATTAATTAATTTTCTGAAAAAATAATTTATGTTTTGTCCAACAACTTTCTTCTTTACTCTTTGTTGCTACTATTGCTTATATTAGGCTTACGAAAGTGTTTATTTTATTGTATGTATTTTTTTGTGGCAAAGACTTCGGAATAATCCTTTTATATTTTATTATTACAATGTACATTACATAATAGATTATAGATTATTTTAATTTCCATAGATTTTATCTATTCACAATACAGGGAGGTTTCCTTTTCATTTGTGGGGCATGGGGGGCAAGCTCCCAGTCCTGGGGATTTAATTTATTTTGTGTGTTGTTTAAATATCTCCAAGAATAAGGTTAATTACTACTTTGGAGAGTTTCAAAATAAATTGAATATCATAATTCCCTTATGTACAACAAGTACACACTAGAAAATCATTTTTGTGTACATACGCTGCTTCCAGATGTGTATTTCGAATGCACATGTAAAAAAAATTATGTTTTTTTTCATCATAAGTTTTTTCAAAACGTGTAAAAAATGTTAATGTCAGCTTCATGAACTTCATGAAAGAAACTTTGGTGTAAGTAAAACTTTGTAAAGAAAGCTACTCGAGTGTACATGCTTACTTTTATTAATAAATTTCTTAACACTTTTTTAACAATTCATTGGTTTGTAATAATATTTTCATATTTTGCACATTTGATTCAGAAACTATCGACTAACGCTGCCGGTTGCAGTGATTGGTGCAATTGTATAGTAGACATTCACATTGGATTCACAGTAGACGATGCCTGTCACATCAGTAGCATTAATTCGGTAAAGATATAGACTATGGCATGAACTGAATTGAAGTGAAAATAACATCCTATTTTTATATTCCCGCTGCCTTTTTATTCATTGCGTACACTGCACTTAGAAATTCCTTCGAACCTTACTGGAAACCTTGTTATTATAGTTCATCATTGAGGAAATTATGAAAAAAATTGTCTGTCTATTACATGTTGATCTGTGTATCAGTGACGAGGTTGTACCTTTAAAACAGATTATCTATTATTACTTTTTTTACATTTTCTAGGGACACCCTTTTATCTATTTCATGAGAACAAAAATAAGAATGATGTTCCAGGCTCCGCGGTGCGTGCCGTTACATAAGCAGTTTTTAAAGAATTTAAAATCATTTAGCATGTATTTTATGTAATATCGTGCGTGGTTTATTTGTGTGCAGGGTGTAGGCATTCTTTATAGTTTATAGTCATCGTCATCATATTATTAAAATTCAGCAGTGACACTATGCGACAATAATGGTAATAAGATCAAGATGCATGATTATCCTTAATTTTTCTTTCAAAAACTTAAATATTGGTAAACGGACTTTTCCTACCCGGAATTTTCCTACCCGGACTATTCCTTCCCGGATTTTTCCTACCCGGACAGGACGGACTTTTCCTACCCACGACCTTACCTAGGACTTTTCCTACCCATGACCATGAAACAAAAAACAAGTATTACTATTTATGAGTGTACCGTAATAACGCGGCAGTGTCACACGAGTGTATTAAATTATTACTTATTTAAGAATAAATACTTCATTTAAATTAGGTTTTATAAATAATAGCGACTATTGTCTTTAATTAATTATGTTAATTTACGTAAACTATCCCTAACATTAAAACTGAAAAAGATGGTGTAAGACAACACTCAAAAGTATTACGTATAATATATAATCTACATGAATTGATAAAGGACGAAAGAACAGCAAAAGATATAGGTAATAACGTTGTATTCTGTGGGTATATCTTTGTGCGATGTGTAGTTTCTTTTTTTGTACATGGGTAGGAAAAGTCCTAGGTTAGGTCGTGGGTAGGAAAAGCCCGGGTAGGAAAAGTCCGGGTAGGAATAATCCGGGTAGGAATAGTCCGGGTAGGAAAAGTCCGGGTAGGAATAATCCTACAACCTAAATATTTAACGCATAAATGCAGTTTGGGTCCGTACAAATACTAATTTCCTTTTTGCAATCCTGGCATACAATACAGTATATACACTAAAATGCATATGTAAAAACGCCTACCTACTGATTTTGAAATACGCATAAGTAGGTAATAATAATTTATTAAATGTATTATTTACATATTTTACCTTCAGTTAGTCCTATAATCAACTGTTTAAGTATATGCGGGCTCTACGCTAATGGAGAAATTTTCTTTTAAATCAAATCAAAATCGTTAGACGACTATTAAAAAAAAATTCGAGCGAAATTGTTTATAATATAAATTATTCGAACATAAGTTGAGGGTAAAGCATTCACTTATACTTATATTGTTTTGTGTTTTGACTGACCATAAGAGAGTTAAAACATGAAATTCTGCATACATTTCCAAGCTACAACTTCTACAGTTTTCATCCGATTATTCAATAATTACTATATTTCTTAAACTGACATGCTAATCAATTTTCAATTTACATGTTTGCAAAAATGTCAGTTAAAAACTAATTATTATAATTGTTAGAAATAATTATTATATATCTCAATCCTGCCCCTCATTTCCCCATAATTATACTTTAGCACGTGTCACCATTTTGTTCTGTAGTAATCTGTACAATATACGATTGTTTAAATACGAGTCTCAAATTTTTGGTTGCTTAATTGCAAAAGTGTTTTTTATTATAATTCCCCTACACTGAGTTTGATATATCAAACGAAGTTCCTTGTATGCTATATAGTTTTTTTTTACATATAGCTAAAAATTATATATATAATATAATAATATAATATATGCAACAAGAATTTAAATGTCATAATTTTAATTTTTTTTTTTTTTTAGTTTCACAATCCCTTTTACTTCTGTGTAGATTTATTTGCTCGATGAAGGCATGTGACAGCAAAGTGGCACACAAGTTGGCACAAGTTAAGTAAACTAGAAACGGGAGGACGGAAGAGGGCTTCGTAACAAGTACAAGCTCAGTCAGGAGAAAAGTTTCCAGTTTCCACTTGATTTTGTTTTGAATTCGGCAATTTTTGTTAACCCTAACTAATTGTATAACACTATGAAAGTGAAGCTTATAATGATAAATGCGTTAATTATAATGATTAAGATACTTAATTAGGACGATTACAGAATACAATTTTTATAATTATAGTATTACCTACTTTTATTACATCAAATGAGTTTCCTTCCACATTTTGCTACAAGCAAATCCTTTTGCTCCCAACTCTCGTTGAAAGCAAACCCATGTCCTTCCATCGATATTGTTAAGGAAGAAAACGGTTTTACTTTTAGGTAAAATTGGAAGGAAGGGGATTTTGCTTCTATCGAAAAGTGGAACTACCCGAATTTTATCCTTCACCGACGATTTATATGTAGTATTTTGTCTATAAAAGTACCTACTAGTTCTCCTGCTGCAACTAATATATTACAGTTTCCAATTATTGTAGTATAAAGTAAATAAAAGTAGTTACTAATTGATAACAAATAATGCCCTTATAGTAATATAATAATGGCTTTAACCCCTGTTCAATTGCAAGTCGTGTTTACGGAAGCGCAGTCGCTTCAGTTACCGCTAATAATTACGTTCGTTATTTATGACTAACGCATTTATTACTATAAGCTTCATTTAGATAAAGTATTATACAATTAATTAGGGGCTACCAAAAATTGTCGAAAATATAATTGATAATTTTAATTTTACAAAAATGCATGTGGAATCTGGAAACTGGAAACTTTCCTCCTTCTGACAAAGATGAGCTAGACATAATAAAGGTGTACAAAAAAATTGCCGTGGACCAAGTGAAGCACCATAAGTTACTCACTAAAGGCTCTAAAACTCTAAACGATGAAGTACGGCAATAATATAGCAAATATTTCTTGCATAGCTGTAGATATACTGTGGGTGGAATAGAATGTCATAATACGTCCTATTGATGTATGCATTGGTATAGGACCAGTTTGTCATATCATGTCATGCTATTTATTTAAAATATGTCGTAGACGTGTTGGTGTCAGTGGTGTCTATTAAAATGTAAGGACAAGTAAGCACTACAACAGAAGGAACAAAGCGAAGTACCAGGCCAAGGGAAAGGAGATTGAGATGGCACACGCTCTACACAATATTAGTAAACAGTTAATTTTATTGGATGAGTACTTGCATTTCATTGTATATGATTGGTCAACAGGTCAACATATCAACTGACTGACAATCATAATCAGGCTGAGAGGAGGGTATATTTAGACAAGGAACCTTGAGAAGCTTGACGAGAAGGATAGACCTTTCTTCCGTCAGGCTGGGAGTCAGCCAAAAGTCAGACTTGTAGCCAGGTGTTGGACACTGACCGTTGTCCATGAGAATGACAACGACAACTACATCAGCCCTGCTCCAGTCACACCAATTAAAAACTTTAAATTTAATTCAATGGTGAACCATCTCAAATGTTATTAAGAATAATAGGTAAGAAAAATTACGGAGAGAAATTATGGCTTGCAAGATAGAACAAATATATGAAAACGAAAGTGTTCCTCCGACCAAATTACCAAGAATTTAACGAATTTGGAGGTCTTTAAGGCTGTAAGGAAATGATTTACAATGCAAAGGTATTTTTGATATGGGTAAAGTTTTAAATTTTAGTTCAGGAAGACAGCAGGCTGCCGGCTTCTAATGTGCGAGAACTCCCTTATTAGGTTATTACATTGTATTTCATCGTGTAAAAGTAAAGTAGGCACCTACCTTCAAAAATCCAAGCCCGAAATAAATTATAAGGCTTTACATATAGACGTGTGCTTGGTGGGACGAAAAAAGGAAAGTATATAAAACCCGATGTGCCTTAACGCCCTGACATCATAAAGGCTATAAAGTTTCACCAACTAAGGTATAATCTCTTGAAGTCGTGACGTTTGACAGTGTAGTTTCAAAAAATTTGAAGTATTTCGTATTTCTTGGAGCCATGAACATTGTAAGATTTTATGTTAATTGCTAATTGTTCATTTTCCATAATTTAAAACATTTCTAGAATTATTTTGTGCTTCATTTTTTAGGAATTTTCGGAAGTTTTAATACCATTTTCTTTTGCGATTATTTCAGATGATAATTGTAGCACTATTTATGGTGGTCGCCTTTGTGTCCGCAGATACTCATGATTACGGACCAGAGGAATTTCTACAGGTTAAAAAACCAGCGTACATTCCTATCGTACGTTATATTGGTAATCTCCGGAGTCATGGACATTATGACTTTGAGTAAGTATCTTTACTTGACTTTACTACTGTAAACTATAACTACATTACATGTTCCCCTACACCTTTAGAAAAATCTTTCTGCAACAGAAAATTAATGGGAATTAAGAAATTCATAAAAAAAAGTATTACTTTTCCTTTTATAATAGACATGAAGGTGGGGATGGAACTAAAATATCGGAAATAGGAAGTTTAAAAAATATTCCGGGAGAAAAAGAACCTACACCTGTAAAGACTGGTAGTGTATCCTGGACAAGCCCCGAAGGAATACCATTCTCCTACACATACGTGGCGGATGAGACGGGATTTCATCCAGTAGGCTCACATTTACCCACTCCTCCACCTCCACCGTCAGAAATCCTGAAAGTTCTCCCTCTTCTCCCCAAATTAAATGAACTAAAAGAAGAGGAAGACTATCGTCAACAGAGCTTTTCAGCTAATTCTCCGTCAAGTTCTTCACAATCTGCCCCAGATGCATTTGAAACTTACTCCTCATCTTCACATGGGTCACGTATGTAAGCATTCTGCCTCCGCCATCCAGCTCCAGCCCAACTACCTACTTATGTACATATATCATTTCCAGAAACTGTGTGAGTCCTCCGTCCATTGAAGGATTTCAAGTCCCAATCCGTTGTTAGACCTCCACCAGCCCCCCTATAAGATCTATCGTTGAAACTTCCAAATAGTGATTATTGACTCTAACCCTATATATATAGCAAAACTGTTATTCGTATTGGGCAGCAGTAAGTAACATATGAGTAGGTAGTAATGACAGGAATTGAATGCACATTGCACTTCATATATTAATAAATTCAGTAAATGCACATTTATTTGGGATGATGAAGTCATACTAATATTTAGATATCAACTATTTTTACAACTTTAACATGTATCTTTTCCAATATATAACAATTAGTGTTACAAATATAACACTTGCTTTATACTGGCAAATGTGAGCTATGCTTTATATTTTTGTTGTAAAATGAAAATACAGCTGGTGTGTATTAGTATCAGTGCTATCACGTGTTGTTGCATTCCATTCTATATTTATTTTATACGCTTATTTGTATATATTGAATAAAAGAGAAATCCAATGACTAAATAATTCTCTGTTCTATCTTTGTCTGTAATCATAACAGTTCATCACGAATTTCTTCGAACTCAAGCTCCAGACTTCCTGACCAACCGCGACTGGACCCACTTGTCAGAAACAAAATTCTCAAACGAATAAAAAATAAAATAAGGATACAAAATTATACAGACACGTACTTACTAAAGTACTAGGGCACTTTTAACAAGTAACTTTGAAATTATATTTTCATTTCATTTACATTAAAATAAACTATTCATTTCATCAATGCAATAGAAAGAAAAAAAAGCTAGGCTATAGGGATTCAATTTCCTCATTGCCCATAGTACCTATACATATACACTATGCATTTGATTGAGCCTACGATGCCTACGAACGTACGCGGTGTAATTATTCCTCGGGGAAGGTAAGCGTAAAAACAGATGCTCGAAATTCGATTTTAATTTTTAGCATAGGTATTTATAAATTTTTATTTTCCAATCGTGAAATTCTGCTCAAAAATATTCGCTATAGTGCATAATAGTCTCAAAAGTGAGAAAAGGATTTTAATGTGGTCGCATCAGGTTTGGCTTGCAGGCCTTTGTGCTGTGTTTTTAACGAATCAGTCAGATAGGAGAATTTGTAATACTGTGTTTTACTGTGTGGAGTTGTGGAGTACTGTGTGTAGGATTCAGTCGTATCTCGCCGTAGAAGTAAAACGAGAGAGATCCATTGATGAGGGGTAGACGAAAAATATGTGTATGAATAATAAGGACTTGCTCTCATTATTATTTGTGTATAGCTCAAGCTAAAAGTGTGTTAGATATTTCAAGTTATGAGGAAAGGAGCTGTCCGTAAATGACGTTATAAAAACATCAGTCAATTAAAAATGCACCCACCCTTATAATGCATTTATTATGATGGTAGTAAAACCACCACAGTGAGGGAATCCGAAAATTTCCACCCAACAATAATAATATAAAATATTATTGATGATGACGTCATTTACGGATGATGCCGCAAGATGTACTTTCGAGCTTCGACGTCTGAAGTCTCAAGTCTCTCTGAGTCTCTGACACACTCATCATATTATAACCAAAACCAAAACGCACGCAATGGTTTACACATAGAATTATAGACTGAGTGAGAGAGAGAGAGAATGCAGTGTGAACCACTTCATATAGTTTCATACATCATACTTGAGTATAAATGATCTCTCTGTTTTTACGTTAAGCATTATAAGTTCATAGGAATTATAATCAACATCGTCATTATTAATGCGGAATAGGAATACGGACGTAGTAAGTTACTGACAGTCGCTGACTGGGCTGGGGATCTGGGGAGACTTTCCTTGTTTCATGTTGGATTTGGATCCATCCATCACTTACTTGTACATCAAATAAAATTCCGTCAGTTGTTTCAGTTTCAGTAGTAGCATAAGTACATGGCTGTACTATAGTAAAGCAGTAAGTATACTAGTCCTTATTATTATATTATATACCCAGTTTCAGTTTGTGTGTGTGCACTTTTATTCCATTGCGTTTGGTTAAGTTTGGTTAAATTTTGATGAGTTATATGAGCGGAGCAGTCAGTCAGCGTACCATAAGTACTATATATATATACGTTCAACATTTACACATTTTAAAGAGAAATGAGAAATCATTAAATCGTATTATTGTGTTAGGGTAGCGTAATATACTTAGCTTGTGTGTGTGGATGTGGATTTGATTTTTTGAATGTATCCTCTTCTTAAATATTCTTTCTACGTTATTTAGTCTTGGTGGTATGGTGGTTAGTCTGTGAAAAGAAGAAGGAGGATATAGAAAGAGACTCTCTAGAAAAGTATTTAGGTTCCTCCTCTTCCCACATTCAACATTTTTATTAAGTTTCAATCCAATCGCAGTAATTACATATCATTACCCAAAGTATGCGCAGCTATAGCTAGTAAATATTAATATTATTTGAATAATATTATTATTTTTTTTAAATGTATACCATCATCTGTTCGTTCGTCACTACATATTATTATATTTGCGCTTCTTCTTCTAATATCTAATAATCATTGTGACTCACAAACTCAATAACTCAACAAACATCTACCGTCTTAGAGGCTAACGCAAACGATACACGAAACATTTACAATTATATTATTGTGAATCGGGGATAGATCGGATATATAAAAATTGTAAATCTTAAGGTTGAATTTCTGTTAATGCTGTGTTACTTATCACATATTATTATTTATGGTTTTGAATTTGTTCCTCATTCTTCATTCTTTGTCAAGAACAGACTATAGTACTTACATCACTTTTTTTAATTTGATTGCAAGATCAAGATCAACACAACAAATTGAGTAGTAAACTTTGGTAAGGAAATATTTTCTTTCAATATTTTTGATTCAGTATTAGTAATTATGTACAATGAAATTGTAAAGTTAGTGAAACTATATATAGTGTAATGCTGAATGTTTAGAATGAAGAGTGTAGACAGATTAAAAGAAGATAAAAGATACAAAATATCTTACGTCTTCAATTTTGAATACTTTCAACCTTTCGGTAGTCCATTCGGCCATAATTGTATTGATTTTGTAATGAATACACAATAAAAGTGAAATTATTAAGAAAGTAGTTCTAAGTAAGTGGGACGCGACTTGGATCAGATAATTTAAACGATGATGGTTGATGGTTTTAATTCATAATTGATTAGTAATAATCTTGGAGAAGGTTTAAAATAATTTGTTTTGATTGAAAAATTAATAAATAGGGTGGCATTTATGCAGTACACGAGAAACAAAATCCGCCTAAATAACTCGGAAAAAACATCTTTTTAAAAATAAAATAAAAACAAAAGGCTAACATTAGAATGTAGATTAGTGTAAGTACTAAGTTGGAATATTAAATGTCAGCATTATTTGCTCTCTCAAAGAGGAAATGACATGTTGTTCATGAAAATTCATTGAACACTTAAGTAATCAGCAAATGTTCAGTACCATGTACTTCTGTTAGCTATGCTATGAGTGGTTAATTTGTATTACATATGATTTTATTCCTTTGCAGGAGCTTCCTGACCTTACGGACAAAATACAAAAAGTTATCAATTCCTCGAAGCATCAAACAGGAAAAGAATCAGTGTCGAAAGTTTGTTAACGGAAAGGCTGATCTAATTGCGTATCGATAAAATTATAATGGCGTTCGCTGGGTTAAAGAAACAGATAAATAAGGCAAATCAATTTGTCAATGAGAAAATCGGAGGTGCAGAGGGAACAAAGCTAGACGATGACTTCATCGAGATGGAAAAGAAAACAGACATTACAAATGAGCTAGTAGAAGACATACAGATGAAAACCAAAGAATATTTACAACCGAATCCCACAGCTCGTGCAAAGATGGCAGCGGTTAAAGGAATATCAAAACTAAGCGGACAAGCCAAAGCATCAACATATCCTCAACCAGAGGGAACACTTGGAGAAAGTATGATTGCCCATGGAAGAAAACTAGGGGAAGATAATATTTTTGGTCAGGCCATGTTGGAAACTGGAGAGACTTTGAAGCAAATGGCTGATGTAAAGTACGCGCTAGATGACAATGTGAAACAAAACTTTTTAGAACCACTACATCAATTGCAAACAAAAGATTTAAAAGAAGTTATCCATCATAGAAAGAAGCTTCAAGGACGAAGATTAGATTTTGATTGTAAGAAAAGAAAAATGCTGGCAAAAGGAAGTACAGCCAACATTTCAGAGGAAGAGATTCGGTTAGCTGAAGATAAATTTACCGAAAGTCTTCATTTAGCTCAAATGGGAATGTATAATTTATTGGAAAATGATGTTGAACAAGTTTCACAGTTGTCTGCTTTTGCTGATTGTTTATTTGAGTATCACAAACAATGTGCTGATATAATGAAGAATCTGACCGTAGCTTTGGAGGAAAAGAAACGTGAAGCAGCGAATCGGCCAAAGCGGGAGTACAGGCCAAAAACATTGCAAGATCTTCAGCCCCTTGAGAATAATTTGATTGATTCCACTTCCAACAATAATGGTGGTCCCCCTCCTCCCTATTTTTCCGGTGGTTTAAATCATCATGGATTACCAGCACCTTCATCATCATCGTCATTTCCACCCAGTCCTATTACTCCTCCATTAAAATCCACAGTTAGAAACAACATTCAAACTCCAATCTGTAAGGCTTTGTACGACTTTGAACCGGAAAATTTTGGTGAATTGGGTTTTAAGGAGGGTGATACTATCGAGTTGATAAATCGGATCGACGAGAATTGGTACGAAGGCGTTGTCAATGGAAAAACAGGGTACTTCCCTGTTTCGTATGTTCAAGTTGTAGTTCCTCTTCCACGTTGAGGTAAATTATTTCTGGTATTTATTTCCTCTAAAACCCGTTTTCCTCGTAACTATTTATTTTTCCAATTTTGCTAATGTAGAGGTGAAGTTAAAAACTTACAAGCCATTGAGTACTAATATACGAAATTACAACTTGTATCCAAGCATCCCTATTCTAAAATTTAAAGCTTTCTTACTTACTACTCTTGCTCTGGTTTTTTTAGAATTATCTTCCGGAGATCATCTTTAAAACATTTCTACCAATTTCCCCTATATTCATATTCAACTGCTAAGCAAATTACATGAAACACTAATTATTTTTCAAAATTTATTCAGTAAAATTGAAGGATATATCGAGAGATTTTATTTTAAATCTTAAACTTATGTCTAAGACTTCTTTTCATCTTTAAAAGGTTTAAAGTACCTGTTTTTGTGATTCCATGTACCTCTCTATCATTACATCCTCACATTTCCACCTCCACTTTAAAGTCGAACGTCAAGTAAGATATACCAAGGGAGAATTTGAAACTATCAATAATCGATAGATTATCGATTCCATATTACTAAAAAAAATTGAAATCTTTAATCTTTTCTTTTCCTACCCTCGTATTTTAATTTCAACAAATTATTTAATTTACTGAAAAATAAAAGATAAAAGGCTACCCGCAGTGCACCCTGTTTCCCCTTACCCCTATACCGCTCACGAGTACAAATTTCAAATACCAATCAACATTGGCGAAATATCATGATATTTTTTTTTCTAACACTACATGATCTGGAAATAACGTGGACAAAATTTTTTCAAAATATGCGCATAATTTTGGCGCCAAAAAATTTTTGAATTTTCAATTTTAGCATAGGCTAAACGAGAAAATGGCACATATTCACATAAAAAGATGTATGTCAATTTTTTTCGAAATTTCGAAATTTATTTTTTTTATGTAGTCTAAGATATGCCATTATACAGACATGCTCGGTTTTTTTGGTACGAAGGGAAAACAGGGTGCAGTGGTCTTAGACTATGGACATAAGTATCACCTCCGTTAAATGGTTTGAGTGCTTACGAATGAAACCTTTAGCTTGGTGTGGTATCACTGGTACGTAATACTGTAAAGGAAAATGAAAAACTGAAGAATATTTTTAGAAGATAATATACTATTGCGTATTCAATATAAATACTAATTATAAGTACGAAAATAGGGTAAATACACCCTGCACAAGACTTTCAAACCCAAAAGATGAAAATCTGAACTATTGAACTTAACTGAGCCTATGCTAAAATATTAACAAATGATTACACTTAAAATAATAATTACTGGTATAATTACATACAAGCAACTTTACATTTTACAATACTTACAATAATCAAATCCAAGTCTGGCAACAACTTGTAATGGAAACACTATTGCATTTAGTAGCTAGAATGTATCAAAAGAGCCGCCCGTAATCTTTACAATCAACATTTATACAGTAATTGATAAGTCATCACGGAGGGACCCTTCTGGTGGTTAATCTACCATCGATATACAATTACAACTTTACAGTGAACTGAAACTAAACAAAGGAGAAAATTTTTGAAATATTGTAGTGAGTGCAGTTTGGTATTTTAAAATTCAAATTTAGATATACTCGGTTATGATTATGGACTATAGGAATCTTAGTGATCTATTAACTTATACTCGTGGCGTCATTTTCGTCTATAATAATTCACTAGACAGTTTTGATTTGATGGCGTATTTGTTTTTGAAGCGTTGTAGAGCTACGAATTGTGTAGGTATGGTTATGTTACTAGTATCTGTAGTAATGACTGAAGTTAAAATATTACATACAATTACTTCCTATATACATAATTGCTGATCGCCAGGACTGACATTATGAAACAAAATAGCATATGTATAAAATTGAATTAACGTACTAAAATCACATATGGAGATTTTGAATGATTTATCCCTACTAATTATTGAATGGATGAGAGTGAAACTAATGCAATTTTTCTAAAATTGTGGTTTTAAACAATAAACATAATATACGTAGTATTATAAGTTAATTATTTTACGACAACAATAATACGTAACAACCCATGTGTCGTGTAGCTGTTCAAGCGTGATGTATTAAATATCTCACTGTCAGTAGCACTAATAATAATAATCTAGATTATAAATTAATGATCAAGACATAGTACATGATACCTATTTTTAACAGAAGCAAGGAAATGAAACCTGAAATCAAAGACAATCAGTATAATATTATGTATTTCTGATCCTAATAATCCTGTATACCTGTCTGTGTCTATCACTTTGGTCTTCTATGTCCTATATGTTATATAGCTTCTATGTAGGCACTTTTACACTACAACTTCCCATTTCAAAGAATTGAAACAAAATATAATAACATTATATTAATAAGTAATGGTCTTGCTTATATAAATTACTGCGCAGTACAAACTGCATATTGCATCTTGTTCTAAAGCTACATAGGTAATTAACTTTAAAAAATATCCAGTGATTTTCATTGAATTAGCAGCCTATAAATGCGTTCGTGCCCTGAATATTTACAATTTATCACTTTATGGTAAAACTGCTGCCATTAAAATACAGAGTATAATATAGTGTAATATACTGAATACTAAAACTAATTATATTTTACAAAGAACATTAAATCTATATAATAAATCAATAAAAATATTATATTTACACCTATACACAAAAATACGTCCACTTTGTCAACTAAAATCATATATTATAGAAAACAAGAAATATATGTGTAATTAAATATTTGAGTAGTTTGTGAATAATACAGTTTAGTTATACTGTATTATATCAAAACAAATAATCAAATTAATGCAGTAATATTATTAAAAAAAAGAAGGTATTTATTTACTCTAAATAAGTCGCATCCTTCCAGTTGTATTTACAATTTTCTGTAAGGGATTTAATATCATTATATAATTAATCGACATTACTGATAGATTTACCCGCATCATGAATAAAATTATTCTTATTGGAGAATCATAGTAATAATATATATATATGTGACTAAGCGACTTATCATATTGATATTTAACTCTGCTACCTTGTGAAAGGAGACAGAATCATAATAATATAACTGTAGCAGCTACGAAACTTTGGAAAAGAGGGTTATTGTTAATATTATAAAGAAAATTAAAAATGTCGTGTTATTCATGACGTCGTCGAGTTAAAATTGATATAAAATGAAATTTGGTGTTAATAAAAATGTGCGTATTACACAGTGTTTGTGAAGGTGTGTGTATCAGGTTCAAATTAGTGTCAGATTTGTCATGAATGTCACTAAGCCTATATGCAGTAGCTTTACACATGTCAGTGGTCATGTTAATATTAACGATACAGTGTGAATGATAAAAATATATAGATAAAAAAATATGCTAACACACACACCCGAAAAAGATAATTTCTACACAAATACAAGGTTGCCCTTGTGTCGTATTAAATAGAAATTATTAGAGATGCAAGTGTAGCATATCGTAGTTGAAGAATGAAAACTGGTTGTGTTTTTAATTCACTTAAAATTAAATCTGTAAATTTCTGAAAGCAGTTTTTGTGAAACGGAGTCTGCTTTTTAAAGTCCAAAAATTAGGATTTATTAGCATTGTCAAGAAGTGTCAATAATTTGCTTTGCTTTTTTTAGAGAGGATAATATAATATAAATAACTATTTTTTGTATTTTCAAAAATAATTGTAATGAATTGCTTTAATTTATTTTCAAAGTTTACAGCATTATATTTCTAAAAGTAGTTGTAAGATCTTGTTTTCAAAATGAGTCCAAAACTTATTGTCAGCCTTGTTAAGCAGGAAGGGAGCAGGTTTTGACTTTAGGTGAAATAACATACACATGCCTTGTTTTTATTTTTCAGTTGCGATACAATAAAATTATTAAGTATATTTCCTATGGGTGAGTTGATGAGTATAAAGTTGCGGGGATGTCTTAAAATTTGACATAAAATATTGTTATAATAAAGCTGTAAGTACAATACGTGTTCCTTCCTCAGATGGAATTTTATTTAATATAGATTAACATTATACATATAGAAAAACATTGCAATTTGCAGCGAAAGTATAAGTAATGTTATAATAAAAGTAAAAGTACTACTCACTAAACTATTTTTTAGTTAACCTTATGTCATATCGCTTAATATAACTATTACTATGTTTATGTAACTAATGCCAGTTCTGCTATTATCTGTGTATACATTCACTTACACACACATATTACCTTTAGTTTTACCTCCTTTTTTCAAAATAACTTTCCCAGTAGTTAAATATGAAATAGTACTGATAACCCTCTTACTGATAAAACTATTCTACAACAACACAAAGTAATGTTACATAATATATGTATATAGATAAGTTGTTGATAATAATAAATTATTACTGTTTTTAGCCTATATTAAGTCATATAGATAGCTATGTATATATAATTATATTCTACTGCACTTAAGTAAATTCATTGTTAACAGATTGAGGTATAATATAATTACAACAAGGAAGGCTATGCTTATACTCTGAAATCTGAATAAATTGTGTTTCGCGTTTCAATACATGTGCTAGCAATGTGTGGGGCCTGTACTCGATTTTGAATCTATTTTTAATTCACATTCCTTAAGTAAAGTATGTAGTTTTCTTTGCAAATTCATGTAAGTAAAAGTTGTAATCACTATAGGCATGCGTGTCGGCTTCATTGTGTATTTATAATATCTAATGATGAAGATGCGGAACATCCTTATAGCTATTCACTCTTTTTTTTTCACTCATTTCATTCGCCAAGGTTTTACATATCCCGAATCCAAGGTGAAGATTACTTCTTTTAACGAAAAGAAAAAATGAACAATGAGGAGACTTGGTATAGGTTTTGGCATCTTTATCTCACAAGCTTTTTCAAAACGCAGCATTGCATCGTCACGTCATTGTGACGTGACTCCCGGAAGCTTGGCGTAAATGCATTTTTGCCTAGATCATTCATATTTTTATGTCCAGTGTCGTTCTACTCGACTCACATACAATAATTATGTCATCAGCAGAGAGCAGAAAAGGGAAGATAGAAGACACCCCTTGTAAGTATGTTTATTTTTCTAGAGAGATGTGAGTAATTGCATACATTTAATATTAGTAAATGTTCAAAAGGTGCATCCACAACCCACAAGATCGACATCTTCCATTGAATGCGTCGTCATTAATATTGTTGCCTCAAAATTAAATGCAATGATTATTGGTTATAATAACACGTTTAATTTTTAAAATAACATGTAATATTATATTGTAAGTCAGACTCCAACAGTCAACAGTTATAACGACACAATCTAATTGTATTGTAAGCATATGCATATTATTATCGTCTGTGAAGAACCAAAATGACCCATATCCATTTGTAGGTAAAAACAATATCCACTATCTACAAAAATATTCAAATATGTCTTGAGAGCATTTAAATAGAACATTTTGCATTTTTAAAAAACATGCAAATAGAACATTTTACACTTTTCAAAAACTCTTAATTAACATTTTACGCACTTTTCTCATTTTTTTATGACATCTATAGCTCGATTTGATTCTAGCTTAAATTGGATATGGGTCATTTTGGTTCTGCACAGGCGACATGCGGTTTGGTTTATTGACATGGCAATGAATTAATTGTCATTTCAGTTGCAATAAATTGCAGGGTCCTCAGAAGCAATAAGCTAGTGTACCGACCGACTAAACTTTTGTGCAAAGAAAAGAATGCATAATTTCCATACAAATTAAACCCCAGCACTCAATAATCAATTAATTACGTATCGTAAGCACTTCAGTGGGATAATCGGAAAAGGAAAACTATGGATTTATCGTGGGGTTAAAAGGGGCAATGAGGGCAAGAAAGATTCAGCTTCAGTCAGGTTGTATAAGGGCTTAAAAACGTCATTCCTTATCAAACATTTTGCAAAATTCGTGACTGTCATCTGTAACTTGCTTATGGGTTAACTAGAGTACTAGAATTTGAGATTAACTGTGGAGATTTTAGTTGGGGGAGAAGTGGGGAACATGATCTGACGTATAATTTAATAGTATCAGCGAATCTGACGTTGTTGTCTCACTTTAGTCAGTCTCACTCTCAAATATATTAAGTAGGCTGAGCTTAATTTGACACTCGGGCCCACGTAGTCTCAACCTGCGCTCCCACTCATCCAATCTGCGCAAAGAAGCCTGAGCGGAAATTTTGTATTTGAAGTTCAAGGGGAAATATTTCCTAGTCTCTGTTGTTCGAGTTGGAGATAAAATTCTTTCTTTGTAGTTGATGAGGATTTGGATTTTTGCAAGAACTTATCTTTAAGCAAACAACCAAGATTAGCCGAAAGCCTGAAACTATTGAACAAAGTGTGCATCAAAAATTGTGAGTCTCAAGATTTAAAATGTTAATTATACTGTGTTCCTATTTTTTAAGGTCTAATATTAAAAATTGTAACATGATAGTGAGCTATAATACCGTTTTGCATGTTGTATAACTAGTAGCCCATAAACACAGATACAGTAGCGACAGGAAGAAAGTACAGCAGGTGTGCACTAGGAACTAGAACCGACCGGCACATGTATAATCAATAAAGAACAATTTATCACAGTACTGCTAAAAATGACACAGTTTTGAAATATGAACAACAATTTTTGTGAAAATATTCATGAAAAATTAATTAAATTATGCAGGGGCAGAATACATGTGACATGTATATACTAATTACTAATAGGATGTTCGATAATGAAAATGATAATGATAATGAATATCAATAAAAAATAATATTGGAATTAAAAGTAAAATGAACTTTATTTTAGGAATACTTGTTATATAACCAATAATATTTTAACGAGCTGTTGTATTGTTTAATTTACTAGTTATTATTAAGTATATAGCCAGAAGAGAATATTAACTTCTGCTGCTGAATTTGCTAAATATTACAGAATAAGTAAACGATGGATCAATTAATTATAGTGTTAAGTGCACTACATATTTATATGCATGTCGTGCGTTTAAATGATTTCTTAAAAATATTTTTTTTATATTACAGAGAAATTAATATACTTGTGGAAATTGCTTTGACTGGATTTATTCGTGCATTGTTGTAAAGCTGTAGTATATCCTTTCATCTCTTTACTCTGCCCCTCGACTCATCAGTTTTTTGAACACACTTGTGCAAAATTAAATTAACTGGTACTCCATATCTGTGAAATTTGAATGTGATTAGGTGTTTTTCAATTCCTTCCTATCCGTAAAGTGCCCCTCTAAATTACTGAAGTATATATACATTTTCGCTGTCAAATTGTGGTATCCATAAGGATATTTGAGAAAAGGAAAAACTGAAGATTGAAGTAAAATCTTGACGATATTAGATATTTATTCATCCAGTTGAATTACGGCCATAGCCCTTACAACCCCTTCACGTTACATTTATAAAAAGTACAGATAAAACAATAATTTTGACGATATTTTAAATATTATTTAATACCTCCGGAATTTCTAGTACTAGTGATAGTAATACAACAGTACAAAATAATAATTTAAAAGTATCATAGGCTACGTGATAATTTTGAATTTAGGGTCGTCAAATTTTGCTAATTAGCAACTTTCTGTTTAATCGTGACTTATTTATACTTATTGGCAAACAATGGGTCTTACCTGGTATATACGAATTACTGCCGCAGATTGTATTAACTCTGTGTTAGGATCACTTTTTGTCTCATCCGCAGCAGTGAGCTCCCACAACAACATGAGGCACTAACATTATAGATTGTTTGCAATTATGGGTAAGGTTCTGTAGATATAGGTTAGGTTAATTTTATTATTATTTAGTGATATTTTTAGTCAATGACTGAGAGAACAGAAGGCTGAGTAATTAATTTTAAAAGTGTACAATAACATTTATATACTCTGTAATATAATCCATATTTAATACTTATATACCCTTCCGGAAGTATGTAACCACGTAGCCCTGCAATCAAGGTAGTTTTTAATACCTTAAATGTAGGCAGGAACGTCGTCCCAATACATTTCCCCCCTGTCCCTGCGACCCTTCATCCCATATCCACGTAGTTTTCTTATGAGAATCAGGCTGGAAGGAATGAGAAGCGAGTCCAACAGAAAAATTTTGTTGATAAAATCTTCGAAAAATAAACAAATATTTCTGGATTCCGAATTGGCGTGGAGGGAGGTGTACACTACGTAAATCAGTTGGCACTGGTTTCTTTGCAAAAACGTTTTGGGGCGCTTAAATTTCAAGATGGCTATGTTCGTCGAAGACATGAATTGTACAGAGCGATGCCGCTCCTTCCAACATGGCCAAGAAATCTGCGCTATATCCACGAAAGGGACGGATCGAGAAGTACTTTGCTTGTGGAAAAGTACATGCATGAAATTCCATAAAATCAAAGACGAGTTTGGACGATCCGCTGTCCACATTGCAGCCTCCACGGGGAGACCGAAGGTTCGAATTTATTTTATAATTAATTGACCGACTCTTAATCGATCACGCAATTACTTATAAAATTTGTAAGCTCTGTACCTATTTCAAATATTCTCACAACAGGTAGTGGAATGGCTGGTTAAGCGAGAGGGCGCTGATATCAATGCTAAAGATTTTCTGTCCGGATATACGCCTCTTCATAGAAGTATTTATTTTGGACATTTGGATGTAGCCAGAACATTGATTCGCGTAAATATTATAATTAATACAACTAATTACTATGAGGTCATAAAAACATCTCAAATGAGTTAAAATTTATTGGGACTGATGTAATTTTTTCTGTTCTTTCTTTGTAACTTCTAGCTCGATGCGTCCCTTAGTATTCAAGACCAAGAAGGATATTTCCCACTAGATTTGTGCCAACTTGACAGCCCCTTGAAAATCAGGGAAGAGGAATTGCATCGTAGTCCAAATGAAGTCTACGTGTGGGGAAGCAACGAGAATTATAATTTGGGTACAGGGACGGAGCAGCCGCGATTTATACCCGAAATATTGGATAGATCAAAAAAATTACCGTGGGGTTACTTGGCCAGTTGTTTCACTCAGGTGGGTATCACGTCAATGTATTTACAACTATAGTATTTACAACTATAGTATTTTAAACCTGAATACCATGCGAATCCATAATATTTCTTGGCTTTGATGTTAAACAAATGCGTAGATTGCAATGGAGAGATATCACACTTTGTTTCTGCACTGGTCGTATGATGTGTACTCCTGTGGTTACGGTGTTGGAGGAAGGCTTGGTCTTGGAAACGAGTTTGCAGCCTTGACTCCTACCAAAATTGACTTGGGGAGTGATAGTCGTTGTGTAAAGGTGGCTGTTGGTCCTGACCATTCACTTTTTCTCATGTCTAGCGGAGAGGTAACGAAAACAATTGTAAACTCACTGTTCAAAACCCAAATCATATATTAGAATTCGAATTGGATAAAACGGAAATTTGGTGATTTTAAGGTTAAAAGCTGCGGTTTAAATGAAAATTCTGTACTGGGTCATAATCATGCCATGAAAAAAGTGTTTGCACCAAAACATGTAGACGTTTCGTCTAGTATTATTGACATCGCGGCAAGTCGGTTTCATTCTGTATTCATTTCACCCGACAACATCTACACATGTGGTATTAATATTGGTCAAATGTGCAAGCCTGATGTTATTGAGAAAGTCGTCAAACCAATAAAGGTTAGTTTTAACCTTCCAAGTATTTTCTGCTACAATTTACGACTTTAAATTCTTCTATCTATCCAAAATTATGAAATATTTTTTGAAGAATTTAAGGAGTAATATTTTATTTGTTCAAAGGGGGCACATATCCCTCAAGTGTTCGCAATTCATTCTAATTTTAATAAATAATTGGAATCAACAGATAACTTTTCCTTTTGACTTGGAGCCTAAATCTCAGCGACAGGGACATGGACAAAAAGGGAAATTTACTGGAGTTGCTAGTAACGAGTGTGCTATAGCGGTGGCTCATAATGGAGGAAATATTTATATACTAAAGAACTATGATTGTATAACCCTGAACACAAGGTAAATACTTTCAGTACATTTTGTTTCTGCTATTCATCAGGAAGTTTAACTCCAGTTAACTTACCTAATAACTATCCTTTCGGTAGGCATGTTGATATTCAAAAGATTAATTTGGTGGGTGGACTTGCCAACTGGAGCCGTGATAAAGTCTCTCATGGAGAAGGGGATTCATCACTTCAATCCAAAACTGTTCTTACAATGTTTGTGCTAATAAAGTCTGGAAGATTGCTAATTTGGCGAGAGGGTTCTGAGCAGCCAGCGCCGCCCCTTAAAAATAATGCGAAAAATTGTCAAGTGGCTCAGTTTAACCTAGTAGTTTTTAATGCGGGACGAGCTTTAAATGTAAGAGATTTTAATGCGAGTTGCACTGCAGTCATACTAATTACTGACAATGGGGAGGCGTATAAAGCCTTGTGGAATGTTGGTGCTTCTCCCACGTGTTTCCCCAATATGAACAGCCCCGCATCTAAGCCCTCAGGATCGAAATCCGTAAATCAATGGAGTTACGTAGTTCAGCATTCAACTCGACACCGTAAGTTGTATTTAAGGGCGAAAGTAATATTTACAAAAGTAGTACTAAACGGAGCTTTTGAAAACACGTTTAGTAACGGTAAATTTTAATTATTAAAAACAGACGCAGGTAAAGACCCATTTTCAAATATGATGCTGGAGCATTTAAAGTTGAAAAGGATCCCAAATATCTACAATGGAATAGGTGCATTCTGTGACCCCAGGGGAAATAATTTTGCCATAACTCAGAAACATCAAAAGGCTGACCAAGTCGTATTACCTGTGGGAATGGCGAGCGAGATAAATGAGGATTTTGGTGTTCTTCTCATGGAAACTTCTGTCGAAGATAATATTCACGATGTGATTTTCCAGGCAAGTATAAGTTTTATTCACGATACTATAGGTGCCTATTGTTGGGTGTGCGATTTATTATATTTAAACACCTTGACCAATACTCACGAAATTCTAACAGGTGCGCTCTAACTTGTATCCGGCCCATCGTTTCGTGATTGCTTCCAGCTGTAAAGTACTATTTGAACTATTAAAAAAGGAAGACCAGAGCCAAGTGACTAATGACAACGATACTCCGAGAGTTGTCTTGAATGACGTTGAGCCCAGAGTTTTTGAGCAAATTCTTCAATACTTGTACACTAACAACTGTGATATTCTTATTTCGGGAAAGTTTTCCTGCAAGCCAGATGATCCGGATTGGGTAGAGCTGTGTAAATTATATGCCAGAAAACTAGGACTTCACGATTTGCAGAAGAGGCTTAAAGTAGTCGTCATAGAAGGTGGAGTAAATCATGGGGGAAACAGTAAATGCAATGACGTGAAATTTTCCTTGAAGGCGCATCTAGATTTATGTGACATTGATCTCATCAGTGATGATGATATGCACACACAAGTTCACTTGTGTGTTTTAGTTGCACGGCTCGAGTACTTCAAAAGTATGATGTTATCTAACTACTGGCTTGAGGTATAGTGCAAAACAAAATTCTCAAAAAAGTCGCATTTTATTTTTTTATAAATTATTCTGTATTTCTGCGTTTTATTTGAAGAAATTAGTTTCAATTGAAAAAAGATGTTGACTTTTCCCGTTATTTTGGTTTCAGGGTTCTCGCAGTCATTGTCAGAAACAGTTAAAGTTTCCCAGCTCCAAAGCGGTTATGGATATTTTCATACAAATGATGTATGAGGGGAGTTTCACGTATAATAATACGGGAACAAAGAAAGATTTGGAAGTGTTGTCACAAGCACTGGTTGCAAGTGATTTACTACTATCACAGCAGTATCGAAGCCAGATTGAATGCTCACTTGCTGAATGCATTAGTTTAAAAAGTGTGAGTGAGATTATACATCTGGCAGAAATTTGCAACGCTCCCCAGCTTAAAGATTCCTGTATTGAATTTATAACTTGGAATATTGCACCACTTCTTGAAAATCATTGTTTGGAATCCATCCCCGATGGCATAATGGATGAAATTAGTCGTCACTACCGAAGTAGATTTGCAAGAATTGAGTATAGAAAAATTACAGATGTAACAGCACCAGAAAAGGGGGCATATGAAGCTGCTGAAGAGAGATTTAAGGATACCTTTCGACAATTAGATGCTGTAGTGGATGCAGAGTACGTCACTCCTTCAAAATCCCAATCCAACAAGGGAAAAACAAAATTACAGAATAGAAATAGAACAATATCTGGTTCAAGTGCACATGAAGCTGAAGGAAATAATAATTCATTCTGTTTTGATGATGAAGACTATGAAAATTCTGAGTTTGACTTGACCCCTCTTGGCCCATCTTATCCAGAAAAATTTACAGTAGTAAAAAAACATGTGAAACACTCTCCACGGTCCCCACCTTATCACGGGAAGGAGTCATCACCAACGCCAACTACAACCACCAAAATAACCATTCCCCTCCCGTCAAGAACATTAAAATTTTTGCCGACAGTAGAAGAAACAAAATCCTCCTCTCCTACTTTCACCGCACTACCTTCACCCCTCACTAAAAAAACTCATAATACCACTCCGATTCCTGCATTAAAACCAAGTGACTTCCCTAGCTTTGAATCTGTGTACGTTAATTCAAAATCTACTAGTATTAAAGGAGTAGATACCCACGCCATTTCCGCTAATGCTACTAATGATATTGGGAAATCGGGCATTAAGCCTCAAAGTCAATTAAGTAGCCCATCTACTAGTACAAAAGCATTTGAGGGGAGTGGAAATGGCGGCGGTGGGGCCGTGTCTTCAGTCAAAACTGGAGGAGTCAGCCGACGTAAAACCAAGTGGCTTAGTCTTAACGATACAGCTGTGGCTTCTAAAGCAAATGTGTCTAATAGCCCAGCTGTTCCTGAGTCTAACAGTAGAGATCCCAAGAATCCTTGGCAGAGGCAGAAAACAACTAATTTGCCACTGAAAACCCAAGTGGAGCAGACTCAAGATGGAGCTATGTGCTTTGATGATATTGTGCAGCACGAAGAACTTAAGAAAAAGAATTTAAGAAAGGCCTTGGACAAGCCTTTAAGAGCTACTCAGGTAAAGTATTCTTGAATTCAATCCAATTTTGATAATTAAGAGTTGTGTCCATGAACTTATCGATGGGGATCGATGTGTCTCAAATTGATTTAAGATTTTAAATCGTAATTTATGGACGACCCCTGAGCTTTTCCTGAGCATAAAATGTAATATTTAATCATTTCTACTTGTGTATAACTGGGTTTCGGAGACAAATTCAAGTGAATAAATGTTGTAAAAATAAGATTTAATTTCTTAGTGATTTATTTCTGTTCATTTCTCTAGATCGAAGACCAGGCTGTAAGTGAGCTTTTAAAAAGATACACATCCGAGGATGTCATTGAAGGGTACGAACTTCTACAAGTTGAGCTCCTGTCCACGGATGACTACGCTATTCCTGTGTGGCGTAAGACCGAGTGAATCATTTTAAGTTTAAGCGGGTAATATGTAATCTATATTTAGTAGTGAGATATTTTAGAAGCTATGAAAAATTTGTGCTGAAATATTTACGATTTACATGTTTTTAAAATAGTCAAGTGTCTGAAAAGAATGTGAATGGCAAATGACTAATAAAAATTTAAACCGATGGGAAACATCAAAAATTAAACATAAATAACTTATACTGACTGGTGTTGATGGTCTTAATATTTTCTTTCTTATGGATTGATGCTCAGGGCTTTACTTGATCGTTACACATACATGAAATTCCTGTTGAGGGGATTGTATTGAATACATCGAAATTAATGACCATTCCTGGTAAACGTAATTCCATTCGATCAACTAGTGTTTTGAGGAATTTCTCATATTTGGCAAAACTGTATCTTTTTAAACTTTATTCAAATGATTTTTACTTTCATAAATTCCATTCATTCATGACATGAAATACCTCGCATTCTGCCCACCTGCAAATCGGTCTATGCTTCAGCTCACACAACAGAAAGTGTGTTTCCGTCTATCGCATCCAAAGAAATAAACCAGAAATTGAAATAAGTTACACGTTGCACTAAGCAAAGTTACTTCTACTTTTAGAAATTAGATCTTCTAAATTTTGTGATCATGACTACCAATAATTGTCATAATTTACAGTTATATTTAAAAAGCAAGAATTGCTTTATAGCCCCAGAAGAATCTTTGCGAAGGAAGGAAGTCGTTGAAGAATTAAATGTGTGCTTCACGAATTGGGTTTTAACAAAAATTCCCTCAGACCGGCAGGATGAGGTAAACTCGGATTCGGATTCCCGCAATATAATTAATTTCCATATAATTACACAATTTATAATTATAAATATTTTTTGTCAGTTAAACACTATCACAATCGCAGATCGCAGCCAATCCACTTGTATTTTTTACAGTATTCTACTATTACCGGAAGAGTTTTGACACTAGGCTCACAGAAACTTGGCATAAATGGACCGGGCGCTGATATAGATATTTTGTTAGTTGCCGGGAGCAGAATCAAAATTAACGAATTCTTTTCCTCATTTTACGATCACTTAAGGGAGCACTTTCAGGAGAACATTTCTTTAATAAAAAAAATAGAACATACCTATGTTCCAGTTATAAAAGCTACAATCATTACATCATCATTAAACATTGACATTGATATGGCTTTCTGTTGCTTTTGCCTTTCAAATACAAATATTCCATCGGTACGAGAACTCATGGATGATATTAATTTAAAAGAAATGGACATTTACTCTGTTCGCGGTTTAAATGGATATCGTGATTGTGCTGAAATTTTAAGCAACACTGGGCCAAATATTGAGCAATTTCAAATAGTTCTTCGGGCCGTGAAACTTTGGGCATCACGTAAGTTCATTTTACATATATGTGGCAAGTATCAAGTAAGTATGTACTTGGATAATTAAATTGAAAGAAAATCCTTCTATTTTTAAAAGCTTAAGAAAAAAACGTTTTATTTTAAAATTAAATAATCAACTCCCTGTCATTTCTTCTAATTAAGTGTATTAATTGAATTTAAACTTACTTAAAGTCATCGCTATATTCAATTGTTAAATATTTAAAACTCTAATATAAAAAATAATTGTGACTTGCAAAAGTTTTACGACAATAAATAGTTGTTATTTATGTGCTGGGTCTTTTGAAAAATTGGATCTTTTGAACTACATCAGGAGATGTTTCCTGAATTTAGAGTTAGAAACGATTTAGTTGCTACGCAACATGCCGCGCTGGTGATATGTAGTTAGTGTTTAGATGAATTTTTCAGAAACAGTAAGATGAGTATCGAGTGTCTTTTGGATGATGTGAGACACGGAGATGTTCTAGGAAATAAATATTTAGATGCCCCTCAAGCCTGAGATTCATGATAAAGTGATTTACCCACTCGTCACTGCACGCTACAATTAATACAATTAAGAAAGTTATATTTGCCAAGTTACTACATAACCCAATCAATTGTGTTGATGGCAAATATTGAGGTGTATCTCACGATAATTAGATAATTTGGTAAATATTTTAGCTTATACAAAACACTGACAAAACGAATTACATTTTTTCCGAATTTTATGTCAATAACATTCTCAATTCTTTGCCATACTTTAAAACAGATCCTCTCTGCGTTACATATACGATATATTACGTTGCTATACATTATAATTAATTCGTCAACCATCTACAGATAATAGGAAATATTGTGTAACTAACGACATGGATTACAACGGACTTTACGTAGATTCGAATAGCTAGTAGTATTCAAGTAATTGGTATAGAGAAGCACAAGTTACAGTTTGATGCTACTTAAAATCGTAGTTTACGTTAAGTAGCCAGTTAATGTTATCATCACCTCATCAACGGTTAACCATTCATACAGTTAAACTATAGTTTACAATGTACTTGCCATAATTATTACATAGGTCGAGGTCGAGAGTCTTTTATAATTTTTTAAGAGTTTTCAGCTTTGCGTGCTTTCAAAAAATTTCAGTTAGCGAGGAGTAAGTATGGATAGTAGCTACAACTTGTAACCTCAAACTTTTTGTTACACGCTTTGTAAACACGATTAATTCTGCTTACTTGGATACTTGTAATTGATTAAAATAAGGCTAACAAAGTACAAGAATACAATGACAAAAATATACCAAAATATGTTTTTAAATTTTCACCAGTGATAGTTGTTATAAACAATACATTCACGGCTATTTTGTTGTACAGTTCAAATGACTAATTTTCTTACCAACATTTTGCTACCGTCCACAGATTAAAAATTGTGTCAAAATTTACGTTAAATACATTACATTGGATCACATCATAATTGAGTCAGTACATAAATAATTATTTTTGATTTAATCCAGACAGCTCCCTGACTACACTTTTCTCGCTAAGTCACATAAAAAGAAGCTGACCAAGAACGCAAACTCGGATTAATACCGGCGACCAGAGGCATGGTTATTACCGTGAAACATTTGCGGGAATTGTGCATGACCCCCCTGTCCCATGAAGGATGGAGGAGCGTATTGGCCCGATCCCCAATGACCACTTGATGGACCACCCCCATACCCGTGATAACCAGCTCCCAAATCAAGCTGAGGATGGCCTTGTTGCCAGTGATTATTCCACTCATTATTGTACGTGGGTGCAGGGGTATTACCACGATGCATGTTCCACATGTCCGCGTGACCCCCCTGCCCCATAAAGGGTGGAGGAGCGTATTGCCCCGGGCCCCATTGACCACTTGATGGACCACCCCCATACCCGTGACTACCTTGAGCTCCCAAATTAACCTGATGCTGGCCTTGTTGTTCTTTCTGTCTCTTTAGCAATTCTGCACATTTCTTCGTTTGTCGTCGCTTTGTGCTGGCATTTTTAGCTCGCTTGCCCTCCCGAGTAGCGACCCGTTTGACGTTCCTTCGCTTTGACATCCTCTTCCTCAGGGCTGGGTTGTTGGCAAGGAACGCTTTCCTGAGTCTCTTTGCGACATCCTTGGGGATGACACACTCTTGTCGAGTGTGTCCCAGTTGGTGGCATTTGTAACAGTATATTTTGTTTCCTTCTGGTTCGCGTCCTTCTGGTTCGCCGTCCACAGATGACACGGTATCTTCGATAGCGTTTGTTGTTGGAACTTGCATCTCTTCGATGGCCGATGTTGTTACATCCGAATTCCCTTTCCGTTCCTCCAGTTCGCTGCAAGATTTAAAATTTAAAAACAAAAAAGTTGTAAAATTACAACACATTTGCAGCAGCTGCTTCATTTTCTGAGTCGCATTATTATAAAAATATAGTTTGGTAGGAAAATAAATGAAACAGTTACCGGATGCGTTTCTCGAAGGCGACCTCTTTCGTAGTACCAGCTTCTCTTGCTTCTCGCCTCAATCGCTCAATTAGAGGTTCGTCGTCTTCATCTTTGGAAGATGCATAGTCACTCCCGGTTTGACTGTTGTTCCTAGAATCATTGTTTTCATCAGAGGACACTGAGCTGGAAGACTGGGCTGAGCGGAACTTCCGATGTTTCTTCTTTTTCTTTAATTCGGTATTTACCGGCTGTGTGCTGATTGGATCATCCGATTCCGACAGGTACTTTCGCTTCTTCGGTCGACGTTCACGTCCACCACCACTGCAGCTCTTTTTAGCCACCGGTATTGGTTCTTTTCGGGGAGATACTTGTCCTACTATTCCTTCAGTAGTGTCTGCAGCAACGTTGAAATCACATGACGCAGCTTCCGGTTCTACCATATTACCATCCTTTAGGTGCGTATTACTTCTGGCCACTGTTTCTTCTACTTTCTCAGTCGCTGGTGGTTTGCTGACTTTTTCCACCACTGGTTCGCTCACCTTTTCCAACACTGATATGCTAACTTTTTCAACCACTGATCCGCTAACTCCGTAAAGTTGAGGCTTCAGTAGAATTTTATCCAGACTTATGACTCGTATTTTTCCTTCATTTTCGCCTTCTGAATCGTCCGTTCTCTCCGCTGATAGCCGACTACCCTCATCCGTATCGTTTATACTACCGTTGCCACTCGGTGAGTCATTCTTTGTTGCTTTCTGTTTTTTTATTTTTAATGATGCTAGAAGTGCTTTCCCAAGTATTGCTCTCCCTATCTTCGGCGTCAGCTTCTTATTATCTAAGATAATACTAGTTTGCGGCCCTGAAACCTCGTCATTCTGATCATCTGTGTCTGCTTTTTTACTGTCATCTTTACCCTCATTGGTTCCAGATTGCTTCGTCGATTGGAAAGTTTGCGCTAAAGGAAAGTTTCTTCCTGTGCATGACCCTTAGAAGTTAGGACATCAAATATAATTATAGCATAATTAGCATTTTATTATTTTATTTGCTCATTAGGAAGGTATACCTACTTTCGTAGGTGCAGTAATCAATAGTTACTTTCTTAAGAAATTCGCCATACTTGAAAATATATCGTAAAAGATTATAATGCGTATTGACTACACTACTATTAATAAGCTTATTATTAATTGTATAACCAAAAGTGCCACCAATTGCGCCTTATCATGACTAACTTTCACACGTGAAAATGCACCACTGTATAAAATACACGCACATTTTTACGACAATAAACGTTATATAATATATACCTTCAGTGCCGTCGTATGCAGTTTTATCTTGGTCATAATCCTCTTCAACTTCAGGATCAGATGGATTTCCATCTTGATCTTCAATTATAACCATTGATGAAGTTGGTGATGAAGTCAGTGATGAAACGGAGCACGAGTCAGTTCTTTCATCTATAATCAAAAGGTTGTCCGAGTCCGAGAGGCATGATTCGGTTGAATCCTGTCTTTTGCGCCAAGCCGATTGCGATTCTACTCCGCTCATTTTTTCACCCGAGGACGACGTCTGGAAAATCTTAAAACATTTACAACTTTATTATAAAGTTGAGCAATAGAAAAATAAAAACCAGGAAGACGTATACATACCGACAAGATGTCCCGATAGGAACCCAGTCTGGCCATGGCCATAGTGATATATATTGTATTATATTTTGGTGACGGCAGACAAGAACATGAACACTTTATTTTCGTCTATTCTTTAATTGTTAGAAAGTTGAAACTCAAGAAAAGAAAATCCTCATTAAATTCGACTCAAATTCATGGTTTCGATAGACTCACTTGTTTGTAATATTTAGTACTACTTAGTCCCATTTCATTATTATTACGGAGGGTTATCAATTGGAATTATAAATTATTAATATTTAGCCTGCACACAAAATATGCTATGGTTGGTGCTCAAAATGCATAGCTGTTGACTGTACTGCATGTGGAGACTCGAGACAAACATAATTTGTAGAAAGGTCTCGAAGTATTAATTGCATGCGTAATTGTTGAATATTGTCGTGGTAGCTTAAGCTATTTTGTTATTGTACTTGTGCAATATAACATACACGATTGAACATACATTATTCCCATTTCACTAGGAAAGGCTGCTTTTGCCTAATAAAAATAGTGTCAATGTTAATATACTAATTTATTTAAAGTAAATTCATCCGGTAGGTGGTAATAGTACCAATAAACGCACACGGTGGTCGTGGTTGTTCGACATCCATAATGTAAGATACATACATACCTAGTGAAGTGATGGTGGTCATACGAGTTATGGTTCAAGAAATCATAACAGACCACGATGTTTGATGTCGCCTTGTCTATTGAAATAAATTTTAACAACTAGGACAAGCTACTAACTACAAAAGCTGCAATGCGGTTAAAGTGATATGAAACATTGTTAGTACAATATATTTTTTCTTAACTTAAAATGTTGAATGTAATTCCATTTTATCAACATCAAATATTGAGAATCCGACGATCCAACTTCTCTCTTTTGCCTACAATACTGACTATTATGCGTACCGATGTTACTATGTTACCTGTCTGTACAAGTATTCTAATTGTACTATCTGCATGAACTATTAACAATTAATACGAAGTACGATTCAAGAGATATTCATTTCAAGACACAACTATGAACTACAAACTAGCCGGCCACGGCAATTCCCTTCAACTGTCAACCTCTGCCCCTTGATATGTGATCATGGCAATGGCTGGGGCCTGGGCCTGGACAGACTGTGCGTGGCTCGAAGATGTTCTCTGATGATGTGAAACTGTGAATGCAAGTACTTCAAATGTACTCGTTTTGCATAATAGGTTGAAAATGCATAATCCCACATATATCAGACGGAACACTCGATTTACACTACCAACTACCTTTACTTTTCTTATTTACATAATTTATTAAGCACTTTAGAATCTACAAACTTACCTGCCTGTGATTGTGATACTCCTCTAATAAACGAAAGCTCCCGGCCAACTTGTTCATTCAATTCAAATGAGCTATGTTAATTCCAGTTGAAACTATGGCCATCGGCACAATGAAGTAAAGTACCAACGAGGACCAACGATGACGACAACCTACTACTAGAAACTCGAAGCAGTACTAAGGGTCCCCAATCAAATGAATCACAAGTCGAGAATATTTAACTAAACCAGACTACTTCCTTAAAGTTAATCAGTGTCCGAATTACAATTAACAATATTATAAGTAAAAACCCATTCTTGTTTGACTCGATACTGGTTCCTCTTACTTCGGAGTCTTGACTAGGCAATCCTAAGTCCTACACCCGCATCCCTTGCTGACGCTGACTTGGCTGTTGATTATTACTAAAGGCATGAAATTTTAATCTCCGTGCGTATTACGTATTTAAATGGCGATGGTGGTAGAGTGATCGTATTTTTGAGCTGCATTAGCATCCACTAGAGGACTCTAGACTGCTTCGGACATGTTCATAATGGGTCGTACGTAAATGACTTTCTTGGTAGGAGTGCAATGTTAAGCTCATTACAGCCAGGGGAGTCATAGGGTCCTTAAAGTTTTGAATATTTTCATCAGATCATTTAAGGACGATCCCTTAGTGAATGGTTAAATAAGAATGTAAAATCGTCAACTCCAATGAGTTTTGGCCAAACTAGCCTCATCACTGCATAAAGGGAAAACTGGGACGCACTTTAAAAAAATAGAATTTCGAATTTTGGAAGATTAGGACGATTAGGTACAGTACAGTGTTAACAGTTAACATCTTATTTACACCGTCCTAGAATGTATTGGTGTATGGAAACTTGGTTGATGCAAATAAATAAAAGCATTATTATATAGAATTTAGTTTTGAGAATAATTTTTATTTCGCACACTGGAAAGCAAAAAACACTATGTGTAAAGTAATAGAGTACCCCCTTACTGTTTATTGCATATAATATTATTATAAAAAAATGATACTGTCCGAACAACTGTTTTTAAGCGCTGTAAACATGCAGCAATAATTCTGTTCACAATGTATGCAGAAAAGTATCTGGAATCGGGAAAAACTCCTCAATGTAACCATAATTATTAATCTACTGCGTCACAAAAAACATCATGAATTTCTACTTCTATTCTTGATCAATTTAGCATTTTTATAGTTTATTACGGAGAATACCTGATCCATAGATCATGACATGAATGAGTAATGTATATTATGTAATGTATAATAATTATAAGTGTACGTGTTAAACTTCCGAGTATCGATCGATTAAATGTAGGTATATAGTTTTCTCCAGACAATTCAAAAAATGTTATATAGTTGAGTTCAATGAGTTCACTACTGTACAGTAAAATAGTAACACACCAAATGATTCAAAATTCTGTCCGATTGATAATAATAATATGATTGTTGAAATCCATACTATGAAATAATTACATTTTTCATTATTTAAATATATATATAATAAATATATAATTATGATAATGTTATTATTTAGTTGCGCTTCAATGCCCCTAATCAGATGTAGCACCGAGCAAATCTTTAGGTGCTCTTTAAATATGAGATGCCTTGCAATGTATCTATTTAGATGCTCCTCTACATTGAGAATATTGAAATGAATGAAACACATGTTAATGTAAATACACCGTTTTCCTCTCACGTCAGTTAAGACGTGCAATTTGTCGTTTTTTAGGAAAGATTTACTATTTATTGAGATCTAAACTATTTTTTACCTCAACGCTATTTTCAATACGATGATTTTATTTTAAAGAGAATTTGTAATCGGACATTTTCAAAGAACTCAGTATCTATATGCACCCAGTTGAAAATCATAATATGAAAGGTAGATAATAATGATTTTTGAATGTGTGTATTCCCTTCCGAGACCATTTTCACTTTTACGGTTCTGATTGCGAGTGGACAAGGAACATAACAATTATTATAATTAAAACTATAGCAAATAGGGCAGACGGCAGGCAATTTATTTTACAATTTGTACTTTATACTGCTCTATTCTCAAAATTGTTTCTTTAAACTTTATCACAAATAACAACGTCTGACAGAAATATGTGTTTTTATTTTCAGTTTTGTCAAACAATTTAAAACACTTTTGAATTAAAATGAGTTTGTTCGTGCCCGTTTGTTCTCGTACCGTCTTAGGAACAAGAAAATGTACATTACAACATGCCTAATATTTAAAATATTTTCCACTTTTCAACAATTTATGACTTAATCCATATACTAAAGTGGGGCTGGATATCGTTGTTGTGAGGCACGTAATCCCACTCAAAATAGGAACCGTCAAATTTGTTTACTTTGAATGTTGGCTAAAGCTATGGCAACAATAAGTGTCCAGTGTCAAAGTCAATTGATCAATGTAGTAATAAAATACTTTTCCAACTAACAGTAAGCACCATAACGAAGCATTCAATCCATATACTAAAGTGGGGCTGGATATCGTTGTTGTGAGGCACGTAATCCCACTCAAAATAGGAACCGTCAAATTTGTTTACTTTGAATGTTGGCTAAAGCTATGGCAACAATAAGTGTCCAGTGTCAAAGTCAATTGATCAATGTAGTAATAAAATACTTTTCCAACTAACAGTAAGCACCATAACGAAGCATTCAATTTTAACACAAACAACGAATCAATATGCTTTAGCTATGACAACACTGAGTGTACAGTGTGAGAGTGGAGTGGAGTGTGAGTGGTTGATTGGACTGCAGTACAGTGCAACACTATCGACTATCACATACAGTATCATAAGCAAAATTATTCAACAATGCATGTACTCCATGGTAACGGCTGTGTGCACAGTAAGTTCCACTCCACGACCACACTACAGAAAACGGCGAGAGTTACGATTTTAAATGTTGGTGACTATAGAAGCGTGCAAAAATTTAAAATTTTAAAGCCCCACCCCACCCTAACCTTTTTTCGGAATGTCCGTCCATTTAAAATGATAGGCAGATTTAACCCCTACCCCACGTAGAAGTAGACGTCCTGTGTTATTTATGCACGCTACCCATGACTATGAAAAACCCTCTTTAGTCTTAAGTAGTTCCGAAATACATTCGCAGCCACATTCAATTCCATTGTTGCATATTGCTATGACAACAAATTGCAGTTAAACTTTTGACTGCTGGCGGATGCTGTAGAGAAACAATGTTCGTATATGCGAATGCATTTGAGCGCCAAATCAAATTAGCCAACCCGAATACAGTTATGTTGATTACGTTCCACTCACTCTGAGACTGTAATCTCACACTCGACACTTATTTTTGTCATACCCTAAGCCGACATTCAGAGTAAACAAATTGGCGGTTCATTTTTTATATTCAAACGCCAGAAGTTATCAAAAAAATATTAAAAAAGCAAACAAGAAATCAATATTGATTGCAATCTTTTACTTGGATTTTTGTGTGACCCATTCACTCCAACGACACATTGATGTCTACAGCTAAATACTAAATACATACTAAAAGTTTAAATAATTTTTTTATTTTGTTAAATAAGTAGTAGGTTTGTGTGTTTATAAGTTCTGATCCTAAAGTACCACATAAATTCATTACTGCTGCTTTTCGGATTTTAATCCCATAGATAAAAGCTCCGAACCGTCAACCGTCATGTTGATTTTCAATGCAGGCAATGTCTATGACAACACTGAGTGAGAGTGAGTTGTGGATTTAAGTAGTAATAATTTAAAAAAATATTCTACGTCCAAATAAGCCATGGCTATAGTACAGCACTATCACTGCAGAGTCAGATTGAGTGGTTGATTAAAGTAGTAATAATAATAAGTATTATTTACACTATCATTATTGACTATAGTAAAGCATTGCACTGACCATCGACAAAATAATAATAATATTCAAAAGTCTGAAGTTGACAAAAAAATAATCTCCCCTTTAAAATTTGAAGTGCAGGTCAGCATACGTCACTCAATTTCCCAATACAAAAGTTTCCACGCATCTCCTCCCTCAGTATTAAACCAATTTTGTTCAAATAAAACTCACATGTCCGGTACCATTGGGAAAGATCATTCTTTGCCAAAATGGCTGTCTACGTATCTTTTTATGTATTTCAGAACATGTCCTAATCAGCAGTAATTAGTATAGTTTCAGATCAGAATGTATAAAGGACATATCTACTATTAACCGTATCGTGTCAATGGTGAATTATTAGTTTGGGAAATACGTAGTAGGCATGTTCCTTTATAAATTGTGATCTGAAAGTATTTACTATTACCTTTTACATGTACGCAGCTAAAAACATCCAAACAATGGTTTTTTGAAATGATTATACATGGTGATTATACAGGTGACTTTACCAGGGGGGCGGGGGAGGGGGGGGGGGGCAGCGCCCCAGGTAGTTCCATGTTACTTAACAACAGACTTATGATTAATAGGGGCAAGGATATGATGTAACAGCCACACAGACAAGTCACATCCACCAATGGTTTTTTGAAATGATTATATATTATAGTTCAAGTTATGGGGGGGGGGGGCGCAGCGCCCCCCTGTATGGGGAACTGACGGCAAATATGAAGATAAGTAGGTGCATACAATAACTAGAATAAGGCCAGTTACCATGCAACTGAGTTTGTGTTGTATGGGCTGACTCGGGCTGTGGAACAAATTTTTAAAACACTGCGCAGTTCCACACACCGAGACGGCCCATACAACACACACTCAGTTGCATGGCAACTGGCCTTATTCTAGTAAAATTATAATACACTATCTGGTTATGACTTTAAATCTCAACGTCTGCAGTCGTCGTTCAGTGCCACTCGACTAACGAGAGCCACGTCCAATGATCAATTTCTGAGATTTCATAATCAACAATAGTATATTACAATCAATAAACGACCCTCATGGCAACGCATATAATGTGATGTAAATAATATTTTAAAATTTTTATGGAGGCTACTGGAATGCAAGTGAGGTACATCTGAAAATCAGAAGGCATCTAACACAGTATTGCTCAGCCATCTAAATAGTGAAACGCTTCTCCACGGCACGTGCGGTGCTTCTAACCTCCATTGGCATCTAACACATTTGTATATGAGTAATCTAATAAGTGAACAGCTTCTAAATAGCATTAAAAAATGTTGAACGACATATAAACTGCATGTGCAATACATCTAAAAATCAATAGGTATCTGATTCATTTTTACCCCCATCATCTAAAATTTCGAACGCATCAGAGCAACTTCAAAAATATTAGCCAAACACCTAAACGATAACTAGTGTCTTTCTCGAAATCCAAGATGCAGCCTTGATGTACTACGGTGACTCGAAGTCATCTTCGAAGCTTCACGTAGTCATCAAGGCCGTCGTAATGTGCTTTTAATGAAATTCAGTTAACCTCGTACTGCAAAAGATTTATTCACGGAGAGTGTAGTTTATGGTCACAGCATAACGTGAGGGAATTGCAGGTGAATTAGTGTATGTATATAAACATTTATGTACCTACATACTTATACTTATATGCACTTGCTTTACATTTACTCCATCACAGTGGCCGATGTTTCTTCTTTTTTTAGGACGAGCGCTTTACAATAACTCAATAGGCTATTTCAGCGGTATTGGACTCTCCATACTAGTAGCTTTGGTTATGAAAACTGAAAAAAAAAAAAAGGATCCTTTCAGTTTATTAATTGAGTTCTTCAAAAAGTATTCCAAGTGGTTATGGCCTCGCCCAGTCATGTTACATCATTTGGAATCCAACAACAAAGAGGCACCTGTGCTCAAAATATGGAATCCTCATGTATTATTTGATTTTAAAATTTACTATGAGCACAATAACCGTTTTAATTATTATTTTAAATAAAATATCACTTAAACTATCACTTGGCTTATTCAGAGCTTTATAGAGCTTTATATAAAATTCTTAAAACGCATGACAATGGGTAATGTGTATACTGTGCCAAGAGCATTAAACCAAATGTGTTTATCGATAGATTTACTCCTTCGACAAGGAAGACAAAATGCCCATTATCACACCAGCATATCCCCAACGGAATTCATCTTACACGGCAACGATATCCACACGTCGTGTCATTATAAAAGAATTTAAGAGAGGTACAGAAATTTTTGTTTATTAAAAATAAAATATCTGTGTGCTCAAGTATATAATTAAGGAGGGTCGGACAAAGGAATTACTTTGAGGCAGCAATTTGTTTTCATACAAAAACCACCATTTTGATTTTATTGATGATTTTCTTTAGTAAAACAAAATGTTATATTTACATGTTTTTGAAAAGTGTTAAATGTTTTATTTGCATATTTTTGAAAAGTCAAAATATTCTTTTTACATAGTTTTGAAAATTCCAAAATGTTCCATTCACATGTTTTTTGAAAATTCAAGCAGGGGGGTCTGCCTGTGCTGGCCGCATCATCCGGCACTGTAATTAAGCATATTGTTTGCTAGGTTTTATTACCGACAAATAAAAATACGGAATTGATAATAGTGTCATATTTAATATATGCTTTATTTTTGATTTAGCAGCAGCTGAAAAACTTACAGATGAAATTATAAAGAAGAACAGCAGTTCGAATCCAAATTCCATTCTGGATGCAATTTTTGAACCACAGGAATTTTTCACTGAAATGCACTTCCAGTAAACTGTGTATTTTGTTGAATTATTTGGAAATCACGTTCTAGGTTAAAAAGGAAACAATTCATTTCACTGTTCTTTTTCTTAATTCCTTTATTTGATTTTCTTCCAGATATTACATCATTTTGAGTGCAGAATCACATGACACTGACGCTAACTTCCATTGGGATTGGTGTGCGGTGGCAAGATCCCAAATTAGGAAATTGGTGAATGACATGGAATTGTTGAATCCTGTACTGATTCTACATGTATGTCCCAATGCATATCCTCATCCAGATTCTCTCACTTTGCCTCAAAATCATTTTCATTCTAATTGGTATATCGGTATGATGCTAAATAAAAACTACACCATCCATGATATGGACATCCCTGGATGCCTCTTAAAATTCAAAAAATATGGCAAGTATACTTACTTCAAAACGTGTCGCCTTAGTTCTATTCTTTGCTTCAGCTTCAGCTGGACTCTACTAATTAATACTACCTTAAGAATATGTTTTTAATACTAATTATTAATATTCTTCACAAAAGTTTAACATTGACAAATATAATTCGTCCCATGCGTGGCATTCTTATAACTTATCGTGTCTTCCGTGTCTTACTTCAAACCAGTTGAGGATTATGCCGAGAGCCACGGTATAGAAATGTCTGGACGGTCTGTTCGTGGCAAGCTCATTGAGGGTCATTACTTTCAATCACATTTACCAACTGGAATCGAATGCGGTGTGAAGGTCAGTCAGTAAATTATGATGCATATTATGCTAATTTATTTCTCGCCAAAATTTATTTAGACATACCGTATTTCCTGTGACTGTACACGGGTCTGAGAAGCAGACATTAAAATAGTACACAGGTCTGTAGTACTAATCATGTCTGAAAGCTCAGAATTTGAATGGTACACGAGTATACTATCGCAGGAAATACGGTACATTAAATCTTCAAGACAAGCTCAAATATGTTAATTTCTTTCCACATAGGGAAGTACATCTTTGATTGAAGGAAGAAAAGGATATTTCCAATTCAAACCAATTCTTTAGAATAAACCAAGATATCCGAATATGATGCATTTTTTACTATCAATTGTACGTTATAGGCCATATAATATAACGGACGTTATAAAACGATTAAAACTCAACATCAAAGCTTTTTCAAAAATTCATTGTGTCAACGCTATTTTCTTTCTATTCCCTGTATTCATAAATAAGTTGTGGAAATATAGTTCGTTGTATTGTATTATTAGATTAATGGGTTTATCTACTATTTAATTGTGAAATGCTGTTAAGTACTTATGTTGGTTGTGTAATAAAGTGCAAGACAAATGGACAGAGTTAGTGGATGACTAGATAAAACTGTGAGATAGTTTTATTGAGCAAAAGATAAGTCTTTAGGATTTGAACTTTCAAGCAAGAGTGAATTCTAAATTAAACTTAACTACTGATTAAACCTCGGTGTTCCAACTCATCAATACTGTCATCAGCATCAATTCGTTTGATTTTACATTTGACTTCCGTTGTTGTGTCACACATTACATCCAATGACCTGTACAAAGTATGTACTACAAATATGTACGTTCCGAGCCGTTTAAGAGCAATGCGCACTCTGGCACTCCTCACTGCCTTAGTGCGGAGTGCCAACTCATTCATGACTGGTGTTCATGATTACATACATAACATCTCAATAAAGACAATTTGATTATTTTACATGTTCATTTCCATAAGTAATTATCATTTAACATTTTCATCCATTTGACAATTCATAAATAATTGTAATGCTAAATTACCTCTACATAATCAAATTCTTGCACGTATTCTCTTGAATAACTTTTAACATGTGCTTTTACATTCTTTAATATATTTTACTAAATACCGTAAAACTACTATTAACCTACATATCCAATAGTATCATTTGACCAGCGAGAAATATTCTTAAGTATAGAATGAGTAAACGTAAAACTAAAATTAATATTATAATTAACTAATTAACTAACTGCTAAAATCATTTGTCTCATTGAACTATTTCTGCCACGAGTGATACAACATACAACCTCCATTCTTGGACCTTTCTCAAGTGTATTTAAATTATAATTCAATTTCATGGAAAAATCAAGAATCATATCATTCAAGGAAGACAGCGATGTAATAAAATTTTTAAATAATAAGTAACATTCATTGTGGGATTATGTCAGTATAACAAGAATGATGTTATAAAAAATGTTACTATAGTCCAATATTTGCAATGGTAATGCATAGGCGTTTTGCCGGGGAAGTACGATTTATGTCTATAAAGCAAGAATGTTGCTATAAACCACGACGTTGTAGAGAGACTTTCCTGTAATAAAGTACATAAGTAGATTTAGAACACACTCGGCCAGTCGAATTCAATTGAAGCAGGAAAGGCAACAAGGTATGAATTGTTATTTGAGGAATGCGGAAAAGATAGAAATAATTCATCCAATTTCTATAGACTGGTGTTGAAAGGCCAACATATTGTTAAATTGTAAGTTATTGAAGAATAAATTCGTACATTTAACCCATTCAAAAAAAGTTGTAACTAAATTACATTTTACACACTTACTTCTACTGACAAGTCCGACTATAAGGGATTCTGATTTAAGGGAAAACGGCTTCAAGGGACGAATTTATAACATTTGGTTGGCCTGCTATGCTTCCAATGTTAAAATTATCCGGATTTAAGGGAACCGATATAAGGGATATTCGGATTAAAGGGACCGTTTTTCCACGCTTTTGCTGCCTTTTTAGGTCATTTATAAGGGAAAATAGTTGCCGAGTTGTAAATAAATATTTACTATCTCTCTCTAGAATACTATTTTATTTTTTACTGTGTACTTGACCACAATACTGCTTTTATCTCTGCATTTACATTATTGTTCATTTAAGTAAGTAGGTCGTCTATTTATAGATCACACAGCTTTATTTCTTTTTTTTTAGTTCTTATTCTATACTTTTTATTCAGTCTTCAGTTCTTATTGAGTTCACAACCGAAAATGTTGACCAAGCGGAAAAGAAACACGTTAGACACTGAACAAAAATATTAAATATTACAAAAGCTAAAGACTCAAACGCAAAAAGACATTATCAAAGAAACCGGTATTAGTTCAAGTGTAATCAGTAGAATTAAGCACGAAGGTATCAAAAAGAGACAAACTGCTATTACTGAATTTTTCATTGAATCTCAATAATTATAACTAAACAACGGTGTAGATATCTTGCCTGTGACATTTTTTGACTAAATAAAACAGATTTTGAAATTGTAAATAACTTTCGCTTTATAGGGAATTCCCTTACATGGTTAAACGGGAATTCGGCTAAACGGGACTAAAAATGTCGGTCCCCCCAGTTCCCTTATAGTCGGACTTGTCAGTACTGGGATTTAGGATATAAAAGACTTCAGTCTTTTAATAAGGAGACGGGGAAGACCTTCACAAATATTTGTATCTGCGGTTCCACGACCATCCAGTTAGCGATGGCTAAATAGCCACAATCCTATTTGACTACTAGTTTTTGCATAAGCGTATAAGTATAATTATACGCATCATATATAATATATGCAGTAACGTGTTCAACGGCCGGAAAATGCATACTTACACAGTGATTTGTATATTGTTATAAATGTAACTTTTAACGTAATAAAGAAACTTGGTTTACATGATACGTCATGTTTTACACGTGCAATTTTTCTGTAATACAGTAATGCAATTATGAAATGTCCATGAGCTTGCCTCCATTAGTTAGTCAATCTCCAGGTAATCATAACCAACCCATACAAATTGAATTTGAGTATTAAAAATAAAAAAACATAACTATGTAATCGTAATGTAGAAAATCAACACACCGAGCTACGAGCTAAGACAATAAGTGAAAGGGAATAAGCATATTATAATTATATAATTACACATTCGTTCTTCTTTATTGTACTGAGGTTTTGAAATTAAAAATATAAATTCATATACCCGCAAAAGCATACTCGCACAACATGACTTTTAACAAGAGAATAGATAAAAGTGTTTACTTAATTATTTCCATATCACAGGAAAATTAATGGTTTATAAATAATGGACACATCTTATCGCCAATTTAAAATAATATAATATAATTACTGACTACATAAATACATTATTATTGTAATCTACTATCATATACCTTAGCTTGCCATACTCTATTGTGTTGTGTCGTCACAATCTACAATGTGATTAAATGACTACGATTAAATAATTGGCTTCTCCTATTAATAATCGTAAATCCTTATTACAAGTATAGAAAATATTATTTTGTATTACTATTGTATTGTAAACAATAGTACTCGCTAAATATCAATGTATAATAAGCCTGTAAACACATCTGAAGAGATGCGAACCTTAACTTTATATGTAAACAGGTGAGGCAAAAATAACGGGGAACATAGGCCCAAAAATAATCATTATTATTATAGAACTCAAGCAAGGCAGCTATACAATGTAAATAATTTTGACGCTACATTTACACTTATATATGAGTATTAAAAAAAGTATTAAGATTGGATCTTCGATAATGATAATCACAATGTCATGAAAGGAAATTTTTTACTATCTAGCTTCGTTTAAATTCCGTACACTTTTGTAACTTTAAATTTAAAGAAGCGAGGGCCGTCGTGAGCTGCTTCAGACAGAAGGAGATGAAAACAGAGGTGCAGACTCCTCTTGATCTTTAATAGGGTGGAAACATGAGGGAGAAAGAGTACGTGGAGCAAGAAGGGTATGAAACGCATCCGTAATATTATTATCATGATCCACGACAGGGTAATGCGATACTTGAGATCCATTCGAAATCGTCACCACAGACTGAGGCTGAACCCTCCCAGAGAGGCGTGCACGCAGTGCACAAAAAACTGCCCGCTTCTTACAGGACCACTTGCTCTGTAAGTAGAAGATTGAAGAAATCATAGAATAATTATTGAAGCACATCAATAATTATTGACCCGGGGCTTAATCAAGCCTATGCATTTAATCTATCAATTATAGGAACACTCAACTGTAAAAAACAAATGCATTTGAAACTTAATTTTTATAATGTTTACAAGCTTGATGAATGGATTGAAAGGAAGTTGGTTAAAGAGACAATTCACTGGTGTAGCAGAAAAAATAAATTGCTGGGAATGTTACTTATATTATGCGAAAAGGAGAGTTCATTACATACTATTTATTTAAAGGATGCATACTTACTGATCTTTTACGGTTTGGTTACTCCCCAAGGACTGGACAACAAAGTACGGTTTTACGGAAACAACGGTGGTTAAATACATTGTATTGCACCATATACATATTAAGCAACATTTTACATGCTGTGGAGGTGGTTGAGTCATCCATCCATCTTTAATGGCTTCAGTCGTATTATTATTCTTTCGAATCAACCATTAATGCCACAAATTTTAACTAGTACACAAATCACACACTCACAAGGTAGTTGTAGGTTAGGTATAGTTGTCGTTTAATATTGTTATACTATCCCATTTTTTACTGGAATTTAACCAGCATGTTGGTTTTAGTTATGTTTACCAGGTTATATTATAGCTTGTCTGTAATTTACGATTCCGAAAGGCTAAGTAGATAAGATTGAAATGATTATTAGAATCTAGAGGAACTCATTACAGGGTTATTATTGGTGGGGAGCGCGATGTCTCTATCTTGTACGTACATAGGTCGAATGATGTCAGCAAATTATTGATTTTGAATGTGTAGGACAGTGTAGGTTGAAAAATAGATTGGAAATAATCGGAATAATCAATGGAATTCATGGTTACTGGTATTACTTCCATCCCCACTGAAAAAATCATACCCACAAAAAAGACAGACTGAAATTAATAGGGTGTTGTTACCAGAACCTGTGTTACCAACTTCTGAAGATACAACATGTCACAATGGATTTTTAATGTACAGCAACCCAAATTTCAAAATCACCGACTCCAAAGACTTTATGAAATTATAACTTCTAAAAAGCTTGAATTTACTCCAACGTCTAGCAACCCCAACCGCTAAAATACGGCAATAATCCAAAGAATAAATATTCAACATAATGTGACTACATACTGTGACGCTATAATGTATTTTTGCATCAACTTCAATAATATTACCCAGTCATAACTAATAATTCCGTGAATAAAAATTTGGCGAAAACCAAAGCATCAACCCCACCAATTAAACAAAGCACCAGTCCCTTCTTGATATGTAATTGCAGTACATTGAAAATTAAGCAGTAGGAACGTAGACACTTAAATGGCAATTGTTTATTATCAATCAAATTTTGCCGGTACATATAAGTTACTACTAAAAGATGATAGTCTTTGGGCTTGCATATACTTACATAGGTTTGTAGCCGAAAGAACGTCATATATCATATTTATCACGCTGACCAACATACTGACATGCAGAAAATTAACCCACCGTTCACTCACACTCAGCCATCAAGGATCAATCATTCCATATCCCTACAATAATAATATGTGCAATTTGAAATTGGAGAAAAGCTGACTGAGTGTTTACGTTTAAGATCATAATAATATAAAAATACTTTGTCCAGCGCATACAACAATTATTTTACTGGAGTTAAAATATCGAGTGAAAAAAATAAATACAATTTTATACAAGTACTAAAGATGGAAGTGTATTTACAGCGATAGTGTAATTATTATTATTTGAATGTACTTAGTCTAGATTGATTACAATTACAGGAACTTATATTCGCTAAAAACATACAATAGTTGTACTTAAATTATAGAATACGAAGTGTGTGCAATTTTAACATGGTGTCCATAATACTATTGTTTAAAAGTGATACCGCTAATACTATAATTAATTATTTTCTACCGACCTAAGCTACATGAAATATGATTTGTGTAATCACAGTACCGACAAAGTGCTATCGGCAAACGCACACATAACACAATGCATAAATGTATTCCTACTCATATACTTGTAGCTACTAATAAAAATTGTACAAACGGATGAAGTAAATTTTTAAAAAATCATCTGCTGATTCCTTTTCTTACTTAAGCTCAAAATTACGTGGACTTGATATTAAAAACCGTTTTTATCCATCAAAAGGTAAAATTCGTGTTTTAAGAGTAGGAATACCTACAAGTATTTTGGCAATGAGTCTCGAAAGTAAAATTTAATAAAACTCTTTCATAATTAACTTATATCCCGTAATCCTTTGTTCTTTTAAAATGATTTGCATCAACCACACAGTTCACACGAAATTAATTAAAAATAGTATTAATTATTGCTATGAATCAGCTTTAGAAACCATAAAACTTTTTCAAATTTTCAATACTGATAAAAATATAATTATTGTAAATATGTAATATGGCAAGACAAATTAATGCATATTTTTAACCCATCATCCAACCCATAAAACGAGCAAATCGTATAGTTAAATCTCGAAAGGTTAATTAAGTTAAAAGTACAATAAAACTTCAATATTAAAAGTTATCCTAAATTTGGATGGAAATATTGATACACTAGTTTCTACTACTAATGCAGTAGGAAAAAAATTACGACTTCCAGCATCCCTGGCTAGACGAAAATTGCGCTTTTATACAAAAGTACGAGGAGGAAAAAATGAAGGTATTAACGAAGTCATGAATTTACCAGCCCATGGAATGATTCGTCTTCTTTTTGACACCTACGAGTCAGTAAAAATATGCCCAAGACGAGGAGAATTGTTAGACCTAAACTGAGCAAAACAAATGAAGTGATAGTTCCTGCTTCTGGGAGTACAACTAGCAATTTCAACTGGGGTCGAAGTTCGTCATCTATCTTAGCCGTCTGTCTAAACCATATGGCAGGAAAGTAAATTTTTGGCATGTCTTTGAATAATCTGAAAATAGAAAAAATGCTTTAAACAAACTAGCAAAATTGCTGAACATAATAAACCCATGCTAGTTATAAAACTGTAGTTGCCGTGGTTTATTGTATTTTAGAGCTTACGTAAATCCATCTTGAGGCTCTACTAAAATATTAATTTGGAAAGCAGCCGAAACTTGTAGAGGGATGCCCGATCTCTTTTAAGGTCACAGATAAAAACAATTAAAATATAAAATTATGGCAATCACGAAAGAAAATGAATAGTAATAATCCCTTGATTTGACACTCACAGGCTCAAGATCAATGAACATCTGATGCTTATCTTCCTCAGGATGCATTCCTACTACAGCACTCCGATAGGACGGATCTGCGTCTGCAATAATGTATATAATAATCAAATTGTTAAGCATATACCTGTAAATACATAGCATTGCTGTATTGTGCGGCTAAATCAACTAAATGAAAAAATTATTGTTAGTATTGTTATTGTTAAATAGTAATCACATGATAGAAAAATAAAAAATAATTAATTCAATATTTTAAATAAAACTATTCATGCACGTGCGGAATAATTGCTTGTCCGTCCGGCATTGATAAGCAGAAAGGCAACTTACGATAAAAATGTGGGAACGAAATGTAGGCTGGAGCTCCCCATCTAAACACAATAAATAAATAAACAAATTAGTACGAACAGCTAAAAAAAGTATTTTAAATTAAAAAAATATACATTAGTGGCATAAACGCGAATTAATAACTGCAACCACGTACTTGCAAGTAGAAACATCCAAAGCTCCATGGGGGGGACATTCTCCAGCAGGGCACCAGCACCAATTGTCAGGTCTTTGTGTCTGATTGGCAAACATTCTATCATCTCCCCAGTAGCGATATCCAGGAATACCATCTACAGTAACTTCTTCCTTATAATTTAGATCTAGAGTTCGGCAGATATCAGGGCTAAAAAGCGAAATTTTCGTCTTATCCCTTTTAGGCGGAAAAAATTCTCCAGCTGATCCATTGACTTTCCCACAGTATGACTCATAAAACGGAGTTTGATTTCTGTAGTCCCAATTAGATAAAACCCCCAAATTTTGTATGTTTTTCACTCCAGTTTGCATATTAAATATTCCATCGTAATCTGCTGAGCCATTTCTCTAAAATTCAGGCATGCAAAACACAGAAGTATTAGCAGCAAGTTAGAACAAAATAAGAGAGTAAATTCGTAAGCAATTGAAATGAGTAAAACTTTGTTGTCGAGAAAATCATTCTAAATGAGTTTAAGTGGCTGCCATGTGTCTTAGCTAGAATCTGAAGAAAAGAGTCCGGGTATAGTTATAGCGGGAAGTGGGAAGTTGAGTATTTCCCAGAGATCCAAAATATTCAGATATATATAATAATATATATATAATATAATATATATTGATGCAGAATACGGATGTACATGAGAAGAATGTGAACGAGTTTTATATTTGATCCTTTGACCTCCCCGAAGGGGGTCAACTACTTATATTCGAGAAAAGATGCTAGGAATTAAATTCTCCATGCAACATGTGAATCTGAAAAAACCTAGCAGGAACACAGTTTTTCACACTGGAAAGTCTTCAAAATTTCGAAAATTGTTTTGAGCTAATTGGTTTCTACATTTTTCGGTTATGCACATCTGTATTCTGCATCGGTCCAAGAAAATTGCATCAAAATCGGTTCATATTTGGCTGAAATATTTAATATTTTGGAACTCCCGAAAAGGCTCGTCTTTCAGTTATAACTATACTCGGACCCTATATACCCGGACTTCCTGTTTTTTTAGATTGTAGCTAACATTAAGACACATGGGAACTACTTGTAAATTCATTTTGAATGATTTTATCGACAACAAAGTTTTACCCATGCGAACTGCTTATGAATTTACTCAATAATAACATTATAACATAATGTATCTTACTGCATAGAGACTTAAGGATAATAAATCAGAAATGTAATCGAAAATGAAAACTCAAGGACTTCATAAAAATTGAATGAAAGTTTCTTAATTAAACACAAGCTGGAAGCTATGAAAAATATAGTTGTATATCTTATTAAGAATTATATCGTCTCATACTTATAGGCGTTTCATCCTTAAGTACCAATTCCCAATTAAATTTAAGTGCTAGGTGCGCATGAAGAATGCTTTTTTAAAAAAGAAACTCTCAACCTCTCATTTTGTTTGACCATGAAAAAAAATAGAAAAAACAGCATAAAAATAGCGTAACATAAACAGTGAACGAAAAGAGGAGCTTCAAAACGAGTGTGGGCATACAGAGTAAACATATACTGTAAAATTACAAGTACCCAGCACGGGGTCACTATTTTCCAAGATTCTCTTTACAATATTACTGCATTCACTATTTGTAGGTATTTTTGTTTGTCCTTACGGTGTAAAACCATCCAAACTTATCAAACGGTATCGCCACTGGAGCCAATGAAGGTGGTATAATAGCCGCCAAATCAAGAAGTGGGTCCGAATATCCTTCAAAAATAAATTCTCTAACCTTCTTGTGGACATAGTAACGAGTATCGAGCATATGCATTGCTTCATTCAAAATCATTTTAAAAAAGCTTGTCAGATTTCGACAGGAATACGCAGCGGTCTGAAAATAACAACGAGAACATCCCATAATTTATTTCCGTCCGTATAATAGTAACAGTTACATACAGATGACTATTTTTTTAAAGCAGTAAATTACAACTACAACTCCTCCTTTAAATAGAAAACATTCATAAGTTTTGAATTCATTCATTCATGAAAATTTAAAAAAAATCCAAAGTGAAAAAGTGGTGTATTTTGTAACTACGTAAATTGACTTCACAATAAAATTATAAACAAAAAATTACTCACAAGCGCAGGAATGTTAATTGTTGTAATCACATCATCGAGACTGCCATTACTCAAACTAGGTTCATAAATCCAAGTTCGGTTTTGGCGAAACGTCACTGTACCGTTTTCCTGGTTCCATTTATGAATCACTTTTCTCCGATGTTCCCTAAAACAGTAAAAATATAACGCATTAGGACTCCTTTTAAGCACCTATGTAGTTGAACTTCAAAACTCAGCACTGAATTTCTCTTCATTAAATTGCAGGTAATTTCAGTCTTACCACATCAAATAAAAGAAAAATGTATTCCATCGTTTACTTTCCCTACATTGTCATGCTCCCAATAAATTATATAATACTCACCGATAAACATACGGCCCAAGCTCTTGCAAAATCGGCTTAGTTTTAGCAAGTCTTATGTCTTTTGCATTTGTCCAATTGAAAAAATAGAACTCGATGTACATAGGAATTGGAGTCACTTCCCACAATTCATTACTCTTAGAAGTATTAGTTAAGGCCAACTCCTATGACACAAACAAACGGTTTTGATAATTACAATGTAAGAAGTACATATAAGTTGGTTCTCAAAGAAGCAAAAAATTTAATAATACTTGACAACTTATGGTTGAAGCTAAATTATTATGCGAAAAGGGACTTACTTTGTTAAGGATTGAATCAAATAGTGCAGGCCAATATATAACGAACATAGCCCCTACTAATGTAAGAATAGCACCGGTCACGGAAAAGGCTCCTACTTTACAATTTTGGGAGCAAGCCATTGTGCTGGTCAGTCTGTGGCTAGAATATCTTGAGAACGAAATGAATAAGGTACTCCTCAGTCAATAGTGAGTAGAGCACGAGAGGGCTTAGGTATCACCAAATCACCACTATCCCAATTTTGATCTGCAGATTTACTTTTCCAACGATTATGGTTATCGATGAAATATCATTTTCGGATAAATAGCTGAAATAAAGAGAGATAACACGTTGGTTAAAGTTCATACTTGACACAGAATTAATATGATTCGTTTTACAATACCTAAGTTAGTTTTTTAATCAATACACAATTTTATTTAACTATGGGCAATGCGTTTGGTATTACATACTCGCAAATAACTGTATCTACCCAAATCAATCACCATTGTTTTAGTTAAAATTCTCGTGCAGCATATTTTAAACTGTAGTCGCATACAAACATTGTAGTTTATCTAATGACTTCATAGTGTATACTTGTAAATCTTGTCAATTCAGTGGATTTGACTTTGTATTCGTGAATAATTAAAGAATGAACGAATGCAATGTTTCTACAACTATACTCTACTATGTTGTACAGTAAAATTATAGACTCAAGACGAGATATCAGGATAGGAGATAAATAAAAATCACAATGGCCAGTGCCAGGGTTTTACAGATATTCTAATCAATTACAGTTCAAATTATATTATGTCGTATTATCGATATCGACATTGACTCCCTTGATTGACAGGTTGTTTTCACATGCCTAATATGACATAAATTTTGTAATTTGGAGAATTTTTTGAATTCCTACGTAACACAGAATTGTGGGTCTACTTTTATAGAAAATTTTAAAAGGTATACGAAAACGTATATACACAATTATAATTTGGTAGGAGTGCACGTACTATTATATGTATGCTATATTATGCAGGTACATAATGATTTCTCGCCCCACTAACACTGCTCGCTCTGTCTGCGATATTCTTTAACATGAATCAACTACAAAGTATCTAGGTGCATACTTTAATACAATTCTTTTAACTTCAAAATTGACAGCAAACAAGGCAAACACGCAGAACAGTCTATTCAGCCTGCCCTCCATGCCCTGAATGTTGTGTAGTTTTGGATGATTACATAACACAATAATATATTATTACAGCCTATCATATTTATAATATAAAACAAAAAAACAACCACTAAATTTATTATATTATATACAATAATAACTACGACGTCTACGACGTCCGGAAAAAAATGCACAGTTCATCACGATCTTGGTATTATCAGTATCAATATCAATGCTCTTTCAATTGTCACTGTAATACTTAGTAATGAAGCACGTGCAGCTACTGAATGTAGCAACTTACATATTATATTGTGTCACCACAGCACGTGCACTTAATACTTGTTCAAACAAAATTATCTTTTTATTTTCATTCCATGTCGACGTCAACTCACGACTCGTACTTTGAGCTATATGGACCAAATAGGAAAACCAAAACCAAAAGCAACTGGATGTCCTATGTGCCTGCAGTATGACTCTATAAAGACTAAAGACACTGGAAATTTTCAAAGACGCTGATAAAAAAAGTCTTAACGAACAAACAAAAAGAACTTATATATTTTTGTCCAAAGCCCTTTCGACTGCGACGTCGATCCCAACTGCCGACTACTGATATAAATACTTACGAGCAACTCTTTAAATATCAAATCAAAATTCTGAGAACAAGTCAGATGAGGCAAGAGAAAAGCGAACACGTTGCGTTTCTATAGAGCTCATGCTAGTTTCACAAAGAATCTCAGAATGCAAATGGGAAGTTCACGGTGGGAGACAGACGGATTATATACCAAATAAGGGAAGCCAAGGTAATGAAGACATCGGGCTGATTCTGATTCTATACTGCTGGACATGCGTTATTTTATTTCAGCATCAGCACTTGTTTGAATTCATAAACTACAGCTATGGAGTTCGACAACATTATGACTATGACTATATTATTATAACATGGCATAATTAAGTTAGATGTTAATAATCTGAAATACCGATACTTCACTCGTACCAAAAGTACATACTCCCCACCTTCGAAACTATGTGACTATATACACATTTATACATAGTTCGATAGATAACCCTAATTTACTATTGTACATAATTTATACCCCCTGATATATTCATAAACGTTAAGAAACGTTAATTTTTCAGTCGGTCTCATGAAGTCATAAATGATGCAATAAACCAAGGGTCCAACGACATACAAAGTCCGAATGCCATTTAATTAGGGCGGCTTAAAATGTGTAGAAACCCACGTTCCGGGTTCCAGCCCTCTAGGCAAATTTTTGGTCCATATACCAATCAGTTTCTGCCTATAGAAAATATTGGCGCATTTCGATGTAACCTATACTTATATACGTTCTATAGATATTTTTAACTGTTAGATCGTGCGTCAAGGTCAGTAATATTTTTGAAATTAAAAATTATTATTATGAATAAAAATGGAGCGTATAAATGTTATTACAGCGGTCACTTATTTTTTTAAGGGTGCAATCTCATAAATGTGTACAAGAATCAAATATTATAGCACATTAGATATGAAATATCAAAAGTAAGCATGACGCAATGGGATTTCTTGAAGTAAAACAAAGTAGCGATGAACGGACCACCATATTCTCCAGAATACTGAATCAGTAGAACCGAACTTCATTGTGTAGAAATGCAATAAAAGCCACTACAGAGCTTATATTATAAGCTTCACTGATTTTGACGATTTGTAGTTGTTGTAGTTTTCTTGTGGGAAGAACCTGACGGATATATTCTTATTCTATATATAATGTAGAGTTACATACTTATACACATTACCCATTAACACACATCAGGCTCAGGATGCTCTACGTCGCTAGTTTAGAATGATGAATTCAAATATTTCGAATACATTAGAATTCACTGCATTAATTTTAGTTATTTTGATTAGTAATGTGAAAACTTGCAAACCCAGATTCTCCATTTTGAGCATTCCAACTTTCATTTTTATTAGTATAAGCCTAAGGAATGGATAAGACCGATGCGATAAGATACAAAATGGAAATGTCCTGCTAAAAGAATAATTGTGTTTTCTTTCTATTAAGTGCGGTATGCGAACATCAACACACATAATTCAGAAACATTTTGTGGCGTGAGATCTGGGAAGATGTATGTCCCGGTCATAACTACCACACACAATACAATTAGGTACATCTTCACATCTCTCTCTTGTTCTATAGATTACAAAAAATCGTTCACCAATAAATCTTAAGAGAACCAATAGAGTAGTCAGTTGGTAGCATTCATAATTAAATGCTTTCACATCCAATTTAAAATAACTATTAGCTATGGCTTTGGTTCACAACTTACTGTAACACTATTTTAAATTAGTAATCCCACAATCACACAACATCCAGCCGCCCCAGAGCATTAGTTTTGCTTGTTGCGAATAGCTATTGTACCTCAGAGCAAATATTTATGTACCTAGGTACATACAATTTTCTGATCCATAATATTATTATGGGAAGTGTTCGGCAATCAAATCAAGTATGCAGGAATGATAAAATTTGAACTGAGGTATATTACAAGCTCTAATATATCTAAAGTAGTAAACTAAATTAATCATTTAAATACATTTGAGAGACTGGGTTTATTATTGCAATACACTGTTACAAACATAATTAAGTAGAGGCATTTGTAATTAACTACCAATATAGGCCATAGCATTGCTAACCATTATGTATATTATTTGCATATCATTATTCTCAGCATCATCAAGTGAGGTATTAGTATTGAGTAATTTGTTTCAGTTTTTACAGCAAGTGTGCAAATTTTCAAGAGTTTACTTGAGCATGTCGAAGATGTAAAACGCAAATGACGATCGACATAGTAACTAATGGAAGAGATTAATTGATGAGACTTAGGTAAGGTACGCATAATTCCGTACACAATACTGCACACCCTTACAAGCAATGACTGACACATTCTATGCTTTCACTGTTCCGTGAATTAATTTCTGGTTTCTCAAGATTCTCAACCCAATTATCAATGTTCGGCTTCCTCAACTCAGCGGATTATAAATGCTGGTAAGTACTGCAACATGTATATATATATACGTACCAAATATATCAGCAGATTTAATTTCCATTTTGTAACTTAAACCGAGACCACGTACCTACTAAGCATATAGGTAAAGATCTAAATGAGACTCTTAACTTTAGCATTATGTTAAAATCAAATTAAATTGGTTAATATTCTAATTGTAAGTACAAAGCAGTCTGTAAAACAATTCTGATAATGAAGATCACACACGTGTTTACCACTTTTAAAGGGGTAAATTGCCTGCCTAGTAATTTTAAAAAAGTGTAAATTTTACCTAATGTATATGCTTTCAGCAATGTGTAAATTGAATAAAATAATTTTAGTAAAATTATTGTTATTTAATGGCGCACGGTGTCTTTTTATTTCAGCGAGAATAACGAAAATGAATGACTTGTTTTAATACTTCAAAAATATTATATGCACTGCAAGGGACGTACATACCTAACAACGAAAATATCAGACGTAGAAAAGTAGTGAGACTACGTCATAAATGAGCAAACTCAAACAAAAATACAAAAATACGGAAAAGTAAACGACCACCTAATTTTCGCTTACCCTTCTATACGGTAATGACGAAGACGACGACAGACTAGGGATAAATAAACCAATACAACACAAGAAATAAACTGTTATCAAGGGTAAAAGCCGAGACTCAAACTCCACAAACGACTACTATACTATCTTCAGTCACACTGACACACACAAACACAACAAACGTGACTTCTGACGACGAAGGACTAAAAAGCCACGTTTCCACGTTTGATTACTAATTAACCACACAAACACACTTTATTTGCCACTTATTCTATCTATATACGTGGTAGGTCTATGTTATTACATTCTACACTTGCCAAGGTTTGGACAAACTACATCTTTTCTTTAATCTAATACACACTGACAGTAATAACGTAGAGTAATAAAGCAGAAGAAATCAAGCCACGGTTGGTTACGGTTACGGTTTCAGTTGACAAAAGACAATCACGTCACACAACATGCAGTTATGGTTCAGGTTCTTCAGACACAACACACCTGCTCTCAACTTACATATTATAATAATGCGATGTATCTATACATGGCTAAACTTAACGTGCCCTTGAGATGGGACGGATTAACTTGAATTCTGTCAGTGGGGAAACGAATTTTGACATAATGAGACGTAAAAGGAGCAAATAACGGGTACGTAAGTAAAAGTAGGAGGAAAGTATTTTATAGTCTTCCCCGTGTAAAGTAAGAAAAGTGATAGCACAAATACAACTTTATTTATATAGGTTGTATATTAGGTTATATTTACACCTATTTAACTCCCAAGTTTTCTATATTTCTACACACAATCACAATCGTAAACATGAATAAAGCAGTACGTTCAACTTAATGGCTCTATCCAGATGCAAGTATAGATTCGAACGTGTTGATAAATTGTGAAAATTTGAATATATTACATTTAATGTTAACTTCATACAGTTTTTTAAAGCAAAGGCATGTTTTTGCTGTATTTTTTAAGGGCATTAGTTCAATTCTCTTAAGGACAAGGCTCAGATCAATATTTTATGAATGGGTTATTTTCATGATAAAAATTATCCATTTTTGCGAAATCGCAACCGAAATATGTAATCGACTTTGAAAATGAAATAATGAAATACCCACACGAACAAATTAATTATGAAATGCAGGTATTGGATTTATGTATATATAATTGTATATTTATTGTCTGACTGGTTTGACTCGTTCATGTATACCCTGATAATTTTAACAGTATCGTTTAACTGGCCTCATGTAATGTGTACAGACTGCAAAAGACGACAAGCAACAAAAATGCTTAGTAGGTAAACAAATTGAGGAAACTTCCGTGCATTTCAAATAGTGCTTTCACCTTCGTGCAGGCAGATACAATTTCGTTGGGTATAATATAAAACTAACAAATGAGCGCCTACAAATAGAAATTAATTTAATCGTATGACAGTATCACATGACACAAAATTATTTTGATAAATTGCAATTTACATAAACTACATTGCATAAACAGAATTAATTAATTAGGTAGGTAAAATTTTACTTCACCATTAACACGAGATGCAAAGGGAATTCTCGGAGCATGCTGTCTGTCAATACAACGTAAACACTCTGTATGCTAACTTGCTGTTTGTTGGATTGCAGAGAGAGCACCACTCGGAATCAAGTATCAAAGAACTTTATGATTTCATAGCCAATCCGCGACCTTTACACTTTGTAGACAGTTTTAACCATATCCTGATCTGCCTTACAACTAATAAATTTTGGCACGTGATTATAATTTGCTAATACACGCAATTTTAACAATTTTGGAATTTTAAATCTGTTCCTTTTTCATCCAAAAACACAAATGAAGTTTGTGAAATACGCACTGTACAAAATAAATTGGTTATTTCTTTGTGTTCCTTTATATGCTGCTAACTCTAAAGCATTGACTGACTGACGACTGACTAGGTAACACAACAACAACGATCTTTGAAAACTTTGCACGAGCAACCTTCACAAAACAAAAGTTTCAAATTGAAGACGTACAAGTGATGTGCGAAAATACTAGAAATAGAAAACATAAATGAATCAGTGCGAAACTTTTTAATGCTCTAGTTTACATAACCTTTGTTCAAAACAAAGACTCCCTTTTTCTTATCTCGCTTGAACGTGTAACATTATCAAAATAGATGTACAGAGAAAGACAGCGGTATTGTTGGCCTGTATGTGTTTCACTATGTATATAGGAACAACATGATTCGACAATCTCACATTTTAGACAGCTCTCCCTCTATAATTTCCCGCATGTGCGCTACCCACGAAATGGTGGGTGTCTAGACCACCCTCTCCCTTCAAGTGCACCAAAGTAATTTATGTAAGCTCCCTATGTAAACAATTGCAAATGGATAATCCGTCCATGTACAACTTATTTACGCTCTGCGCTTCAAGAAACAAGAGATAGTGGAAAATTCTGTTGTTTTGGTTTTAGGTGTGCTCTTCTTTTGATTTGGTTTGGTCATACTTGGTTACATTTGGTTTGTCTTTGTCTTCGAATTAACGATTACACACAAACATATATTTACTCATTATAGCTTGACTATACGTGAACGTGTAAACTATCTAGCTAAAAATAAAAGTAGTAAAAACGATAACGATACAATTTAAATCCTCAAATCTCAAGCTGTCAAAACAACAAGACCAAACCTAGGGATCATCACTAGCACGCAGTGCATTATTTTTGGTACTCTTTACAACTATAGGACTGGCATCATGATACATATGAGAGCACACGGAAAAACAGCAGTAGAATTAAAACAATGTACTCCATATACTTTAAGATATTGAGAATTATATGACTCACGCTTTTCGCAATCAAACAGAGGTGAAAGATAGCACAAACATAAAATATTTTTTTATTCTCTCACGTATGTGAATACTGTCTTAAGAAACTTAGTCTCCAACAAAAGTAAATCAAAACAGATAGTGAAAATTGGAATATACGCGAAGTCTTGGAAGAAGCAACTAGGACACAAAAACTAGGCATATGCATAACTAACGATAAGTATAGGTGGTTTTAAATTTAAAAGTCAGCACGGGAAAGGTCACATGTTAGAAATTTGATCAGCAAAACAGAAGGACTTGAAGGAATGAATACTATGCATACAAAAATTACAACGAATTGACAGCATTTGACGGATATTGAGAAGCAAACCTACACCTACCTGGTCAGTAGTTAGTAATTACCTAAATACATTTAATGCCAAGAAAAATACCTAGGTACCTATTTAAAACCACGTGCAACGTTCAATTTTATGCATTCGTTTTTCTTTGTTCATAGTAGTCTCGTGGTGTAAATCCCTCGCGTTGCCATGTTAATCCTTCCACAAACAAAAGGTCACAAAACAACTATAGCGATTCATGTATTGCCTTGCTACTGCTGCTGTTATTTAGAATAATTATCAAATATTGAAATCACATATATACGAATTACGTAAGTAATTTCTTAGATTGTAATGCACATGGGCTGACCCCCCTGAAAAATATTTTTGCAATGATAAATTTTGACCCCCTCGATGCCCTCGAAGTCCCGTAATGCTTAAGGGATAGGTCAACTTTTTTTTGACCCCCCCCCCCCGTCAAAGTTGGGGGTTTCAGGGTATGAATGCACTGGAACTCCTGGAGCTTAATCAGGTGTAAATATTTGACTCTGACGCACATAATATGCATTATGATACGAACAAACCCCTTAATAACACGCATTACAGTGTGTCGAGTCACAACCCGGTAGGGCATGGATACATAATATTCAATTTTATTATGAAGAAGAGTATCATATCATATATCATATACGAACGTATAGCACACCTACAAAAACAGAAACAAAATAATATGGAAACAAAAGTAAAACCGAGGAAAACGTGAGTTCAACGTGACTTCCAAATCCAATTCTAAAACTTTCCAACATTATGGTTGTAAGGGAAAAGGTTTCGTGTACCTACATAAAATTATTTCATAATACATGTCATCGTAATTCGGATAAATCCAAGAAGCAAGGAAACCAATAAACAGAGACGAACGCTGAAGCACAAGATCGCTTTAGCATAGACTGCAATTGACAAGATGTATGCAACTGTCAGCTCAACGTCGATGTCAACGTTATTACGTTATATGAAATGATAAACCTAATAATGTAGCCTGCCTAACCTGACACATGATATAATATGCACCTTTCCTTGTCCTTCCGCAAAATTATTGCCACACTATCTCCGTCCCTACTCATTGATGTATTAGGAACGATAGGTCTATAACGTCTTCAAAAATCCGAAATTTTAAACCCCCCCCCATTTTTTTTGGTATGTACGCCCATGTAAAAGGATAGGCACCTAGAACCCCCTCCCGCCCTCTTTTTAAGACGTAATTAAAGATCACAGTAGCCTTAATTTCATACCACACGCTGCTCACGTTCCTAAAAAGAATTGCCCCTCACACTTCTATTATTTCAGTCAATTAGCAATCAAATTTTAACTTTGTACTAGCAGGTTAGCAACCCGATGGGTTGCAATTAACAAAAATTAATATATTATGTTTTTCAAGTTTAGCTGTTACATTAAATAAAATGTTGCATTGATTGTGGTCAAATAGACATCGTGGTAAGTTTTGACCAGATAACTGCTCAGATTAAGGGATTATTTTTTTCCATAGGCGTGCAAGTTGTAACTTTTGACCAGGGCCTTGCCCGGGTTACACTATAGAATCTGAATTTCTCGTAATTCTAGTATGTAATCCTCACTTTTAGTTGTTACACTAAACACAATTTTGCATTGATTGTGATCTATTCAACTTGAGCTTCGCCGAAATGCTTGCCTGGGTTAAATTTTGACAACAGACTTGCCCGTGTCGAGATTTTACTATAGTGTTAGGTGGATTAAAATTTTACTACAGTAATGGGTAGGTTAAACTTTTAGCACAGTATTAGCTGGATTAAAATTTTACCAGTATAAGCTGAGTTAAAATTTTACCACGGTATTGTCTGAATTAAAATTTTACCACAGTATTGTTTAGGTTAAAATTTTACCACAGTATTGTTTAGGTTAAAATTTTACGACAGTATTCCCTGGGTTAAACATTTACGACAGTATTGTCTGGGTCAAACTTTTACCACTTTATTGGCTGGGTTGAAATTTTACCACAGTATTGTGTGGGTTTAACTTTTACTACAGTATTGGGTGTGTTAAAATTTTACTACAGTATTGGGTGGGTTAAAATTTTACGACAGTATTAGCTGGGTTAAAATTTTACTACAGATTTGGCTGGGTTAAAATGCTACTACAGCATTAGTTGGGTTAAAGTTTTACCACAGATCTTGGCTGGGGTAAGGTTTTCTCACATGATTTTTCGTGATTATGCTTGCTGTGATTATTGCTCTCTATTTCCGTAAACACCTGCTTCCCATAAAAGGTTGGTTTTAGCGTAACCAGTTACAAGATGGATCTACTGCTGAATACCATTACCGTCGACTTAAAAACCCCTTACTGTTATATTTGGTTTAAGCTTTGGACACAGGTTTGCGCGGATTACATTATAGCCACAGCCATTACCAAGTTTCCGTTTTTGTTAAATGAATGCTTGGGTTAAATTTTGATAGAAGACTTGCCTGGGTTTAGTTTTGATCAAAGGCTTGCCTAGGTCAACATTTTATTAGTGGTAAAGCATTATCTTATTCTCGGCTGGGTTAACTTTTTCTTACATACTTGAACAGGACTATGCTTGTAATGTACATCTAATCCAAATCACAGCTGATATTACTATACCCTTTTTATATGCAAAATATATAGAGTGATTGGTAGTGGGAATAAAGTGACGCCTATTCCTTCACATACTGTAGTTTTTAATTAGTAGATTAGTAGAAGTCCTCATAGTTACAATTTAGATTCTTTAAAATTTATTCAAACTTGTAGTAAGATTTAGAAAAAATAATCTTTTGGCTGAGCTGAACTTTTTATTCTTTCGTAACTTTTTGAATCAGTTTTTAATATTTTTCATATTCAAACGAATTTGAAAATAGAAATAAATATTTTTTCTCGTGCTCTGTGCCAATCAGGATCACTTAATTTTTGAAATTTTAAAATCCTGTGCTGTGATTGGCGCAGATATAAAAAGTGTAAATCAGCTATAAAAAGTGCAAAACGCTACATTTTTCAAAATATTGTCGAAAGAATGACGACAAAACGTCAAGGCGCGTCAAATGGTACCATAAAAAGTGTAAATAGTTGAAAACTGAAGGAGGAGTTTAGGTTACAAGGTCCCCGGTTAACTTACCACTATCCTATGTAGCCCTGTACTGCACGTCTTAATTAATAGACTAGCAGTTAGGCAACCCTACGGGTTGCGAGCAGGTGGGGGAGGGGGTTAGACAATGGACTAATAACAACATTAAGCGTCATGAAGCCCAAAGGTGGCGCTTGTGCGTTTTAGACGTGCAGCTTAGAGTACTTGTATAGTTGACTGGGAGATTAAGACAACACATTAGACTAACACTGCAGCTCCTACCTTTTAGATCCCAGACTTGGCCTACTCATGTAATACCACTACAGTTTTTTTTTAAAGTAAAGAAAGTACATTCGTATTAGAATAACTGCAGATTCACCGGAAAATTAGAACTACAGGTAAATATATATATATAATGATAATTTATTATTGGGTCGATTCAACCGAAGTTCATACAACCAGACTCAACCAGTCACTATGGGTGAGGCAAAAGGAGGCTACCACGTTAGATCGTCTCGGTCTTTGTAGCCTTTTACCTATTCCCGTCCCCTCCTCTACAGTAAAGGAGTTGCATTCCCTAGGCCCCTACAAAAAGTAGTGGTCACTAAGGAGCACCAAAGGAGATTGGGTTAAATAAACCATCCAGTAACGTTTACCGTACATCACCGAGCCGAAAACGATTAGCAGTGGCAGAGGATCGAAGCCAGGTCTGAGACTGTAAATTTCGCAACAGTCTGCAGTCCTAACTACTCATAATGTAATGTAGTAATTGTAATGTTAGATAAATGGCCTATGCTGGCCTTTACTGCACGTTTTACGTATATAGATGGTTGGGTTAAAATTTTACCACAGTATTGTTTGGGTTAAAATTTTACCACAGTTTTGTCTTGGATAAAATTTTACGATAGTATTGTCTGGGTCAAAATTGTAACACTTTATTGACTGGGTTGAAATTTCACTACAGTTTGGTGTGGGTTAAAATTTTACTACAGTGTTAGCTGGGTTAAAATTTGATTACAGAATTTGCTGGGTTAAAATTTTACTACAGAATTGGCTGGGTTCAAATTTTACTACAGTATTGGCTGAGTTAAAATTCTATCACAGCATTGGTTGGGTTAAAATTTTACCACAGTTCTTGGCTGGGTAAGATTTTCCTACATATGCTTGTCCGTGATTATGCTTGCTGTGATCATTGCTCTCTATTTCCGTATACATCTGTTACACATAAAAGGTTGGTTTTAGCGTAACCAGTTACACGATGGATCTACTGCTGAATACCATAACCGTCGACCTAAAACCCCCTTACTGTTATATTTGGTTTAAGCTTTGGACACAGGCTTGTGCGGATTACATTAGAGCCACAACCATTTCCACGTTTCCATTTTTGCTGAATGCTTGCTTGGGTTAAATTTTGAGAGCAGGTTTGCCTGGGTCAAGATTTTATTGTTAGTTAAGCTTTAATTCAGTCTTGGCTGGGTTGAGTTTTTCTTACATGCTTGACCGGGACTATGCTTGTAACGTCCATCTAGTCCAAACACAGCTGATATTACTATACCCTTCCTCTATCTACAAAATATACAGTGATTGGCAGTGGGAATTGTGTGACGCCTATCCGTTCCAATAGTGTAGTTTTTAATTAGTAGATTAGTAGATGACTAAAAGTCCTCATAGTTACTGTTTAGATTCTTACAAATTTAATAAAACTTGCAGTAAGATTTAAATTGAATAATCTTTTGGCTGAGCTGAACTTTTTTTATCTTTCGAAACTATTTGAATCAGTTTAAAAAATTTTTGATGTTCACACGAATTTGAAAATAGAAATAAATATTTTTGTCAGGCTGTGTGCCGTGTGCCAATCAGGATCACTGTATTTTTGAAAATTTGAATTCTAGTGCCGTGATTGGCGCAGAGTCAAAAAATGTAAATCAGCCATAAAAAGTGCAAAACGCAATATTTTTCAAAATATTGTCGAAAGAATGACGACAAAACGTCAAGGCGCGTCGAATGGTACCATAAAAAGTGCAATTAGTTTTAAAAATAATTGTTTAATAATCCTGTCAAAGTGCATTTAAAGGGTACAACTTTTAACCATTTTAAAATGCAGGAGAAAAATGCCAACTAAAGTAATACCGGTTTTAAAAAAACTTACTTAGGTAACAATCCACTATGAAACAAATTTTCAGGTCAACAGCAATAAACAATTTCTCCCGCTACTTTCTCTATCTTACGTAATACTCTATACACGATTCATTCCCATATCATGACGCTAGCAACCCATAGGGTTGCCTAACTAGTTAGGCAACCCTACGGGTTGCTAGCAGAGGGGGGGGGGAGAATTTATAGCAATAAACAACATTGAATGGCATCGTTGAAATTGGTTAGACTTAGCCAGGCCCTTAAGACTTTATTGGCTGGGTTGAAATTTCACTACAGTATTGTGTGGGTTAAAATTTTACTACAGTGTAAGCTGGGTTAAAATTTGATTACAGAATTTGCTGGGTTAAAATTTTACTACAGAATTGGCTGGGTTCAAATTTTACTACAGTATTGGCTGAGTTAAAATTCTATCACAGCATTGGTTGGGTTAAAATTTTACCACAGTTCTTGGCTGGGTAAGATTTTCCCACATATGCTTGTCCGTGATTATGCTTGCTGTGATCATTGCTCTCTATTTCCGTATACATCTGTTACACATAAAAGGTTGGTTTTAGCGTAACCAGTTACACGATAGATCTACTGCTGAATACCATAACCGTCGACTTAAAACCCCCTTACTGTTATATTTGGTTTAAGCTTTGGACACAGGCTTGTGCGGATTACATTAGAGCCACAACCATTTCCACGTTTCCATTTTTGCTGAATGCTTGCTTGGGTTAAATTTTGAGAGCAGGTTTACCTCAGTCTTGGCTGGGTTGAGTTTTTCTTACATGCTTGACCGGGACTATGCTTGTAACGTCCATCTAGTCTAAACACAGCTGATATTACTATACCCTTTCTCTATCTACAAAATATACAGTGATTGGCAGTGAGAATTGTGTGACGCCTATCCCTTCCTATAGTAAAGTTTTTAATTAGTAGATTAGTAGATGACTTAAAGTCCTCATAGTTACTGTTTAGATTCTTACAAATTTAATAAAACTTGTAGTAAGATTTAAATTGAATAATCTTTTGGCTAAGCTGAACTTTTTTTAAGAGGGACGCTAGCAACTTATAGGGTTGCCTAACTTCTATCATACTGTTAAAACTTGCAGTACAGGCCAGCATACCCCTCCTTTTTATAAACAAGTATTGAATGAGAACACGTCAACACGCAGTAAAAGGGTCCAACCAAATACACAACTATAAATGAAAAGGCAGAGCGCTATATGTTTTTAGCGTTGATCGAGCCAACAATGTTTTAAAAATAATTGTTTAATAATCCTGTCAAAGTGCATTTAAAGGGTACAACTTTTAACCATTTTAAAATGCAGGAGAAAAGTGCCAACTAAAGTAATACCGGTTTTAAAAAAACTTACTTAGGTAACAATCCACTATAAAACAAATTTTCAGGTCAACAGCAATAAACAATTTCTCCCGCTACTTTCTCTATCTTACGTAATACTCTATACACGATTCATTCCCATATCATGACGCTAGCAACCCATAGGGTTGCCTAACTAGTTAGGCAACCCTACGGGTTGCTAGCAGGGGGGGGGGGAGAATTTATAGCAATAAACAACATTGAATGGCATCGTTGAAATTGGTTAGACTTAGCCAGGCCCGAAAGTGATAACAAACTTTAGTAATTAATGGCCAATTTGACTTTAGTAAGTGACGGCCAACCAAAAATTCTACAATTTGACTAAAAATGTGCCCATAACTTTAGAAAAAGTGCACAATAGTATTATTATATGACACTCAATGTAACTGGCCATCACTTACTAAACTTTGCCATCATTTACTAAAGGTAGCTATCACTTACTTAAGTTAGCCATGAGGTACTAATAATGGTCAGTAGTTACTAAATTTGGTCATCACTCACTAAAGTTGGCCATCACTTATCAATGAAACCCTGCTACGCATTTAGCGGAATTTCGGGACGACAGGGTAAATCAAATGTGTTATTGAACGGGCCAATTTAACTTTACTGGGTGAAGTTTCGACTTAATGATAAACATTTGGGTCGACTTGCGGCTGTTGAAGTCGTGTTGGTGTAATGTGGTCACTGTTACTTTTTAGGTTCATATTATATATTTTATAAGTTAATTTAATCGCATGTACATACCGCACAAAGTGCACAATAGTATTATTATATGACACTAAATATAGCTGGCCATCACTTACTAAGCTTTGCTATCAGTTACTAAACTTTGCTATCATTTACTAAAGGTGGCTATCACTTACTAAAGTTGGCCATCAGGTACTAAAAATGGTCATTAGTTACTTAAGTTGGCCATCACTTACTAAAGTTGGCCATCACTTACTAAAGTTGGGCATCACTAACTAAAGTTGGCCATTACTTACTAAAGCTGGACATCACTAACTAAAGTTGGCCATCACTTACTAAAGTTGGGCATCACTAACTAAAGTTGACAATCACTTACTAAATTTGGCCATCACTTATCAATGAAACCCTGCTACGTATTTGGCGGAATTTTTGGACGACAGGGTCAATCAAATGTTTTATTGACTGCGGCCAATTTAACTTTACTGGTTTAAGTTTCGACTGAAACGTGAGTGTTTCCAGTTGTAACTGCTACATCTGTGAGCACCGGCGGATCCAGGATTTTTTTCTGGGGCGGGAGGTCTAATGACCGCCTAGGGAGGGGGGGAGGTAGCAATGTTAAGCCGCCATATTGAAAATGGCCGCTTGTCTCGCTGCAATTTAAAAGAATTATTTCCTTCTGGAGGGGGGGGGGCTAAAGCTCCTTAGCCCCCCGCCCCTCTAGATCCGCCGGTGCCTGTGAAAGATTTTAAAAAAATTTGCATTGTTTCATTTATCAGTTCAAAAGCTATACGTGTTTGAATGGCGAAACCGAGGTCTGAATGTATTTCAATAAAACACCCATTTTTTGGTTTCTATTTATTTGTGAAGTACCCTCTTGGCCCCTTAGGGCCAACCAAAGTTTAAACATAGCACCTACATAATGTTATTTTAATAATAAACACTTGGGTAAACTTGCGGCTGTTAAAGTCGTGTTGGTGTAATGTGGTCACGGTTACTTTTTAGGTTCATATTATATATTTTATAAGTTATTTGAGTGCATGTACATACCGTCCGTAGGACGGGCCTTAGCATCAATATAATGACTTTATAGAAGTGATTATTCATGGTTGTGGCTGTAAGAGCCACGTTAGGCGTGGTGTGGGCATAGTTACTATACACGTAAAATCCATTGCTGAATAAAATTAAAAAAATACAAATAAGATATTTCTGGGCAGAGATAAATTAAAATTAATAATAAATTATTATTTTTAAATAATTACATAATTCTAATGAATTATTAAAAATAATTCTGCGTTGATCTCATTTTTTTATTTTATGTAAAAATATTTCTACTATATTTTAAATTCTTTTAAGTTTGAATTAATTTAAATATGAAATAAATAATTTTTCATCTTCCTGTAAGCCAATCAGGACCACTAAAATTTTGAAAATTTGAATTGCAAAGGCCTTGATTGGCTAAAACCAAAAAATGTAAATCGGCCATAAAAAGTGCAAAACGCAATATTTTTCAAAATATTGTCAAAAGAATGACGACAAAACGTCAAGGCGCGTCGAATGGTACCATAAAAAGTGTAATTAGTTGAAAACTGTAGGAGGAGTTTGGTGCACAAGAATCGTAATGGTTAATAAATGGCCTATGCTGGCCTGTACTGCAGCTTTTAAGTATATAGACTAGCAGTTGGGCAACCCTACGGGTTGCGAGCAGGTGGGGGAGGGGGTTAGACAATGGAATAATAACAATATAAAGCGGCATGAAGCTCAAAAGTGGCGTGCGTTTTAGACGTGCAGCTTAGAGCACTTGTGTAGTTGACTGGGAGATAAAGACAACACATTAGACTAACACTGCAGCTCCTGCCTTTTAGATCCTAGACTTGGCCTACTCATTATAATACCACTACAGTTTTTTTTAAAGTAAAGAAAGTACATTCGTATTAGAATAACTGCAGATTCACCGGAAAATTAGAACTACAGGTAAATATATATATATAATGATAATTTATTATTGGGTCGATTCAACCGAAGTTCATACAACCAGACTCAACCAGTCACTATGGGTGAGGCAAAAGGAGGCTACCACGTTAGATCGTCTCGGTCTTTGTAGCCTTTTACCTATTCCCGTCCCCTCCTCTACAGTAAAGGAGTTGCATTCCCTAGGCCCCTACAAAAAGTAGTGGTCACTAAGGAGCACCGAAGGAGATTGGGTTAAATTAACCATCTAGTAACGTTTACCGTACAACACCGAGCCGAAAACGATAAGCAGTGGCAGAGGATCAAAGCCAGGTCTGAGACTGTAAATTTCGCTACAGTCTGCAGTCCTAACTACTCATAATGTAATGTAGTAATTGTAATGTTGGATAAATGGCCTATGCTGGCCTTACTGCACGTTTTATGTATATGGATGGTTAGGTTAAAAATTTACCACAGTATTGTTTGGGTTAAAATTTTACGACAGTGTTGTTTGGGTTAAAATTTTACCACAGTGTTGTCTTGGATAAAATTTTACGACAGTATTGTCTGGGTCAAAATTGTAACACTTTATTGGCTGGATTTAAATTTCACTACAGTATTGTGTGGGTTAAAATTTTACTTTAGTGTTAGCTGGGTTAAAATTTGTTTAAGTTTTGTTGGCGGGGGTGGTTGTGAGTTGGTTGGGATTAGGTTCTGCTTTTTTTGGGCGGTGGTAGTGGTAAAATTGTAGGTGGAAGAAGCATGGGTGTGCATGCCAAAAAAAGATGGGGGGGGGGAGGGGGGAGGGGTTTGAAATTGCGAACGAACTTTAGCAAATCCAAAATAACATCCAATTGAATAACGCGAAAGTCTAGACCAGCAGTGGATGTTATTCTTTGGTCAATGCAATTTCCAGTACTTGCAAGTCAATACGATTTCTAAAGTAATTGTGTTGCAATACATTGCAATGCATTGGTGGCTGCTGGTGCGGTCCCTTTTGCCAAAATATAATGGTGGTGCTTGGTGGAAAGGCAATAGTTGTTCTTCATGCTACACGTGGAAAGTAGTTGTAGGCGATCGGCAGTGTCAACTTTGACAATAAATTATTTTTCTGATGAATGTTTATTTTATTAAAAAAATATTAAATAAAATTTTTAAATCTTATGCACTTAAAAAACAAATTAAAATAGGAATAAATAATTTTTTATCCTTCTGTGTGCCAATCAGAACCACGAAATTTTTTAAATTTTGAATTACATTGCCGTGATTGATGCAAAGTAAAAAAAGTTAAAACGTGAATAATTCAAAAAAATGAAAAACGTTAAATTTTCCGAAGCCACAACCTAGTTTCCTGGACCAAGGCCTATCTAATGACACCCCAATAAGGGGTACATTCGAAAAACTGTGGGAGGAGTTTGATGTACAACTTTGGTAGTGGGAATTGAACGATGGGTATGTTGCTCCATTATGCAAGAATTAAATAATAGATAGCAGTTAGGCAACCCTATGGGTTGCTAGCGTCATGATATAGGAATGAATCGTGTATAGAGTATTACGTAAGATAGATAAAGTAGCAGGAGAAATTGTTTATTGGTGTTGACCTGAAAATTTGTTTTATAGTGGGTTGTTACCTAATTAAGTTTTTTTTAAACCGTTATTACTTTAGTTGGCACTTTTCTCTTGCATTTTAAAATGGTTAAAAGTTGTACCCTTTGAATGCACTTTGACAGGATTATTAAACAATTATTTTTAAAAAATTGTTGGCTCGATCAACGCTAAAAACATATAGCGCTTTGCCTTTTCATTTATAGTTGTGTATTTGGTTGGACCCTTTTTATGCGTGTTGACGTGTTCTTTTTCAATACTTGTTTATAAAAACGAGGGGTATGCTGGCCTGTACTGCAAGTTTTAATAGTATGATAGAAGTTAGGCAACCTAATGGGTTGCTAGTGTCGTGATATTAGACTTACTCTTGCCAAAGTAAGGGGTTGCCTAAAGTACAGGGAGAAAGGTTTTATTACTTTTGACCTGAAACCTTGTACTATAGTAGGTAGCATCCTAATTCTAGTTTTTTAAAACCGTTATTACTTTAGGTGGTTACTTTTTTCTTGCATTTTTAAGTAATTAAAAGTTGCACCGTTTGAATGCATTTTGACATGTGATTATTAAACAATTATTTTTAAAATTTGGTTTGTTCGATCAACACCAAAAAAATATAGCACTTTGCCTTTGCATTTGTTTACGTGTATTAAGTTGTACTCTTTTAAGAGGTATTTATAATTAACAGGTTAGTTCTATCAACTCCAAAAACATTTGCATTTGGGGTCGTTTAAAAGTTGTTTGAAGCAAATCGGTTAAAAACTGTGACCTGTGGAGCATGACCAACATAGAGACCGATCTAAGGACGGACATGTGCTAATAAAAATTTTGCGACGTCATTTATGGGCCATCCTGCTTACTCCCCATTCCGTTTCAATAATACTTGTTTGTAATGTGGTATTGATACTGCAAGATGTATTTGTTGTACTTGTACTTTGGTGGCGCGCAAATTGAAAGAAACAATGTTTCACCAACCACGCGTATGTACCCTCATGATAGTTTTACCGTTTTTTGTTTGTATGCTTTAACTGCGTTTGACATACGTCCGATTAACCGTTAATTGTACAAAACTGGTTGGCCCGATCAACTCCCAAAACAATACGGCTTTTTTCTCTCGCACTTGTGGCCATTTAAAAGTTGTTTGAAAAACATTTATTAAAAACTGTGACCTGTAAAGCATAAACAACAGGCGGACAGACAGACAGCAATTTCAATAGATGCTTAAGCTCAGCATGTAAAAATACTAAATAATAGTTATAGCTGTGTTGGTGTACTGTGGCCACGGTTAGTTTTTAGGTTGTTGTTAGATACTTTTAAGTGCCTTCATCCCGCCGTACGACGGGCCTTATCACTACGTTAGGCGTGGTGTGGGCATAGTTACTATACAGGTCAAATGCAATGCTAAATAAAACCTAATTATTAAATATTTCTGGGCAGAGATAATTTCAAATATTTTAAAATTATTAGTTTTTCATAATGAAATAATTTTTTTGAATTATTAAAAGTAATTCTGCATTGACCTCAATTTTTATTCTGTGTAAAACATTTTCCACCAGTTTTTTAAACGTTTTCATATTTGAATTAATTTGAATATGAAATAAATAATTTTTTATAAGGCTCTGTGCCAATCAGGATTGCAGAATATTTAAAAATTTGAATTAGAAAGCCCCTAATTGGCTGAAACCAAAAACTGTAAATCGGCCATAAATGGTGCAAAACAAACTATTTTAATGATATTGTTAAAAGAAGGACATCCTTACATGAAGGCGCATCTATTGACACCAAGAAACCTCCAAATAGTTGAAAACTGTAGGAGGAGTTTGGTGTACAAGAATTGTAATGGTTAATAAATGGCCTATGCTGGCCTGTACTGCACGTTTTAAGTATATAGACTAGCAGTTAGGCAACCCTACGGGTTGCTAGCAGGGTGGGGGGGAGAATTTATGGTAATAAACAACATTAAATGGCATCGTTGAAATTGATTAGACCTAGGTAGGCCCGGAAGTGATGGATAACTTTAGTAATTAATGGCCAATTTGACTTTAGTAAGTGACGGCCAACAAAAAATTCTACAATTTAACTAAAAATGTGCCCAGAACTTCAGAAAAAGTGCACAATAGTATTATTATATGACACTAAATATAGCTGGCCATCACTTATTGAACTTTGCTATCATTAACTTAACTTTTTCATCATTTACTAAAGTTTGCCATCATTTACTAAAGGTAGCTATCACTTAGTAAAGTTGGCCATCAGGTACTAAAAATTGTCATTAGTTACTTAAGTTGGCCATCACTTACTAAAGTTGGCCATCACTTACTAAAGTTGGGCATCACCAACCAAAGTTGGCCATCAGTTACTAAAGTTGGGCATCACTAACTAACGTTGGGCCATCACTTACTAAATTTGGCCATTACTTACTGAAGTTAGTAAGTTAGCAGTTAAAAATGTGCCCAGAACTTTGGAAAAAGTACACAATAGTATTATTATATGACACTTAATGTAACTGGCCATCACTTACTAAACTTTGCCATCATTTAGTAAAGGTGGCTATCACTTACTAAAGTTGGCCATCAGGTACTACAAATGGTCATTAGTTACTTAAGTTGGCCATCACTTACTAAAGTTGGCCATCACTTACTAAAGTTGGGCATCACTAACTAAAGTTGGCCATCACTTACTAAAGTTGGGCATCACTAACTAAAGTTGGCCATCACTTACTAAATTTGGCCATCACTTACTAAAGTTAGCCATCACTTACTAAATTTGGCCATCACTTACTAAAGTTGGCCATCACTTATCAATGAAACCCTGCTACGTATTTGGCGGAATTCTTGGACGACAGGGTAAATCAAATGTGTTATTGACTGCGGCCAATTTAACTTTACTGGGTTAAGTTTCGACTTAATGATAAAGACTTGGGTCAACTTGCGGCTGGTAAAGTCGTGTTGGTGTAATGTGGTCACCGTTACTTTTTAGGTTCATATTATATCTTTTATAAGTTAGTTTAATTGCATGTAAATAACGTCCGTAGGACGGGCCTTAGCATCAATATATTGACTTTGTAGAAGTAATTATTTATGGTTGTGGCTGTAAGAGCCACGTTAGGCGTGGTGTGGGCATAGTTACTTTACACGTAAAATTCATTGCTGAATAAAATTAAAAAAATACAAATTAAATATTTCTGGGCAGAGATAAATTATAAATATTATTAAATTATTATTTTTAAATAATTACATAATTTTAATGAATTATTATTAAAAATAATTTAGCGTTGATTTCAGTTTTTTATTTTAGGTAAAAATGTTTCTACCATATTTCAAATTCTTTTAAGTTTGAATTAATTTGAATATGAAATAAATAATTTTTCATCTTCCTGTAAGCCAATCAGGACCACTAAAATTTTGAAAATTTGAATTGCAAAGGCCCTGATTGGCTAAAACCAAAAACTGTAAATCGGCCATAAAAAGTGCAAAACAAACTATTTTAATGATATTGTTAAAAGAAGGACATCCTTACATGAAGGCGCATCTATTGACACCAAGAAACCTCCAAATAGGGAGCTTGCATAAATAACGTTATGGGTTTTAGGGGGGGTAGGGGTCAAGTTGCCCTATCCTTTTACATGTGCGTACATACCAAAAAAGGGGGGGTAGGGGTCAAAATTACGGATTTTTCCATAACGTTATTTTTGCAAGCTCCCATAGTTGAAAACTGTAGAAGGAGTTTGGTGTACAAGAATTGTAATGGTTAATAAATGGCCTATGCTGGCCTGTACTGCACGTTTTAAGTATATAGATATTGTCGAAAGAATGACGACAAAACGTCAAGGCGCGTCGAATGGTACCATATAAAGTGTAATTAGTTGAAAACTGTAGGAGGAGTTTGGTGTGCAAGAATTGTTATGGTTAATAAATGGCCTATGCTGGCCTGTACTGCACGTTTTAAGTATATAGATATTGTCGAAAGAATGACGACAAAACGTCAAGGCGCGTCGAATGGTACCATATAAAGTGTAATTAGTTGAAAACTGTAGGAGGAGTTTGGTGTGCAAGAATTGTAATGGTTAATAAATGGCCTATGCTGGCCTGTACTGCACGTTTTAAGTATATAGATATGCTGGCCTGTACTGCACGTTTTAAGTATATAGATTGTCGAAAGAATGACGACAAAACGTCAAGGCGCGTCGAATGGTACCATAAAAAGTGCAATTAGTTAAAAACTGTAGGAGGAGTTTGGTGTGCAAGAATTGTAATGGTTAATAAATGGCCTATGCTGGCCTGTACTGCACGTTTTAAGTATATAGATAGCAGTTAGGCAACCCTACGGGTTGCGAGCAGGAGGGAGAGGGGGTAAGACAATGGAAAAAATAACAATATTAAGCGGCATGAAGCCCAAAAGTGGCGCTTGTGCGTTTTAGACGTGCAGCTTAGAGTACTTGTGTAGTTGACTGAGAGATTAAGACAACATATTAGACTAACACTGCAGCTCTACCTTTTAGATCCCAGACTTGGCCTAATCATGTAATACCACTACAGTTTTTTTTAAGTAAAGAAAGTACATTCGTATTAGAATAACTGCAGATTCACTGGAAAATTAGAACTACAGGTAAATATATATATATAATAATAATTTATTTATTGGGTCGATTCAACCGAAGTTCATACAACCAGACTCAACCAGTCACTATGGGTGAGGCAAAAGGAGGCTACCGCGTTGGATTGTCTCGGTCTTTGTACCCTTTTACCTATTCCCGTCCCCTCCTCCACTGTAAAGGAGTTGCATTCCCTAGGCCCCTACAAAAAGTAGTGGTCACTAAGGAGCACCGAAGGAGATTGGGTTAAATCAACCATCCAGTAACGTTTACTGTACAACACCGAGCCGAAAACGATAAGCAGTGGCAGAGGATCGAAGCCAGGTCTGAGACTGTAAATTTTGCAACAGTCTGCAGCACTAACTACTCATAATGTAATTTAGTTATTTTAATGTTGGATAAATGGCCTATGCTGGCCTTTACTGCACGTTTTATGTATAAAGATGGTTGGGTTAGTATTTTACCACAGTATTGTTTGGGTTAAAATTTTACCACAGTGTTGTATTGGATAAAATTTTACGACAGTATTGTCTGGGTCAAAATTGTAACACTTTATTGGCTGGGTTGAAATTTCACTACAGTATTGTGTGGGTTAAAATTTTACTAGTGTTAGCTGGGTTAAAATTTGATTACAGAATTTGTTGGGTTAAAATTTTACCACAGAATTGGCTGGGTTCAAATTTTACTACAGTATTGGCTGAGTTAAAATTCTATCACAGCATTGGTTGGGTTAAAATTTTACCACAGTTCTTGGCTGGGTAAGATTTTCCCACATATGCTTGTCCGTGATTATGCTTGCTGTGATCATTGCTCTCTATTTCCGTTTCCACGTTTTACACATAAAAGGTTGGTTTTAGCGTAACCAGTTACACGATGGATCTACTGCTGAATACCATAACCGTCGACCTAAAACCCACTTACTGTCATATTTGGTTTGAGCTTTGGACACAGGCTTGTGCGGATTACATTAGAGCCACAACCATTTCCACGTTTCCGTTTTTGCTGAATGCTTGCTTGGGTTAAATTTTGAGAGCAGGTTTGCCTGGGTCAAGATTTTATTGGTGGTAAAGCTTTACCTCAGTCTTGGCTAGGTTGAGTTTTTCTTACATGCTTGACCGGGACTATGCTTGTAACGTCCATCTAGTCCAAACACAGCTGATATTACTATACCCTTCCTCTATCCACAAAATATACAGTGATTGGCAGTGGAAATTGTGTGACGCCTATCCCTTCCTATAGTGTAGTTTTTAATTAGTAGATTAGTAGATGACTTGAAGTCCTCATAGTTACTGTTTAGAATCTTTAAAATTTAATAAAACTTGTAGTAGGATTTAAATTGAATAATCTTTTGGCTGAGCTGAACTTTTTTTATCTTTTGAAACTATTTAAATTAGTTTTTAAAATTTTCGATGTTCACACAAATTTGTAAATAGAAATAAATATTTTTGTCGGGCTGTGTGCCAATTAGGATCACTGTATTTTTGAAATTTTGAATTCTAGTGCAGTGATTGGCGCAGAGTCAAAAAGTGTAAATCAGCCATAAAAAGTGCAAACCGCAATATTTTGTAAAATATTGTCGAAAGAATGACGACAAAACGTCAAGGCGCGTCGAATGGTACCATATAAAGTGTAATTAGTTGAAAACTGTAGGAGTAGTTTGGTGTACAAAAATTGTAATGGTTAATAAATGGCCTATGCTGGCCTGTACTGCACGTTTTAAGTATATAGACTAGCAGGTTAACAACCCGATGGGTTGCGATTAAAAAATGTAACATATATTTTTCACATTTAGTTGTTATAGTAAATTAGGTTGTGGCCAAATGGACTTTGATATTGCCCAGTATAAGCTTTAATTAGAGGTTCTACTGGGTTAAGTTATTACCATTGGGTTGAAACCGCGCAAGTGTTGACCATATTATACTTGCCCGGGGTAAGCTTTAACCTCAACTTTGACCGGGGTAAGCTTTCACCCTAACTTTGCAAGGGTTAGGTTTTTCCCATAAGCGTGGTAGAAGTAGGTTTTGACCAGAGTCTTGCCTGGGTTAAAGTATGGACTTAGACTTGTTTGGGGTACGTACTGATCAGTGACCTGCCCGGGTAACACTATAGTGAAAAACTTTGACCAGAGGCTGGCACGGGATAAGTTATACCGAAGCGTTGGCTGGCTTGAGCATTTACCACAGACTTGCCCAAAATTAATGATTTGCCTCACCGGTCGCATTCTATTATATTTTTTGAGCTCACAGGCTTTCTCGGGATAAGTTTTTCCCAGAGATTTGCCCGTTTACGCTATGGTCACGGACGTGCCCGCCCAGGGTAATCTTCAATCACAACCTTGCCCTGGCTAAGCTTTGATCAAATGGGCCATCCATATAATATGTTTCAGTTTTTTGTGCAAAACCTACCTCCCTCTTTCATCGTCACTTCACCGTCATTCCTTGATACCCCCCCCCCCGACTATAAACGTTAAAATTTTTAAATAGTTGTTCAAAGAATTTTTTATGTTTTCTAAAGGCTTATATATACATTTTTTCGAAAAGTGAATATTTACATACCACATATTACATTTTATCAATAATGTATCTGCTTTAATTCGCCGTAATAAAAATTTAAAATTTACAAAAATTGCCTGAAACGTCATTTGCCTGAACCCCCCATCCCCCCTGCTGTTTCAGCGCGTCATTAGCCTGAACCATCTCCCCCCCCCCCATGAAACCTAAAACGTAATGCACGGATGGCCCCAAAGGCCTAACCGGGGCATGGTTTTGCCACAGGCGCGATCCAGGTATGTTTTGATCAGAAACTTAACCTGATTACGCTACGGTCACCGACATATCTGGGATCAGTTTTGATTTCAGGTTAGCCCGGAATTAAGGCTTCAAATTAATTCGGGTTAAATAAATCGTATTAGTCATTTTTACTTTTTTACGCAAGTGATAAGTAAAACCTGATCGCGCGTCTTTTGTGCGATGTAAAATTCACCCTATTTTGTTCAATATAATCTTTTACTTCCGGCAGCTGCATGTAGAATTTTATTGGATCACAGGCTTGGAAGGTAAAAGACTTTATGAAAACCTAGGCTTGCAGACACGTCAAATGGTACCATGAAAAGTGCAAATAGTTGAAAACTGAAGCGCACACAACGTGTAGTGGCTTTTAACAGGGGCCATCTCAAGACCAATCATTAAACGGACTTTTAATTAAAAGATTAAAAAAATAAATTATTACTGTTAGGGAATTAATATTACGAAGCTTAGTGTTGACTTGAGTGTAGGTGCAGTAATGCAGAGTAGACATGGATACGATGTAGTTGTAAGTTATACAATAGGAAACTTTGGTTAAATAAAATAATAAAATTAGATTAGTAATTTTCTCGCCAAGTTCAAATTTTTTTTATCGGTTTGCATTTTTTTCCTCAAATTTTACGGCGTTCAAGTTAGAGGTATTTGCAATTAAAAATCTAGCTCTGTGCCAATCAGGACCCTGGAATTTTTAAAAATTCGAATTTCAGGCTGTGATTGGTGCAGAGCTAAAAAGTTAAAACGGGAATAATTCAAAAAAGTGTCAAAACACTAAATTTTCCAAGACTATGTTGGCCTCCGCTTGGCCAAGGGCTATCTAATGACACCCCAATAAGGGGTAAATTCGTAAAACTGTAGGAGGAGTACACTGTATAAGCTGGCAACCCCCCGTAACACTGCACGCGTTAATTAAGAGATAGCAGGTTAGCAACCCGATGGGTTGCGATTAAAAAATGTAACATATATTTTTCACATGTAGTTGTTATAGTAAATTAGGTTGTGGCCAAATGGACTTTGATATGTATTGCCCAGTATAAGCTTTAATTAGAGGTTCTACTGGGTTAAGTTATTACCATTGGGTTAAACCGCGCAAGTGTTGACCGTATTTTACTTGCCGGGGGTAAGCTTTAACCTCAACTTTGACCGGGGTAAGCTTTCACCCTAAGTTTGCAAGGGTTAGGTTTTTCCCATAAGCGTGGTAGAAGTAGGTTTTGACCAGAGTCTTGCCTGGGTTAAAGTATGTAATTAGACTTGTTTGGGATACGTACTGATCAGTGACCTGCCCGGGTAACACTATAGTGAAAAACTTCGACCAGAGGCTGGCACGGGATAAGTTATACCGAAGCGTTGGATGGCTTGAGCATTTACCACAGACTTGCCCAAAATTAATGATTTGCCTCACCGGTCGCATTCTTTTATATTTTTTGAGCTCACAGGCTTTCTCGGGTTAAGTTTTTTCCAGGGATTTGCTCGTTTTGCGCTATGATCCCGGACGCGCCCAGGGTTAGCTTCAATCACAACCTTGCCCTGGCTAAGCTTTGATCAAATGGGCTATCCATATAATACGTTTCAGGTTTTTGTGCAAAACCCCCTCCTCCCTCTTCAATCGTCACTACACCGTCATTCGTTGATACCCCCCCCCCCCTCCACTATAAATGATTCAAATTTTGAAATAGTTGCTCAAAGAATTATGTATATTTTCTAAGGTTTATATATACATTTTTCCGAAAAATGAATAATTACATACCACATATTACATTTTATCAATAATATATCTGCTTTGATTCGCCGTAGTAAAAAATTTAAAATTTACAACAATTGTTTGAAACGTCATATGCCTAAACCCCCACTCCTCCCCCCTGCTGTTTCAACACGTTATTGGCCTGAACCCCCACACCCATGAAACCTAAAACGTAATGCATGGATTACCCCAAAGGCTTAACCGGGGCATGGTTTTGCCGCAGGCGCGATCCAGGGATGTTTTGATCAGAAACTTAACCTGATTACGCTATGGTCACCGACTTATCTGGGCTCAGTTTTGATTTCAGGTTAGCCCGGAATTAAGGTTTTAAATTAAGTCGGGTTAAATAAATCGTATTACAGTTATTTTTACTTTTTTACACAAGGGGTAAGTCAAACCTGATCGTGCGTCTTTTGTGCGATGTAAAATTCACCCTATTTTGTTCAATCTAATATTTTACTTCCGGCTGCTGCATGTACAATTTTATTAGATTATAGGCTTAGAAGGGTTAAGACTTAACGATAACCTTGGCTTGCAGACGCGTCAAATGGTACCTTGAAAATTGCAAATAGTTGAAAACTGAAGTGCACACAACATGTAGTGGCTTTCAACAGGGGCCATCTCAAACCCCAATATTATGCAATTTTAATGAAGAGATAACAAAAAAAATTATTGGTATGCAAAACTGTTGAGGAAATATTATTGCAAAGCTTAGCGTTCTTGAGTGCACTTGAGTGTTAGTGCAGTAATGCAGAGTAGACATGGATACGATGCAGTTGTAAGTTATAAAATAGGAAACTTTGGTTAAATAAAATTATTATAAAATTACATTAATAATTTTCTGGCCAGATTCTTTTCTTTTTATCTGCTTTCATTTTTTTTCTCTTTTATGGCGTTCAAGTTAGAGGTATTTGCAAATAAAAATGTAGCTCTGTGCCAATCAGGACCCTGGAATTTTTAAAAATTCGAATTTCAGGCTGTGATTGGTGCAGAGCTAAAACGTTAAAACGGGAATAATTCAAAAAAGTGTCAAAACACTAAATTTTCCAAGACCATGTTAGCCTCCGCTTGACCAAGGGCTATCTAATGACACCCCAATAAGGGGTAAATTTATAAAACTGTGGGAGGACTGCACTGTATAAGCTGGCAACCCCCCGTAACACTGCATGCGTTAATTAAGAGATTGTTTTTCATGCTACACGTGGAAAGTGGTTGTAGGCGATCGGCAGTGTCAACTTTGACAATAAATTATTTTTCTGATAAATATTTATTTTATTAAAAAAATATTTAATAAAATTTTCAAATCTTTTGTACTTTCAAAAAACAAATTAAAATAGGAATAAATAATTTTTTATCAATTTGTGTGCCAATCAGAACCACGGAATTTTTTGAAATTTGAATTCCATTGCCGTGATTGGTGCAGAGTAAAAAAAGTTAAAACGTGAATAATTCAAAAAAATGTCAAAACGTTAAATTTTTCGAAGCCACAACCTAGTCCCCTGGACCAAGGCCTATCTAATGACACCCCAATAAAGAGTATAATCGAAAAACTGTAGGAGGAGTTTGCTGTACAACTTTGGTAGTGGGATTTGAGTGAGGGGTATAGAGCCCCATTATGCAAGAATTAAATAATAGATGCTGTGATTGGTGCATACTAAAAAAGTTAAAACATTAATAATTTAAAAAAATGTCAAAACGTTAAATATTCCGGAGCCACAACCTAGTCCCCTGAACCAAGGCCTATCTAATGACACCCCAATAAAGGGTAAAATCGAAAAACTGTAGGCGGAGGTTGCTGTACAACTTTAGTAGTGGGATTTGAGTGAGGGGTATGTTGCTCCATTATGCAAGAATTAAATAATAGATAGATAGATATAGATAGTAGAGGACTGAACCCTCCATTTTCACTCTGAGGTATCACAAGAAAGTAGTTAAAAATACTGTCTGATGTCTGATATTTGCCAAAACTGAAGAAGAAGACGCCGAATTTTGTGGCCAAAAATCATATCTATATATAATAATAATAATAATTTATTCATTTAGTCGATTTGGCGTCAGCCCATACAACATTAAGATTTTACAAAGTGGTTATTTACAAATTGATCAAAAATTGATCAAAAATCCTCGGTAATTAATAATAAATTGTTGATAAAACGTTTCTTGCGTGTCTTGCTTGGTTCATATCTATATATATATTTATATCATACATAGTTTATCATAGGTTCCACACACTAACTTTAAGTATAGTGTGAGTCATAATTTTAAACTCACTCCAGTTGATGGGGTTTACTTCCTTTCAAGAAGGAATTTTCCGGCGAGATATTTATTTTTAGATGACAACTCACTATTAATTATGATTCGACTTTGATTGACCCCCAGGCCCCAGGGGTCACGTGGTTCTCATGTAAGTAATTAAAAACCGAAAATCGGGTGTCTCATAATTTTAAACTCACTTCACGGTTTTTTAAATTCAAATATCAATATCTCCCGTCTAAACCAATGAAAAATTACGAAAATTGGTATGCGTACTCTCACATTTGCTACTTATGAATGGAATTATTAACTTTGATCATCGGGTCACTGGCAGCGTTGAAGAACACGGGTCAGCCTCATGTCAACTTTTTGCTTGTTTAACATGGGAAAATCACGACTTGCATCGCTAAATTCTTACATATGTACACAAACACACGCAAATGTCAACCCATTAAAGTGTAAAGACGTCGGATATAAGCACAATTAAATTGCCTACAAAACAGTGTAAAACTTAATACTCAAGTCACTCGGGGTCACGAGACGTCCGGCTGGACATTACGGAAATTCACATGCCGCTGCGTCAATTCCATCAACCCCAGCAAGTCCCAACACACCTGAGTACGTAAATAGGTGAACACGTGCTAGCCAAGCTATCAAGCTACACAGATGTATGTATGTGTAAAACTACGAATCAAAATTCCGAGAAATATAAACTATTTTAGGCAGAAATGGCTGGAATTATTCTTCCTTTCAGAACTGTCGAAATTCCATCTTTTGGATACTATTTTCCTCTACACTCCTCTGATTTTTGAAATATTTAGTTTTTAGGAATGTGAGGCGTGATTTGGTAATATTAAATAGCAATTCAAATTTCAAGATATTTTGATTTAAGTATATAATTGTGGCAAATGGAATCGTAAACAGTAGCTTGTAGTTGAAGTTGTTGGAACCCAACAAAGTTTTGACTTGCAATTAGTTTGAAAGACGGCGAACCTTACATTTACAGCATAACTAAACTGAATTAATTAAACTAAATTTTAACTTTTTCTTTCGAATGCTGAATAAATAGCTGTTTATACTCTAAAAACGTAAAGTGTGACTTTAGGATTTGAATTTGGTTTCGTCAGAAAACTTACCATTAGGAATAATTATTCATAATTAGACGAGGGAATGGGAATGGAAACTGCACTTGCATTCTATCTCAAAGCATGTTGAAACAAAATCAAATTTTGTAAATATAAGATGGGTTTTTAATATTCAAAAAATGATAAAATTAAAAGGTCGATAGCGACAACAAACCCATTAAGTCAAGTTATGGGCATTAAGAGATACCAAATCATATTCGGGAGAGTTAATTTAAATTAAACTCTGTCTTTGGCCTGTGGGGCGTTTAATACTGGCCTTTGAACACTTTAAGGGAATTTTTAACTACAGGATACAAATAAAATGATTGGTTGTAGACTGATGGCAGGCTCAAGCGTAACAGCGTTATTTTCGTTACTACCAACTACGATGCACCCAAAGATGTACTTACATTGAAAAAAATTTAAGTACATTTTAAAATCATTACTGTGTAGGATACAAAAATAGCTGGAAAAAATCATCAATATGCATAATATCACAAGGTAAATTACTAAATTACGGTTGAAATTAATAAAGTTGGCTACCAAAACCTTTATATTGAAAACTATAAATATCAACGAATAGGTCGTTAAAAATGTTTACCTTGAATGCAGAGCTGCCCTTCTAGCGTTGGATGTTGGATCGTTGGATGTGTAATTATTATTATAACTTCAAAATCTTTGCCGCGTCCTTAAGATTTTAAAATTCACGTTGCAACAATGAGACACATAAATACAGACATGCGTAAACACAAATACATACTATTTTTATTTTTGAAGAAGTTAAGAAGTAAATAAAACACTAACTCACTTCACAATCCTACCCTACCTCTAACTCACTAACCCTAGCCTAATGTGATATATACTTTTGACTTAAGCTCTAATATTCTATTTCTACTCTATTCTAATGATAACGATGCTCAAATGAAACATGAATCATGGAAGTGGATGGCACAATCACTTCAGAAGTATACGTATCTTCAATCAACTCTGTTTTTATATGAAATCTTATTACTCACAGTTCCCACTCGAACCAAGTTCATGAAAAATCACAAATAATGACTAGAAGATATCTACAAGAAGTCTCCTTCAAAGGCAATCAAAATTTAAAGTTGGTAATTTTTATATTTTGTCTCTTCTTACTTGTTACACTGTCAGTGTCTGCAACTCACTAGTCCGTCCAGTCAGTAGTATGATAGTATCTATGTGTGATATTTTAAAGATAAAAAAACAACTGCTTTTAATAGGAAGTGAACGAAATCAATATTTGCCGCGAAAAGGGTGACTAACAAGGCTGCCGACTGCCGACCATAGAGCATACAAAGGAAAACAAAATATTACGAATGCGTAATTAAACTTTGGAATTTGGAGAGGTGAATAGAAATTAACCTTTTTACTTGTGTATAATTATAGAGCCACAGCCTGGCAGAGAATGGCCTATTTTTAAATATATTATTTTATTCCTACCTATCTACATAATTTAGCAACCATTGGCAATTCTTAACCGAATTAGACATGCGATATGTCATTTTGAAGCTCTTTTAAAATAAAAAATATGAAATTCTTTGAAAATCGAAAATTATTTAATTTACTATTTCTTTTAATCATAATTAACTTTAAATGTCCAATTTTAAATTGAAGCTTTCATAATTCGTGCGCCAATTGCAATACATATTGTTCTTCTCCTCATTCTCGTCATTTTGATACATCACTTCTTTATATTTGAAGAGAGTAACCGGTCGAAATTTGACATTTTAGGTTTGGCGGGAAATTCAAATTTTCAATATCCCCTTATTTCTACATGTCTACATAATTTATCTCATTTTTGCATTTCTCAATGACATTTGACAAGCAATATATGATTTTGAAGCTCCTAAAAACAAAAAATTTATTTAAATTGCAATTTATTGCATTTAATTTTGTTAATTATAATTAACTTTTAAATAGCAATTTTTTAATACCGATTTTAGCATTAAAGAGTAATACCCCATATTACTGTTAAGGCTACCAAAAAACAAGGGCTTTAGCCCTTGTTTTATTTACTTATACTATATTGTTAGTTCATAATTCCTTTAATGTTTGCCTGACTAATAAGAGGAAAGCAGGGATTTATTGTGGGATTTATGGATTTATCAAAAACTAGACCTTAGGACTATAGTTAAGTTACTACTATGACTAAACTAGTAATAGTTAACAAAAACAACGTCCAACTCCAATTGTTAATATTGATAAATTTTAATATACATGCTTTGCCACCACTTTTTCCTTCAATTAAAACAATATTCTATATTATCTATATAGGTATTATTGTATACGAAAATCTGTATATCCAATATTGTAACGAATTCATATAGCATGCACAATGCACACAACTATAACTTCATTTTACAACATGTACCAAGATCAACAGAGATATTATTGTTTATTTATTTACCAGTTTTGACAAAGCTGTAATAGCTGTAATACTCACTAATTAGTCAGTTCCACAACAGCTCACAGCTGACTATTGAGATAGGTTGTTTGAGGCTGAAGTCTCCTTTTTATGGTATTAATTATGGTGGTGGTGAGAATTTTAATGATGCTGCTAACTGTTGTAAGGATGGTGTCACTAGTGTTAATGGTGACAGTTAGGGGTGGTGGCAAATGCCTTACAGGCTCCGTACGGGCGTTAGAATTTTGGTTTCAGTTTTTGACTTTTATTCATCAAGGTTTAGACATTCAAATGGTAATAATAATTATTATGTATTTCCAATTTTGGAAGCCGTCGTGGAGAAACATGTATATCGTCGGTGAAGAAGCATTTTTGCCTACGTCTAGTCCAGAACTAAAAGCATTATTGCCCAAGTCCATACATTTTTTAAAAGCATTTTTGCCCAAGTCCATTGAAATGTGCAGGTTTGAACAGGACTTGCATGGACTTGGGAAAAAATGCTTTTAAAGAACGATTCGACTTGGGCAATAATGCCTTTAGTTCTGGACTGGACTTTGGCACAAATGACACAAATATTTCTTCACCGGTGATACGTGGTTTCGTATCTCACTTGTTTAGACAACGGAACTAGTTCTGCGTCCTTCTGCCTTCTGATGGAGAAAGCTATGCTCTTTCCTTCCTGTTCGTCTTGGAAAAAAGGAATGGGTTTGAGCTTTTGAGCACAATATACATCATCCCAGCCAAGCGAACACCATCATTATTACACACTTCAACATTGATGTTTAATCTTAGTATAACCTTTATTACTACGTATACGGACAACTCATTACTTTTATGGGAAAAAGGTGGGACAATATTCAGATGCAGTTTTGCCAAAACTAAGCGATCAAAGATTCGATACTAGAAGGGGCACCACTCCAGGGCACCACTAACAATAAGTGACGCTCACGCCTGGACACATACGCCTGGACGCGCCCGTCCGAACGCACCCAACTGGACGCAACCTTCTTGACGTATCCGTCTGGACATACCAGTGTGGACGCACCCGTCCGGACATATCAGTCTGGACGCACCCGTCCGGACATATCAGTCTGGACGCACCCGTCCGGACATATCTGTCTGGACGCACCCGTGTGGACGCCCCCGTCTGGAGGCAAAAGTCTGGACGCACCTGTCAGGAAGCACCCGTCTGGACGCATCCATCTGGACCCACCCGTCTGGAGGCATCCGTCTGGACGAACCTGTCTGGACGTGTCCGTGTGGACGCACCCGCCTGGACGCATCCATGTGGACGCATCCATGTGGACGCACCCGCCTGGACGCATCCGTGTGGACGCACCCGTCACGACGCATCCGATTATAGGTGTAATGCTAAAGCATACAACGGTTTTTAAAGATCGCCACCAGTTTTAGAGGCTGTATGACCACTTCTTCCGAGGTGGTTAAGGGTTCCCAGCCCTCCACTGCACTACATAAAATAACACCCCTCAAAAAATCCGCAATACTTATAGCAAAGCGTTTGATTAGGATCAAATAATTCATTAAACTCCAATTCTCAAGTAGCAATATATATCAAGCATTCGTCCTTTTTTTCGATTTTTGATCCTCTGCAGGAACTCACTGCGACAGAAAAAACACGTTTATGTAATAATTACAAATATATGAATAATAAATAACTATCATGATAACTAGATATTAAATGAATAGTGTATTGATTTTATTCGCAATTATTACAGACCATAAGTAGACTAAAAAGAATCGTGTATTTCATTTTAAACGTAAGCATGTTTACATATTATGTACTAGTTTAATAATCTATAAAAATTAAGTAAATACAATAAAACCCTTTCTACATTTAAGCGCTAAAACATGACATTAAAAGTACATCGTAAAAAAATTCATTGATTATAAAAACTGCATTCAATTCGAGAATAAGTGAACTATAAATGAAAAAAACTTTAGATACAATAAAGACAGCTAACAAAAGAAACACACACCAACTAATAAGAATTTATTTATTTTTATTATAATACATTAGTTTGGGTCAGAACGAGGTAAATTTGGGAGCTTCGGAATCGATGCATTTTATATGTAAGGTACGAGGGGATTATGCAGAGAGTGACATTCGTGTGATAAATTGTTTAACTACACATAATTCACAGAGTACTCTTTTCAGTTGTCCACTTAACGCGTCTGTGTTCTGGTTCTGTATATCAATTGCCTTGATATGCACTCCACACACTCACTAGGAGAATATATTTTTTGGAAGGGGGGGGGGGCATTCGGAAGATAAAACGGACAGTAGATCTTCGGAATCGGGTCGTCCCGGCTTAACTGCAGGTACACATTAATTTACGCATGCATTATATATCATTGCCGAGTAATTATGATTATTGTTAAATGTTCGCTGGTCAAAGAAAGAATTCAAACATACTGTAGCAGTTAAATTCGAGTAGCTTTCTCCTGACGTCCTAACTAGTGCAGTAATATTGTAAAACTATTGTATGAAAAATATTAAGTATTGTTAATACAATTCTTCTCCTACGACCCTTGCATTTGCAATCACAATTATACCCAGGTTTACAATTCAATTAACTTGGAATGTGTAATTTATGCTTGTTGGTATACTGTACTGCAGATGCTGTAAAGCACAATTACGTCATGCTGTAGGGGGACGGGGCATATTGCTGCCATCTTTTTTGATGTCCGAACGTACAAAAAAGGAAAGCAAAATTTTCATATTTTTGCATGACATAATTGTTGAACGTGCCATTTCAGCAGAGAACGAGTTTACGTCAGACCACTAACGTGAGGGTTTAAGTACAACAGGTCAATGCAAATGCTCTAGTGGACGTACAAAGGGTGACTGGGTACATAAATTACATTTTTTGTGGTACGATAATACTTGCACGGCTCTATAAATACTGTAAGCACGAGCACAGTATTTTTACATTATTTCCACACTTCCACCACTGCCTTAAGCATACAGTCAAGTCTATTGAACCTATTTTGCTATTGGATTGATTTTCTTTAGTTCTAAAGTTACTAAATTACTTCATTTTCCCAGTCAAATCAATTAGCTAATTACTCTGAAGTTTATTCGCCATTTCTCTATTAAATATTAAAGTTTGATTCTAAAATATGTCTATAATGATAATAAATATTCATTTTTCTTTGGTTAGGTGTAGCGTTATTAAAAATTACATTGCATTCTGGAAAAATTTATAAAAAAAGAGGTCCGAAACAATCAAATGAATGAAGTAGATACTTCTAAACCCATCTTATAGATGCTTGTTTTGCTACGAATGAGCGTTCTAAAAATGTTAGTTTTAAAAATTAGTGTTACCTACACCCTTAGAAAAAATACGACATTACGACCACAAATTATGTTACTGCCGAGATTAAGTAGATTATAACAATATTAAACCTGGGGTATATCTTAAATTGGATTTAGAATTACAAATTAAAATTGTAATTGTAATATTTTAAAATACAATTACAATTTACAATATTACTGCACCAGCATCGACCAATACATCTAATAGACTTTGAAACTCGAGGAAGTTTCTACAGTATTATAATTTGTCCATTACACTTCACGTACGGTATTAATTACGATAAATCACGGACTAGTTACTTACACTAAAACATTATTTATACAGTCGTCAGTAAACGTAGCTAATTACATCGAAAATTCAAAGATTATTTTTATATTTTTATACTTTTTTTTATACAATAATTATAATACATAGTAATGACTTAAAGAATGAGGCCTGAAATAACGCAAATATTATTTGTATGGTAGATAGTAATCATATTCCGTATGTAATAATACAGTTACTATAATCTATATGTTCATCTCGTCCTTAAAGTTATGTTTCATTCCCTATGCCTATACGTACTATATAGTAATGTATGGTAATCGTACACCATAGCAGACGAAGATTCTGAATTACGTGTCAAATTATCGATCGCTTGGAGTCCCTTATCCCTCTCCCGCAATGTATTATCGGTGCCCGCGCAGTTCTGGTATTTAGATCCAATATTTGGATGTACGCTGCTGGGGCTGGGATTCTGGGATGCTGTGTTGTACTTGTTAGCTGGCTGGCAGTGGACTAGGGTTCACGCATATGTTATTATTTACCTCCAGTTGCAGACAGTGCTCATGCTGTGCACGTTTATCGAATGTTTACTGACCTTGAGCTGCATTTATTTAGGTCTCCTATTATATAAGAATATTGCTTATGCAGCTCGAACGTTGTAAATTGCATCTCTTCTTTAACTGCTTAAAGTTGTGATGAGTCACTGTATGCATATCGCATAAACAAGGAGGATGTAATAAGACGACGAACACTGCCTACTATGTGGCTAAAAGTCCTTGTATGCAAGGTTGTTCATTTATCATTCAGTTGTTTTAAAGTACAGCTGTTTATGTAAGCTATGCTTCTATTGCATTGAAAGCTACTGGGAGTCTGTACAAAGCCCTTGTATGCTGTAACCTGCTTACAGAGTACATTTTTAATTTTTAGAAGTAGAATACCTTTCAAGACAAATGAGTTTAGGAAATGTACGAACTTTAATTAAAAAACAAAACACTTTTACACGCTATTTTACCAGATAAATTCTTCAGATTTGTTAGAACTTGCAAAATAATTAAATGTATGTAAATACTATTTTAAACTGGCTAAAAGTACTTAAAACCATTAAGCTGCTAGTTTCATCGAAATCGGACTTTGACGTACAATAGCACAATCAAAAACCATAACGCTGAAGCATAATATTTAGCCATTAAAAGTCTTTACATGCCCAAACACCGTTGGTTTGGCGCTTATTTCCCAAATTGTAAAAGTTGGTATACATTATTTATTAATATTAGGTATTAGCTCACAATAACCTAGCAATTTTCAAGCTCGAATGAACAGCATAACTTATTGCAAGTTTCCAGTAACTTTTTCCTACGATAGCAGCATGCCATTTTTAAGGTTTACTGGCTATGACTTGCGATAGAAAGTTGATAATTAATTATACATTTAGTGACCCAGAAGTCTCACTCCTGCAGAACAATCGAGACTTAAACACAACCTTATGGATGCGCATATAAAATATATAGACTATTTATCGTCAACACAATATACTGGTTGCATTTTTTTTAAAAACCTGTGCCCATACTGCCCATAGAAAACTAAATCACATACCCTCAAACAACGTACACATGCAATTTTGGGGGACGCGGTGAAATCAGACCTTTCTAAAAGCGATAAAAAATCCAACACGAAATTCAGATTTTTCGTATACTCACCTTATTTTTAATTTTTTTTTGCCGTGAAACTGTCGTTGATAAAAATTCTCGCATCAACTCAAATCTCACTTTGAAGTTACTTGTCTTCAGTATGTAATTAAAGAAGAAAGTATTGAGTTCTTATACGCGAGCGACGCTGCGACGATATAATTACTGGTTAATAGCGGCGATAAATATTATATTACTGCTTGAAGTTACTTCTACGTGTAGTCATTCTGCACAGTAACGTAATTTTTACTGATAGAAGGAAAGAGAGATTTTATTATATTTTCTGCGAACAAATTGATGAGGATGACTCGAACTAAATAAAAAACAATCTAGTTCATTCTCGCGGCGGAGGACTCGTCGATTTCTTTTCACACATTTACAATCCATTATAAAATACAGCATCCTGCACAGCAGCTACTGCTTCCCGTTTTCGACTTCTGCCTTTGATCTGTAATATACCGAAACAAAATTATTTCAATCAAATTACTACTGTCCTTTAAACGGTTATGAACTACAAGGGAATTTGAATTTAGCACTAGGAGCTGAAAAATCAAAATACTATCTCATATGAACCAAAATCAGAGGTGTTCAACAAATTTTGAGGACATTCAGAAAACGTTCCGTACTTACTAAACCGTTTTTATGGGAATGTTAAAATACTATACTAAGAACTAAATTATTAAATTTAAATTTTTTAGTTTTTTTAAGCTGTAAACGAGAACAATTGTCAACATGACAATTTAATTTACATCATTTGCATAACGTCTTTATTGTGCTCCGGTAAAAACGCAACTTCGGATACAATTCACTATAATACAAAAACGCTATTTAAAATGAAGCAGGTCACAAACCTTGAGAATTAGGCTCCGGTAGATTCTCTCGTGGTACCAAGTGCATCACTGTTGTCTTCGCCATAGGAAGGCCGAGGGCACCCAATGTCACATTACTATGGAGGAAACGACCTTGGTAGATGAGCCGCAAGATCTCAGCCTTTGACACTGCTTCTTCCATCCATTCTGAAATTAAATAATAATCAAAATATTTTAAAATAATAATGCTAAGAATTTTAATAACGCTGCAGTATTTCAATATTCAACTTTTACGATAATAATCCAGCGCTCGATCACAAAAAGATGCAATTAACATGCCTCACAAAAATGTTTCACCATCTATATACAACACTTACTAATTAGTACTTAGCTGTAATAACTGCGAGTCATCATATTCACAACTAATTTGCTAAACAGCAAAAAAATTACTTCAATCCAAAAAAAACTGTAGTTTTGATAAGAAAAAGGAAGAAAATTGTACAACTTGTGGTTTTGTATGAGTAATGCATACATTTAATTTATACGCAAAGCGATTAGCTGACGTACTGAAAAGATAACTTTAAGTTCAGTTGAAGCATCCTTTTACAAGTCCGAAAATAAATATCATGCCAATAATATTAATTACGGGTCTCCCAAACACGACTTCGTCAGTTAGAGTGGATGGGTTCTTCTCTGCCTGCCCATTTACGACGATCTTACGAGTGTCATTAATAATATATAGTTGGTTTTCAAAAAAATACGAACTGCTAGATGAAGTCAACTATCGACGATCCCACTATATGTCGTACCTTATATATTTGGTTAGGTTAATTACCACGTAATAATTTGAAATATGAATTAGTGAAATACAATACCTTCTGGCCAGCTGTCAAAAACATGCTGTGCAATGTCTCCAGCTGAATCATTAGGGCTGAAGAGAAATTCCTTTGTTTTTCCACTCACCAAAATTAACCGGAGATTTATCTAAAACAACAAATAATTAAAAGTTACGATTAAAACATGAATCTCTCGTGCTTGCTCTTTGCAGCAAGCAAACACCGACAAAAGCCTTCTATTATATTATTGCCATTTGTTTTTCTTTAACTGGGGATTATTGAACCTGATATTATTGGTGCTAAGCCGAAGCATGCATTTAATCTTGTTGCTATAATGCTATGTAACTAGGTAATTCAAAGCATCACACAAAATTGAATACAGTAATGACAGTAAGCTAACTTAGTAAATTGCTTTTTATACTTATAGCTTATGAGAACCCAGGTGACCTGACATTTGAGTATTATTCTACTTTCAGGGGTTTCGTGGACTTTTAGTTCCGCATTTACGTTTTAAAATAGGTACTGATTTAGGCAATTAATTGAGGGTTTTAAGAAATAATTTATGTATGACTTTTTCATTTAAATCCGTGTTAAACACTTTTTGCATGAGCTGAGCTGGTGAACCTGTTTTCAACCACCAGAGCCACTGGAACTAGCCGGATTTTGCGATCAAAGATCAAAGTGGTTGCTGTTAGTTATAAACGACTTATGACTAAAACCACAACAATGAGTAATTACACAACAGTTTATGTATTTTAGTCTAGTCAAAAGTTAGTAAAAGTCACTTTAAATCGACAAAACCGTGGAGTGTCTCTATTCTACTGAGACACCCGTTATTTGGTTTTTAATTAATTACACAGAGAGCACCCAACAAAAATCTTAAAGTTAGTGCCGTTTATTAGTGGCCTCATTCTATTGAGACATATTGTATATAAGAAATGTGTATGTAATGTAGCTATTATATTATTTCATATTTGACTGACTGTGAACGGGAACATTTTGCTAATCTACCTATTACAGGCGTACTATACTACTACAGAGGGAGTTATGCAACCAGTTATGACTGCAATGTCTCCAGGAAAACACATGTAACCTAGGTACCTTTAATGTTCTAAATACACTGTAATGTGCCTAACTTAAGAACGTGTGTTGCTTGCTATTATTTCACTATAGAACTAACGTTATAGGCGTGTACATTATCGCGGAAGACTACTAACCCGAAGGGCCGGAGAAAACGGTTAGAATGGCGGCCATTTTAATTGAACTTTCGCATGTAAATTGGCCGGGCACTGGCGCCTTCAGAACTCTCCCTCCTCCAAATGTGCTCGTACTCAGTCCTCAGCTAGATTCGTAATAATTTTTAGTGGTACCGTAATTTTAAGTATCTACGTGATCTCAAAAAAAGCAGCTTTGCTTGCCGTTGTCTGGGCCTTTAACTGTAGTAGTCGTCACACTTGCGGAGAGGTGGGTATTAAAGAAAACTACCTTCAACCTTATGATACCGACCCGAGCAGGACTTGAACCTGCAACATTCGTCATCACAGTTCGATGTCCATTGCGAGTGTAAGAGAAAAATAGAAAGATTTTGTGTAACAATTTGACCTTTGAAGTGAAAACCCAACCATGGGTCATTACAAACGTACATTTGCATACTCTATCATATAAAATTCTTCATAGATAATTCATTAAACGTTTTAGTCGGCTTTTGAGCAAAAAAAATTCCAGGATCTTGGTCCATGAAAGTGGTCGTTTTAAGCTTTCGGGGAAATGCTGGAGTATGCTTTAAACAGTCGAATTTAGACTGGTTCTGATTGACTAAACACCTAAACCAGCAGTATACTTTCAACTCGAAATGGTATTTGTATATAATTCAAATTGAGATAATTTACAATGTACATGGTGGTAAAAACTGTAATTACTTGTAGTGTAAGGTTATTGTACGAAAGTAATTAGCAGCAGAAATAAAATTTTGAACACGTATTTCACGTTAAAATACTGAATGTATGAAGTACAAAACTATATTTCTATAACATATCAAAGTATCTAAACCGTAACATATAATAAACGAAATTTGCAGTCTCAGACCTGGCGTTGATCCTCGGCCACTGCTAATCGTTTAAGGCCTGCTGTTATTACTAAATAAGAATGAGTAGGAATTGATAAAACTATTAGAAGGATAGGGGTTCCGATGAAGGACTCACAGTATCTGTTAACAGTACAAATAAATTCTACCTTATTAGAATAGGATATTTCTTTAAGTAATACAATAATTAAGTAATTATGGACCTAAATTCTGTGTCTGTAATCAACAATTATAAATAAAAATATAAACACAACGTATTATAATAAAGAGCGGTATTTTCACAGACATCAAAATTCCTAAAAATACAGAAACAAAAATATTTATAAATTCATAAATTATGAGAAGATTATGGCTCCAATTGTTTGAGTCTACGTCTGTCTATAGTTACATATCATTGCCAATTCTGTAATAGTATAACCAGCATAAAATTTCGCATCTCGAGCTCGACTATAACTCTCGACAGCTCTTTCGGTAATTTGTTAATCGAGTATAAATTTTCCTGATTCTCACGACCAACTATTTTTCGAAGAATTACTGCTGCTACCACGAATCATGAAATCGTCATTAGTTTAGCCAAACATATGATTTTAGATATGTAATATAAATAACAAAATTAGTACGTTGAAAATGTTCATTTAAAAACGAAATGAACAGAAACAAATAGAGTTTCAAGTTATAGGAAAAATGACGAATCAGATTTATATGCAGTGGACTCTTTTTAAAATAAGTAGGGCAAGTTTAAAGGGTGGGGGTTTTGTAACAATTATGTGTGGACTCGGCCTTCAAATGGTGTGATTATAGTAACAGCCGTGCCTACAAAAGATTTTTCCTCAAACCATGATTCCTCAAGGGAAACATGTATTATTATTCGTATGGAATTAATTGTTCCATTCAAATTTATATTAAATGGCTATTTTTAAAAATTTAAATACTTGTTTTTTTTCTTTTTAAGTGATGATTGCATACAGGACACCCTTAATTTTACGACTCTCGTCTTTGTTAACGTATTATAATTATTTGCCAGTTGTAAACAAACAAAGGTTTTAAAAATCCGTAGGTGAGAACATTAATTTTTATATTCTCTGTCTAGTATAGTGGGAAGAGATTCTGGCGCATTAGAGTGACAGGTATGCGCGTCAGTCAGGGTCATTTAAAAAATCGAAAACTAGTTTTTACTTGATAATCGACCATTTTCAGTACACCAAAAACCCAATTCCCAATTGAAATTATACTGCTTTAGGTTTTTAGTCAATCAGAAATAGTCCAAATTCAAATACGACTCATTAAGTACAATCCGAAAGTGGTCGTAAAACAACCAAAAATGGACCAAGATCCTTGACTGAAAAATAAGTGGGTGACGTAAACATACACCATTGCATCACCTCGCATGAACATGTACAAAAATTATTTTTACAAAATAATTTTCCTAATTTTTGAAAAATGATTTCTAACATTACATTTAGATCAGATAAATAAAAATCCAAAGGCTGACGCCTCATTTAAAAGAAAAATATATAATTATACCGAATAAAGGACGAGAGAATATGAATGGCTACTCCTCTGAATTCAAAAAGTAGAACTCCGATAGGTTTGTTTTAAGCAGTGGTAAATGGAAATGGGCGGGTTATAAGGTGGATCTTCTGCTGACGACAACATTAAGCCAAGTGTGCAAACCACTACCTTTGGTATGTACTTGAGTCATATAGGAATAAGATATATTACGAGATCCAAAAGATACTTAAATGAAAAACAAAAATTCAAATAAATTAATGAGACTTACCTTGATTGTATTGGAACTGGCAGTTTTGTCAAAATAGGAAGTTAAAACTTTGTCCATGTCGTCCCCTTCTCCAGTCGACATGGTAAAGAAAGAAGAAAATTAATCTTATAGGAAGAAAAATTTTAAAATTTCCGTTCCTTGTATTCACACGTCACACACACACGTTCCCCTTCCTTTAAATCAGTCTTGTGAGTATTGTTTGTTGGTTAAAGGGTTTTACCTAGAGATATTTTACTCTGCCATCTCTCCCGCATCACTCCCACTACTCCATGGCATGTGATGCGGAAAGGCGCGTAATCCAAAACATCCTCCAACTTTGCTATACACCGGACCGAAAAACTGTCAAGGAAAAATGTTCTCCCCAGTTTCCCCCCTCCCCTCTCTCTCTCTGCCAAGGCCAACGTTGACTTACATGCGCCTACATATAAACAGCCTGTTTTCTTCATTCTTTTCATCAGATGTTTTGTGTGCTCGGATCAGGGTCGGAGAAATTCACTCACAAAAGAGTCGGCCATGCAACTATTATACTACAGCCTTATGGCAATGGCGTTTCTGTAAATCACTTTTATTATGTCTATACCGATACTGTGAAAAAGAAAAGGCAGCAACCAACACGTGCAGCTCGGAACCGCTGCTACCGTTCCGTTTCCGTTTCCGAATTCAGACTTGTGATTTGTAACTTGGCTTCGACTTTCGACATGGAGTTACTGACTAGTGAAACTGGAACTGGAGGAGTCTATCATAATATTTAAACTCCTTATGAGGCGATACATTCCAGTTCCAGTTCCAGTACTATTGCACAGTACTTTAGCTACCACTATTTAAAATTGTAAATGACAAACATTTTACTCTTTAAAAATTGTGGGCTATTCTCGACGTAAGCGTGATAAGAAGAAAGAACAAGCAAGACTTTGACGTTTGGGTTTGTACTAAAACTGAAAACTGAACTCGTGACTTGAAAAACAATTATTATTTGATTACGTAAAGTATAGTAGTAAACGAAAGAGCGCTAAACATTCAACGAAGTTGATTTCTCACAATTCTCACTCTGAGGAATAATAACAAAGTTGACTACCGTTAAATGTTTTCACCTATAATTATAACTTTTAACGGCTAATGCAAGTGCTTTAAGAATTATGAATCAAGTCATCCGTGATTGTGTGCTTTTCGTATCCGTCTTCTGCTCTACTTGTAACTTGCACAATACTTTACTTTTGAGTGGATCTCGGAATTCGGAATGACCTGTAAATCTTAATCTGAGAAACCGAGACAGTTGACAGTAAGTCAACAACCAACGAACGTGCATGCACCCAATGACCCAATTGATACATGTCATCACGAACTGGCTACCTAGTTAGCCTAGTCTACCGGGTCTATAATAAGTGGATGGAATTTTCTGAGATAGTACACAGTTGAGGGTAAGGACCATGCCCTTGCAGACATGTAATGTTATTCACAATAATATTGTATTGTTTAATGTAAATGTCAGCATTAGGTACTTGATCTTGATGATATTCATTACCGACTGTCTAGCTCAATTAGTGACTATTTGCAACCCCTCAAATGTTGCAAATAGTGTGCCCTAAACTTGAGTGTCAGTGTCAAGTTGGCACAGCTACGACAGTAAGAGCCAGGAAGGTGTCGTCAGCCAGTACGTACATCAATTCTACAGTGGACATTAGAAAGTTTTACAAGAAATTTAAAAAAGGAGATACTGAAGGTGTTATTGCAATGAAATAAAGGTAGCAGTCTTTAATTGGTTTCTCCTGTGGAGCAGTTTATGTACAATCGCCGATTTATATTAAAAGTTTAAACTGATCAGGTTTCCAAAATCTAGTTATTTTTACATTTTCAACTTTTACTACAGGAACCTCACTATTTACTGTCCTCAGATTTCAGATCCAATGTGAGTATCAGTAAAACAACTCCTAGAACAAATGTTACTCATTCTCACTCACCACTCGAAAAGTCATATCTTTACAACTTCGTTCACGAAAACTTTTGCCTCAAACTGGCCCCTTTTTCCTCAAGTTTTCTTAAGTAATTGCAGTTTCAATGTGTTTGCAATCCCATCTGCATCAACCGTCATCAATTAAAAACTCAGGTTTTTATGAAACAATTAAATTCCCGTATCTTTCTTAACCATTTTTCCGATCAAGTATAGCTCAAGGGAATTTTGATATCCTATCGCCTATTGTTCCAGCATTGCATCGCTATCGTTGTTAGTTGTATGCTATAATATTAGAGAATTTTAATTTTTCACCCAACCACAAGAAATTCCTGGAGGTGTGGGGTGTGGGATTTAAGATGTAATCTATGAACACATAGAAATGAATAAATGACTACAGATATTACGAATTGTAGATAAGGATTGTATGCACAATTTACTTGTTACTACTGCGGCCTTCGAAGTCTTATCTTACCTATTGGAGGTTGTATGTATATATTATATAGCCAAGGTTTTTTCAGTAATAAGCCGTGTGGACGATTGTTGTAAATCAGGGAATTCGCTAAAGGTTGCTTCCGCTGACCGTTTATATACACTATTAGCAATTGTGGATTTTGCCCTTCGCTCCTATCATTGCCTTAGCTATTTAAAGTTTTTCTGTGAATTTAAACCTGTGCATACTTGGGGGTGTTTTCCCGTAGCAGGTACACGCCTAATGGTGATCACGCCGTAATGGTGATCAGTGTCTGGCGTTAAAAGACAAGATGTGTCAGAAATCACTGACTAGTTGGAATTGATAGTTTATAGTCCTAACTCCTTGGCATACAATTTATAGCATCAATTTGTAAAAGCTCAGGCCGTAGAAAATTAATGAACCTGGTATTCCAAAAAAATTGGAACCAAAAGTTTAATTTGGTTACTTCAAATTTCGAAATTCTGGGTGAAATAAGGTTTTGGTTTGAAATGTGCACATATACTGTTAACTGCAGTCATTGGCAATAAAAATAACTCCTTACTCAATTTTGCCCTCCTTTAGGTCTGCTGAAAATAAATAAAATCAAAAAGTGCAAAATTTAAGGATTGCGGCCTTAATGGTGATCAGCTCAGTATGCATATACGTGATCACCAGTTAAATCCTTAAAACACATCATAGCGGCACAATTTTGACTTGCAATAGGTAACAATAACAGCACTTAGCTATATTTATGACAATCATTTAAAATTTGTCAATCTGTGTGACCTTCAAAGGTCAAAAGGTCATACATACGAATTTCCATTGAATTTGATACATGGGTTGGGCAGTTTGCTGCAAATAATTTTGTGGGCGCTATCATGTGAATAGTTTTCATTAAAAAGTGTTAAGAAAACATCTGGAGGGCAATTTCTTATCATTAAGTCACGAGACTTCAACATTATCCATGACAATAATGCTAAATAACCCGATCACGTATAGGAAGCAAGTGATCACCTAAAGGGCACCAACATTCCCTATGATATCAATGCTATTTTTGCATGATCACCATTTGGAATCATATGATCACCTATAAGGCATTTCGTTGACTTTTAGAATTTTTGAACTTGCTGCATACAATCCTATGTGACTTAAAACAATTCCAAGTAAGGATTCTACAAATTTTACAGCTCATAGCAAACTAAGTGTTGATTATTTTGAAACATGAAGCTTTGCTCTGGTGGACGTACAAAAGAAGTTACAGATTTTCAAAGTTGGACAAGAATGAACCCGATCACCATTAGGCGCGTCCCTACTATATGATTGCAGTGTGTAACCTAGAAATAATAATAATAATATAATATTTCGTATCTGGGTAGAATCCCTAAGGATTTGAGATTTCATCTCTTGTAAGCCCAGTTTTCACTATTATTTCACTGAGACTCGAGGTTCCTCGTTGATGTTTGAATGTTTGTCGTTGAATGTTTCGTTAAATTCTTTATCTGACCAATTCCGGAATTGATTTTCATCTTTTTCTATTAAGATTGACAGCTCTCAGGTTTTAACATTTCTATTCTTTTCCTCAGCCAGTTTCCTCAATCAATTGATCTATTCACCCGCTTGACTAGCTTACCCCATACTGACATAGCCAAGTAAAAACCTTTAATAATTTAATAATACTGGTCGCCACACATGTGGAAAGCCCGGTATTTGAGATCAACTTTCTCATAAGAGAGATCCCAAGTCTGTGGGAATCAAACCCATGACCAAACGCAGGGCATGGGAAAGAGAGGATGTATGTGGCATTGTGGCATGGCCCCTTCTGATCTCCAGGCTCCAGGGATCTCTATGTATCCAGTAAGTTTCCTTTCCCACGGTTACTTTCTTTCGTCAATGTATTTAACATTTTGGGTGAATTTCCAGTTACTTTCCAACTTTCTATCTGACAGGAGCTTAGGGATTCTATTCATTTCCACTATTACTTTTTCTTACCTTTCCCCATTTATTTTCGTTTAACGTGTTGAATTACCGTGTTTACTGAAATAAAGCACCCGAGTATTATCTACATAATATTTGACCTCTCAGCATATGGTACAATGCTAAAGAATCGGGTTACGCCGTGTTCTGTTTGAGGCCCGCATACTAATAAATATCCGCGTGCTATTTTAGCAGATCCCCCACAATTTATAACATGTACCGTATTGAGTATTGTTTCAAATAACTCCCCCCGGGAGTTAGCTCAAACTTCGCCTCAAAACCCGGGAGTAATTAGAAGCCGGAGTATCTTAGAACATAACCCTCCCCATTTGATTCAATGCTAAAGACCCCGGGAGTTACTTGGGCCCCGGGAGTTAGTTGAAACAATTACCTACGTACGTTCCAGTTAGCTTAATGGTATGCCTATAACGTGAAATCTACTTTGATGATCAACCGACGCCACTTTACGGGGGCTTCAGCCCGGCGGAATGTGGATTGTGGATCTATAGATCCATGTCATAGCTGTACGCTTCGATGGTTAAGTTAGCATTTAAAAGTGATGCTCAAATTTAAGTAGGTAATTTTTCTTCTTGTGGTTTGCCGCATTTTCAAATAATAATAATGTGAAAACTAGTTTGCAACTGGATAAAAACGGACTTTTATTGTAATAGAAATGCCAGTGTCTGAGCCAAATGACATTTGTTTACTCTAAAGGCCAATTATTTCAAAGAGCAAACGTCTTGTTATGCAAGATTTACTTAGGAAATGAAAAAACTCACTTCAGTATTAGCCAGGGGCGGGTTGGAGCTCCCCTTAGGGCCTTAGGAAAACGTTGGTATACGGCCTGTCACAATAGCGACGGACGCCATCTTGAAAAAACGTTATATGCTTTAGCATTACTCTGAATCGGACATCCAATTTTTAAAAACCCCAGTACTCCCACCCCATGTCGAAACAGCGGGTATAAATATGATTGCGTGTTTAGCCGATTTGATTAAATGCTTTTAGTCCAATGTAACCTTCATCGACTTGTTACGGAGTCTGGCTACCCATGAAAACGTTATGATTTATTGAACTCTAAAACGTGGTGGAAAGGAAGTATAGGTACCTAGCTAGGTAAGTATATTTACCGCAACTGTGTCCGTATTGCGTACTCTTGCGTCTAAAGTCAAGGTGCAACGCCAGCATCAGCATCGATGTTGACATAATCACACACTGCGGAGATGCTTAACGTAAACTTGACATTATTTTTAGAATTTGAAATTACCTTAAGTAGTTTCTTTCTAACTTTTAAAATGAACTTTCCCTCAATGAAAGTCCTCATTCACCGGGTTTGGGCTTTATATATAATTGATACAAAGTTACAAAGGTATATCCAACGTTTCTTCTGGTTTATTTGAAGTGAACCATTATTTCATTATTGACAGAATAGGTATTAATAATAATAGACTTTATTCGTCAACTGCTTTCATTACAGAAAGATGCCAAAATGACACAGTATACGGCTCACGGGATTTACAAAAAGAATAAGATAGAATTGGTGTTATATGGTGCACAATGTGTTTACAAGTATATTTATATATTTTAATTATTGTGAGGCCTCGGAATGCTGTGGTGTTGAGTAGAGGTGATTCTGGCATATTTGAGTCGATCCTTTTAGGATTGCGATCACTATGTCTTCGATTATTGATTTTGGGATACTAAACTCTGACAAAAAATTGTCAAAGAATTGAGTAATCGTTCCTCGTGCGCCAAAATACAGTCCCACTGTTGTGATGCTGCGGAGATTAAAATGGTCCAGAAAATATGGAATACATGGATCGTAGATGGCTTTTTTTTCTTCGTTAACTTTAGTAGCCTGGTCTTCGTCGGCTTCCATTCGTATACATAGTCGGGTCCAGGATTAAACCGATTCTTGACTCGCGCATAAAAGCAATAATGTCGACTCTTCTTGGAGTGCCTGCAGCAGAGTCCCCGGAGGATAGACATGACACTTCCTCATATACTTCGCATCCCATCTTTGAAAAGATGGGATCTTTTCTTAATCTTCATCTTAATATTAGATATGTTAGAAGAGAATAACTATTCGTAGTACACACTTCACCCCTTGTTTTAAAGAGCAAGCAAAAAAATAAGATTGGCTTAAAAACATCTTGCGAATGGACATTTTGCCTCACAAAATAGATTTTTCGAAAACATTTTCCTAATGATAATTAAATGGACGCGCCCTGTTTAAATATAGTTTTAGGTCATTAATTGCGCCTGCAAGCAAGCTACATTTTCCACATGATTGTGAAATTTGATATCAAAAAAGGTGTTTGAAAAGTAATTTCTAGGTTTTTAAAAACTAAAAAAAAAATGATTTTTCCATAAATACGCTATTTTAAAAAGGCCTCATAAATATGAAATTTCTGTATTTTTCAGAAAAATGAAAAACCTCAAAGGCCAGAACAAATTATGGGCGGTGGTAAAACCTGGCTTGCTCTTATTATTGGACAGCAGCTCAGCAAGTCCTTCGAAAAAAGATGCCCTCTGCTTCAAAGTTTTTCCTGCCTTGGAACAGTCAATTTAGGTTGGGAAGGGACCGGAAGCAGAAGCCATTATGGTGGTAGCACAATCGTTACCCACGAAGTACTAAATTATTAATCGAGCACCCTCGGCTGATCACGACAAATGCTGGACGGAAGGAGTATGGCCTTAATGACTGGAGCAAACCGAAGTAATTCTGGGGATACAGGCATCTCTTGTGTGGAAGAGCTTCCAGATCCAGACCATAGTCAATTGTCGCGATTCAGCTTTTGATCAATATACAGAAGTTATCAGACCTGATTAGGAAAACGGGGATGACGGACGTGAATCATTGGGGCAGCTAAACGAAGCGAGATATCGTATAAAATCTGTTGGTATCAAATTTGCTTCTCACAACTGCTATAATATAAAGACCGAAGAAAGCTTTTCATGTGTAAGGATTCTTTCACACTCGTATTTTATCGCAATTAAAAATAAAAATGTCTTTACAATGGAATAAAATGTCGGCTGTAGCTGTATAATACAGTCAGAATTATAAAAACATAACAGCCCAGAATTGATTGGTATATTATTATACTTTATTATTTTTTTCAATATTTTAACATAGAAACGAGAGAGAACGAGAGAACTTACGGAAGTTTTGGGAGACGAGCGACAAGTCTCTTTTGCGGGTTTTGGTGAAACAAGTCCGACATCTTTCTCGAGTCGTATTGCTAAAGTTTATCTTTGAACGAGTTGAACCCCGATCATTTCTGGATTAAACTTACAGATTACTACTACCATGCTAATTTTTTCAATTTCTTTTCACAATAGATTTATAAACCAAGCCGTGTTGTATTAAAATAAATAGCATAGCATCTATTCTATCTTTCTATGCTATTTTCTGTATCTATATATGGTGTATTAATAAATTTCAAATGTCGCTGTCTCTGTCCGTATACCCATATCCAGTGCCTAAATATGTACCCTCGAGTTACTGCCGTATTTTAAGGACTTTATAACTTTGAATGCTTTATCACATGGTTGCATTTATTTGAGCTTTTAATTAACTGTCAATTTAACGACAACAACCACTTCAGTAATGCAAGCTTTATTAAACGAATTTGCAATTTGTCGAAAACTAAACTATATTTGGCTCACTAATAAATCAGACTCAAATAGCCGATTTTGATACGCAATGCCTCAGAAGTTCAACATTGAGTTATTGCATACAATAATCCTAATGGCTTTAAATGTCAGTAGAGATAAAATTGGAAATTATTTTGGGTTTCATAAAAACAGAATGTAGGTCAGTTAATAAATACAAGTTTTTCAGTAATACATGTACTTACAATGCACGTAGACTACGATACCATATATATATATGGAGGAGCCCAGAAGCAGGTTTAATCACTTGGCCCAAGGGACTTGTCCACCCTAAAGGCCTTCTGGCCTAGACCACAAGCGACTAAGTCAAGAAGCTAATTAAAACTATTCACAAAATACGAGAGATTTTTCTAGCAGTTCCTTGTAGTGTTACTAGCTAACGTATACGAAAATATGTCATGATTAATCGTAAAATAATAACGTCAAAGAGAAGCGGCAATGAGATAGGTGCCCTCAAGTCTCTTCCTCTTCACTGACGTTACTTCCTTCCTACTCGCTCGCCTTGGCGAATACAGCTTTTCTCTAAGTTATTGTGTGTGACTCTTGGGTTTGAATAGTAGGTTATAGGTCTACTGCTACGTCATTTATGGTATTTAATTAATGATATATGCTTACTTACTTGATTCACGTTTTATTTTTACACAAAAGCCTACTAAAATTTTATACGGTTCTCTAATTAATTTTAATTGTTTTATTTGATTTAATTGATGGAATTTGATATGACTGAGTATGCAAATATGGTCCAGGATTCGGTACTCGCTGCCGCGTTACATTCTATATAAGTCTAAATTAACCACTCGCATAACGTATTTCTTAAAACGGGCATCCTATACGACTTGGTCTTGCTAAACCCTGTATGTCGAAAGTGGCCCCACATATGGCATTTATCAGAAGATCCGACTCGTATGAGTATGAGTTGTACCAAACATGACCACACATAATAAGGGTCCATCCATGGTGTGGCCAGATTGTGATGACACTCCAACATCTGCTGACTTTGATCCTGAGAAACTATTTTCGTGTCTTATGTGCTAACGACTAAAAAGTTTATGTCGGTACCTAAGTATAAAAAAATGACGATATTAGGGTTGTCTTAATTGTCCCCGTGAATGCCCTGGCTCAAAGTCAGACATGCATGCGTCTCTCATTAGCAAATATTTTATTATTTTATTAATAACTGCGGGTTATCTATTGCTCATATGACCGGGATCTGTTTAAGAATACAAAACAATAATTCATCTATTTCCTTTAACTATATTTATTTTCATTAAAGTAAGAAATAAACTGGACTTTCAAATGTTAGCCACTCAAAAATTACAAAATTACAGCTTGCCCTTGCATTTGTGCACGCAAAAAGTACAGCAATAATACACAGAGCGGAAAAACGTGCACAACGCTGTGCCTCTTCTGTGACTGTGCTCTATAACGACCGCGTTGTTTTGTACTCTACAGAAGAAGCTATATAGGAAACAGCTGATTGCAGATTTGGCTCTCTTAGTCTCTTCTATACTTCCATCTACTGCGTACTATGTCTCTACTTCTACTTGAGTGGCTGGCTGAGGTACTGTTACTGACTGGGTTGATGAACAGCTGAGCTTACCTGGTAAAATTTCAGCTGTGTGCAGACTCGAAGTCGTGCTTCACTTGTTAGTGTTAGTACTGACACGAAGGCAGTACTACCAAGAACTACTAACTAGCAAGTAAGATTTAGTGCAAGTGTAATCAATAAAATGTTTATACGCATAACTCTACTTAATAAGTCATTTCGTAATCGTAAATATTAATGAGGAAAGAGTTTTTTACTGACTTTGTATTGACTTTGTTCTAACTCCGAAAAATACTAAATTCAGTTTCATTACCTTGCACGAGCAAATTTTAATTAATTAAATAACAAGGTATAATATATCATTTATAATACCTAAGTCACTTGAGCATATACATTATTACTGTCATTATTAGTGTTTTTCTAGTTCTACAGTACTGTATGTAGTTCTGTAGTTTGTGATTCGTCGACAACTTCATAAGTGGGATATTGTTGTTGCATTGTTGTTCAAAATGTTGTTTTGTTGATTAAAGTTCAACGTCATTTAACGTGTTGGATGTTGATTTCACATTTTCGATACTACGTCTTAAAGTAATTAATGGCTTACGTTCAATATTCAAGTAGGTCTGATTTCCTGGGGTAGAGATAGAGGCTCTATAATTTATTTAATTTTACTATATTATCTTGACACTCAACACTACAACACAGAAAATAAAGCAACCGCAAAGTCAAACCAAATTTTTAAATAATGAATATTCCTGTGACATTATATTTGTATATAATTAATTAATCTCATTTCGATTTTTGACATTTAATTAGAACGCAGTTCATAAGTACTTCCCATGGAGAAGAGTGGCAGTTTAAATGGAAATGGAGATGGGCTTCCCTCAAAAACTATTTGGGAGCACATTAAAAACAGTGGACCCAAATTGGTACCCTTCTTCAAGACGCTGGGCTTGTATTTTTTTTTCTTCGTTCCTGTGGAGCAACCATCAATTTTTGGAATGATACTCAAATGTTTACCCATTTTAGGACTGGGGGCCTTTGTGTGCTTACATGGCGTCAGTAGGAGCGAGCGGTGAGTTATTTTATTTTTGCAATTCCTTCGCATTAATTTGAGAGCTGTCGAAATAAACTCTTGTCAATAAACTGTATTTAGTGTACTGTGCAATTGGCTTTTTTAAGTTTTTCGCTGACAGCTCGAAATTAATTATATTGGGTACCCAATTGTCTGCAATACATGGTACACATTATGATAACTACATATTATTATGCATATGAGTCCCGAAGGTTTATTTACCACTTTTAGGCAGGATATCATATCAAATTAAGTAAATATTATTAGTAGACTGTATTATGGCTTTGCTCTTCCTCGTATGTTGATAAAAAGATGACACGACTGCGTAGCAGATGAAAGTCGTAAATAAAGCAAGAGATATATTTCACTATAGTATTTCCCATCCGGGCAACTTCTTCCAATTCTTCTTGCAAGGAATAATAGTATTATTACCTCTCCGTATTTACATAATTGACAAGATCAACACGACATTACGGTATACGTGTAGTACTGTAGTAAGTAAATGACGCAAATAACTTGGATGAACAAAAGATTCTCACAATCAGTAGGTAGTTTATAATTATTTAAATGGTTTAATTTTACGACGTTCATGTGCGCTGTGAGCTTAGCTGTTTTTACATCTCAACATGTATAGGAAGGCACATTGTGTAAGTAAGTACCTAGGTACATTGAAGATTAATTTGTACTTAGGTGAGGTCGTCATTGCTGTTGCAGTTTTTTCTCAAACCTTAAGAAACATCTTTTCGCAACTAATGAGCAATTATTAATTTTACTTCACCCATTGCAACATGGGCTTTGTTGCGACACAGATACACGATGCTTTTTTAACCTTTCCTCAATATTCACTGTTTTGGGGATAATTAACATTGCAATAAAAACCAACTGAAGATTGTCAGAAATGACTGTTGTGTAATTTATAAAAATCGATTCTTAATTATCATTAGCAATGCTGTCTTATGACTTTTACGAATATTTTTTTTATGAACTTGCACACTGTCCTGCATGACATACACTAATAATTCACTATATGTTTGCATAGCTTTGACCAACAAGGATGCCGTCTCTAGGAAGTATGCGTTTATAAATTATAAATACTGGTTCTTTCTTAATTCTTGTTTAGCCATACATTTTCGCGAAGAATTTTAGTTGGCCTTGCATTTTCCTGCTTAGGAGATGCTTTTTTGATCTGGCCAGTCTATTTTCCACATGGAATAGCTGCTTTTGGAGTGGCACAGGTGAGGAAAAAGCTTGTCAACTCTTTATCCTTAGTTTAAAAATAAATAGATAGTCCCGAGTAGTTTGCTTACTACACGAGCCTCAACTATTCGATTAACCGCTTGACCTTATATATTACTGTATTATTGTGAATAGTGTGTAAGTAAGTTCTACTTCACGCGCTTTACAATCGTAATCATATCAGATTCATTCTGAGACTCAAGTGCTTTGCTTTTGTCTACAATAAAGTGTACGTCATCGTTTCCTGTATTTCTATTTTTACTCCTTTAACAGTAGGCTTGTGGGTAGATTAGACTTACGAATTTAACCATGCAGTTAAGTTGCTTAAGTCCCCTAATATTGTATTTGCTTTTTACTAAAAGACTTAAGGCTTCCTTAACTATGGGGAAGTACTACAGGAAAACAAAGAATCAGTTATAATTAAGCCTGATTGAGTCTCTAATTACGCATACGTATATACGGGTACAGATAATACTACTCAGTCAGTATTAATAGTACAATTAATGTTAGTATTAGTGATTAAGTTTAATAAGCCACGTTGTACGTAATGGTGACCTACTTGTAAGGAAAGCTTTATAAACAAAGGGCTATTAATGTAAATTGGATGGTGCTGTGGCTTGTATATGCGTATCTATTTTCATTATTGTGTAACCATTTCGGAAATTCTTGCCCCCTCGTATTTTTGAAATTTGGTGACCTTCAAGGGCGGATCCAAGGGGGGGGGCTATGGTGCTTTAGTCCCCCCTAGAAGCGAATGTTTTAACATTGTGAACATAGGAGCGGCCATTTTCCAAGATGGCTGCTCCTATCTTCTTGGCATGGTAAGCCCCCCCCCCCCCCCAGGACCCAATCCTGGATCCGCCCGTGGTGACCTTGACCAGTATATAATTTACTACACCATTTAGCGGATTATATTTGTTGTATATTTATATGCATTTATGTATATGTATATATTATGTTGTTGAGTATATTTGTTAGTTAGCTTTGGTGCATATATGCACAGTGCACTGAATTTGAGAGGGAGAGTGTTCCTGCTGCTGTTATGCTGGAATTTTAGGTATCAATTACCTGGGCTATATTACTGCCTAATAAAGTTTAATGTTCTACCCAAGGGATCTGCCTTTTACTGCCTTACACTTTATGTAGACATTTCGGGAGTCAGGTTCCGCGAATGAAGATTAAAATAACCTTGAAAGTATCATATAAAGCGAAGGTGTTATAAAAAAGTATGTGCAAGCTAGTTAATGCTGGTTCCAGCCTTTGTGCTTAGATTCTTTTGGTGTAGGTACGGGTATCAACTAATATAGGTATTGTAAGTTACCAGCAGGTAATATTCTGTGCTGCAAATCCAAGACGACACATCTTTGTACAATTTATGGCGTTTAGTTTAATTCGGACCTATGAATTTTGCCATTCATTTTTCGCAATTCTGTCTAATTTTTTCTCAGCTTCATACAGTGACTTCATACAGTGTAGCTCACGATCAATATGTATTTGGCTGCACAGTGTACTAACTTGGTTAATTGAGATTACACTATATGACATACCTATGTACCGTATATCATGTAGTAGCACACGCGTCTATGCCTGTAATAGTACACTCTGTCTGGGAGGTCAGAATTTGATTACGGGGTGTACTATTACAGGAAAAGCGGTACCTATGTAATTACGTAACCAAACTGAGCAGGTAAAATTGATGAGAAAAACAATTTTTGATTGAATTTTCAATAACTAAGAAATAACTTTTTAGATAGTAATAGAGATCTCAAAACTTATATTTTTTTGAAAATCGGATGAAAATTGTAGAAGCTATAAAGGGTGGCGAATTTTTTAAAAATTTGGTGGGCAACTGTGAGGAACGACGCAAACTGCGACCGGGTTGCTTTATTTTTTTAGTAGACTAAGGTGGATCAATTTGGGTCAATCGATTGTGCATAGGGATTAAAATCGGGGTGCAACATGCGGTGCCCCTCCCTTGTAAGTGTAAGTAGAAACTTAAAAATATAAAAGTTATAGGGAATAAAATGAAAAAATACCATCAAATGATTTTGATGAAGAAAAAAGTCATTAATTTTTGTATGCTCGGGTGAATTCTTTAAGATTTTTGGAAGCACTTGAACTACAAAGCGACAGAATTAACTCACGATTTTCTTGTTTTGTATCATTAAAAGAAGTACCCTATATGAGGAAGTCTCCATTGCGTGGAAGTATTATTACATTATTGAAAGAGTTTGTCGCGGATGCTAGTTCAGTACACTATAAATATAGAAGTGTCCATTATAAAGTGGGTACACTGTATAATGTTAGATTAATTAGAAGGGGATGCATTAACACGTAGCTATTAATACGTAGCTACGATTGCCATTTATAGTAGGTAATTGGGCGGATTTCCCTAAGTTGTATGTATCATTGCTGTCAAGTATAAATATCTATTCTGCAGAATTATGCTGTTTCATGTTGTCTTTTATTCATGCTCTGTTGGATAATTTTATGACTGACCAAAAAAATTATTAAATCTTTTAGGTATTCTACTGCTGGGCGTACGGATTTAAACATCCGCACTGGAATGTGGGTGGTATCCTTTACGCAATAAATGCAGTAGGTAATGGCGCAATTAAGGAAATATTAAATTATTAATATTTTTGAAATTTGTTTAACCTGTATTACTTAATATATTAAAACACTACGTAGGTGATCATTTTTGCTGGTCCTATTAGTGGTGGCAAATGCTGATTATTATTTACAGCATTGCGTTGTATCATTTTAAATATTTGAATAATTGTATCCTTAGGGTTGGCTGTAATTGTCCCAAATATGAAGAATGTGCCGACACCTGTAATAATCGGCCTACCAGTTTACTCAATGCTCCTCATGACCACCGTGTGGCGTGGTATAGCTCGAGTCGAATCAATGGAGGTAAAAATAATTAATCAATAATCAGAGGTTAGAGAAAAGAAAAGAAAGAAATCGTTTAATTTTTGTGTCATGCTTTAATGTAGAAATGGACCTTTTCTCAAATGTGCTCTTCCGTTGGAGGAATAGTATTTGCTATATCCGACTCTTTGATTGGAATCACCCAATTTTTCATGCCCATTCCTTCTGCACAGGTATGGAATTTTATTCTCAAATGTAATATTGCTTGAAGAAGTTCCGATTTCCTGTATCCTTACTCTCTGATACCTACTTACCATTATTAGTTTAAACTGTAATTATTATTGGTTATTGAAAAATTAAATCTTGGAGGTAATGTAAATGGCTATATTTGCTTTAAGTTGTTTTTTTTAATTTTAGTTCTTGATCATGTCCACTTACTACTTTGCCCAACTCTGCATATCTTTAGCCATTGTGACCGTGAACGGAGAGTTGGCTTCTTCAGAAGGAGAGCAGGACAAGCAGTCCTTAAAGTTTTCAGAAGGACTCCAATTTGACCCTGTTGACAATGGAAATGAGTCAAGGATTTCTACTAAATCTTCTGAATCAGTTGCCAAAGAATTGAAATCGGGGCAAGTCCTGGTCAGTAAAAGCTCACCTATTCTCAGTTTTGACAAATCATTGCTCTGAGTTATACTGTGAAACAGTCTAGTCAGCGTCAGTAAAACCTTACTCCTCAATACATTGCACTCTTTAAAATTCAAATCTAAGTCTTGAAATATACCTACCTATTTACAAATAATATTAATACTATATACTATTTAAGCGGTATACGGACATTTCTCTCCCCTCCCCCTCCGAATATTTTTCATCCAATCTGTGACGCCGAAGTTTTCCTCCCAGTTTCGTAATTACATCATTATAATACTTGAGTACCAATGTATGCCATGTACTGGTTTGCATTCTTATTAGAAATCTGTATATATTATAACTAATTTAATTATAATATATTAAAATAATGACTTTATATTACTTACATGGCAAGAAGCGGAATTATTGTGTTTTAAATACGAGTATAGCGGGTCCGGTGTCACACATTGGGGGAAAATGATCTACAACCTAATTAAGCAACTATACGAATTAATTTGTAGTAAAAACTTATGCAGCAGCACAACTCTGAAGTCTAATAATTTTATCGTGAGGTCATTGTTTTTTTGAATTCAAATTGTGCGTTAGGTGTGTAAATGTGAATACATATATGTAGTATTTATGAAGGGTCATTTTTATTCCCCTAACGTTTTCCGATTGAAGTATTATTTAAAAGCAGGTTTTTACTTAGCGACTACTTCGGAAAATATATTAATTTGTAATAATATATCATTTGCTCAATATCTGAGGAATTTTAAAGGACCGTCCATTCCCAACACTTTTCCACCACAAACAGTCACATTTTTTTATTTTATTTTTTCAATATAATTTTATTGTTATTGTTTTCGAGACAGAAAATATATTTAAAATACATGTTATACAATTATGATAGTGTTACTAACAATACGTATGACAAGGTAAATGTTCTTCCTTGAGATGGACAGTTTCGGCGGCTTATTCTTGTTTATTTTTTTAAATTACTCTGCCTCTACATTTAAAAAAAGAAGAGAAAGCGCAGAAGTAAACGCTAACCGACAATACATTCCCTTTACTGTATAATACATACATTTTTAAAATTCTTAATCTAGACATCAATTATTAGAATTATTTAATTATTTGATTTTTGAAGTTCGCTTTATTTGGAAGGGACCCCGTTTTTGGGGATGCTACTGATAAATAATTGCGATAAAAGTCTTCGAACGTCGAAGTAATGTGTCGTTGTATATCCTATATAGAAAACCAAAGCGTTCCAATATCTGTCTACCTTTTATGTACTTGTTAATACTCATAACTGAAATACACTTCAGAGTGATAGTACCTATAAATATATGTTAAAAAAACCTTCGTAACATGTAAATGGCTTCATATTTATGTCAATTTGAAATTACAGCAATTATAATTAGTACTATACAATTAACGTGATCTTAAGTAAAGCAATAATTGCTATACTAATTAAATCTGCATGTCTCGGTTTAATTTTAGCTTTAAAATTCTCCAGTTTAGTTTCTAGTTTCCGGTTATGATGGGTTGGCGTATCCATGTAGTATGTACTTACCTTTCTGTATTGTGCACTACCTTATCGTCAGTGTAATTGCACTTGTAATTATTGTAAATTACGTATTTATGTTTAATATTACTGATATGTTTCTAAATTTAGCTTGAGGACTCTAGGTTAATGATCTTTAGAAAGGTAAAGATAACGAAAACAATGTCGGCTCAATAGTACTAAATGCTCACAAACGATAGAGAAGGCTAATCTGTATTACTATTAGGACGTAAGAGTAGTAAAGTATTGACTGTAGACTTTATAGGTGTAGAAATGTGTGCACATGTGGGTGCCTCCTAATACTAATGTATAATAATTTTAGTTTTAAACTCAAGTAAACTGTTAAAGTTTAGAATCAAGTAGCCAAAAAGTTTGAACTCAGAAATATAAACCATCAAAATATCTCAAATAATTATAACTTCCATTACCGAAATGTAAATAATTGTTGATTCTCGATTTGCGTACATTGTAAGATTGAGAGTCGATTTATTTCGAAAATTTCTAGTAAATAAGCATTCCTAGTAGAAGTAGGTTGAACATACCTGAGAACATTCATACTCCTAAGCAGAATTGTTTTGTAATGCTAAACTACTTACGTGATTAATGATTGCATGAGCTACACGCATCCAAACATGTTGTAGAATTTAAGGAACGTCTGTACATACGTACACATGTATTGAATAGTGATGAAGTAGGTAGGTACCTACCTAAGGTTCTTTATTACCTGACGTTACCTACCTAATTATACATATGGATCAGGGGTAACTTGATGCAAGAAGTGAATTCAGAGTCTTCGATTTCGAATCCTACTTGTGCCAATTATTAAACTTTCCAACATAATGTCAGAATTTTAATCTGTGAATCAGAGATGTATATATAATTTTTGAGAACATTATTGTTGTTTTGACAATTTTTGAAGTACTTCCTTAAGGTCATGTACCTTTATGGTTTACGTTTCTACAATTCCATTGTTAGTATTACTATTGTAATGTTTGGTGTAAACCAAAGACTGAACTAAATTTGGCTTTGGTTTAATGCGCGTACTGGAAAAGTATTGTAATTGCAGAGCGTGTGGGTTCGTTGTACGTATTACGGCATGCCTGTAAGGGAATATTGTAATGATTGGAAATTGTATTAGCACTATATTTGTGATGTTGGTATTGATACAGATGACAGAAGGTCGCGTTTAACAAAAAGGAATTTAAAAGTCTTCTCAAAAGTTTTGAAAGGTTTTTCAAGTCTGCTCAGCTCACATCTTAAAAACCTTGGAACTTGAAAATGTTGAGAGTTTTTATTACGCACGTTGTTATCGAAAAGGTTTTATCAATGATATTGTTGTCTTTGTATACACGTTCACATTCCATACAGTATATAATTATTATAATTATGTCTATACCTGTACTTGTAATTTTATCGTGTCGGGTGAGTCATTCATCAGCCGAACTAGAAAAAATATACTGTGCAAATATTAAAAATAAAAAAATAAAAATAAAAAATGAATGTATTTCACATGTATTATCTTTTCTATTGTTTGTTTTATTTCGCCATGAATTCTCTTATTAGTATATGCATACATGTTTACATATAGCTTATTTTGATTCTACTTTTATGACAAGAATTCTCCGATTGTACACAGTCACGAGATGGGATTTAACGGCATACTTAGGTATACGTATATCACATATTATATGTATTAGCTCAATATAACGAATATAACATAACCTGAGTTTATCGCTTCGCTCGCTGTTGACGAAAGAGTGAAGTTTATTTGTATTTTATGCCAATTTTTATGACTGACACTACTGGCACTGGCCTTTATATTTTATTTAGAACATGTACACAATTTGCACAATTTAAATTTTCAAGCTTGAAGGTTATCAAAAAAAATTAACAGAAGTATAATATAAAATAAGATTTTACCAGACAGAAGGGCAGGCGAATTCATTTTTCTAGAATTTCAAAAAAACGTGAAAATACTGTAGAAGTAATAAAAAATAAAGTTTAGTTATCGTATATGATTCATACACAACTTCAATCTTCCTCTGCTTGGACGTTTGACAGTATTGACATTCAATACCATCATTTCTATTATTTTTCGGAGGTAGTAACTCAGTTTTCGTTTTCATTGTTGGCAAACGATAAAATTCCGAACTTTAGTCCTTCATTAAAATTCTTACTTCCAGCTCCAGGCGTTCCAGCTCCAGCTCAGAGACTCTAGTTTATCTCTGTCGACATAAGTATATCCGTAACTACTAAATAATCCATGAGTGTCGAGACCCCAAAATTTTCACATCCATCAACTTTCTCTCTTGTGCTTTGACTTTGTCCTCCCCGTCAACACCCATCGTGATGACATTTTTCTATTGTCCAATTTCCAGTGATAGTCTCCGTTGAAATATTATTGCTACTTGTTTGCATGGCAGAATGACATTTATCGTCATCGTCACACGAAACCACCAGTCACCATTCACCATAGATGTTTGGGGACGCGTACTTTTTACTTTATGACTTAGCAGAAAGATTTGGTCATCATTCATTTCAACCATAAGTGTAATTTTTGCATGTAGTTAATAGTAAATATGCCACGTCACATATGATATTGGCATTCAGTCCTATGGTTTTGAACTCCCAAATAATATTGTTGTGGCTAGCCCATAGCTCGATGTGTGAATTTTTCTGGAACTGTTCGGAACTAAATGTCTGTAGTATGTGTATGTAAGTAACATAGCGGGTGAAGCTTAAAATTTCGTTGAGTAGCGTGTATATAAAAAATGGAATGGGAAAGGCATGACTTGTTTATTAGCAACTCAGAACGTGTGCAGTTGTTTGGTACACAGGTCATTTAATAAAGTTAGGCCCAATTTTTAGAGATTTCGTATTCGATTTACCCTGGTCTTCAATCTGCACTCGCTAAACATGGAGCTTTTTAAATCCAAAAATTGCATCTTACTCTTAATTGTTTCTGGCTCTGGTAGGTTAACAATCATCCAGTATTCTTGCTTAAAAACTAATAATAGAAACAAATTTATTTCCTAAAAACTTTAAATTGCTCCGATTAGTAAGTTATATAAGCGTACATTATATTTAATTTTATAGAATTAGCGGGAATTCTATTAAATTTTACTGTGGTGTCTGGTAATATTTATCCTGCTGGAATTGTGGAAACAGTTCTTTGTCCGGAAGAGCACGCAATAATTTTGTATGGGGAATGCATTAGGTGCAGCCATATTGAAGACGTTCAGAAGAATATTTCAAGGGTGAGAGTTTTTTCCCTTGTGTCCATGTAAAAATATCTAGTAGAGTTGTGTACTATCCACTCAAACATAATTATGTATTTAATTAGTTTAAAAAATATTTGTAACCTGTAGCCGTACACAGTACCTTATAGCTAGTACAACTAGTACAACTTAATTTTTCTTGTGTATATGTTGCCTGTATAAACTACTTTAGCTAGAGAAGAACAGTACGCGTCCTGCAAACAGAAGGATGAAAACAGATACGAATTCTATGAAAAATTTGCTTTTACAAAAATTATCAGCAGTGTAAGTTTACTTCAAGATTAAACATGTCAAACATTTGAAATTCCCATTTCTAGGCAATATTGTAATTCTAAAACCACCCCAAATTTAATCATGAGCATAATTATGTATTACGTGGGGGTCTTAAATTTGTGATAGACCCTTTGGATCATCCGTAATTTGTTTAAAAAGCGAAAACGACATTGAAAAGTACATTCTACAGAAGGAAGTTTCTCGATTAAGTGGTACAACAGTCAAAGTTGTCACCATTGTGGTAATTAAGTCCATTTTGAAGACTTATCTATTTGATTAATAAATTCATTTAAGTTGTTGGTTCGTAGGTAATGAAAACGTTCAAAAGTAAAACTTGATTTTTCATTTCAGCGATACCCTTTTGTAAAATTTATGGACAAGACTTATACTGGCATAATTTATGAATTTCTATATGCTGTTCAGAAAAAGTATAACTTCAGGTAATGGATTGTGATTGTTAACTTAAACGTGCTTAAACATTAAAACTGAGTTAAATACTGTATTTAATTTTGCGTTTTTGTCTACTATATACATATACCGTATTTCCCATAATTGTACATGGGCCTGTAATAGTACACGGGTCTGAGAGGTAAGGAATTAAAATAGTATACACTCATCTATTAACAAACGAGTATATGGTTGTACGAGGGTTTACAGTAGTACACGGGTCTGTTATAGCACAGGGGAGTAGGAGGTCGGAATTTGAATAGTAAACGAGTGTATTAATTATTATAGGAAACACGGTATGAAAACTTCACTGCTCCACAGTTGTAATTGTAATACTTTTAATACAATATTCTTCACTGATATTTATTACTATTTAGCATGGAAGTAATGCTTCCATACGATGGAAATTGGGGCAACCAACTGGCTAATGGAACTTGGAATGGCATGATCGGGATGATTATACGAAAGGTAAAATATTGACAGTACATAATACTTAATTCAGTCAGCAAACCGAACGAGATCCGTGACAGGTTTTCCTCAAATAAAAACAAATAAAAAACCCATGCTGAGCTATTAGTTGGGTAATAATGGCGAAATTACTATTTGAACGAACGTAGTAATTAACTAAATTAAATTAAATGAAACGCACGAATACATACTAGTGCTGCAGTATGTATTTTTACCTTCTCAAAACCGCGGTGTGTGTTTACTATGCGCACTACATTTACCCATCCATGTAATTTCTACCTACTACGCTGCAATGTTTTATTGCGTTTCCCTTTTGCTTTTGTTTTGCAGTCTGTGATAGCAATATGGAATATGGTGTAAAGTTTGGTATAATTAACCTAGAAAACAATTTGTATACAGCTGCTCTACTAATTGTAGGTTGTTTTTAAGGCTTCTCTTCAAAGTTTAAAAGTATTCAAAGTCGAAACGAGTATAATTAAGTAATACTAGTAATAGCTAAATACTAATTGTAAATAGTGAAAGTTTAATATTTAAACACGGTTGAAATCCACGCTTTTCAGGAAGCAGATATTGCTGCTGCCGGATTTTCAGTTACATTAGACCGAGCTAGAGTAATAGACTTTACTTGGGCTTTTCACCAGGAATCATCTGCAATCCTTATTCCGCCACCGACAGAAGGGGAAAAACTAACGGTTCTAATTCGTCCACTGAGTAAACAAGTTAGTTCCATTGATAAATAAATGTTTTTGATTTCAAAAATTAAAACTACATCATACAATCCATTACATCATATCATACATTGTAATTGCGGCAATGGTTTTCGAAAAATGAGATTTTTTAAAAAGTTTTTCGAAAAATTTTGAATCCCAGTCTTGGACACTAACATGTAGATTTTATGGCTCCTTAACTTTCGAAATATTCGGATGATTTATAGCATGCATTAATTTGACAATCAGCAGTCGAAATTCCACATTTTTCGCATAAGAAACGTTTTGGCGGGAAGTTTGAATTCGCCATCTTTGTTTTTAAAGACCGCCATTTGTCCTTCCGCCATCGCGTCACACGGCTGTATTTCTGATTAACTCTGATATCTCCGTAATGATTTTAGTTGAGTTATTTTGCAACGCTGTGTAAAATAACTCCCCTATAAGTGGTATACAATTTAATGCTTATTCTGGTATGAGAAATGCTAAACTCACATTTAATGTTTATTGTTTTCTTATTAAGGTATGGGCAGGCGTTCTTGCTACAATTTTCTTATTAATTCCCAGTCTGTATGCGTTTCATAGAGGAAGTCTGGCAATTCAAGGTCATGGAAACACAGGACAGCCAGGGATTTTCTCGGTTTTCAGTGAACTATTATGGTTTTTAATGGGTTCAATTCTTCAGCAAGGTAGAGGAGATTTGAATGTGAAATATTCGCTGATTAAAAGAATTCTGAAAGTATATATAGTAGCAATTAATTTAGCGAGGAAATTGATTGAAGTAGTAGAGAATATATGAAATATTATCAAGTTTCGCAATTAAATATTTAAATACATATTCTCAGGGCTGGTGTAACATTTTCCGAATATTCTAAATTATTTAATTGATGTTGTGCTTTTATTTAGGTTTAATTTCACCAGTAGATAAATCAACGCGTTTCTTGACGGTGATTTGGTGGTTCGTGACCCTCGTGATTGCCAATATTTATGTTGCATTTCTGGTTTCGTACTTATCTACACCTCAGCTTCACAATGTTGTCGACAGCTTGGAGGCTCTGTCACGACAGTCAAAATTAAAATGGACATTCCGTGGAAATACTGCCCACCGAAGTCTCTTTAAAGTGAATGTCATTTGCTTTGTTGATTCTGCACTATTTTATTATTTTGTATATGTATATTATGTTGTCTGCAAGAGTAATGTTATACTCCAGTTCATCACGTACTTTGTTTCATACTGTGAGGGTCAGTATCATTAATAGAACCAGTCCTGGGTACACATATGTAATTACGTTACTTAATAAATCAAATGCTATATGGTATATTTCCTTTCTATTCTTTCTATAACAAATATTTGCAGTCCGAGACTGCTACAGGTTATTACAAGGCTATAGGAGATGGAGCTAAGGAATCGGATTTAGTATTGGACGATGACACAGGAGTTTCAAAAGTTTTGAAGAATCATTTTGCTTTCATTAAAGTAATTTGACTCTTTTCTACATTATAGTAGTCTTGCATGTTATCTGTAGTTTGAAAGTGTATAAAATAACGGTTTGCACATAAAGTATGTATCTTGCTTAAATGTAAAAAATTGATTAAATTTTTTTACGATATTTAACAGGAAAAATCATTTTTGGACGTAGCTATCGGGAAAGATTTTGAAGAGGTGAAAAAATGTAGAATCACATTAGCAAAAGAAACCTTCTTTACAATTGGAACAGCGTTGGTTTTGAGGAAAAAAAATCCACTGCTTAGGGTTCTTGATTACAAGTACGTTTGCATTGACTCATACAATAATTAAAAATCGAAACCACTTATGATGGTTACTTAATCAATATAATGCCCAGTAGTTTCTCAAGTTATGTCAGTCGTCACAATTATTACAAAAACATGATATGTTTTTTGAATTATTTATGATTGGCTGGCTAATACAAACTCAGCATAGAAAATTCAATTGCCACTGGAGTTATGGAGAAATGGAAGAAATTACATTGGCCTAAAAACGTGTGGTGCGTTGATGCTGCATCTTACATTATTTCTACACGTCCAAAGACAAGAAAATTAACACTTGACGATGTTCAAGGTAAAAATAAAAATACAAAAATGAAATAATAAATAAATAAATAGGTACGTAAATTTGGGACTGTCTACATGCAGGTGCTTATTTCATTCTTGGATCTGGAGTCACGATCTCCCTTGTATCATTTTTTCTTGAGAGTTTCATGGCATGGATTAACCATTTGTCTTACTATCTCATGGTTAACTACAAGTTGGCCACAACTTGGAAGTTTGTGAGGTGAAATCTTCTTGTCTTGAAAAGGATTTCCCGGGAAATGTGAAAGGGTGAAACCTATAGATATTACATTTTGTATTGTTTGAAAACTGTGCATGGCTCGTATTGAGCCTACAACAAAAATTGTATGCACGTCTCATTTGTAAACAATATAATGAAATGGTGGGTAATTTCAGTGATGTTATGAAATAGCCATTAAGCATGTCTAGAAAGTCCATGGCGAGGCAATGAACTAACATCTGATGAGTATAGAGTCATTATTTTTTTAGCTCAGCCCTATAGCATTAAATTTGCAGCACGTACAAGTACAAGGACGTAGGCGCATAATTATACGCCTATAATTATCCTCCATACATATAAAATGCATGTACCTATTTGTGTAAATATACCAAAGTATGAATAATAAATATTCGATTGCACTAATAAAAGACCATAGTATACGCATCACATCCACAAGATTTTAATCAATACATTTCTATATATGTATCATATTAAGTAATTATATTATATATTTATATATATCTAACATTATTTTTAGTAGAATGTGAACCACAGAACCAGATGAAAATTAATGAGAAAACTATATACGATATTATGTAATTGAATTAGATACGTAAGTCGTCAACTTAATGGATTATATACGGTACAAGTATTTGAAAATAGCAAGTTGATTTCTGCGGAAGATTTATAATACAATATATTACGATTACGTTGACCTTCCAAGTAGAGCTTTTTTTATGATGGTTTAGGAATTTTCCAAATGAGCAAATGATTTGTCGAGTCTTCTCTGCCGGAAATGTCGACGGAGGACTCACCCATGAGACTGCTCATCATACTACCAAAGGAAGAGCTGTTATTGTTATTGGGATGGAAAAGGGAGGGGAGGGGACGGAACTCTTCATAGCCGTCCCCCCCACTAATGACCGTGCAACTGTCCCGCGTCGTACAACAAGTCATGAAACGAACTTGACCAGTGTGACCGTAGCAGAGGGGAGTCGTTTTGTAGCTTTGATTTGTAGCCGTCAACGTCAAGATCACCCCAGCACTCGTCCCCACCCAAAGTGTCTTGTCCGGGGCAACTAAAAGAGCAGTAACTCGAAGGCAAGCACTTTTATGTTGTCGAATTATATCATCGCAACCTGGAAATTAAACAGAAACGTATTGTATTATGTATGTAGTACTTTTACGGATATTAGATGCGATGAGGGCCGTCGGAAAAGAACCATCTGATGTATATACCTATATCAATCTTTCTTGTGCAGAAATCAAAACTTTTCTTTAAGAAACTAACTGAAAAAGATTTAAATAGGTTCAAAAATTCTTGTTTTTGCAGAACAAAAAATACATGTATCTCGTATGTTGGTATACTCAGTTCTTTCTCGGTGGTCCTCATTTAGTGTACAACTTCTACAACTTGAATACAATGGAAACGTGTGTGTGGCAGTAATACTCACACACCGAGCAAATTCTACAAATAATTATACGGGTATAACTGTGTGTAGAGTACATACACGTACCGGCAAGGATCTTGGAGACATCTGAAGAAACGTTCGTCTCATAAAGACATTCAAAATTAGTATTGTTGTAACACTTGAGTATGCTTGTCCCTTGAACGGCGACCCAGACATGCTCCTCCGAATGGACGATGCAGGAGATTCCTCGAGCCATATGATTCCCTTCCACAGAAACTTGAATAGACTGCAACAGCTCGAGCATCCCTCCATTTTCCCCATAAACTTTCATTTGCGAACCACAGGCACACCAGATTTGAGACCGGACACATATCATTTTTGTCACTGGATTTAAAGCTGAGCCAATTGTAACCCAGCTCGGATCTCCAATCGACCACCCCTTCCCACCTTCAGTAGAATGCATAGACAAAAAATACAATAATGCATCGCATCCCATCATCACATCATATCATCTATCATCATTATCACTTAAAATTAGATTCACAATGTCCGTCTTCTCACGTGGCAAGACAGTCATTGTTGGCTTAACCCATCACCCATCACATTTATTATTGAAGTCGCGTAATTTATTAGAATCCGAGAACACGACCAGATTAAACAAAACGAATGGGAATCGACAGTCCTCGTCCTCATATGATTCTGACTACATAACTACAATATAAACCCAAAGAGCTTACTTGTGTTTCGACTGTAGACTGCAACATCTCCATTCCCGAGTGAAACAAAAACTCGACTATCAAAGTAACTGCAAATGTAATAAAACAAAAAATATAAGTATTGTGTGTTTGAGATCATAGAGATTTCGTTTCCTTCCGCACGGACAGTAAAAAAAATTTGTTGTAATTCATAATTCATATGGTAGTAAATAAGTAAATACAATATACTACTACAGTAAGCTTTCACTTACACGATGCAATGAAGGGGAGCATTGTGCTGAATTTTATGGCGATTTTTTTTCACCCGGACGCTATCTGAGCAGTCATAGACATGAAGACCTCCATCCTCCGTACCTAACCAAACGCTCCAGTGCTCCGCCGTTTTGTGACCTTGGTTGGAGAAAAATAAATACCATTAGAAATTATATCTTCAATAAAATGCATTATTAAAAAAAAATAAGTTATACAGAAAATGGAATTATGTTTGAGTTTAATAAAGATCCGGGATTTTCTCGCTTGGATTTTTACTCACCCTGTCTATTTCGATGAGTGTCATCCTCACTCTCATAGCCTAAAGAATGGACATGTGGGTGCTGGTGATCATCATGGTGATGATGAGCTGCTAAGGCGGGATGAAGGGGTTGAGCCTGGGGTGGGGGAGGAGGGGGGACGGAGATGATACAGGTGATTCTGGAGTTGCAAACACCGTTGCAGGATGTGATGGCAGGTTCCGGGTGGAGTGTCAAGATACAGATTTGACCCACGTAGCCATCCGAGTTGGCCACCCACACGTCACTCATCTCCAGCGTCTTGCTCACTTTATTATGAAGGGAGACGGGAGCTGCACATGACAACTGAAGCCCTGCGCGGGTCTTACGAATGGGAAGAGCTTGTGAGAATTGAACTTGAGGCAACTTGCCAAATCCATAGCGAACTACAGAGGAAATTGTTTTTTATTTAGTTGCACAACATTTTAGAGTTAGAGTTAGTTGTCAGGAATTGACTTTGACAGCCTCGTAGCAAAAAGTTCCTTCGTTCCATCTCGCTCTCGTTACTCTTCAACTTGTAAAAGGTGAAGAGTCCAAATCGATGAGTAATACGGAGCAGCATATCTAATTGGCCATAGACAACTCGACTTTGTCAAGAGTTCTTGAGAACCACTGCTAAATTAGTCCCTACCTACCTACATAATGCCCTTCCAACTTTCACATCCAACTAACTACTCCTCCGAACAACAAATTTCTACGCATATTCATTATTTCATACACCTCATCGTCACCCCCCCCCCCCCAATAGAGCCATAATTTTCATAACTAATTTTTATAAATATTCCTAATACATAATCTGTTAAATGAAAGTCGTGTGCCGTTCCTCAAACTTTCTCTTACTTTCCCTACCTAATTCCAATTTTTTACAAAAAATCTGTTAAAAAAATACTAGAGCGTGAATAATACAGAGTGTAAAGTTTACAAAAGATGTTAATAAAAATAATACCTCAGGCCTCTTTTATTAACTCCACTCCCTACAATAACATTCCATTTTGAATGGGCTCCTTCCCAAAAGGTTTATTAAAAGTTGGATATTTTTTCATAATAATAATTATGTGCGCTGCACGCAATAATTTTTATCAAGAGACATTCAACATGGAAAAAAGGTGTTGTGGTCCTAAGGAAATTTAATGGAGGAAAAAATACAGAAATAAGTATTATTGTTTCATATCCTGTAAAACATGCTAACAACTTGTCAAAACAATCCCAGTGATTGTTGCCAAACCTTCTTGAGTATGTATCTACGTAGTGGCCCAACTACATAACTAGCAACTAATAATTATTGATGTAAGATGAATCTGACAAGGACAGCAAGGCTAGAAGAGTGGTGAGGTGCCCAAGTGTGAGAGGAAAAGTTAAAATGACGAAGTAGAAGAAGAAGAAGAAGAAAAAAATATATAATACTTACTGAATTTGCCCAGCGTATCCTGAAAAGACTCCAACCAACCAGACTTTTTCTCCACGGAGCCAAATAGGATTTTTAACACCTCCGGACTATCACTGCCAATCACGCATAAAATATAAAAATATATTGAATGAGACTTGACAGTGCCAAAAAAAACTCTACAAATAGATTTACATCACACAATGCTAATGTGTATGCATATATACGTATCTCCTGTACAACTTGTTCTGGTTCTTGTATTTGGACAAGTTGAAGGGAGGAAATGGGAAGACGTACACGAGTACAAAACTACGACGACGACGAAGACGACGACAACAACAACAAGTGTAAAAGGTACAAGGAGCAATCTAATCGCTACTTTACAAGTCCATTATAAAATGACTTGGAAAGTTAAAGTATGGAGGATGGCTCCGTTTGATTTTCTAATTTGTTTTTTAAGGAGAGAGAGAGAGCAGATATAGGTTTAGGTTTACTGTATGAAACACTAGACATGAGACATATTTTCTCCCGTTCATATCTATAGTAATATAAGTAGTAGTAGTAGAAGTAGTAGTAGTAGTGATGGTGGTGGTGTTTAACTCTGTTGCAGGATAAAAAAAACAAGAAGAATAATCATCCATCACCGTCAGGCGGCTGATTTCAAGCAGACTGTGTCTAGCGAAAGAAAAATCTCAAGAAGTTAAAACTTTACTCTCAGACTCTCAGCTTTAGCTCTATATACATAGAGATTCTGTGTATAGTCATGCTCCGCTATACTTATATAGTTTGTAGGCAGTATGCCACCACCACCACCACATAAACTATTGTCTCCCTGTCTACCATGTGCAAATCCTGTGTTCGTAATTACTTAAGTAATTTTAGTGAGACAAAAAGGAGATAAAGTTTCTTGAAGGTGATAAGAGCAGTAGCTCAACTTCTGTTTTATATACTTCCCTCCCTCCGCACACACACCATCATCTCAACTAAAAACAGTTGTTACTATATTGATTTTTACATGCATTATATGGAATATGAGACAGACTTTTACTTAGCATAGAGGATTTCTCTCTTTTAATACGATATATTCAGTAATTCAATTCTGTAATAAATCATAAGAGGCGAGGGGGGGGGGGGGGAGAGGAGGTGGGAGCAACAAATACCTAAATAAAATAAATGCCTTTTGTAAAATTAGTAGTAAAAAATAAAAAAATTAATACTACTGATATTGACTCAGAAATGAACAGACCTGTTGTCACTGGATTTAATTTCAAAGTCGACAGCATCACCATTGTCACAATGATGTTTGAGACCCGACGCCAAATCCTTGAGGATTTCATCGAGTCCTGCATGAGCGCACTTGAGCATCGTTGCCAACTCCATCATTTTGTGAATGATTTTTAAATCGTCCGTCTCTTCATGGGAATTTAGAGAGCCGACGCCTCCGGATTTTGAAGTAAAGGAGGAGGAGGATGACGTTGATTTGTTCCCTGTCGTCACTGTTCCACTCAGAGAGCCCCCATCATAGTCTTCATTGAGGAGATGAGCGTCCATTAGAGGAATCTTCATGAGCAGCTTAAATTTACAACCCTCCCAACTGTTTCCCACATTGTGTGAGGTGCTTGCTCTGCTTTTCCCATACGTACATGAAGAAATCATCAGAAAAAACAATACGAACATGAGTAATACATCTCCAGAGCCAGACTACTACTACCTCGAAGCTCATTCTACATGAGATCTCAACTTGAAACTTGAAACACTCTCATTTCAATTCCAAAGCATATAGGGAGGAAGGGCCAAACACAAATTACAAGGAGCAATTAGCCAAATTAAATATATCCTCTTGGCTGTCACAAGTCAAAAATTAAAAAATCCTCAGAGTTTTACGTCACATCAACCAATTGCCAAAGATAAGGAATGACTCATCCGCCTGTAGAAAGGGTGAAGGGCTTTGGAGTATAATTATTAATTATAGACCGCTATATACTGACTACTGAATGGCTCATCATGTCCATATATATTATTCATTATTTCTTTGAATATTGACAATGGGCAAAAAAAAACAAACTGCCAATCAAAAATAGGACAAGCTACATGATTGGATGAGGATATGGAGAATGGAGAAAAAGTTAGATGAGATGTGTAAAATGGAATTATTGGGATAGGGAGATGCATGTTGAGACTCCGTGATCCATACACGGAGGCAGGAGACCGATTGGCTATGTGACTTATTGAAACTTGCGTAATATATAGTTACGGTTTACGGTTACGGAAGGATGAGTAGTGAGAGAGGTAGTAAAGTTTAAGTGTGCTATGGGAGATATAATTCTAGAACTAGAGAAAGGGCTGTTGTTGCACTCACGAAGGTTTTCTCATTGTGCTTTTCCTTTTGATGGAGGCTATGACGAGTGAGTCAGCAAATAAAAACAAAGCTCGCTCCTTCTTGACATTGGAAGTGCTGCAGAGGGTAACGATGTCCTGACGTACCAAATGACCCAAGCCGGAGCCCCAGCCTTCAATCTCAATCTCACGATTGTCATTCGGATCCACTGAGGCACAGTCGATGTGCAGTGCAAATTGCTTGATATTTTCCAGAGCGAGTGTGAGGCGTGAGTGATCCTCGTGACTTGGATCCGTATGCTTGAGTAGTTCCTATATAGTCAATACCAGTCATTATTTTTTTTTCAGATTAATTTATTTACCTTTAATTATCCATTTTATTAGATTGCAATTTTGAGATCCAGATCAAGAACCTCGCACTTCAATATGTAGGTTTTTAAAATGTACCGTATGTAAACCGGTAATTATGTAAAAGAAATGTGTAATATAGTTTCCTCAAAATAAAATGATCACATAGGGATTTAATTTGAATTGGAAGAGTAGAGCTGTCAATACGAGAAATAAAAGAGAGGAACACAGGTACTTAGACTCCAATTGCTCGTCACTCTGTCAGAGTTTGACTCCCATATGGCGTAAAAAAAAGAGTAAAAGTTTTGGAGTTTATAATGTGACCATTGATTACATAAGCGGTCGTGTTTGACATGAGAGGGAAAAAATTCCTGAGCAGACAGCTCTCTCTCTCTCTCGTAACATGAACATGACGAGGATGATGGGCTAATGTAGCATATTTTTAAGAGAGAGAGAGCAAGGAGAAGAAAAGACAAGAGAATGTTCATTGCGATGATACTCGACTGCGTGGCGCACGCCACTTTTAAAGGGTCATTAAATTTCCGCCCTTCAAAAATGACTTTAGTAAATAACTGTTACGCTACATCCGAAAATAGTTTCCGTAGATCGAGATCTCCTATCTGTCATCCTGCCAGCTTCCTCTCGCTCAACAGTCTAATTCCGTTTCATTCATACGCTCAAAAAAACGAGAGACACCATTCTTTCATTCTAGAAACTATATGAGACTGTGCGAGAGAAAGATCCACTAGCTATGTACTGCTCCTCAACTATCTCTTGTACATTACACCCTACACTCACACTTTTGTCTGTCCTCTGTGTGTGTGTGTGTGTGTGTGTGTGTGTGTGTTTCTGTTCTTTGAGAGAGCCAACGAATAATATTGCGCAGTCTTTTCTTCTCTTTTTTTTTCTCCCAATTCTACAATCTTTTTTTTATATACATTTAATGCCGATACGCTAAGAAAGATATAGATATATTTTAAGAGTCAATCTAGTCTTCTACTTTACACACTGTGATATAAAAAAATCTTAAGTCAGCACTTTCATAACCTATAAATAAATATACAATCATTGCAAATCATTTTTACGAGTTTGCGACTTTTTTTTTACATTACAAATTTTATGTACTGGTGGATGTAATCTCTACCTTAGACACTATTCCTATTTCCAGTTCAATCTTTCCTTGTTTCACAAATACGCCTCACTACTTTTCCACCATCCTAATTATGTCCTTTCTTTACTTTATTTTCGTAATGTTGATCTATACACTCTCAGTGAATATGTTGGCTATAACATTCAAAAATACACTGCGTAGCCTGTATATTTCGCTACTCCGAAGTGCTTGAAGAAGCAAAATGACCAATATGCTATTTATGTATTAACATTATGCTCCTTGGAAATTTTTTTCTTTACGTAGTACAGACACATATCGTTTGTGAACAACGAAAATGACCCATATCCATTTTTAACTAAAATTAAAATGCACTATCTACAAAAAAAAATTAAAATATCATGATCCTAAAATCATGTAAATAGAACATGTTGCACTTTTCCAAAACAAGTAAATTGAATATTTAGTACTTTTCCAAAACACGTAAATAGTATATTTTGCACTTTTTAAAAATATGTAAATAGAACATTTTTCATTTTGTCAAAAAGTATGAACATAATAAGTTTTTATATTTTTAAGAACTCGTTAATTATATTGCACTATCTCATTTAGTATTTTTTTTGAAGTAGCACATTTTAATTCTGGCTTAAATTGGATATGGGTCATTTTGGTTCTTCACAGACGATATAGATTATGAAATTTTATGATTGTTACGTAGGTAATTAAATTTTTGTATTTGAATTTGAAGACAGGGATTTTAAAATTTCATGTCAATTTGCTCTCATTTGTAAATGGCGGGAACGGGAACAAAACAAAAAAGGGACCATGAGGAAAGTCTACATATGGGAAATGGGAGGTGTCTGCATGAGTATGTAATTGCTGTACAGTGTGTAAAGGGAATTACGTTCCAGACCAATTAATTTTTTTGTGGAGACTAAACACTGTCGTCAGTAAGTAAGTAGGTATAGGTGCTTACGGAACTTACGTACCGTGTATATATATATTTTTTTTTTTAGGATTTGGATTTGAATTTGGCGTGAGTTTGAGAGGAGGATCTTTACATTTTACATTACATATATAGATAATCCGCACACGTTATAACATGAGAGTGCGGCGGTCGGAGTCAGGGAAGAACTCCCCATTTATTTAGCTAAATAACATATGGCTCAGTCAGTCAGCCTCCGTACATCATTCTGAGTTGAGCATTGGGAATTATGAGTACAAATTTAGAAAAAAATTACCCACTTTGACAAGTAGCTCGTAACGAGGTATTCTCTGGATGGGCATGATAAGGAGAGAATCCAGCGTCAGCTTCCCCTTGTGCTGTCTCGCGTTGTCTTCAAGGAAACGGGCTAAGGGCGGCTTGGAGGCGACGGCCATCTTGAGAGACCCCTTGGCATTTTTCCAATTATTCACGAATAATGAATAACATTCCAAGAGGGAATTTTGCCGGAACTGCAATTTAGTTTGAATTTACGAAAGTGAACTTCATTCATTCCATCAACACGGTCTGAACAACACTCAATCCTCTATGTTTACCGTATCCCTTCCATCCTCTCCCCTTCGCTCTCTCACACACACACAGACCTTTCCACTATCTCTCAAAACTCTCTCTCTCTCTCTCTCCACTCTCGACCAACCTAAATATTGTTCCTACTAACACGCCTCGTGGAATGTGGATGTGTTCTCTCATAATTTATTATTTACACTCCAGTCAGAGTCAAACACACATGCAGAGTGGAAGTTTGGAAGTGGGAATGTGGTAAAGCTCAAGAAGTCTCTCTTCCCGTCTCTATTTATACTTTCCCGTTTTGTTTTCTCCAATAATAATGAACCGACTAATAAATTGAGGAAAGTATTACCCCTCTCTCCACACTTCCCCACCCCTCCAAATATCCTACCTTCCGTTTTGGCCCAAACTATGCGAGGTAATCATCGTCCGAATTTCAGTCCGGAAAAATGGTCCTTTCGTTCAAAATTACATAAATAAATAAGTGAATAAATGGGCTTTGAATTTTGTTTTTACTAATGTATAGCTTAGGTACCTAGGTTGAAGGGAGGTCAAATACATTAGTTTCAAATAGGGTTATGTACCTAATATAGCTATGGGTCAAAGTAAAACCTGTAAAAATGAATTCTTATAATATTAAACGCGGAACCTGGCTCTGGACTGGATAAAATCTGCTAATAAAATTAAAATCATTTTTCATTCGTCGTCATCGAGGAGCATCGTATCCTGGTTCTTAGTTATTGCTATAGCTTGGAAAGGGCAATTTATTTTGCGTAAAATATTATAGAATATAGTCTACTGGGTATAACTATATAAGCCACGGCGAACTCACTGGGTCCACATGTGTGTATTGTGCAATAATGATGTTGATGGCGCTTTAGGTAGTAAAATGTCTACTTAACAAAATGGTATCGATATCGAAATTACTTTTCCCTGTGTGTGTGCGTTAGTGTGTACAGTCACCAGTGCCTGATCATCAAAATCATCAGCATCACCATTACCATCACCACCACCACCACCACCACTAGGATGGCATTATGGCCATGGGTTGAATGTTAAGTTGGATCTGATATCTGAATAAATTTCTGTAGGTTGTGGACTCGTATGTATGTGAGTACGTGGGACTATACATAGTACCTACAATATCATGGCTCGTCTCTCTCGGAACTATCGATCGTGCAAAGCACACTAACAAGGGAATGGTTTCACATGTTACCCGCCAATTTCAAAAAGTCATATCTACAAAAATCAGGCTACTTTTAAATAGTGGGGATCCAAAGTAACTCGAGTGCATTTTGCGTTGTTGGGTCACAATAGCCCGCCAAAGTTTGAAAAAATTTAAATTTTAATACTTTGCCGCCCCGTAGCATCTACAGTTCTCATCCGATTTCGACGAAATTTGACGTTTTCTAACGTTTAGACTATTTTCTGAAAAGTAATTTCAGGATTTTTCAAAATTCAAAAATTTTCATTTTTTCGAAAAAAATGATCTATAAAATTAGGCCTCAAGAATAATGTTTTCTCTAAAAATTTTCGAAAAAATGAAAAATTTTGAATTTTGAAAAATCCTGAAATTGCTTTTCAGAAAAATCCCTAAGGATCAGAAAAAACAAAATTTCATCAAAATCGGACAAGAACTGTAAAAGTACCAGGGTGGCAAAATATTAAAATTTGAATTTTTTTGAACTTTGGCGGGCTATTGTGACCGAACAACGCAAAATGCACTCGAGTTACTTTGGATGCTTGCTATTTAAAAGTAGCCTGATTTTTGTAGATATGACTTTTTGAAATTGGCGGGTAACATGTGAAACCATTCCCTTGTAAGAGTTCACTTGATTTAGCAAAATAACGACATGAGAGAGGCTGAGGCTCATTCTCATTAGTTGGCTCAAAAACCACTGTCAACATCAACAGGATATTATTTCAGCTACATTCAGTCGTTGCCAATCAAATCCTTCCGTTACTCCGCTCTCTACATAGGATATAGGTACACAGTGAAGGTAGGTACCTACCTATATATAATCTTATAAAATATACAGAAATACAGAACACAGAGCTTCATCTCAAAAGTCTCAAGTTACATATAACTCAACTGCAAGGCTTCATCTACTTTTACATTTCCTCTCTCGAGTCTCGAGTGCAAATATCATCATATCTCCCTCTTGTCACCAGGAGAGTAAAGTGTACAGCGTAAGATACACGATTTTGCAAGGAAGAGTTAAAGAAATTGCCAAATTTTGCATCTTGATCTTTTTAGCAACCATGCATACATCATTAACTATATAGTAATATTAGTTGAAAATTGTTATACCAATACAAATTGCATATCTCTACATAAATAAATTACACTGTCTGTAATCAGGATACGTTACAAAAAAGTAAAGCTTCACCCATAATTATAGTAATACAAAATCCAAATCATGATTGGATTTTCGTGCCTCGTACGGTGACCTGACTATTTTTGCCCAAGTTTATCCCCTTGTTAATTTGGATAGGTGGAATGTGCCATCCGCAGGACGGGCCATTTTGCTTGTATTGCATAACGACTATATTGTTAATGAGGATGATTCAGCGATAATCGGTTTCTATTTCAATAAAGGCCTCCTTTTCAAGTTTCAATAAATAATAAACTTTGGGACTTTATCGTGACAATATTCGTATCATTAGATGAGTCACTAAATTCAAATTCACATTTTCTGCTTTGATCAAAATTCGTTCGAAGTCCGTTCACTTCCGATTTACTTTCACTATCAAAACTTACCTACTTGGGAAGCATGCGTAATACTTCCTACGCCATTATATATAATTCTATTTTTAGTTGTAATTTTAAAATTCTAATTTTTACTGGACTAATTATTTGATGCTTTATTAGTTCTTGAGTCTTAAATTCTTGTGAGAGAGACGGAGAGGCATGAGGACAAAATTCATTTGGGATAATATGTTTGAAAAAGACAAATCCAAGTTTTAAATGTCTGCCTTTCCAATACATTCTCATGATCAGTGTATAGAATATAGGTAGGTAGGTAGAAAATAATATTATGTATTACCGTTTCAAGTAGGACATCACCCACACACTGCGTGTCGTCAGTAACTCGTTTCTGAAGTGCGTCCAAAAGGCGCTCATGATGCCACAAAATCTTGGGAATCTGTATGTGTCAACAATACAATAAATTACGTAGCCGTCAGTAATTAGCTTACACACACATTGAATAGAGGGAGAGAGAGAGAGAGTCGAGTTCCTTGAAGTTGAAGTAAAGATAAATATGTCGTGACAAGACGTACGGATTACGAGTACAAATTATCTTGTTTTCACAATATGGAACAAGTGGGATTTAATTTAGACGATGTTCATTTTTCCTCCCAAATTGATTATCATTACCATCTATATTTATATTTTATTACTCATGCTGGAAGCGTACTTTTATACACTTTTTACCTCATAATAGCATTCACACAGGTACTGTACTACGGTAGCCCCATTGCGAGTGCATGATAATAAATTACTCTAGAATAAACTATTTTTTTTCAAACTTTTTGAAAATTGTATAAGTATTATGATTTATGGCTGGAATTGAATTTGTTTGTGAATGTCTTCTACATGCTACAGATAAAACATAGTGAACTACACACAATCGTGCACGAGTACATCGTTTAAGTGCCTAAGTGAATGGTGCGTGTATTTATTTTACGCTTCAATAAAACCGTTAAAAAATTAAATAACAACGTTTTAATATGCATGCTCTTTGAGTTGATCAATCCGATCCGATGCAAAGTTCCATATAACTATGAAAATAAAACCCTTGCAGCTTGCACTTTGGTAGTGCGAGCGCCCTAATTTTGCTCACTGAACATCGGATCCATGACGAGTATTATAAAAGTACCGTCAAACTTCTAACAGAACATCCGGGATTTATTTCAAAAATGATCTTCTGAATAACCACGCGTCGCTCTATATGGAATAAGTACGCTATATTATAGCATCCGCCTAAATTCGGACCCGCGCTCCAGTAGAAGTTTGACGGTATTATAGTAGTATGAGGCAAAAGTGTATGCATATAGAATAGGAGGAGGATATACGAGGAATTGAAAATAAGATTACCCATTTGGCACGTCATCCGTATGCATATTCTTGTTGGAGGTGGACCTATCTATAAATATATTTTTCTATTTTGCTATTTCATTTGGGAGCTCCCTCGGGTTTTTTTTGAAATACACAATTTTAATTGACTATAATAGAGTCATAGAAAAAATTGAGATAGTCATCTCGTCTTGGTTTGGTCTGTTATCTATATATGAAGGTACTTACACTATCTCTATGTACCTGTTAATGTCAAACACTGACTGGTTTGAGGCTATGCAAAGCACTGTGGTTGAATATCCCTTAGTAAGTATGTGCGAATTTGCGATTTGTTTTGCGTGTATATTCCTTTCGTTCGCAGTTAAAAAAAAAGCTAAACGACAAGAGATAGACATGTAATCAATTTAAAAGACGATATTATAAGTTCGTCAACAGTTTTATTACACTATGTAGCTCCTATGTCTATATAATGGTTGTCTATGTCTATAATATTATTAAGATACTTTCTTATGTAAGTTAAACGATAACGATGTCTCGACGCTCATTGTCAATGTTAGGCAACGCCCGCCAGAACAAATTTCTTTAGAAAAAATAATATCACTAAATCTTTTGGTGAGTGATATTAAAACTGTCACTGATTAATTAGGGACATACAAAACATCATAATTTTATAGAAATGTATGGTCGCAACCGCTGCGGACAGATACTGTAACTGACTAAGCGTTATTACCAGCAGTTTCATAAATCTGGAATCTGGACTGACTCTGGAATCTTTAGAAATTTTTAAAAAAATCGCATTTGTGGACTTATCCCGTTTTACCAAAAAAATCAATAACTTTTAACATGGAGTTAACATAAGTTTGTGAGATAAAATTTCACTTTGAGTTTGAGTGAAACCAAACTTTTAACTTTTAAACTTTTCTTTGCAGAAATTTACGCACATGATTTGTCTTCTACAAACTACGATAATGCTCAAAAAACAAATTTCAATCAAAAATGCATCCTTCACGTGGACTTATTCCATTTTGCCAAAATAAAACGAAATTTTGGGTTATTTTTAAGAATTAGTCTGGTTGAATTTTGACCTTTACCATTTAAAACATTAACATATTATGCAGTTGAATATAGTACACGTAACGCAAATAATCACATTTAAAAAAAAATGAGCTAATCCCGTTTTTCTAAACTACTCTGAATTTATTGTGCATACGGATGACGTATGAAATAAAATACACTCGCATTTACAAAGCAACGACAGCAACCTGTGACCTGCTGCTAAGCTTCCCAATAATTTAAAACAATTAAAATGTTGAATTTTATGTAAATTGTAATTGCCAATTTTGTTATTGAATTGCATATGCGAATTTAGTGTGGACAAAGGTGGCATATGTTTTAAACAATATCATATTTTTAAAAAAGACTTAAATTTAACTACAAAATAAAAATTCGTGACACAGAAACATTCATATTTAAAATTTAACAATTTAACACAACAGTGGCTTATCGCTATAGACAGAGGGAAGCTGGATGGCATGAGCATAGTACATTATATACCTACCTACATTCAGTTTGACGACTGACGACTGAAAGATTCAAAACGGAAACGAAACAGAAAATATGTATATAAAAAAGCCACGACTATCATCAACAGTTTTTTGATTTGACTTGAATTTTTTTAAAAGTAAAACAAGATTTCGAGGTTTGAATGTTTATAGGTATATACATAGGAGTAGTGTGGGAAACCTTGGATCAAAGTTGAGGAATTTCTTTCAAAAATATATATGTAAAAAAGTGTGCCATCGACATGGACTTTGTCGAGTGAAATCCGTACACTCACCATTCGGTCGGATTTCTTGTACATATGTACATTCCATACACCATACCATACCAATACCATACCAGACCATCTTCGTCTTCCTTGTGTGATGAAACTAAACATTGCTTTACTTCGCACTTCCCTAAATCCTGTTTAAGTTTAACATTAGGAGACCTACACCTATATCTATCCTTCGTACGTGTAATTTGTTGAACGTCAGAAAAATAAATTCAAATGTTAACGTTAGCGTCAGCGTGGTCTCCTTCTGTAGCCAGTTGTTACCAGATAGATAGCCAGGCCTCAGAAAAACACTGTTGCAGTCATTTAAATCTCAGAGTCTCAGAGGCAAAGCCAACAGTCCCAGTCTTCTCATATTCATCGTCAGCCTTACAGAGCACCAAAAAGTCATAATGTATATATGTACATACGAGCAGAGCATGTACATAATGTATGTGTATCAATCACGAGGAGCATCCTGAAAATTCTGCCCACTTGAATTAACTTCCGTATTGAAATATGAAGTGAAGCTTAATTTGTTTTACTCTTCACTTAAAATATTCAAAACAAATTCAAGGAAACTCTCTCTCTTTCTCTCTCTCTCTCTCCCATACATATTAAATTCAAATTCCATAGTGATGATTTGACAGAGAAATTGAACTCCTCGTCAATCATCGATAATGATAACAATAATTATTAAAACGTTTTGAAACCTGAAAAAATATTTCATCTACGAGGCCAGCATCGATAAAGTCCGCTAGTTTCAGTGGCTCCATATATTTCTGTAAACACAAAAATGAAAAATTAGAATTATTTGTATGAAATAATACAACACCCTCCTACTGTATTGGTATTCACATTATTATTAGTGTCATGTAGAATGTGTAGGTACAATTAATTATATTATTATTACAACAACATATATCCTACCTATATGTGTATCACCTAATTTGCATTCATGGCCGTGTCGTGGTTTTTTTTATACTATTGAATGGATGGGATTAAAGTGCGTATGAAATTCGTCTCTACCATGTTTTTCATCTCTATCTGTATATCTGTATGCCTGTGCATGCGTACTCATCCTTAGTTAATGTTAGTAACAATATAATGAGCACATCAGGACGCCTTTCCTTTCACATCTATGTTATCTATCAGCTGTATCAGTTTAATTTATTTGGGACACAATCCCTACATACATTCCAATTCCCCTACCCCTCACTCTGCCACATTCTGGTTCTGATTCTGATCCGCATCTTTTACACTCGATCCTCTTTTGATATTTAATACAATTTTGTTTTCGCGTTTTGAGTTATAGAAACCCTGGAAGGAGTGGCCAAAACTAACTGAAACAAGTAAATTAGGACTCAAGATGAGAGAATTTGTGTGTTTATTTTCTACAATTTAAACAGTGATAGCTTTATAATACTTAAGGATAGAAGCTGTATCATTCGTAGAGCATACACCTACAACCTACCCGTCGGTATCGGTCGTGGTGGTTGCATACTCCATAGCCATAGCCACAGCCACCACACCACAACACCCATCAATACTTTACACTGTACTCAAATTTAATGCATGATAGTGTTTGCTTAAGTGAAAAAAAAACATGAAGGCACTGCGAGTAGGTTTCTTTTTTTTTTACAAGCGGCAGATGAGGCAGTATCACAAAGAAGAATCTACTTTGGAAGAGGTGGAGGAGGGGGGACGGGGCGGGGGAATTCTTGGCAACTTTTTTTTTGCCATCTTTTTTTTTCATATTTCATGCATTTAGTATGCACTCACGACTCACGGAATTACAATTACGATTACGATTACGAGTGCGATCAAGAGTACGTTTACAGCTCCAGTGACACTGTACCACTGTACTGTACCAACCAGGCACTCTTTGGAGTTCGGCGGGTTAATAAGCAAGCTTAAAAAACCCCGACCATAAATAACGAATTCAATGGGAAAAATAGACGAAGACGAGAAACTAGTGGCTAATTGAATTTCAAAAAAAAAATACAAAAATGAAACACTTCGGGCCTCGGAAATTGCCTTCATTTTTTGTTCTTAATAAAGTAGAGAGGAAAGTTTGGAAATAAGAAAAGAACAACAACAAAAACATTGTTTTTTTATAGCATTGCCCGTTTTAAAGTCATTACTATAATAAACCTAAAACTTTATACATGAATAATCATACATGTTATATAAATGTGGACAGGAAAATAGCAGAGATATTTTGTTGCGAATACATATAAATACTCTCACCTTGACGAGAATGCGTAAGGAATCAACATATGATTTCTCCGTCTCAACAACTTCAGCAAGAACATGGCCTCGAGGACTTCCATCCTGGAAAGACACAAAAAAAAATGAGTTAATTAAATAATTAATTGAGTATAGCTATATAATAGTATATGTACTATAGGCAGGTAGCACCTACTACTAAGTTCAACTTTATCATATAATTACTGGTCCAGCTATAGCTACTATACGTAGGTAGGTACATGTTAAATGGCATAAATAAATTCACATTGTAAAACATTTTCCATCCGTATACGCAATCGCTTTACTGGCATTTTCAGCTTCAGCAGAGTGAATGCTAAACGGGGTAACAATTCTTTTATAAAGGGAAATACGAAAGCTTTTCAATTTATGCTGTCTGCAGTCCGTAGCATTAATAAAGAAAGTAAGGCAATGAAAGTGGAAGTATGCACAGTAATATTATCTCCATTTCAAATCATAGACTTCCACCTGTCACTCTCACCGATGCCGATGCTGCACCTCGCAGAAAACAGTGTGAAATATTTGAGCCTCAAAACACTTCTATGGTGTTTTTTAGGTGATGAGGTTTGGTGGTATATTTTATAGAACTACCTATACTGCCTATCAGATCTCGTTGACATCCTTGTAAAGAATTCAATGCGCTCAACTTTGTTGCCTTAATGAGCATGGACATTGACATGTACCCCAAAAAAAGTTAATAATTAGTCACATCATTTGGAAAACCAATCTATACTGTTAATGAATAAAAATATAACTTATTCTCTATAGTACATAATACTATTGTAATACTCCTGGCCCTATGCCTGGTATGGTAGGTACAAACTTGAAATCACAAAGTTTCGAAGAATATAGGCTCTTTTTCTTTGATATTTTACACTTGAGGCCCAAGCTACAGGTTTTTGGTCTCGGTTAGTATAAGAACCTCAGAAGAAAAAAAAAGTTTAGCGACGTAATTTACTCGTAGATGTGAATAAACCAATGTGAATTGTGGCCTTGTAACTCCAAAGAGTTTAGCTTTGCCGGAGGACAAATGATACAAAATTTATTTTAGTTTTTATTTTATGTGGAGAGGCGGTAGAGAAAATGTTCGTCTTTAGCTCTAATAATCAAGTGCAGCATTTGAAAGCCGAAGGTTACTTTACGTCTTACGTGAGGTTGACGGAGGTGACAAAATTTCCAAATCGTGTACAGAATACAGCAAGTAAGTTACATAAGTAAACTGGGTAATTGATCCCAAACGTTGTCACCTGCCCTCATTATTGGAACTACAACTTTTCTATATAGTTATTATACAGTCTAGAAGAAAGCTGTAGAAACTCTTAACGAATCCTAGACGATTACTAACCTGGAGATATATGTATAATTATATCTACGCCCTTCTACATGTACCTACATAATATAGAGAGACTGGAGAAAATTCTTTCTCAAGATTATATTGACTTTTTCCTGGAGAATTTATATTGATTATTGCTCATGGTTATTGACACACTGAACGTAAAAAAGTGCAACTTCAACTTGGGCTTTATCCCCTTTCACTCTTCACTCCTGCTGACTGGGCTATTCTTTATTCATTTTTTTTGTCAACAAGTTTGTCTGGGTCTGTGTCTGGGTCTGGGAGTGGCTGGGAAATGTGCAATGGTCAGACAAAAATATTATTAAACACGGTGGAAATTTGATGAGAAATCATAAAAACGGCTGCTGGGGAGTTTAATGGTCTTCTCGTAATTAAACGAAGAAACTAGTTCAATTTACAAAAAAACGGTCAGAAATAAATTTCCTTTGCAAGGGCTTACACGGTCAAATCGACTTAATGAATAGGTACATAACTGTAAATTGTAAGTATGACTTACTACAATCGAATATCTATGTAGTCAAAATCCACCCCCCAAACCTAATCCATATTTGTTTCAAGCCAACAAATTAAAATGTCGGAAAATGTAATAAAATTGTTACCAGACACTGAACTCTTCTGTAGCCCTTTCTAAAACTTTAGCATCCTCTAATACATAATTCTCAAAATGCATTTTTGTATGGTTTATTAGTTTTTGTTTAATAAGAGCAACACTAGGATTAACCATTTTGTACATATATAGATAGAGCTTGTAATCTTTTCAATCCTTGATCGAGATCCCTATGTAATCAAATTTGGGTAACAACTTCAAACTATGTAGGACTCTAGCAGACTACAAAACATAGGAAAAATAGATACCGTAAATGACCGGATAAGTGTCGGGTTGAGCGTAAATTTTAAAACGTGTAATAACCGCCGGATTCAAATAAGCGCCGTGCTGTCATTCCAAAAACTTAAATAAGAGCCCATGCAATCATTCGGTCATTTACGGTAAATGCAAACAAAAATACTGCAATACCTCCTGCAATAGCTAATGTAGTAGAAATGAAAGTGTGGCTCTGTCTGTGTATGCATGCATACAAACGTATTACAAAGTGTATTACTTTTAAGCCATAAACCCTATGTGCCTATACGAATACGAATCTACCATAATTCCTGTAATTGTGTAGCGGGTCTTGGAGGTCAAAATTTGAATAGCAGACAGAGTTGCAATTTTACGCGAATCTTTAATTTTTACATGGGCATCGAAACCAATGTTTTCACTCAATTATTCTTTCTATAAAGGACATGCCTTTTTGTATATTTCAAGAAAACAAAGACAGCCATATATGACCATATAATTCATAATTTCTATTACTATTTAATCTCACTTCATTATGGAGAGCAAAAACAGTTGCAGCAATCTTTTCACTCTCGGCCAGCTCACTCTCCGTCTCACATGAATTCCAAGTTCCACCTGTTGTAGAAACAGTTGTTGTTGCCGTTGTTCCTGTTGTTGTTGTTGTTGTCGTGGTCGTCGTAGTTGTTGAAGGCTTCACTTTGGAAATTATTGACGCTTTAGTCGAAGACGAAATGACACTTGTACAGTCGTTCTTGGATGATTCATTGCTCTGAAAACGATGATGGGACGGTAGAGCTGGGCTCTCCGATGCCGATGATGTAGAGGAGGCAATAGTGGAAAGATTTATTTTCTTATCACGCACAGACATTATTCTAATATACTATATACAGGATATACATATAGGAGGTCAGACACCGACACCGAATGAAAATCAGGTACTTGGTTTTAGTTTTTTTTTGTTTACTTTAATTTTCTGGTTGTATATAGATTTATTACGTTTAGTTTAGAAATTTTTCTTGTAGCTTCCTCCTTCCCACTATATACTGTCTGTCTGTCAGTCTGTTCTGTGCTGAGAGTTTTGAGTTGAAAAGAGGCAAAGGCAAACTTATTATCACTGTAAAGCGGGGAAGGGAAACTCTCTGTAGTAAAGAAAGTGGACGTCGATCTCCTCTATACATTCTAACCACATCTAGAACCTGCTGTACTGAAGGTGACTCCTATAGCGGGACCGGGACCGGGACCGGGACCACAAGGTTAATGAAGCCTTCTTTCCTCTTTTACACTAACACACTTTTTGTGAAAAAAATTACGGGAGAGAGAGAGAGAAAAAAAGACGACGACCGACCGACGGAAAGATTTGTTTTACTTCTCCAGGCTCACTTCACTCACTGTGCATATGACACATAACATAATGCCTCCAAGATACTTTTGGCAGTTCGGAGTCAGAGGAGGAAATTGTAGCGGACAACAAACCCGCTTCCGCTTTAAACCTCTTCCTTATTTATGTACAGGGGAAAAGAGAGGAGTTAAGTGGTCCAGATAATTTGACTCATGGACGGAATTCAACTGTATGCAAAAAATGTATAACGACTTTTCTTCATCCCATTAGCAAAACCAAACCAATGAATAGACTCCATCGCATCTCAGAGTATAATCTCCCTCCCTCTGTTCCTCTCTCTCTTTTAACCCAACACGTAGGTCCTACTCACTCAAAAAATATTTCAGGAATAGGTACTTATGTAAATATATAATTTTCCTCCAATTTTACGTTTCCACGTATTGACATTCGAAATCCATACAGATGCAGCAGGAGTAGTAGTAGTAGTAGTAGTAGTAGCAGTAGTAGTAGTAGTAGTAGTAGTAGTAGTAGTAGTAGTAGTACATTGACAGGAAATAATAATACTTTTCAAAGGCATGAAGGGGTATGTATATATACGAGAGGGAGAATTGCATATAGTTGGCTTGTATCATACATGGGATGTGACTACGTCAGTGTACGGCAGTATATGCTGCGAACGGGAATGCTAATGGGAAATATATTATGGGGACGAGGAGAGGAAAGCCGGAGCTACAGGTGGCAAATTGACAACTTCATTAGATGCTCTTTTCTTCTTCTCTTTTCCGCTTCTCCAATAAGACAGAGCAGAACAGTAGAGTAATCAAGGGATCCTTCACAATTACTACTACGTCTCTGTGTTGACAATAGGCATATAGCAGAGCCACGAGTTTGAGTGTATATAGCTATACGACCCTATAATGTAAGTAGAGGTATGCGTAATCATCCGTACAAAAACTTCAAGTTCCTCCTCGACGACTTTACTTCGGGAATTGACTCGTGTGCCTCTGTGTGTGTGTGGTTGTGTTTGTAGTTAAGTACAGCGAGAGAGGTGAACGATAGACGAAGACGACGGGGAAAGGAAAATAATTCGAAACGAGTTCTGAAAATGACTTAACTAGAAAATCAGGACTTTGTTTCTCTCAATAATATTCAGGAGAAGAGTCACATCCTCCCCATTCACATCGTCATTGTAGAATCGTGAGACGACGTCAGCGCAAAAAGGGAAAAATGTACATAATATAGCTTTTCTCTCCCTCTCCGTGAGTCTCGTCGTCATCCCAATAAGTCCAGGCAAAAATAAGATCTATACCTATACCTACTTTAAAAGTGTAGCAAATAATACTCGACGCTCACGTCTCGGCTCTTCATCACTCACAGTCAGCGTAAATATTTATGCTCGTGCTCCTCATAACCATGTCTCAAAATTGTCTCAAATGTCTCTCTATATATCTATGCACTTCAAAGGTCTACAAAGGTTCATAAAGGCCCTGAAACATGACGCTGCTGCTGCTGCTGATGATGATGATGGGGAGGAGGAGGAGGAGGATGATGATGATAATGAGATCCTGATGGAGGTCCAAGTGGAAATGGACAATTGAGTATCTGTAGAGTGGCTGAGTTTGGATGATACGAGGAAAAGTGTGGAGAGAAAGTAGACATGATAGAAGAACCACGACGACTCACAGTACAAACAAAAACCTCTGGAGACCAAGACCGAGGCCGAAACCGAAACCAAAACCGAGACGACAGACTTACGTACAGTCTGGAGTTCTGGAGTTCTGGAGTTCTGGAGTCTGGATAAAATTCAAAACCAAAACACGAAAAGGACACGAAGAGGAAGAGAATTGCGAAGGGAGGAAGACGGAGACGAAGAAGATGAAGAAGGAAAGTCTTGCACAAAGCACACACGACGCAGTCAGAGTCAGAATGAGAAGTTGTACGAGTTCCGATCCAGAGGCACCGGTGCTGGAGCCCGACGAAACATGATGTTTCTCTCTGACGATTAGTCTCTTGCAGCAATGCCGAAGCCGAAACACCTACGGCAATAATAACACTTCCCCATATTTTTTCCAATCTTCTTCTCCTTTATTCTCTGTCTTTTTTCTTTTTTACTCAAGTACAAAATTCCAAATAATAATTTTTCAAAGGTACGTCTTTTTGCTCTTTCTTATCGTTCTCGCTCTGGCTGTCCTTGTTGCTGTTGGTATGGGATGAAGACGGGGACCCGTTTTCCATGCTCATCTTTCCAAAGTAGGGCAAAGTACTAGTACTATACCATGATGCTCTTACTGGGATGTGAGTCTGGAAGTGAAAGTGGGAGTTGAAGTGATCCTTGGGAGTGAGCAGTTGAAACTGGAATTCTTCTGAGGAGATAATAATATGGGAATGGGCGCACGTCTTAATAGTCGTCTCGAGATATTTTTTAATTTTATATTCACTAAAAGGAAAAATATGCTGTTGATTCAGCTCAAAGATGGCTTGGAGATATCGAGATCGAGACGGAGACAGAGGACGACTACAGTACAAAGAAAGAGGAGGAATCTGACGGGAGAATGGTGATGGTGGTGGTATGCGACGAGGCAATAAGAGCCGAGGCCGACTGGACGGGAGAAGAGCAAGAATCCGACTGAGCTCATTCGACGACGTCGACGTCGACTCTACCGGAGAAAATTCTCTTGCATGCCATGAACTACCATCACCTATATAGAGACTATGTGGAAGGGAAAAGTGAGTCGTGCCGTGAGGTACTGACCCTCATGGACTAATGCTACTACTCACTCTCTCACAGTTTTCGGGAGAAAATTAGATCAAATAGAATAAATGCGGATACGGTTCACAAAAAGTGAACTGTCTTCCTTGTGTATAGTCCCTGTCTTCCGTGACAAACAGTGCAAGTTAAGTCAGTTTCGGTTTTGGCTTCCACTTCGACTCCGACATCTAATTCCACATCGCCTGTAGGGTCATTACTACTGTACTTTCATTACCAGAGAGGAACGTGTGCACGGGTAGAGGAACTTTCTCTCTCGCTCTCTCTCTCTCTCTAGCATCACATGCATCCAGAATTTAATTTGATATCATACAATTTCAAAATTGACTTTCTCGGTAATCTCAGTAATAATATTCAAAAAATATTACATTCTCTATAAATTTCTAACGTTAAAGTTTTAATATTTGAAATTTTCTGCTCTCAAGGTATTCGCATCATTAGCCCAATTCGCTTTTATTTTTTTCCCCCGTTTTTCCTATGCATGATTGTACAGTGCAATGACAATGTTATGATTGTCATTTAGCGTATGTCTATAAAGGTTAGTAATTCATAGAGGGCGAGTATATTGCAAAATTTATGAATTTATAATCATTATTATTTAAAGTGTCGAGGAACTGTTGGCAAAAAATGCCTTTAAAAAAATGTATTCTGGAACACAATAACGTAGCTAATTGAGCATTTGAAGCAAGTTCAGAGTTGACAAGCTCTAATCTATATAGCGATAATTTAAATATTATATAGAAAAGTTTTATATTTACCAATTGCCTACTCCGCGTATCCGGCTCTCTAGTATTCGGTGACCTCTCCGTCGGTGTGGAGTAGAGGAGTTGGGATGGGCTGGACGCAGTTCTCTGATGAAAGGCTAACGTTGCAGCTGTCTCACCTAAAATAATAAAATACTCATAAAAAATGATGGCATTCCAATCCCGATTACGATGATAGACTAACAACTATATAACCCTTGTCTGACTCCGTCACAGTTTTGACACCTGTGTCAATATCAGACCTCCTATGCAGCGTAATCACTATAGTCAGTACATTGTCCTTTGTATCGAAACTCCACAGGTTCGCACATACTACGCAGTACGTTCCCATTGACCACTTTGCCATTTACTAAAATGGCAAACTTCAATTTCATCATAGAATTTTTTGTGAGACGTGTAAAGCCACGTTCTCAACTACAGCTTCTAATCGAGATATAGTATCAGTGTATCATCACACTATCGCTTGGTACTATTCTGTAGTATTTCATTTCTTTACGTGGCACGCAAAAAATTCCAATGAATGTCATTTTAAACTTGCCATATACATAATGCTTTATAATTTTATTTCCTAGTCATGGCTCTGAATACAAACTATACATAAGAGGGAAACCAATAGCGTCACGGAGTTGAAGAAGCAAAACGGCAGAAATACAATTTTGATAAATAGCAAAATGACTACGGTACGAATAGTACGAAATACTTTGAAAGCTGAGTGGCCTAACTATACATAATACAATTTACTTGAAACCACCTGTGTCTTTAAAAAGACGAACTACGGCAGACTAATGGAAATGGAATGAAAAATATTAAAAGAGGAAACTAATTTAATGGAGTGAAACCATAACATGTACGAACCGGGAAAATGTGGAGTTGTAGCAGGGAGTTGAGTACTAATTTTTCTGGAGCGTGGATTGAGAGTCTTCTGTTGATTAGTACTAAAATGTAGATCATCCATGGAGGCCATGAGGAGATGATTGGAGGAGGCGAGTGCGGGACTCCGCGCGTCTGGGTCAATCTGAGAGAGTCCAGAGGAGAGAGAGCGATTGGGTGAGGAGGATTTGGACTCCCGGTAAAAGTCTGAGTTATCATAGTCACGGAGAGATCGGACAGGGATGAGTTTGTTCATCTCCGCCTCGAGCATTTCACCGTAGGGACCCCGGAGGGGTCTTTTATTGTAGCGACGCGGGGGGAGGGGTCGACTACTCACTTCATTCCCACTACTCGAGCAACTCACACTATTCGCACGGGAGATCTCCTTCTTATTCCCGCTGTAATTCGGAGCCTTGAGTCCTCCCAAAGAGGAGACGGAGGAGCCGATGGGAGGGGAGCCGATCGGCCCTGGATGATGATGATGATGGTGATGATGATGATGGTAGCCGGGGAAGGAAATATTTCGAGGCAAGTCTTTGTCGGACGGTGGACTGGAGCAGGTCGTCAAGTCTACATTTGAGTGGGCTGAGGTGCTCATCACTGCCAGAGCCAAAGATGTGATTTCATCAGAGCCGTCCGACTGACCGGAGGACTGACGCAAGAGCTGATTCTTCTCTTCATTCTCCGGGCACTCAACCATCTCAATCGCTGACCTTTGAGGGGGAGCTCCTTTGTCCTCCTCCATTTTGACTCCCGCGTCCATTTTACCCACCTCCGGAGGAGCCTCCATCTCCGGAGGGGCGGAAGCTTCAGAAGCTATCTCCACTAATTCCGACTGGATCTCAGACTCTGGTTGGGAGGGAGGATGAGGATCTAAGAGTGAGGGGGAGGACAGCGCCGCCGGATCTTGAATCGTTCCAAGAGGTTCAGTCTGTGTCTCAGCCTCAATGTTGTCCTGAGTCCCGCCTGGTTTCGAATTTGAATTTGTACTTTCAAGTGTATCATTCAGAATAATTCCATTTGGATTCTCATCGTAGGTGTCTCTGGATCTGGACCTGGATCTACTACTACTTTCCACTTGAGCCTTCATGCCATTATGCTCTGACTCCTCTCGACGCTTGTCATCATCGTTGTCGTCAGGCTGAGCGTGAGCTGTTGTTGGGAATATTGAAGGAGGAGGAGGAGGAGAAGAGATGTCGGCTAATTTGAATTCTTGAGTGTCGCCAAGAGTGGACTCCTCCGACCCAAGGTAAAAGTGCACAGTGCCCCTATGAGGCTGGGACTGAGGCTCCTCACTCAAATGATGAGCATTTCCCCTCTCGCTCTTTTCCCTCTGTCCCGCCGCCCATCTTTCTGCCTCATCCAGGAGTAGTTTGTCTCTGTCGGCGATGATCTCCCTCACACTAATCACACTCCTGTCGCCCGGACTACTACTCTCAGTCCTCAAGCCACCACTATTAATATTGACTAGATCCGCGGCGAGGAGGAGGATGCTCTCCCTCTCCTCCTGGTTTTGATTTTGAATTTGATTCCGATTTTGGTTTTGGAAAGCACTAAAGTCACTCTCACTCGCCCCACTCAGCAGTCTGTTGTTCTGATTATTTTTCCCCCCATTTTGAGAGAACCTTTGTTGCTTGAGTGAGCTGGGGGTGGCGAGTGGAGGGAGGGAGAGGAGATTATGTGCTTTGTTCAGATGATGAATGTGCTGAGCTCCCGTCTTCCGCTCTAATAACGGCTTGCACTTGACGGAAGACTCGGCAGAGAGAGGAAACGTTGAGGATTTCTCACCGTGCCGCGGGAGTGTGGAGGAGTTGTAGACGGGATGATGAGCCGACGGGGAACCAGTGCTCCGCTGACTCTCCCCAGTCCCACCAGCCTGACCCGCCATCGGGATCGGTGGAGTCGGGATCGGAGTCGTCAAAGTGGTCGCATTCGACGCCGGGGCCAGAGCCGTGACCGTCGTGTTGGACGTGGAGGTTGAGTTGGGATTGTTCGGGTTGAGGAGACAAAAGGCAGTGGGCTTGAGAGTGATGGGTGAGCGTGGATTAATTCGGACATACTTCCCCTCGGAAGTGATGTCTACCTGAGAGAAGGAGGCAGAGCGGAAGGGAATGGTGCGGGGAGGGAGGCCAGCGGAGGATTTGGCCAGTTCGGGTATGCCCAAGACGGACTCCTCATCCTCCATGTGTGGATGGGGAGAGGGAAGCCGAGTCTCCCCCTCCACCAAACCCTCCGGCTCGTCCATCTCAAAGGAGACGCCCATTCCAATTTCTCCTAATGTCATCCCAAGGTCAAATCTTGGTCGGCTCAGCGAGGCACTATTAGCACTCTTATCTTCCTGAATACTCACTGTAACCAACGAGCCCGTCCCGTCCATCATACTGCTCGCTTCATTTCTCTCCACGTCACCCATTTTCATTACATTCGAATGTCGAATTTCGAATGGAAACACAGACACAGACACACACAGTTGGAGAGATTTCTATTATTCCCTAATAAAACACAGACACATACACTCTCTCGCTTCCTCCTTTCTTCGTCCTTCTTTTATTATCAAAAAATATTACATGAACCCTCACACTCTGTGATAAATAATATCCAATAATAAAAATTATTATTAGAGCAGTATCTCACACTCAGACTCGACGGAAAATTCAATAACTGATGATGAATCGGCCGAGTATCTATGTTTGTGAGAGGAGAACGGAACGAGACAGCCTGATTCTTGTGAGACTTGTAGGCGCTCATATGAAATGAATGAAAATATTTAGTTGTTGCCTGTCGAATGCTGAATGTACAGAAATAGGATTCGGCTGAGTCCGCAAGGGAAGTCCCAGCACACTATCTTACCACTAATTACAACACTATACATATATATGATTATAGCTTTCTCTTTGTTCTCTCTGTACAGATGGCCATGGGTTCAATCAAAGTCTGAGGACCAAAATCAAGACGGAACTCATCAAACGCGCACAATTACAATTCAATGTCACACTTTGAGTACAGAAGAAAATGAGCCGTAGTATATTTATTTATTTTACAGCGTGTACCATGTCATTTGTACAGAGTCAATACTACGCTCAATTTTACTCTTGGGTGAAGGAAAAAAAAGTAATAATAATTATTACTATCCGCATCTCCCCCTGACACATCTGGGCACATCTGTCATAGTACAGATAAACTACAAATCAAATTTTTTTGGCTCAGTCAGATTAGGATGAACTGGACTAGGATTCATCAAAAGCTGAGTAAATACAGTATAAAACTCTAGATTCTGAAGCTAGACGTGGGTCGTCTTTTTTTAATTAATTAAGTTCGCTTATAATATACCATGTATGTTTTGTTTTCATAATTATTTATTATTATATTTTCAGCAGGTCCATCAGTGAAGGAAGTGATGTGTACTGAGCGTGCTACTATGTCTACCACTTTAATCATTGTCGCCCGCTTCCCTGGCATTACCATACTTTTTTTTTGGTTTGCTTTGAAGCTACGAACGAAACGTTTTCAATAGGTTCCGGATTTAATACGCTGAAATAAATTGGTGGATATAGCAGTCACTTTCATCACGTTTATTATGGGTCCACGTTTATGACTATTATTATTGTTTCAATAGGTCGAGATGACGAGAGAAAATGATTTTTCTCATTAAAAAAATAAAAACATTGTAGATATAATATGCATTTTGTTAAAATTTGCACTAGCTCACAAAATTCTGAATAGAACTTACAAGGTTCCAAAAATGTTTACTTTAAATTCCACTATTTTCAAAATTTCATATTTTATGTAGTTGGATCTGTTATGTTATTTTCTAAACGTTTCCTATTATACTGACCAGAGAGAGACTGAGAACTGAGGAGGCTTAATGCTAGATTACCATTGTATATATAGGTTTGTAACATGGTTTTTGCATAGTATGTTTTAAACACGAAGTTTTGATTTTTTTAGTATTTCACTTTCTTCAAGATGTTTAGCTCATTTTTAATTCTTTGATTTTTGACCAAATATTCTTCCTTCTCAAGTGCACACATACGCGCAAAAAGTACAAAGTATTCTAATAATGATGTACGTAATAGTAACGTAAGTATATAGTTAGTTATGAGACTTTTATTCCGACTCAAGGTGTAGTAGTCGTAGTTTCTATTGATGTTGGAGAGTGAGAAGGAAAAGAAGATGGGAAGATGAAAATAATAATAAGTTGGATGGAATTGTGAACGGTGGACCGAAGGAAAACGAAAATCAAAGTACGGAAAGGCTTGACAATAACGTACACGTACGTGTGTGCAAGTAGAGCATATAAATATAGACGACGATTGAGTCCACAAACAACATACCACTAATTTTTTTTTAAATCTATGCTGGGCGTGCACGTCTCTTCTTCTTCTTCTGATTTTCTCTCGCTTTTCCCTTTCCCTTTCCAAACTTTGGGTCGAGCTTTTGTGGCTTTTTTATTTCACTCCAAAATATTTTCAAGGGGCTTTTTCAAAACAATTTTGAATTAGTATTTTGCTTCTTAATCCCTCCACAGAACTTGTATATGATGTTCGATTCACTATTAGAGATGGACTTTAGAGATTGGCGAGAGGGACAGGGAACCAGGTAGACGTATTAGAAATCAATTTATTATGTAGATCACTAACTGTGACTTTGGCTTTGTGTATAAAACTTCTTAGAGATATATTATGCAGAAAAGAAATTAATCAAGGTTCAACCTGCCGACCTGCATTTAGTAAAGGTATTGCTCTAGGTCTCTCTCTCTCTATGTGTTTCTTGCCGTCTATGTATGAGTACTGTTGAACTTATAGCGTTCATGACGACGGAGACGAAAGATGTTCTTGTCCCCTCTTCTCCTTCTTTCTTTAACTTAAGTCTCAAATTTCCGATTTCAATTGGAATCGAACGAAACAGACAACAAAAACGAAGAAGAAGAAGAAGAAGAAAAAAAACGGAGACTTCCTCCAACTGCCTCTTCTTCTTTGTCGTCTCCTCTTCTTCTTCTTCTTTCCAATTTTCTCACTAGGACCCAAAATCTAAATGGTAAAGGAAATCCTTCGAGTTCAACCTGCTGTCCTCATGACTACTGATATGCCGTGCTGATGGTTACGTTTACTCTCTCTCTGCTCTCCTTTGCATTTGGATTCTTCATCTTTGCTGGTTTGGTTGGTTCAAAAATAGGATTTGCTAAATATTACTCTACAAAAATATAACTTCCCTCCTGCTTCATACACGCTACTATCTCGCCTCGGCAAGATCTTCTTCTTCTTCATCTTCTTCTGGTTCGGGTTCCATACACGGGAGTCAGTCTCCCTCCGTCTAATACACCTAGGTACATGGATTATATAGGTACGAGAGGTACACACTTACCAATTTACAAAATAAATTCTACACTCACTAAACTCAAAGGGAATAACTATCACCAAGAATAAGACTAACGTAAGTAAGAAGCAAGCCTGTCTATATAACTATATAGCATCTTAGATGTGTTTCTGTGTGTGTGTCTGTGTCATTAGATTTCAATTTGGTTTTTAGTTAGCTACAAGTCAGTTGATATACAAGAGAGGGGTATCTGTAGCTGTATAGCTATGAGGTAGATTATAGACGGTGCTTATAATGTTATTAGTATAGCCCCAAACTCCCGCATCCCCGTTCCTCATCCCAAGAACCACTCTCTGTCACCTACATACATATATAGGCATGTCATATAGCTATAGGCATCATCAAGAAGAGTAGTTATAGAAGTTGTAAAATGGCTTACAACTTTCTACGGGTGGCTTTGGCTTCCCGTATGTGGGTCAAGCAAGGTTCCGTCTCTCTCTCTCTCTCTGTTGAGGTTTTCAGTTTTTAGTTTTAACTTAAACCGTGTACCTATATAACATGTAATTATGTAGAACCAGGCTCACATAAACAGTTTGGATGTACAACTGTAGTATGTCCAGATATACTTATAGCATTTAAGAAAACTAATTGCAAGAGATGAAAATACTAACACACGAGAACCTGGGTATTTTTTGCATATGAAAAAATATCATAAATAACTTGTATGAGTGCTAATTGTATGAAATAATAATTCAGCACAATTCCATATTATCGATATTCACTATAATTATATACACTAAAAACATGCAAAAAAAAACATTATTGTCTTGTGAATACTGAGTCATGTGTAATGCGTGTTGTATAACGTAAGGAACGATTGACATTTATTATTTTATAAGTTTTCCACTATACATTAATAATTGATATTTAATTTATTCATTGGCATTAAGAATAGCCTATATAGTAACAGAAATAGAGATAGCATTACCAAGAATCAAAATGGAGCTTAAATTTCTTTTCGTTTAGTGTAAGGTTAAATTATAGATTAGAGTACAAAGTCACGTCACACTTCACACTGACTGTGGTAATTACAAAAACGTACAACGTCAACGTTTTTTTTAAACGCTCGTCGTCCTGACTATGCTGACGACCTCAGACGGATTCTGCACATTAGTTTATGTGGTACCTTGGTATGTTTTTGTTTTATTACCAGACAATATAATATAGTAACAGTACTCAAGATATAAGTTATATACTAACAACATAACATAGTAATATATATATAATTAAGTAGTTAACACGTGAAATGATTTACTTAGGTTAGTTCAAAACTGCGATAACAAATAATAATATTTTTGTCTCTCGAAATCCGAAATTTTCGTTTAAAAGTATGTCCGTATATAGTTGTCCGAATTTTAAAATTTACATAACAACCAAAATCGAAAAACCAAATATACACAATATATTATAAGATGTACCCTTCATCCCGACCCTATATCGTTTAAAATATCAACCCCGATTACCCAGTTTTGACATAAAAGAAAAGATTGTACAATTAAACATACCTACATAATTATATGTAAATTAATTACTTAATTTTGAAGCTCAATATAAAGTTTCCTGTTCATAACCGGGGAATGAGTCCGGAGTTTAATATTGTTTTTTTTTAAATATTATGTATTATTTTCTAATAGCACATTATAATACTAGTTCACGTTTATTTTTTATTTTTGGTCACAAGTCAGGTTACTAAAACGAAGCTGACAGGAGTACTGGCTTTTCACTTCTTCTCAAATCCTCCCAATTTCCGTGTCTATCACTCAAACGAAGAAAACGTACATACACATACACACACTCAATTCCATATCCGTTAATGTCTTGGCTTCTGTTCTATTACACAAGTCATTCTTTTCACATTTATTAGAGGCAGAAGAAATAACTTGAAGGAGGAACTAACTTTGAGGAAATAAGAGGGGGCTATATGAGTTAATTATTTCAAGGTCAATAGTTAATAGTTTATACAACTCTAATATTATAAATTACATTTTCTTAGAAGTGAATGCAAAAAAATGCCCTAAATCCAAATCCAAATGAATTCTTTTCAATTCTAAAAAACAAATAATAATTCATAGAACCTTACATAGTATTTAACAACCAACCAAACATAGTAGTCTCAATTTGTACAATATAATATTTTTTTTAAATTACTTATAATTATTGATTGAATATTAAGACTGAGCAAGTGAAATCATTAGACAAATAAAAACATCCATAAATATTACAAACTTAAACATATTATGATTACATTCTGTACTAAAACGACGACGCTATACTCATCATCAACATCATGAAGGTTCTATCTACAGTCTGAAAACAAAGTAACAAAATATATATAGATATTAAAATATGTACAATACAGTGTGTATAGTACGTAACGTAGCTCAAAGAACGCTTGCCAAGCCCTGCCGTCGTCACTCCAGTTCAAACACTTGGCTGACATTAAAATAATTGTAAAATTCATGTATATTTGAGCAAAATTCAATCAATATCTTTACCGATACCGACATTGGTATATGGATATTATTATATTTATATATTTTTTTTGTGACGATAACAGTTACCGAGAAATGACCAAAACTTTTATTATTACTATAAAGTACACTGAAATTGGTCACGAAGCATTTTGTATTTTTCCAGCATTTTCATTTTTTCCTCGAGTATATAATAGCAATAGCAATAATATAATAATAATTAATACATACTTTAATTGTATGGATTTAAAAAAGGTTATTTACGATGTTTTTAAAGGTTATGTAGGTAATTCCGAATCTTTAAATATAATTTAACTATTTAATATTTTTACAAGAGTTTCTGGTATCGTTAATTTATAGGCAGGCAATTCCATCTGCATTTTTCAAAATCCGAAATATTATTAATGAAAGATTAATTTTTTCCCCTGCCTAAATCTGCTTTTATTTATTTTTTATTTTTCACATATGAAGTTATTAAAAGGATTTTACAAGCTCTCATTTGGCTGAAAAGAACGCTCAAGGCAGCAAGAGTAGCGAAAAAAATAAAAACTATATAACAACGCTTGTTCATAAACGTGTTTTCTTTTGTTAGCAAAGGATCAAAGTTCAACTTTCAACTTCAAGGTCAAGGTATCAAAATAAGAAATAAAATTATATAGTCAACAATCTATTATATATATATATATATATATATATATATATATATATATATATATATATATATATATATATATATATGTATATATTAAATATAAACGTGCGAATTATACAGAACTATTGTAAATGCAAATTGTACCCAATCCAGTAGAATTTCACAGCGTTTGTTATTATTGTTAATAAGGGAATCACATAAGTGTATGTAAATATTATAAATGATAGAGAGAAAAAACGAATATGAAGCCAATTATTTGTTTTCTCTTCAATTAGTAATAAGTAATAATTATATATGGTCTATATTTCAACAGTCTTGAGAAAAAAGAGATTTTTTTTTCTTCTGCCACATCATGCAAATATGGAATATTTTTTAAAAAAGTAGGTTACTTATCTAAGCGTTTGTATTCATAATCCACAGTGAAGCTTTAAATGATCCAGTTCTATACAATTTAAGGATGGCAAGTTCCTAGGATTTGAGAATTTTAGACAGATTAATAGTTGAAGATGTAGAAGCATTTTAGAAAAGCAACGCTAGTCATGAAATTTAGACTAAACCCCTCTACACTAAGGGAATCCGAATAACATAATGAGATTTCATTAGATGTAGCAATTTTGACTGGAGTCACACTTAATTATACAGTAACAACGGGTGCCTTTAGTGTGTGAAGAAGTGTAGCAATTGCAATTATTTGTAATATAAATAGAAACACTACCCTACACATAATTAATTGGTGGTTCTTCCTATTTCATAGTATATCGTTATTCGTTATATCTTTCATATAAGTAATGCAGTTAATATTAATTATTATTACTATAACTGTAGTCATATTACATAGTCTACCAAAGAGTAGCGTTGAGATGAAGTATTGTAGACTTATACTACCGATTCAGTATTTTTTTTAAATAACTACAAACTGTTCTCTACACGTCAGACTTAGACTTGTATCTGTACGATTGTAACTAGGAATATTACAGTATATTATTATAAATTTTCAGAAAGGACAATGCAAGATATTTACGTAAATATAATTAATAATATATAATAGTTATTTTTTATACTCTTCTTAACTGTAGCATGTAGTAACAATTCAGGACGTGCAAATATTTATGTTAATTACAATAATTATTACAGACCTACATACATAGTATGCGTATATTTAATTATATAATAGTTATTACAAATCAAATACGCACTGGACTTTAGTTTATATTTTGCTTTCTTCCAAATGAAATTCCAGTTATAGATACTCTGGTGTATCACAAGCGTGTGTCAGAAGATTCTCACGGCGATTGACATTTCTCACGTGTGAGCTGCCCTCACCTTGGCCTTCACTTTACAAAACTATCTTACTCTACAAAACAAAAAGACAGAAAATTGCCATAATGTGTATGTACATAATTATACACTAAAACAGGAACCCAGGCTCCAGTTTGGGAGTTACACGTGCAAACGGCATTCCGTAAACAGCACACACAGCACATACAGTTCATATTATAGTCTAACTACCACATCCCTGCAAAAACAACTTTAATCAACCTTCAATACAGAAATGTTCATTGTGTGAATAATTTTTTTAACCATATCAGGCTGCTTCTTATTTTATTTTGTTGTGGACCTTAATGTGTAGCATTAATAAATATAGTGAACCTACTTATTTGTGTACCCCATGCACATGCAATTGTACGGATTAGATATCAACTATTAGGACTCCTAGCGTACAATATTCTTTATTATTATTATATTGCACTTGATTCGTGGAGTTAAAATGTTTGCACAGCAATTGCCTAACCCTATACCTCTGGACTCACATGTGCCTTATTTGACTCCCCGAACAAAATCGGAAAGACAATTTGCTGCCTGGACTTTGAATCTGGAATTATCCTCTAATAATAACATATACACGTTACATGTAAATTTAATTTTTAGAAAGTCAAAATCTTGAAGGCTGTCCCTAAAATAATCAAATTCAAGGTGTATTATTAAGTCGAACATTAAATTATCTCAGCCTCCAGTCGACAATATTGCCGTATCACACATAATCACTAATAAAAGCACAAAAATCGTCGTTGGAGTGAAAAACGATGCAATGGAAATGGAATGGACTTCAAAATACCACATACCATGACCATAACTTAATCAACAAAATTGTATAATGATGGCACATATTGCTCTCTTAACCAATACCTTAATTAGCCCTTATTAACTCTATAAGTGCAAAATTTAAATTGAAACCCTATTCAACCTCAACTATATACTACTGTCTATTTTCATAATTTTTCTTTACACCGAGCGAGTATATGATAATCCTCAAGTAGCTTGTCACTTGTCACCACTGTAGCTGCAAGTCTGACTCTGCAATTGTGTATGCATAAATTGCACCCGACCTTAGCAGATATTTTGCCATTCTAAGTGAATATAATGAGATGAGATACATTGTTAGTTTATAATTGTCCTGCTGATCAATGGATACGCTTCTTTCTGCTAATGTTCTTCAAGGGGATTACAACAGTGCGAGGGATAAACTTGACGATAACAAATTAAAACCACAAAATACAATTCACAAGCAGAGCTCCAGAACTTTGAACATATTCCAATTCGTAAATCTATCTCATATCTGCATAATCCCGACTTTTCAAATTAATAACATAGATAATATTATATTATTCTGAAGCTGCAATACATTTATAAATATTTTTACATATGCATTAATTATAGTCGATGTATAACACAGATCGAAAGAATTGACAATACTGAGATTCATGCGTTCATGCGTTTTAAACACCTAACCACTCACTATGTAATTGATAGTAAATAATTTAAAAAAAATGGAATCATTAGAGAATTTAGTTATAATAATAATAGAATATATCGTAGTCTCAAAATTTGACGCTAACTGATTATGATACAACTGACGAAAGATTAAATCTGATTATCAAATACTATCAAAACCTAAAACTGAGAGCAACCACTATATTCAAGCACCATTTCTAAAAGACCAGGGTACCTGATAAGCTATCATTCCCATTATATTTTCGAAAAACGAAATTCATACAATTCACTCGGTTGAAAATTTTAAGGGCTGAGAAATTAAGGTAATATGCAAAACATCATAATTTTTGCTGTCTACTGTAAATTTTCCATCCACACCTTCCATTCCATTGGCCTTCATAAAGTAAACGATAGAAAAGTGTTGTGTTGCTGTATTCCTGTCGCACAAATTAAATTCAAATTAACCCACGCATCGTACTAATTGGAAATTAAATCCCACGAAAAATACAAGGACAGATTCATATCGTGTTATTTTAGCCTCTTTAAACTTCCATAGCTGAGATGAATTTTACAGAATGTGGAGGGAATGAAAGGAAAACGCATTTCTAGCTTCACCTAGGGTGGCAATCGTGTGGAAATGCGTTGTTCTTAGACAGTAATTTAGGTTACCTAAATTGATTTTGGTTTGAATTGGACGCAAAGGAGTACATACCTGTATCAGCGAAAAACATTTTAGAGAAAAACTGGACGTAAAGACATACATGGTTTCTTAAACTTGCTAGCAAACAATCATGACTATCCTTAAGATTCAATTCTGGTTTGGCTACTTGTTATACAATGCAAACTTTAATATAAGTACAAGTATAAATGATGTTTCCAAAACTGCTAACATTTCAAAATCTAGCCTATTCAACAGAAAATTCTCCGCACATTCAGTGAGTTAAACATACTAATTCCGGCGTCATAAATGCGCATCCATTCATTCATTTTGTTCAAATATTATAATTTAAATTACAGAACTTGCAGCAATAATGACTACAAATAAATCAAATTGAAATTTCAACGATGAATGTACTTGAAATTTTGAGCCTATTTTACATGCCTCTGTCAATGACATTCAAATTTTTAAACTTTTGACTTCGATTTGATTTCCATACCAATTTTGTGCTTCGAATTGAATCTAAGTACAAACCAATGAAGTCTATTATTAGGTAATTTGAACCATCAACAATTGATAGAAATAATGACTGAAATAATTTGTGCCCGACTCTATATTGTAGTAGTTCATATTTAGGTTGTGTAAATCAAACTCAACTTTTTTCAGGTTGAGCGGGACAAGTACATCCTCTTAAATATAATTTGGTAGGTATCTATTCTTCGCACACAGGTCATCGCCGGTCATGGAACAGTTACGTATTTTAAAGGCTACGGTGCAGGGTACCGGAAGTAATCGAACCTGAAACAGCCTGGTTGTTTTGGTGCGAAAAACAACCTAGCCGGGTGCTGAATCCTGACTTAATCGTTTGATCTATTTTCCTTTCCTGTCGACTTAAGTTTTATCATGTAAAATTTTGCTTCAGTCTGAGCGATATAAAAAAAATGAAGCGGTAACGTTACAAGCTTTTCCCCTGTTCATAGCCTTGTCAAGTTTTGAACTATATTTCGTGTTAAAAATAACTAGTAGTAAGAATAAGAGCGAAGATTCAAAAGAAGAAAATAAGAATATATAAAATGGTTAGGAATTTAAAAAAAATCATTTCCTTTAAAGCAGAGGGTAGAATGGTAGAAATATAAAAACAAATCAATCAGTTGGTTTCACACTCAAGCATAGCAGAAAACTTATTAAACTCCCATGGACAGAGAAGTTGTACTAGCAGAAAGGTTAACTATTGTTAATTATTATAACTAAAATTAGACCCCCTAAGCTAAGGTTTATTTTATATGTTGACGTATACGTAATGACGTTGAATGTTTTCAGATCATTGGAAATATATATCTTTGGAAACTAAGGTGGAAAATTATGGGCCATACCACGTGTGGACCTTTGGTAAGTTAACAATAATTTCGTGCGATTAACTGGTGACAGTGTTGTGTGAAAAATAACTACCCTAGGCCTTCAGAAGTTCTCGCAGCTTTTACTCCACGGCAATCAAAGGCTTCTGTGACTTGGTGAAAACTGCTCTGATCCTCTTCGCGGAATACGAAAGAAGGCATTGAGCACTAGCTCAGATGTAACATACGTAAAATAAATTTCTTCTATTTTCAAACCCAAACAAGTGATACTGACCGACGATACAATTTATATAATGAAGGGAGGAGCTCAATTCTTTCTTCGAGAAATATCTGGAAACAGTTTTCCATCACCAAACCAGTAGGTGACCATAAGGATTTGCATTGCCACAGCAAATACCACTGCCAGTACAGTGTTCGTGATTGGAAATGGCTCTTTTGGTGGCTTCGGTCTAGATAATCTCGCCTGAATACTGGCAACGGTAGTTTTCAATTGCTCTATCTGTTCCGACTGCTCCAGTTGACGAGCTAACAGCTGACGAAGTAAATCAATTAGCTGACGATTGCTCTCTCTGAAACAATAAATTACACAATGCTTTAAAAAATTTTCAAAGGTAAAGTTTAAGACTACAGTATTGACATCAAAAGTTTGTATTCCCCCCAGCATCTAATAAACAAATTATAAATTCATATATTCTTGATATTTTTATTATTCACCTCTGATGGAATGCTGGCACAACCTGGTCTTTTGGGCCATCAGCCCTTCGAAGCTCACGCTGCAATTAAAACCAAGTGCAATATTAAAACAAGATACAGAATAAACTGCCACACGCATGTCATACCACAAAAAACTGTGCTACATTGTGAAGGACTGTGGTATAATCTATTTGTCTTAATCACTAAGAATTTCTTAAATTTTGCCATATTTTTTAATATCGGTTTAAAATTGTACGCAAAATGAGATGATCTAGTACTCCAATTTTAATTTTGTGCTAACATTGCGTGTGAGAAATCTTTTAAATTATATTTGAATAATATTGGCGCCTGGCGCCTTATTCAGAGGAAACATAAGCATGAATTACATTTGTATTGTAGTATTATCAGGGAACTAATTTTGTAACAATCAATACCATCTAATGTAGATATGAAATTTATAACGCAAACGATGGCAGCACAAGTAAGAAAACTTTAATTCTAGAGCAACACAGGCGGACAAATATATAGTATCAACGAAAAAATTAAGTAGTGGGAAAAGATGTATAAGTAGTTGTATTTTTTATATGAGGAGTAGCAGGAGAAGAGATGCAACAAGGAAACAGGAGTGAAATTATGCGGACAGCAATAGGCGGTCTCTTAAAAACTTGTATGGTTTCGGTGGAGGTATCATGATCAGGGGATAAGGACAATGTGGGAATTACAACTCCATAGACTGCATCATTTACTTTTTCAACGGCTACAAGCGAAGAATTCCTCGTCACGGAAGAACTTAAACGCCTTAGTGTCTGAATGACATAGTTATGTTCAAACTCCATCACATCATTTCGGTCATCCCAAGGTCTTAGATCTTCGTGTTTGTATCGCCACGTGGCCCCATCCTGTAGGCAAACCAAACAAAGCGCCAAAATTATAATCTCGATCCAAGAAGCCACGCTTTGAAATTATTATGTATACATTAAGATTGGTTTTAATTTAATTTTTACTTACGTATGTAAAATATTTTGGAATCCAGTCCTCATTTATTTCTCTTCGATATTTTACTTCTAATCTTTGCCGTTCTTCCAATTTGGTTTTTTCAATAGTAGCAGCTTCCTGATCTTCATTTGTTATTGCCTCTGCGACTTTACTCCACAGATTCTCAGACTCATACTCTGTCTGTTCAGACACAGGTAAAGTGTAGCGTTTCAATCGATTCGATCTATTCGTATCATTTACTTCCCATAGAACTGATTCCTCCTGCAGCGAATAAAGACAAATATCACAATTATGACAACCACAATACGCAAAACTATCGTCGTGTATTTACTTAATACCCAGCTTCACGTAAAATATCTGCCAGAAGATGTAACACTAACACGAACTTACCGAAGTGCGTTTGTCCTTAATAGTAATTTTGTTGTCCCAATGTCCGTCAAGGATAGCCAAAGTTTCCCTTCCAAGTTTAATCTTTCCAGCAACCGCGTTTATAGTATCAGATCGACCCAGAAAACTCTGTCATTTCAACATAGGTACATCGTTTAAAATTGAAAATAAAATTTCCAATGGAAATAAGTTTTTTCGACATTATCCTCCAACAAGTGTCAGAAACTTCAAGCTAAGGACAGTTCAAATTAGGCTTTATTACCTTTAGTTTGAACTCAATCTCGGTAGAGTAACCAGTTTTGTCACAGACAATATTTACTGTGCCACCCAATTCCATGGACAAAGTCCCTACGAGAATTCCTTTGCAATGAGCAAATGGCATCGTGATTGTATAAATTTCCCCACGTGGTAATAATGTGAGGGATGCTTGGCCTTCTAATATAGCAGATGTAGAGTTACCTATAAAATAAATTTATTATGCATAAAGATGCCAACATTTTTCCATCCAACCTCTTTGGAATGTGTAGTGGTACAGAAAACCCAAAAATTCCTTACCATAAAACTTTGACTTTGCTAGAATTGCTGCTGAGATAACATATCCATCCTTCTTATTGGAAACGTAAAAAGCGGAGACAGGAGGATGATGAGAAACTTGTTCAGCCAAATAGAAAGTTTTTGACTTATTGGGATGCTCCCACATGCAGCGGAATGTTTCACCCAAAACTGGGTTGTAGGGTTTTTTTAAACCCTTTGGCTTTTTGTAAAATCCAGACAAATACCATCGGACAACAGATTTCATTCTTGTGAAAGCATCGTCCTCCGTGACAGCCCTAAACCAATGCATTAAATATAGCGAGTTAGAACTATTTAAAAGTCAAAAATAAATATATTATGCTATTTATTTTAATATAGCATGGCTTTGTAAATGGATTTTATATGCGTACTGAGATAACAAATTAGCATGGTAGTAGTAATCTGTAAGTTTATCCAGGAATGATCGGGGTTCAAGGATAAAAGTTGGCAATACGACTCGAGAAAGATCCATCCCAGGTCGGACTTGTTTCACCAAAAACCACAAAAGAGATTTATTCTCATCTCCCAAAACTTCCGTATGTTCTCCTCTGGACTAAAATAATAAAAAGATAATAATGATTCATATACCCATCAATTTTGAGCTGCAACGCATTTTTAATTCTTACTGTATTTTACAGCCACAGCAGACATCTTCCACTGTAAAGCCCTTTTTGTAAATTTTAAATTAAGATAAAACTATGAAAGAACTCTTACACACGAAAAGTTTTCCTCCGTCCTTTTACTATAGCTGCTGTGAGGAGGAATTTTAATATCAACAGATTTTGTTCGATGTCGCTCTTCTTGTATCTGTCCCAATAATTCACGTCCGCCATCCCCATTTTCGTAATCAGGTCTGATACCTTCTGTGTCATGATCTTGATCAAAATCTGAGTCATGACTATGGTCTGGATGCTCTTCCACATGGGAAGTGTCTGTATCCTCAGAATTGCTTCGGTTTGCTTCAGTCTCTCCTTCCCCATCTCCATCATAAGGAGACCATTCTTGCATTAATAAATCTGTAAAATAGCAAACATCAACTATTAATATATTTACATATGGCAACTTTCCCATGTGTCATTTATCTCCTTATAGGGTTGAGTTAACACCAATGAAGACATACCGAACACTCAAAACAACCATGGAATAGTCACGTCTTGTAGATTGTAATTTATAGATGCTATCTATACTCAAACATGAGCCATCGTTTGAAATTTTTCGTAGCCAGGTACGTATGAAGGTTCAGTGGGTCGAATGTGTAATAATAATGTGAAATGCTTTTTAAATTTCAAATTAAACAGCACAACAGTTTTTGGCCGCAAGTTTGAGATTAACTGATATTAAAGTTAGCATGCTATAGGACAGGAATAATATTTACCGATACATTCTGCGGATTTAAACGTCCATACTCACGTTTAACAAATGTTTTTCTTCTATAGCATTCAAGAATTATTATATTAATAAAACCAACATGCCTTTTAACAACTGATCACTGAGTGGTTCTTAAAATCAAAAATTGAGAAGAAATTGAACAATAAATTCAATACATACAAGAATTTGAAATTATTACTGTTAGTTTGAAATTTTACGAACAGAAACTACATCAGTGAAAACGTAATTATTAGCACTGAATATGGAAATCAGTTTGCAGGTTGGTTACAGTGTGACGGCGACGGCGGAAATTATTTATTTACGTCTGGTGACTGGTGAGGCGAGTAAAAGAATCTTATAATTATATTACCCAATATCTATATTGGCAATAAGCATAAGTAAAATTGAAAACATGCAATTTTTTAAGAGAAAATATGCTCTTCAATACACTTTCACCGTGATTTACCCATTACAAACATGTGTATCTGACTGACTTAGGGCGAAAATCAGCTATATGAAAAATGTCATTTATTACCCTCAGTTTCAGTTACATAATTAATAAGCAGAGGAACATAAGCATTGAATATCATTATCCAGTTGTAACAAAAAATTAAAAAACACAAATAAAAATAATAGCAATGATTACTTCGAAGTTCGGAACTTTCAAATCTCTTTCGATTTCGAACGTCAGATCTACTGCAAATTCCAATTATCTGTTCCGTAACAGTAGTTTGAATCGCACGATCACACCATTGCATTGTATTCTACACAACTCATAAGTCGAATTCTGTCGAATGTAGAATGTATTTTCTAATAATAAATCCATTTCTAAACGCCCCTTGAGATACTGTTACTTAAGATCCCTTGATTTACTGTTTGCAACGAAACTACAAAACCTCATCTGGTGAATCTGCTCCAAGGCATAATTTAAATATTTGTTAATCTTTCAAGCTACTACTAATTCTTCGGGTTCCTTTAAAATTATTATTCACAATTTTCCCAACACGGATGCAAAAGATTAAAGAGTATTAAGTTTGTTTACATTTTGAACAGTACGGAAACCTGTCTTCAGGCTTCAAGCTATGACAACTGAAATTTATTCTTTAACCCTACGATTACGACCGACGAATAGATAAGCAGATTAAACTAGCCCTAAAGAATTAAATTAATGTTCGTAGTAGTTTTCCTATATTGTGATACTACAAATTTTTGATTACTAGATATATACACAATACACAGTAGCTATATAGATATAGAGCAATAATGCGCTCACACTTTTTTTATATACTTAATAGTAGGCTAATACTTAATGCAGCACGAAAATTTAATACATTTAATTATAATTATTTATAAATTATCATCAGAAATAAAAACCTGATCTGATTTTGTACGAAAGAATGGGCACATTACATAATCAATATAAGTATAATTACAACAGCAACAGAAGAAAAAAAACTGGAAACATACATGGTGTACTACCTGCTTCGTTCTCAGTTTCCGTTTCATTTGACATCTTATCGTCCATGATGCAATCAGAGCGGGTGGACCGTACGAGTAAAGACGAACATCTGTAATCATGACCATAAATATATTATAACAAAAACAAAATTAAAAAACCGCATCACTAGTCAGTATTTACATGTGTTTCTTAGTAAATTTAATTAAATACTTAAAGTGCAATAGTTAAAGTAATACTTATGGGTATGGGTATATTATAAAAAGGAAAATTAAGGCAATGCCAATTTTATTAATTAAAGGAATTTCTAAGGTCACAAATTTAATGCATTCGCAATTATTTTACCTTCCTTCTGCATCGCATACGAAGTAATTCATCCTATCTAATTATATGTATAGCAGTGAAGCTGTTACTTTGGTTTTGGTAAGTGGCTCTGAACTGAAGACCAGGGCACACCGCAAGGGAGGGTCAAAATCAGGTACTAATGAAATCAGTGATTATATTAGGATAATTGTCGTTAAAATGCAACGGCTCCTATTATAATGTTAATATAGCCAGAACCAAAATTTAAAATATGAACAACTAATCCACACTAAAAAAAATGGCACAATATTATATCCGTAACAGTAATTTGGATCTGGAACTGAAGGTCTCTATAGTATATAGTATTACGAAACGAAATAGCAAGGAGGTGCCAGGGTTGAATCACAATTCAAACTGACTATCTTGAATGTCGTCAATTTCAAACGGCTGAATTAAAAACCCATGGAGGGTCAGCAGAGTACTGAGTAAGTCATTAGCTGATTCGTCTTAGAGGAATAGACACGACATAGAATATCATTATTGGTCTCAGAACACATTCAATATCCACTTTATCAAATAATGAACAAGACAGCCGTTGACGACGTTGAAAAAATAGTAATAAAATATTCCAATTTAATGTACACTCTCCACTCAATAGTATGTACTTGAGATACAGAACACCTGGACAGTGATCCAGAACCGCGTTCCAGCTACACAATGTAAAATCGCTTAGCAGAGACAAGCTAAAGTGGTATGGATGTAAATCCCTCGGTCGTATATTATCTACACGTAACTAAGTACCACAATTCACAATAACTATGCATAACAAAATACCAGTGCCAGAGCCAAAACTACCGGCACTTCCAGAGACCTTCCAGAGTACCTTCATGGTACTGTTTGCTTTTCGAATACAATACGTAGCGCTATTCCTTTAAGAATTTCCGTTCCGGTGACAGTTCTAGTCAAGCACATCAATATCAATAATATTTCCCAATAATGGTCGATAAAGTATTTCTACAAAAGCCACAGGAACACTACTAGCTACATCCTATACTGTCCATACGCGAATACTTTACTTTCAATGAAATTGCTTACATGTCATGCTACAGGGAATGAGAAAAACATCTTTATTATTTTTATGTCTCATAATCCCATGACATAATTATAATATTAGCATAGTGTGTATATGTACATTGCAAATCAACCAATGAATCCGTCTATTTATTATTTCAAAGTAATCCGTATAAATCTACCAATAAATTATAATGTTATAAAGCACTTCATGTCAGTCTTCACAGGAAGCGTTTGTTCTTCTTCACTGAATATATAATGAAGAGCTACGTAGGTACTTGTGATCCAATAACATATCAAGTCGTATAAACCGAAACCGAAAACAGAAACAAAATACATAATCGCTGAATAAGGCAAATCCCATGCAGACAAACAGTATAGACACATAAAAGTGGAAACTAAAATGCCAACAAACCAAGCCCATCATTCGAACTACACGCCATGGTTCCGATTAAATGATTCGCAAGGGAAAAAATCATAAATACTTCAAACTCCAAAACTGTATATGAACACGTCCTCTATATAACATAGCAAAGATTACTTCAAAAACCAATTCAATCCACGAATAAAACACCTCGCGGATACGCTTATTGCGCTACTTATCTAAAAAATACATGTATGCACGTAAGACGATGCTGCAAATTCGATTTAAAATTTGAAATGAGCGTGTACCTTAAGTCTTAAGCTTCTGCAAATGACTATCACATAAAAATCTATCGACCCGTTCATAAGTTTTCTGACAAACGTATTAAAGCATCCATGCACGCATCACGTTTACTCACTAAATATTTTAGTAAAGGACAACAACACTGATAAAAGAAGTAATTTTTGTGTCCATTATATTTGTTTAGATACCGTCGTCAAGGTATACATAGGTAATAACAAACCACACAGAATATAGTGACAGTCAGTCTACATAGTATGCTTCTACGCTGTTTGTGTAAACTTTTGTACACGGACACCCGGGTATACTTACAACTGCCACATTTCTTTGCACCTATATTTTTGCGAAAAGAAAAATTCGTTGAAGCTACAATATTCAAATATTCTAACTACTAGCGTAAGTTAATTTCAAGTGGAATACAGGCATGTAAGTGTAATTTTAGCGAGCAGCATCTTACTCACAATTTGCCGACAAAGCCAATCACTTATACCGACGTATATGCAGTTTTTTATGCTTGGACAAAGAAGATGTATTCACCGATATCGATAATTGCTGCAATTGCCGATATCGGTGAACACATCTAAACTATATCTTTCATCGTCGGACAATTACAAAAATTTACGACAGAAAAGTAAAGTTCTGTGAGAACAGAACTGATTCGGAACACAAATAACAAGGTAATAATGAGTTCACCGCATAGTGAATTAATAATAAGCTCCACTACATATTCATTCAGAGTTTAACTCAAAATAATTCTGTACAACAATTAGTAATTAACTCGCGACATTTCTGTTACAATGTCGATTTCATGACACCAATAATAATAAAGGAAACAACTTAAATATGGGCATTTTATAGACTCACGTTAAGGCTAATTCAAGTCCATCCATCCAGCATTTGCCCTGATCAGCTGAGGGTGCTCGACATATTAAGTACGTCGTGGGTAGCGGTTGTACTACCGCCCCAATGGCTTCTCCTTCCGGTCCCTTCGCAGCCCAAATTGACTGTTCCAAGGGATGAAAAACTTTGAAGCAGAAGCCATCTTTCTTTGACGGACGTTCTATCACTTTGCAACAGTTAAGAAGAACAGTTGCAACCCAATGACTGCTCTACAAGTTCAAATCCCCCAAACAAATAAAATCAGAATCCAAACCACTTTTTAATTTTACAGTTAAGGTTAAACCACAGAAACATGTAATGAAGTTCCATACTCATGCGTTATCGTACAATTTAATGTTCCGGTTTTTGTATTTGTAATCTAAAATGATTTGCAAGTCACACTCAAGTTTATATTTGGAAAGAGTCGAAGTGTGCATAGAATTTTGCTACACATATAATGTCCTTACTTTGACTTTGTTGCTTTTGTACAATAGGAGCAAACCAGGTTTTAACACAGCCCATAATTTGGTCCAGCCTTTGAGCTTTCCACGAACTTTAAGAGAACCCGTCAATATGATAATTGACGGATCCTTAAGTGCAGTTGTTAATTCTTGAGCCACACGCTGCTTTTCCTTTCGATAATTTTTACGTTGAACTTTATATGACAATTCCTGAAAAAACAAATAGCAAAAAATCATTTAAAACCATTCATTTTATTTTCTATAGAAAATAATAACAATGCAACAAAGACAAAATATTTCATCCGCTCAATTTATTAGTCTTTCCAACACTAGACGATTGTATGTGATGTTTTAAAGTTGACAATTTTTCCGCAATACAAAGCATTATCAATAAGCATCATTGGAGCTACATTTGAATTTTGAGATATAATTCCTCAGTCGGAAAAATCGATTGCATCCTAATTCTACTCTAAATTGTTTGATCCCGCTTTCAAAGTACTTTTTGTGCCATAGGCCAACTAAAGGTAAAGAGTTACATTCTTTTGCATATACCCATTTGACATTTAATAATGGTATTATAAGATACTCTAAAAGTGCAGAACTCTTGCTCACCTCGCTTAAGTAACTGCCGATACCAACAACATCAATGAAAATTACAGACAAAAGAGTATAACCGAATCGAGCTACGATGGATTCACACTTTTATCAAGGTGATTGCACTGAAGAAGTACTAGGCTCTCATATATTCGGGATATTAAACATATGTAAAAGCAAGGAAGGCATAATTACTGGTGCCAAATCTCGTTGTAAGGTTTCAATTTTGCTTTAATGCCAAGCAATTAATTCAAATTTATTTAAGTATGGTTTTACTCAATAATCTTGTCAACGGTAATAACTGACAATGCACAATGTACGAGTACGTCGCCCCCCCCCCCCCTCCCAGCTATTTTGAATGACAAAAACTTGTGTCTGTGTATAATTATGATAAAACCGGTTGTAGGACAAATTCCCCCTGGACAAAGTCTCCCCGGACGTTTGACCCCCGGACATTTTCCCCCTATAAGTAACAGCGGACATTTTCCCCCCCGGACTTTTTCCCCCTATAAGTAACAGCGGACATTTTCTCCCTAGTACTAAAATGCAACAACTGGTATGTGGTATTTCACTACTGTGTAATAAAGGTGCATACTTTGAGAAGTAACTCAATGTTGTAAGCTATAGGACTAGGAGCTGGTCTTGAGTATTATTTCACGATTTGCTTACTAATTACTATGTAAATTTTAATGTTCTGCAATTTACAAACCTACGCACATTTACATACTTTTAATTACTATGTTTGCTGATCTGACCAGCAAGGAAATGGTTATAAACAAATGCGCTTCGGTTGAAGTTTTATTTTATCAGTGTCCATCAAGAACTCGAAGCAGTGTCACTGTCTTAAAATACTTACTTCTGAGTATTTTAGTAGAAATTGCAATGGTTTTAGAAATAATTAAAACAGCGTCTGGTGGGAAAAAAATCGCATTCGAAGAGTTAATAAAGTATATTTTGCATAGAATTTGTGAGATTATATAAAATCAGTGAGAATAAAATTAAAACATATTCTTATAACCCAGCATTTCATAAATCATCACTTAATCTTACGACACATAACATTTACGAGTTTGGGGGGAAAATGTCCGCTGTTACTTATAGGGGGAAAAAGTCAGGGGGGAAAATGACCGGGGGGAAAATGTCCGGGGGGAAAATGTCCGGGGGGAAAATGTCCGGGGAGACTTTGTCCAGGGGGAATTTGCCCGATTACCATAAAACCGTGCAACCAATGTATAACAAGGCAAAAATAATGTCAGCATATTCAATTTCAGGTACCAAATACTTGCAGTGAAGAATTGTAGCATTCAATGTTCTGTGGCTAAAAGCGTTATTCAAAAATTATGCATTTTGCGTACACGTTATATCATATCATACATACATCACACAATAGAAACATTTACAAATTTTCGAAGCCCTATCTTTTTAAATTAAACTGAGAAGAGAGTGGTATACTGATATGCATGATCGGTAAAGTAAAATTCCGTAAACTGAGATTAACAAAGCCTGCTTCTACAATTGCTTCAACTAAAAACTTTAAAATATTAAATAAAATAGGTATTCGATAAATATTTCAAAATATATAAAAGAAATTCACGTAAATTTTAATCAACCGAAACTAATGGATAGAAAGCAACGGGCCTAAATTAACCATCTCCAATTATTATGGAACAGTAAATTCTAGAAATAGCTGCGATAATAAATACGAAATACAACAGAATAATAGAATCCACAAGCAATGTTAGCGTTCAGGCTCCAAGCCATTTTCAGTATTATACTCCAGCCACACCGCATTAAGCGGTTACCTATCGTATAGATACAATCTAAAATAAAATGACTAGAGCACATATTTTCAACGATTCGTATTTTTCAGCAAGCTACACGAATAGCATCAACTTCAAGCTAATCAACTCTGCACCGCCTGAACAAAAATACATATCAGCAGTTAGTATGCGAACATAGCTATTTGACTTTGACACTAAAAGAATAACTATTTACGCGCGAGGGAAATAAATCTTTATACCTTTATACATCAACTGTGATATATGTATACTTGTTTTAAGAAACTCGAGGAATCTAGTTTCATATAATATAAACACGAACATCCAATCCTTTTGTAATTCCATTTCCTATGAAACCCACAATCACAAAGAACCGTAGATTGCAGATTGTGGACCTACAATGAGCTTCTCCTGACAACCTTGTATTTTGTATTATAAATCTTTCATCAGCTAAGCCACAGAGCTAAGCTCTGTCTGTATTGTGTGTAGAAATGTACAACTTGGCAAGCAAGCATATTGCGTCTAAAGACAGCAAAACAGAATACGGAAAGTGTTCCACTAACACAAACTGACTTCGTTATATTATTGATTCAATTCAAAGAGTATTAAGTTATTTCAGTTGATTGTGTTCCACCTACCTACTTCTGAACATGTGGCAGGATTACAAAAAAATACTATAACCACATATGAAACGAATATAGTTAGATACGTAAGATAATCGGATAGGAAACACATTAAGAAAGAAGACGGATTGCGAAAATATGAAATGCGTGCTATATGCAGAGCATGACAGTAAGGCGTGCATTACCTATTTGATTATTATTATTAATTGTATTTCAGCCCTGACAGAATATATTGCATCCTGAAGAACATAAACAAACGACACTAACTTCATTTTTCTACAATCAGAATCCACTATCTAACTTTCCTACTAATTTTAAAAAAATTACTAGTTAGTTTACCCATCAAACTCGAACTGTATACGCCTACTTGAAAGTATATGTAACACGTTAAACATTTTGACACAGTGCTGCTGCAGCAAAAATATTGATTATTCCTATCATTCTGAAAGTGATACCTCACAATATAAGCACTGTTACGAAACTTAAATTATTTTTAATCTTCAAACCTTAATTCTTTAACATTTGAAAGTGAACGTCGAGAAGTTCTTGTTTTTGATTGTAATAACCGTACAGTATGGTTTGTGTTTATTCTTCACTTACAACGACAATACATACTAATAAATTATAGATTATCTACAATCTGACTAGCAAGGGAATGACGCGACATGATACACCCAGATTTCAAAGAGAACCATTTAAAAACATCAGGCTACTTTAGAATAGCACAGAACTAAAGTAACTCGAGTGAATTTTGCGTTGTATGGTCGCAGTGACCCCCCAATGTTTTAAAAAATTCAAATTTTGAAACTTTGCCGCCCTATAACTTCTACAGTTCTCGTCAACTTTTGATAAAAGAGTTTTTCTAATCCTTGCGCTATTTTATAAAAAGTAATTTCAGGTTTTAAAAATTTTTGATTTAAAAAAATAATATTGTTCTTAAAATATAGCCCTCAAAAATACTATTTAAAAAAAATCAAACAAAAAATAAAAATTTTCGAACTTTACAAAATCCTGAAATTGCTTTTTAAAAAATTGACTAAGGATTAGAAAAACTCAAATTTTATCAAAATTGGATGAGAACTGTAGAAGCTACAGGGCGGCAAAGTTTCTAAATGTAAATTTTTTAAAACTTTGGCGGGTCACTGTGACCAAGCAACGCAAAATGTACTCGAGTTACTTTAGATCTGTCAACAGTAGCCTGATTTTTTTTAAAATGGCCCTCTTTGAAATCTGGGTGTATCATCATGTCGCGTTATTCCCTGGTAAGACTATTGGGTTAAGCCTTCAACTAAGAAATACACTAATAAGACTAAGAAATTGTAAGAAATATATTTTGATGTCGATCTCTCCTTGACTGTGGTAGAATTACATAAATGGAATATAGCGTTATGAACTCACGAACCGCAGCTACACGTTGCATATGAACTTGCTTTATATTTTGCATAAATATATGTGTGTTTCATTTTTCAGTCTTACTGTCCTGTCATAGCATGGTTCACCGTTTTGTCATTCTTATAAACTTTTAGATAAACAACAATCAAAAGCCAACCTCCACCTGCAGGGTCACGTATAAGCCAATAAGCGGATTCCATTTAAAATTTCAGGAGAGGGATAAAATTGACATTGAGTACAAACACAAAACATATATCTACAGTTGACAACTTTTTGAGCGGGTGATTATTTCATTACATCCCCTAAGTACATGTAATTAGGTACATGTAGTTATATGATATGTGATTAATTCTTGTTGACTTACCTTTTCCTCCAGTGGTTCGTCTCCCAGTATAGACCCTATTATACATAATAAATAATCCCCGTTAGAAGTTAGTGTGGTTAATTTCAATAGATGCACAAATATTACTGTACTCAATTAAGTCTACATATGAATTTTTGAATAAAACATTACAGGTCGTAATAGTAATTACTTATTACAATATGTACAAGTACACTGTACAGTATTTATAGAATCCATACTTATTTTCCATACCATGGTTTAACCAAAAGCTATTTATCATTACACTCGTGCCATCAGTCGATGACTTTGCACATATATGAAATTGATTTTATAAACCAATAATCAATTAATCAATACGAATTCCCAGGAAGGTAAAATGAGAATATCATAAACCGTTCGCTAACGAAACTTAAAAACGAAGACCATCTATTTTTTTCTATAATTTCGGTAAGAGCATAATTTTTTCGTTCCTTGTCGTCCGTATAAAAACAATGACAGTAATTCTAACAACGATATATTCACATAAGCGACAAAAATGAAAATTCAGGATGACGTGGCGTTGTTTAGATTCTCAATATGTATATACTCCATGCATTCCATCACATGTATAGAAGGCAGGCCCGGATCCAATGGGGTGGCATCCGGGCAGTTGCCACCCCCGAAAAGTTTTAATTCGTTGTAGATAAGACGGGAAAGTTCGAAAAAACACAGTAATGTGGTGTATTTTTTACATTTGCCCAACCCGAAAATAATTCCTAGATCCGGGCCTGATAGTCACCACATAAGCGCTGCGTCCGTTGACTCACGAGCAAACGGCAAGACCCCATTCTCTCGGATTTTAACCAAATGTAGTTAGTCGAATTAAGCATCGTTGGTATAGTCTAGGAATATCCAAACATGATCCTCATACGGACGTTTACTATTTAAAAAAAATTTAAAACAAAATTTAAAAAACCTCGAAATTAAAAAACTGATTTTTCTTATGGCATTTAACATGGCAATTTTTGAAAAGCACGGGTCCACAGTATGGATTTTTGTTTATTTGGCCAAAAAATAAAAATTTAGTTTTTGTTATATTATTTCGTATCCCATATGCTTAAACATACTTGACGATACTTTGAATGCAAACGGTTCTATCTACAGTTCATTTGCATCAGTTTTAATTTTTAAACTAACAAGGAAAGTTCACGATATGGGCACCGACTTTCAATTTAAGATTATGTGCGTTATATAGCCCTATGGCTGTAAGCAAACGCACTACTAATCATTTTTGTCACAGGTCACGTGTATCGAGGTCATAGGTCATTTGCGGAAAAACGATCATAGGGGGGACCACGTTTTCAATTTTAATTTGCATGTTAAATCCCATAAGAAAATTTCGTTTTTTTATTTCGCGAAGAATACCCATTAACGCTATAAACAAGGAAAAAACAACTCCGTAGAAACTTTTGTCATTAAATTTGTTTGGGGTCGTCCATACATGACGTAATCAAAATATTAATATTTTTTAGGCCCTGCTTTTCAAAAATTGCCATGTTAAATGCCATAAGAAAAATCAGTTTTTTAATTTCGAGGTTTTTTAAATTTTGTTTTAAATTTTTTTTAAATAGTAAACGTCCGTGTATGCGGATCATGTTTGGATATTCCTAGACTATACCAACGATGCTTAATTCGACTAACTACATTTGGTTAAAATCCCATAGAATGGGGTCTTGCCGTTTGCTCGTCAGATGCTTTTAAACTAAGCAAGCAAAAAACAAATTACTACACTTGGGACAACTCTGCAACTTCGCATACGACTACATACTCTATTTCAATTTATTTGTTCACCTGTTTAGTCAAATCAGAATTCGTAGGGCCAATGTGCGAAGAAACCACTAGTATGCATGAGTTTAATTCTACCTATAAGTAAGGATAATTTAACACCTTTTGAAAATCCTAAACGAAATAAGACATGTGACACATCATCTTACATCGCCATTTTGAAAACGAATTTGAAAATCTAAAAGCTCTTGAAAAATAAAAAACGCCGAATTTTCTCAAAATTGGATTTTTTTCTGAAACCGTGTTTTTTTTTATCGTAAAAACGAGTTTTTTAATTGTTCAGAAACGTCTATACATGGAGATAACCTTTTGGGACAAGATTCTACTGCTAATTACCGTTCGAATGGTGTATAACTTATATTTGCAGTGAGTGACTGGTAGTAATATAAAACTTCAGATTTGGAGGGGAATTCAAATTTTCTTAAAACTAGGTCAAACATTAAATTTTGCCATCTCGGCTACCGTGGCATGACGGCTAACCCTATTGTTACGGGTGCCATGCAAAGCAAAAAACAAGGGCTGTAGCCCTTGCTATAATATTTATTCCTACTCCATACATTAATATGCATATAACTACGTACTTACTCTCTTCTACCTACTAGCCATACCTACTCTCTATCGATAACGAAATAATTATTCACTTCAAACAAAGCAAGAAGAAAAGTTTCATATGTAAGTTGCATCAATAATCAATTTACATCTATAAAACAAGCCCATACCCGGTGAATGAGGACTTTTGTTGAGGGAGTCTGAGGATCCATTGTGAGTTTGGCTTCCAAACTTTGGAAGAACGACGTGAAGGCTCGGCTTTCGCTTCAATTCTACGAAAGAAATAATATAGTTATAAATGACTGCCACATTGTTACATAGCGAATTATTCAAACTGTGGGTACTTCCTGGCCATACATGATACATATTATAGCAATAAACGTTAAAAAAAACAAAAACAAAACGTAATTCCGTATTTCAATATTATATTCTACTTATTCCATAGTCTAATAATGTGGGAACCACGTAAAAGTTTCATACTAATTAAACCTTCAAGGTTCTGTAACCCTTATTTTCATAATAGCTTAGCAGCGAAATAAACGTTTAAAAATTAATACTATTTTTCTGTAAAATCTACCTATAGACATAATTTGGAAGCCTCATTTGCATTTCTCAACAGAATAAGACATGCGATACATCATTCTGAAGCCCTTGAAAAGTAGAAAATACAAACCCCTTCAAATCTGAACACTGTTCCATTGACAATTTTTATTCCGTTTTTTAAAAAAACATTGCAACTGAAGTTCCAACTAAGTATCTAAGTGACATAACTGACAGGTAATCTAATTTTACTAGTCACTACCGTTATTTTGATGCAGGGCTTGTTACAGAGAGTAACCGGTTGAAATTTGACATTTTAGATTAGACGAAAATTCAATTATTCCATTTTTTTTAAACTAGCTTAAATGTCGCTATAATCTTTACAATTACCTTCGCATGACAGCTAACCCTATAAAAATTATATCTGAAAAAATGTTGTAGGCCTACTTAGATGATATTTAGAATCTTGCACAGTTTATACTGGAAAAATATAACCAACTAACGCAGAGCGCTCATTGTAAAAGTTAGAAAGATACTACTTATATGATAATTTAAAATCGTAAACATTAAGGTCAAGTTTACGTCCAACATCTCCGCAGTGTATGAATATATCAACATTGATGCTGACGTTGTACCTAGACTTTAGACGCAATACGGAAAGTCCACAGTTGCGGTAACTGTACTTCCTTTTCACCAAGTTTTCGTCTTCAATAAACTACAATGCGTTACATGCATATTCACACTCCGTAACAAGCAGATAAAGTATACACTGGACTAAAATATAACCTAAAAAGGAACATTTAATCGAATCATCTAAGCACGCAATTCATATTTATACGCACTGCTTGGGGTGGGACTCACATACCCTCGTAAAAATTATTGATGGTACCGTGTAGAATCTACATGGAAATGTCCCTTTTAATTACAAGATCAGTTTTTCTCGCCAATGCTGTCGTGAGTCTTTTTATTTTCTAAGTAATCCTTGCATAACATACTCTTTGGAATAATTGGTCATTACAGTAAAAAATGTCATTTGGCTCAGTCATTGGCATTCCTATTTAAAATAAAATCCCCTTTTTCTCCAGTCGCAGACCAGATTTCGGGTTATTGTTATTTGACAATGCGACAAATCGCAAGTATAAAAAATACTTAAATTGCAGCAGCATTTTTAAATGTTAGCTTAACCACCGAAGGGCATTATACAGATACGTAATGAATCTACGGATCCACATTTCACTGGGTTGATACCTACATAAAAAGGCTTGGGTTGAGCGTACACATATACAAGTAGATTTCACACGATGCATTATCAGCGACATACCATTTACATAGCGAATATTTACCAAGATACGTACACAATAAGATATTATAAATTGTGGGGAATTTGCTACAATTGCACGCGGGTATTTAATAATGCGCGGTCCCATAATAGTATGCGGCCTGTTTCTACTATTTAGCATGCAACAAATTTTGCTATGGTCAAATGTTAGATAGTACTCGGGTGCACTATTTCAGTAAATACGGTAAAATTTAAAATTTAAAATAAAAATAACTGGGAAAATGTAAGAAAAAGTAATTGTGGAAATGAATAGAATCCCTAATAAAGCCCCTGTCATAAAGAAACTAGAAGAAATTTGCTATGGAGAAGAAAGTACCAGTGGAAATTCCCCCAAAAATTAAATACTACATTGAAGAATGAAGGAAACCGTGGGAAAGAAAACTTACTGGGGAAAGGAATAGAAAGGTAACAAAATTCAGGTTATGTAATCTTACAAAAACGGAGAGCTGTCTACCTCAGAAGGAGATGACAATCAATTCAGGAATTAGTTAAAGAAAAACTCAACTTTTTAGGGCTACATATTGCAACCACCGGCAGGAAAACATTTCCATGTAATAAATAGTATGTATATGAAATTCATTTAAAAACTTTAATTTTAACTAAGGCCATCATAGTAGAGAAGGGCAAAATTCAAAATTACTATTTGTGTACATAAAAGGTCAGAGGAATTAACCTTAAGGAATTCTCTAATTTGCAATAATCATCCACACGGTCACTGGACCTTGACTAAATTTTATTCACAGATGAGATTAGATTTCAAAAGCAACAAAATATTTTAGGGCCGCAGACCGCAGTATTAACAGGTAAATTGGACATACAATTCCTATGCATATTAAATCTGTAATCATTTAATTCATATGTTCTTATAGATTAGATCCCACATCCCACCACCCGAGGAATTTCTTGTGGCTGGTCATGTTAATCCACAAATAGCGATTAATAAAATATTGCCGCAGATGACGCTTAAGCTAGCTGTATTAGCAAGGAGGCAACATGACGGAACCAAAGTTCTAGGGTTACATTGCGTAAGACCGTAGAAGTTTTGTTCTGTCACTGCTCCTATCGTCAGTTGAAATACATATAATTCTGTACTTCGTTCTATAGTGTCCCACCACACAACTGCATACAAATAGAGCTAGAGCAAAAATAATATATTATTGAAACGAAAAAGTTGAGGAGTAGGATATGACGAAAGACTACTGTACAACGTGTATAATAATAATACTAAAATTTAAAAGCATTCATGGTATGAAAATAAAGTTTTTTAAAACTTGCGTAAAACAAATACGAGGAGAATATAGTCGGTGCAGGGAACGAAATATACACATTAAAATGAAGAAATAAATCTTACTATACTAATAAGGAAAAATACCTTTCCAGCTATATTGAGAAACACCGCAGCAGTCCCACATGGTAAGCAGAAAGAATGAGAATAATATAGATAGTAACAGTCAAGTTTCTTTAGGTACTAGCTACTGTAGAAAACGATTTTGCAAGACGGAATTTATATAAGTAGCGAAACTTTCTCAATAAAATAGCAAACGTAGGAGAATCAAGAACTGAGTCATTAAATAACCAATACCGATGCTACAGATAGAGTAGGATAATATTATGAAGCACAAAAGCACAAATAATACATTTTTTTAATGAATTTCAAAAACATGAAAATGCAGTTAAATTCAGCCGTACCATAATTTAGGTCTCACACATTTTAGTCCCTACGTTAAAAAGAATATTATTATACACTGGTAGTAGCAAGGCTAAGAAATTATCAAAATAAAAATAAAAATGCTCTAATATTTTAGTCAAATATACAACCAACAACGATAGCGATGAAATGTTAGAACTATAGGATATCATAATTTCCTTGAGCTATACTTGATCGGAAAAATGGTCAAGAAAGATACGGAATTTTATTTGTTTCATAAACCTGAGTTTTTAATGGATGATACGGTTGATGCAGACGGGGTGGTAAATACACTGACACTGCTATTGCTCACACTCACACTTGAGGAAACTGGGGTGTTTGCAGCAGAATTTTTCGTGAACGCAGTTAAAAGACCGGAGTTTTCGGGTGGTGAGTGTGAATGAGAAACACTTGTTCTAGGAGGTGTTTTACTGATACTCACTGGATCTGAGGACATAGTGAGGTGACTGAACTTTTATAATTGTAAATTCAAAATAGAAAAAAAACTGAATTTTGTAGAACTTCTGAGTTTCAACTTTTAATGATTTTATGTTTTATATTTCATTGCAATAACTCCTTCAGTCTCTCTTTTTTTAAAGTACTTGTAACACTTCACACTGTCAACTGTAGAATTGGTGAATGTACTACACACTCTTGGCTCTTATTCTCGTAGCTTGTTGAAACCCAAGTTTAGGTGTTAGGGCATACCATTTGCGACTTGTGACGGGTAGCGAATGGAAAATATTCACTAATTAAGCTAGTCGGTAATGAATATCATCAAGAATTTAATGTTGACGCTGACATTTACAATTGACACATGAAACAAACGCAGTACTTTTTTCAGATGTTGAATGTTCATAATAACTATATTATTCTACAGATATTATGTATTCCCCATGTCTGTAAGTGCACCCCTCACCCTCAACTGTGTGCTACCTCAGAAAATTCCATCCACTTCGGTGGCCGGTCGTGGTGTCATAACCATGGTGTGTATGATTGACTGTCTCGGTTTTTCAGATTAAGATTTATTGGTCATTCCGAGATCCATTCAAAAACAAAGTATTGTGCAGTAGAGTGGTAGCGGTAGGCGGATAAGAAAAGCACAATCACGGATGACTTAATTGAAGCACTTGCATTAAACGTTAAAAGTTATATAGGTGAGTACATTTAACGGTAGTGAAATTCATTATTCTTCAGAGTGAGCCGTTTAATGTTTAGTACTCTTTAACTATTATATCCAACTATACTTTACTTATTCAAATAATAATAATAATTTTGTCAAATCAAGAGTTTAGTTTTAGTACAGGCCCAAGCTTTTTATCGTTGTTATAAACAATAAACGTCAAAATCTTGTCCTCACTTACATCCAAAATAATTCACAATATTTAAAGAGTAAAGTGTTTGTCATTTACAATTTAAAATACATAGATACCGTAGTTTGAAGCTGCCAGTCTGAATCCCATGATGACGTTAAATTGGTTAAATACACTGGATTTGGCTACTGTATTAACACTGGATTATCTTGTCTAATACGGAGTTTAACTAAGATACGGCTCCTCCAGTTGCCAGTAAGTCGATGTCGAAGCCAAGTCTGAGTCGGAACGGTAGCAGCGGTTCCCAGCTGCAAGTGTTGGTTACTGCTACGTTTTTTAGTATAAGACAATAAAAGTGATTAACAGATACGCCATTGCCGTAGTAGCAGCGAAGACTGGTCGACTCGTTCGTGAGTGAATTTCTCCGATCCGAATACACAAAACTTCTGATGAAAAGAATGAAGAAAACTCAGGCGGTGTATATGTAGGTGCATGTAAGTCAAGTCAAAGTTGGCAGAGAGAGAGACAGAGACAGAGAGAGGAAACTCGGGAGAAAATTTTTCCCTTAGACAGTTTTTTTGGTCTGGGAAAATTGGAGGATATTTTGGACGAAGCGCTCTTCCACATCACATGTCATAGGAGTAGTGGGAATGGTGTGTGAGAGATCGAAACAGAAATTGAAGGCAGAGCAAGAGATTTCTAGGTAAAACCCTTACTAACAAACAATACTCACAAGACTGATTTAAAGGAAAGGGAACGTGTGTAGCGAATACAGGGAACGGAAATTTTAAATTTATTTTTCTTCCTAACATTAATTTCCTTCTTTCTTTACCATGTCCACGGGAGAAGGGGACGACATGGACAAAGTTTTAACTTCCTATTTTGACAAAACTGTCAATTCCAATACAATCAAGGTAAGGCTTATTAATTCATTTGAATTTTTATTTTTGATTTAAGTATCTTTTGGATCTCGTAATATTTTCCTACATGAGTCAAGTACATACCAAAGGTAGTGGTTTGCACACTTGGCTTAATGTTGTCGTCAGCAGAAGATCCACCTTAAAACCCGCCCATTTCCATTTACCAATGCTTAAAACAAACCTATCGGAGTTCAAGTTTTTGAATTCAGAGGAGTAGCCATTCATAGGCTCTCGTCCTTTATTCAATATAATTATATTTTTCTTTTAAATGAGGCGTCAGCCTTTGGATTTTTATTTATCTGATCATATTCTGCTAGAAATCATTTTTCAAAAATTGCGAGATTAGGAGATTCATTTGTAAATATCATTTTTGTACATGTTCATGGGAGGTGATGCAATGGTTATTGTTTACGTCACCCACATTTTTTTTCTCAAAAAGCCAACTAAAAGTTATTTACACGGTTCTCTATGAAGAATTTAATATGATTGAGTATGCAGATGTACTAATGTAATGATCCATGATTGGGTAAATTCACTGCCATGGCCAAATTGATGAATCATTAAATTTAAACGCAGTTTTATTGGATTGTCCTTGTTCGCATTGTTTGTGGTGTTCTAAAATGTGCACGATATATGACCTGCGATGCGATGCTAGAAATTAAATGTTTTTGTTAAAAGCCTTGTTTTGATAGGACTCTGATTTATTACACCGATTAAAACTCTAAATTAAAAAAATAATTTGAGCGATTTGAAATAAGTTGCACATTTAAGAATCGAAAAATTCTTTTTTGTATGCAAATAAGTATATTTGTTGAAATCACTTGTGAGTTGTACCTAATTTACAGCTAGTAATAATAATTCCACAGTTATAAATTTTCAAAAGAACTATATAGCCTTTACTTGTCGGCAATTCCTTATTATTATGGTATATTTTGAATTATTTTGTTGTCGCACTACATCAGAAACGCCTGTATTTGCTTTGATATAGTTTGGTATAGATTTCGTTTTCTGAATATAATTTTTTTCTGTGTAGAACTTTTGATTTGTATTTTGGGAGACTCCTCTCGAGTCTCCCTTAGTTCTGCATTTGGTTCTTTATATATGATGGATTTGAATATAATATGACGTAATGAATGCGTGCATATATTCATTACACCTCTCTTGAATCATGCATTCGCTTAAAATTTAATTGTACTAATAATTACTAAGAAACAATGAAAAATGAGAACGAAACCAATTGCTCAGTTAGCAAATTCATGCTTGAGTTTAAGGACCCAGTATGTATATATGCTAGAAATACCTTTTACTTTTACATTAAAAATATTTCTCAAATATGATTTGGAATAAGAATTCTATGATTAGTACCACATTTCTTGCCATCTTATCTTGAAATCTGGACTAAAATACGTGTACTTTAAATTCTTCAAATGTTAATTTTTGAAGCTAATAACACAAATTTCGTGGATATTTCATTCAAAATTCAATCAACAGAAATGTATGTTCTGGCATTCTACCCACAATACAGAAATCTTCGGGAATATCTTAAATAAGTTTCGAGTCAGTAATTATATAATATTATAACTCCACAGTGAATTATTTTCCACAGGTGACTCTCCCCTTCCTAATTTGTCTTTCTATATGCACTCTTAAGATTTTATACATATTTTTGATTTCCTAAATCGTACTATTAATATAATTTTATTAAATGACATTGTCAATGAAATTCAGAATCTGATTCTAATGGTTGTTTTACGGAATTTACGGCACACTCTTTCGACGCGAAATACGAATTCGCTTTGCAATTCACAGTTATGTACATTGACATTTATCGCAGTCCTGGGACTTAAAGTCATCAAAATGCAAACCTTCGAAAAGAGATAATTCTCAGTGCTAGTTATTCCCATTCCCTAGCAAGTCTCCAAAACGGCAAACTATAGTGTTAAGTGCCTTATTATAGACATATTAGTAAGGGTAATTGGCCTATAGGGATTGTACTTTCTTTATCCTTCAGTTTGAAAATCTTTGATAAGCTCGTGATGTTTAATATTGTATTATTTTTTGTTTCATAGGAGAAGCCTACTCCTTCGAGTGAACTGAGCAAAACTGATCTGCTAAAGATCTTATCGTACCTTGAAGGGGAAGTGCAAGCTCGGGACGTAGTGATAGCAACTTTAAAATGTGAACGAGTTAAAAGGCTGTTGGCTGACAATAAGTACTCCCTTACCAGTGACCCATTCTCTGCTCTTAAACGTGACAGCTTTGCAACATACGTCAACTCTTCCGATTCCAAAGTAAGTTTCCTTTTATGTAGGAAGATATTTAGGTAATGGTGCCGAGTATATAAGAGATGTCTGACAATTATTCAAAGGTTAATAACACAGCCTAGGTCAATAGGTAAAAGTTGTTTACCGGTTTTATTCATGTTGATGATATATGGACATGCACCATAATAATATTTTTCTTTGTTACTTACACTTATTAGGAAGACGTGGAACTTGTCAGACTATGGGAGAATCAAAAGTTATCACTTGAAAATCTTGTCCGGCGGCAGAGACAAGCCATGAAAAATATGAATAAAATATTAACAGATGCTGAAGCAATACATCGGACGATGGCTAACGAATTAGAAGAAGAAAAGGCTAAAAACGTTATAAGTAAAGGTATGCGTTTGACGAAATAGAAGCTTACGGTTCTATTCATAAATTATATTAACATTGAAGTCCTATTGAACTTTATTGTATTGTAAACAAGTAATATGCCAGTAGCCTTTCTACTGTAAGCCTGTGAAGCTGGTTGCCATAGTCACAGACAACACTAAAAATCAGCAATGACGGTTCACCACTCAATCCTCACGATTAGTTCTTTTATATAGTTAAAGATTTGTATTCACTAAGTATATCCGTATCAAGGCTTCTGTGGAAAGGTCTAATGAGTGAGAGATTGAAATTGTGAATACTCGGCGCTAGTTGCATCCGTCGGTACAAGATTTGACAGCCAAATCAATAACTAATTAAAAATATTTGATGTAGATGGGTCTAAATTAAAAGAGGAATTGGAAGTTGAAAAACAGCTAAGAGGAAGGCTGGAGAATGAACTAAAAGAAACTCAAGATGCTCAGGAAGATGAAAAAAGTCGACATAAAAGTATAGTGCTCCTTCTACTTACGGAAAGAAAAAAGATTTTACGTCAATTTGTTGAAGAAAGAAAACGATCCGCAGATTTATCCGCTATGTTAGAAGATGAAAAGCGTCAAGCACTGGGAATGGCTGAAGGACTCGAAGAAGAATCACAGAAGGTTGAAAAAATAATAACTATCTGCTTAATATTTAACAGTTTTACTTGCTAAGCTAATTAATCACCAACATACATACTTCAATAAGTTACTTAATAAAATAATAAAATTACGAATGACAAACTTGAATCATAGAAACATTGAATCATCATTATATACTATCCTTAAGAGATCGATTGCCTAACTTTAATCAGTTTAAATCAAGATATTTATACACTAAATCTCGGAAACCTGTTTCTGTAATGCTCTACTGTTTGACTTTTAGGCGCTCCGAATGGAAGCCGAACTGGAACGACAAGCAAGCTCTTTTCGTTCTGAAAGAGATCGACTGGCTTCAATGGTTAGAGCGGAAGAAGAAAGAAGACTAGATCTTGAAGCCCAGTTAAGAAACCTACGTTCCGAGGTACTTCTTGCATATGCATTAATATTAAAAAAGATGCCAAGTAATAATTTGTTGCACACTTATTTTTATACCCGTATCGAATCTTTATTGCAGGTGGAATCATTAAGGAAACAATTAGCAGAGGCTCATTCCGTAGCCATGTTTCAAGCTTCCCTTAATAATACAAGCAATACAGTTGTAAAAAAAGGCCCTATGCAGTCTAATGTAGTTCGACCCACTGCTACTGTTACCTCTGTCCCCGTTCCGCAGCCCAGTAAGCGTCTGGTTTTTTAAAAATTGTTCCAAAAATATGTAGGAATATGTCAATTTTTTAAAATTAAAGCAAATGACTATTAGTTATTTTTAGTTGCATAATCTAACTCCAGATCATTACGATGTCAAACTTTGTTTTTTAAACCAAAATTGACAAACTTTTCGGTCAACTGAGATAACGTAGTTTTGAAATATGGCGAAAATATTAATTGTTGATATTTTAAATTAAAATTTGTATTGCTTTTAGCAGTAAATTACTGCTACATTAGTGAAATACCTACCTTGACAAAAAAACCGCGACCTTGTTTGATTTTTATTCGCTTAAGTTAGTCTAACAATAAGGTAGCAAAAGCAAAGTAGCAATAATGGAACTATTTCACTCCTCTTTTAGTCTATGCCACTGGCTTACGTATTATATACGCTAATTCCAAGGTGCTGATACTAAAAATTAACATTATAAATATTTTCAGCAACTGGAATAGCTAAATCAGTCTCGCCGGTGCAACCCTCACCAGTATCTCCTAATGCGACGGTCTCCAACTCTGTTCTTCAGGTATTTATATTCCAGCTTATGGCAATAATATGAAATAATGTTTGAGATGAGCCTCGGCGTAGGAATTACTTTAATTTCCCTGCATATCGTATAGCATTTAATTTTCTGATTGTTTCTAACAACTTGTATATTTATTTTGAAACTCTTGGTTTGCTCTAATTAAACATTTCTTTAAGCTCTATAGATTAATTTTAATATTATTTACAATGCCTGTAATTTTAATTTTTTGTACTCCGCAGTATTTATGTTTTAATTGTAGTGGAAAACTTCGCTGACCAACACTTTATTTTTGATATTGATATTATGCTCTAACTTTATAGAAACACATTTATTTATTTTATTTTTTTAATTTCATAAAGCACTGCCGGATTTTTACTTCTTAAAATTTTAAAGGAATACACTTATTTTTCTGTCTTACTTCCCATCGTTATGCACATCATCTATTTTCGAGATTTTTTTCGCCTGAATTAAACCTTCGAATTTTATTAAAGCGTTTTAAATGCACGTTTCTACTTTTAAAACATAAAAAGATTCAATTTACAAGTTTCGGATTTTTGAGGTTTATTCTTTACCTAAGTATTTATCTGTGGTTTTCTCGTAATATTTTTCCTGCTGTTTATTATACACTTACAAATATTAAGTAATTTATTGGATCTTGTGTAAAATTTTCAGTAATCTGTTTTCTTTTTATTTTATGCATTTTACTATTAGTATCTAGTAAGTTATGTTCTACCATTTAGCTGTTGATAATTTCGTTACTTTTTAGAGTATGTAGAATTTATTGAATGTTTACGTATACTTTTAGATGAAATAGCATAAATTTAAATAATTACTATTTATTTTACATTTTCGTAAATGTATTTGTATGAGATATATGACGGGAGACGTTTTAATACAGGCAAAGCCGCCGAGCGGTGAGAAAAACAGTGGAATCGGCGGCGGGTCGCTTGTAGCTCCGAAAAAATATAGTTTAGGGCGGGGTGTGCCACCTCCGGTACCGCCGAATAAGCCAATAGCCAACAAACCATCAATTCCTCCTAAAAGTGGCACCCTAACCGCCAAAATTCACGCAGCCAAACTAGAGCAGCAGATAACATAAGTGACCATCTTGTCATTCATAGTCCCGATCATAAATAGCAAGAACGACAACAATGTCTGACCTCATACATCATGTCTTCGTTATATACAGGTTTTTTAAATCCTCTCTTACAAAACTGTACCTCTATTCACATGATAAAATATGTTTCTCTCTTATGCTTTATAGATAATTGATTGTTACTTTAGGCTTTAATAGTTTAATGGAAAATTCATAATCTACCACAGTATAATATAATATTGGTAAATGTAAAGTGTTACGTACTTTAAAATTAAGTGTTGCTCCCCCGCAAATCAGCATATTGTTATGTGAGTAGAGTGCAGTTTCATTTCGTGGTATCTGTACAAAACTATCTTCTACTTTAATAATTATCGTTATACATAATTACTTTTACTGTAAACGTTTTAAATACACTATGAGCGAGCTGGAGGATATATTGACCCTGATTTGGTATAGACGGTCGGTCCGTTACGTATATTATGCCTAGTATAATCTATTTATTTATTTTATTTAATGGAAGATGCAGCTTGACCAGTGTGCGAGCTCAGTTTAAAAAAAACTATTTTTTCTGTATTTTGTAGGAAAATATTAGACTAGACTAACTTGCATTGAGCAAATTTTCCACCAACAATGTATAATTACTAAATAATAAGTTTATTGAATCCGGAAAACAATGACAACGAATTTTGGAAGACATTTAATGATTTTCTCAAAATATTCAACGTAATCCTTTTTTAAAGAAAACTTACATGCGTGTACGTCATTTATTCTTGCGTGTCTGTGTCTATGAATAATTACATTTTAATTATTTGTACAGTAACTAAGCGTTTTTAATCTGGATTTGAGAAATGTAAATTTCATCGCCTTCATTGAAGTCTTACAGAAAACATGATGTTCTTGTTTCTAAGTCGTAGTACTAAAAATGATATGAACAAAATTTTGCCTCTACTTATCCGTTTTCCTACTTATCCTGTCTTATAATGCGTGTAGAGAATGTGTCTTATACGTCAGACAGACAGAATCACCCAAGTTACAGCAAGCAGACAGTGGGGCGATCGAAAATTTCCAAAATACGTTGTTCAGGATAATATCCGGATCAGTTTTTTGTTTCAAGTTTATTTTGCAGAAATATGCTTAATGCAATTCTGACTGAAAGGAGGCAACATTAGGCTGCTGAAATGATTATTTTAATGCAACGTGTATACTTTAATGCAACTATGTAATACGTGTTTCAGTTTATGTACTAGTTAAGTAGCTGTAACCTTAGGTTCTGATTTCGTATTGTTGATGCAAATCGAAGTCAGTGGCTTGCATAATAATTTCTGTTATAATGTGAATTAAAATAAGTCCAGACCGAACGCAAACTGCGTACTAATTAATTTCATCGTTGCGAATACTTATTACGAAATATTTGCATTTGTTATAAAATTAACTTTAATACGCAACTCGTTTATATACCTTTGTTTTAGAACATGACAGTGAGTAATGATAATTTTAATTTTGTTGTTACTTTAAATAATACTAATTACTATATCGCTACAATAAATAAACCTAGATTGTTTTTACATTAATACTCACTACTGTGCTCTACGCTGCTATTATTTTTATTGCTTACTTTTTTCAAACGCTATTCTTGTCAGCAATACTTGGTAATGTAATAGTCTTTTTTAATTCAAATCACCAGCAAGTAAAGAGGAATTGTTGTTTCTCTGTTGGCCACATGATAGGTGAATTTAAATTTTGAAGTGGCTAAACGGCATTAACTAACGTTTAGAATCTACTGATCAATCTTTATATTTTGTTTATTGACAGCTAGGCGTGTATTCTATCACTTGACTGGAATTATTATTTCAGATATATCATTTGTGTAATTAAGTTTAGTGGAGTTTAAGGTGGTTGCGGAAATCAAAATATGTTGACTCACATTTTTTGGTAATGGCTGCGAGATTTGGAACTGCAGTACTGCAGATGAAATACTTAATGAAGGAAGTATAAAATTAGTATGCGACCAGATTATCAGATGCCATACAATTCTACTATTTAAAAAAATATTTATGTACCTAAAATTCATTAAATAATAATTCCATTCTAACAAATTTTGCAGTAGTGTGTCTACAAAATTATATAAGAACGTGTACCTCGCCCTATTTCTTGGTAGGAATAAAGCACGCAATTAAAATATATAGCAATAATCTTAATTTCATATTATCGCCTTATTTTCAAGATCGGTGACTCGACTTCCATGGAGAAGGGTGTGGCGCCCTAAAGCTTGTATCAAATAATTGCCACATGCTGATTTCCGAAAGCCACTAATTATTCCATTGACCTTTGTTGCACAAGTGCTAAGAGAATTTCACTATTTCAAATGCTATTTTTGTAAAATTTAAATATAATACTGTAGCTGTAGTAGTCATACTTTAGATGTAATTATTTGTAGTTTGTAGTAACTTTACGGTTTAATAGAACACCATTGCTTATCAATTCGTAAAATGTAGTCAGATTGATATTTACTATACTGACAAATACTTTCGTATAGTGGAGTTGAATATATACATATAGTTGCCCGTTTAAAATAGTCGTCTATGACTTACTCAATTTTTTCGAGTATACAAGTAATTTGCATTTAGTATTATATTTTGGGGTTGTAATTGTAATAATCTGCGAAAGCAAAACTAAGTGAAAGGATATTCTTGTGTCAGTAAATTCTACCATTCATAGTATTGTATTTCTTTCATCTTAAATTTTATTCTTGGTTAAAATTACTATTACTGTATTAGCTTTGGCAATGAGTTGTCGTGATTGAGCGTCTAAATGAAAGCGCCGATCCACCACAAGCAGAATCACAAATTTTTTGTACCTTATTGTTGTCTCTGGGTATTTGTAAAAAATAATGGTCACGGTGGTGGTGATTTTTCCCGTTATCATAATGCTCACTGTTACATCTAATATCATTCCTATAACGCGTAGGTACTTACTTCGGTGTTGCTTCCAATAAAAATGCTGTACGGGTGAAGGAGGTAATTGGTTGTTATAGACCCACAATATTATGCAATTTCAATGAGAAAATGATCAAAATCAAGAATTCTCAGTATGTTTGTTGAAGTCGTTTGTACAAGCGATTCACGCTAAAAACAAAAGTAAACTTGTAGACCAACCCAATAATGCAATGTAAATCTTCGAAATCATTGTACTGTTTACATCCTAAATGGTATGACTCTTTTATAAAGTATAACTATGTATAATATTACTATTTACTATATTATTGTTAGATTTAGCACCGGCCCATACAACTAAATCTTTCATAAAATACGAGGCTACATTTAGATAAAACAGATTCCGCTGATCAGAACAATAAAAATTTCTAGCTGTTGCTAAATAGTACGTTCCATGCTAATCATGTAATTTATGATAATGAAGATAATGTACTACAGATTAAAGATTGAGATAACAATAAAAATAAGTTTAAAAACATAATGAAATTGGAAGTAAAGTAAAATATAATATAAATGTCGATTGGTGCCCACTATATAGAACTGTTTCAGAATTTAAAAGGAAATACTTCCGACCACTTTGACTGGTCACAACTTATTTGTAATTACCTAAGTGGATGATAGAAGTTAAGAATGGAGCAATGAAAATACAATTGCAAAGAAAAAGAACCATACAATTTAGTAACGAAAAAAAATTCATTGAATATTATTATTTATATGATATGATATGATAATATGATATTTATGACGATGCAAAAGCTGACGTGAGGAAGCAGAAAGAAACCACACATGGTACACAAACGTTGTAAATTATGAAGTGATAAAAATAACTTTGTTATTATTAGATATTTAATTACATAGATACTCATCAACATCACATTTAGGAATACGTGGACATAATGAAATCTAAAATATGGATTAACGATAAAATTATTTAAATATACAATATACTACTGATAGTTATTAATTTTACCTCATGAGCAGTAAATAAGTGGATTCAAGATTATTGTTGTAACATACATGTACATATTATTATACCACATAAAATACCATGTGTAACAGGGCTTGTCAACATACGAATAAGTAAATATTTTTTCTAGAAAACAACTTTCTTGTTGTTCTTATTTCTGGCTTTGTACTCATCATGTCATCATTAAACTTTCTGCATCATACACCGCTCACCGCACTTTTGTAGTAAAACCAAAAATCCATATTTTGTAGCACTATTTAATCTTTCCTATTTCGAACTAGTACATAGATATGTACGTTAGTATATTAAATTGCAAAGGAAAGTTTATTTTGTTTTCATTCACTGTGGGGTTTCCCTGGGAATGAAGTTTTATCGTTTCAAGGAATCAATTATCAACTTTTAAACACTCTCCCCCTCTGGGTTTGTCGCGATTTTTCAGTTAAGTGAACTTATACGCATTCAAAAACTATTGGCCTCCATGACGTCCACTACAATTTTATGATATCATCAAAAAAATTGCATATTAACTCTTCATGAACTAAGGATAAGTATATTATACATACATGTGATTACTGGGCTGAGGATAATTTATTGCGCATTTGGTAAACTAATTTTGTAATAATGTTTATGAGTATAAAATAAAAAAAAAATCAACATACAAGTAAATCGCCCGACAAGAAAAATAAGATTATTAAAATTTCTTCCTGTCAGGGCATGCATTATACGCAATTTTAATTAAGCATTACCACGAAGCAGCTAAGTGATGCAATGCCTATTGTTGCCTGTAACTGCTTAGTTATGAATGTTTGATTACAAATACGGCTACAAAACAGACTTGAGATTTTATTGATTCTAATAGAGAAGGGTTTGCTCGAAATGCATAAGTCAAAGCAAGCTCTCCGTTCTCAGGTTAACGTGTGACTAATTGGGTATTTAAAAGGAATACAATATATTTTTAGAAGTTATAGCCCACTTTTCATTGTTTTCGCGAGTAGTATATTAAAAATTTAACTTAACTAAAAGCTTTTCCAAAAACGTAACTCGGGAGCTACGCGGGGAAAATGTTAAAAACCTGTATTATTTTAGTCACAAGCATTTATAGGACCATGGTATCAGTAAAAAAGTATACTTTTGAGAATAAACATACCGCAATAATTGTAATAATAATAATAATAATAGGATACTTTATTCTGTTGAATTAAACAACATTATTTTGTATTGACAGAGTTGACATATAGTTATGTTATGAAACTTACTATGATTTGATAAATACATGGTGGTCTTTTACAAATATTCAATTTAGTACCATTAACAATGAGTATCTGTTATTTCATTTCATTACGAGGCTACAACAGACCTTCCATGCCGGAGCAGCTTATATTTATATTTTATATATAAAATTATGCGTAATTTTTTTTCAGAATCATGAATGAAATATTATGCAAAACGATAATAAAGGAAGAAGTTGCAGTATATGAAACATAATTTCATCCGATATGAAAAAAATGCACGCTTCTAAACTCTTATAATCAGGCTATATAAATATTACAATTTGAAAATTCTAAAAATAAGTAAAACAGCAAAACAGATATATATATTGTTGTGTAACGGGCGATAACGTTAAATAATGAATGAATAAATAATTATTAGAAAAGAACAAGTCTGATATGCATCAAGATTGATATACACAAAGGATTGATTGCTTCATAAATACGACAATAATTGCTGTTGATTATTATGTATGTATATTTTCTACTAGTTCATTAATGGTACATTGTGTAAGACTTAACTTATACAATGGTAATAATATTCAATGAATACAATGTCAAAATAATTAGCAGCTTATAAACTTGGAATTTACATTATCTAAATTATTATTCCAAGCATTGACGACTGAGCTTTTCGTTTGTAGTTAGAGTTCTTCCTAGAGTGTTGGACAATTTTGTTGTCTTAAAAAAGTGGCCTACACTTAAGATCCATTGGCGGGTTTTAAACTGACTTGACGTCAAATAGATCAAAAAACCTGCCTTATTGTAAGAAGTCTGATATTCAACAAGAAGGTTAAAACAATCATGCACATTTTTTTGTCCATACATTCCTCGCTCATTTAGTTATTTAAGTAAAAAGTTGAGCCAGGCTCTGTCCCTAACTTGACCTGATCCCATTAAAAATAAATATTAAATTTTAACCGAGATCACAAAATTTTTGAAAATATATATATTAATAATATATATTGGGATAGGTACGTATATATTATTTACTACAGGGCATAATATATACGCAAACAAGTATTATATATATTATTAATAAGCCACGAAGAAATGCATTACTGATGAGTTCTTTACACAGTTGGACCTGCACGAGCATGAGGAAGTGGCGGTGGCTGACTTCCGCTTTCATTGGCCGTTGTAGAATGAGCGGCTTGAAGAGCGGCTCCAGCTCCAGCACCCGCAGCAGCGGCTGCTGCCGCTGCAGCAGCATAGTAACTTCCATTTAGGCCTTCAGGAAACCCTGCTCCTCCAGATCCGGAGGATCCTCCCATGAAATATTCTTTGTTGACACAATTTCTTAAGGAGTCTGGTATGCGACCAACTATTGCTCGTCTAATTTCAGAAGCTGCCATTTCCCTGTAAATTAGAAAAAGTTGTAGATTTAGTTTGCTAATTATAAAAAAATGTCTACTGAAAAGAACAGTTACTTTCATACTGATCTAGGCTCATGAGCTAGTGTATAGGTAACTAGGCCTTTTAGGCAAGCGAAATTCGTGGGAAGAAACTTTCCACATGTTGTCTAACTTTAAACCATGACAGCGCGATTCTCAACCTCATACTCTTACTTATAGAACCCAAAGTTGTCTTGACAAATGGTATTACGTAAGCACGTATTTATATATAGGTCTACCTGAGTTCAGTGCATGAAGCATCGGAGTAGAATGCGGCATGAGGAGTGCAAATTAAGTTCGGTGCTTCTTTCAGTGGTCCTTGGAATACATTGAATGGTTCGTTTTCATGAACATCCAGGGCTGCAGATCGAATGCGTCCTTCTCGGAGTGCTGCAGCTAAAGCTGCTTCATCCACTAACCCACCTCTAGCTGTGTTGACCAAGAATGCACCTGTGAAAAAAAAACATTCGAGTGATTAAATATATATTCATGCATTCTGTTTTACAAAATAAATACATTTTCTACAAAGTGAAAACATTTGAAAATTCCTAATTGATTCCCAAAACTTGGCCAAAATAAAATACCTGGTCGCATTTGTTTGAGCGTGTACTCATTGATGAGATGATGATTGTGCTCATTTAAAGTGCAATGAAGCGACACACAATCCGATTGAAAAAGAAGATCCTGTAGAGTATAAACACGAGTAACACCTAAACTCTTTTCAATGCCGTCGGGTAAGTAGGGGTCATAGAAGATCACATTGAATCCAAATGCTTTGGCACGTAAAGCCACGGCGGAGCCGATACGGCCCAGTCCCACGATGCCAAGGGTATCACCCCGGATACGAGCACATCCCTGTGCGGCCTCCCTCACCTGCTCCAGAATCAAAAGAGAATTTTTTCCTCCCGCAAAGCGTCAGACAACACGATAATTTGTGATAGATTTTGTTGTAGAAGGCTTTAAAGACACTACAAGGAGTTCTCAACTAACTACAGCAAGACAAACACACAGGAAAAACGAAAGAAGAATAATCAAAAACTTATATCAAACTCACCTGCTCCGGCCCTGTGAACTTCTTCCCATCACGAACCATATTAGCCAACCAATAAGTACGCCGGTACAAGTTCAGAATCAAGCACATAGTTGTATCAGCCACTTCCTCCACGCCGTAACCGGGAACATTACATACCGCTATACCCAACTCTCCCGCCGCCTATACAATGTAGTAAAAAAGTATGATTATAAGAACTTAAAATACTATGTACTACAATTCCAAAACAGCAAAAACGACAGCACGCACGCATGGAAAACTGTAACATTATGATGTATTTAATATACTAGTTCGTCCAGTACACATTTAGCACCAATTGAATGCCTCGCACAGAAACAGAAACTAGCATCCCAACGTCTACATGCATATCTACTGCATTCGCATTCAATGCTTGTAACTCAAGGCGAACCAGGCGCGTTGACGCTTAATAAAGGACAAGACCACACTTCCCACCGACGAACTGTGTGTGGAGAGCCCATTTGAGCAGCGTGGTATTTCAATTTCTACACGAAGAACATACATATACGCGGGAGTCACTTCCCTCACCGTTCCACTGGACCGGAGAAGATGTGTTCACCACATAAAATAATGCGTCTTAGCGTCCTTTTCCTACTTCCATGCGTACCAACAAATATCGTATACGTAGAATTTAATTTTCTCAATGCAAAAATGCCTAGAGCTTAAAAACTATGGCTCACTTTGACATCAATGTTGTCCACACCGGATCCAATTCGAACAATTATACGTAGTGCCTTAAATTTTTCAAGATCTTCTTTGGTAAGGGTGATTGTATGCCACATGAGGGCACCCACAGCCTCATTTAGAACTTTCTCATGAATTTCCGCCGTGGACTGTGCATCACAGAATGCCACTGTTGCGACGTCTTTTAATATTGGCATTTCAATAGAACAATCGCGTCCATCCAAAAGTGCCACTAAAGGCCGGGCATGCATTGGTCCATTATTCAATGCACCCCGACCGCCCTCCACACGCGGTCTTTTCGGCAACATTTTGATAAGTTCTCACAAGAAAATTAACTCAGCTGAATCTCAAAACTACTCCTCAAACAACCCTGCGTTATTCTTGAGTTTTCTTTTCGTTTATTTAAAGTTTGGAGTGATGATAATGATGATGATGATGAAAAAATAAGTGTCCTTTTTCACCGATTAAAACGAAGCTTTACCCTCACACCAAAAACACTAGCAGTAGAACACACACAAGATCCTCCTGATCCTCGTCGTCTCACGTCTTCGTCAGAAAACCAGCAGCAGCTGAAGAAAATCTTCTCAAAACTTGGGAAATTCGAAATAAAAAGGAAGCCACGACGAGCGACACTGTAGCGTGGTTGTTAACTCTCCGTCTCCTTGCGTTCAAGTCAGCAGAACTAGGGATCAGGCAAGGGAAGCTTGGGTAGAAATCGCCTAAAATGTACAGGCAACCCGCGTCACTGGTACAGTCGGCCGCCTCTTGCCTTATCGGAATTTTTTGTTTTCCTCCAACTTTTTTTCCTTTCTTTCTCTCTCTCTCTCGCTCTCTCCCTCGCTCTCCCTCTTGCTTCCACTTCGCTCCCTCCCTAGCTTGCCTGTCCGTCACCGTTTACGAACAAAGGAACCAACAACAACATCATGCTCAAGTATCTGTGTACATATTATATTATACACTAACGTTACTATTATTATTATGTCTAGGTTTAAGCACTCTGCCTCTCTCTCTCTCTCTCTCTACATCACCATGTACTCATATTACACTTCTCTGGTTGACTGAATCACGGCGCTCAAGTTTCCAAGGTTTACACATTAAACATTACACTTTTATATTTTTGAATTTAAATCTGTCTACATTTATTATATATATTTATACTAAAATACTTAGAAAGGGCATATATGCATATCAAAAGGATTTATCTCTCACACAAAATAATAACCATTGCCACTACTACGCTTTTATCCCCCATATGTATATTATATTGTAAACTCTACTTACGGATCTCTGTATAATATTATGTAGGTAGGTACCTACCTTTACTTTTTTACACCTACACTCACTTCTTGGCGTTCGTTTCGTTGGACTCGTTCGTTGTGTGTGCCGAGTGTGTATGACATGGGATTTGAATGCTTTCGACTCTTTGCTTGCTTCTACTCTACTCGTCGGTCGAGTCATCGAAAGTTTTGTTTTCAATGCATCTCGACGCAGCAGTCTCTCCCAATCTCTTAGATTTATCTATTTAGATTTAGACTCTCAAAGGTTTTCTCTATTCAGATGCAGTATTCAAAAACTAGTCCAAAGTAAAAGAAGAAGAAGGAGAAGAAGAAGAAGAGAAAAAAAAATACTTGGAATTATTACAACCCAGTAGTGTCGTAGTACACAGTAGCACTTATTACTTTAAATATAGTACTATAATATTTTATGTTAATCAAGAGTCAAGAGTCAAGATTGGGATTGTAGAGTCTACTTTTACGTAAGTTACCATGTATACATGTACATTCTCTTGAGGAGGAGGAGGGGTTACATTTTTTAGTGCAGCAACATACCAAATTGCAACGCAGTCAGTCGCTCCTCGTGTGTACATAATTATGTACATAGCTCCGTTGCTCCGTTACTCATGCTGTGTTCATATTTAAAGTTAAATGATCGAGTCTTCTCATACATAAATAATTGCTTATAGGCACATTTACATGGATATACATATGAATACCCTGTCCTGTGCATCGCACTCGAATTCTAACCTTTATACTTTATGCTTTTTATACCTGGTAGTACGTATACCTCCATGGATTCTATATCCTAATTAGACTTTCAAATCGATGGTGATTTTCATCTCATAATTTAGACACGCATATTTTTTTTTTAGTGTTCCCAGACTCACCAAATAAATATCATTTAGATTTGTCAAGGTTTCTCTTATATATATATATATCCATCGTACCGTGTGTCAAGATCTATGGCATGATACTCAAAGTCAAAGGTCAAGAAGGTGATATGTATATAGGTAATGGCTAAATGTTTATTTAATAGTATCCGCTGAGTATAAATATAACCTGTCTCTTTTCATCTATTTAACGCTCTACTCTCTTCTCAGTATGATTATAATAGACTAAATGCCAAACGTACCTAGGTATAGGTACCTAGGTACACCTTTTGAGAGAGTCAGGTAATCGTAATCCTGAGCTAATAAGTCTTCAAGTGAGGTTGCCTCTGTCTGTGAATTGTCTCATGCACTGCAAATAATCTACTCACTTGCTTATACACATACTAATGTGTGATCATAAAACTTACTATAATTACCAGACCAAGACCATTTAAGTGGAAATTTTAGTGCAACAGTAAATTCCCGATGCTACATTAATTTTCGCAACTTATATGTAGGTACCTACCCATGCCTACATGAAGATTATAAATTTGGCGAGCAGTATCGTCCATTCGCGATGGACTAAAGACTTATATATTGTTAGTATCATGACTATTATTAAATCTCTTCTACAACTTGAACCTACAAAACATACACAGGGTTGGGAGAATATCTTTATGATAAGCACAAAAAGATTGAATAATTCAATACTCATAGAAAAGTGGTTCTTGTTGGTGTGGAATTGATGTTGGTGATGGTGTTGGTATTGGTATGGGCGTGGGTGTGTACGTTTGAGCTGGAATCATTATCCTCTCCCCGCCTCAATTATATTTATTGAGTTGCGGCTGACAAAAAAAATGGAATAAAACAAACAACACGGTCTAAAATTAAAGGTCTTCACAGTACAGTCAGTCTTACTGAGCATTGCAGTTTTTATATCCAAATAACGTAGTAGGTACTTACATAGGTACCTATATCACCCCCATGACTATTTACATGAGACTACATGGTATAAATCTTCAAAATAAAAGTAAATAGCGTAAGTATCAATGGAATGATTAGTTTATATTTTTTTTTCGTGCTGACGTTGAATATCTTTCCCTGTTCCTGTTGAGAGCTACATTATTATTGGTGATTTTTATTTATTCGAAACAGATGAGATAAGCAATTTCTCTCAAAATTTATGCTGAGGCAGCTGAGGTCATACTAACTAAAAGTATGGCACGTAACAACAACGTGTAATCTGATCATTTTATTTCATGTAGAGAGGTATATGCAGTCACATTGACAAATGATTACGCTCATCTAATAATTCCTGTAACTTTTGAAATACAAATATATTCAGTTCTCTCTTTCATAATGTCATGACTATTGCAACATGTATTTATATATGATGTTTTTTTTGGAGACAAGTGCAGTCAACCGTTCACTATATAACATGCTTTGGCTATGGTTGATATACAATTTGAATTGACATTGGAATGATATAATGTTCATTCTTCTCCTCATATGGATTGTGTGAGGAATGAGGATATATAATGCCTATATCTATATAGGCTATATATAGTCAAGTAGTCGAAATCGAAATCGAGGGATAATCAAGTGCGCGTGTATAGATGAGCTGCAGTGCTGTGTAGGATGTAGAATTCCGGACACATGTATATGTAATTTATAAATTATTAATATGTGGTTATAATAAAGAACCATTGTTGCATGAATTCAACCGTATACTATGCGTGTGGACTTAAATAAATTAGTACAATGCAATGGATTTCCAGTGGAAATATCAGTACGCTATATGTACCTACGTGAAGAAAATCACAGGGACTGTGGTGTATATACATAATATAATTATCCTTGTTGTGGGATGTAAGTATCAAAGATTAAATAAAATATATATATGAACCTATGTAAATTTACCATTTTTAATACTAGTGCATAATTACGTCCGTCCGTATACCTACTGAGCTTGTATCCAAGTAAAACTAATTGTTTTCACTATACATATAGTGTGACATTCCAAACCATTTCCAATCGAGGGATTTGCAAGTCGCGAAAAAAAATTATAAAAAATTTAGCCGTAGTAGAATTGAATAGAGCTATATGTAATTAGGTAGCATACATAGTATATAATTCCTATAAGCTGCAGGATTTTTTTTTGTCATGGCTGTTGACGTTGAAGAGATAAAAATAAAATCTCACTCAAATTGACTCAAGTGCAAAAATATTAGAATGGAAATTAATAATGGACTCCGTCTATGTTTCTCTGTCTCTAGGGTTCGTGCACATCATAGCAGAATTCTCGGGAATTTTTTAGTAGTGGAAAATGTGAGTCGTCTCAAAACAGTGTATGCAGATTTATATATCCGTGTCAGCCCACTTTCTCATCAACTCAATTTTCGTCTTATATTCACATATATTATATTGTTGCCCATCTCTTTGAATGACATCAGAGTTACTCATACAAAATGAGGATTAGCGATTACGTGAGAGAGTGCGTGGAATGCATGTGCTGTACTGTATAATAATTTAATATTAAAAGTTCTAGTAGACTGTACATAACAGGGTTTCTCGACTCGAATTTTGATGGTAATAAAATAATTCACTTGATAAATAACAACATTCCAATTGCAATGCAATGTAAAATATTATATTGGTTTATTGAATTCGTTAATATTGTTTGAGCATGTCGTTGTCGCTGTCGTTGTCCTTGTCGTTTTACCTGTTGACTCTCCCTTTGCATTCTATATTTACTCACGGGTCAAGTCGGGGATCGTTTAAATGCTGTCCAATAGAGGTAATTTCAGTTGCAATTTGCAATATATTTGGCATCCGAATGGTAGACAGGCATGTACAGTAATAATTGTTTTATTAACTTTATATATATGTATTTATTTATATTTTACAACTATTTTATACATTGTATATATGCGTGGGCATAAGTTATTTACGTTCGTAGCGGAATTCATTCATCGTAGTAAATTATGCATTCCTCCACGGCGGCCTCCCTTTGCACAAACTTTAATTCTCTCCAAAACAAAAATCGATGGATTTATATATAGGAGAGGAAGGTGGTATTTTTACACTCACTATCCGGATGCATACAACTACCTACATGCATGTGACGGAGTACCTATGTATATGCTAGTAGGTAGGTAGGTACTTACATACATATGCATCCTATTTCCATCTCTCCTCTCCTCCCTTCCCCTCCACACTCCTGTCAGTGTTCATAGCGTGTGTGTGTATGAGTCTGAACATTAAGTTTCGGTAAGCCACGATGAAAATACTGGTTGCGTATGCATACATATATACCGAACTGCATCCATGCAGAAGAGAGTACAAGGTATGAAAAGTCCAATCGTAAGAAGAAACAAGAAAGTTTCAACTCCCCAAAAACTTGTGTCTGTAGGTCTGTTGGGTATTTCAGGAACAACTCAAACTGAACTCGGCTTCCACTTCCACCACGACTCTGTCTCTATCGCTCTCACTCGTATTACACTCACACACAGTGCAATACCAAAACTATAGCCTTTTATTATCGAGCGCATATGCAACCATTTTCTGTCATGATTCCGAATCGGAAAATTCAAACATGTAGTAGGTACCTATACGTAGGTACGCATGGTTGTCTCCCCTATGTACAGTCTCCAGTCACGCTCCCAACTTTTCCACTATTCGCAAAAGTTTGGGAATAGTATAGTGTTCGATGCCCCTTTTGACACATGTAAGGAATGGGTAAGTACGAGGAAAACCAAAAACTTTTGAAACTTACGAGCCTCGGCCCCGGCACCGGCAACGGCCCCGGCATATAGACGACCCAGCCAACAGACTATAAATTTAAGAGCTCATATTATTGTCGTAGGACAAAGTTTGAACTAGAAAGAGTTTTTTTTACTGGTTGCATGCATCCCGTTCAACTTAATGTGGTTCGAGTTGGAAAGTACGTACAGCGAGAATGCATATGGCAAGACGAACCATAGTCAGTCTTTGGAATCATAATATTATAACGTGTACCTTACATTATGTGGGTCTCTTATAATATGAATACGAATACGATTACGAATACGGCCAGGACCACGGCAGACCTTACAGACTTGAGACGAGAGATACAGGATACAGATGAGATAGTCCCTTATTTATCCAGCATTGGCATTGGATAGATAACTATATGCACATAGGTGTAGAGTACCTCCGTGTATGTATTTTTCTCTTGAAAAACTTCAAATGAATTTCCTATTTTGCAAATTTTTTATATTCGCAAATTCCCTACCGTTTATACCTCCTACACATATTGACAATGTCTCCGCGTCTCCTTTTTTTTTTCCTTCCCTGCAAAAGTTCTGTCAGTGTATAGTCCCAGTAGTATCCCCGTCCCCACTCCAAAAGTGGAAATCTGAAAAAAGTCATAAACTTTTTATATGTAAGTTACAATGCAGTTTGGAGTGAAGACTCATGCACGCGTCCTTTAGAGCTATGCAGGCAGGCAGGCAGGGAGAGACGAAACGATTTACTGTACTACTACTACTACCGGTACATTCTATTGTGTATTATGTCCCTGTCTGTCTGTCTGTCCGTCCCTATGTCTCTGATTGCGTGCGAAAACCGTCGCGTCGTTTTATTTGCATTTTCTTTCCCCCTTTATCTAAATCTCTTTTGGTTTTATCCGAGTGGACACCGTAATAGATAGGACATAGAACTAACCAAATATCCCTCTTTCATTCCTACAGTATTTCCTACGATCAATTACAGCGCGTTTGTCTATGAGCATAGTAGTAGTAGTAGTAGTAGTAGTAGTAGTAGTAGGAGTAGTAGTAGTAGTAGTAGTAGTAGTAGTAGTAGTAGTAGTAGTAGGAGGGGAATCGTCCCTTATAAAAGTACCTGTAAAGCGCTACCTCTTTTATATTTGACAGATAGCTTCTTCAAAATACTCAATTCCATAACGGTATAACGGAAAGGTTCACTCAAATCATATTGTATTATCCATATGTAGATACCCGTGCGCCTCTGCCTTCTATCTCCCTCCTTTTTATTATTTATTTATTTATTACTACTCAGCTGAAATGATATCAGCTTCAACAACCCCTACTTGGGTACCTACCTACATTACAATAATTTCCACTTCAAGTATGTAGCTATAATATTTGTATGTTATTGACGAATTTAATGTGAAAGTGTAGTATGGGTAGTGAACTATAGTGAATGAACTATGGAGTATGGAGAGAGATGATACATAAAACACAACTAGTGAAAAACACACGGCAAGCGTAATCTTCCTTCCTGTCCCTGTCCCTGTCCCTGTCCCTGTCTCTGTCTCTGTCTCTACTACGCCGTCTCGTGTGTAGAACAAGTTCAGTTTTCAATCTGTAATGGTTACATATCAGTATAGGCGCTCTTGCTGTTATGTATTAAGCTTGAGATTTTGTAAAGTTTTCTGATCTTATTCTCTCTCCTTGTTATTTTGTGTTCCTTGGTACACGGGCAGATATTACAGATATTATATTATGATGTGGAAGTTGTTGGCCAACTATCAACATTTTTTTCCCTTCGACACATAGACATAATAATGATCTCTGTTTCTTTTTATTTTGGTAGTTTTAGTTTTCATGAGGAAGTTTACAAAATTTGTTCATAAACAAATTCGTATTTTTCAAGAAGTAATAGTAGTAGTAGTAATGATAATATTATTATTTGTCTAAAGTAAAATGGCACCAGTACCAGTACCAGTACCAGCTAGTCCACTTAAGGCACGCATGATAACTTCAAGTGAAACTTGTAAACTTGAAAATATTATTATTTTTGTGTTGGATTTGAGACGTGTGTGTGTGTAAGCTCTGCGTGCAGTAGTAGTGTAAGCGTTCAAACTTTAGACTCTATACCAACACCAACACCAACCAGAACCAGACATCTATACACTTGTTGTCCTTTTACATGTTACTTCCCCAAGATGTATTAAATCCAGAGAATATCCTCTAATATGTATGCAATTCTCAAAACCCTAACATCTAGATCCAACTAATCAGATTATTTTAATCTATTCGGCCTACTTTAAACCAGTTGCGGATAATGGAGATTGTGCAGATGTGAATGGTGTCCTATGGCGTGGCACTGGCACTGGTCCTGGTCCTGGTCTTTAGAGAATGATATTGATATTGATTTTGATAGTCTTGAAATTCTCTTCCGTATTATTATGTAATTTTGAGCAACTCCGGATCATTGTCTATTCATCCAGAGCCAAATCGATGGGAATATCAAATTACACACTTTGTCGAGTGTCATCTCATCCCCATCCCAAGCCATACAACAATAATATCAGTTACCCCGCGCATAATAATATATGTATATATGGAGCCCCCCTCCTTCCTTCCTCTCCCCAATGGCATGATGGTGACGACGGACGAGTTACGGTTACGGGTAGGACTTTCAAAAGAAAACTTGTTTTGTCATTTTGTGAATCTATAATAAAAAGGGGGGAACATAATAGTACTTAGGTAGGTAGGTGCCTACTATTAGGTACACTACAGAGTACAGAGGAGTGCATCCCAGACTTTTATTCTAGAGTCAGACCAGACTTACAGACTTTTAGCAGACAGCCTCTGCTGAACTGTGACTGTGGAGGTAACATAACATGCACTCATATTTATACCCTCCCATCACTCCACGGGTACCTTACCCACCTACTAAAGTGGGGAAAGAAGTCATATTATACGCAAATAGCAATACGCAATGATTCCAAAAATTCCAAAACGGGACTCGGTGTAAATGTAACGCTTGTTCCTGTCCGTCTCCGTAGCCGTGGCCGTGTCCCTGTCCAAGTCTACTCATGTACATACACCTATACTTGACATTATATATTTATAACCTCACCCTCCGGAACATCATTATAATTACGGCTTTAATAATAATGTGTATTCTGAATTGTGGAAATCTACAAATCCACACACTGTGAAGGATGCGATGAGATGGAAGGAACGAGAACGAGGAGGACGAAAGGGACAACGAGAGGGAAAAGGACTATGCCTCAGTCCCATTCCCGGTCCCAGTCCCAGTCCCAGCGCAAGATAAACCACACACTGTTATAGGCACACTCCGCACTAGATATCTGTATCTTGTTTTTACGAGAGAAGAGAAGAGGGAAACAGTTTCATTTGAATAGACGGAGTTTCGGGAGTGTTTTGCAATATTATTAAATCCACGTTCTACAGTTCCCTCAGAGCCTCTCTCTCTCTCTCTCTCTCTCTCTCTCTCTCTCTACTGATATGTGTGCTTAAATACTTACTCTCTACTCTCTACGTTTAGATGTAACAATGGTGAGGAGGGCTCTCGCATGAACCTCACCGCACCGCACCGAACTACATATTATACTTCTGAAGCATAGTTGCTTTGCTCCCTTCCCTCCCGAGTCGAGAGCGAGATTGCCATTGCCGTGGTTAAGGTGGTGGTTATCTTATATCATATCATTTCCTTTCATGTAATATGTATCCATCCCATCCTACCCGAGATCCATATACATGTGCCTACCTATCTACCTACCTACCTACCTAACTAGCTATACCTACCCATCTACCTACCTCCTATGTTTCCCTCTTGCAGCCTTTTGAGCTTATAGCTCTCGGAGTCGGTGTCGGTTTCCGTGTGGGTCTCGGTCTCGTAGTTCTTCCCTTCCTCAGTGTCTCTTCTCTCTGTACTGTCTAGATAATATAATATTAATCGAAGTATATAGAAACCAGTCACCAGAGTCAGAGCCTGAGCCAGAACCAGAGCCAGAACCAAAACCAGAACCAGAACCAGAACCAGTACCAGCAGGAGGAGAGTTAGAGTCAGAGAAAGAAACATACATAACAGTGAACGTTTCCAAATAAATTGTCTAACATGAGGTTACATGGCTGGCTCAGCTCAGCGTCCGCCTGTACCCAAGTTGAGTTGAAGTAGTCCTACTAGTTTTTTTTCTTTCTTTCTTTTCTTTCTTTTCTCTCTCTCTCTCTCTCTCCCCTCCCATTCGCTCCGTCTCTCTCTCTCTCTCTCTTCCCATAATGTGTGCTCTCTTCCCTTCAACGGTATAAACTACAACGAAACTACCCCTGAAATACTCAAATCTATAATATAATGTAAGGTTACATGTAAGTAAGGAGTCATACGTGTGTGTGTATAGATATAACTCCCCATCATCTACTTAGGTACCCAGCAAGCTCTGTATGTTCTGTAGTCTGTAGCCCTTTTTGTGCATAATGAAATGTATAGAATGATAGCATAGAAACATATAAGCTCACATTTGGAATAATAATTACATATACACGTATAACTTGTCATCATATGCCACTTTTTTGAATTGCTTTGGAATATGCGTGTGAGTGAGTGTGTGTGTGGAGTATGTATGTATAAGGTAGGTAGCATCATCCTGATCGTCTATCCTCCACGTCTCGTATCGTCTCGTCTCGTCTCGTATCGTATCGTATCGTATCCTGTGTAGTAACTGCATACTGCACTCATGCTCAAGTCATGCTACACCTACAAGTTTACATTACAATTTTACAAGTTTCAACTTCAACTCACTCAGTTAGTCAGCGAGAGAGAGAGAGGAAAACCCGAGCCAAAGTAAAGGAAAGGAAAGGAATAAGAGCCAAGACCGAGACCGAGACCAAGACCAAACCCGACCGAACCGAGCGTCGAGCCTTTTGGTTTATTATTATGTATTATGTAGAAAAAGAACTATTGATATATACGCGTGCATTTCCTGGACTATACTAGGTATGGGCTATTGTGCTTTAAACCTAATATAAAAGAGAAAAATACGAAGAAAAAAAAATTGTTATGTACCCAGTTAGATATTAGGTACTAGTAGGTTATAATGTGCATTACACATCTATCTTCCCCTTAATATAAGTGCTAAGTTTATAAGGTTACACTTTTTTAAATGTGAGTATATGGGTAGAGGTACTTTAGTTTTCTATAATTCTCAATTCTGTATTAACACCCTACGCAGACAGGAGACAGTGTGCATAATGCATACTAAAAGTAACCAGACCAGAAATGAACCTCTTTCCCCTTTTTTTATACGGAGCTGAATGCTGAACTGTAAAGCTCAATGAGTATCTACTGTTATGGTTTTTTCCCCTTTTGATTCCCTTCACTATTGAATCCTACACACACACACACACAGAGCATTATGTTATGTATCCGGCATTGTCATAGTCAGTCTCACAACTCACATTCAGAAGAGAGTCATTTTCATATTGTACCTAAAGGACAGACTATGGACCCCATAGCTTAAGTTTTTATTATTATTCCAAGTTGTCGTTCTCCTCACTTTATACACTGAAAAGTTCCAACTTTGAGTTTTTCTGAGTATATACAAGGGGAGTCATATCAGAGTGAGCATCAGTGTAGAAGTTAAGTTACTTTTTAGTCGTACGCGTACAGTATAATGAGTGTTCTGTCGTCTACGGCTACACATATTACACTAGGTACATACAGCTGTATTTTGTCATTGTTATATTATATTAGGTATTGGCATAGTTATAGTGGCCTTGCCTTTGGATGATGGAACATCCCTGTTCCCTATGAATTTTTCCCATATATCCTCAATGTCGTTAAAGTTTAAGAGTAGAGGAACGAGGTGATGGATCATTAAGGAACGCATACTCTCTGCTACTGCTATGCTATGGTTATGAGGATGAGTATAAAATTCTATATACCTATACTTGGTACATACATACGTCTCTGGCTTACTTACAGTTTGTCGTTCTTCCTTCGTCGTCGTCGTCGTCGTCGTTCCTCGTTGTCCTTTGACTTATGACTCTGGCATTACACTTTTCTAGGAATGCACTCCCTTCTGTACACACATATGCGTTTTAATTCTTTTATTAGTTTTTGAACATTAAATTTATTCTTGAATTTTTTTTACTAGGTACTTTTATTTTTACATTATTTATCACTGGGTCTCGTTAAACTTATGGGACTCCTCAAAAGCCAATAAGTTGACGTTCGAAAAGGGAGAGAGAGAGATACTCATGCTCAGACTGGTTGTCCCTGCGTCTTATGTCGTCTCTTCTTGTCCCTCTTGTTTGTTTGTGGTAGAATTTGTTTTTGTCACTTTTCTGGTTTGTATTTTAATATAATTTGGATTTTGAATTCCAATTGGATTTCCATGACCTTAAAAAAATTGTTGACACAGATACAGATATATATTTTATAAAGTGTTGAATATATTATGTACCTGGGGGGTACGTGACGCTTGGCGCTCTCCTTCTATATGGTACCTAGGTACCTACAGTGTACATTTCATTTCATGTGATTGACATTGACAGAAGCGAGGAGCAACAGTGGCACGCAGTGATTAAAAATAGCCAACTTTATTTAATCCAATTTATACACTCATATCATTTGCTTGCTATCGTGAAGCATAGAATCATGGCTCAGGAGTTTTTTTTCTATGTTGCATAATGCCTGTGCTTCATCGCTATCGTGATTAGCGTAAACGTTATTTATTGACAGTAATGCAGTATGCAATTTGCAATTTCTATGACTGGGTCAACGTCAACTATATACGTAGGTACCTATATACATAGTATTATGAGCTTCGTACTCTGTACTTTATTATGTGCTGCGAGGGTTTGTATGCTCACAAATTAGCATTCCACGATCCGCGACGGTATCATGGTTTTGTAGGGACAGGGAGCCTCCTGCTATATAGACAGTACCATATAGTTTTTATTAGCTGTTCATAATATAGGCATCCATATAGATGAGGATCCTCCTGCACTTGTAATAACTATTTAATTATATAGCTACAGAGTCGACAGTTCTACTCAAGGAACGAAATTATATAATAGACTTTTTCCAACTGCACTATACTCATCCAATAATTATAAATGATAGGAAAGTAAATTGTATAAAGTATACCACACTAGCCACAGAGTAAATTGTAAAGGGCATAAAATAAAATACTACCTATGTATATGTATTACAACAAGAGGTTCCCTTCACTTCACTACTTCATGGCGGAGTGGCGGAGGAGCAGTGGAGCAGAGCCGAGGAGACGCAGCAGGTAATTTAGTCGGGAAATTAGAAATAAACGTTTCATTTTGGATGCTCAATTCATTCACCAAATAATTAATTTCCTTTTAATTCATGAGAAAGAGTCAAGAGTAATAGAGTGATATTATAAACTAATTATATGTGCACACTAAATCTTGTGAGTAAACTTGAGGGTGTGTTCCATCTAGAAAGTGTCTACACCACACGCAACGTACATGCACACTTAAGTAGGTATAGTAAGATCGTACAAAATATGTACCTACCTACCTACCTGCCTCCCTATGAGGTTTGTTTTTGTAGCTGTAATTTGTACTTGTATACAGTGCAAGTATCTAAATTCAAATCGTTCAAAGATCCAAATTTAATTTTTACAAAAGACTGTGTGGTTCTAATTCTAGTTTCTATTTCTGTCCTCCGCCACCACTGCCATTTTACCACCACTACCACTACCACAACTACATACTACATTGAAGTAAAGTACAAAGTACCTCCTATATGTACAGTTAATTAAAGTGCCATTTACATTTTTTTCTTTTGTCACGCAACATTTGTGAGGAAATAAAAAAGAATTAGGTGATGCTGTTAATTAATAGAAATATATAGTATAATATAAATTTCATGAATTTCTATTATGTATAGTTTCCATTTGATACCAATACCAATACCAATAGGACTGTCAATCAGTTGGCTTTGGCGTTGGGAGTGTTAGCACAAGGCTATATATCCAGTGTAATAATTGAGTAGGTATTTTAATACTTGCTCTCCTTTCACTCCTCTGTACAGTCAAACCACATAAAAAATATTTAAAGAATTATCTTTTTTGAAATAATTTGAAATCCTCTCGTATTCTCGTCCAACGCATTTTGTACAATTCTCCTTTTTTCATGGGTCTTAAAAAAACGAAAAGATTTGTCAATTTCCTGGATTTCCATTGTATTTCCGTTAAGAGTATGGGTAGCTAGGGTTGGAGTTGGAGTAGGGGGGATTGTATACGTTGGGAGCATATTAATGCTTGTAGACTCTACAATAAAAATCTGAGGAGTTGAATTTGAATTTGAATTTTGACTTAACAAACGGAGGATGAATCAAAGGAGCATTCATGCATGCGGTATACATAGTAGCATGGTATATTTTGGTAGGTAGGTACTCTGCATATTGATCTAAGTACCTATACCTATGTGGAAATGGCTGTATGATTGTGCTGTACATATTGTATAGGTACCGTACCTATCTCCATAAGATAAGATATATAATTTTATTTGAATTTTGGATTTCATTTCGTCGTTCATCCAATTTCCTTCTTCTTCTATTTTTTTACATCCCGCAAGGCACTTATACTTTAAAGCTGAAAGGGGATCCTGCCTCTGACTACTGCCTATACAGACTATAGATATTATTTATAAGTACCGATATCGTATGGTTTATTATGGTCCATATGTACCTTACATATAAATCTGTAGTTTCGCTTCACTTCGACTTCGACTTCGACTTCAACCCTTCCTATTTCCTATCCTATAGTTATAGCCCTATGCCTACATACATATGCCTCTGCCATACCAACCAACTACCAACACTAACAATGTGAGATTATGGTAAATGGTAAATGGTAATGGTACTTGTAATATTCTAACAAAATAACTTAGAGCAGTATAGACTACATAACATCTTGTGCATACATACACTCTGTACGTGATACTCCTGATCAGAGCAATCTAAAGTACAGTTAGTGAGCATATGTAATTTGTAACTCTATGAATAGCTTCTAGGTAAGTACATGTTACAATTTGTATGGATGTATGCATATGTGTGTGTGGACGGGATATAGGACATTAGGATGTGTGTGCGCAATGTGTATCACTGCTCATATTTCTTTTTCCTTTTTATATTTTTTCATGCCTTTGTTGGCTTTTCTTGGTGGTTGTCGCTGTCGTTAAGACTGTCGTATGTATAATGCTGGTTCTGGTTAAATACACCGTCATTACATGTTATGCAGTATGTAGGTTAGGTAGGTAGATATATTTAAATATCTGAAAGCTTACTTTATTACTACAACTTACTTGTACGTAGGTACATGCAGGGCCGGACGAAGGAATTGCTTTTAGGCAGCAATTTGTTTCGATACAAAAACCACCAATTTTATTTCATTGATGGTTTTCTTTGGTAAAGCAAAACGTTGTGTTTAAATGTTTTAGAAAAGTGCAAAATGTTATTTTTACTTGATTCAGAAAAGTGCTCAATGTTCTATTTACATGTTTTGAGAAAAGTGGAAAATGTTTTATTACAATGTTTTTGAAATGTACACAAAAAAATAATTTGTATGTTTTTGAAAAGTCAAAATATTCTTTTTACATATTTTTGAAAACTGCAAAATGTTCCATTTGCACGTTTTTTGAAAATTCAAGCAGCGGGGGCTGCCTGCGCTGGCCACATTATCCGGCCCTGGGTACATGTGTAGGTAGGTACCTTCCATAGATATCGTGTCATTGATTGACTCAAGTCAGAGTAGTCAGGGAATATTTGTATTTCTTTCTGTCCTGATAAAAAAAATGACTGAGAAGAATGTTGGATTACGATTTGGAATTATCACGGATTCCCTATGAATGCTCCTGCATATTATGTGCATATGTACTTACGTGCATATGACATGTATGACTAATGTAAAGGGATATACGTATAGGAAGCTCATCCTTATCAATGCAGCAATGTTCTCTTCCCTCCGTCTTCTTAATAACAGTGTCTTTCTTGTCTTTCCACTACAAATAGAATTGCAACAACTACTTAAAGATTACACTCACTCATATCATAGACTCTCAGAACCAGGACCAGAACTACACAGTAAATTGAAAGTATGTACCTACAATACATAAGTATGGAGATACAGAATACTATGTACAGGTTACCGTCGCTGAGGGAGAGTGCACAGAACTGGGACTGGGACTGGGACTGGAGCAGCCGTCAACTCAAGTCAAAGCCAAGTCAGAGAGGCGAAAGAAAAGACGTATGAATTCAGAGAGAGAGACTTCCCATATACCCACATATTTTGAAGATACTGATACTGATAGCGATAGGAATACGCCTGGCAATGCGATAGCATTATTAGCATTGTATTGTGTTCTAAATGCTATATGGAATACTTAAGAATGAGCCTATATCCATTGTCTATATAGTATATCCTGCACAGATATCTGTAGCAGTAGTAGTGTACCAACGCTGAGCACGCAACATGTAGGTGCCTATTATATGTTTGACAATTGGGATTGGGATTGGAAACAAAAATCCCTTTTGAATTTGAAACATTCTTCTTCTACCTCCTCTTGTCATGTTGTCATGATTGGTGTCTCTTCCCTTCCTTTATCTCTGACTTCCAATTCCAAATCCTGTAGTCTCTTTCTCTCCAATCTCCCCGTAATGCCCAGCTCTGAAGATGTGTGTGTCTGTGGTTGTGATTGTGCTGTATCGTAGCGTCATGTGTACAAATATCCTACCTACCGGTACCGGCACCGGTACCGGCAGACTGACTTATGTTCTATAGGTGCACAGATAGGATACAGTAGAAGGCCTCTGCTTTATCCTATTATTTAAATGCTAGCGCAAATTTAAATTTTTTGTAAGCATTTTTATTATTTTAAAACTCCAACTACTGGTACTGGGTTCCGGCTCCAGCTCCGGCCCCGGACTCATCACAATGACAATGAAAATCTCTGACATATAGACTATGACACTACACGGCGACGTCATCTCTCCTCTACCAAAACTGTGACTATGTGTGTGTTTGTGTGTGTGATACTGACGACTGTGACTTGGTTGGAAATGTGAATTGTGAATGTGTGAATGCAAATGCACATATTACATGTAAGCCGAATCGAGTCAGAGTGCATAGGAGGAGAGTGGTTCAAATTATTCTAATGGGATGACGGAGAGAGGACGTGTATATAGTTATCATTTTGCATTTCCATTGTGATTCTATATATTGTAAAATCAAAGTGTAAAGATATTAAATATTTAAACATATGTATATTTATTATACATTCAGTCAATACTACCTACCTACCTTATGCCTACCTACTATACTCTTCTATACCCTATCTGCTCACTGACTTGTTTTTGTATTTTATAGTTGTGAGGTATTTAGTATTCAGACTCTACACATATAAATATCATTATGATGATGTTTATGATTATATTAAAGGCTCACATATGAGCGAACAACGCCAATGCTCAAGTCACTATTTTTTGTTGTTGCTGCTGCTCTGCACTCTCTACTGTGTGAGTGCGTGAATACCTATACTCATCCTCAGCACCAGCACCAGCACTGTTACTGTTGACTGCCAGTAAGTAGAAGGAATTGGAGTTTCGTATCCGTATTCGTAGATCTCGTTCCTCGTTCCTCTCTCCTCACAAGTTGTGAGTGAACTGGGATTAGGATTAGGAGAGATGAGGCTGCTGCAGTGTTGCATAGGGAAATGAAGCAAGTTATACATTCTTTTCTCCTTTTTGTCGATGGCATATTATGAATATAAAATACGTTGCCCCACCGAGAACATATTATTTAAATATACAAAAATGTACACACAAGTATGACAGCCTAATGTAATGTTATGTGGTCCTCAAGACAGAAAGATGAGATGGAAACCAGTACCAGGAACCAGCATCCATATGTAGTGTGTAGTCTGCATACTACCCCTACCCATTTATATTTATGTCTCTCTCTCTCTGTCTGATATGTATCTATAGGACAACCCAGAGACCAGAGACGGAGACGGAGATGAAAACCAGAACTACTACAGATGGAAACAGAGAGAGAGAGAGAGAAATGAAAGGACGAAAAACGAAGGAGGAAAAAGGACTGTGGAGAGAGCGAGAGAGATGAAGAGAGACGTGAAGAAGGGAGACTGCGAGACAAAAAGACTGAGAGAGATAATACTTCCATGTAAAACTGGATTTGTACAACTGACAGGACGAGAGAATCTGTAGGAAAAGGACCGCTATTTCATTTCCATGCCTATACTATGTCTCTCTCTCTAATCTATATCTTTCCTACTCCACAAAATACACGGCCAACCTACCTACCTACCTCCTATCTACCTATCTACAAGCTACACCAACGTACCTACATACCTACCTACCTTCCTCACTATCGCTCCCACTGCCACGCCACTACCACATTATATACTCCCCTATAGATATAAGGCACTTACTACTCACCACCTTCAACAACTTATATAACTTGTCTCTATTATTCTCTACGTTATATTTGGGAAGATGTCTGCGTTTCTCTCTCTCTCCCTCGCTCTCCTCCAATTCCAATTCGAATCTTACTTACATGGCTTCAGCTTCATCACGTTGCTATACGTATACTAAACTAAACTATATGGCATAGTACCATTCCCATTTCTATCCCATTGTGTATTGTGTTCACTGCCTCGCTAGTTCTCGCTCCATGTCTCTTTATGTACAGAGCGGGATCTATAGATGGATGGCTGCCTGGCACTGGCACTGGCACTGGGACTCGCACTCGCACTGGGAGTAGTGCAGTGCAGTGTGGAGAGAAGTACAGGAGTTGCGGAGCCTGGATGACGATGGAGAGAAAGGCTCTGTCATAATCATCATCATCATCATCCTGATGATCATCATAGAAAAGAACGTATGCTATTATATACTGCTCCAGCATGGATAAAAGTAGTAGTCACACAAAAAATAAAATGTGTAGAATTGTAGTAGATCTGTGTAGAAGTGTAGGAGTGAAGGACTCGGAGTCGGAGTCGGAATCGGAGAGACGTGAGCTTTCGGAGCATCCATACAGTCGCAGGGTGAAGGAGACGAGGCAGTTAAAACATTGAAGGGACGTGTGTGTGAGTTGATTCCACACACAAATAGACAGCAAGAGAGATATGGAAGTAGTAGAAATAGAGATATATTACACTATGTGTGTGTATTGTAAGTTTGTAAGTTCCATCCAAAACTACTTATCATTTGCTACAATGAATTGAGCGGACTGTGCTGCATATTTGATGTTTTTTTTTGGGTACTTTTCCCAAGATGTGATACACACACAGAGGCACACACACACTCACTCAGGGAGGGAAACGCAATGGAATGGGAATGGGAATATCTGTATTCTGTGTATAGGAGAGAAGTGGAGGCAAAAGTAAACTTGAGGCTGCTATAGGAAAAATGTAATCGTACATGAGATGGGGAGGCATGTACCCAGATAAAAATTTTGTCTCTCTCTCTCTCCATAACAGTTTTTCTAATCCATATAGAGAAACCCCATGTAGTTTGAGCTTCATATATATTTTGTACAAGTGTTCCATAGTCATAGAGCATATAGGCAAGAGAGTCCTACTCCTATCCTATGTCTACTCAAATACTCACTTTATACCTATTATCGAGCATCGAGCCTGAGCAGAGCAAAGTTATTCCAGCTCTTTTTTTTTTACACAATAATATCTTTGAAAAGGATATATGGATGCATTTAGTGGAGGCTACATATATAAAGCCTGTACACAGTTGGTCTTCTTTCTTGTTGGGATTCGAACGAGCGAGCGAGTGAAGGAAGGAGCATTGGAAGTTTGGCTTTGGCTTATACTGTGAAACTGAGCGAGCGAGTGAGTGAGAGAGAGGAGAGAGACAGAGAGAGAGAAGCAGTTTGGGAATGAACGGGGCGAACAAGCAGGTTTGTACAGGCAGTCGCCTAAAGTGTGTACAGTCAGTTTGTGTGAAGGTCGACAGTATGTTTTGTGTTCCACCACGAGAAGGAGGAGAGGAAGAAGAACATTGCTTTATAGAAGTTCGAACAAACTCAAAACTTCTCTCTCACTTCTCTCTCTCCCTCTCTTGGTTTTGTCGACTCCTTCATGAAAAAGTCAGCAGTACAAAAGTCAGTCGACTTTTTCAAAGACTAAGAACTTTATAGATATAATATACTAACCCAAACCCAACTACAACTTACCAAAGTACCAAGAACTACTACGAACGAACCAAACGAAACTACGAAACGAAAATACCAAACTACCAACTACTTCTCTCTCTCTCTATACTCTACCTCTTCTCGGTCTCGGAGAGCCACCATGTCAGAGCCATGGAAGGCAACGAGACGAGCCCTATAGCATCCAGCCGTAGACCATTCAGGCATTTATTTTAGCCTAGGAATTGTGTAATATTATAAGGTCCATACATGTACTTATTGGAGCGCAGAGTTGAGAGTATAAAAGGGAGACGAGAGCTATACTCGTCTTGCTATATGTGAGAGTGATACTTTTTAGGTAGTCGTAGTAGTAGGTGCGGATAGCAACTGTGTGCACGGCCAACTACTACTATGTACCTATTTCATTTGGCTTTTTGGAGGAGAACCGGGCGAGAGAGGCGAGGAGAGGCGAGGGATGGAGGGAAAGACGGAGGCATAAGTAGCTGGAGGATATTATAGCTTAAAATACGTAGTATATATGACTTTCTTGAGTATGGTTTTGGTTTACGTGGAGTCAGAGTGCACTCGACTCGGAATCTATACATTATGTAGGCTGAGGCAGTGCCGTATGCTCTGTATCCCCTGTATCTGGATGTCGGCTTCGGTTTCGGTTTCGGTTTCGGTTTTGTCTCCGTCCTTATGTCATCGTACACTATATTAAGCTCCCTCCTACATTATGTATGATCTTCCCATTCGCATTCTTATTTTCGTATCGGAGGAACGTAAGGAAGGATGGATGTGTAAAAGAAGGAGAAGGAGAGTGATAGGACTGTGATGTGGTGGAGAGAGAACAGGAGCTGTCTGTCCTCACTCCAAATACACACACACACTCACTCACACAACACTCCGTACACACGGCGGAGAGAAGAACTTTGAACGTTGAGAAATATTTAGTTAGGTAGGCAGTAGGTATTTATCAATAGTGGAGTTGGAGCTCGAGATACAGAAGGAACCACAACGAAGCCGAAGCCGAAGCCGAGCCATGTCCTCAGTGAGCGTACACACTACAACATGGACCGACTATTACGAAGACCAAGAGTGTTGTGGAGTGCATGGGTGGGTATATAAAGTAGGTAGTAGTGAGGCTGTGGAGATAAGAGTCCAAAGATGCACGGAATACCTCACCAGAATGTAAATACGTAATACTAGAGAGAACGAGAGAGAGAGAGAGATACATAAGACATCCATCCGTCCGTCCGTCCGTCTACACTTCTACAGATTGAGAACTACATGGACTTGCTCTTACTACTACAGTATTGCTACATTATATTTCCATTCCTCGACTGCTACCACCACTACCACTACCACTACCACTCCTGCTACTTATCGTTAATATAATATAAGGTCCGCTCCACTGCGAGAGAGAGAAAGACGTGTAGGTACACACTGGACAGATCAAATACCTATATAAGTACGCGAGTCTTCATCTCCTCCATCATCTGTACAGTGGGGCTGCATAGGGACGTATGTAGGAGCAGGTTAGGCAAGGCTAAAGTCTACACACTCTTCAATTGGACGCAATAATGCAGAAGAGGAGTCAAAGTCAGCACAATAGAATACATATACATATAGGAGGAGAGCGAGAACCAACCCAAGAATGCACTCAGCAGCAGAAGAAGAAGAGCCTCACACATACTCCCCGCTCTCCATCCTCTCAACAGGCCTAAACTCGAACATGTGAGCGCGTCAGATAACATGGGAGATCCGTGTGCATAATACAGTCCATGAGCGTAATAATATACATCATCTTGATTACTATTACTCGCTAGTGTTGGCAGGGATCGTCTTCGGCTTCGGCTTCGTCTTTCGTCTTCGACATCGCCTCTTCCTAAGAACTACTACTACGTAGTTTGGCGTTGGAGCCGGAGCCGGAGCTGTCTAGGTACCTAAGCTACTATAGGTAGTGTACGTATGATTACAGAATCATCATCATCTATGGAATATTTCAAACGTCTGTCTTTTGGCTTTTCTTTTCATATGTATTAGCAACAGGGACAAGATATGAGAGAGTCAGAGTGACTCGCTCTCTATGAATCTATATCTGACAGTCGAGTGTACAAGCACAGGCACTATAGGCTATACCCACAGGAGTATATCATATAGGAATATAGGGTATAGTATAAGGCATAAGGAGAAGCAGGAGCATAGGAGCAACAGTAACAGCAGCATCCTCGTCATGAACCATCAACATCAACATCCCCATCGTCGTCCTCAGCTTTTTTTTCTTCTCTTAATTTTTTTCTCTTCTTCTTCCCTTCTCCTTTTGCGTGGCTCCTTCTTTTCATTTCTTTGTCTGACTGACTGACCAGATCAAAGAGACTCTAGAGAGGGAAACTAAAGAAGATGGATCCCAGTCCCAGTCACAGTCCCACTATACTCTCCTATACTACTACAGATATAGTCATATAGCCATCATAGTCGCCATAGCTGTGGAAGGAAAAGGTCGTAATAATAATGGCTACACAAGACACACATATGTACACAAAGCCCATCTCATCCTCAGAGAGATACAAGAGGACGAAGCAGAAACAGAGAGCTTGAAAAACGTAAAGCATTACGAGTGTGAGTGCGAGTGTGCATCATGCAAGCCCCCTTTCCATTTTAATCCCCCTTTCATCATCGAACGCGACAGAAACTATACAGAATAAGAGAAGAAGAAGAAGAAGACGAAAAAAAATACTTTTCTTCTATCTTCTTTGTACTCTGGTCCTGGTCTGAAGCTGAGAGTCTGAGTGACCAACTGGTAATCTGTAGAAGATGAAGAACGAAGAAGGTTATAAATATAACCAGTATATACCCCACACATGTATAGTATATGGAGTGCTTCACTTTTTGTCAAGCGGTCAGACCTCTCCATATCGCACATCGTCCGCCGCTTTGTTGGCTCTTGGTTGTTGTTGTCATTGGTTGTGAAGAAAGTAGGTACGAACCAAGTACCAAAACCTACCTAGGTACATATGAGGGAAGCCGTCCAAGTCCAAGTCCAAGAAGTCCAGCCTCATACACAGCATTGCCGAATAAAATTGAATTTCAAAGTCTCTCACAGTCACAGCCCTAACTACTAAGTAACTAGCTATAGTAACTACCTATACCTACCTACCTACTTTGTGTAATGTTCTCGCAAACTACATATAACTGCCTTGAACAGAGTCACCATCACAATTTAGCTACATGACTAATAATTACGACTCTGACTGAGACACAACATTATAATAACGTAATATATTAATATTAATGCTCAAAATTGAAAAAGACGGTCAGACACTATGAGTTTTTTTTTAAGTTGGAAGGAAAGTCATGTAGTAACTGTAGATATGCCTAGCCGTGGGCTACGGGCACAGGTAGGAAAGTATACCTATACTTCTTCCACATATAGTTTTGTATGTGTTTAGACTGTACATATAGGGAGTGAGTGAAGTGCACCGCATAGAAGTGTAACAATCGTACTATGCAGATATCTCACGAACTTCACGAAATTGAAATCGCATCGTCGTGGAGTAATAATACTCCTCATAGGTATGCTCGTGATGGGAATAATGGAAGTGCAGATACTTACGTATACAATCGCACACACAAAGAATCTTAACATCTGGCAAGGGAATCTTATCACTGCCGCGTATCTTTTGCAAACCTCGCACCTGCCTTCGCTCGCCTTCCTCTCTCCTGACTTCAATTGAATACTCTATATTTATGTACCTACCTCCATGGGCACTATCCAGTGGACCTGACTAAAAAAAGTCTTGGCTTGACGAGTGGACGAGAGGAAAACACGGACCAGGACCACGTCCACGTCCAATTTTACATGAATTCTCAGAGCTTTTTACTTAAAGTAGCTATATGATTCCCTCGCTTCCAGGTCGATTTCTACACATGTATGTAAAAGCTATAGGTAGGTCTCCCTATAAGTTTCACATACATAGGCTTTTAGACAGGACGAGTGCAGACACGGGAAAAAAGGGATGACAACTAAAGTGAGTGCAGTGCAATGTAGGTAGGTGAGTAGAATGTAAATACAGATACATATAGACACATGCATTAAGACATTGTAATTGTAATTTGTACTGCATATATATAGTGAGAGAATATGTAAACGATACTTTATCACACAACTGGTTTTTATCTCTCTCTCTCTCTCTCTCTCTCTCTCTCTCTCTCTCTCTCGTTGGACTGACACTGACACTGGCTATACGCTCAGCATTCAGCATTCAGCCCATGCTTAACATGCTACATCCCATCTCAGATTTGAGAAACTGATAGACAGTCACATCGTGTGGATAATGCATAATCAGAATATCAGAGTACACGTCCAAGGCAGCAAGGCAAGCAAGGGTAGTTTGCATCCTTTCAGAGTATGTATGTTAGTGTGTAGTTGTAGTAATAGTAGTAGTAGGTACTTTAGTTCGTATTTGGCCTGGCTTTGTCTTGATTCTCCTTCAGTACAGACAGACATACAGACAGCCACAAAGTGTGAGAGAGAAAGAGACGAGAAAGGAAAATAATATGCTCTGCTTTAAGTCAGACATGATTGCAAAATTCTATACTTGTTTTCGTACACACATACACACACACACACTCTTCTTGTTCTTGCTCGCACAGCGAAATCAAAATAATGTACATAAATGGAGATGGAAATGTAATGCATCAGTTTTTTTTCTGGGTGTGCGTGAAAAACTAAATAAATACAGTCTTCTCAGGAGCATGTTTCCAGGTGGGTGTTTATTATAAAGAGACGGAGAAGAGAGAGAGAGAGAGAGAGAGAGAGAGAGAGAGAGAGAGAATCTGGGGGCAATTACCTTCCTTTACAAAAATGTCAATGATGATTAACAATACATAGTTTTTTGAGGGATCTTTTATATCTACACATAATCATTACATTTTGTGCGTGTATTGATTTTACTTTAAAAAATTTTCATGTAGAAAATTATTGATAGGTACAAGGTAGGTAGGTAGGTAAGGTAGGGGCTCTTTCAATCGTGGCCATATGATTTATGCAGATAAGGAGATAAACGATGGAATGAACACGAGAGATCTGACTAGTGAAACCAGAGGCCAGGCAGGGAACGAGGTAAGGCAAAACTGACAATTGGATTACTTAAATCGCGCTCTGTATATAGCATGCATCTGTATAGCTTCATGTAATATTTTGAGATTGTGCAGCTAAATAAATACTACTGTCATAATAATTTATTCATCCAAAAAAGTGTTCTTATATTATAAGAGCATGGCCACTGGATTTTGAGCATTGACATTGACTGATAGTATAGTATTAGGAACTCATATGGGAAAGGTTCATTGCCTGTTTGTTAAATTTAAATTTTATTATAGAAATATTCAATACTCTATTCTAATCTGGAATTCTGGAATTCGATACAGTTCAGGCCACGAAAAAATGTTTGTATGCTTCATTATAGTCCGCGCAGGTTGTGGTGGTGGTTGTGCTTGGAATTTACAGAAATTACTTTTATCACACAAATACACACAAATATTTGAATAAATTAAATGTCAAAATCTCCATGATTTTAAATTTAAGTACAATATTCCAATAATTCTAATTTTAACAATGTGCTGGAATTTTAGGCAGGTACCTACATAGCTGCATAGGTGAGTTTCTTGTGATGGATGTTCCTTGTAGGTATGCAGTATGTTGACTTGGGTTAGTACCGAGTACGAATGTAATTAAAATTCAATAAAGTTGTATCTTTATTTTATAAACAAATATATTTTGTTTTAAAAAATATTTCTCAACAGATTTCATTATCCTATATATGAATTGAACTTTAGTATGAGTTGGTTATGGAGCATACATGTAATTTCAAATTGAAAAATAATGTCAAAAAAAAATTATCAGTATATATATTAATCGCAAGTGACTTATTTTATATCTCATCTAATAAGCTATAGCCTTATTACGTGTGACTTTGACTCTGACGCCACTTTTTATGTGACAAGAATAGACTGGATATTTTATCTTGTTTGTATTCTTTTGATTAGCTCTGTATATAACGGGACACATAACCAAAATATAATTGAATGAACATTATGTACAACAATAAAATTAGAAGAGGAGAACACATCCCATATTATAATTATTACATGGAGTAATTTAATTTACGGAGTAGTTATAAAATTAAATATTATAAGTAATAATTGGAATTATGGGCATTGTTGTCTTTGTTTTGTCACAAATTATGACTATTGTTAATCCAAATTAAACATGTGTGTGATTACTTAAGTAAGTAGTGTCAGTATCAAAGACAGCTCATTTATGAAGCTATTGTGTATGGACCTGTTTATATGTGCATAATTGCTTCTATTTCCAAATTGTAATTCTAGCTAAATAAAGCTCTACCTAACGCTACGTGCCTCCTTCCGTCCATTCTCCAAGACTCCTCAGTAGTACAAGGAACAAACTAGCGCCATCAAATTTTGCGAGTCTCAACTATGTTCATCTTTGTGCTTCTCCCAACTTAAATAATTTATTCCGAGGGCGAAAAAGGTTCAGGTTAGATGTGGATAGAATTCGCTGCGGGCTTCATATAGCAAAGTTCATGTTCCTTCCAAGAAGGCAAGGGCAAGGGTATTATACCATTACTATTATTATTTATCGTCTGTAAAGAACCAAAATGACCCATATCCAATTTAAACTAGAATCAAAATGAGTTGTGTCATAAAATCAAAATGAGAAAAATGCGTAAAATGTTAATTAGGAGTTTTTGAAAAACGTCCTATTCACATGTTTTTGAAAAGGTGCAAAATGTTCTATTTACATGTTTTTGAAAAATGTAAAATGTTCTATTTACATTTTTTTTAAAAGCGTAAAATTTTCTATTGACATGTTTTTGAAAAGTGCAAAATAGTCTATTTAAATGCTTTCAAGACATGTTTCCATATTTTTGTAGATAGTGGATATTTGTTTTAGCTACAAATGGATATGAGTAATTTTGGTTCTTCACAGACGCTATGCTGTGCTTTATAATGTTAAACCAGGTAAGTACCTACGTAAGTACGCTGAATTACTATTAGTATTATGCTTCTCTTACAATATACATAGTGAGGTAATGATACTTTCCTAAAGGGAACGAGATAATATTTCGTCCTGTCTTATTTTGATTAGACTGCGGGTTCTTTTGGATTTGCACAGCGACAGCATAAACATGACGATGACGATGATAATAATCCGTTAAGGGATTGTCCCCAAATGATGTAATGTGTAGGATTTGTGGGACTATAGTCGGGTGCTGATGTCATGCCGTGTTGAAGATAACCGTTTACGTAATGTTAAACTGATGACATGGGGGTGGGTTTGGTTCAAAAATAGAGAAAATTTGGGTGACATCATTTACGAACTATCCCTTATATGGATAAAACGTAAGCATTCTATAATAATTATTATAAATGTAAAGAGTTTTTTGGCAAAACGGGATGAGCCAATTTTTTCAAAATGAGATTCTGTGCATTACGCCTACTATTCAACTAAGTATAGGTACGTTGCTGCTGTGTCGCATGTAAAGGTCGAAAGGTTGACTAAAGCAATTTTTAAAATTAGAAAAAACAATTTTTTTCAAAACGAGATAATCTCATCTAAAACGTATTTATCAGATTTAAATTTGTTTGTGAGTTGTTTCGTTGTTTGTAGAAGGTAATTTACATGCTTAAATATTGCGCATGAAAATTTTGAAAACTAACTTTAAAACGAAGCGTGTAATTCGATTAAATGTCTTCTCATGAAGTTTCTAATCCGTGTTAATTTATTGATTTTTGGAAAAAAGGATAAGTCCACGACATGATTTACAAATATATTGACGAAAATTTGAATGAAGAATTGAATTTTTTTTGAAAGACACAAAAAGTTACATATTCTTCAAAAACTAAAATCGAGTGGTGTGGAGTAAGTCAATAAATAAATTGTTATCCGTTATAAAGCAGACACAGACACAACCTAGAATATATTATATATGCTTTGCCTGTGCGGAGCCAATGTTTGACGTAAGAATGATTGTAGTAAAATACCGCAGAAAAGAGATGTCTTTGTATTATAGCCAATAAATGCATAAATAGCAGTAATTATTTTTGTATGTGTTGTCCTTATCGATAGTATAATTATTTAAGAAGGGAAAAAGAAATTGCCAGTTAACTTTGAACGTGAATAAATCAAATCATTTCAAATTGGTGCTTATTAAATTTCTTGGAGTGATAGCCCAGGGCTTAATTCAACATTTACCGTAAGTCATCATCAAAATTGTTAATTGTGATCCACTATCTCAAACTGTGTATCACTTTCGTAGTTAGCCTATTTTCATTATTGTGTTAGTTGTGTGTATGAACTTACAGCTAAATTGGAAGCTTGAATAACAACCCCATAATAATCATTTCAACAATATTTGTGTTATGTCAAATGTGCAGTTATCATAATATGCGCATTACAGTTTGTAATTCAAGTAATTTATGTTCGGAAATATTTTTTATTCAAGAAATGTGCTTCTTTGCCAAAATTAGACTATTTTATGTGCATCAAAAAAGTGTAATCATTATAACCTTTGAAATCCTAAATGCATATTTAAATAAACCAATATGATTTCAATATACAATGCTAGCAAGTAGAAAAAACTTCCGATTACCTCAATTTTGAAATAACTACGGTCTGGGGAAAGGTTTTTAATTTTACGGTCTGACACTTGAGTGCACTTTGAATGCCGACTAGACGAGATTGACATCTTCATTTCCAGATTTTGCAGTAAAAAATTACATACATTACAAGCATTTATAATTTATATGTTTAAATTAGGTAGGTACCTACCTGTGTGTGGCTTCGTATTTCTAATTCAGCCTAAACTTCGCAAATTCTTGAAAATTCCCCCCTTAGCTATAACGTCTTTTCTTACTTGGGGCTTTGGATCCGAAATTAAACTTCAAATTCAAATTTTAAAAAATATAACACTATATGCACCATTATAATATGCTACAAAATAAAATGCAATTTGTCAAATGCAAATAAACCTCGAAAGAGTGTATAAATGAATGAGTTCTCAAGTATGGCAGTAGTAACAGGTAGTTTTTATAGTTCAAATCAAGTTCTGCAAAAGGTTTATTTAAAAATAATTAATGTAAAATTGAAGCACATATCGTCTGCGAAGAACCAAAATGACCCATTTCCAATTTAAGCTACAATCAAAATGAGCTTTATCATAAACACAAATTGAGAAACGTGCGTCAAATGTTAATTAGGAGTTTTTGAAAAGGTCCAAAATGTTCTAATTCCATGGTTTTGAAAAGGTGCAAAATGTTCCTATTCCATGGTTTTGAAAAGGTGCAAAATTTTCCTATTCCATGCTTTTGAAAAGGTGCAAAATGTTCTAATTCCGTGTTTTTGAAAAGGTGCAAAATGTTCTAATTCCGTGTTTTTGAAAAGGTGCAAAATGTTCTAATTCCGTGTTTTTGAAAAGGTGCAAAATGTTCTAATTCCATGTTTTTGAAAAGGTGCAAAATGTTCTAATTCCGTGTTTTTGAAAAGGTGCAAAATTTCTGAATTCAATGTTTTCGAAAAGGTGCAAAATTTTCTAATTCCATGTTTTTGAAAATGTGCAAAATGTTGTAATTCCATGTTTTCGAAAAGGTGCAAAATGTTCTAATTCCATGTTTTCGAAAAGGTGCAAAATGTTATAATTCCATGTTTTTGAAAAGCTGCAAAATTTCTGAATTCAATGTTTTCGAAAAGGTGCAAAATTTTCTAATTCCATGTTTTTGAAATGTGCAAAATGTTGTAATTCCATGTTTTCGAAAAGTGCAAAATGTTCTATTTAAATGCTACCAAGACATAAATATATTTGTGTTATATAGTTGATATTGTTTTTAGCTAAAAATGGGTATGGGTCATTTTGGTTCTTCACAGACGATATATGAGATGATAGTAACTACGTTGAATTTGTGCGAAAAAGCAAAACTTTAATATACGCAATAATAATATGTAATATGTGGTAGTGATGATGCCACAGCTCGACTATAAATAATATGATACTCATGATGTGCAATAAATTATAAAAGGTGGATTCTGTGTGCAGGAGGATGAGGAGGAAGCAAAAGCTACAGAATGAGCAGCAGACTGTGAAGTAATAAAATAAATTAAGTGCTTAATCTACTAGTAGTTAGCAGGTAACTCATAAATTAGTTCACGCACACACTAACATGCACAGCGAGGAAGCATCAGAAGATTAGCAGGGAACTGGGATTGGGAAGACCTATATAGCAAGCAATAGAATTAGAAGTCAGTCTGTCTTCTTCATCCTCATCTTGTCCTTTAATCCCTACGTTGGCAAATACTGTATATATAAGTATGGATAATTATCATGTCCTCAAAGTTACTATGGGACTTTAAGTCAGTTGTCGGTTTCTTCTAATGACGTCAGCAGAAATTCTGTGTTAAATTTGTGTTAAATTGGGATACGTAAGTTCAGCTAAAACCTCCAGAAAACCAAAAGGAGCGTTATAACCCCAGCACCAGAACCAGAACCAGGACCAGGACCATAGACTCCTTTCTTAATACCTTAAGGCCTCAACTTTTGGAAGTATAGAGCTATAGAGCCCATTCAATTATATGTATTTACATGCACTTACACGATTAGATGCTTAGCCGAACTGCCGGAGGTGATATTTAGTCTGGATATACTGGTACAACTGGTGAGCTTCAAAATTGTATCCACATCCACCATCCTCGTTTCCTATACTTAATTCTGACATGATTTACAAGTTTAGGCAATTAAAGCTGTAAGTAAAGCTGTTGTTAGGGTAGGTAAAGTATAGCTTATGCACCACACCGACCGTATGTATAATAATTTATATTTCAAAACACAGTACTTGATTCAAACGTTATTTTATTACCACATCTATCCGCCTCTATAACACTATCTCATACATTTATAATAATAATTATATATATATATATTCAAGGTACAAGTTTCATAAGAAGTGCTTTGGTAATGGGTATTTCGTCAGGGGACGGAGTATTTTAGTGTAAGTCCAGTGGACTTACGCGGTCCAGCTGAGCTTCCGCCCCAATGCTCTTTCACTGACGATTTTGTATTCTGAATAGGAAGCTGTGTATAGCTATATATATAGTTTAACAACATTGTAACATTTAGTCTAATTGTATGATTATCTATAAATATTAAATATGTAATCCTCCCTATATACCTATATATTTAATTGTAATTTACACACACATTTTTTGAATAAATATACCTATAACTACACGTAGTTGACATAAAATCTGGTCTCTGTACTTATTTTGTTTTTTTTTGTATTGAGGGATAGACACAACTAACAGTCTGACTTTCACTTGTAATACGCATCAAAATATCTATACTTTATTACATAATAAATAACATGACATGGTGTACATTTCTCGTAAGTCATAGCCTCACGCTGCTCAATTTATGTAGGCATAAACTTAGAACAGAAAGGAGAAGGTGAGTATAATTAATGTGATTTGTTTGATTCAAAGGAATATTTTTGTATCTTTTCAAAGAACAGAATAAGGTGAAAATTCCAGGTTACTAACCTAACCTAAGGTTGTGGATTTAATTATGATGGGGTTGTCATCACTATTTTGTGTACTTGAGTAAAGATCATGTGGAAAGTTGTTAAATGAAATCAATGATTATATATTGAATTAATTATTCATCCATATATTTTCCTTTATAGACGCATGTTGCAAATTCCAAACTGCATATTGCATAATATATTGTGTATGTTGTGTGCTTTGATTGAACTCTCACTATTTTATTTGGTTTTGATCTCTATATACTCATTATTTCCATTATTCCATATCAAATGACAAATCAAGTGGAGAGCCGGAGTGCAGCATTATTAGTGTCATCATAGCGTCTTGGACTGTTTCTGTCGTCAGGGTAGCCGTGACGAGCTCGAAGGAACCCTTCAAATTTGTGAATTGTGAGACGCCAGAATGCTGATCGAAAGTCAGGACTGTAGAATGCATAAATGAATGGATTGATGGCGGAATTTCCCCATCCTGGAATTAAAGAGAAAAGAGAGAAAGTATGCATTTTTATTATTATTATTATTTATTATTAGTTCATACTACTAAACTATAGTAAATAAAAGCGATCTTTTTTGGAAACAATGCCGCACGCAGTGTTATTGAATACATTTAAAAATAGACTTTGTACATTTAAAGACATTCTAGCAGGGCCAGATAATGCGGCCAGTGGAGGCAGCCCTCGCTGCCTGAATTTTCAAAAAACATGTAAATAGAATATTTTGAATTTTCAAAAACATGGAAATAAAATATTTTACACTTTTCAAAAACATACAAATAATTTTTTTTGCACATTTCAAAAAATAGCAAATGAAATAAAATTTTCCACTTTTCTCAAAACATGTAAATAGAACATTTTGAATTTTCAAAAACATGGAAATAAAATATTTTACACTTTTCAAAAACATGTAAATGCAACATTTTGCTTCACCAAAGAAAACCATCAATAAAATCCAAATGTTGGATTTTATATGGAAATAAATTGCTGCCTACTAGCAATTCCTTCGTCCGGCCCTGCATTTTAGTTAAGAATTTGGAAAAGTTAAAATTTTAATTTTCAAAAATATGTATAATTAGTACCCACAGATTACAGATTTCAAGAATATTCAACAGTAATATTTAGTTTAGTAATACAGACAGTATCGTACAAATAAAAAGACAAAGAGTAGCAAATTTTTAGTATTTTTTAAAAATAGAGTACCTACGTGAGGAATCACACCTTTGACTACATATAAAGAATTATGTTCACTGCTTGATTCTTAATTGAAATTGTGTAGATGATGATCGGAATGTGAATGAAGCTGAAAAGTCTTACTCACCTAACCAAATGAGGGCATCCATGACTGGGACAGGGACTTTATCTTCATCTGGAATGAATGGGCCAATCACATAGGCCATGAAGAAGGGTAGCCAGCATATACTGTGTGAGAAAAATGTGGAAATGAATGAATTTTTACACCACACAAAAAAAGTAAAAGAAAAAACGTTCAAAATACTACAGCTGATACTATATAGAGGAGATGGATACATTTCCATGTGTGGAAATATCTGAAAGTGTGTACTCACATGAATCCACCGACCACAGCCGCAAGTGTTTGTGCTGTTTTTGTTTCACGTTTGAAAGAAGCCATGCGACCACTTGTGAATTCTCGAGCAGCCGCGACTGAGGCGGAATTCTGGTTTGGATCGGAAGAGGAACTGACATGCATACTTAAACTAGATTTGATACTTCGTCTTTGGATCGGAATTGCTTGGATTTGGAGGTTATTTCCCGAAGTAGTTCCTCCCAACGTGTGTCCACCACCATGATGAACATGAAGTGTCTGGAGTCCTCCCGCTCGATGAGACTGTTGTGAGGGGTAGACACGGGAATGAAGCTCTGACATTGAACTTTCATTTATTCGACCATTATCACAGGGTTCTTCATCGTCAGAGAAATTCCTCATTCGTCCATTTAATTTAAACGATTGTGAGTGGACTGACGGCTGCTCCGCCGAACCTTCAATTGTCCAAACTCGTGATCCTTCCCGCTTAGATTCACTGATTGTGAGATCACCATCTATAGAGAAAGATACACAGACACAGGACGTGAGTGAGAGACCATATATTATGATTAGTCCTGTCCCCCCCTCCCACTCACTCTCTCACACACTTGATTCTTTTCAGCCCGATACCCGTGCGGGGTTACCAGGATTAGGAGTTTAAATGAGACTATTTCCAAGTACTGTGCTCAACCCTCTTTCTCTCTCTCTCAGAAAAAAGGGGCAATAAGGACGGACAGTGTCCCACCAACAGAGACAATACCAAATGAAACAATCTCACTTTCATTTTCTATCCGGGCATCATTCCAATTTTATTGAGCGTACCTAACATCTTGTGGAATGCATCACTGTTTTTCCTCGAAATCTGTAGATGACATTTTTTGTTGTTTGTTTTTTGGTTTGTACATATTTTCCTACTTGAGTGACTCTGTCACATAATAATGACTTACCATGGATGGAGCAGCTCTTTCATCTGTGTCATCTAATTTTATTTAAAGGGTTCCTCGCTTATCTTTTAGCCGTGAACAAACTGCATTTAATAAAGCAAACACTTATGTTTTCTCAAGCTTTCATTTGGCTTTTCGTTTTCGTTTTTGACGGTTTGTTTAATACATTAGTACATTTCCCAGTCTCTCTACTACTCCATTTCTATTACTATGTCAAGAAATGTCATGTGTATTTATCACATTAATTCAATTTTTTCTTTCTCAAGAATTCCTAAGAAAGCTATTCTATATAGCTATAGTAAGAAGCGAAGAAGAGATTGGAAGAGAGAGAGAGCGAGAAAGAAAGTGAGATATGAATCTTAATTTGATTTTTTTAAACAAAGGATTTAACAGTCTAAAAATTATGTCACGTTCCAGTTTTTCCCTAGTTTGTAGATATTTCATGCATTATGTTGAATTTATGGGCTTAGGATATGTTGTATTAATGTCGTATATTATGTATTTATCAGGAGTCGAGTAGCGTGGAAAAACATTTTTCATTATGGAGTACCTAGGTACTTTATTGATTTGTGCATCCAGTGTTCTAGAGATATGCGACCACTACTATAGACATGTTACATGCATATGTGCTCGCCAGCTAAGGTACATAGGTTACAAGCTTCTACTTCTCCCAACCAAATTCGATTAGTACACGTAAATACATTTTTGCGTCGAGGGGTCGTGTGTGGACAAACTAAAATAAAATAACTAACATTTTCTCACAGGGAAATAGGTAGGTACCTAGGTGCATATACATACAACTGGCAGACATGAGAAAAGTTCCATACCCCCAAAAAAAATATTTGTTTTTGCCTTTTGCCTTTTGACAGTAAATAATAGTTGTCAACATACATAGTGTGTTTAGTATTTTTTTTTATCCATAGTACATTTTTGGCATCCCATTTCGACACATTATCACCTTTTGGACTTTGTTGTATGTTGTAAGGCAGTATATAGAATGGAAGAATCTCAAATACCTGAAAAGGATATCAATCCCACAGACGGGGTTTGAATTCGATGAAAACTTCTCTGGGGACTCAATGTTGAAGTGCTATGATGACAAAGACGAGATCCTGTTCTTGTCCATTCCGTATTTTCTGAGAGTTTCTTCTTAGTTGTATTCGACCGCAGTGTCTCCCTCCGAATTTCAACTGGTTTTCCCCTGTAGCACAAAGAAGACAAATAAAGTACAATTCCTTACATTTACAGATTTACAATGTTGTAATGTTTGTGGAGTATACATGTATGTATAGGCATTGTAAGGGTAAGGAGAATGTATGTGGGATGGGTTTTAACTTTGGCTTTGGATTTAGAACTTTGAGTAAGCTAGGTTAGGGTTTATATTCGGTCTCGCAGCATAGTCCCGTTCCCGGTCCCGGTCCCGACCTCGGTCCCGCCCCGCTAACGGAATGTAATGTGCATCGATCTCAATAATAATTTCTTCACCATGGTTAGGGTCTTATAGTGTTTGCTGCAAAGGGAGACGGGAGAAATGCAAAAGTGCTCTCCGCAAGTCATAGTTTTCACGGTTTTCTCCTTTCTGCTGATAAACATATTCATGCCACATGTGATATTAAATAATTATGCATTCATTTTTGAGACTCCAAGGATGAAAGGCTTCTTTTAAAAAAAAAATAAGACTGTCTAGTTTAGTCTGTGCTACTCTGACTCTGTTAGCTGAACTAAATATTTATGCTGTGTACGTAGAAAATTACCTTATGGAAATGAGTGCAACTTTTCCTCTCCTGTTTATTTTGTACATCTCTCAATAGAATTTGATATGTCTTCTAATTTTACATATAAACATTTTGGGTATGAAACAAGGCCGGAGGAAGGAATTGCTTTGAGACAGCAATTTGTTTCCATACAAAAATCACCATTTTGATTTTATTGATGGTTTTCTTTGGTAAAGCAAAATGTTGTATTTACACATGTTTTAGAAAATTTTTAAATGTTCTTTTTACTTGATTCAGAAAAGTGCAAAATGTTCTATTTACATGTTTTCAGAAAAGTGTAAAATGTTTTATTTGCAAGTTTTTGAAATGTATAAAATAAATTTATTTGTATGTTTTTGAAAAGTCAAAATATTCTTTTTGCATATTTTTGAAAACTGCAAAATGTTCCAACTACAAGTTTTTTGAAAATTCAAGCAACGGGGGCTGCCTGAGCTGGCCGCATTATCCGGCCCTGGTATGAAATTTACTAGCTACATAGCTTATCATTAGTTGGAAGATCAATATATACGGTACATACATTTATACTTACGCAAATAGCGAATTTTTAAATTTGAGGATTTCTAAGCTAAATCTTCAAGATACACATGAGTCAAGTAAAATCTAACGAGTATATTTTACACCCCTTTCAAAGAATAAAAAGAAGACAAAATTAGGTAAGTGCAATATTTGTTTTTTGTTTTGATGTTTCGCTAGTTTTAAGTAAACATATGCATTATCAATGCACCTACTTAATTCGTGGGTTACTTTGAAAAAGGTCCCGTACATGAACCTTGTCCACATTTCAAATGCTCACAATGTATGAAAGACATGTTTAATTCTTGAGCTATAGAATGCTCATCCTAATCATAAATATGTAAATATTTTGCACTTTTCTTGGTTATTATTCATGCTTCTCAAGCTTAACTTGAGATAATCCGAATCCAGAGCTGAGTATTTTCTTTGAGGGAGGCTGCTCTCACATTCAATTTATTCCCCCCACAATCTGTGTGTGTGTGTGGAAGCTTTATTTGGCTCTGGTCTCTGCCATTAATGTATAGTTTTTTTTCAAACAAGACAATAAATTTCTTGGAAAACTGCTCAAATTCTCGCAACATTTTAATGGCACTATCAGTATAGACACAGACTCCTAACGATAAGTATAATACTTGAGACATTGCGAGACAGAATAAAAATAAATCCAGACTGAATAGCCGAGTAAGTAGAAAACTATTGAATGCAAAAAAAGAAGAAAACTGAAAAAAAACCTGCATTCACTAAAAATGTCCTTGAGTGCCTTAAAATACACTATACTAGATACTTATCCATTACATCTATTTAATATTAATACGAACGATAAGTCCTCAACTACTACTTCTAATTTCATAGCTACACAACCAACAACTTTACATTAGTTGTAACTACATGTCCTACGGCTACAACTGTACGATTAATTTCCTCGTAAACTTCTCTTTAAAAGGAAACTCCCAAGTAAACCCCCTCAATAGAATAGATCATTACATAATATATTATGGTGAAGTGAAAACTTGGACTGATATTGACATATACTCCCAAAAGTTCTACCATTCTGTACGCTCCAATATAACTAGGAGCACCATCCACCAAACCAACCAACCAACATCATTAGAATTACAAATATCATTGTCGTCGTCGTGTGTCCATAATAAAACTTCTTCTTTGAAGTTACTAAACTTACATCTTATCTTTAAACCACATTGCGTCACATTTTGACAATTTGTTTACAACAATAGCCGCGAGCAAAAAAAAAGAAAAAAACACAGAATATTAAGGAACCGCAGTAGTACTCACTAGTACTTCTCAAGTCCAGTACACTAAAATATGATTTCTATTTATAGGAGCTCCCAGTCACAGTTTACACCACAAAAAAAAACACTCATAATATTCCGTACAACGTTTGCTTTCACCTTTCAGCTTTCTCGTTCACATACAGTTCCGAAACTCACGAATCTTACTTACGGTCACGGTTAGTCCCACAGGGTCTGCATATACTAAAATAAAGATACTTGGGGTTTTTTGAGTTTCAGGGTTTGGATTTTGAAAGTAAAATAGTGCAGCTGCCATGGGTATGATATCTACCAAATAAACTATGCACTTTTCTATTGTAATGGATTTAGCTTATCTCCCAAAAGTGCCCTTGTTGTCTTTGTTCCTTCCATGACATGGATTCAAATTGAGGCTCAGGTTGAGGAAAATAGAATGGAATCTAATGTTCGACTCTGCGGTGTACAGATTTAAATTTGATAAGAGATAGAAAGGAAGATTTATCAGGTTCTTTATCTAGCCTGATATAGTACAATTCAAATCACAATGTCCGGTGTCCTGTATATCCCCTCGAGTTACCCACACAAAAGTTAACACATAATAGTACCCACCCAAACGTAAAAAAACGTCAAAAATGTAGTGAAAGCTGAAAACTGATTTTTAAAAATAATTTTAGAATTAAAATATTGACATTACAGTGAAATCCGGTTATAAGGGACCCGGTTTAAAGGGAAATCCGGCTTAAGGGGTCAGATTTCAAACATTTGGTTGGCCAGCCTATGATTCAATGTTAAAAATAACCGGATACAAGGGAACCGATATAAGGGATAATCCGGTTGTAAGGGACGAATTTTAGATGATTTTTTGGTATTAAAAGCCACTTATAAGGGAATTTTTACAAAAAACTAAGTGGGATAGAGAACTCAAGGAGAATATAGTGTTACTAACAGACAACTATTCCAGTCATCGAGCTCTCCCTCGTCTTGATCACATTGAAGTTATATTTTTGCCCCCAAACGTGACTTCCTTAATACAGCCTATGGATCAGGGCATCATTGCAAATTTTAAGCTTCGCTACCGTAAAAAACTAACAATGAATATACTGCATCAACTTGACAATCTCAAAGCAAAGGCCAAACACGTAAAGCCACCAGATATCTTACAGTCTATTCTGTGGATGCACCAATCCTGGAATTTAGTTAAAGTTAACACAATCCGAAACTGTTTCCAACATTCTCAACAGATTGTCACCAATATTTTATTGGAAAGGGAGAAAGTAGAATCCGAAGAGGATTCAGAGGAAGAAAATACAGAGGACGAATCTGTGTCAATTGCAAGTGCTGCGGAAGTTTTAGAAATGATGCAGAAAGTTCAACAATATTTTTTAGCGCAGGCAAATACTAACGACGCAACCTTTACTAACCTACAAAATATAATCTTACGTGTTCGTGAGAACCAAACTATGAAAGACATGAAACAAACTACATTAACGGACTTTTTTAAATAACCCAAGCGGTTTGTATCTATTTGAAAATACATATGTAAATTATTCCTTGACCACGGTTTGAGTACAAATAAATATTTCGAATTTGTAAATTATGTACCATGTTCACTTACAAGGGAAATCCCTTTTACTGTTAAAAGGGAATCCGGCTATAAGGGACCGATTATTCCGGTCCGGCGGGTTCCCTTATAAACGGATTTCACTGTACTAAAATACCTTAACACATTCTCCTTAATCAGAGCACCTACGTTAATAGGTATTAATAAAAACATATTGTCTATATGGAATTGCTTGCTTCTCTAAAATTTGCATGACGAAAGGCTTATGCGTAAGGTTTTCGCAAATTCCATTTTCGCAATTTTAACAGAGTTAATTCGGTTATGCCGTCCGCAGGACGGGCTACTTGACTACCTTTAAAAACATAAAATTGGAGGTTCCAGGAACATGGAGGGTAAGGGACTATCTATCTGTACTCAAGAGATGCATGTAAAAACATAAAACGGAAGATTCATATGATTCTTTTTTAGAAACGAATGTACCTACCTACCTACCTACGTTTGTTTTAATGTTGTGTAGATAGAAGGTATAGTATCATGTAGAGATAGGAGGAACATGAACCCTTGACACAATGGACGACGATATTTTACTTGAACGCTTACTATTGTAAGCTGTAGTCTTTCTATGGAAGTCGTCGTCTTTAGTTGTAGTTGTAGTTGTGTAGTGACACTTAGCATGAGATTCATTCGGAAGTTTGGGTTTGGGAGAGTGTGTGTAGGGCGAAGAGGGAGCCTGGGTATTACAGACAAAAGTGTAGGTGTAGGTATGGGTATTTAGTATGTATGACATGAGGACACGAGTCGTAATTTCCTCCAATTTTTCTTCTCAAGTATCACGTCTGGACAATGGAATGGTTGGGAGATGTGAAGTGAGTCGAGTGGCTGTGTGTGTGTGTGTACTAGTCTTGTAATAAGATAACAAAATATGTGTAGGACGGTGACGGTACTGACGGTAGGGCTCGAGTAGGCAGAGATGTATATAAATATATTTAATACTTGAAGTAACGTAGGGTGAACATGAAATACCTGTCAGATTTGCTGGAACTCCCAATACTTTTCAAGCAGTAGTTTTTGAAATGAAATCGTTTCCACATGCTGTTGCTACTGCTACTATCTCGCTCTGTGTGAGTCGCTGCTGGAATTGGAACGGAAATCGTATGTGAAGCAGAAGAAGAAGAGGAGCGCTCTATTCTATTATGTTCATCCAACGACTCAAGACCACGAGGTGCTGTATCATCTTTTCCCCCGTCCTGATCTTCACAACATTTCTGGAAAGTTCAAAAATATATATATGTTATATAATTGTATGTATGCACACCTTGAGGAAGGAGGACTCACAATCAGTGTATCATGTAGATGGGGAGCGCGCGAGAACCTTCAGAGTAAGTATGCACTCTACTCTTCCGCACTCTTGACTTCCTTTATTTAAGTATCTAAAACTCCAGAAGGATGTGGAATATTGTCATAATGCAAATTATCATATTTTTATAAATGTTGGTACATGTATATTATGTCGTGGCTCAAGAGGCAGTATAAGCCCTCATTTGAGATTCAAAATGTTATATATGCACCATTTTTGTCAAGATGGAACGTTTTAATTTGTCTAATGTTAGTACGATTAAAATATTCAAACCTGGTACTTGTAGGATTTTTGAAATATTGTAAAATGTTTTGCTCTTAACTTTTTAATAATTGAAAAAAAATTTATTAAACGTGTACAAATCATCCTAAGTACCTGCACGTATTATTGATAAAACAATTTCTCTCTATTTTTGATAGCATGCAAACTTCCATAATGTGTTTTTAAACGAGCAAAAGTGTTCTAAAAGTAAGCATTTTTGAAAATTTGAAAATGGTCTAATTTAATTTTTGTGAAAGCAGTAAAATAAAATGTTCTACCTAAATATTTTTTTTAAAGTTTAAAACTTTCGTCACTATTTTAAAATTTCAAAAGGTCCTCATTACATGTTTTAATATTAAAAAGTTTCTAATAATAATGTATAAAAAAAAACGCAATTTTTAAAATAGGGCAATTCTTTACAAAAATATAAATTTCAAATAATGGCTCACACGGCAATACATCATAATCGTAAAAATACGGATGTATACAACAATTTGAAATATTTATATACTGCATTTTGCATATTGAATAAAACCTTGTGACAAGTTTTTTAAGCCTCAAACAAGAGTGTATTATGAATAATTTGGTAACTTGCCTATCTATAAAAAAACTCCATCTCTACAATGCTACATTCCTTTAGGTTAATTTAAATAAAAAATAAATAACCAAATACTTTGTCGGGCTTACATTTTACCTTTATTTAAATTGTATTGTTATATTTTGAATATATTTTGTTTTCCAAAAAAAAAATAAAAAACTTTTTAAACTGGATCTCAAAAAACTTCTTTCAAAAGAAAGAATAAGAATGCTGAATGACTACCGACTGTGTAAGACCTCAAGCAATGGAGAGAAATTCTATACAGTATTATATACCTATATATGTATCTCTCTCAAGGAACTTTTTTCCATCTCACCAAACTAAACTGGAGGCTACACAGAGATGGAATTCACATTTTCCAGCGTAGGTTTTTATCTAGTGAGATTCTTGACAGTAAATCAGTCATTATTTCTTATTGCTTCGTTTGATCGACATAAATAAATATATGGTATTTGAATGTCAGTATGGGGAAAGGGATACAAGTTTAGATTTCGTGGTTCGTGGTTCGGGGGAAAGCAATAGCTCGGACGACCCACATCCAACCCAACAACAATCTTTACTTACACCATTACGTACACACGCAGTGTAGTATGACATTCACTAGTTATATTACACCAGTATAAGTAAAAAAAAAAAAAAAAGAAAGTCAGTTCGTTGTTGGTGTTCTTCTATACACTTGGTTCCATGTTTCCTGCGACGACATCGACTTAGACATCGACATCGACTTCGACTTCCCCACCCATCCCTATATACATTTTTTTTCTCTTTTGACCTTTACTATCATGAGAGAGAAAGATATATTTTTGTATCAAGAATCTCATATCCCGCCTCCTAAAAACTACTGTCACTCCCTTCCAGCTGGTATTTTGATATCACACTTCAAGACGAAGCAGATAAAATCTAAGACTGTCACCCACACTGTCAAGAAACTTTAGATTTTATTCAATTTTAACCAATATTTTCAAGGACCAGAGCCCATCTATTTGTAAATTGCACATCTCTCATGTTTCAACAAAGATGCTCATAGTCAGAGAGACATATTCTAAGAGTAACCAGGAGAAATAGTAGAAAACCTCCAATTTTTTTTTCTCTCTCTCTCCCTTTTCAAGAACTTTCCAAACTTATTTATTTCAATATGATTTCTCTAAATTGACAGTTTTGTGTGCGTGGAAAAATAACCTCAATTTTTAGGCAAAAAAGTATAAAACTGACACATATTTTGTCACAAAATCTACCCATATACTCACAATAGAAATAGCGTCTCTCGTCCAATTAACTATTATTGCTACGGACTTTATTTTCAATTTCATCAACTGCATACAAATTTTATTGATGTAGAAAGGAAATCCTAAAATATATAAGTAGCTATTGAATTATTGATCGTGAGTTATAGCGCAAGTTGTGCAGTACTGCAGTACGCTTCACACGTCCAGAACACTCCATTATCATGGTGAGTGTAAAAAAGAGGAAATGGAAATAAAAAGGCATAGTAAACAAAAGACGAGCCAAATCTTCAAAAAGTTTTGGCCATCATTCCTGATACAACAACAACAAAAAAAACAGCTTAGGGTCGTACCGTGTCATTAGGCAAAAAAATAACGAGTTGGTTTTTTGTTTTTATTGTGTGTGTAGTTATGGGTATATAACAGTACGACATTTTTGCGGATGGTGTTGATATCTCTCTTTTTTTGGACACGGGATAGGGGCCTTGTTTACAAGTGTGTACATAATAATATGTAATACTCCGCAAGAGAGAATTCCAGTACAAAAAAAAAGAAAAAGAGCAAAATATAAATCTTTTGGGAAAGAGCTGCAGCAGCACTGCATACAATATTTCACTAGCACAGGAGCAAGAGAGCTACATTTTATTGCTCGCTGCACTTATTTGAAGGTTCCTTGATTATGATCACATCCATATCTATACATAGTTTCATTAAATTAAGTGCAGTGGACAGTAATTTAAATTGAGTGTGTGTACTTGTGTGTCCCATTACAAAAACAAAGACAACGTTGACAGTTAATTATAATTTACCCTTGGCGTATTCTGATGCATTTTCTCAATGGTCCTCTGACGATGGGAAATGACACAAGCTATCTTCGCGTAGACGTACAGCATCACGAGGAGTGGCAAGAAAAATGACCCCAGGGCTGAGTAGACAACGTACCCCTTGTTCTCATTATAGTCACATGTCAAGTCCACGTTCCGATTCGAGTCATACCTGAAATATTTTATAAGCCAATCAAATTTCACCACTAAATTTTTATCTCTCAGCTAAAAATCTCCTATTTGATTGTATACCTTTTGCGAATTTTGATTTTTCCTATGAATTTTTAACAAAAACGGGTGGTGGTGGTGGTGGTGGTGATGTGCAACGCTTTTACTCATGACTAATAAAATTAAATGGGGAGCCAATGACACACCCTATATGGCTTAACATTATTAGTTATTTTTTTTACAAGAGATGAAAACAAAAATAAAACCATCTCATTTTTAGCATATGTTCAGCAAGATACATATCGTCTGTGAAGAACCAAAATGTCCCATATACATTTGTAGCTAAAATCAATATCCACTATCTAAAAAAATTATGAAACATGTCTTGAAAGCATTTAAATAGAATATTTTGCACTTTTTAAAAAACATATAAATAGAACATTTTACACTTTTCAAAAATATGTAAATAGAACATTTTACACTTTTTAAAAATATGTAAATAGAAAAATTTACACTTTTCAAAAAAATGTAAATAGAATATTTTACAATTTTCAAAAATATGTAAATAGAAAATTTTACACATTTCAAAAACATGTAAATAGAATATTTTACACTTTTCAAAAACATGTACATAAATAGAACAATTTACACTTTTCAAAAACTCCTAATTAACATTTTACACTTTTCAAAAACTCTTACCTAACATTTTACTCATGTTTCTCATTTTGTTTTTATGACATAGCTCATTTTGATTCTAGCTCAAATTGGATATGGGTCATTTTGGTTCTTCACAGACTATATGTATTTGTCGCTGAAAAAAAACACGATTAAATATAAACCATTACGAAAACGAAGAGAGAAGCTTTGAAAAATGTATAGGATGTGCGAGCTATATGAAATCTTCCCGTAATAAGTAAAGGGATAGTAGTGCAGGATTTTTATAGCCAGCAGTCCCAATACTTCCTTTTTATGCCTTATTTTCTTCATACCCTTACTACTAACAGAAGGTAAACTACACGTTTTGTGACCGTCGGAGGTGTCGTATTTTCCTACAGTTTTTCCTACCTATCTACATAATTTTCTGCAAATTTTCGAAAATTCTGCAATACTGGACCGATTTCATCGAGCCATATATCATTGGAAAGCTAATCGCCAGTAAAATTCAAATTTAGGAACGGGCCTCCATTATAACAAAACGTTTTCAAAATAACGGTCTTTTAATTTTTAAATGCCGCCAAAAATGTGTTGCATGGGTCACAATCAAAAAACGAAAAAAAAGGTCCCTGCTTATTTTTGAAGAGCTTTCCAATGATATATCACTCGACACAATCCGTTAAAATTTTTTAATTTGCAATTATGTTATTTCGAAACCATTTAAAAACTAATAACAATCGTGCGTGCACACTAAGTTATTTACATTTGCCAAATTGTTACCGTTCGAATAATATATCAAGTTAGTTTATTTTCATTGAGTAACCGGTCGAAATCTTCATTTAACACTATTTTTACAACTTAAGCGGGAAATTCAAACATTGGAATTTACAAATGGTAATTGCACATACTACCACTATTGGTCACCAAAAGATGCAGTTCAAAATAATAATGAAATAAAATTACACTCGCTCCACGCCGTCCACTGCATACCGATTTTAGCATTAAAGAGTAATACCCCATATTACTGTTAAGGCTACCAAAAAACAAGGGCTTTAGCCCTTGTTTTTTTTTCTTTATATTTATCTAGCTTGGGCTTCTTAAAGTTGACGTCCGCGTCATTCCCCAGCGCTTAGAACCTGATTGATCCTCATAAATCAAGACATGAAGCTATGATCAGATTTGGATTTGATTCCAATCCTGACATTACCTTCCAGAATCCAGACCGAGCCCAACTCCTATATAATCCAAAACCAACTCCAAAAAATTGAACCCGAAATCAACTAACAATGGAACCACTCCAAGTGGTACACCCAGATTTTAAAATCACCCATCCTATAAAATAAAGGCTACGTTTAAATAGTACAGAACCAAAGTAACTCGACTGCATTTTGCGTTGTTTGGTCACAGTGGCCCGCCAAAGTTTAAAAAAATTCAAATTTAAATATTTTGCGACCCTTGTACTTCTACAGTTCTTGTCCGATTTTGATGAAATTTCGTTTTTTGTGATCCTTAGGCTTTGTACTGAAAAGCAATTTCAGGATTTTGAAAAATTCGAAAACTTTCATTTTTTTGAAAAAAATCCAAGAAATGAGTATATTTGAGGCCCAATTTTTTAACACCGTTTTTTGAAAAAAATGAAAATTTTCGAATTTTTCAAAATCCTTCAATTGCCTTTCAGTACAAAGCCTAAGGATCACAAAAAACGAAATTTCATCAAAATCGGACAAGAACTGTAGAAGTACAAGGGTCGCAAAATATTAAAATTTGAATTTTTTTAAACTTTGGCGGGCCACTGTGACCAAACAACGCAAAATGCAGTCGAGTTACTTTGGTTCTGTACTATTTAAAAGTAGCCTGATTTTATAGAATGGGTAATTTTAAAATCTGGGTGTACCACTTGGCGTGGTTCCCTTGTAAGTGTAAGTTTCCTTAGTGAGATTTCAAGAAATGCAGTGTTGCTATACAATATTGGAATCTCTGGATAAAAAAGAAAAGCTTTGAAGGTATCATCTAACCAACTAGCGTGAAAACCACCAAGTGCATCACGAGTAAAGGATCGGATGAACTTTTGGATCGGTTCACCAATCTGGAGTAATCCTGAATTCAAAGGTGTTAGAGTATGTATATATAGATATATAGAATGTAGAAGAGAGGTTCATTGTGATAGCTGTACAGGAAATATACTACAAAGTGACTGTACACAAAAATATTTTTCTTTCCAAGTTTGAATTCAAATACAACTTACATATATATATATATATTACATTACCATAGCAATGGCGATAAGTGCGTAGGAATCCGATTCCGACTATTCCACCGAAAACCGAAACCTTTTTTTTTCTTCGTTTTTTCTTAACACATTTTTGGAGTTGCCTAAACCATAATATGTAACGTCGGACATGTATCTGAAATTATTGAATGATCTGATTCTAATTCAGATTCTGATTCCGATGAACCGCTCGTTTTAGTTTTGCAAAAGATTGAAATCACACAGCTGGCGATGGTTGTAACACTTTTGAAGCCATCAGTATACTTCCACTATACCTACGATTACAAAGTAGTATAGGAAATTCCATCTTTACAGCTTTAATATGAAGAAAAATGTTTTCCCTCATCCATCCTGTCAGATTATTCTCTATTTCTATGTAGGTATTTCCCTCTGATGTTCCTCAAGCTCCTTGAGAGTAGAAGGATTAAATAACATATTGTATGCCCACAAAGGTATAATACTACATCTTTTATCGAATCTGAACAGACGCTGCAAGGAGGACACACACAAAAAAAAGTAATTCAAATACAAGAAACATGATAATAATGTGATCAGGTATGTTGTAGTCTCCTTCCAATCATCCATCATTGGACAGTTTGAAGAGTTTCCCTTTTGCGCTTCAGATTTAAGCATATTCTCATCCTAAACCTGGTCATGTTCATCATTATGTTATATGCTACAGACTGGAGACAGCTGAGGCGCATTACGGCCCTATGGTTATGGTTATAGTATTAGTATTAGAGTGGCATCAGCACTTGCTGTAGAAATGTATAGGCAGGAGGCAAACAACACTTTGCCTACGGCAATAAGTGCTGCACTTCACCGCTTTCACTCAACTCCCTCCATTATTATATCATGCATCAGCTACGTTTCCCTCTCATCTGTCTCTATTTTATTATTACGGCGTATGTATAAGCGTGCAGTGATCTATTTTTCCATTTTAAAATAATACATATAGCGTGCAACAAGTATGACGATACTTCAGTTCTAATACTTGAGTTACAATACTACGTGTGACACAATATCTAGGCTCATAATTATGTAGCACACGGGCTTAAATTTTCTCGTGTAGTACTGTAGCAGAACATTTCGAAACGGGGTGAAAGTCATGCGTTTCATCATGGCTCGCCATAAAAATAGTATTCCATATTTTATTATGTATCTGTATAGCATTGAAGATTTGAGTTCTACTGTCAATAATGGAATGTTGCATGACATTATGTCTACCGTTCAAATGTATTGAGTTCAAAGATTTATGGTCAGAAGATTGTAGTTGAAAAACTTGTGTTTACAAGAATTTTAAAATATATCGTCAGTGAAGAACCAAAATTACCCATACCCATTTTTATCTAAAAACAATATCAACTATCCACACAATATACAAATATATTTATTTCTTGGTAGCATTTAAATAGAATATTTTGCACTTTTCAAAAACATGGAATTAGACATTTTTGCACCTTTTCAAAAACATGGAATTAGAACGTTTTGCACCTTTTCAAAAACATGGAATTAGAACATTGTGCACCTTTTCAAAAATATGGAATTGGAAATTTTTGAACCTTTTCAAAAACATTGAATTAGAACATTTTGCACCTTTTCAAAAACATGGAATTAGAATATTTTGCACCTTTTCAAAAACACGGAATTCAGACATTTTGGAAATCTTTTCAAAAACACGGAATTCAGACATTTTGCACCTTTTCAAAAACATGGAATTAGAACATTTTGCACCTTTTCGAAAAAATGTAAATAAGACATTTTACATTGTTGAAGAACATAAAAATAGGACATTTTACGTTTTTCAAAAACTCGTAATTAACATTTTACACATGTTTCTCATTTCGTTTTTATGACATAGCTCGATTTGATTCTAGCTTGAATTGGATATGGGTCATTTTGGTTCTTCACCGCGATATCTTATTATCAAATAGCATTAATTCAACGGGTGAGACTTTGAATTCAAATTGAAATCGGCGATTTGAACGTAATGCAAGAGGAACGAAAAGAAAAAGTTTTGAAGATGAAGTATTTTTTTGAACTTAATACTTTTAAACTCTGAACACTGGATCGTACACTTATTACCTCCCTCTATGTTTACTCACTTTATGATACTCTTGGACATGACACAGTATTTTATTTAATATGCATTACAATTTATAGGCTCTAGTAAATTAAATTGGGAGGAATTATTTGTATAATAAATAAAGATTGACTATATTAATGCATTTATGAGGATGTAGAACGGATTGAGCGGAACAACTGTGTGAGTACTCGCGACATGGATGTAAAGTATAAACATTTTATGGGATGCTCCCGACCTACGATCTCACGGATATATTAAGGCCGAGAGACATTTCATGTCTAATAAAACTATTTTTCGAGCTGTAGGGGCTCTTCATGGCCATGGTCAAAAAATATATTTATGCTAAGGGCTTGTGAAAGGAAATAGCATCAAAAAACTGACCAAACCACGTCTACATACTTAAGTATTCTCCAGACTCCTAAAGATGAGAGAATTGAATGTCTCTCCCCTACATGTAGGTATAGGTATAGGTACTTATACCTAACTAGTCTTCTTAAAAAATGTACGCTACTCCTCACTCTCCCATTCCATTTTATGATCCCATTACCTTTAGACGAGGCAACAAAAAATTCTTTTTGGGCAACTTTTTGGACACAAAGTTGAACTGGAATGGCAACTTAGAGATATATTATGAAGAAAGTCTACATGCTCTAGAACGCCCCAGAAAATGTCCATAATTTGATCTAGCAAAATTCCACGTAAGTAATTGATCTGAATCTGTTTTAATTGAAAAATATAAAGTTCAACCTTCGTGTTGTATAATAGTGCATCTCATCTTTCCGCCTTGTTCCTCTCTAGCTTATTTCAAAATATGAAAATACTGTACACACAAAGCTACATGTTACAAGACAACTTCTCTCTCTCTCTTCAATTGTTAGTGTTCGTATCAATAATTCCCTTGGAAATGAAAAGTGTTTAAAAATGTATACTCTGAATTTCGAAATGAAAATAAAATAGTATAATTTAATTTGACATTCATGAGTACATTCGTTCATAAATACTGTCGTCAATATTTTGTAATAGCTTTACAGCATGTCCCTATTCGTTCACGCTACAGGAAACACACTACAGCTTCCACACAACATTTTCCTTAAAATCTGTGAGAAAACTAACATTCTTTCGTATGCACTTGAAGTGCAATTCGTTACCTCCCGTAACTTCGTAAGTAATTGCGCTGAAATACAAAAAAGAAATACTATTGCGTTTAAGGAGCAGATGAGCATGAAAATAAACACTGAACTCATGTTAAAATTTTTTTAAAATTTTATGTACTGTATTCTAAATGTGTGGGAATAAAAATTCATTATTTCAATAAAATTTCAATTTCATGTTGTAGTTTGCATTCATATTGGTTTACATTTTAGCTATATAAGAAATAATTAATTACTATCAATATTCGATCAATTAGATAAATACCCTCAATCAAATAATTTAGCAAGCTTTTCAACCGTTTAAAGAATCAAAAACACTTTACCTCATTCTGAAGCCTTTTAAAAATAAAAAAGACGACATAATTCTTTCAAAATATTCAATTATTTTTACCCACTGGGTTTTCCTAAAAAAGAGATAGTTTTTTTAGCATTTTTTAAAAATGTTTTAAATGCAGATCGTACACATTGTACAAATACAATAAATAGAATATCATAACCATTACTATTTTTGAATGGTGTGTAACATGTTAAGATTTGGAGTTCCTCCTAAGTTGAAATTTTTCCGAGGTTTGGCAGGAATGTAAAAAAAACATCTCATGTTTTGTTTTCTTACTAAAATTGACTACAAATTATATGGTGGAAGGCCTCCTGATAGTAACTGCTGTCTGCCGCTAATAACCGACTGCTGAAAAACAAGAGCTTTTATTAGCCTTTGTTTTGACAGTAACAATATTAAGGGTTGCCATTTTAAGCAAAATAAAATCCCTTCAAATTTGAAGTCAAAAACTGGTGTAAGCTGTAGGTGCATTTAAAGTAAGTAATATTTTGGATCCCTAAATCTTTGCTGTGTGGCTGTGTTGTCTAGCTCAAGGCTATCAAATTTTGACATGGCTTTGTACTTATTATATATGTATTATGTAGTACAAATACAAGAAGTGCAAAATTTATTAACTTCCGGCCATATTTTGAACATTACAAAGTGAGACATGTTATATGTAGCAGGTATATCCCTGCTTTCTCCTTTGTGGAGCTAGGATGAGTGTGAATTCGTGTTTGATGTAATTTTATTTGTAAATAAATAATTATGTAAGTTTAACCTTTAAAAATTATTAATAGTTAAATACATTTTCTGGTCATTGTTCAAGACAAAGATATTAACTAATGTGACTAATTGTTTTATAGTTTTTGACAATCACTTTGGATATTACATATGCTCAACTTTGCATTAGTAATCCTTTGCGTAGAATTTCTTCCTTTCTTACTTTTAGTATTTCTCAGATTTCAGATTTCTAGTAAATACTTCCTGAGGCTCTTTATTCTTGAAACTGGCAGAATGAGAAAATTACACATATATTATTATTATTATGTGTTTGTGTAAATTATAAGCCTAATTGAATATGTTCTGTTGAGCAGTTTGTACGTGTTTATAATTTAATGAGGAAATTAATGATCTGCTACGACTGGAAACAAAATCTATTAATTATTTCATCTTTCTATCTTTCTATATGTATATTAAAACGTCATAAGATTGTTAGTAATTATCCATGTGCCATAGCAACTGCATTTATAGCGGGAATTTATATATAAATCTTTCACAGCATGACTATAATCCATTATAAACATCAGATGGCAAAAACTGAAGTAATTATATATTACAGCTGCTGTGATAGTCATGATGTTCTCTTTTTGATAATTTATTTCTCAAACGTAAAGTGGCCCGTTCGACGGACGTTACGTAACTGCTTTATTCCTTTTCATAGGATTTTTAAAATTTTTAACCCCGCATAAAGATTATACTCTGTACTGTTATAAAATAGTATAACCCTGTTATAGTGCACTTTTGGAAACTTCAAGCGCTTTTCAATAGCTATATGGCATGATTCGCATGATGTTCATGAATGTTCCCATAAATATTTATTTAGCGTATTATATACAGCTAAACATAAAGCAGAAAATTGGGAGAAATTTTGGCTTCGTAAGAGCATTACATAAGTCTGTATCATTTTGGATCTTGAGGGTTATAAAAACTTATGAATAGTTGGAAAACTCAACCGGACCGGACCAGGGCCGGATAATGCGGGCAGCGCAGGCAGCCCTCGCTGCTTGAATTTTCAAAAAACATGTAGGTAAATGGAACATTTTGCTGTTTTCAAAAATATGTAAAAACAGTATTTTGACTTTTAAAAAACATACAAATACATTTATTTTTTACATTTCAAAAACATTCAAATAATTTATTTTACACTTTTCAAAACCATGCAAATATAACATTTTCCACTTTTCTAAAAAGTTTAAATAATAGAACATTTTGCGCTTCTCTGAATCAAGTAAAAAGAACACATTAAACTTTTCTAAAACATGTAAATACAACATTTTGCTTTACCAAAGAAAACCATCAATAAAATCAAAATTGTGGTTTTTGTATGGAAACAAATTGCTACCTAAAAGCAAATCCTTCGTCCGGCCCTGGACCGGACAAAAAATCTAAATTTTATTAGCATGAAGTTATGATTAACTGGTTACAATTTAACTGCAGCTTTCACTACTTATATATTAACGTGAACCCCTTTAAAATAAGTCAGTTTTAAAAATAATATTTGTTTGTTAAAATTTTTTTAAATAGCTTTTATTACATCTAGATAATGCACAGCAACATAATTCTACAGTAAAGCGAATAGGTTACTTTTGCTGAAAAAACTTGATTAAACCTTGCACCCTTGAATTCAAACTCTAAAATTTTTTTGCACCTACGGCTACCAAACGATACCAAATTTTTTTTTCAGATTTTGCTTTCACTATTGATTCTGTTTAACTTACGATTACAAGAGATTTAAAATGAAGACCCGCCTGCTTCCCTCCTGTGAACACGTCCTTATTTACTCTAATATCCACGGAAATATTTTCCTCGAACATTATCGGGTTAAATCTTGTGGGAGCAATTTCAACTGGTGAAACGATCAAATAACTAAATAAATTTATTAGAAAGTAGAGTTTTCTCCGCAATAGTAAATTTGCATATATTTTTATTAAAATTACCATATTACACCCTGAGTGTCAAGTGTTTATTAAAAATAAACCAATTCAAACTCGAGCCCACAATAATCCTAATGCTAATAATTGCAACCGAAAAAAGGAGTCAAAATCCTCTATCGCTAGATAAAAGCGTTATTTGAATTTGACTGCAAGAGATCGAGAGAGAGAGAGAGAGAGAGAGAGAGAGAGGGAATAAAAAAATTAGTTATTGTAGACAAGGGAAATCTTTCCTCCACTCCACTCTGTATTTTCAAAAGGAATCAAAACTTTCTATGTGGGCGCAAAAAATTCAGGAAATCAAATAGTTTTGAATTAGCGTCACTAGCAAAAAAACAAATGTTATTGTAGGTATGTGATAAAAGTATGGGAAATAAAATATATAGAATGGTGCATAATGTCTTCGTCGCCGTCTTCGTTCTCCTCGTTTTTGTTGTAGGAAAGAATCCGGAATTTGTTTGGGAAGAAAATGCAGTGTCTAATTCCCAAGAGAATGTTTATACAGGAGAAGATTTGTAAAGATATTATAGCAGAGGCCCTTACAGATAGTTTATACAGCCTCCTCTTAAAAGATCACGCAGAAGAGACCTTAGACCACAAAAGAAAGTGCGAGACACACAGCAAACAATGGATTTTTACATCCAAATCCTGATTTCTATCTCCCAACACCACAAAAAGAGCTTTGAAAGTCTGAGGCTAACAACAACATCAGGACCAGGGCACACAAACACACACACACACACACTCACGGGACACAGACTCTCAAGGACGTCACGGAAAGAAAAACTTTGTGTGGATTAATTCTAATCATTACAACTACGACAACAACAAACGAACAAAATATTTCTGTATATAAGACGCTATGTCTTTTGACTCCGACTGCAATAGCTGATTTACACACACTATTGTGTGTTCATGTGTTTCGTGGCTTGATAAGTTGATTGTGACTCTAGATTCCTATGCGAACATTCGACTGATAAAAATCAATTCTTTTTTATTTCCCAAGCTTAAGAATTTAAGTTGAGGCGTGTGCAAGTACAAATTTATTTGGACGCCTAAGAAAACTTTAAAAATAAGTTTTGGGAGTTTTGGAATGTGTTTGTTTTTCTCCCAAAGGTCCAACATTTTTTGAGGAACACTGCACAATGGTTTTTAAACCAATAATTCGGAATATTAATAAAATTGCTTCAAATTTCAAAACGTTGCGCACAACTTTAATTAATTTTTTAAAATAGTAAGTTTCAGCTTTTGAAATTTCAATAAAAACTGGGGTGGAACAATTTGTATGAAAAATGTATGTTTATGGAATGCTAAATTATTTATTTAAAAAACTTGGTGGCGGGAAACAGATCGTGTGAATTCCAAATATTTTTACGAGCAACCTTAACACACATTTATAAGCAGTTTAAAAAATTAATTAAAGTTCTGATCGACGTTTCAAAATTTGAAGCGATTTTATTAATGTTCCAAATTATTGGTTCAGAAGGGAACCGGACATCGGAGCGCAGACAAAAGAGCGCAGACAAAAGAGCGCAGTCATTGGAGCGCAGGGACATAAGAGCGTAGGACATTAGAGCGCAGCAGACAAAAGAGCGCAGACAATAGAGCGCAGTCAAAAGAGCGCAAAACTATACAGTGTATGGACAAAATATCGGAATTTATAAATGAGTGAAATATGAGTGCAAGGCAGTAGAGTCCAAGAAATAATGAGTGCGTTTCCGACGTAACATTTAAGTCAAGTCAACGCAGCTCTAGGAAGTAATTAGTGTATAAACAGGGGTTTGTTGTGGGTTATAGTATATGATTTATGCTATACGTCAACAATAAAATAACAAAAAAACGTATTGGGGGATGCCGTAATTTATAACAGCATATTGCTTATGCATAAGCTCAGCCAATTGACGTCAATCATGAAACCAAATTTTCTAAATTAAAGTAAATAATTATACTACATGCTCGTACACAATTATAATATTAATAATTGCTTTTATTTTTTCTGTTTATTTAACCTCCTAAGGTTACTATAGTATAACAAAAAATATCAACACTTGCAAGCTAAAATTTAGACAGAATCCATAAGTATTGTAGTTTATAGTTAACTACAAAAAAATTAAAAAGGTTGCCTTTCTCTAAATGCACTAGAATCAGTGACGTCAATGGCTGTAATCTACTGCAGTACCGTTGTAACTGTAGTAAACTGAATGCAGGCTTTAATTTGCTGGAAACAAAACTAAGTTTACCATTTTACTTGAGCAAATCATAGCAGGTCAAGGTCCTCCGGCTAAGAGACCCCGCTACGCTAAACAAGCAACTCGCATGCGTCGCATTGTGGAGACCTATCATCCACCCGATGTTCGAACCATAGACTATCTTCGCGGAATTGCCTACAACTTTTATTTTGAGTAATATTTTTTTGCAAAGATTACTTTTACATTTTTACACTTTTATTATTGTTGACATATCAACCAATTATAACCAACGGCCCTTTTAAGGGCCACAAATTACTTCTAAGAGCAGTGTTGATACTAACGTTAATGTAACCTAGAAAATGCACTCATTTTTTCTTGAACTCTACTGCCTTGCACTCATATTTCACTCGTTTATAAATTCTGATATTTTGTTCGTACACTGTATGGTTTTGCGCTCTTTTGACTGCGCTCTATTGTCTGCGCTCTTTTGTCTGCTGCGCTCTAATGTCCTACGCTCTTATGTCCCTGCGCTCCAATGACTGCGCTCTTTTGTCTGCGCTCTTTTGTCTGCGCTCCGATGTCATGTAGCCGTTCAGAAACCATTAGTGCACTGGGGCTACATCATTTGTATGCATTGTATAAGTTTGGACATCCTTTTGATTTAAATGGGAAATGCAATATGAGATGTATTTAGGGGTCTGCAGATAAAATTAGGCCAAAATTATTTTAGGTAATGTACCTGATGATTGACCGACACTGATAAAATGAAATACCCAAGTATTAAAAAATAGCACTCCGATCCGATCCGACTCCTTTCAAACAAAGTACATATAGGTATAGGTTGTAGCCTGTAGACTGAAAGTTCATACTTGTGTGTACTTGCTACTATCTGATTTGTCCTTGGAAAGCAGTGGCAGTTTTGCTGGATGGGTACCTACTTCGGGAGTGTGAAAGCTGTACAAACAGTTGGTCCAATGCTACACGATTGACTAAGATGAGAGGACCATGGCAGAGGGTTGGAAATGGAAAGGAATAATTTTAGGAAATATTGATGAATAAGTTTGAGTGAAATGACTTGAGGTACAAAGGAAAATGTTATTTGTTTCGTCTGTACATGTTGACATGTGTGGAAATGAGGACGAACACTTGTGTCGTCGCTCCGTCTGTTTCATTGTTTTTTGAGCTGTGCTACGTGGGGAATTTATTAAAGTTCTTTGAAGAATTCAACGCATCCCACTTCCAGTTCAGGTTCCATAGCCCCCAACCCCAAATACAGGTCCTTGAGGAGTATTACCCATGCTCTCCAGCCCCTCCTCCATCCTCCATCCACATGTATTAAACCGCACTTTATGATCATCATAATCTCAAAGAGATTGAGAAAGTCGATGTCAAACTATAAGGCTGAAACAGACGGATAGGTTTCGCTTTCTACACCGGGGCTCTATATATACTATACTCTGTATTCTCCTACATTCACAAAGCGTCTATCTATATGTTTAACACTTTTTATTTCTTGGAGAGAATGACACGAGTTTTGTCATTCTTGTCACTATGTTGAGACTCAAGGGATTCAGAGAGGAAAGTTAAAGCAACGCCTGACAGAATCAGTCTACACTGTGTTATTGCTCTCAAGCTCTTTATGTGGTTACCATCTTCCATACCCACACACTCACACACGCTCATACACATATATAATTATATGCACTTTAGTACAAACAGAAAGAGGGGAAGAGAGAAAGAGAGAGAGACGGTAGTACTTCTGCTGTCACTCCACAGTAGTGCTGTAGTCTCTGTCTGGACTAACGATAAGTCTACTACTGTCATTGTATCATCATCTGTCCATGACATAAATGTCTACCTTGTACCATACAAGGTACTACACTCCACTCAAATAAGAGTCAGCACATACGATACACTATACACATTATATATATGGAAGGGAAGGCCGAGCTACTCCCGTAGATAGTGGATACAAACCTATCCTGACCCATTTTGATTTTATCTCCGTTCATTTCCTAGCCGTCATTTCTTTTACTTCTACTCTAGCTTTTAGTTTCTTCTCTCCTATCTCCCCATTGTAGCCTATATCTTTCTTTCCATTAATTTTTCAACATGAATTTTGTCTCATTTATACAACTGTCATCAACGTCAAGCACAGCAGTCAGTTATCGAAACTTGTTGGTCTTATGCTCTCCGACGGTCTCGCGTGTGTAGTCCGAAAGTCTTTTGTCCGAAGTCTTTAGTCCGAATTTTTTTGTCCGAAATTGAGGTCTTTTGTCCGAAAGTCTTTTGTCCGAAAGTCTTTTGTCCGAAAGTCTTTTGTCCGATAGTCTTTTGTCCGAAGTTGTTTCTCCGAATTTGTGTCCAAGAGTTCAGCTAATTTGTACAAAATTATTTGTTTCCATCCATGACAGTGTTTCAATGATTGCTTTACGTAAAAACTAAAGTATGCGACAACTTTAAAAATCAACCGCGAAGGATTCAAAAACACTACGAGAACATTTTAAAGTTTTTGTCAGCAATTTCGTATGCATATCACGATCCGAAACCAACTGTAGGAAGAACAGAATCAGAGGATGAGGAAATAATCCTCGAAGATGAGACTGAATTGCCTCCAACTCAAATAATTACAGTTATTCAAGTCGATAATGCCACTCCACCTTTACCCACAGAAGAGATTTTGCTCGAAGATGTCTTAGATGTGCCTCCAGCTCCAATAATCACAGTCGCTGAAGGTTTTACTCCACCCGCAACAGCAACAGGAGTAGCAAACAATGCTCAGCCTGCCCGTATTGCTCCCCATACTGCCGATCCTCCTCCTCCCCGCAAGACCGCAAAACAAGCTAAGCCTATAAAGGTTTCACGATGTAAGCCTCCACAGCAAGTTGTAAATTCACCTATCTCAGGAAGAACTCGTAGCAAGTGAATATCAATAAACATGAATGTATATAGTTGATATATTTTCAGACCCTATTTTATGTTATAATATTGTTTTTAATTGCAATGTAATCTCCATGTTGATTATTTTTAAACATGTTCACTTATTAATTTTGTCATTACTATTATTTAACGTTAATTATTTCAGTAATAAATTTTATAAAGGGTAACTACGCTCTCGCTTTAGTAAATTTTATTTCGGACAACGGGTGTTGGACTAAAGACGTTCGGTCAAAAGACTATCGGACAAAAGACGTTCGGTCAAAAGACTATCGGACAAAAGACGTTCGGACAAAAGACTTTCGGACTACGCGTTTCGGACTAAAGACTTCGGACAAAGTGCTTTCGGACTACTCACATAGGACCTCTCCGACTCCGACGACTCGTATGACTCCACACGGGAGTCCAATGCAATGCGATCCGTAATCAAGACAGAGAGAGAGAGAGAGACACGGGGACGGGAGTCCCACACATCTCCTCCACATGTCTCACTAACAGTGTCTAACAGCCCGGCTCGGTGCCGGTGAGGATCTAGTCTCACTGCATACTGAATACTGTTGGCCTTGGAGGAGGAGGTATTTTCGGCTCTCTCCTCTTGGGCTATATGCGTTACCATTTACCATTACTGTACTGTCCTGTAGCAGGTATACTGTGGAGCTATTACTATTGGATTGGCATGAGAAGCACATTGAAGGGAGTTACTGACATTGTTATGTGTTATTGTGTATTTAAATTTAAATGTTGACATTTAGTGCTGCTCTATAGTCTGGGGGAGCAGGGCTAAGGGAGCATAAACGGAATAATGAAATCAGGACTAAAGTACTAAGTTTTGAGTGCTTGGAAGAAAAAATAATTGAATTGGATACGATACAACTTCTTTCCTCTTTTGGTCTCTGAGCAGAATCTAAATCTAAACTGATTTACGGTTCGAGGAAATAAAACGAGTTGTAGATCAGATCAGACTACGCAACTTTGACTAGGGGCTGTATAGAGCCATGCCATGTAGAGAGAGGTACAAGGTACAACGGGACGGACGGGGGACCATATGGATGTGGACATTCATATTATGGCTATGGCGAATGGAACTGGATACTGTGGAGGAGACGCACACACTGTACAGAGAGCCTCAAGTCTGGAATTTTCGGAATAGGAGATGAAGATAGTAAAAGTTTTTTTTTTACTTCTCTCTGGGAAAGTAAACACAAGGCACAACTTTTTGTATCTTGAATCCTGTACGTAATTTACTGAACATTATTCGTCGTTTACACAAATAGTTGTTATGTAAAATGAAGAGGGGGAGTGAGGGGAAAGATGGGGAGACAAGTAAAATTGCCTCAGAGAACTGCATATGAGCTACCTATATGTATATTAACTCTCTGACTGAGAGAAAAGGGAGAAAATCAGAAAGCTGAAATGTGGCATGTCCCACATACATAGTTCGGCACATTACATATTATACATTCCCGCCCAGTCCAATTTGCTCCAGACGAATAAGACGCATACTTACTATATACCTACGGAATTTAGAGACACCCATATATGCCGTCACCGTCACCGTCGCGCCGGAGAGACCCATAAGACACACAGAAAACACGTAGGTATGATAGATGCATGCATGCAGAATGCTGAGCGGAAGACCAGAACCAGAACCAGTCAGACTAATACTCTCCTTTATTCCTTGAGATTAGATCTGTTACCAATATGTTCTCTCAACTCCGCTACGTCAAATGGAGCATTTAAAGTTATAATAGCGAGTATCATTAAATCCTAGGGAAAGTAAACTCTCATTCTAGGAATCCTTGAATCTTCAAGTCTCTCCTGAGGGAATGAATTTCCGTTCCAGCAGTAGACACGCCAGAAAAGATAAAGAAATGTGAAGTAGTTTGTGGCTCAATTTTTCCCCTCCACTCTATGGGATTAATGGGACATTATCCATTTTTATACATTTTATGCAATTTTTACAAACATACTTACTCACCAAGAACATACAGGCAGGGAGAAGCTCCCGGCTTTTACTTCTACTCAACTCATATTTAGACAGATACATACGTATACAAATGCGTACTGGCGCTGTATGCCCTGTGCATACTAATACACCATACTGAAAATGAAGTCGATGTATAGTAAACATGGATTTGCGGTGTAGGAATATATGTTGTCTTAATTCCGTCATTCTATCTCATCCTATCTTGAATCCAACCCAATGCCCAATTTCAACTTCAACTTTAACGTCAGCACGCAACAAACAGAGTGCACATAATTATATATGTATTTTGAGAGGATTTTGTATATGAAGTATATCCATACCTACCAACCTACATACAGATATAGTATGTACTGAGTAAATAAGAAAGTCAAGCTGAGAGCCGGGACACAAATCACTAGTCATAATCCGAGATTCTTCACTCTGTCCATTACTTCTAGTTTATAAGCTTACAAAAAAAAACAGCAAGTGAAGATAGAAAAGGAGCATTAGTATTAGCATTAGAAATCTCTCAGTTCAGTAATAAGCGAGAGCCTATACGTACGATATTAATTTTACCAGCACCCCAGCCGCTGTAGGTTCGTCTCTTTTACTTTTTTACTACACAGATAGGTATAGTAATGCTATATAGGTTGACTCGTCTTGGTTTGGTTCGGGATAACAGATGTAAGTACCGTACGTCTTTGCATTAAACCGTGGGTCTCCTTTGCCTTTACGCAATGGTAGGTATAGCCTTTATAATGGGTCGTTCAGCAGGAGTAACGAAAGCGGTGGAGAAAAGTACAAACTAATAAATAAGGAGTCATGTACATGTGGAAAGTAAATATTTTCTTTATCTCATACTTTTATCCCAGGCAATTTCCTTCTTTATTATCCCTTTGACTTTTTTTAATCTTTGTTTTGTAGATAGTGCAATTTGTACTTGGAAAAATAAACATGTGGATGTAGGTCATTTTGAATCTTCACAGACGGTATGTATATACGTGATGTAGCCCCTGTTAAATTGAATTGTACAGTGATGAGAGGACTACCAGGAGTGCGTGCTCCATGTGCTATGTCAATTAAATATTTTATCACGAGGGAGAACGAGCATCATGGAGACTCCAAATGGAGACAAGTATAACTACATTGCAATGCAGATCTGTAGGATAGGAGGATGGTAAGTAGGGGTATCTTGTACTTATTCAAAGTCGGAACTCAAAACATTAAGATGATACAGCATCCTTTCTGGTAATTAGTCTACGTTACTACTTGTACTAACAACTAACAACTACTTAGTAGAGCAGTATATGTGTAGTCTGTAGTCTAGTACGTATATCTATACTCGACTGGAGGTTGTCGTTTGTCCTTGTTTTAAGCTTGAGCCTCTCTTCTGTCTCTTCCGGACGTCCGTCATCGCGTCCTCCGAAATGCGACGGCTCATCCTCATGATGCAGAATCGAGCACTAAACATAGGCTCTATCTCTGCTTCCCGTCCTATAGCTCGTAGCTATAGGATCATAACCATTCATGTTTGTCTCGAAAAAGTTGTGCTCACATATTCACATCACAGCTCACTTCGCATTTTCCACTGAAGCCCCGACATGTTTACCCTTCCATTACAAATTGCATACATAATGCAAACAAATGTGTGCTCCGCAGCGTCTGTACTGGCTGCGAATCCTGTGTCTCGGTCTCGGGCACAGCAGTGCAGAGCTTCAAAGTACAAGCTCGTCTCTCCATCTAATGATTATGTGTACACAATAAATTGTGTCTCTTGAAATGGAAATGGAAATCTACATATATACTATATAAATGGCAAAAATACCCACACGTAACACCCATACCCATCCGGACCCAACAACTAGAAAGTTCAAACGAAAAATTCTTTTATTTTCATAAAACAATAAGCATTTCATAATACGCTCGGGAATTTGAAAAATCAACTCGGTATTTTAATAATATGGACGATTGCAATATAACTACCAGTCAGACTATGGTAGGACAAGAGCATTTATTTTTAAATTTCATTTCTAAATTACTCCTCCTCCTCCTGGGTGAGTTGAGTTGTGTGCTGAGCGTGGAATTTGTAAGAACTCAACTTAAAGAAGGGAAACGAATCAATCATTTCTTATATTCATTTAAAATTCAAATAAAGGTTGCGCAATTTTATTATGACTATAACTATGAGTCAACTATGCAGGTGGAGGTATGGCTTTCAAGTAGTTGGAGAACGAGAAGAGGTCTGCACTTGAGAAGCCCCTACGCATATATAACTAGCAAGTCCCTATCTCTATATTGTGTTATAGCATAGCCTATTTTTTTATGTTTAATAAAAATAAGTACGGAATTCTTTGAGTTTTGTAGAGACGGAACTACACCACTATCCTTTTCTATTTAAATAACTCCATAAATAGAATCCCGCCGGTCCCATAGCACAAAGGGCTATGGCATTTAGATAGGCGAGCGAGAAAATGTAGCACACAGGTAGTAGTCAACACAGACAGTGGAAATATTCCAATTGCCCATTGCTTGGAACAATGGGAATCCTTTAGATACATACCGAGACAGTGAAACATCTCAATGCCATCGCTTTTAGCGATGGGATACATACCTAGGTAGCTAGAAGAGAGGAAAGAAGTTGAAGTCGTGAATAATAACAGTAACAAACAGGATTCACATTCTATCTCTTGAACCGAGACATTCTCATTTTTTTACTCGAGCTACGGAATAGTCATACTTCCCGATCTTTTTACACTTTTGAGCTCTGACTACAGCTATTCATCAGTTTTCACAGCGGAATATAATAGAGAACACGTAATAAAGAACTCAAGTGATTCTACTCTTTTGATTCAAAGTCATTAGCCGTTTAAAATACGAAGTTTAGCTTTTCCTTTTCGAAAGTCGTGATAGAGAAACTGACCTATTACACCAGGTCAGAAGTTAGACGTTGAGGTTGAGATCTAAGAGCTGAGGGAAGGAACCGGGATTATTGCCTTTTACCGAAGACTCTGAGGTCTCGGAATTCCATCGGACAGTGCCGTGGGACATTAGAAACTTCCAATCTCACCGGTAATTCCACGCAATATAGTTACTTACCTACCTCTTCTCACACTCTGTGATTCTTTTCTCACTCGTCTCCGTCCGTGAATATATTATGTAATATAAAGATTTGTATAATATTTGATATTCAAGTGATTGATCGAGGTTATAAAAGTATTAAAACATCTTCCTCAAAGATATTAATCACTAAACGTTTCTCTTTTGTTTCTGCTGTTGTGATTTATTTATGCACGCACATTTCGTATAAATATAAATACTTATTACATTAAAACTAGAGTTTAGGTCATAAACGAAATCTACTTCTATGAAATTTGAGCATCGGATCCGCTCCGTTTCCTCAAAAATCATAGGTGCGGGGTAGAATTTTCGTTTTTGTCCCTATTACCTTGAAAATTCTGAAAATTTTGACCCAAAATTTTGAAATTTCGAAAATTTTCGAATTTTTTTTTATTTTTGTTAATAGAGTTATTTTACGTTATTTTTGTACCGAAAGAGTTTATTTTGTTAATAATTTATCGTATTTTGTTTACGAATATAAAAATTCACGAGAGACCAGAGAGAAACAGAAAGAGCAAAATCTGTTCTGTATTCTGTTTTCCTGTCATTTGACATCTTTGCATCGGAGGATCTTTTTCGGTATTGACTGACTTTCAATGAGTGTGTACCCATCTAAATCGTGAATTGTGAAGCGTGATTGGTGACAGTTGTGAAGGGACCCGTAACTCACTAGCCAAGAGTAAAAACCCACCCCATAAAAGTAGGTACATACTTATGATAGTTGGAATCCTCACATTTTTAATTTTCATAATTATCGTGGCGAGACTCGAACTCCGACGCATCGACATACCAATTTTCGAACTAATTATTCTCGTGCAGCTCATACGGGATTTCACCAGATTTTTGATTCTACAATAAATGTTGTGTATAATATTCCTATTACTATTATTTTCAATCATTCTTCAAGTTTGGGAAAACCTATTAATAGACCACATACCTGTACGCGCTATTTTGGTTCTTTTAGCTAATATTATTGACATAATTAAATACGTAATTATCAGCCCATAATTCCCGCTCATCCATATATCAAATCGAGAACTATATTTTCATTTACTTATTAACTACTAGCTTGAAAATCATTTTATTTTTTTTGACAAGTATATTCTTTCGATCCCACATTCAGAGTCAACTCTCAGTGTGGAGGAGAAACTTTTTACATATTTTACATACACTTTTATAGAGTGACAAAAGCTGCCTTTTAAAAACAAAATTATTTTTAACTTTTACCACAAAGTACAAAGTCAACTTTTCGTGTGGAGGCCGAACCTCCAACTTTCTGAAAAATCACATTTTCATATTTTAATATATTTTAACGATGGCTCATTTGAATGAGGAAGAACAGGAATTATTTGGTATTACTGCTCCAGCAAATGTACATTTGGTAGACTCAGATGACGACGACATGACTCAGGAAGAGATTAGGGAAAGAGATGAGTACATAACTAGACGAGCCGCGGCTCAAAACGAGGACAAGCGTATTTATGCACAAAAGTTGAAGGATATCCAGGATAAAGCAGCGTCAGAGAGAATAGCTAGAGGCCCTAGCGCCGAAAGTAGCCAGTCTCAAGGAAACCCTCCAGCTTCCATTTCATCAGCCCCTCAACCTAGAATTTACTTTAATAAAACGCAACCTTCCGCTAAACTACCTCCAAATCCTTTCGATTCCCAACCTATGAATCCTCTGCCTAATTTGACTAGGGCTCCTGAACAAAGTGCATTTGCATCGAGCAGAAGTTTGCTAGGTAGATCAGCTGAGGATATAGCAGCACTCAGGGAAGTTTTCGCTCCACCAAGACCTACTAGTAAGGAAGCAGAATTGACTCGAACGATACGTAACAACGAGATAATTAAAGACTGGACAAAATATACTGGAGATAGTGAGGTAGCTGCATTCTTAGGTAAATTTAATGAGGACGCACTATATCTTGACATGACAGAGTATGACAAATTCGACGCTCTCGATCGCGTACTGGACGGTCAGGCCATGGACTGGTGGAAATCCGAAAGGTCTTCATGGAAACCTACAATCAAACGACAGACTCCAGGTCATAATAGGGAGCTATGGAAAAAGCTCGAGACAGCATTAGCAGTCAGATTTGACAATGAGTCATTAGTAAACAAGGCTAAGGCAGATTTACCGAAGACTGCATTCAATAAAATTATGGGTAGCTCGGAGTACATTTCAACTAGATTAAGTGTATTAAGACGCATTGACTATAATATGAGTGCAAATGACTTGGTAACTGGTCTATTAAAGGGTTTACCCAAGCAAATGCGTAGCCATATGATCGGTTGTACTACTATTGACCATTTTCGAACCACCTTAGACAAAGCCATAAGTACTGGCGTTATCCATGATTGGTTAGATCCTCCAGTAGCTGCACAGAATACATACTCAGGCCCAAAACCTGAGGAACGTACATACGCCCGAGCATTTCATACTAATGCCCCATACCAACATCAGCAAACTGTTGGGATTGTAGTAGAGCCACAACGCGAACCCATAGCTCAGGTTGCCCAAGGTGCCCCTGTTAACCAAGGAATTCCTCGATACCCGCCTAATCCAGTTAATGGAGCTCCCTATGAAGCTCCTCCTGATCCTAATGTCCCACGTGGGGCCAATGATGACCCTGCGATGGTGAAATACCCTTACTATAACGAGCGCCGTCGTGCATATTGTGTAGCTGCAGAAGGTACCAGGTCAGCATGTTGGCAGTGCGGCAGGATGACACATAACTTCCGTACATGTCATGTCTTATTTCGAGCTCAGGGAATCCCCATTCCACTCAGACAGCCTAGACAAATTAGACGGCAAGATGCACCACAGGTAGACCGAGCACCACAAGGAAATGGTAATTTAAACTAGAAGGGGTGGATATGCAAAATATATCCAGACCCAAGCCTCCTGCTTCTGAGCATTCTTTTAAATCTGTATCTATTAAATACACAAAAGTTTTTTTTAAGTCACCCAAACCAGCTAGAGTGTACAAAACCATAGCCAAAGCCGATGCCGCTTTGCGAAGCTTGGCAACCAAGCAGAACAAAGTGCCTGACGTTTTGGGGCATAAACCAGGTCATCTATTATTAGAAATAGGTCAGGAACTTGACGATTTCGACTTCGAAAAACCTGTAGGTATTCTTTTTGATTTTCCTTCTGATTCAGAAGTACATTATGCACGGAAATTCAGCAATGAGTCTACTGAGATAAGACGTGAAATGAAGTTCCGTACAAATTTAAATAATATAAACAACTTGGAAGTTCTTGTGGACACTGGTGCCACCGTTTGTACAGTAAGTTTAAAAACTTTGAAGGAGTTAAAAATAGAAAAATTGATAAAAAAATGTAAACCACTCACTGTATACTTGTCAATAGATGATAATAATGCACATACTATAAATCAAATAATTTACTTACAATTTTTTGTAGAGGAGTATAAGGAATGGATCCAGTGGGGATTTTTCGTGGTCGAGAAAGCTCAAGATCCTATCGTCTTCGGATGTGATATGCTTAGGACATATAATGTAAACATTGAATGTGGTTTAGGCACAATTATTTTTAGACCAGCTCAGGAAAGGACTCAGAAATCTATGAGGTCAGACGCTGAGAAATTATGTAGATTGAAAGCTTTTCCCAGTAAAGGTGCACTCAGGCGCATGAAAACACAATCTGCATACTTACGAAAACACAAGGCACTCCAACAAGGTATGATCACTGCATGTAATCCTCTTCGAAAGGATGATTTAAATAAAGTTTTGGATGGGATACAGGATGACGACGATATGCAGGTTGAAGGTAATAATGACTTCGGTCAAATTGAGGTCACAATCGACGACATTGAGTCTATAGGTACTACCACTATCAGACGAGTCCACAGTACAACTTCATCCTTATTGGAGGAGGTTCGGTCGGTACAATCTAGCGAAGCATCAAGCCGAGCTGTCCAATATTACAAACAATTCAAATTGCGACTATTTACCGTTCGGCCCTCCCTCATTAAGGATGACACGGCAACGGAGGTTCCTTTTTATACAGAGGACCCCGAATATTCAGGTCAAATAGCCATCCACCCAAATTATAATTTATTTGAGAAGTTAGGGATTATGGTATTACAAGACACTGTTAAAGTCACTAAGGGAAAAGGTGTTTTGCATGTAGCCAATTCTCAACAATCTGGAGATTTAATTTTACCACCACAACCAACCCTTTCCAGCTATGAAACAATGCCCACGGAGCATCTCCGTGCTACTAGGATAGTTCAAGACAATTCCCCTAATATGCATGTAAATGACCAAGAGTATACTGACGCAGTTGATACTGCACCGGTCCCAGAAAGTGTAGAAGGCAGCCAACCATTAACCGATGATGAATTTTCCAAATTCAAAGTTTTTAAAGGTCTAACCGGACCACAAAAAATTAAGGTTAGGGATTTATTAAGCAAGTATTACAAAGCTTTTGGTTGGACCGAGAATGACTTTCTGGAGCCGATGCGTGATCCTAGGACTGGTAAGACATTACAAGCCACAGTGGAGTTACTCGACAAATCAGCTCAGGTTGTTAGCCATAGATCCGTTAGCGTTGAATTACAAGAAATCACTCGTAGCTATACCAATAAACAAAAAGAGTTAGGCTTACTTCAAAACTCCCATAGCCAATATATATCCCAGGTGCAAATGCTATCTTCAGGCGACACCTGGAAACCTACAGTTGATTACCGTAAGATTAACCTTAAGGTCAAACCTGAACCTATGCCCGTCCCACCTCTCCACACCGCTTTCCAATCCCTTTCAAATTCCGAATATTTTTGTAATTTAGGCCTCCGAGATCCTTACCAACAGATCGAGCTAGAAGACAACAGTAGAGATATACTTGCCTTTATGACTTCTGACGGTCAGTTTCGTCCCACTCGTACTCCTTTCGGTTTCGTCAATTCGAGTGCAATTTTACAGAATACATTAGATATTATATGGGCTCCATATAAAGATTCATTTCTTAATAATTACTCCGAAGATAACTGTTTCGGAGGCAAAAATTTCACTGAATTGTTGGAACGTTTGGAGAAAGTATTATGGCTCTGCATCCAAGCTAATATTAGATTATTACCCAGAAAATGTTACATTGGTCATCCTAAAATAGTTTTCTTAGGTCATAAGGTCAGCAGACAGGGGATAGAAATAGATCCCGATCGCACAAATGTACTTATGAATTTTCCCGATCCACAGGATACCACCGACGTACGTCGATGGCTAGGGTTAAGCGGATTCTTTAGGAGATTAATTTTTGGTTATTCAAAATTTGCTCGACCATTATACAACCTACTAAAGAAAGACGCAGTTTTCATTTTCAATGCTGCATGTCAAAGAGCGGTGCAAGAGATGAAGGTAGCTATATGTACCGCTCCAGCATTAGCGTTCCCGGATCCTACTGCCATTTTGGAATTATGGGCTGATGCCAGCGATTATGAGGTCGCTGCTGCTCTTATCCAAGTTATCACGAATGGTACTCATAAAGATCGACAACCACTCGGTTTCGATTCTCATACCTTATCACCTACTGAGAGTAAATGGACAGTCACGGAGAAAGAGTGTTATGCTATTGTTCATGCCTTCCAGAAATTCCTTAATTTACTTTTTGGGAGGGAAGTTCTAGTCTACACCGATCACCAAGCACTTGTTAACATTTTACGTACTCCTCAGGTAACTGGCAAATTAGTGCGATGGAGTCTCAAATTGAGTTCATACCGCCTTCGGATTATGTACGTACCGGGTAAACAAAACGAGATGGCCGACTGCCTTAGTCGCCCTCCTCGAGCGGACAATCTTCCTGTAGCCATTCTTAGAGGCATGACAGCGGCGACTGAACATCCTAGGGAACCTGAGGACGAAGAGTACATAGTGCATTGCAACGATACGGATAAGTCAGTAATTAATTTGAAAGACATGCAGGCCCTGGATAAAGATTTAGCCGAAATAATCAAGTCACTGCAGGTAGATGAGGAAAACAACTGTAGGGGTAAAAATAAATACCGGAATGATTTCCGCATTAACACAGACGGTATATTGCAGCACGTCAACTACGAGCCACTGGGACCATTATGGGTAAATGTATTACCAGTCACTGAGGGAAAGCGCATAGCACGTGAACTGCACAGTAAATCACATTTCGGTTTCCGCAAAATCTACTACTCCATGGTAGATAAATACTGGTTCTTGCAGATGTGGGATAACGTCACTAAGGCATGTCGAGCATGTGACACTTGCCAAAGATTTAATGTACCACGAGTCAAAAAGTCAGGCCCTATGCATGCGATGATTACTCCAACTACTCCTTATGCTAAAGTTTCTGTGGACTATCTTGGTCCCCTTAATACTACTTCTGGTAAAAACACTTATATCTTGGCCGTGATAGACCAATGCACACGTTTCCTGCATCTCATCCCAACTACAGGCACAACAGTGGCTGAAACGGTAAAGATATTAGAACCATTAATAGCTAAACATAAAATTCGGAGCATAGTATCTGATAATGGTCCAGCTTTCACAGGTCATAAGTTCAACGAGATGTGCACTCGTCATAACGTTATCTCAATTCATAGTTCTCCACATCATCCTAGCAGCAACGCCTATGTAGAGAGAGTTAATTCAACATTCGGTAGCATTATAAAAAAATTGAAATATGAGAATAAAAATGTTGAATGGGAGATAATGTTACCACATATTGAGAACGAATATAATGCTGTAAAACACGTTAGTACTGGCTATAGTCCATATTTCTTAATGTTTGGTAGAAGTCTTCATTTTTGTTATGTGACAGGGAAACCTCTCGACGATGATTACGATTCAAATGACCCAGAAATGCAGCAGGTTAGAGTTCACGAACTTCATAAGGCACGACTGCTTGCGCATGAAAACTCCTGTCATAATCAACTTAAGAGGAAAATGGCTTTTGATAAAACACATCCCACTGTATTATATAAAGAAGGTGATTTAGTACTCAAGAAAAACTATTATAAGGCACCGGGTACAGCAGCAAAATTCACAGTTAAATACACAGGCCCATATAAAGTATATAGTACCGCCACCAATCAACATATGTACTTATTATGTGACAAAGATACTGATTTACAAAAATACATCGATGAAACCGTCCTCGAAATTGTGCATGGCCACAATCTAAAACCTTACCTACTAGACGAAATTCCTTTAGTAAGTAATTATGCTGAACCCGCTATAGGTGATCAGACTTGGTTAAATAATCACGTTTACACTCCTGACGACACAGTCTTTCAGATTGAACCTTGGGCAGATCCAGAACTTAAAGATTTCGATGGGGATACGGCGGCACAAATCAATGTAGTCCCCCGCGGAATTTTTAACGAGGAATATTTATTTGATCCCAACAATGAGTTAAAATTGAGGAATAGGGTAATCCAAAGAAATCCAACTACTCATAATTCTAACCTTTATAGAAAAATTACTAATAACTATTCCACTTACATACCTACTTCGGTACCAGAGTTCGATACACCTCTGGGAAATACCCAAACTCAAATTATTAACCTCGAAGTAAGTAACGAAAATATTCCTTTAGATTTACCACCGCCAATCATACCGTCGGTCGCGGAACCACTTCCCACGCCGGCGGGACCAAATAATATAGCTATTTCCAATAGAATTAATTCTGAGAATTCTCCGACTGCTAGACGGTATTTTGATGTAGAGACTATTGATAGGTATCCTGCACGGATGACTACTACCATTGCTGATGACCCTTTTGCTAGAGAATCTCGTTGTAATAGTCATAACATGAACCATTTAGGTTCTCAGGGTTCTGTTATTGAAAAGGACGACTGGAATCTGATTCAGGGGATTGATATTACTACTGGGAAACGATATTCAGATTTTGATTATGATAAAACAAAAACTTATTTTAATTCATTTCGAAACCCAAGTAAGGACATTCCTATGTCTCAGATTTCAAATGTAGCACAACCCACAGAAGCTCCCACTTATAAAGCAAATTCTGTAGATACTTCGAATCACTCAATTTATAGTTGTCACGTTAATAATAGAAAAGGATGCTCCGAATTAGGTGACGTATCCCATAATAAGCGAAACAACCCAATAGAAATTCCTGTAGCACCAAAAAGTTGGAATGGAGAGCGGAATGATAATTCCGCCCTTCAGCCCAAAATACAGACCAAATTAATCGTCACTGAATTGTCGAATAAAAAGATTATTAAGATGGTCAATATAAATGATGAAACACATGTACTTGAAGAAATCGAAATCGACACAGCACCAAAAGAATCAATCACTCATAACACTCCGGATATTGATCCAGCTGACAGCGATCTCGAATTCTTGGAGGAAATTGAAATTGAAACTCCCACTATCCCAACCATAGAGCCACCAGTGGTCATTGAAAATCGTACCCTCACACTCACACCTGCAAAGGGAAATAATAGTAAGGTCATTTTGAAAAATAAAAAGTCAGAGTCAATCACTGAACCTACTGAATTACGAAGGTCAACAAGACCTAAAAAAATAGTCAAACCTTATGATCCGTCCGATGTTGAGATTCCAAAGACCAGGAAACGGAAGGAGGGAGGTTCCGTACATAAAAATAGAAAGAAAAAGAGAGTAGCAAAACTGAAAAGATGTCACGTAAAACCTACTGATGCCATGGCCGAGTTGGTCAAAGCCATGGGTAGCATAGGGCAGATGATGGCATGCCAATACCAGAGACCAGTTTCGAATGTTTCTTCTACCGATACCTCAGACTCTTCATCTGAGGAGTCAGATTAATTTTTGCATGAATTAAGAATTATGCATGTGATAATTTTAAGAAACTTGCAACAATTTCCATTTTAGAAATTTTCACTCTGGGAAAAGCACTACCGATCCCATCACTTACTTAAGTAGTGATGGAATTTTTCTTTCTTTTATTTTTTCGGGGAACGTATAGACATACCTGAAAAATGGCCAATCCTTCACCCAATCCAAATCCTAATAAATTACCTCACGGACCACCACGCATTCCTGAAGGACAACTAGACCCGGACAATGAATTTGCTAACGCCGGAATTGAATCAGATGATGAAGATTGGGATCATAAATATGTCTACAACCAAGACCGGTCCCGTAGAGTTATGCTACATCAATTGCGAAACAGGATTCCTGGACAACCTGAAGCACACCGTTATGTTATGCGAATGACCAGCGACAGCACTCCTCATCCAAATGACATCCAGGCAAGACAACCTGACGGGACTTACACTCATATGGTTCCTCAGCCTGTAGATCCACGCCCGATTACGCAGAACACTCCACCAGCTTCCCCTCGTCGCCAGCAATTCGTCCAGCAAATCCCTACACCGGCCCGAAATCCTCCAAAGTCTCCGATTATCAACCAAGCCGTCGCCCTAGATAATGACTCTGAAGATGAGCCGTTTGATAATATCGATATCGAAGATCCAGTCCCATACGACCACGAGACTTTCGAACCATTAGAAGGACTCCCTGCTCAAAATATTAAACGCTCAACGAGCACTGCAGATTTCAAATCTGAAAATGTCCGGAAGAAGCAGAAAAGCGGATCTCCTCCGAAAATTCCAGAACCTCAGCCAGGGACTTCACAACAACTGGAGCCCATACCAGATGAAATCCGGCAACTTCAACAACAACTGGATGAAGCAAATCGCAGATCCGCCGAGATTGACCAACAACTACAGCGTTTTAGATTGAATTCTGGTACTCCATCCTCGACACCACCACGAATGAATGGCATATTCAGCCCACCTACTAGACCTACGGGAAATTTATTGTTGGGCCCAGCTCCACCACGTATTGCTGTCGGCCTCCCGAGGTTTGTAATGAGAGGAAGAGGACCCACCAGAGCTCCTCCAACAGTAGAAGTTAGTCCAAACTCAGTTCAGCCCATGGACACAATTACTCCAGCTCCGGCTCCAACTCAGACTGAACAAGTTCCAGCCCCAGTTCAAAGAGCACCATCACCGACACCACCAGTAGATGCCAATGCTCCTACTGTAGATCTACTCCCGGATTTAGGCACTACAGCTCCTCGGTATGCAATTTACACACCAAAACCTCGAGCCCCTATTGAAGCCACTCCACCATCTCAACAAAATTCGGCCCCGAGACCATCACCACAGCAAATGCAAAATTTACCGAGACCATTGGACCGTCGCGACAGATATAGCAACCGACCACGGGCCCCGGCCCCACCGCGAAACACTCCTCCAACACCACAGGCATCATTTCGCCAGCCGCCCCGTTTCGGACCAAGACAGATTCCCCAGCAATGGAGACCCAGAGCTCAACCACCAAGCTCCAATTTCTCGAAGAATCGACAACCGGATGATCGCTCGAAGAATCAATCAGTCGATGATATTCGGGGATACTCATGGCCAAAAGGCCGTCCATGGAGAGCTCAGGCGCCACCACAACATCGTCGGTCCCGATCTCCAACTCCTCCCCGAAAATCCTCCAGATCCCGAGACTCTTCAAAGCACGATGGATACCGAGCTTCGTCAAAATCTCGATCAGATGCGCCACCGCGCCACCAAGCTAGAAATGCTCCAGATCCACCAGCTCCACAGCAACAGCAACCTCAGATTGCTCAACAACCAGCAGCTGTTCCGAATGGATTTTATTACCAAGCTCCAGGACTCCCTCAACTCATCCCACTTTTCGGCGCACCTCTACAGCAACCACAGCTCGTCCACATTCCCATTCCTCCAGTCCAACCATTTCCTCCTTTACCTGAAGTCGAGAATCATTTCGTTGGAACCCCATGGGACTGTGTACTCTGCCGACGTAGACACCAACAAGGGAATATTCGACACTACTGGCAACGATGCCCTCACCGCCGAATTAGCTACGCAAAATTTGCCCGAATTATGGAATTAGCTCAGCGTTGTTTCTTCTGCGGCGGACACCATCCTACCTATGCCTGTCCCCACTTCCAAGATTTCCATGGCCACGGCTATTAACCGTTTAATTTCTTTTACTACCACGAATTAATGATGGGCATGGATGGATTGTAGATACTCTATTCCTTCAGTATTATCTGCAAGGAAATTTTTCATTTTAATTTTTTTTTACACATATTTTGACACTACGTAGATTTTTAAGTTCTTCATTTCCTTAATATATGCACAATTGAATCAGTGATTTCTGAAGCACAAGTAACTTACTTCCATTTCATCCTTAATAATTATACCCAATTTATTCTCTTGGGATTTCTTCAAAATTAATTATTTAAGATTAAAACTCATATGAATGAAAAACACAAACTCAGTTTTTGCATGCTGTGAAACTATTATTTTCATTTGCACAATTAAGGGTTGGACACATAGAAATTATAGACTTTACGACTCCACCTCAAAGGAGGAATGGAGCACCTACTAATAATAAGGATTCTAGACACTAAGTATACCCCATAACTTCCATGAATTTCATCCATGGGATTATATACCAGGCCTTTAAAGACCTGGGAAGTATAATATACTTTAAGTTAAGAATTTTTAATTTTAGATACCACAATCATGAGACCTACCACCGCATTGGTATGGTAAAAGTAAAGTAACTTGGAAAAGGGTGTTTTTGTTCCTTTACTATGATTAGACTTACCATTATGGACGGAGACCATGCCAGAGATATTCCTGAGGAACCAACTCTTCCACCGGCAGTAGAAGTTTCACCTCATCTACCGATCCAAGTGGACACAGACAGCGAGGATGACGAACCCATAAATCTCCTCGAGCCAGATGACTACCAACCTTACGATCCATCAGACTACTATATTGACGACCTATATCATTCCCCCATGGAGGCTGAACAAGTCGAAGAGGAGGAAGATGATGAAGATGACAATATGGATCCTGAAAGTATTACCACCGATGATGACGATGACAATAATAATGACGATGAAGATCCACCGGCCCCTGATGTCAACATGATCCAATCAGAGGACTCGGAGGACCCCTTCGAAACAGCTTATACCCATTTGGACGAGACAACTACTCCACAGCCAGAACCATCAACGAGTAATAGGAGGTCGGATCCTACGCTAAACGTCCGCGGGTTTGCTCCAGCGTCGGAAGACGAAATACTGGAACTACAGCAACGCCTGGGAAAGTGGATCAAGGGATTTCCGCCTCACACAGTTGTCCATGATAAAGAGAACTGGACTCCGGCAGCACTATTACTGGAGAATGATTCTGATAGCGATATGCCACCGCTAATGGAAGAAAGAGCAATTCGCCAGGATAATTTGGAGATCCTACACATTCAGCAACAACGAGATGACTTGATTTTTGACCTTCGCCGTTGCCACGGTCAGACTATTCCGACACCTGAGAAGGGGATTGACACTGAGGAGGAGAGTAGACCTGAGACCCCACTGTCAAACTCTGAGATGGAGTCTACACCAAATACCACCACCGTCCCTCCTATCCTCACTCCCGAAACTTTTCATAGAACTTCCCGCAAACGTTCCCGTGACGATTCTCCCTGTACCCTCCACCCCCCTTACACCCACCATAATTTTGATTACCGTCGTGGTAGCTTATCCACCACTCAACTGCAAGATGTGATGGAAGAACGAAGGAACCGCCAATACCGGAGCCCTTCACCAAAACATATTCCCCAAATTCCTACCCGAGAGAGATCTGCAAATTCCCTTCTGGAACAGCTTCGTCAACGTCGCGAAACCCACCACGAGATGCGCTTAGCACGATGGCGTGCGGAACAGATGATATTTGACCCACGTTATCGCCCAGGCCCCGACGAACCTAAATATCCACAAGACCAAGCCTCCAGACACTTTGCCAACCAACTCCCTCGCGATAGAGTAACCCGAACCCCTCCCAGCTCCGACACCAGTGATGGCGACTGCAGTTACATCGACACTCGAAACTCCACATACCTAGCCCACCAAGACCCTCCCACCACCGAGGACTCTGAAGAAGAATCCTACATATTTCAATAATGCATCGCGGAACGTTACACATATATATATTGTTAATATTTGAGCTATTGATATCCATCGCTAGTTTGATTTGTTGTTTTATATTTGTTAATATTTGAATGATTTATATCCATTACTATTTTTGATTTGATATTTGTTAATATTTCTGCTGTTGATATCCATCGCTAGTTTTGATTTCTATGAATATTTGAGCTGGTGATATCCTGAAATTTTATTTAAATATGTGTATATTTTCGGTTGATAACTCGATATTTATAAATAGTTGAGCTGTTGATATCCATTGCTAGTTTACAGATACTATGCATATAAGCATATCATTATATATGTACCTTCCCAAAAACTATGTACATATGTTGAGATAATAGTTTCTGTCCACACTTTTGATTTATCCTCCATTTCGAGTCTCAATTAAGATCCCGAGAAAATTTTAATGTGTAAAACCTCCGCTATAATGTTTTATCTGAAGACACAGATGAATTTTTTTTTTTCCACATGAAGGATTTCTCAAAAATTTTAAGCATCAGAAAATTTTTTTAGTTTGCCTTTACCAACTGTTTATAGATTCTGAAAAATATCCACATTCTATTTTCTTTGAATTTTCATCTTCATAAAAACGTCCAATCGTAAATATTTAATTTTCCGGACACCAAAAACAATAACAAAATTTTATAAAAACCTAAAAACTGTTGCACAACCTGTAGATAATTTGAGTAATTTAATTCTGTATTTTGTTGATTTCCGATACTTATAGTCAAAAATTAGTGTGGAGGTAAAACCTCCAGTAATTTTGATCAAGTAATCAAACTTAAATTGTTTGACTCATCACGTCCAAAATTAGTGTGGAGGTAATACCTCCAATTATTTTCTTTCAGGTGACACAATAATCACCAGTTGAATTTTCCTGAGACTACACTAAAGTACCTATATAGATACATATCTCAACATATACCCACTATACCACATTTTATTGATACTTACCGATGTAGAGACGGAACTACACCACTATCCTTTTCTATTTAAATAACTCCATAAATAGAATCCCGCCGGTCCCATAGCACAAAGGGCTATGGCATTTAGATAGGCGAGCGAGAAAATGTAGCACACAGGTAGTAGTCAACACAGACAGTGGAAATATTCCAATTGCCCATTGCTTGGAACAATGGGAATCCTTTAGATACATACCGAGACAGTGAAACATCTCAATGCCATCGCTTTTAGCGATGGGATACATACCTAGGTAGCTAGAAGAGAGGAAAGAAGTTGAAGTCGTGAATAATAACAGTAACAAACAGGATTCACATTCTATCTCTTGAACCGAGACATTCTCATTTTTTTACTCGAGCTACGGAATAGTCATACTTCCCGATCTTTTTACACTTTTGAGCTCTGACTACAGCTATTCATCAGTTTTCACAGCGGAATATAATAGAGAACACGTAATAAAGAACTCAAGTGATTCTACTCTTTTGATTCAAAGTCATTAGCCGTTTAAAATACGAAGTTTAGCTTTTCCTTTTCGAAAGTCGTGATAGAGAAACTGACCTATTACACCAGGTCAGAAGTTAGACGTTGAGGTTGAGATCTAAGAGCTGAGGGAAGGAACCGGGATTATTGCCTTTTACCGAAGACTCTGAGGTCTCGGAATTCCATCGGACAGTGCCGTGGGACATTAGAAACTTCCAATCTCACCGGTAATTCCACGCAATATAGTTACTTACCTACCTCTTCTCACACTCTGTGATTCTTTTCTCACTCGTCTCCGTCCGTGAATATATTATGTAATATAAAGATTTGTATAATATTTGATATTCAAGTGATTGATCGAGGTTATAAAAGTATTAAAACATCTTCCTCAAAGATATTAATCACTAAACGTTTCTCTTTTGTTTCTGCTGTTGTGATTTATTTATGCACGCACATTTCGTATAAATATAAATACTTATTACATTAAAACTAGAGTTTAGGTCATAAACGAAATCTACTTCTATGAAATTTGAGCATCGGATCCGCTCCGTTTCCTCAGTTTCTTTGACTTTGACTCTACTTTTTTTACTGCCTACGTTTGAAAATTGACCTGTACTTTATTGTGGGATTGAATAGGAGGAGAGGAGAAGGGATTCATAGATATATGTATGTTACCGGAATTCTTTTTAAATTTTATTTTTCATGTAATTACGTAAGGAAGTATGTTGTACGAGACCCAGTCCCAGTCCCAGTGCCATTACGTATTAGTAGCACAGTCAAGCATATAATATGTTGCATAATATATTGTATGACCTTTAATTATGTTTAGCAGTGCACTCTCAGCGCGCTGACTCCCTTAACTTTCCTCTGCCTCAACAAGAGAGATGACAAGTTAGGATAATTTATTCCTAAACTTTTCCTCTACGAATGAAAATCAATAAAATTGGGTCCTTTCACTCTGACAGGGACATAGTAGGTACACTAAACTAAACTAAACACATCTAAATATGGCTACACCAATGTCGATCTATATTTTGTCTCTGTTCTGTATTTTATTACAGTACCTTCTCCACGTACACAAATGCTGCCCCCCCCCCTTCTCTCCCCTCTCCATCTCTTCTCCATCCTAATAGTAGCATCGAACTTTCTTTCTTTCTTTTTTTGCCCAATATGTTCTCGTCAATGTCTTGATGCAATTATTGGTTGATGTGGTTGTGGATATAATTTTGGTATACATAGGAAACATTTACATATACATGCTAACATGTAAATTACCTTTTTGTAGGATGGAGATGGAGAATGGAGATAACTTTTTTCCACCCCTCCATGTTTCACACCGCATGTTCCAGATTCAAATAGAATTAAAGATTATTGTAGGTGGGTACATTAAATTAATTTTTTATAATATCTCTCATGAATTATCAACCAAGCTTTTTACTATAGGCCATAGGGGTGAAAACTTTAAAACTGAAATATAAAAGAAGAAAAAAGATGACGATTATTTATTGGTGAAAAGGCCTTTTAAACATTTTTGAGGGAAATATTATGGGATTTTGATTGAAGATTCTGAAAATTCTGCATTCTAAAACTTTGTGTGTGCACCCCACTCCCACTCTCTTTTATTTTGGAGAAGAAGGTGCAACCTCAAATCTGCATCACACAAAACTCCATATTCAATTTATAACTTTATTTTACCTCTCTCTCTCTCTCTTTATTTTATGTCACGTTTTTTGTACTTTGTAGTTAATAAATTTGTAATATTAAAATAAAACTTTAATAATTACAGGAATTCACACTAATTTCCTGTGCCCGCAGTACAGCAATATTTACATACTATAGAGAGATTTTAAAGTTGCTTATAGGAATTAGCGCCATTTCATAATATCTCTTTGACAAGTAATAGAAGAGTATTAATTATGAATCTACGTACATAATATTAGCATTTGTTTTTCTCTGAATTTTGAATTTTGCGGTCTTCGATTCCATGAGTTGAATGTGTATATGTATATAATTTTATGGTTTTTAACTGGAAATTTATGGAGAATTATAAAGGGGATTACAAATATTTGTAAATTTATATACACCTAGGTACATAATATCTGTCATCTCTGTAAAATAAGGTTTCTCTTTTCCCTACTAAGCATAATGCATGGCTACAAATCTGTGTAAAATATTGTGGAATAGTTATGCTCCCACACAAAAGTGAAATGGAGAGCAAAATGCGCTAGCACATCATTTTTATATCAGGTACGAGTGCGACTACTAACTTTAACGTCGACACCCACCGCACAGCCTGCCAACATGTTTTAAATTGGAGCGAATAGAAATCAGAGCACTTACTAAATGAATCTCCCATTTCTCATAAATTCCTAGCTATTGAGGAAATGGAGCTCTTAAGCCACCAAATCATTAGTGATTCTCTCAAGAACCATCAATCAGAGGAGCCTGTCGTCTTGAGCCTTGTCTTGAGACTTTACTCCTTATGCATCTATATATCATATCATGGGCATGGAGTATATGGCTTCATTAGAAGATTATACCTAGACTATTGAAGAAGACACTAACGCATATTTCATTTGAATTTCCACTAGGGATGCGAATAATAGACCATGCCTTCAACTGTTTTACGCAGTATACACATTATGTAGCCAGCGGGGGACGATGGCAATACGGGCAAATCGGTCATATCCCGAATGGCCCTCGGTATCCGATGCCCCTTTCAATGGGATGCCCGATTAGATTTAATGCTAAAGCATACAAAGTTCTCCCCGAGGCCATAAGGGATCACAGTCCGCCCCTACAAGTATCCATCTGTAATCACGAGTAATAAATACCTAGTATGTTGTATTATTGTAGTATAGAGATAAATGGAGGGTTGAGCTGAAAACCATCTTTTGTTTCCATTTAAAAGTCCCGCTCGGTTTAGACTTTGACGGGAATGACAGTTTACAAGCATTAATATTAATACTTGAGTTGAGCATAAGTGACAAAGTGACACTTGAGTAAGTCACAAAGCTTGGAATTGGAAGCTCGAAAATCCTTTATAATTATTATGAGCAGCTCGTGCTCGGGATAATTTAAATGGAAAGAATCTATATTTACTTGGGAATTGTGGATATTATATGAAATACACCATATTACATCTCCAATCCAATCCAGTCAACAGCCAATAAGTCAGTAAAGATAACAAAGATAACACGGCTCCATCGAGAACGAGAACGCTATAGGACTAAGGACCAATAATTTAGAGTTGTTTGAGTTTCAAGTTTGAAGGTGACAGCGCTGAATTAAGAACAGTGCTTTCTTTGTATTAAGAGTAATGTTTCTTCAATCCCGGAAGACAGATCGAGCTCGGTCTAGAACACTCCCGTACAAAGTTCTGGCGCTGGGTTTTTGGCCTGGCTTAAAGTCAAGGTACGGCGGCTCCTGCTATCGATACCGGTACCCGCGCGTTAAAAGGAAGAAACAGAAACAGGGTGACAAAAAGATTGAGAGGAATGACGTTAAGGAAAATACAAGGCAGCTCCTTCATCATGGTGAGACCCTAAATGGATTTCAAAATCTTGAAGTAAGCCTCTTTTGTCACTTTTTCAGTTGGAGCTAGTATTGATTCGTTGGAGACAAGGAGTCCCAAAAAAAGAGGGCAAACGGGAAAAGCGCGTGTAAGTAATATCATACTTGGAACATGTCTCGATACTCTACTAATATTCGACACAAATTAATACCCCGCAGCTATTATAAGCATACTTATAAGTAATATATCGTCAGTGAAGAACCAAAATGACCCATTTCCATTTCTAGCCAAAAACAATATCCACTATCTACAAAAATAATTAAATATATTTTCAAAAACATGCAAATAAAACAATATCCACTATCTACAAAAATAATTAAATATATTTTCAAAAACATGCAAATAAAACAATTTGCACTTTTCAAAAACATGCAAAGAAAATTTGCACTTTTCAAAAACATGTAAATAAATTTGCACTTTTCAAAAACATGCAAATAAAACGATTTGCACTTTTTAAAAACATGCAAATAAAACAATTTGCACTTTTCAAAAACATGCAAAATAAACAATTTGCACTTTTCAAAAACATGTGAATAAAACATTTTGAACTTTTCAAAACATGTAAATAGAACATTGCACGCTTCTCAAAACTCTGAAATTATCATTTTACGCATCTTCCTCATTTCATATTTTTTATGACATAGCTCATTTTGATTTTAGCTTAAATTGGATATGGACCATTTCGGTTCTTCACTGACGATATGTGGCTATATCTGTATTAAAGTTCGTTTTACCTTTTAGCTCTACATCCATTTTTCCCTTCCCGATTTTTTTTTTCGGATCATGCTTGAAACTGAAATGGTAAACCATGGCAGTTTTTCAAATTATTACCTACATGTACAGCTAAGCTGCCAGTGCCAGTATTATTTCCCAGTGCCCAGTACATACATACAGTATGAGCCCCTACATCAAACGTAAAAGTACTACACACATTACACTGCACCTTGAGCAATGCTCCCAAACGAATGGCCACAGTGATTACATTAGAAAAGGCGCCAAAGCTAATCTGTGTTGTTGTGCTCGGTGGTGCCTACAGAAAATGGTTGTAAATACAGATGGTGCGCCCTTGTTTTGGTGTTTGCTGTCGTGCCTCTTCTTGGTTTTAGTTCTCGTTTTTGAGATCAAAGCTCAACTTCTGCTCCTATACTCCCAACTATGGTAATGGTAATGGTAAAATAGATTCCGAGTTTCTAGATTGTAAATTGTAAAATACAAAAATGAAGATACAGACACTGAAGTTATGCAAAAGATGCATTTCTAATCTCCATGCTCCCACACACAGTCATAATGTACATGGTTGATATAATAAATCCATTTATTTTGCCCAGTTGTCTTCTGTCATGTCGTTTTGAATATTCCGTTTATTCAAGACCTCATTTCATTCAGTCACTCTTCAGCAGTCCCGCTCTCCCTCCTACCCTACCTATGTGCCCTTCAACGACATGATGATCCGTCTTCGTTAACCGTATAGAAACGCAACACTCTGACTCTGCCGCCGACCTAGAATCCTTCCACACTCAACTACTGATAAAAGTAGGTAATAATCTAAAAATAGGGACATACAGAGCGACAGCTTGCATGTAACCTTCGGCATCCTTAATTCCTTTTTTGTGCATATATAGTAGTACTTTGGTTTTCCCCCTAACCCCTGCCTATGATGCCAACTAATTTATTCCGTTTCAGAAGGCTTTGGAATAAGCTTGAGGCAACTCATGTATGAAAGAAGAGCCCTAAATTGCATTTCAATTTTCATTTATAATTTGCATACAGTGCAGATTTTGAGATGCAGATGCACGGTACACTTGCATTCATCTCCATAGCAATTTTATACAGTATATGGAGCCCTACATACAATTCAAACGAAGTGAACAACATCATCCCTTGACCCTAGCGCGAGAACAAAAGTCAAAGTAAATTAGTGACATTCTATACTACATGGAATTGGTATTAGCGTGTGTAGCAGAAGTCTGACACATGTCACAATGTCACCCGATGCGACATGGGAGAGGAAGCAGTGCATTCATTATAGCTTTAAAAATAGTCAAAAAGTAGCAGGAGTCTCTCCAAAATTCATGAAGGTAAATATTCGAATTTATCCTTTTAAATGTACCTAGGTAGGTGCCTATGAGATGAGAACAGACGAACGAGAGAGAGAGCAAATACATTACATTAATTGCATTTTAAATGCAAATGTACGTAATCGTCCATCTTTGTCATCGTCTTAGGTATCCGCTACAGCACAGTATTTTATTTTTGTAAGTCAAGGTTACGCTTACGCTTAACCCTTCGTATTCGTATTCGTATAATTACACGTGCAAGAGAAAGAGGTATATGTACACACGATTCAATCGTATGTTGCCCTTAGTGTCAATTAAGCCAATTCTACTAGCGTCCTAGTAGATTCTCATAAGAGACAAGGCTCACTCCAACTATGTGAGGGGGGGGGGGTAACTTAGCCCTCCTAACCTTGATACAACTACGTATAGGTATTCTGGTTGCAGATGCAAATAATATTAAATTACACACTTTAAGTGGTAAGAATAGATTGCAGTTCAGCGATAGTATATAAATGCATTGCAATTCCAAAGAATCTGTTATTCATTATTCATTAAAATAAATGCTTGAGAAAATCACTGAGGACTTGCGAAATATTAAAACTGAAGCCATGGGCATGGGCATAGCACACCTTCCTTCGTAGATAGTAGCATATGTGAGGCGTGAGGTAGTTTTGCTTAATTAGACATATAACCGACTGACTGGAGGAACTATAAAGATGTGTGAGCTTCCAAAGTGTAAATCCTGGGATTCTAGGAATCTGGAATCTCGTCCTAAAAGCCTGACAAGTTTGAAGAACTTCCAGATTCCAGGCTATACCCCCGCACCCGTTATGATTTTGAAATACATTCCCCTATTATAACTTGACTGTAAATGTAACATAACAATGATAATAAATGAGAATGGCCTCCAAAACCGATTAAAACAATGCAGGTACTAAATGCAACGTATCGTTATCGGGGTCGTTATTGAAAAGGTTTTGCAATAATCGACTTCTAAATTTCCCGTTCCCATCAAAGAAAATGATTTCATGAATTTGTGAGTCTTATATGTACGCACTCATGTGCAATCGATGGTAGAACGTGCCACACACGAATATAATGGTAATGGTAGCGTGAGCTTCTATGTCTATCAGTGCGGAAACCTGTGAATTTGGATGTCTTTTATGATGACAATTAACGCTGCATTTAAACTCTGCGGTAGCTGCACTGTACGAAAGGTCACAAGGTCATTCTCATGAGTCAGGCAGTAGCGGGACTCTGAGCCTTGTAGGAAATATAGGACTACTACGGATTACGAATTACGTCAGGTAGATTTTGCTTAAGCTCAAACTTTAATTCCAATTCAATGTTGTGGTTAAGGCTTTGGCATGATTTGCATATAAAAAAGTAGAAAGACTAACATTCCCAGCTTCGCATCCGCCTCACTACTGGCTGACAGGGCAGGGAGATACCCGAGAGAGAGAGACAGAGTGCTCGCAATACTCAAATCTTAGCGTCTTGCCTCCTGGGGAATGACGTATGGTGGTGGTGGTGTTAGTAGGTACCATTGTAGAGAATGTAAACACCTCGTGTCTACACGTGCATTTATTAAGTCCTGAGTTGAGTCAATGGTTTCCATGCCTCTCTACGGAAACCCTCGCCATGGCTCCTCATAAAAATTTCAATAAAAACAAATCCAAAAAAAACAGAGACAGAGAGGGGAGGATGCGGATGCATGGTGGGAAAAACTATCATTTCCCTTCCTCAACCTTCAACTTAAAACTTTGATCAGCTTATGCAGTATGTCAATGTACAACACAGGATAGAGCTTTCAATTCAAACTCTCACAAATAAATGTACCACCTACAATTCAAAATAGAGACTGTAACGTTTCCGCCTTCCAAGCAGACTGCAGAGCCGAACATATAGCAATAAACTATTTATTTATGTTCGGTAATCCTTGTGTGGGAGGTAAATCCTACTGGATTAGAAGTACGTGAGTCAGAGCTAAACAATATTTTTTTTGTTGCCAATTAATCTGTAGTTATCATGCTCATCTGTATTTCCAATTCAAGCTATTATTAGGAATTATGTTGTAAGCGTATTTACGAACCATCATTTCCTAATTTCCTTTAATAATTAATAACCTGAAATTAAATTTATTCAACCAAACAGTTTCATATCTATATCCATGCAACCAAGTGCACACGGGCAGGGTTTAAACAGCCCTGGACCTACCCGTAGCTATCTCGACTTTTTATCCAAACAATACTTCTCCGTCACATTTAGTGATTTTGTAAAAATTATTGTTTATGGATTGTGAATGATGTTATACATACTGTCTGTGGAGAACCAAAATGACACATATCCATTTGTAGTTAAAAACAATATCCACTATCTACAAAAATACTGCAACGTGTCTTGAAAGCATTTAAATAGAATATGTTTTACTTTTCAAAAATATGTAAATGGAACATTTTACACTTTTCAAAAACATGGAATTAGAACATTTTGCACTTTTCTAAAACATGTAAATAGAACATTTTACACTTTTCAAAAACATGCAAATAAAACGATTTCCACTTTTCAAAAACAAATAAATAGAACATTTTACACTTTTCATAAACTCTTAACTAATATTTTACGCATGTTTCTCATTTTGTTTTTATGACATATGTCATTTTGATTCTAGCTTAAATTGGATATGGGTCATTTTGGTTATTCACAGATGATATATGTTTGTGTTAATAATAAATGGACATTTTGTCTAATTCAAAACTTAATGTAACCTATTTAACCTTTTAAATCTAATTTAACCTAATAGATGCTGTTTTTGATATATTCATAATTAAAATGGTTTCAATTTACTTCTTCAGCAACAATACATTAGTCACCTATATCTTTCAATAAGAATTTTACAGCGACACAGACGACACTACTGGAAAGTTCTGGCCTGCCATGTTACTACAATATCCTTTTCAAGGCATTCATTTTTTTTACATCTACTTTTACCTACTGAATGCCAGAAGTACATTGAGGAAACTTATCCATTTTGTTGACCAGCTGAATGGATGTGAATTGAAGATGAAAGCATTTCCTCCATATATAAGGTGTACATAAATGTTCTCTACAGCTTATTTCTTTCATCAGAGACTCAGTTCCGAGCCGTTTCAACCATCGAACCAACAATCCAACACCCAGAAAAATGAAGATTTTCATTTGAATGAGAGTTGCAACTGTATTGATACTCAAAGGGATGGCTGCTTCATATGTATATATATATACATGCATGGTCTTTACAGTCTTAGAATTTGGGTAGAAAGAAATTTCCTTGATCTTACTTGAAAGGTAGTGCACGGAAAAGTTTTGGTAACCTAACTAGTAAGGTGGGTAGGTATTTCACTTTAGGTATCAACTGCGGTAAAAGTATTACTGAGCGAAATGGAGAGGTAAGAAAGAAACGCATGCATCAATGGATATAAATTGTAACCAGGTAGGTAGATACTGGTATCGGTACTGGTACTGTGTACATACAGTACTTACTTCAAAATCTGGTTTTTATGTTTCCCAGGGGCGGACGAAGGAATTATTTTTGGCAGGAATTTGTTTCCATACAAAAACCACCATTTTGATTTTATTGATAGTTTTCTTTGGTACAGCAAAATGTTGTATTTACATGTTTTAGAAAATTGCAAAATGTTCTTTTTACTTGATTCAGAAAATTGCAAAATGATCTATTTACATGTTTTGAGAAAAGTGGAATATGTTTTATTTCCATGTTTTTGAAATGTACAAAACCAAAATTTCCATGTTTTTGAAATTTACAAAAAAATTTTATTTCCATGTTTTTAAAATGTAAACAAAAAATTTATTTGCATGTTTTTGAAAAGTCAAAATATTCTTTTTACATATTTTAGAAAAGGCAAAATGTTCCATTTACATGTTTTTTGAAAATTCAAGCAGCGGGGGCTGACTGCGCTGGCCACATTATCCGGCCCTGATGTTTCACATGGGTAAAACGAATTTTCTTTCCTACTTAATGAGCTCGTCTATTTCCACCCTAAACATTTTTATACATTAAAATATCCATTATCCTCGAATAAGATCATGGGATGAGTTGAGGAGACTTTCTCAAAAAGTTTTTACTTGTGGATTTTGTAATCTCATATTTGGAGGAGTTTCAATTTGACTATTTATGTGAAGGGTTTCCTTTAACGGTTCGTTTCCTCTAGGTCACTGTCACATATAGGCATGCATGTTAACTTTTTTCCTTCTTTTTTAATGTCGACTTTGAGATTTCGTTCCTTTGGCCTCGGCCTCGAAATCAAAACAAATCTCTGTGTATACTCTTAGTTCTTCAAACGCCTTATCAACACAAGATATCATGTCATATCATGTCTATTGTGATACAGAATATCTGTAGAATTAGGAACTCTTACAGGAACTATGCACCTTCTATAGGAAATCTATCTTGCAATAAAAATCCAAAGAACCTCCTATAACTATATAGATGTTGAAACGTGAGGGCGTATTTTAATCGTGATCGCTTTATATCAGCAGTGTAGCAGCGCAGCAGTATGAATGACTCACAAAGAAAAGTAATATAGTTGAAGTTGTTTCTGCATTGTTATGGAGACATGTGTATTGTACATAATTCAATAAGAGTTTCTTTTTTACTATATTCTCCAATAATATCTTAAACCCTGAAAAAACTGAAACCCCCGAGAATGTATCTCCCTCCCTGCACCCTTTCAAGGAGTAAAACCTTCTAACGATAAGTTGACATTGGCATCTACAAATCTACACACGGACTGTGTGAGCTATATAATATACAATACAAAGGAGTTTGGAAAAAGATGAGCGTGGAAATGTGAGAACGCACGACTGGCCTCTCCCTGTCGTCTTCAAAGGAATATTAGAAGAAAATGAAGAGATTACTTAAAGAGGAAAATTGCGACTTTACTCTTCAAGTGTTCGAATTGATAGAAACCATTTCCTTTGAGTCTTCTCCTGAGTAGTAGTCAGTTAGCATTGATGCTATAGAAGGAAGGTGGTGTCGGTGTCGGTGTCGGTGTCGGAGGTGTAGTTCCTAAGCTTCTATTCTTGTCTATAAAAATCTACGAATATAGCATGCTCCACGCCAACACTATGCCATGACTGACATGCCACGTGATGATGCATCGATGAGAGTGAAAGTTTTTGTCAAGTCGCAGATTGGGAGAGATTCTGTGATTGGTAAATGAGGAAAGAATAACGAACAACAAAAAAACTTTCCTTTTTCTTTCCTTATTTCGTTTGTTTTTATATTATTTTTCTTTGACATTCTATTTTGTATTTGTATATTTCCATTTAATTCCCTTCTGTAAAAGACTTGTGAATACTTTGTGGAGAAAACAATAATGCCTCTTCAGTAATGTTATGCATATTTATATAATTATTATAGTTCCCTCCTTTTCCTGTACTTGCTACAAACTACATATCACTATGCATAGTCTCTGTGTATCCACAGACTGAGCATGCGAGCTATGTACATACTTTTAAAAGTAAAAAGGGAGACAGAAAGAAAAGATCGAAATTGAATTCAAATACTTGAAGGTTTCAAGTTTCAAACTTTTGTTTTAGGCCGCCAGTCTCTCTCTCTCTCTCTCTTTCTCTTAGAATTCTGTCATATTTGATTTCCCTAAAAGTATTTACCGTCCTATATATATATGTATTTTTCCCATCGGGGAAGAACAACTAATATGTATTTTCAACCAGTATAACTCTCACAATCAAAGCTTGTCATAATGCATTATAAATAATTAATATTTACCTAATAAAATTGTATCTAGTTTTTTGCCTCTAGGATTTTACCCCGCCTGTGTAGGATAAAAAATTTATGAAAACTTGAAAGCAAATGAGCATGAAAAAAAAGCTTCAAATTACCATCTGAAATCTGAATCAGATTTTATCATAGCATGCGTATATAGTGGGTGGGGCAGTGCACAATTATATACCAATTTATCACACACATCGTAACTTTACTCCGCTCCCTTAATATACATATGTAAATTTAAGGCTTCCTAGTAAGAAAGAGCCGACAAGGTCATTAGTAGTGCAGTAGTGGCTTGAATTACCACTAACTACAGTAATGCTCTTACTTAGAAAAGTCATGATAATCGTTTTCGTTCTAAGTTAATTAATTCGTGGGAAACAGTAATTGATAAGTTTTGAGCTTTGATCCGCTCCGCAAGATTCTAAATTGATTTTCTATTATTACGTATTACTACGTAAGTGGGAGTCATCCCACGTGTATACAACTTTTAACTAACTAATATACATAGTGTGATGTTTTACCATTATTTAGGACCAAAATTGCCATTCACATTAATTTTTGCCCGAGCGTAAATTATTGAGATAACCACTTCAAAAGTAATTAGTAAAAAGTTTCTAGCGATTATCTTGCTCTGAGATTACGATAACAAAATCATAGGACTCCAAAGGCGACGAGATGGCTACGGCTATATACCGGCTACGGCTACCACACAAGTTTTACATGGGATGCCGTTTCAAAAGATTTGTTTTCATCTTTTCATGAGATTAATAAAATGTTATATAAAAAAAAACTTTGAAGTTACATTGTTCACGTCGACGTCTAATATTCTCAAATCTCAACATACTACTTGTTTTTGTTTGTGTAGAAAAGTGAAAAAAAAATTGCCTTGAGTCTTTGGACTGGGTGAAAGTCAAGTGATGATGATGCTACATGAATATTAATAATAATGGTTAATTTTATTATTACGATTATTGCAAAGGATAATATTTTGAATTGGATTGGCGGCGGATATTCAACATTCAAGGCAAACGGGAAGGTCAGAATAACATTGCAGTTGTTGAAACACACTATTTGAGCGATTATTAAAATAACCAGGACTATAATTATTATACCCTTGTTTTTTTCGGCAGTGACGTGATTGCATTTTGTAGTAAAAAAAGGATTCTCACCAAACATATAACAACTGAAAATTGTCCATATTCTATAGGTAGCATCCAGGTAATAATGTTACAGAGTTTTGAAATAATAGAATTTTATCTGTTCTAAGTACATGCGTAGAAAAAAATAGCGTTGCAACATGGAGTACAAATTATGATTCTTAGAAGTTTTCTTTACAATCTTGTTTGCTTAAAAAATACTATCATGTGTAAGATTGTTTGAGGATGATATTCTGATGTAATAATAATACGTGCAAGTACCTAGATAACTTGTACATATTTTAATTTCTTAGTAAAATATGAAGCAAGAATCAACATGCGAGAAAAAAACACAATAAAAACAAAATAAAAAAAATGCGCTCAAGTTCTGAGCGCCTAAAGTTTGTGTTTTGGTTTTGAATCTTGACTGCTTCGTTTGAGTTTGGACTGTTTGGAGTAAAAAGGAATAACTAAGGGGTACGGCAATGTACGGTTTAATGATAATGCAATGAGCTGTACTACACATGGTACTGAAAGCTGAAGTAGTTATTAGTTTTTCCCCGAATGGATTAATCCGAGCAATGTAAATAATCCGCAACAGATTTTTCAAATTTCAATTTTCGCATACTTCCGTGTTTCCCCACTTTCTCCTACATATCTGCACGACGCTTGACGCTCTGGATAATGTTTTGGTTACGTTACAAGGGAGTATATATCTACATACATATTAGCTCTCGTTTGTAATTAAGAATTCATACTGAGTTCTAAAGCTCCATTATTTTCTTTTTCAAACTTTTATCTATTGCTACAGACTGCGGAAGGAAGACAAATTTTACTAAGCCAGTTTTGCACAATTGCAATAGCTCTACAGCTTAGTAGGCATTAAGGCAATTGGCAGTATAATTGGGACCAAGTGGTTGGTTAACATAATTTTACATTCAAATTACCCATAGGCATAAACATTTATTGGCTCTACTGTTATTGTTTTAATACTTTGTGTTCCATCATCAGTCATCTTGCCTAATCCCCTTAAGCAACGTGACTTCATACAATAAAATTTTAATTAGAAATTCACTAAATTGTTTCTAAAAAGCTTTAAGAAGCTATGTATAGCTGAAACTATTCTTGTTGTCTACATGGAAATAGCATCAGTGCTAAAGTACAAATTCGTCTGGTGTCAGTGGGGATGCAGAATACAATTCGGTTCATGGAATTTGCACACAGTAAAAAAGGAATCTAGCTATACAGGAATCGCAGAAGATGATTATAAAAAATATCTGTCAGTAAGAAAAATAAAGTACAAAAATGCTGTATTGCAAATCGTGGAAGCAAGTAGTGTGAAGTGCCTTTAAAAAAAATAAATAAAAATAAATTTTTATCATTTTTGATTGCTACAAAAACTGACAAAATTACCATCAGACATTTAATATGAAAGAAAAATGCATGTACTTTTTTTTACAAAAATTCGAGCTCAACAAGTTAGGCATAGTAAAAGCGTGGGCTGCGCAATATTATTGAATAAAATAAATTAAAAGGACATAATACTCTGTTTTAACAAATTTTCATTCTCAGCAAAGTATATACTATAATAAAAACTATTTCTCCTGTATGATTAAAAATCTTCAATCATGGGTACTGAATTCTTACAAAATACTTAGATACATTCTAATACCATCTCATACATACGAATTTTCTAATTTTTGAACCATGGGCGTTATTTGAGATATTGACTAGCGTCTCAAATTAGACAGTTTTCTTTCATTCAGATCAGATCAGTGGCAGAAGCCAAATAAATTCACAGTCATATGAGTACACATTTATTTATTATTATTTATTAATATTAGTTCAGGTTCAATCGGATCTTTGTAAATCATAGTATTTCTGGATCAATCGGTCTCTGCTCATTTCAGTACGTCAGTCTGAAATGGCAGTTAAAATGGTACTAATCGGTAATCACTGTAATCATCGTATTGTTAGAATTAGTTTAGTTACTATTTTCACTAATATTGGTAAAAATCATAATTATTTTATAAAATATTAAAATATTAATATTTTATCTTTGGTCTCATATTTCCCTGTTAAAACCATAGCATTAAACACAATAAATCTCCAACAGGCGTAAACAATTATTGTCAGTACAATTTTATTGTACGAATAAATATATTTTACTCGCACATTCTAAAAGATACAAAGAATTAGGGAATTGCGACGTTTTGCGACTCATAGATGGTTTTGGACTATAGCAAACGTTTTAAGATTTGTAAAAATTTTAGGCCGGCAACGGCTAAAAAAATCTTGACTATTTCTAATTCTAATTTATAAGCAATGTTGACCCGTATAGATGATTTATTCTCCTACCTCTTTACTTTCTGGTGGAATGTCCACAAAAGTTTACGTCCAGTACATGTTTGGAATGAAATGAAAAAAAAACAACACTCCATTCCACCATTCAGCAATTTCTACATTAAAGTTAATACTTTCTCATTCTTTTCCGAATCTTCGAATTTCTTTCTCCTGCCAAAAGCAGATAATTTTGTTTTCTAAACTTTGTCTTAAAACGAAAGCGGAAGGCTCTGTCCCTGACGCTCTAACAACATACATAACATTATAGGTTATGTATATAGGTACATCTCAATTCTCAATTCTCTACTTCAAACTTGCTCCTATACACTTAAAAAATTTGCGGGGATATGTCTATTGGTCGTAGTGTAGTATAAATTCACAAACCACAATTTAGTTTTTGCTTTATCTTTTTTACTCTTCGTTCCCCAAAATTTCTGTCCGTTGCATCTCAATTATTTCGATCAAAAATCTGGCCGTGGCGTGTCACTGCTACTTTTGTTAAGAGGGGAATGATGGAAAGGGGGGAGCGGTCACAGAACATAGAAGCGTTAATATACAATTTTTGAAAAATAATGGAAACACTACAATTGCAAATTATTGTACGCCAAAATATCCTGTGAGGCAAATAAGCTTGACAGCTAATCATAGCGCTTGAGGTGTTGTGTGCGGTTGTGTAATGTTACAATATATATCGTCTGTGAAGAACCAAAATGACCCATATCTATATGTAGCTAAAAGCAATATCTATCATCTACAAAAATATTGAAATATGCCTTGAAAGCATTTAAATAGAATATATTACACTTTTAAAAAACTGTAAATAGAACATTTTACGCTTTTCATAAAACATGTAAATAGAAAATTTTTCACTTTTCAAAAATATGTAAATAGAACATTTTTCACTTTTCAAAAATATGTAAATAGAACATTTTTCACTTTTCAAAAGTATGTAAATAGAACATTTTACACTTTTCAAAAACGTGTAAATAGAACACTTTACATTTTTCAAAAACTCCTAATTAATATTTTACGCATATTTCTCATTTTGGTTTTATGACATAGCTCATTTTGATTGTAGCTTAAATTGGATATGGGTCATTTAGGTTCTTCACAGATGATATTGTTTGGAAATAGCCGGCGCAATACCTCGTAGAGCGAAGTAGATGCTGAGCTGAAGAGTGTTGATAAACTATATTTATTACATGAGATTAAACTCTATTGCAACGCATGCTATGTGCATAATATTATTATTATTAACCTGATGATCCACCCGAATATAAATAAAACTACAATGTACCTACTCAGTTGTACGCTCCTGGCTTTCAAGCTATTGTCAACGCCAGCAGCTACGTACAATTATAAATATGGCTTCTCCCCTAATTAATATTGTTGAATTCACAATAAAACGATAACGAGGCGGCAGTAAGGTTTCCGCATAAATGGCGCACACTTCTCGAAAGTCCAGCACCCAGGACCAAGGACCAGGACCAGGACCTCGTCAAGTCCAGGCTATGGGTGTTCAATATTCTACCCCTAATATGAAAAAGCTACGTCAATAAATGAGGCACTTCCTGGAACCCGTTTTCTAAGGCTCTAAATTCAGTCATGTAAAGCTGAAACTCTCGTTACATTCACATTCACAGATAAAATCGATAATGTATTATATTTGATATCACAATGGAAAATATGAATACATCTCTATTGTGAATTGAATACATTTTCTATTTTCAAAGACATGAATTCCCGTTGTTAAATCTAACAATTGGAGTCATAAAATTATTTCCCCGGAAATCCTTTCTTTGTGTAAACTCAAAAAAATGTAAAAAAAAATTACAAATATGTTTCCGACATGTACATACTACGCGGGATTTTAATTAAAATCTGAAAAAAATCTTCATTTACATATGGATGCTGCTCGAGAGAAAGATATATATTATTTAATTTGATATTCTTTTTTTATTTCGTTTCATTTAAGATTCAGGAAGAGCGGGCTCTTTAAAGCTCCTTTTGCGCTTGAAACAAAATAATTTCAGCTGACTGACACTGATTTTGAAGGGAGGAGGTAATTAAGAATCTGTCCAAGTCAAAAAATTTCGTTACATGATATGTTATGAAAACTTTTCTAGCTTACAATTTAGCATTTTTTGGGAGTGAACGCTAATACAAAAAGTATTACACAACTCCACAGATTAGGAGTACCATAGAAGTATGAAAGGAAGGGAAAGAAACCTTCGGTAATACTTAGGATCCAAACTTCATTTAAATATTCCTAAGAACTGCTGTAACCGAAACGATTTAGTGAATACAGAATATGCCTACTGGTCTTATGCACAATGTTGGATATGAGTTTGAAGTCCAACTGTGAAGCCCTGTGGGAAATAACTATGTATTTCAAAATTCGCATAGGTGTATGAACCCATCTATTTATGCAAACACACATAGTGTGCATTTGCTGAATAAAAAATATTTGATTTGGTTAAGAAAGTGAGAGGTGATTTACCAGCCGAATATTGGAGGGCTCGTGATAACGACAGCAGCTACCCACACACATGAGATCATAGACAGGGCGAGCCTCTTAGAGCGTCTTTTCCTCGAGTATGCCAGAGGTCTCGTAATGGCCAGATATCTATCAATGCTGATCGCACACAGGCTTAGAATGGACGCGGTGCATAGGAGAATATCTAATGAGATCCAGAGCTCGCACAGAATCCGTCCCAGATGCCATTTATTGCCTATGTAAGAAAGACGGGAGAGCATTAAGAAGTTTCAACAAATACTCTACATACATAATTACATATAGATATGTAGGAACACAGGTTATTACAATTACGAGTAATCGCCAGGTACTTTAATTTGAAAATAAAACGTACTCTACAGCTACTTAATAATGGAGTGTATGTAATTATATTTGGTTCGGGTGTCGTACCAACTAGATGTAAGCCAACTTTGAGAGGCATGACAAACATCCCGACGAGCCAGTCCGCCACTGCCAGAGACATGACAAAACAATTGGTCACGGTTCGAAGCCTTCGCGTCGTTACTACAGCCGCAATCACAAGTGTATTCCCCACCTAAGAGTCAGAAGGGTATATAGTGAGAGGGAATGTAAATGTAAATTAATAATGATTACCTATTTACATGAACATCTCATCCAAGAAGACAATGACTGCGTGTCTACAGAGTAATAAAGAACACACACACTGAATCTGTTACATAGAAGACAGAGACAGCTGAGACAGGAGGCAAACAGACTGTATAGGTATAGGCGTATAGGAAGGAGGGTATAGAGGCACAAAATTAGGCATATATACAGATAGGCTGACATTTACCACTGTTCCAGCAATGACGGAGCAAAATAGGAACACCAAGGCGAAGTCCGACCATCCCAATGGATTTTCCTGAATAGAGGATCGAGTTTCATTCTTCTCATCACTATAGTTAAAGACAGAGGAGAGATCACTGAGATTTATGAATGTGCTCCCGGTGCCTCTGGGATCGACTGAAGTCTTGTCCTCTTCCAATAACCACAAGCTCTCGTCACCGACACCGACACCGCGATTAAGATAAGCTGTACTTTGATTCATAAACTTGCTCATATCCATCGACGAGACGAAGCTCTGAGCTGTGTCAGACTGAGCAAGGAGGAGTGCACCATGAACTCATATCATAGTGAGCGAGGGGAAGAGCGCCCGAGGTCCTGCTTCTCCTTCTACAGTCTGGTTCTGGTTCTGGTGTAGCCCCGTATATAGGTCTCTATAGGTATAGTCTCCCTCGAGTTCCGTATATGACCGATTTAACCACTCAACTCGGAAAATCTGCTTCGCTTTCTCTTAATGTTCACTAATCACGAATCACAATGAGAAGGAAAACTTTGGAAGAACATTGGGTCGTGCTCAAGACGCTGTCACTGATGAAAGACTCGAGAATTTGAGGAATTTCAATAGCTCACACCAACCAACTTACGTCGCATCACTACACGAGAGAGAGAGAGACAGGGAAAATGATAGCCATGGGCCACTGTGATTCGTAATTTGCACATCTTCATTAATTGAAATGTTCAGATTTTCACAGACACAGGAACACGCACACAAAAGTACATTTTTCACTCAGAAACTTTCAAATCCCATTACGATTGAATACACAAATGCAAAACGGAAAAAAGTTTGAAGTTTTCTCTCCATGGAAGTGAAAGTTTGGGATGGAGTTTGAGAGAGTCTCGCTTGAGAGGTGTGTGTGTGTGTGGGAGGGAGGGGGTGGGGTGTGTGTGTTGGGCAGAGAGGTAAAGATATGCCTAATTAATTTGTCACTCCATCCTCTGATTGGAACGTCTGAGAACTGTCTTTTGGTCAAATAAAGTAATGTATAACGGAGTCATCATTATTGCATGGAGACGGTATAATCTGTTGACATGACTATCAAAACTCACAATATTTTTGTAACCACCACCATGAGGGTTTTCACCCATGGACCTCCCTCCAGTTTTTTACCACGACGGCCACAAGAACCAACACCGACACCGGCACCATGCAACTCCAATACCACCCAAGAAAACTCTCTACTTACTTGTAGTACAGTTCCAATTTAGTTTGACATACATCGATCTACTTCCATGGGTACACTGACACTCTCTAGCTCTCTCAAAGTGGAGCCCAGCCGCCCGCTCACACAGACACCGACACCGACACAGACCCCGATAGCATCAACGTATGATGCGAGAGCCGACCGAGCTTGAAAACTATTTGATTTGAGATTTGAAGTCGGGATGACGACGAAGACGACGAAGACGACGACGACTGCTTCTGCAGCTGGTGGGACGAGGAGTTTCTCTTGAAAAGTAACGAAACGAAGGCAAAATAACTGAATGGCATGTGAGTTGAGTCGGTTCGAGTCGAGTCTTTCTCCTCAAGTCTTTCTCAGGAAACTTGACTGATTCTCAAGACAGTTTGAATGTGAATGTAATACTTTTGAATGGAAGGAACAAAGCATTTTCGAGTTTCCCTTCCGTCCCTCGCCTTCCCCTCCCTTCGCACTTCCACACTCAAAGTCACTCTTCCTTCCCCTCTCCGTCCGCTCAACCTCTCTCCTCACCATCTTTAAGGCTCATTGAGAGACTGAGAGAAAGTTGGTGGACGTGAAATGTGAGTCTTCTTCCCTGCTCCGTCCTCCAACGATTTTCCTATAGATAAATGTACAATATAAAATATTTTAGTCTCCTATCTCTCTTGAGTCAATTCACACGCCGCCCAAGAAGACACCCCCAGCTGACTAGACAGACAGTTGGCAGCTCAAAAACAAGTCATATATATATATAGTCTCATTTTAGTTTAATATCCTTTTAATGAAAAATGTAGCACTCCATTAAATAGTAAACACTTCATTGGCAAGCTGCTTAATGTCATAATTTACTTATCTACACCTAGAAAATAATCAGAGAACATTAGGACTTCATGGACGAGGCACACCAACTAGTACATATTGGTTTCGGATTTGGTGGTCCCTGGTAAAAGTATGCCAATTATTGGCATTGTACAATAGGAATCATATACATACATTTATGCCTAATGTTTAATGTAATTATCGTCAGCCGGCCCTAGCACAGTAATTATTCATGTACATATTTTATGAGAAAAAAAATGTACACCATGATTATAGGATTAATACGATTATTATATTTACAGATTAGAGATATTCTCAAAACGACATATTTACAGAGTCATTATCATCATCTCTACATATCGTCTGTGAAGAACCAAAATCACCCATATCCATTTTTAGCTAAAAACAATATCAGCTATCTACAGAAAAGATTTAAATAACATGTTTATGAAAGCATGTAAATAGAGCCTTGTGCATTTTTCAAAAAACATGTAAATAGAATACTTTGCAATTTTCAAAAAACATGTAAATAGATTATTTTGAACTTTTTTAAAACATGTAAATAGAATATTTGCACTTTTCAAAAAACATGTAAATAGAATATTTTGACCCTTTTAAAACCATGTAAATAGAATATTTGCAATTTTCAAAAAACATGTAAATAGAATATTTGCACTTTTCAAAAAACATGTAAATAGAATATTTTGACCTTTTTAAAAACATGTAAATAGAATATTTTGCAGTTTTGAAAAACTTATTTACTAGACATTTTACACGTTTAAAAAACCCTTAAATAGAACATTTTGACCTTTTAAAAAATATGAAAATAGGACATTGTTACCTTTTTAAAAACATGTAAATAGAAGAATTTGCTCATTTTAGAAACTCGTGATTAGCATTGTAAGCATCTATCCTATTTACTGTCTTTCTTTTGACATAGCTCATTTTAATTCTAGAATAAATTGGAAAAGGGTCATTTTGGCTCTTCATAGACTTCATAGAAAATTGATGTTTGCTAGTTCATACTAAAAAACAATTGCCAATTGAAATTAGTCTGGCGGGGGACAAGAAAAAAGGAAATTTTTTGAGTTTTCGGGAAATGGCTTAGGAAAAGCGGGTAATAGGAATGGAAAGGTATATCTATCATTAGAATCAGTTGCTAAATTGAGTAAAAAGTTATTTTTTTTAGGAGGTAGAGGTAGTGGTTCTAAGAAGAAGGGAAGCGGAAACAGACAAGAAAACGATATCGAAACCGAAACGAAAATGAAAACGAGTCGTCTTTATTTTTTAGTTGCACCATAAAAGAGTAAAGAGAGAGTCATTTGGATCGTTATCACTCGTCCTTTTACTTTGTTGAAGAACGACGTGTTGGAAAAGTGTAGGAACGTATCGGCGCTATCAAAGGAAATAGAGTACGGGTGGACTCTCTGTGTGTGTACTCTCTCGGTCTCGTATTTGTTTGACAAATTGCACGCTATAGTAAATAAATACAAAGAAAAACGTCAGGAAGAGAACGGAACAACGAGCTTCACGTATGGCATATGACTTGTCACTTTTGTGAGGATAATTTACTTTCCTCTACGCATCTTTCAACCAAAATGAACGAAAGGGGCTAAAAGTCTATGACATAGTGGACAACATTTTGACTCCCCCTCACAAAGTCTCCCAATCTTTCATCGTCTACCAAATAATGCATACATAGTTGAGCGGTATAAAAGAAAAGAGGCATGAATGCCCTCAAAGCATATATATATATATATGCTATTTGTTTCTGACATGCTACACAATGTACTACAACATTTAGGAAGCGAGCCCCAGGACCAGGACCAGCACCAGCACCAGCGTCAGAGCCTCCTTTTATTTTAACCTTTTATTATTATGACTTCGATTATTTTAGTAAAAGCATGAATGTGACTGTTTGTTTGTTTATTTGTATACTTTCCCATATAATCACTACAAATTTCTGTGTTGGGGGGTATAAGGTCAAATAGTAGTAGAAAATTTAACAGCATACGTACATATTATATAATTTGATTAAAATTTCAAACAATTGCCCCTAGTCATGGAGAGTACTTGGAAGCTATTTGTTTGATATAATAATTTCTATAGGTATATGTATATAGCTTTTAATTAAAGAATATACATTTTAATTTATTAGTTCCAAATTATTCCCATCTTCCTCGACCAATTAAACTGCAATCCAAAACAACAAAATTCATGCAGAAACTATTCCTTGAATTTTGTGTGTAATATATGACTTTGATTTTATATTTTATTATGTACGATTTTCAAGCTTGCTATGCTAGTTGATACTTGATACCAGGGCCGGATAATGTAGCCAGTGTAGGCAGCCCCCGCTGCCTGAATTTTAAAAAATCATGTAATTAGAATATTTTTCCTTTTCAAAAACATGCAAATAATTGTTTTTGTGCACATTTTAAAAACATGCAAATAAAACATTTAACATCTTTAAAAAATATGTAAATGGAACATTTTGCACTATTCGAAAACATGTAAATAGAACATTTTCCACTTTTCAAAAACATGTAAATGGAACATTTTTCAATTTTTAAAAACATGTAAATGGAATATTTTGGACTTTTCAAAAACATGTAAATGGAACATTTTGGACTTTTCAGAATCAAGTAAATACACCATTTTAAACTTTTCTAAAATATGTAAATGAAATTGTTTTTTAACCAAAGAAACCCTTCAATACAATCAACATAGTGGTTTTTTCACGGTACAAATTGCTGCCTAAAAGTAATTCCTTCGTCTGGCCCTGTTTGATGCTATACATTGCATTGATTTACCGCAGTCGTAATGTGCGAATGCATTTCAAAAGTTTTCAATGAGATTTCATGCAGGGCAGGGGTATCATTTTTAGGTCTCTGGAAATACCTACGTATCAAAATTATGCTAGAAATAGAACGACAGATGAAACCATATAAGTATACATACATAATCCATATGCCTACTAAATGTATTGGATTGTGAGAAAATACATTGAAAATCTCTCATTTAAACCCTGCATGTCATTTTCGTTAAACCTTGAATCGAGACATAATAAATTTAGTTTTTAGTTTTTTTGCTCGGAATATATAAGTTATAGTAAGTTAATTTTGTGATAAGTTCATCAGTTTCAAAAATTGAGAGTGGGTGGGAGAAAATTAATCAAATTAATTTTGACTATCAAATTACATTATGTTTTTTCTTCTACCAAATAATATACTCTAAAAAATATATGAGCTCCGATCAGAGCTCCCTCACGAATTCAATAAGTCATAGAGTCCCATTGTTTGATTTCAGCCCGTCAAGCTAATTAAAACATTACATTGAGGAAATAAATCATAAATGGGGATGACTAATTACAATGGATGAACTTTCTAATTTTCTAATTTAATCCAAACTCTATAGTTATTCTAGTTCCATAGTTTCTATTCCAGTTCCAGTGTTCAACTTTAAAAACTATGTAGACGGGATAGACAGGTTGAGATTTACATTTTTTTTGTACAATTTTTGAATCGACGGAATTACTACACAAACTTTCTCAACATGGGCGTCTGAACTTTCACCTTTTCCCCTCAAAATAAAATTTTACTATATGGATAATAGGAATAATATAATTAATCAGTGGTGATAGAATTTTGGGAATTTGTTAAATGTCATATTCAACATATATACAGCATTCTAACTTCTGACAGTTGAATACTGGCACAATCCCCTATAGGTATCTCGTGTGAATTCACAAAAACCTGTTGATTATTTAACTATATTCTTTTTCAAATCGCCGTCCATTAAATTACTCAACTTTCCACCGCTCTCCAATTAGATTTGTGTATATATGCTAAATATTTACTGAATGGGCCATTTTCCTTTCATGTTTTGCTATGAATAGTCACTCACATATCATCAGTATATATACGAGAAAATTTTATATCTGTCCAATATATTTTCTGGAAACAAAACTGCGTATATAAGATATGGTTTAGCTTTTAGACGGGGTAGAAGGAAAGATGTGCTTCCAGAAATATTGGGAAGAAGCGGATTTGCTTCTACATCCATGATATTATATTACGCAGATATACAACGGACGTTAAAATTTTAAATCTACATAATATGTACCACCATATTATGCATGCATTCATTACTTTATAGTGTGAGAACGAGAACGCGAGCCACACTCTTGATGGGATGCACGTATAATTCCTGACTTATTCCTGCATGACATGGCACATTAATACTTTTAGTGCTATGTATTAAACGCTTGGCTTAGCTCTAAACTCTCGCCCCGTGTCTTCAGCTCACTAAAATTCTATGATTTCATTAGAAGACTAAAACGAGGAGATTTTTGCTGATAGTACTGGAAACAACTTCATGCTCGCATAAATTACAAAGATCATAATTATCATGTAGGAACATATACATATTCTGACAGAGATATAGACACAGGGAAGTTCAAAGTCAAAGCATCTTCTTCACCTTATGTAGCTGGGGGGGGGGGGGTATTCCAGTATCAAGTTTAGTATCAAACAATGCATGGAGGAGTAGGTAGTCTCAATCACTGTCTAGGCAAATCCAAATATATAATGTAGGTCTTCACAATACAAAGCGGGACTACCTACCTACAACCTACAGGCTTCATAAATGCCACATACCTTGACGTATAACTTTTGGTTAATTCGGAGCAAGTTCCTGTTTCCTATTCATTCACCTCCTCTGATCGACCTAGTAGGTAGCTTCGTACATTTTTAAAATGTATAAAACTCAAACTTCATACATGAGTTTCACCCGTACGAAATAATATGTTTGATATATTTGAGCCATCATGCATAAATAGCAGCGTCTAGATTGACATTTAGATCCTTCTATGTTCACCACTATTTTCGGAGTAAAATTAAAAAAAAAAATACAGTGTAAAGTAAGTTACAGTATGCAGAATCATATCGTCGGTGTGAAGAAGCAAATACACATCTTTTTCCTTAGAAATTGTACAAGGAGTATATTGTGGCACAAGCTCTGATTCAAATACAGGTATCTACAGTCTATTGACTCATGCCGCTAAATTTCTAACAAAGCGGTTTTGATTCTAAACATTTTTGAAAAGAGGCGGATTTCAGGGCCGGATAATGTGGCCAGTGAAGGCAGCCCCCGCTGCTTGAATTTTCAAAAAACATATGTAAATGGAAAATTTTGCAGTTTTTAAAAATATGCAAACAAATGTTTTTGCACTTTTCAAAAACATGCAAAAAAATGTTTTTGCACATTTCAAAAACATGTAAATAACATATTTTCCACTTTTCTCAAAACATGTAAATAGAACATTAAGCACTTTTGTGAATCAAGTAAAAAGGACATTTTCAACTTTTCTAAAACATGTAAATACAACATTTTGCTTTAACAAAGAAAACCATCAATAAAATCAAAATGGCGGTTTTTGTATGGGAACAAATCGCTGCCTAAAAGTAATTCCTTCGTCCGACCCTGGCGGATTTGCTTCTAGAAAATATTGGAAAGATGCGGATTTGGTTCTTCACTCACAATATACATGTTGTAACTTGTGATAAATTATATAAGGTCTTTAAAAACATGAAACATTAATTATTACTCTACGCACAAGCATGCATAGAGCCAGCCAGAACGAGAGGAAAAACCAAGCACAAAAATTTTCGTACGGAGTTTTTTGTTTTAGGATTGAAACCAGAGCAGAGAAGAACGGAAAGTTAGCCTCTCGGTAATACTCTGTATGTGATACTCGGCATCGGCATCAGCTTCTTCATCGACATTTGTTCCAGTTTTTTGCTTTGTAAGCATCTCTCTCTCTCTCTTCAGAAGTTGGCACATGATTAAAAATGTTTTTACTCCGAATTTAAGCAATCTCTCAGTCATGACTGTCAAATCCTACATATATATGCTGTAGACATTCCTGTCTTTCCAAGATATAATTGTTAGAAGTATTGAGCTTCACAAGTAGGGGGCTACATTCCAAATCTAGTATGTAGCTGTACTTTTTATCAAAGTAAAAAATGTGGGAATCAGTGCTCCTTCACAATTAATAATCTCTCTAGTTTCAAGTATGCACCTTACGTCTACGCTTACACATCTTGTAACATGAATTCTGGAAATAAAAATTTATGAGTTAAAAATCCTGAGAATTCCAAAGCAAAGGGAAACTATGTAAATGTGCCATACGCGTATATTATGCAGCTAGATTATTTGTTTTTAAATTGATTTTCCACAAAAAGGATTATTTTACCTTGCAATTAAGCATAGCAATATTTTAATTTAAGATAAATGACTCAGCACTATTGTGTTTACATATTAATGATATTAAACACCATATCGTCTATGAAGAAACAAAATGACCCATATCCAACTTGAGCTAGAATCAAAATGAGATATGTCATAAAAACAAAATGAGAAACATGCCTAAAATGTTAATTAAGAGTTTTTCAAAAGTGTAAAATGTTCCATTTATATATTTTTGAAAAGCGTCAAATGTTCTATTTACATTTTTTTTGTAAAAGTGTAAAATGTTCAATTTACATGTTTTTTAAAAGTTTAAATTGTTCTATTTAAATGCTTTCAAGACATATTTCAATATTTTTGTAGACAGTGGATATTGTTTTTAGCTAAAAATGGATATGGGTCATTTTGGTTCTTCACAGACGATATGTGAATAAATTGGAGCTACCTCTACAGTTCAAATGCCCCCAAATTCGAAATTTTAATCAATCTTCAAAAAAGTGTCGCCAAAATTATCATGTTTTACAAAAGTAAACCTAAGTTTCGAATGTTATGTTAAAAACATACGACTCTGTGACCTTGCGGTGTTTCAATTTCCCTTCCTTTCAGTTCAGATACATACTGCGAAAGGGAAGAAAGCCTGGCTTTAATCTATAGCTAAAGTTACAAAGAGACAAAAACTAAAATGTGAATGAGCTTCACTAAAACTTGGACATAATATAGTTAGAAGTGATCAGGGGAGACGCGAGATAGTAATGTGTAGACAGGTTACTTGTTGTAATTTCTTTGGAAAGCCTCCAATCCGTGCGGATCAAAGTCGCAACTAATGCTCCCAGTGATTTTTGTTAAAAGATTCCCATACTAAATAATTGAGAAGATGAGCCGTTAAAATTGTCAACTCTCACGGGAATGCTTCTTTGTCTTGACGTTGTTGTGAGAGGTGAGAGGCTCTTTTCCGCTCAACGCTGACTTTTGTATTACTGTCACGATTTTTTGGAGAGAGAAAGTTCCCTTGGACACTTCACCACATGTCTCTTGTATTACATAGATGACAATTTCCTTCAGTCTCCCACTCACCACTACACTCACTCTAACTCTAACTCTCACAATGGAGCTTAGGAGGAAAAGCATCCTTTCTTTTAGTAACTCCAATATCGTTTATTTATATACCAGTTGAATTTTTTACATTCTTTCACTCAGCTCTACAATCCTACTACAACAAACCAAACAATTCCTCCCCACCTTCTCGGTTTCTATAGGTAGGTACATCTTTGTTCTTGTGCGGTTTCTCTCGGGCACAATTCAATGTTTTCCCATTTGGACCAAACATGCTTTTGACTTATTTTTGAATTTACTTACAGTCTTTTAAACTGTCAATAAATATGTAGAAAATCTGTCAAGGTTTATTGTTTGGACACAAATTTCTCAAAATTCCCCAATGAGTTTCAACAAGATCCACAAGATACAAGACTACATAGCATTTTACGATAATTGACAGGCTATGAAATATATTGTGATACATGTAGGACATGGTGGCATGTAGGTAACCTATATGCAGAATTGTGGATACATTAAAGAAAATGAAAATTCCCAGAAATTTTATCCTTTATTCATAAACTGTCCCTCTATTTTTATTTCCCTTTCTTATAAATTAAGGAATTCTGACTATGTCCCAATCTGTTGAATGTAGTTTTTGCAATATTAAAAATTAAATAAGCTTCTCCTTTCAGTTTAATACCCCACATAATGTCCGCCCGTCCTCCCAAAATATATTATGATGTTTTAAAGTTTGACACATTACTCTTATCTCATTTTGACAGTCCTATATATGGGACTGTCACAGGAATTTTAGTGTGATGAAATAATTCTCATGTAGGTACATACTGTTATAGTCTTTCTTTTTATACAGCAAATTTAGAGAGTATACTGAGAGTATGGGTCGTAAAGTTGACTTGTAGGATTGTAAAAATATTCAGGACATTTTAAATTTACAATATGAAGAATTACTGAGGTACAACACACATGGAGACATTTGATGTAGATGAAATATCTACATAATAATAAAATCCAAATCACAGTCTCCGGTGTCCGGTGTCCGGTGTCCGTGGTCCATTGTCGGGTGTACGGTGTCCGGTATCGTGTTGCGTTACCTTATCTGTTTTTAACCCCTAACTATGGGGGTGTATATAACCGTAGAATCAAGCAAAAATGAGCTAACTATGCAAATTAATTGTGCTACTTGAGGAAAAACTTAAGTCCCAAAAAACTTATAAAACTTAAAAACCTTGCCACAGTTTGTTTTTGTTACCTCCTGTTATGCAGAATACTGCACAATCGCGCCCGCCAGTATACCATTCCATAAGAAATTAAATTGTCTACATTTTGGCACCACATACAAGGGCGCATCAAAGGGGATGGGGGCTTAGGTGCTTTAGCCCCCCTCTCCCCCAGAAAAGAATTTTTTAACATTGCGAACATAGGAGCCGCCATTTTCCAAGATGGGTGCTCCTATCTTCTTAACATTATGAGCCCCCCCCCCGCAGATTCTACAAGTTCTGTCCGTAGGACAGGCCGGGTTACTTGTACTATAATAACTATGATAAGCTAAATTTAAAATATCGTCGGTGAAGGATTAAATCTGTATACTTGCATTCTTTATACTAGAAGGAAATCGTCTGTGAAGAACCAAAATGATACATATTCATTTTCAGCTAAAAACAATATCCACTATCTACAAAAATATTCAAATATGTCTTGAGCGCATTAAAATAGAACAGTTTGCACTTTTCAAAAATATGTAAACACAACATTTTACACTTTTCAAGCACATGTAATTACAAATTTTTGCACCTTTTCAAAAACATGGAATTAGAACATTTAGCACCTTTTCAAAAACATGTAAATAGGACATTTTACATTTTTCAAAAAACTCCTAATTAAAATTTTACGAATGTTTCTCATTTTGTTTTTATGACAGCTCTTTTTGATTCTAGCTTAAATTGGATATGGGTAATTTTGGTTCTTCACAGACGAAATCCATACTTCCACTGGATTTGATCCTTCCCCGAGGATATGCTCCAAGACATGTCTACTTTTTACAACCTTGATTTCTACATAATTTAATAACCTTTTCACTAGAACACTGGACCAAATTGAATGTCAAAAATGTTACTGCTTTGAAGGTCATGACAATTATTTACAGTCAAGACCCGGCTTTACAATTATATTTGGGTTAAAAAATTCAATTTAATTGGGTTAAAAAAAATCACAAATTGTTCAACTATGACCTATATCTCTTATTCTCTCTTATTCTTAGTTGAAGAACTTTAAACATCGATTTAAATTATAAAATTTATTGCTTTTTGTATTTTGTAATGCATGTCTCCATTTAGTGACAGCAGCCGGTGGAAATTGTAGTGTTTTTTATTATACATAATTGCCCACCTACCCTATATCCCGTAAGTCCCGCGTACTATTCAAATTCGGACCTCTCAGACCCCTTGTGTACTATTACAGACCCGCCGCGTAGTATTACAAGATAAACGATGATAAGCGAAATTTCACAGGAAAGATTGGAGCAGCAAAGGGGCAAAGCGACTTGCAAATTAAAAAGAGGCAAGCCAAATGCACGCCTTATGCATTCTTTTGGAGTAACTCAATGAATAATAAATAATTACTTTTAAAACTCCATTAGCCCCAAATTTCTATTTTCATTTCCTAATTTAACAAAGTTGTAACTCCATCTTTAAGATAATGGTAGTGCATGTAATTGAATATTCTTGAGAAGGTCAAAATTTTCTCTGGTTCTCAAGCATACAGAATCAATACTCTTGTGAAGTTAGTCTGCTGTCTGCTTGAAAAATTCTTGAAATAGAGACATAGAGTCTTTTGATCATTTTAAAATTGCACATTTAGATCTCTTCTTCCACAAAGCTCTCTTTATACAAGGGGTCATATGGAATTACATTTTTAAAAAATATTATTTTCCCTTTTGTGGAGAAACGAGCACTGGTGTTCATCGTGCGGAAAGTTGAGCGGGGCGGGTAAAAGGAGAATCCTGAATCATCTACCGAATTTCCCACTGACAAAATGGCTCGTTTCCAACCAGAATAAAAACTCGATTATGAGCTTGTCTAAAGGGGGGAGATAAGTACAGTCTTTGGATTCAGTGGGATACTTGGGGATATACGTACCTACCTACGTCTGTATCACACAGTATTTTGTAAGATTGTTGGATTGTATTATTAATGAAGGACTCGCCCTATGGACCTGGAGCATATATAGGAGCTTCTTAAAACAATATTAAGAAGGGCTGGAGAAGATGGTTGAACTTGTGGAAACATCTTAATTGTAATCGTAATCGTAATGCCGATGGTAAATATTTCTCGCATGCTCTCAGCACAGGGAGATAGAGATATAGAAGAGAGACAGAGAGAAAGAGAGAATGAAAAACAAAATGGACAGGAGAGCCCAGAAGAAAACCTTAGCGACGAGCTAAGTATAGAATGCAAAAGAATAGAAGAATTTCTCCAGGGAACTTAAGCCTCCTTTTCCCTCTCTCCTTTATATTTTCATTGGACTTGGCTTCCATCAAATTCGTGTATAGTTCATGCCCATGAGTCCTCAATCCTCACTTCACTACTACTACTACTACTGCTACTACTACTACTTGTATACAGTGTGTAGAAAATATCATGCCGTGCTTCGCTTTCTCCTTCAGCTAACTAATCCAATGCTTTGTCATTCCTCAACTATGTCACTCCTTTTCCTCCTTTCCCCTTTTTTCTCTCCTACGGCCTCTGTAATGTAAAGCTTCACAAGAAGAGAGCAAAATCTGTATCCCTTGTATTTTTTTCCCCATGTCGCGATGTCTCCTCTCCCTTCCTTCATTTTATTCTAGATTCCAGGATTTTTTCCTCTCTTCCCTCAGTCTAGTTCACAAAGGACTTAGAATTCTAGTTTTTTTATCAAGAATTTTTTCTTGTCATTATGTGGCCTATACTTGTATTCACAAGCTTGACCGATCTTTTTCTTTAGAATTATTTACTCGCCATAGTAATGTGAGGATAGGTGTATGTACTTGCACTTGCCGAGTTTCTCTACACTAGGAATCCAAATGGTCTCACAGTCTCATCCCAAGTCCTGTAGTGTAGCATTATCAGGAATTTATGCGTTGGTCCTGGTCCTGGTTCGGTCCGGCGAGATCCAGTCAGAGCAGATGTCAATTTTCTTTTAAGGAAAAAGTTGGTAGGTAAGTTGCTGTTGATGTGCTGCACACAAAACTTTGACATACTTGATACTGATACTGTGAGTGTATTTCGTGAAATTTAGCAAACAGTTTTTGAAAAAGGATATAGTAAATGGTCGTCGTGGGACGGTTGAGGGTTGACGGTGGACCAAACTGGAACCAGCAGATCATTTTGAGCCCTATATTATATATACGTCCTTCTCGAGCAGAGGCGGATTTATCTCATTCAATACTTTAAGCTCCATTTATTTAATATGCCAATATTATGACTTGAGCTCACTTAAAAGTCAACATCTGCGAATGGGAAATATGGGGAATGAACCCTGTTTTGTAGGTTGTGTTGGAGCTGTGTGCTAAGACTATAAGACATTCGTAGAAAAAGAATGGCAACTGTAAATGATAGCCAAGAATTAAATTAAGCATGTAATGGTATGATATTATGACGTCAAGAATGCCAACTGCGACCACAAATCTTTTAGGAATTAAACATTTCAAACTCCTTCAGGACAAGCAATCCTCGGAAACTTTGACTTGGTGAGTTGGGCCAATAATAAACCGTTGCGCAATATGTAGTAGGCAAAGTAGTAGGGCCTTAATCAAAACTATGCACCAACCAAAGCCCTCTTTTCCAAATTGAAAGATAAGTTGTGGAATATTTGTATTTGTAAAGGGACTTCACATCAATGAAAAAACGCCTCGAGGCTAGGACTACATTTTGGTTACAAAACCAAAAACCAAAATGTGGAATAAATCAAACAAATCCCAAGTTTGCATTTCAACTATGTACAAACTAGCCTAATTAAATACTCCTCCATCGAATGGGCATGCTACACAAAAGTAACCACACATAAATGTATTAGGAGTCCGAAAATAAGTTAAAACTTCCACTGCTCTTCAGACATTTCTGTTTATTACGGTAATACTAAAATTCTCCTTATAAATGTAAGGCTACCAGAGCCAGCAAGATTCTTATATTTTGTTTGTGTCAGAATTTAATTGCGTATTAAAAATTTAAATTTTTATAATTCAAATCTCATAACTGAAGTAAGAAAATTGATTTCCCAAAATAGTAAAAAGTATTTTAACTTTAAGCTTGAATTACCATTACTTTTTAATTAATCCATTCAATTCCTTTACCAATTTTTTTCCAGCATGTTGTGGAAGACGTATCAAAGTTTTCAAAACAAAATTACTACTTTTTCTCAGTAGGTACCTTGTGTGTGTTAACCTTTTACGTGGTTTTAAAACGTGGCTTTTACTGTTTAAATTACTGCTATATCAACAGCCAGATGCACTTTTTATTTACAATCTTTTTTAAGGACCACATTCACTACTGCTCCATTTTTTAGAGGATTACAAGTTTACCTCTAATGGAAAAGAATAAACTTACATTTGTGACAAGAAAAAAGGGGAAAAAGACCTTCCATTTTGCCATTTTTAGAAATGTGCGTGAATATAAACAAAAATAGTTTCGTTTATCTTTGACATCCTTCCTTGTTAATGCCAAGTTTTATTCCGGTCTGAGAATTTGTTCTGGGTACTTCACTCAACGAGTGCTTATTAAAAAGACATAAAAAGATGCGCAGTTAATTTTTCTACACAAGAATATTTTTTTTACTATCGTGGTTGTTTTCATTTTTTTTACAGCTATGAGAAGGGAAACTTTTGGGCATTGCAACTTATTAAACGTTAAAGTTTTGGATTCTTTTTTGAAGAGAGCATTGTCACACTCTACTGATTCTCTAGTCAGACCAAATTTTATTTTTAGAGGGGAAGCCATATATATCCAATGTAAAATTTAATTTTGTATCAAACTGTGACTCACTCTACTGAAGATAACATGATTTAAAAACGTTTCACGAATAAATGAGGCTACATCTGAAATTTTGGTTGTTTTCGTTTAATCCTTGAGATCTATGATTTTTGCCATTGTGTTTTGCCAATTTGCCTAGTAGTAGAAGTTTGTGGGCGATTGCACATTTCTCGGTTTCTGCTCTTTCAACCTAGATCCTTTAGTGGTTGTAAAGCGTAAAAGTAAAACGCTGTCCATTCGATCATTCAATTGCTGTATACGCGCATTCACAAATGGATTGGCTATACCCCTGGATTGAGCGTGAGAATGCAGCGGTGGGAAAATTCTTCCGGCTTGTTGTACTACAATTCTTGTAGGAAGTTAACTGGACTTGGTTATATAATACTACAGATAAGGCCCCCTGCCCACGGCAGAGTCACGTCGTGTAGGGGTTGTTTATAGCGCGGCGCTTGTTTGAGACCGACTTAAAGGTTTCCCAAAATTTCATTATAGTTCTGTATTTCTGACAGAATTCTGCGTCTTTTGGTACTACTTTCACTTTTTTATAACTAATAGTTTTTGGAGATATCGCTATTTTTGTTCTGCACTTAGGCTGTAATATATTATAGATTATAGATGATACATTATTGAGTTGAACATTTTTCTCGGAGATAATCGAAACAGAGAGAGAGAGAGAGTGTGTGTGTGTGTGTTTCATACGCATTATTTTTGAGAAATGCTTGTTCCTAAAGATCCCGCAACATAATTTAGTCGAGCTGAATTGGATGCCCGGGCCGGCTCTTAATGACAGTTTCACGTTATTTGTACCTTTTGATCAGCATCACCATCACGAAGCATTCACCCGCAGTAGAATTGAAAGTAGACGGGCATCTTGATAAGATTTGGGCGGTGAAAGGAGTAGAGTCGAGACTAACAAAAACGTTTTCACAAAATCCACATAGCTATACACACATCCATATGCATGTAGTACCTCCGCAGCCATTATACTCTCAAGTTTGAGTAATACTTTCAGGGTCGACAGAATTTCTCTTGTCAGATGCACGATGCACGACATCATTTTTATTCTAAATCCAAAAAATCTTGAGACATGGTAAACGCGAAGGTCCAGGTCCAGAGCATTGGTTGGGAGTTCCGAGTCCGAGAAGCTCTTCTCGTAGACATTTTCAATTTCAACAATATCATGTATATATATACATATGGGAGCTTTAATAGTTGTAGAGGAAAACGGGGAATAAAAGTTAAAAGTTGGGAAGTTGGGCTCAAGTTTACACAAAGCTGAGTGCATACATAATTACATATTATTTTTAACATCATTTCTTCAACTTCTGAGCGTGACAACTTGAGAAATATTTAATGGGCTCACCTACCGATCATCTACGATGATTAATGGCTATTTTATTTACCGCAGACTCGAGCCATACATAGTCGACAGACCATATAGTTTACCTGAAGATGATAACATCTTCCTTTCAGTCCTGATGTTATCAGCTCGGAGTATTACTTAGGTATATACATAGTACAAGTAGACATTATTATCCAATTACATTGAAAAAAATGATTATGATTGTAGAGTTTAGGTTTACATCTTTAATAACTGTGGTAGAGAGATGCCGACATTCTAGAATAAAATTGGACGTAGCTGCGTAGTGGCCAAGTTATAGTACTCCAGGGAGTATGAACTATGAAGCAGCCAAGAAATAAAAGGAAGAAAAAACTTTCACATTCCATACAAATCCTCAAGTTACTTTCCCTTTTCCTATGATTACGATTGTGAGCAATAAAAGCTGGATGGAAAGCAAAGGGAATTTTTGCACTCTATACGTAGAGAGATGTTAGTAGAGCGTATTTAATTATGGAATAATAAGAAGTAACTATAGAACCGCGCCTTTGCTACTCTACATCTGTAAATTCGCATAGTTGACCCTACTCACATATAGTATCAAGGATTAAATATCAAACTGTAAAATCAATAGATCTAAAATTTTATCATTGTTCCTTTTTTTCGTTACCTCAAATTCTATTTTCATACTTACAATCAGAGACGGGGGAGATGAGAGTGGGAGGTGTCAACAAAGTACCTAGTACTCTCAGTCACATTCTCAGCCGAATAAAAAAGTTCAACTTTATCCACTTGATTTTTTAAACGAAGCTCGTCAGGCCAAGCCCAATTTAACAGCATATATAACTAAATATAGTAATATTATATAACTTCAATCTCAATTCAAAATTGCGAGCAGGAAAACCACTGAACATACAAAACATTCCCTCCCCCCCCCCTGCATTTCATTCATGCCGCTTTCTGCAGTACAACCATTTTTTCAAATTACTTGATTCAATTTGAGTGAGACACGCTGGATTTATCTTACTTGGCAAGAAAGGGACAAGTCTTTTCTCCTTATCTCATAGATTCATGTATAGATATTCACTGAAGAAGAAATACTGCTCAAATGTCATATTCTAATATCTTCTGTGAAGAACCAAAATGACGCATATACAATTTAACCTACAATCAAACTGAGCTATGTCATAAAAACAAAATGAAAAACATGCGTAAAATGTTAATTAGGATTTTTTGAAACACGCAAAATGTTCTATTTTCATGTTTTTGAAATGGTGCAAAATGTTTTATTTGTATGTTTTTAAAAATTTCAAAATGTTCTATGTGCATGTTTTTAGAGAAGCGTAAAATATTCTGTTTACATGTTTTTGAAACGTTCAAAATGTTCTATTTACATATTTTTGAAAAGTGCAAAATATTGTATTTAAATGTTTTCAAGACATGTATCAGTATTTTTGTAGATAGTTGATATTGTTTTTAGCTACAAATGGATATAGGTCATTTTGGTTCTTCACAGACGATATAATATTTACAGCTATTCAACATTTGTTATGCATTTTACTAAAAGAGCTTGGCAACAACAGTAAACATATATTCTCGTTTTAAAAATGTCACATGAGTTTTAGTTATGGTCCTCTCCAACTAACCACTATAAGCCATAATCCTTATTCTAATCAATACGATGTCATCTTATAAACTATATTTTCTTTTAATCCAGAGAGTACAGAGGCGACAGGTCTATGGGGATAGGGACACAACCTTAGACTACTTCTATTTTTCTTAAAACAGTTTGTAAATAAAATCTTAAAAGCATAAACGCATTAAAATGTGTACGTGTACATCCTTTTACAAAACCTCACACAATATACTTACATCTATACCATAGAGACTTTGACAATGAAGAGAATCTTTATAATATTTTGTGTTAAATATGTGTACTAAAAAATAAAATCAGTATTATTTCATCATGTTGTAAAAGTCCCAGTTGTGTAGTAGTGGAAACTGGAATAAGAATAACGTGTCAAAACTTTAGAAATTCATTTGGGGAAAATAAAAGGAACATTACGGGGGAAGTAAAGGCGGTGAGAGAGTGAAGCGGAGGAGCCGCGAGTGGAGGCGGAGACCGAAACCGAAATCCAAAAGCAAGAGCAGCACTCAAGGCTCGAGACTCAAGATTGAATCTGTCACAGATTGAGACCAACTCCCAACTCCAAACCAAGTCAAAGTCAAAGTCAAACCATTAATTTTATGGAATTTAAGGGAAATGGACAGCTATGAATACAAACTCCAGCTCATCCCTCTCTCTCTCTCTCACTATCTATCTCTCTCTTTTTATTCTCTTTAATTTCTTCGTCTTCAAAAATCTGGGACACAATTCTTTTAACGAAGACAAAGTTAACTGCCAACTGCTTATTGATTTTGCTTTTACGCTCCTCTCTACAGCCAATGCCAATGCCAAAGCCAATCTCCAACAGGCGTCAGCTTATAAGCCATCTAATACATTGATGTTTTTTCTCCCAAAAAATTCAAAACACTCCAGGCTTTAACCGTTCCTGGAGCCGCGGGCCGCGGTACATTTAGCTCAGGCTGAAAGATTTAATATGTATATCAATCCCACAAAAGAAGTCTTCTTCAAATAAATTTCTCGTTCTATACAGTGTCATATACTTACGACAGGACTCAGGGCCGGATAATGAGCCGAGCGCAGGCAGCCCCTGCTGCCTGAATTATCCAAAACCATGTAAATGGAACATTTTGGGCTTTTAAAAAACATGCAAATAAAAAAATTTGTATATTTCAAAAACATGTAAATACAACATTTTCTACATTTCAAAAACATGCAAATAAAACATTTAACACTTTTTTTAAAAAGCGTAAATACAACATTTTGCTCTTTTCAGAATCAAGTAAATAAAACATTTTGTACTTTTCTAAAACGTGTAAATACAACATTTTGCTTAAGCAAAGAAAACCATCCATAAAATCAAAATGGTGGGATTTGTAAGGAAACAAATTGCTGCTTAAATGCAATTCGTTCGTACGGCTCTGACAGGACTTTAACGAGCAGTACAGTACGAGTACTTCCTTTACTTCCTTATACCCTTCTTGTCAAACCTTCAATTGAACAGTATTTGGGTGTGATCAGTATTTTAGAGTCCATTCCATAACTCAAAGAAGTAGGACTCGACCAGAAGTTTTGTAGCCAATGATTTTATTTCCTATTAAATCCCCGTCTTCCTTTGAATCACATTCTTGTTGCTCAAGTTATATCGGCTCAATTAACCACCAACATCACTGTCAACTACCACCATCGTCCCCCGCACTACATATTACATAAAGTAAGAGACCACCAATATACACTGGAACTGGGGTTACATATTCTCGGCTTTAGTCCGTATGTGTAATGTGTAGCAAGTCCAATATGATATCAATTAATTATTTTTGTCACTACATAATATAATGAGCTCTACTGCTACAGTTGGGCAGGGTTAGGCTCCAATTTTCTAAGGATTTCCTAATCTGGAGACAACATAAATCTTATGAATGAAATTTGTATAGGAACGTGCATATTGTCAAAAAAATGCATACTCAGAAAGTAGACTTCCTTCATAAAGTGCCTACCTACTTAAAGGGGAAAAGGAGTCGGTCCATGTGGATGTGGATGTGAAAAGAGGACGGGAGAAGAGGAGGATTTATGTGGCTTTGACGTCTCTCTCAAGATTTTCCCATGAGATGAGGATGAGATTCTGACAAAATTCAGACTATTACTGTGATTGAGAAAATGCTGAGCTGAGGAGGACGGGGACCGGGACCGGGAGCGGGAGTACAGATAGGAAGGCCAGCGCCCCATGATGCGAATATTTCCCGTTTGAATTCCATCATCGTTATGTATAGATGGGGAGGGGAGGATGACGAAGGGTGTGATTATGACGGATGGAAATGACACAGCGAAGAGATGCGGGAAGTAATGCAGAGAGTAAATATGTAAATCACTGTACAGTTCACATTTGATCTGTTCTTAAACTTAAACATTTTGACTTTTCCATCCTCGACAACTACAGATACAGATACTACAGCGTCTATGTGCGTAGGCATAGGTAGCTATATATACTTGTATTCCCTATATGCACAACATATAAAGACAAGCACTTTTTTGCTGACTATGAACTCTTGTTTTAGTTTTGGTTATGGATCTGGAATCTGGATCTGGATCTGAATCTGGATGTGGTACTTGGCTATTTAAACAAAATTGACACATTATATTATATGTTTTGGTCTCTACACAGTCACATACAACTTGGGAAATGTGCCAAAATATAACAGTAATTTGGTTTAAGTAGAGTTGAGTAAGCTCAAACCGTTCATGATCATTGTGTATGTATATGTCATGTGCATTAGAGTATATCTGTATTTTATACTTTTTTTTTGCAGAATAGAATCTTTTTCCAAGAAGCCTCATCATCGGAATCCTGTATGTATAGGCCCATACAGTCGACTGTATAGGATTCAAAATGAGATCTAATTGACAAGTGTTTTGCATTTACTACTCGCATATCTTTAAGGAGAAAAGAAAAATCAACCACTTAGCAATGTAAAATAAAGTGTATCCTTAAATTATACGACCTAAATGAATGCAATCAAGAGCTATCAGAAACATTGGTAGATTGGTAATCGAAGACGCAATGCTATCCATCCTGAATTTTAGACGATGAAAAATAACCAAATAATTCTGTTAATTAAATTCCAAAAATTAGTCATATCTGAAACAGAAGAAATGTTTGTCTTAAATGAATATTAAAAATAATTTTGATTAGTGTATTAAAAAAATTGTAAATATTTCATATTTACTGTATTTTGTACATACAAGAAATTCAAATGTCTTCTTTTAACTCTTCAGTGTAAAAATACTTGTACTATGTACTTGAAAGATTTCAATCTTGTGATTGGGCTAACCATGTCGTCTGTCTATACGCAGAAAGTAATGTTGGTTGTTAAAAAAAATGCAAATGCAATGAGGATGTGAATGTACCTACGGTACATAGATGCCCATATACCATGAAACTCTATTTTCATGGCTGAGTGCGGATCAGGGATTCTGACATACAGAAAAAAATGAATCAATGAAGAAAGAGATTTGAAATTTCAATGACTCATGCTAGACGCATATTGAAGCGTCATTGATTCAGTTTGGCATTGGCATTGGCATTGGCATTGGCATTGGCAATGGTATGTATTGATATGTTCATAGGACTTCAGGAGAAGGAACCTGACACGTCCGTCATTTACGCTTCGACAATCTTTCACGTTAACTTACAAGTCGTTCACTCCGCGCTCTCACTGTTGACTCTCCCTTTGACTCCGCGTTGCCGTTGCCGTCTTTGTCTCGAGATGAAATATAATATTCTTTTTGAGCGAGAAAGTAACGTGTAATGATTTTATAGGTATAGTTGGAAGATTCACTTTCACCTTTCTTCATGTTACAAGTCAGATACTAAATCCAATTGTCACAGGTGTGGGAAGCAATACCTCACGCTCTCGCTTATTTTCAACGTGTACCTTGAAGTTTGTATAGAAATATAGAAGCTGACAGCGCACATTCTCCTTAATAAATTTATTATATCAAGTGTCTCTTTTCAGTGTCTTCACACGATGTCATGCACAAAATGTATAGTTTACATAACGTTTGGGTCCTTATGAAATGAAAAAGAAAGTCACATATTATTTTACATTTTCCAAATATTTTTATTCAGTGACTGTGTATACCGTACTATTTATCCCGGCTCGGCGGCCAAGTGGTTTAACTACTGAGCTGCTGGGTCGGGGGAGTCGGTGGCGCTCTGGATTGGAGTTGGTGTTGGTGATAGAGCTTGGTATGTCGGTGGGGAGTTGAGCTGGGGTGGGAGTGAGAGTTTAAGGGAGTTGGGTGCAGGCTGAAAAAATCCGTGGTAGTCATCTACCTGAGACGGAGTTTCAGTGCTGCTTAATAGTAGGTACCTACTTTGCCTGACTCTCGTACATTCAAATGTATAAACTTAAGATTCTCCTCGAAGCACTTCTCTCCTAAAATATACTACAAGTGTCGCCACCCGATGACATTCGATAGAGTTGCTCGCTGATTGGTTGGCTTGCCAGAGCGTATTGGAGTCGTGAGGATCGTGAGAAAGTTCTTTCGATTCCATAAGATACTCTGGTGAGTTTCTCCTCCGAAAGGGAAAATATACACTAGTTGTTCTGGTGCAAACCAGCCTAAATATATGCTTGCAAAATGGTCCGCAGCGAGTCGCGACGAACACCAAATACTACACGTGTAGGTAATTAAGTAAAAATACGATGCGAAGCCCAATGCGATTTAGTATAATACTACTTCGCGGGATCTTCAAATCACACAGTAAAATTGTTGCAATAATGCAACAGAGTGGGATATAACCTTAAGGTTGAAAATCTCTAAACTCATACATACATACATATACCGTACTATTATTATACGTATAGCACTAAAAGTAGTGGAGGGTAGTAATTAATGTGTAGCTAAAATTCCAATTTACTCCGATTTTGTTTTTGTGACTTTTACTTTTACACGAAAGTCTCATTCAGACTGTGACTCGGTATCGTGTGCTGTTTACGATAACAGCTGTAGCACAGTAGCACAGAAGTTATAAAATTTTAAAGACAAGCCGTGTTCATAAATTCAACACAGCTATGCATAGTTTGTGATATTATTATAGTAAAGAAAGACCATTTGTACCGTACAAATAATACATATCGTCTGTGAAGAACCAAAATGACCCATATCCAATTTCAACTAGAATCAAAATGAGCTATAATATAAAAACAAAACAAGAAACATGTGTAAAATTTTAATTAAGAGTTTTTGAAAAGTGCAAAATGTCCTATTTACATGTTTTTTTAAAAGCGTAAAATATCCTATTTACATGTTTTTGAAAAGTGTGAAATGTTCTATTTAGATATTTTTGAAATGCGTCCAATGTTCTATTCACATGTTTTTGAAAAGTGTAAAATGTTCTATTTAAATGCTTTCAAGACATGTTTCAATATTTTTGTACATAGTGGATATTGTTTTTAGATACAAATGGATATAGGTCATTTTGGTTCTTCAAAGACGATATTAAATTGTTAGGGATGTACATATATTGCGTATTTATACTCGGCCTATATTTGTCGAAAGTACTGTATATGTACCTGAATGCATTTATTTAATATAGTTTAAGGATTTTATCTTGGCCAACACGTACAGTGGTGCTATCATATAAGAAATCTCGTGAACAACATCAAAATAAATAAAACTAAAATCAAATTTACAGGGTTGGATGGATATGACATATAAAAATAATGCGTATTGATCATCAATCACATTTAATTTTTGACGAAGATTGATTTAACATTTGCTGTATTACGACTACTCTCATGCTTTTCGCCCCATAATCACAACTACATGTATCATCTTTTGGATCGAAATAATCGAATAAAAAAATGAACCTACTCAAGAATTAAGAGGAAAATAAATCGTTTTAGCCAGATTTGTTTTTTATTCTGACAAGGGATACACACTGCACACTGGTAGGTATAAATTGATTTAAAAAACTTTAATTCGTACTAAATTTCCTGCATTGGCTATCAGATTTTCATAAAGTTGTAAATTTTCCATCGTCTCGGATAAGATCAGGTTATATGAGATGTAATTCTTGGGGTTTCAAAGAAAATTAAAAATTTTCAAAATTTTGTTTCTCAAAACTTTTGTTATTATTTGAGAAGGGTTTCAAAAATAAATTTTTTATGAATTTTCAAAAATCCCATATTTTTTTTTAAGTTACAAAACTTTTAATAATATCGGATGTATACTGCATAAGATAATAAAAAAACGACAAAATATAAACATTTCAAACTTTTAAAACTCCCGCGGAAAATTTTGACCAATCCGCGAATATCATTTCTGATTTGTAGTACCGCATTATACTGGCTCAACTGATCACGGTTATGATGATTGTTTTTGAAACTTGGGTGCACCACACGCGGCATTAATTTTACCCTTGTGAGTCAAAGAGTACTTACAAGTAATGTGCAATACTTGAGTTAGAATCAAGATAGCTTTCACCCTCATTGCATATTGCAGTAAGACCTTGATTTCACTCGAAACGTTAACAATTGTTAGCCTTAAGAAACACGCTTTCAGAGTTAACCATTGTTAAATCTGAAAGTGAGTTTCTTAAGGCTAACAATGGTTAACTTTTCTAGTGAAATCAAGGTCTAATGCAAGTTACAGTCAAGTCATCTTCAATCATTCTATAATCAGCATTAGTGCATGATGAGGTGTTATATTTGAATATTACATTTTTTTACCTTAAGTTCCTCCAAAGATCACTTTATAATATGTGAATACGAAGGAGCAAAAAATAGAGAGACCTTTTGTACAAAAATCCAGTTACTTTTTTCTCACAAGATGTAGTAAACTATATATTCTGTATTTTATGGGAATAAAGATTCACGGAACATTAACTTGACTCCTATTGGGTATTTTTTATCATCCCTAAACTTCCATTCGTCTCGGACGAATTCTGGCCACATTTCAACAATTCTTTAACTGTCATCCAACTGTTTCTCCTGGATGAATGATTGAAATTGAGAAAGTGCACTCTGCCTAATGTGTCTGAGAGAAAAGCTAATAAAGCTTTAAAACATCAAAAATCCTTAAAAATAAACGCTACACACGTACTTCGCAGTGCGTAAAAAGTACTAACTACCATAGTTGTAGATAACTATCGTCATATTGTTTTATTCCCCATCATATCATATACTATTATCGTTTCTCTCTGGGATTACATACTATTCACAATACTACAATCACTACTACTACTGCAACTAATATACGTGTAGTTACTTTCTAAACACCCTAAAGTATCTACTGTCACCATCTCTACACAGTCTCCTTTCAAAAGTATCTCCCGCTTTTTATTTTTTATCTTGATTTATCGACTTTTGCTATAAACCTATCTTTCATGGGATTAGTGCAGATGTTTTCACAAAACTTGGTCTCAAGTCCTTAACTTCTCAGACTTTTGTTTTCACTACAAATAATCTAAAAGTTTGGCAGTCCACCTCCACTTTAGTATTCCCAGTTATTTTACGACATTTAAAAAAATAAAAATAAAGTTACAAGTTGAGTAGTATTTCCTATCATACTAGACCCGTCTACTATTAGAGACCCGGCTATTATTAAAAAACCCGTCTACTATTATATAGAAAATACGGTATCTTTATTTTGACCTACTTTTTTTGGCAGATATCGGTAATTTTCGATTGAATGTACCTACTATGACTTTTCATGCTCGTTTAACTTAACCACTTTAAGTGTTGGACAGTTTAAAAATAGTCGAGCCGTTAAAAAATTGTAGGAGTGTCATTACAGCTGCATCAAGTTTTTGCCCTACGTCTGGAACATAATACAACTATTTAGCCATACAACTACAGTATGACTGAATTCATTGATGCCATTCTCAAGGATACGGACTTTTAGTTACTGTCTTTTATTCGCGCCTTTCTTCACTTCCCGCGGTGGCCTATAGCATGTTGGTCGTTAGATTAAGAGCTCTACATATTGAGTGCGTTTGTTGTCGGGCAACACGTTTGCGCCGAGTCGGTTTCTATTTTATTGAAGTTTGTCTCTTACGACAAGGAAAGAATGGCGTATATGGAGTGGAATGGACTTGAAATAAGTTGATAAAATTACATGATCTGTGATTAAATAGTGTCGTATACCGTGTCAATGTGCTCGTGTTTTCGAATTAGTATTCGAGTTTGATCCCTAGACTGCTTGCAACAAGAAGGGACTTGGGATATAGGTGGACGTTACCCTGGATCACGACCGCCTTTAATGCGGATTTATACACGGATGAGGATGATGATACTACAAAGGAACTACTTGCTACACATTGTACACCTAGCGTACTACGCGGAGAGCTACAACTTTTGGCTGAAGGCAGTTTTCAAAATACGAATGCCGAGTAGTAGTGCAGTAACAATAGGTATGCAGATATTAATCCTGTCCATTCCATGTTTCCTAAACCGTTGTATCTACAGTCTCTACCTCTAAAATGAATGGCAGAAATCTGATTACGACCAAAACTACAAGTCAGCGAAACGTAACGAGAGGAGATAGAACATAGGGATACAGGGATATTTATTCCCATGAGATATACAGATAGATATAGAGAAAGGAGGCTCGTCCCGACGGTGAATCCCAAAATCTTAGAGTGGAGCAAAAGAAACCAGGGCCAGCTACACAATCTTGTCTCTTTAAAAACATTCACTGAGTACCCCAAAAGAATAAATTTTTCCATGGCCATGGAATATCGCGCCGGTCAGGGTCCGGGTCCGGGTCTGAGTCCGGGTCTTATGTTTGAAAGAGAAATAAACTAGAGAAGCCTTTATTTACTTACTATAGGGCAACTTACAAATGAGATGATTACTTTCTCCGTCCGTGACACTTATGATATAAGGTAGGCGCCGAGTACCAGAACCCAGGGCCGGACGAAGGAACTCCTTTTAGGCAGCAATTTGTTTCCATACAAAAACCACCATTTTGATTTTATTGATGGTTTTCTTTGGTAAAGCAAAATGTTGTATTTACACATTTTAGAAAAGTGCAAAATATTCTATTTACTTGTTTTGAGAAAAGTGTTAAATGCTTTCTTTCCATGTTTTTGAAATGTGTAAAAACTTTTATTTGAATGTTTTTTAAAAGTCAAAATATTTTTTTGCATATTTTTGAAAAGTGCAAAATGTTCCATTTACACGTTTTTGAAAATTCTGGCAGCGGGTGCTGTCTGCGCTGGCCACTTTATCCGGCCCTGACAGTACCAGTACCAGTGCCTGTATCCTGGTAGGTAGGTACGTACATCAGCATCCATAAATTAGCTTCGATATAAATAAATGTCTTCTATTCCAAGATTTCTTCTGGTTCGCTACATCCTACATCCATGCATCTAAAAGATCTTGCTGCTTTTATAGACTTGCATTCGTATCCCGTCTCCCAAATATTTGTAACTAGGTAGGTGCCTACATGTATCCTGAACACAATCAGTAAACACGGGAAGATGAAGATGAAGTAGGAATTGATTCTTGAAACCTCTCATTTCTCGTCTCATTGAGACTTGAGACAACTTTGTAAGACACGAGACGGATACGGATGTGGAGGGACACTGTGGTACACTAGCATAAGTATAATCCTACCAAATTCGACTATTTTCTACCTACACTACGTGAGCTTGCTGTGGGATCAGTGGATTCAGGATCTGCTGGATCTTATCGTGTAATTACCAATTTGCTCTTCACTCAACCGGACTCCTGAGCTAATACAAATAATAATATAGTGAACGATTTGGATTTGGACTACGACGAACTTGATTTGACAACCCTTCCCTTCCCCGTTCACGTCGGTCACCATACACAACCTTGTAAACAGTCAACTTTTTTATTAGGGTAGGAAGGTAGGTAGGTTCAGTAGTAGTACGTAGGTTAGTAGTTTCAAGTACCTACTGATATTCCGGACCGGATTTAATGTGACCTCAAATCGAGTCCCTGAAAACGTCATCAGTAAACCCGAATCGGCATCTCTAAAATGGAACTATTGATAGAATTGTAGGAATACGGGGTGGAGGCCGAGTGCTTTTGGTGACATTGAGGTCTATTTTTAGTGCCTACGGGTGCGAGCTTATAGTAATTATATAATGAGAAAAAAAGAGGACGACAACTCAGTGCTAATGGGAAATGGCATCCCCATGATGAATGACATACATCTACTTGAAATGTGGTTAAAGTACTTCATCGAATAATTCAATTAATGCTCTTCCCATAGCGTCATATATAAGTTTGTTTGGGGCATCTTCAGTATAGATTTTTTTGAATCATTATTACACACGTGAAAATTATATAGAAGGAAAGAAAATGTAGGTAGGTAAACTCTCGATGGTAAGTAAGTTTATAAATATAAATTGCTACATATATTTATATCTCAATGTATCCAAATTGGACCTGATGCACAGCAGTAGTACGATCTATCGATTGAGTGTGCTAAATGGTATTTAGTTGGTAGTCTCCCTCTCAAAAAGCGCTCACTCACTCAACAAGATACAAAAATCTGAGGAAACTGGACTGTGCAGAAGATGTGTAAGTTAATTAAACCCCCAAATCCTAACCACTTTTCGTTCTTGAAATCAGCGGAAAAAAAAGTTAGAGACGAGGACGAGGGAAACGTGAAGAAAATATGTATTCTGGATTTGATTAGTAAAATTTTTTCAGCACCACCACCACCACCATCACCACGGAACCACCCAGACGAAGACGAAGACCACCACCACCAACATTGCGTACTTTCTCCAACTTGATATTTAAGTGTGAACACGACTCTCAAAACTCAACGCCTTCAATAAAAAAGTCAAACAAGTTTCTGCAATTAAATATATTTACATATGTCATTCTGATTCTGATTTACGATATGGGCCTCGAGTACGAGTTCCCATACTTGCTATACACTCTATGTCCAAAGTCCTATGTGCAGACCTTGAATTCCAAATTTGACTATCTTGCAATCAGAATCAGAGGCCCTCTCCTTCACACAGTCACAAACACTCTTATTAATGTTTTATGAATTCTAAAAATGTTTCCTTGAGGTTTCCAGTGCTACAGAAGTTAGAAGAAAATTTTCCCTATTTCCTCTCTGTATAGGCATTCTTATGTGTAGTTCTTTTTCTCATTGTTTTTTTGTCCATACATATGTACATACATTTTTTACATGTATCAATAGGCAAAACAGAATCTTGGATGTAGTAGTAGTCACGTGAATTATTAATTTGGGAAAACGGTAGGGAGGAAATGTCACTCTTGTCCCACTAGTAGTCTCCCATTTGATCTGGTTTATGGAATCTGGAATTTTGCTTACGGTCTCATATTTCATATGGAATTTTGGTCACGTTTTCATTTCCAAAAATTTCTCAGTGAGCAGTATGTTTGATAGGACTTATTGCTTGGGCTTTTGAATTTGTCGCAAGTCTAACAAAAAAATAAATGAGTGAGCGTTAACTTTGCCACGCAATTTCCAATTTTTTTTTCACAGCACTTTTTTTTCAACTGTGCAGCACAGCGTACATATAGTTGTGTGGGCGTGGGCGCATAGACGACAAAAATCTGAGCACGAATATTTGTATTTTTGAGTTGATCTTGTTATTATAGTAGTTTCCTCCTTGTCGAACAGGATTTGACTCATTGATTTACCATTTATCTTCTCCACTTCCAGTTGGGGCATGTTCACATGTGTGAGAGTGAAAAGGGTATAGCGGTAGCGGTGCTGTGGTGGTGGCTGGTGGCGGCACTTTGACGGGTTTAAAAATAAACCTCACCAAAATATGGAGGTAGGTACCTACCTACGAATATGTATCAATCACACACTCACATTGACTGATCTTCCATGTACCTACATCTGTAAGTCTGTTTTATTTTCCCTAGGGTCATAGCCATGCATAGTATAGAAAACAGGATCTCTCAACTTTAAATCTGAAAGGAGCCCAATTTATTATTACCATATCAATATTATGTTGTAGTGTAAATGTCTGAGATGGAGCTCTGAAATTTCTTCCCATTCTTTCCTTCCTGTCACTCTTTCTAAAACATCTTCAGCGATGACTCAACAACAGTGACAACTTGAGCATCAACAGTTTCTTGAGACTCTGTAGGTATAGGCAGGGCGACGCCGCCGGGTCTGGATTTGATCGTCGAGAGTGCGGGTGATATATCTGAGTATATATACTCTATACTGGGAATTAATTATATGCACATGCCGATTAAAAATAATCGTTCCCGTATAACACTCTAAAGGGCATGCTCCATGTTAGGAAACAAATTAAAGGACCGTTACTAATTAAATCGCAGTGGGAGGTCACAGCTTTGCAAGCCCATCAGTTTCCTAAGCCCTATGGACTGAGTCGGAGAAAACAACGGGACTGTGAAGAAGAAAGCTTAAAGTTACGCGGACTAGACAGTATATAGATGCTACCTACTTCTGAGAGGCACGGAACACAAGATTTAATCATAGGTATTTTCACTAGTTGTAATTTTAGCTCTCAGAGTTGGGCTGGTGGAACACAACAAGAGAACATTGGATGAGATGATGAGGTATCAAATGAAAATAAGAAGAAACTTGTTAAGGCTCCTACTTTCCTCCATCACCACCACCATCACCACCGCCATGTCCTCATGTATCTACTCTCTAAGAGTTTAATCGGAATATGACCAAGAACACGTTCACTGCACAGTTTTGGAGAACAAGGCGCTACTCATAGCTTGGATAGTAATATCATTTGGTGTTAGGATGTGTGCATCTTTGGCTATGATACTACTCTTATTACTGGAAGTTGACTTACAAAATCAAAACCAATCTTCAGAACCACATTTTAACACTTTAAGCTCCATATACATACAAGACCATCCAGTCTTCTTGAGACCATTAACGAATGCATGCGTACACATCGTCTTTTTGAAGTATCAAAAAGTAATCCTCAATCCTCAAACATAAATCAAAAAACAAATCAGCTCGTTTTTGACTTCTAAATTTTCAATACAGTAATCAAAATTCCTATATATACCTGCATACAGAATATTTCATTCAAAACACCAAGTGTATAATTAATAGATAAACTTTAGGATTTTCAGAAAAGCATAAAATGCATAATTTTTTAGATTGCAAAACACATAACTTGTAACCTTTTATTTTCAAAAATACTTAAATAGACAATTCTTTAAATCTAAAATGCTCAAAAATTTAATACGTATGTAATCATGCAGAAATTCATCGTTGGAATTAATTTTCAAAAAATACAGTTCTTGTTTTCAAACAATTTGGAATTCGAAAAATTTTTAACACATTTTAACGGCTTTGAAAATGACCATATATAACGTCCTACAGCACATAATACAGATACGCATGACTTGAGGAAATATAATGATTTCAAAATTGTATGTGGTCAGTACAGCATCTTCAACACTAAGCTTCCATGAACCTATAGACTTAGAATTAATAAACCCTATAACCCACACCTGTGGCCTTCACGTCTACTAGACATAGTCATTAAATTAGCTCTAAGAATGTTACTGTGCTTACAAGAATAAGAATCCTCTCAATCTGCCTACGTAATACGCGGCATTGCTAATCAATTTATACATAATAATAATGATTTTGCTGTTGTACGCGAGGTTATTTTAAGACGTCAGCCGTCACTACGACTACGACAGGAGGACAGACCCCACATGTCTCGCCGCAAAGTCTGGAATCTTAAGTAATTTGAACGCTTATTTGATGTAGTCTGAAGAAACTTTCTGGCTCTGGTCTTGCAGCTCAAATATATGATTAATATTAGTATTTCAAATATTTCCAGAACTTAGCTTGTATTTTCCATACGGACCAAAAAAGTATGTTCTTTATACCTTAAGAAAATAATATCGTCAGTGAAGAACCAAAATGACCCATATCCAATTTAACCGACAATCAAAATGAGTTATGTTATAAAAACAAAATGAGAAACATTCGTAAAATGTTAATTAAGAGTTTTTGAAAGGTGTAAGATGTTCTATTTGCATGTTTAAAAACAAATGTAAGCTGTTCTATTTGCATGTTTTTGAAAAGTGTAAAATGTTCGATTTGCATGTTTTTGAAAAGTGTAAAATGTTCTATTTACATGTTTTTGAAAAGTGTAAAATGTTCAATTTGCATGTTTTTGAAAATTGCATAATTTTGTATTTACATATTTTCCAAAAGTGCCAAATATTCTATTTAAATGCTTTCAAGACATATTTAAGTATTTTTGTAGATAGCTGATATTTGTTTTAGCTAAAAATGGCATGGGTCATTTTGGTTCTTTAATTTTCAGATTTCTATTATCGCTATAGTTATAATTTTATAGAGAAGCTGATTACAGGCTTCGATTCCTTATTTTCTAGAATTAAAACTAAGGGAAAACGTACGTCGATAAAATTAGGATTGAAATGTCAAGATGATAGATCTATTTATATCAAGTACCAATGTACTCCTGTACTCACACTACTACTATATACTACTCCCGAGTCGTCCCTCCATAATGTACCTACTTCCACTCCCACTTCTACCTCAAATCTCTGGTTTCCGTATTGACAATTATGGCAATAACCAAGATGGGCTTCATTGTGAGCACAATTGAGCTTGATCCACATTTAGGATTGGAACTGAGGAGAAATATAGAAGTCGGTATGGGAGGTAGGTGGAGTGCCAGACCCGAGGATATGCACCACTGAATACTTTATGATGCAGTACAGTAAGTGTACATACAGTCCTTTATGGAACTGCAGACGTGATTTCCTCTTCACGTCAATTCTAAGGCTTCAGTCTCAAGCACCACTCGTCCAAGTCAACTCTCATTTTACAGACTGTTAGTCTCCAAGAATCAGAAATCAAACCGAAAATCAAAAGAAGGCAAGTGCTATGCTGGAGAGCTCTCAATTTTGATGTCGTCTATCAGTCCATCTATCCCTCTCCTATCTACATTTAAAATCCATGCACCGCAAAGCTCCTATAGTTTGTCCCAGGTCTAAAGCAAAGTTTGTATAGTAGACTCTATTGGCCTCTAGTTGGTCTCGGTCCCGGGTCAAGGGCAAAGTATGACTTACCTCTCCCTCTGGCATCTATTTGGGCTTCACGGTATTTATGACCTTTCCATATCCTGAACTTCCAATGTAATCCCATATTAAGGTTGAATTCAACGCACAGAATCTAACGAAATATCTACCACCCATTTGGGCATGTAAAAACTTAAAAACGCATAGATAAATGGATAAAACACGTCTGTTGTACATATTATTATAGACAATCGAATTTTGATATTTTTTGAAAAAAACATGATTTTAAAGAAAAAACTCTGCCTGAAAAGTGTTGTATGGGCCAGGAATAAAAAAAGAAAATCATATCGGAATTCTCTTTCTTCAAGGGCTTTAAAATGATAAATCGGTTAAGTATTTCAAAAAAGTAGTAAATTATTTATATTGGTTGTAATAAAAAGACGATATTGTCGTTTCAGTATAGACTTACATACTACATAGAAATCTGATGCTTGAAGATTTGAAGATATTACACATTCCCAATATGAAAGTGAATCTCATATCCATGCTATCCGTATTCCGTAAAAATAACATAAAAGTAAGAGAAGATGTGCATACAGATGAAGCTTCGTCCTCAAGTGTATATCATATTATGCCTTAACATACCATCCAAAAATCCAAATCTAAGATTCCCTTATGATTTTCAATTTTTCAAGGGTTCCATGACGATTCCCTCTCAGCAAATATATGTATGTCCATAACTACGAATGCAAACTCAATCGTCCACACATGCAACGAACCATTTCTAATACACAGAATACCAATGATAAGAAAAAATGACAAAAAGCTGCATACTCCTTAGGAAAGAGGGCCAGAGGGAGATTCCGAAATTTATCTGGGAAAAAGACAATGCGAATAGAGCCGACGCCGACATACGGAAAACGAAAAGAAGGGCAAAATCATGCGGAAGTTTCTTTCTTTTTACTATTCGTAGTTTCCTTAATAAATATATATATTTTTTAGTGCGTAGTCTGTAAGGCAATTCCTAAGAATATTGCCTTCCGTTTGAATTTATTTTATGCGAGTGTGGGACGGTAACTGAGGAAAGAGGGGAACCGACCTGGAACTATGTACATAGAAATGTAACTACTGCCCTTTATTTATTCTCCAAATGTTGTCTCTCCCCTGTAATGGAAACATTTTTGAATAAATCTTCATATCATTTTGTTATGAGTACTTGAGAGTAATTTACTACTGACATGGACAATTTGAATACAAACGGAGAGACATTGATATTCACCATTTCAATGTTCTCCCAACAGACAAATAAACCCTTGCATCACATCAGCCCTCTCGCTTGTCCTCCTACAATGGGAAATGTGGCTCTAGTAAATTATTACTATGCACGTTCGACAAATTGAAGCCGACCAACATTTTAAATGGGACAATGAATATAGTATCAACAAAGAAAAAAAAAGAAGGATTATTTTCATTGAAGGAGCGAAACCACCTAGCAAGGAACTCACTTGACAAGTTGTGTTATTTTTAGATTTAAAAAAGACACAAAAATTCCGTTGCAATGACCTGCCATTGTAATGTAATGTTAAAAAATGAATTTTCGAGTTTTCCCGCCAGGAGTAGTTTAAAAATTATGTTACATTGAACAATATTTAAATTTCGGATACACCCAAATAGAACATTAATATTCCTGCGAAAAATGTAAAGTGTGGAAATCATCATCAATTTTCACGATTTTCATATAGTGCGCATTTGAAAAATTGGGTGAGTAAAGAAGGCTGACACTGCATCTTAATACCGTGTCTCCCAACACAACTCAATTTGTGGTTATTTTCAACTTCAATTCTTAACTCCATTCAAATGAGAATTCTATCTAAAGAGCCAATGATTTATTATTTATAGTTCCAATAATTATGTTGACTCCATTTGTTATAAAGGGCGTGCGTATGCGGTCTCCATTGACATGGTCTGTAGGTACTTTAAAATTGGATGAGGGGTCGGACAAGGAGTACACCCACACGCCTCAGTCGGCTTCGGTTTCCGGCTCCGGTCTTATCCACACGCTTAATTTACACACATTATCGTCGTTTCCAATGTTGGCTGAGGGTATAGCGAGAGACGTAGACTAATGCTATCACTCAGAGTTCAAATATTTATGCGAAGGACTAATACCCTGTGATTAATGATTATAAGCTAACGTTTACTAGGCAAAGACATATCATAGTCGGGGCGTCAAAACGCTGTACGCCATGCGTCACTCGGATAATCATACCGCAAGTAGCATCATAATTAGGTATTGTGGAAATCGGGTGGACTATTAAATTAATGTTTTGTAGAAACTTGTTGACTTGAGATCTCTCAAGAAAATAAATTGTATAGATCTTTAGATTAAGCTGGGGTCGCCTATTTGCAGCTTTACGGTACATACATAATATACAGTACTATCCCCATTTAAATACAAAGATGCCATTAATTGAATGGGCTTATCTTTAGAGGTGCTACTTATGTGTGGAGAACGCTGCATCTGATCACACGAGGTAGAAGAAGAAGAAGAAAATATCTAAGAATTACATTGTAAATAAACCATGTCCCCAAGGAATTAATAGGCAAAAAGTCATAAAATTCCTTTCCTCGCACTCCGCGCTTTCATTGCAAGCATTAATTACGTTTAAATCGCTCAAAACGATTTCTCGGGAATTAAGGAGAGAGAACTATATTTATTCTACTTAAACTCCTGATAGCATTAGGGATGGTAACTCTTTCGACCTATACTATACGCCTACACTGTACACACCGAACCACAATATAATTCTCTCGTGTTCTTTATTTTTTGTTCCCATCCTCCCTAACCTTTTTGTTTGACCTGGTTGTGCTCAAAACCAGAAAACATACCATTATGTATCTACATATTATGTACTAGGTTCATATTTGAAGGTGGTAACTTGGAACAAGCAGGGCCGGATAATAAGGCCAGCAAAGGCAGCCCTCGCTGCCTGAATTTTCAAAAAACATGTACCTACATGTAACATTTTGCAAATTTCCAAAACATGTAAATGGAACATTTTACACTTTTCAAAAACTTGCAAATAAATTTTTTCACACATTTCAAAAACTTGCAAATAAATTTTTTCACACATTTCAAAAACTTGCAAATAAATTTTTTCGCAAATTTCAAAAATATAGAAATAAAACATTGTCCATTTTTTTTCAAACATGTAAATAGAATATTTTGGACTTTTCAGAATCAATTAAATTGAAAATTCTAAAAATTCTAAAACATGGAAATACAACATTTTGGTTTACCAAAGGAAACCATCAATAAAACCAAAATGGTGGTTTTTGTATGGAAACAAATTGCTACCTAAAAGTAATTCTTTCGTCCGGCCCTGGGAATCACTATGTATATGCACTTTATTCGTAGCATCAGTAGCATGTGATTCGCAGCTTTGCCCGCAGTTCTACAGCTAATTATGTACAAACTATGCTGCCACACACCACCCACTTAAATTTTAGCGTTTACCAAAAGGTAGAATGATGGGAAAGCTCCATTCTCCTCCTCGTACCGCGAGCCGAGCTGTGTCTAGCTGTTGCTGCAGCCGTAATTATGCAGATGTAATTATGCATGTAAATGTATATTCCAGAGCTCTCCCCCCGTGTTTATACAATTTATAAGCTAATCCAGTAATTTTCTAGAGGACCCTTTGGTTAGTATAAGAGGAGTAGCTTATCGTTAGTGTCATGAATAATTTATTAATTTTCCATGTATTTGAGGAATTTATTAGGATTTAAACATTATTTATACAGTGTGCGGATCGGAAATGTTCCAGTTTTTAATACTGTATATGAACGTTCAGCCAGCAGGGAGGAAGAGGAAAGGTACAGATAAGTATCTGACTCTTTGACCAACCGCCCTCTCAGCACACTCTCTCGTATCAGCCATGTATAATGAGCACCATGACTAACGAACTTATCCGTTATCATTTAATTAGCTTTTCTACGAGTCATAAGTATCTTCACTCAAGGAGGTTGTCGGGACTACTCTGACTCTGGGACGTGGGAAAACTTGATCCAATTAAATCATAAATCATATATGGATATAGATAGCTATGTACTCCTATATAGGTATTCAATTAGTTCATCTTATCTATTAACTTCCGTTCCTTGGACTTTGACTCCCACTTGAGACTTGAGACACTTGAGAGTGAAGTGAGGGTGAAAGTGAAACAGAGACCGAAACGGTTAAGTACAAAGTAATTTTCTCAAGCTGTGAATCTCTTACCTCTTTGATTATAACTCATTTAATTGGGGGGAACAGGGAATTAATAAGATTTTGGAAAATACTCTGTATTTTCTGTCACATTCCCCCATCCACGTCCACCGAACCAGGAGCAGTGAGCCATCATCGTGTGGATTGGTGGTAATTTAATAATAGTAATAATACGGTCAAAATACAAGGTAACGTGTAGTACAAATTGATTTCGAAACAAATAACCAACTAACGAACTTTCAAATTTCAATTTCGCACTAAACTACTATCACTGTTTACTGTTTACTAATTAATACTGAGGTGTCTCACGATGATTGCAGAGTACCTTTCCCTAAATAGCTATATATAGGGCACATTTCGATTTTAATTCTTAGGCAGTGGTGCGCGCGTAAATCGTAAACATAAATAACAAAATGTTTGGGACACACTATATTATACAAACTAAACATTTAGGAGAGATTATTTCTTACTTTTCGTCTTTTGGGTCCCTTTAAAATGAGTGTGACTGAGGTATGTACATGACGTTGAGATAATAACCGGGTTTAAACTTGTCAAGTTGTCACTCGCAGCTTACGGTGGGTGAATGAGACGTGTAACAAGTCGGACTAATGGCTCGGAGTCGATATCAAGTATCAATAATATGTAAAATGCCATCCCATCTCCGTCTTCGTCTCCATCCCCATGACTCACTCAGATAGGAAGATATGGAAGCGTCCATGGCTTCCTGTCGAGTCTCAAGCAGGAGATAATATCCTTCCTATCTAACTCGATTATATGTAGTAATCGTCTTCCTTGCTTCCTCTCATTAGATGTCTTCCCAAGAGCTCTCCGCGGGCTCTTCACGACCAAAGTTAAAGTTGACAGACGAAGGGAAGAAGAAGAAGACTCCAGTCAACAGCTGATGCTCTCTACATAATATACTCCCTGTTCCGTAGGTCGTATCATATCAATGATGATACGAGAAAATCCCATTGTTAGCACGTACATCAGTATGTACGTATTTATGTGGTGTATTATGAACGTACGTAAGAATACATAAATTCATAAATCTTTTCGCGTATTGTATATATTGTAAATAGGTTTTCTATAGTTTCCTTCCATATCCCATTTCTAGCGCTAAGTGCAACCACTACATTTTAACAGCACGAGTTAAAGGAAAGCGATCTGCAGTATATCAAAGCACGTGCATATATCACATGATTGTGCATACTAGGAAAATTCACTCGTCAGTAACTCAATTCATACATGCACACACACACACGGAATACGCAGATTATTATGGAATAGTATACGATATTCTAGAGAAATTGTCTGGCTTTAAACTACTGCATTTGTAATAAGAGAAGTTCTTGGAAGAATTAAGTAGTTACAATTCACATGTTTTATTTGAGTAACCTTTCTAGTCATAAGCCAAGCAACATCAGATGTATTGAATTCTAAAAGACATACAAACCAACATTTGATTTTCACGGATTTATAGTGGTTAGACAGTTTTTAAACTTACCTGTGTACGTAATTAAAACGCTTTAAACTTTTTGTATTTTCATTTTTGTGTTTCTAAAAATAAATGTGATTTGTTTGTTTTCCAAATTCAAACAAAAAAGTGATGTTGATTTTGCACAGGAATAGGAGGATGTTTGATTTTTCGAATTTTGAAACAACAATTATTGTTTTATTTTTCAAATTTTCAGAATATTGCGATGACAATATTGCACTATAAACATGTGAATAGTGTCAGTATATAAATATCTATATAATAAGTCACGGTAATGGAGCACACATCGAGGCGTAGCAGCCGAACTAATGGACGTAGAAAGGTGCAAGTGGTACCAAAAGACGCAGAATGACGCGAGGAACACAGACAAATGTAGACATTTGGAGATATGTGAAAGCCTAGCCCAGAAACGGAGACGGTAGAAATTGAAATTTGAGAAATACAAGGAAAAAGGGGGTTTGCGGAGGGCCCTTCTTCATTTGAACGGGTTAACGCAGGAAAGAGTGAGAGGTACTCAAAGATGCAGAATGAACCAGGGAGTTCATATAAGGCGAGAAATTTAAAAAAATGTTGCCCAAAGATCACCCCAGCGCGAAGCGCTTGAAAGATAAAATGCAAAAAAAGAAGGGAGAATGGCGGGGGCAAAAACACAGAATCGCGGGGTGACAACAGACAAACTGTAAGCGCCCTAAGATAGAGAAAACGATTACGCACATTTTGATACCTCACACGTCAATGTAGGACGTGTATGACAGATTTCCGTGGAGTATATATGAAACGTTAAACTTAAGAGAAAAAAACGCAACAAAATAAGAAAAAAAGGGGGCTCATCTTGGCCATACAACTTTTAAGCGTCGTAACGCACAAATTACCGTATTCCCTATATTGGACCACGGGCCTGTAATATTACACGGGCTTGTATTAGTACACGTGTTTTGGAGCTCAAAATTTGGGTAGTGTGCGGGTCTGTAATTGTACACGGGCCTTTAGGTATTCCTTTAAGTCATGTGCTATAACAGCAATACTTAAAGATTCGTATTTAACTGTATACCCGTGTAATATTCAGCCCCTCTGAGTGTTGCCAACCCCAGGTTTGGGCGCGACCCATCAAAGACCAGACTGTAAGAACTACGATAATGATACTGCCTGAAGACAACACCCTGATAGCAACTATTGTAGAGCCAGTTGCCAGTTGCATTTGACTGTGCAAAACGCAAAAACTGACTATGCTACACCAAGACTTAAGGTCGAAGTCCCTGTCTTTGCTTTTCAAAATTTGAAATAGTTTAAGGCGCGAAAAAAATTCACGTAATGAAAAAGCAGTATGACACGGCAAACTCTATGATGTTATAGTGCATCAAGTAAAATTTCAAGGATTCTATGAAGTCGAACTTGTTGGTGGTGCAGGAAGCTCATTGCGCATGTACAAAAAAGTCAATTCTATATGGGCAAACAATACATAGTGGAGTTGAAACCGTCTGGTTACAACAGCCAGGTAGCAACAGTCTTAAATGAACTGCCTGATAGTAACTGCCTAGTGGCAAATGCCTTGCCGCAACTACCTGTTGGGAACTGCCTTACAGCAAAAAACTAAGAGCAAGTGTATTACGGCAACTGCCTTGTAATAACCCCTTAAAAGGAACTGCCTGAAAGCATCTTTTAGGTGGCTAATGTCTAATGTGCCCCCGCCAGATGACATGTGCTAGATAGCAACTTTCAGATGGCACCTCTGCCTCAGAGCAACGTCTGTGGTGCAACTGCTGCTTGGCAACTGATCCGCTACTACTGTCTTATGCAAGCTTTATGTCCACTAAAAAGTTGACACAAGGGAATGACCACCATCCGTGTTCTACAGTGTTGTTGCCACAAGGCAGTTGCGCAAATGCAGTTGCCCAAAACGCTATTACCATAACTCGTTTGCCTCTAGACAGTTCACACACGCCAGTTGCACAAGCCAACTGCTCGCGAGGTAGTTACGACAAGGCAGATGCCACAGGCCACTTGCCGCAAGACTGATGCAGCAAAGAGATTGCGGCGAAGAAGTTGCCAACACGCAGTTACCTCCAGAAAATTTACATATGGCAGTTGTTTCTTAACAAACCTGCACAACATCCCCTCCCCTGCGGTTCCTAAAATACGTCTAGAATGGGTCTTACTGGGCGATTGCTGCTAGGCCACAACCACAACATAATAGCCTTAAGGTCGTTGCCCCAAGACAATTGCCACAGAGGTTCCACGACGTAGTTGCCACTAGCCATCTGCCTCAAGGCAGTTGCCATAAAGCAGTTTCCAGAAGACAGTCACCGCAAAGCAGTTCAGCTTAGTGGGCTTAGTTGCTATAAACCAGATTGCGCTGGAAAATTGCCTCAATCCAGTAGCAAAAATCAACTTTGGACTGTGATGTTGCGCCAAAATCCTTCGCCATAAGGCTGTTGCATATATTTCATTTGACAGATTGTGGACAGCTTGTGGACATTCAGAGTGTGTCACAAGCAGGTGCCACAATGCAATTCCATCAAAGCGATTCCAACAAGGAAATTACCACATGGCGATTGTCATTACATAAAGGCCGGCCACAAAGACGTTTCAGGTTGACAGATACTGCAAAATAGTTGGCTTAAGGACGTTGCTTCAACGTTGCAGTTCCCTGCAGACATCAAGTGCTACAAGACTGCTACAAGCCACATCTCCCAAAGCAGTTGCCTCGTGGCAAATTACACAAGCGTGTTGCCTTTAAGTATCTTAAGGGCATTTTCCACAATAAAGTTGCCTGAAAGACAATTACTGCGAGCTGGTTGCTACTAGCCAGTTGCTTGAGGTAGATGCTGCAAGGCAGTTGTAGCAGGTGCTCACAAAGTAGTTATTACAAAGCAGTTGAAGGCCTAGAGCTAGGAAAGCGTTTAAACTGTCAGCAAGTATATTTTAAACAATGATATTTTGCAAAACGTAGAGAAGCCAAAACCTTAATCGCCAATTTGCTCGAAAATGTACGCTCTACAAGTCGTTCTAAATTTTCAGTTTTCAAATAAAATTCAATCCTATTTGAGTTAAATAAGTCAAGTGTAGTATTTCTTATTTCCTCCTTGCGCTGAACATGCACAACTAACAAACCTTCAAGTAATACTACCACTACTAAGACGTTTGGTAATTTCGTAAAAAATCGAACTCCACTTCTTAAGTAGTGCACTATGAGATACATCGTTTACACTACACTATGGCCAGGAGCGATTTCGTTTCTCTTAAAGGCTGTTGCAGGTAGCCTATCAGTGTAATTGTACAAGAAAAAGCCATGAAGAGTGAATAAGCCGAGATAAAACAAATTCTGACAATTATTATCAAAACCATGAACAAGAATCTTATGGAAGCAGGAAGCGATACCAAAACAATTCAGAAGAAAATAAAGTCATAAACACAAACGGTCGAAGAGAAGACTGGCGCTCTCTATTTGAAAATTAAACAATTAAAATGGCAAAGGTGATATCCAATTTTTATGGAATTGTCAAATATCACAAACAGATTTAGAATCGGACAAATCTCAGATATTAGTGTTTGGCGCAGAGCACAATGCGGTCCTTAAGCTACAGCAATTAAAGGTTTTGAGCATACGATGGAAATTAAGGACACGTAAATACTTTTAGATAAACAAAATAACGACCAAAGACGATACACTATCGCTTATCCTAATCCAACTTGCAAATAAATTCATAGCAGTTGACGCTACGATATAAAGCAAAAGACTGAACCGCTACAAGTGTCTTATGCAAGCTTTATGTCTACTAAACAGTTGACATAAGAGAATTACTGCAATCCAGTTACACAGGGTTGTTGTCACAAGGCATTTCCAACGCGACCAATGTCTCAAACGTTGTTACCATATCGCGTTTAAATTTAGACAGTTTACACAATACAATTGCCACAAGCGAACTGCCCGTAAGGTAGTTACCACAAGGCGGATGCAACGGGCCACTTGCCATAAGGCTAATGCCGCAAACAGATTGCGGCTAGCAATCTTTGCCAACGAGCTGTTACCTTTAGAGTGTTTAAATATGTCAGTTTTGTTTAAACACACCTGGACAATACCCCCTCTCCTTCCACCACTTCCCTAGAATTCGTCTAAGATAGTGCTAACTGGGCGATTGCCGCTTTATCGTTGCCCTAAAACAATTGCAAACATTTACACCGCACACGTTAATGTACGACATGTATTTCCGTCTTGCGAGGAAATCAAATCCTAAACAAAAGAGAAAAGAAGCAAAAATATAAGAAACAAGAGAGCTCGTTGTTGCTACCCTCAGGTTCAGAAACGAGCAACTTAAGGCCTGATTGTAGGAACAGCCCGATTGAAAATGTTTAGTGAAAATTGCCTGAGAGAAACTGCGTGGACATTCGTGCCATGCAGAAGTTGCGTGGTCGCACTGGCCTGATAATCACTGCTTTGGGTAACTGCTTTAAGGTATTTAATTAGTTAAATGAGCCAGTTGGCATATGCAAGATGCCGCTAGCCACATGACAACTGTGTAGCCGCAACGGTCTTATGACAAACATGCTAATGATGGTAACTACATGGCAGCAACTGCCTAAAGATATATCATGCCTGTTCGAAACTCCCTCTAAGCCACAGCATAATGGCAACTACCGAATATGGTATTGCCAGTATTCGTCGGTTCGTATTTAGTAGGTTTTTTATTAGTGGCGGGTTTCGTAGTGTGGCCTTTTTTGCAGGCGACGGTTTTTGTAGATCTTGTGTCTGCCTTGTAGTAACTACTTGAAGGTAACTGCTAAATGCCAACCGTCAACTAGCATGCGTTTGATGAATTTTGTCACATGACAGCTGCCATATAACTATTAACAGTTGGCACTTACTGATCGCAACTGTCTTGGTGCAAATAGCCGGGTGGTCACACTTGCAACTATCCATATGGCAGTTGCCTGGTAGCAGCTGCGCTGCATGATGACGTTCGTCTGGTAGCAACTGCCTGTAGCATCATTGACAAAGATGTTGCTACACTAGAGATTCCACACGAACTTTGGTTAAAGACTGTTGCCACTAGGCAAATGTGACCAAGCAGTTGACCCAGGGCAAGTTCGACAAGTTAGTTGCTACGAGAAAGCTGCTGCAACGCAGTCGCCCGAAATGCAATTCCTACGGGCTGGTTGCTACTGACCAGTTGCCGTAATGCAGTTTCCAGAAGGCAGTTACCGCAGTGTATTTGCTGCAAAAAAGTTGCCGCTAAGCAGTTGCCCACGCAGCAGTGACTACAACACTGTTTCCCCAAGGCAGCTGACACAAGCCAGCTGCCTTTCTAGGCAGTCGGCACAATACAGTTTCCACTAAGCAGTTCCTACAAGGCAGTGGCCGTAGGCAGATGGCACGATGCAGGTGCCTAAAATCAGATGTTGAATTGTGGAATGATGTTTACAGAACAGTTTCCACAAGGAATTTTCCGCGGGATAGTTTTACATACGGCGGTTGCCACAACGCGGTTGCAACTAGACAGTTTACACAAAACCGTTGCCATAAGTTCGTTGCCCACGAGGCAGGGCAGTTCTTTCTATGCCTCAAGCTATTTGCCCTAAGACCTTTGACGCACAGGCGACTATCACAAGGCAGTTCCCCACTGCAGTTACAACTAGACTGTTGCCAACAGCCTGTAGCTAATAAGCAGTGATGGCAACTGTGTCCTTCTCCTTCTCGCAGCCCCCGGTTCCGCGCTCCATCCGGTTTTAGTTCACACCCGTGTGGGTTGCACTAACTTACGCCTGCCAACTGCTCACATATTTGATTATTGCCAAATAATTATGTCTCCACTCATGCTTGGCATGTGCAATCGTGCTTTCTTCCACCCATCATTGTCTGCACCCCAACGTGACCCTGCCGTAGGCAGGGGGCCTAACTTCTAGTATAACATAATATGCACACTACCTTTGCATTTGTTTTCATTTCCTTGAGGGAACCTGGCGAATGTTTTTTTCTTTTTGTTAAAAAGAAAAAACTGTTTCACTGTTTCACTGTTTCATTGTTCCTTCACTTCCTTCTATACTATTTTATTTTCAACATTCCACACACACACCCACGCTTCCGTTTTTCTTACAATTTTCCATTACTCAAATAACTTTTAGCTACAAGTTTTCAACGTGCTAGAAAGCATTTCAAACTAAATATGTCATAAATTCGCATATAAAGTCTCGCGTCAATATCTTCCCGGAATTCTTTGATTTCCAGTGTAGCCGCCGTCATGCTATTTTACACTTTGTATGTGGAATGTGGAAATATTAGAATCGGAACATGCTATACGCGACAAGAACATTTTAGGTTTAAGTGGACACAAAAATGGTACCAGCTCCGGCCCGGTGTAGTAGCGGCCGCATTGCCTCTGGAACAGTTTCATCATTTATGACTCAATCGTTTCATTAACTGACACCTGAGTGGGAAAGTCAAAGCTTGGGTTACGCCTCGTTTCCCGGTCTCGACTCCCTCACATCAACTACATAATTCAATGAACTAAAGTGGGAATGGGGAATTTGTCGTAACCGTAAAAAGCACTGGGCTCTATGTGTTGGCTTGAATATCTAATTGTGAAACTGACTGGTTGAAAACTATTGAAAAGGCGAGCGGACAGAGGGGCAGAGGAGACTGGAGACAGAACTTGTGGGAGTCGGATTCGGATTCGGATTCGGGTACTTGGTTATTATTAGATGTCCATAGACTACAGACTGAGTACGCACGGTGAGTAGGCAGAGACGCAATTATATCTGTAGTGAGGCATAATAACTGATATCTCCTTGAGACTTTTGGGGACGGTATAATTACCTGAATCATGATTCCTATATACATAATATTATGCTGTATGTGACTGCGGCACTGCACTGGGATCTAGGATGTAGGTTATATCTAAAACTGTACTATACCGTAAAGGGAGAAAATTTCGTACATTCACTTTGAATTGACTCCAGTGTATGTAAATCCTTTAAAGACGAATTATCATCAGTTCCATGATTCCTTTATCAAAATTACATTTCATCGTCATTTCCAGTAACTAGTCCTGTCACTTTCCTCTCTCTCTTCACTAAATAAATCTCGTGTTCTGCCTATCAGACCAGCTAAGCTAAAGCGAAGCCAAGAAGTTGACGTTCACTAAACGTATGTCCTCAATTAAATGACATATAGGTACCGTATTTCTTCTAATACCGCCCGAGTCTCTTTTAACTCTCGGATCCCTAATAACTCCTGGCGTCTTAAGCATTGAATTAAACGAAGAGCCTTTGCTGTTTTTTTTACTCCGATTTCTAATTACTCCCGGGTCTAAAGCAAAGTTTGACGTAGCTCCACTCGGCGGGGAGTTGTTAGAAAAAATACGGTACCTACGTACGCTACGATTAGGAATACATAGTCAATAGTAGTACATAGTAGTAGTAGCTAACAATATTGAAATACATACGTAAGATGAACTTCAACTGTGAACACTTGATTGAATCGCAAAAGTCATATACTTTTAAATGAAAGAGATAGGAGATAATGGGGAGCTCCATTTAGGATGACACACACAACTAAATCTTAAGTATTTGTCTATTATGAGTGTCATGAATAATTTCTTACAGAGCATGAGACTCACTTTCTCCCAGCTCCATCTTTTAGTGTGTGCATGAGTAAACATTTTAAGATTGAACTCACTTCTCACAAAATTCCTTTCCCACTATGTATAATCTTTCCCCACTTATATATAATGGTCACCAGTAAAAGCCACACGGTACCAATTTACCAACCACCAGTCGCCAGGAGACACGGTAGATACATATGGATACAGGAAGTAAGTAGGACTGGGATTGTGTGTAGGCGCTGCTCCCACTTCGTCTACCTATAGCACCTTTTACGTTCAGATTGCAATTCTCGTTTTCACAATCCGAATCCATGTGTACATATGTGACGTATGTGAGATCTTTGTTTCTTCTATAGGATTCCTTGGATAAAGTGCAGAGCAGCAGGGGAAAGTAGAATTTTCTTCATGTTTTTTTTGGAGGCTCTCAATGCCAAGAATAGACTTGTTCCCATGACTGATTTAGGTAAATAAAGGAAGTTCTGAACCTTCATAATATTTGCACTGCTATTTGCCACCTTTTACGTAGGGGTACCTAGTTCAAAGTTCAAATGATGTGTGGTTGCGTGGGAATAGTTATAAAAAGTTAATATTATGCAGCACATATAGATCACACTTTTAGACGCAGGAGACCCATGATATTTGTTTATCATGTGGTCCTATCTCAAATATTTATCGAATCTCAAATGCTTGAAGTTTGAATGCGTTTCTTATTCGGGAAATATGAAATTAAACTTTCTAAATTTAATTTTCTTTTTTTGCAGTTTAATTCTAAAATTGTATTTTAGGAATATTTTACAGTTCAAATTAAAACCATTACCATTATTGCAAATTCTAAAATATGTAATCTGCAAATTCTGACAATATGTCCAACAATCGAGCATTTTTAAGGGAGTGTATTCATTAGAATAAATATTTTAATTGAAATCAACCAAAAATAGTTTGATCAAAATCAGATATTTTCCTCCATCTAGATAATAAAGTATTTTCTTACAAATTGAAAGCACTTATTTAAGTTAGTACAGTTGTGCCAGTTCATATGCTAACTAACGATAAGAATTGCTATACGCAATTGGAACTTTTCCTACTACATATTTCCCCATATCGAGTATTTCGAAGAAGAAAATCTTTTAAAAATGATGAGAAATGATGTAATATCAATGAGTGGAGGTGGAGGTGGAGAGGAAATGGTAATCCTAAACACATGTCGTTGTGAGGATAAGAGTTGGTAAACTAATTTGGATGCAAGTAATTAAGCTCTCCCTCCACGTGGAGAGTGGAGAGGTCCCCCTCACGTTTATTTTGATGCAGTCAACTCTCGTGAACCTATAATGTATACACTTATTGGTTGTAGGAGGGAGCAACTCAAAACTTCTCAAAGGTCTAAATTTTACGTTTCTTCAATAATCTCCATCTTCCCATCTTGAACCAATTTTAAGACTCAAAGAAATCCTATCTTTGAAATCATTGCTCAATTAATGTTAATTACTCACCAAACGCAGATGGTACTTTGGGCTCCGTCTGGAAAATTGATATCATTCCAAATTCATTCCTAGACTTCTTGAACAGTCCCAGTCCCACTCCCATAGTGCCATATATTCAACGGAAGCAAACTGCCAACTCAATGATTTGAGAAATAATTACGAGACAAACTACGCACCTACTAAAATAGTAGGAAGTAAAACCTCATCTATGTATATACGGTATACTCAGAATTCCTCATGAAATATATATATATAATAATTATAAATCAACCATTTTCCTTTCAAGCAGGAGGGGGGGGGGGGGACAAATCGATTTAAATTATAAAAATCAACGGATATCTTGGTTGCTTACGAATGGCATGGCTATGGCTAATGAATAAATTGTTCCAAGGACGAGCTCGACGACTAAACAACATTTCTGAGAATGGAATTACATTGACAATATTTAAAGTTAATCTGTCATTCCCTTCACGTGTGTCAACTGTGAGGTTATAAATACAAATAAAATGTCAACAACCAGCTATATGAGACACACTAGTTGAAGCAAAAGTAAAATAATTAATTAAGACAATAGTCAAGTATACTTCTTGTAAGTGGGTGCTCGTAAGGTGACACGCTGCGAAACAGGCAGTTACAGATAAAGCCAGGGGACATTAAAGTATAGAATATCATGAGAGATCCATACATTACAAGTCTCATTTCCAAGTCCTTAGTCATCATCATATGCTTGAGTTATTAATTATTAGTGTATCAATAAATTTATATGTTACCAAACATTCAGTACGTCTCGAGTATTTATGACTCTGCATTCAGCTGAGCAAATTTATTTAGACAGTTCAAAATCTAGGTAGGTACTTTGACTCGGACTCATACCCTCATAACTCGGTAAGTTGATCACGAAAAGAAAACGACCTACGAAACTAATTACTGTGTGATAAGACATTTAATTTAAGTTTTTATCAACCATGAACAGGGCCGGACGCCGGACGAAGGAAATGATTTTAGGTAGCAATTTGTTTTCATACAAAAACCACCACCGTTTTGGGGTTTCTATTCAAGATTATTTTTGGTAAACTAATATATTGTATTTATATGTTTTAGAGAAATGCAAAATTTTGTATTTACTTGTTTCTGAAAATTGCAAAATACTCTATTTACATGTTTTTTGAAAAGTGTTAAATGTTTTAATTGCATGATTTTGAAAAGGGCAAAAAAATTTATTTGCATGTTTTTGAAATGTGCAAAATGTTCCATTTACTTTTTTTTGGAAAAGGAGGCAGCGGTGGCTGCCTGCGCTAGCCACATTATCCGGCCCTGACCAAAAAACACTTACACACAAAAGAATGTAAAAATTTCGTAACATGATTCTGAAAAAAATTCTCAATCGCAATAGATAACACATCGTGATTCGTGATGAAATTACTTTTACTAGTAAATAATTACCTCGTCAAAAGTAACGTTTGATCGTGGGTATGTGCAAAAATTTTCTAGCTACATAGACTTTTCCAATATTGATATATAGATGTACTAATGCGATTAAAAAAATATTTTCCTTGTGTCAATTTGTTAAACATAAAAAATTGGCTGGGAGATAGAGTGAGTCCCCATTAAATGTTGAGTGTGATGGTATATTTTATTTCTTGGAAATTTTGTAATAATTACGAACAGGAACTTGCTGACCAAAGTGTAACCTTGAATTTTATTAGCTGTTTTACTGTAGACTAAAGGGTACTTGTATAGACTACTCTTTCAAAAGGCTGAGTGTGTTCGATTTATTACTAAACATCCCTGAAATGAAAGGTAGTAAGGGGGATTATATAAAATTATATAATTCAATACTAAAAAGCTACATGGGCAATAAATGTCCATTCACCAGGACAATATTTGTTGCATTTTCAATTTCCCTCGGGGAGAGCTACACAAATGTTGAGTCAATAATAAGCTGAAGCTGAGCAAACATCAGATTCAGAGAAATTGAAAATGGATGGATGGTAAAAGAAAAAACGTGGAGTGCTTATGTTCCAAATATTTCCTGTTCATAGAATATACTATACCTACAAGAAGCGTGCTAGTTGTAATTGAATTGCATCTATAATGTGCTTAAGTAAGTGAAAAAAAAATTCCATATTATGTTTTTTGTTGAGCAGAATCAGCAATTAGCCCAGAACACTTGGCAACACACGTACCGTAAACATTCAAATAGAATCCCTGTAGCATTTTTGCACGTAATATAAGCTTACCTTCATTTTATTAATTGCGAGGTGTTTACTGTTTAGCTTACATCTTGAAAATTCACGTACTAACGCCGGTGGAAATTATTTTTTAAATTTTGTTCAAAAAACAATAGTTTTGTTATCTCAACTGTTATGACGTCAATAATGTATAAATATAGCCACAAATTTATATAGAATTGGCAATTGGTAAATTCTAAATATGTAGTTTCCAATATAGATTCACATCGACTATAAATATAATATAGGTATTATTATAATCAGACCCAGAATGGTATGTAACGTGCTCTGTTGAATATATCCTATATGGACTATATGAACCTCTATAACGTCTCATAAAAAAGTTTCTGAAATCAGTTCTACTGTTCGACATTATTCCAAATAGAGGATTGAGGGGAGAAGACAAGGAGATCCGTTTGAGCTTCCAGCTGATCAAAAGAGTGTAAGAAACGTTTGAATTGCGTGGGTAGATAATTATTCTCATTATTACACATGGAAGAATCCAACAGCTGCACCACCGAGCCATGTCCCGGGTACTACAGACGACGGGACGACCGACTATATAGTAATGACTGCTCCCGGCTCCCGGCTCAAAGGAAGTGCAGAGTCAGATTGAACCACAAACCAAAGATATCCAAACAAGTCGCCTAGCCTTGCCTAGCCTTTTTTTCCCCAAAATACTTGGAGCCTACCTTAGCCTAACCTTTTTTTAACAAAGTACTTGATGCCTACCTTAGACTAGCCTTTTTTTAGCAAACTTTTTGGAGCCTACCTAAGCCTAGCCTTTTTTTAGCAAACTTTTTGGAGCCTACCTAAGCCTAGCCTTTTTTTAGCAAACTTTTTGGAGCCTACCTTAGCCTAGCCTTTTTAAGCAAATTATTTGGAGCCTACCTTAGTCTACCTATTTTATTACCAGCCCTGCCTTAGCCTACATTTTTTTTCACATTTTGCCTGAGCCTATAAAAGCCTTTTTTATTAGACACTCCATTGAGGCATTTCACTTTGCCACTTCCTTTTCCATCGTCTTCAACAATTTTAAAGTTAGTAGTCAATTCTTGAGGCATAATTATTTTTTTGAGTGCCATTGGAGCAGGTAGTGCTCAACTTTGTTTTAATTTAACTTAGCTAAAATACTTAACTAGCATTGTAATCAGTTTGTGTAGCAAAGCACTGAAGCAACTGAAACTAAAAATCGTCACATCGTACTTAACTAATCGTGTAAATGTGTAATGTGCTCTCCGTAGTCTGTAGTCATGCGTTACTTGCAGACTAATAAATACAGCAAAGAATGAACACACACTAATTCAACAAGCATATACGTTCACATTGTAAATTTGTCGTTTCAGTTAATGAGAATTAAACTTTGCGCGTTACCAAAACCTCACAATGCTTCAACCAACCAGCATGAAGTTTTAACCACTATCAGTTTTACTACTAGTAATAGTATGGATTATATGTATATAATATGTGTAGATATGCAGCACTTTAGACGACTTTAATACTTTCATTTGGCTCTATGGTGCCTGATGTTTCATATTCATGTCCCTAAAAATTAAAAAAAAGGCTCAGAATCAGCCTTCCTTAAAGGCTGCGTTGGAGCAGACGCCTTGCCTAGCATAGCCTCTTTTTTTGTTAAAAATGTCAATCCTACCTAGCCTAGCTTTTTTTGTTGTTAAAATTATCAACCTTGCCTAGCCTAGCCTATTTTGTTGTTAAAAATATCAACCCTGCCTAGCCTAGCCTTTTTTTTGCTAAAATAGTCGAGCCTGCCTAGCCTTATGCCTTTTTAAGGGCCTTTTTAAAGGCAAGGCGGCGATCATTGCCAATGATCGCCGCCTTGCCTTTAAAAAGGCCCTTAAAAAGGCATAAGGCTAGGCAGGCTCGACTATTTTAGCAAAAAAAAAGGCTAGGCTAGGCAGGGTTGATATTTTTAACAACAAAAAAGGCTAGGCTAGGCAAGGTTGATAATTTTAACAACAAAAAAGGCTAGGCTAGGCAGGGTTGATATTTTTAACAACAAAAAAGGCTAGGCTAGGCAAGGTTGATAATTTTAACAAAAAAAGAGGCTAGGCTAGGCAAGGCGTCTGATCCAAGGCAGCCTTTAAGGAAGGCTGATTCTAAGCCTTTTTTTTAATTTTTAGGGACATGAATATGAAACATCAGGCACCATAGAGCCAAATGAAAGTATTAAAGTCGTCTAAAGTACTGCATATTAACACATATTATATACATATAATCCATACTATTACTAGTAAATAGTAGTAAAACTGGTAGTGCTTAAAACTTCATGCTGATTGGTTGAAGCATTGTGAGGTTTTGGTAACGCGCAAAGTTTAATTCTCATTAACTGAAACGACTTTACAATGTGAACGTATATGCTTGTTGAATTAGTGTGTTCATTCTTTGCTGTATTTATTAGTCTGCAAGTAACGCATGACTACAGACTACGGAGAGCACATTACACGATTAGTTAAGTACGATGTGACGATTTTTAGTTTCAGTTGCTTCAGTGCTTTGCTACACAAACTGATTACAATACTAGTTAAGTATTAAAGTTAAATTAAAACAAAGTTGAGCACTACCTGCTCCAATTGCACTCAAAAAAATAATTATACCTAAAGAATTGACTACTAACTTTAAAATTGTTGAAGACGATGGAAAAGGAAGTGGCAAAGTGCAATGCCTCAATGGAGAGTGTCTAATAAAAAAGGCTTTTATAGGCTCAGGCAAAATGTGAAAAAAAAATGTAGGCTAAGGCAGGGCTGGTAATAAAATAGGTAGACTAAGTTAGGCTCCAAATAATTTGCTTAAAAAGGCTAGGCTAAGGTAGGCTCAAAAAGTTTGCTAAAAAAAGGCTAGGCTAAGGTAGGCACCAAAAAGTTTGCTAAAAAAAAGGCTAGGCTAAGGTAGGCTCCAAAAAGTTTGCTAAAAAAAGGCTAGTCTGAGGTAGGCATCAAGTACTTTGTTAAAAAAAGGTTAGGCTAAGGTAGGCTCCAAGTATTTTGGGGAAAAAAAGGCTAGGCAAGGCTAGGCGACTTGTTTGGATATCTTTGTACAAACCTATGGATTTAATTCCATGACATATTTATGATCATTTACAAGTTGAATTCAAATCTGTCGAATGATGGGGCAAAACTTAGTCTTGTCATATTCATTACACTTCCTTACACGTTCTAATTCATTGTAATACTCTGCCTGAGTAAAAATTTTATAATTTATGTGTCTGAAGCTGGAAGTGGAGGGTGGTGCTGGAGCTGAAGCTGGAGCTGGAGCTGAAGTTGAAGTTGGAACATTCATGCACACTATGTACACGACACCGACGGCAATTCGAGACAATCTATATACATACACTACACATACAAGTAGGGAAGGGGATTTTGGGGAGATAATTTTTTAGTTTTGCTTATAGCCAATAACAATACCCATACGGGGCAAATTTCCCTTCCCAAAGGATCAATTGAGCTGGCACTATACTGCTGCTGCTGCTATGCTAGATGAACGAGATGAAGATCGTAGCGAAATAAGGCAGGAGATATTTAAACTCCTATTGTGCAGAATACATACATCAAGAATAACATTAGCATTATGTCTACCTATTTTTAATCGTATCCTAATAAGTCTTGAACGAAAGTCTGCACAGGCAGTATTTATAGAGTCTGAATTAAAATCAGTTCATTTTCTTAACACCCAATAATCCAAGGTTTACTAATTCCAGTATATTTACTACTACACCGGTATGCATGCTAAGCTGGAGCTGGGGCTCCCTCCTCGCCTACAGTTTCTCGTCCCTTAGATTTTACATGCAAATTTAAAACTCACTATGTCATACGCGTAGGAGTGTAGATACTCGTGAGTCGAGGCATTTTTCCTATAGCTCCCCATTAGGTCTCTTCACTGTAGTATTTAAGGTCCGGTTCCTTGTACTAGCACTGGCACCGGCTCTGATGCTGATGCTGGATACTGGATACTGGTTTGGCTCGGATTAAATAGACAATTTCGATCCGTAGCATAAACCCGAAGGAAGTCTCTCGTAGTCAGTTGTAAATTTTCCACATGAATTATAGGATACTCCCTGATTCTCCGATTATGATAGATAGTGATGTACAAAACCAAGTCAATGTATATTTGCAGGACATGGGTACTTACCTACTGCATGTATAGGCCCTGTGTCCTGTCTGATATACGGGTATTTCGAGTGGAGTGGAGTGTGATGAAGAACAAGAGTGGAAAGAAAAGTACCTACCGTATTTCCTGTAATAGTAGACTATTCAAATTCCAACCTCCCAGCCCCGTCCGCTATTACAGGCCACAGTCTACTGCCATATATTAGTGTGTTAAATCGACGCGTCCACTACTCAAACTCGAGCCTACCAGACCCGTCCACTATTACAGACCCGTCTATTATTACAGGAAATACGGTACCTATACATATACACTGTATCTCTCTCTCGATGTACATACAATCCACTTCCAGGACTCCCCTTTCCTTGCCCCTTTAATATACGTGGTAGATTGCTCAAAATTGAGCTGTCAAGCCGTATTTCATTTACGACAATATTAAATCCTTTTTACTCCTACACTCATTATTTCATTGCCTCCTTTATTATTATAGCGGGGGAAGTGCCTATATACCTATACTATATAATAAAATCCTATTACCAATACTAATGCTTCTATTATATTATATTGCATAACACGAAACAAACTCATATCACTACCCTCCCAAGATTTACCTCCCTTCTTCATTCTTATGACATGGACACTGGATACTGGAAACTGGAGAGAGTTGCATTCCGTACTGACTGACTGACTGTCTTGCACCGAACTGATACAATTTACAACTGTTTGTCCATTTCCAGACACAAATATATACAGAAGCAGGGAAAGTTGATACCTACCCATTTAATTAAAAATATATTTCGTTGTTATGTTAAAGCTGAAATACTAGGGAAATCCGTTAAGCCCTCTTAATGAGCTTTTCCACATAGCTTCCATCTTACGACTACGATTAGTAGTGTACCTGTTTCTCCCTGGGAAGAGTTGGAAATTCAAATCCCACATTCGAATTGAAATTCGTATTAGAAGGAAGGAATGACGGAAGGGAACTACTCAAACTCTCACTCAATTCCATGGATGAATGTATACAAAGTGAATAATACTCACTCAGAATTGAGGATACCTTCCTACAGTTTCAAATTGTATTTTTTAAAGAACCCAAAATTTATATATGTATACCTATACCTAGGTACATTTGTTTTTACAATTATACTATATCCTATACTATTATATGCCTCCTCATTTTCCTCCCCCATTCAAACCGTAAAGTAACATGTTATATGTTATATTTTTTGGTAGGGCATAATAAAATGAAAGCTCACTCTATCTTTATACATACTCTCATGGCATTAAAAGTTCATTGCTCAGGCTGTAAAACTAAACGATTGAGAGTTATATATGCTGAGCTGACTTTGAGACGGGTGTCTTGAGAGAGAGAGAGTTGAAGAGTGCAAGAAGAGTGGTGATTGTGAAAAATAGGGAATTTTGCACAAGTTCTAAAATCCGTGCATGTCGTGGTCGTGACAAAAGTAGTAATGTGTTTAATGAACTTGCTTTTTTGATTCCAACTCTCAAACCTGTTGCGAATTCCAATTTTTGCCCAAGGAAGAAAAAAACCTTCAAGGAAAGGTGAAGGGGGAGACACACACAATTATTCAATTGGCGGAGTCTTCCACCATACTCATCGTCAGCACTATACTCACTACTGACAGTCAGAGGAGCGTATGGGCTGGAGGTATGGAATATGGAATTCTTATTGTAGTCGTGGAAAACTTTGATATTTCTTGTTGACTCACTTATGGTGACTCAAGGAAGCATAATTCCTACTAAACTTTTCATTTCTAATAACTGTCACCGTCAGCGTTAGCAGCAGTGACTCGTCATGACTTTCCACAGGACTAGTGAACTAGAGAAATTTAAGTTGACAGAGTAATAAAACAAATAAAACATTTTTGTACAAATTATAGTAACGAATGAGTAATGATGTTTTTTTAAACGTCTGTTTTTTCCCATTTAATACTGATGTAGTACAGTATAAAATTACAGGTAGGTATATAGATGTTTTATTTAATCAATTCTAAGTATTAGGTTTTCACTTTCACTGGAATTTCCACAAATCCCTTATGACTGGTACTGGTAGTCCTCCGCCCCTTCATACATACTTTGATACATATTGAAAAATAATTTATTCTAACGTAAGTAACAAAGCTTTTGTTTTCTCCATACTGTTTCTATAAAACAAATTATTATTTTCATATATCATCTTTCATAAAATGTCCACAGCATTTATTTTTTTGTTTACTAGTCCCCGCCCCTCTTTGAGAATAAATTGGCATTAATATACAGTTAAACTAGGAACAGAAGTTTCATGAATTTATAATATAATTAAAAACATCCGTATAGAGATATAGAGTGTAGATGCTCGCATTCACGAGGAAATCTACTGTGGCGGAAGTCAGTAAATTTTCATGTCCCACTCCTGCTGCTATGAACAGATATCCATCCAAGGACCATTACACTGTTTTTGTTTCCATTCTAAAACCTGAGAGTGCGTCCGCCTCAAGCCCATAAAATTTTTCTTGCACTCTGTCAAGTCAACTCGTGCTACACCTACACTCCGAGCCCAACTAACCAAACAAGCCAAGGAACGTAATGAATAGCCAACGAGTAGTAAAAGTAAAAGTAAAAGTGGAAGTGAAAATAGAAATTCGCGCCTGGTGAGAGTCAAGTGTAACGTGTAACGTCTTTCGTCTTTCGTCCGGCTCCGGGAGATAATCATATAAGAAAATATATAGGGAGTAAGTAGGGAGGGAGGGAAAATAAAAATACATATAGTTGAATGACATAATAGTCATTAAACCTTAACTAAAAGTAAATAAAGGGAAGAATGAAGTAATGGAGCAGAGTACAAAGTTGTGCAGCTGGGAGCGACATTTCCCAGTTATTATCCCTGTATGTATCGTACAGCGAATGGGCAAATTCGAGAGAGTCAAGGGGCGTCGTTAGAACTGGGGATATTTCTTGGGAATAAACTTTGTATTTTAAATAACTTTAAATGCTACAAAAACTACATCCCTGCTGGATGTTTACAGTACACATTCTATTTATTTCCCTGTCTGAAAATGAAGTCCACACCCGGACCCGGACCCGGGTAAAAAATATAACTCGCACAGAGAGCAGAAACATAAAAAGTTTTGTTTGCATCGTGGGAGATTGATTGCAAAATTGAGTTGGTATTGTTCACCATTATAAAATTATAATTGAAATGCGATGGCGATGGGTTTTTGTGTGTGTGCGTGTATACGTACTATGTTGTGTCTGGGTCTAGTGTGCTCCTATTTCTAGGACGGTCCATCCTATATACATGTACAAACGTGAGCAAAAGTGGTTTAATTTGTCCCTTTTAATTCGTCCACTGAGCTCCATTGAGAATTTAAAGACAACGCAACGGCGAGATAACCAATAACGTCCCTCGTTTATTGTGGGTGATAACATGAAATAATGATCCAGTCCTCTCTTTTTACTTTCACTCTCTCTATCTTCCGACTCCACTCTATCATCCGCACACACACGCACATATAGAGACATCCACGAAATTCATCAAATAAAACTAATTAAATCAATAAACTTTTCTGCTCCATATAATGTAATCCACAAATTTCTTTGTGTTTCAAATTGAATTTCAATGCGTTCACTCCCAATACTATAGAGGCATACTGCGCACATAACTGTATAAAATTACACAAAGCAAACACTCTTTTGAAAAACAGACAGGGAGTCGAGAAGAAGAAGAAGAATTAAATAAATAATTTTAAGGGGACTGGAAATAATGTAAATATTATCTATTCACTGAGAACTGGGAGCTATCAAATTCGGAATCGAAGTCGAATTAGGGAGGACAATGCAATGATAACAATTCCAAATGTATCAACTTTACAGCGTCAATATGTTTTTGCACAGAATGAGTCCGTGCCAAAAGTTTTTATACTCACTCCCATTTATCTCCTTGTATATAGTGCTCTGAGGAGAGATAATTCTTTTATGCACTCTGAATTCGTTCAACATTGATGGATGATCAGGGATCAGGAATGATACCACGAGTGACAGGTTTCACTCTTGGTATTTTAATGCATGCGACGGATATGGTTGTCTATGTAGCGGAAGGTAATAATTATAATGTTCTGTGCATATTTATGTAGCATCCTATTAAGGAAAGGAGCTCACGTACTGCACACAAACAGTATTACAAGTTTAGTTTCCTTTCTTTCCTCATCCTCGGAACTTGGGAGTTTTTAATGGGAGGGAATCACGCACACATATCTACGGTAGAGCCCCATATTCTCTCCATCTCTTTCATTGTCTATGTAATTCTATCAATAATATCAACTCCACACTATCTACAGTCCTCGTAATCACATTGACATAAAGCTCTTTCTCATTACTCTTGTTCTCCATTCAAATTTCGCTTCCGCCTTCATGGACCTTAATTAATTTGAGGTGAGTGATGATAGGAAGGTGGATATTACAATTCAAAATTACAATATTATACTGGATGGACATGAAATCCAAAATTTTTTTTTAGCAATCTCTTGTGAATTAAAGAAAAATTGTCATAATAATTAAATTTGAAAAGGGCTATAACTTGGCCAACCATAATAATCACCAGTACAGGGGACCAGGGCCGGAAAATGCGGCCAGCGAAGGCAGCCCCCGCTGCCTGAATTTTCAAAACACATGTAAACGAAACATTTTGCAGTTTTCAAAAATATGTAAAAAGAAAATTTTGATTTTTCAAAAACATGCAATTAAATTATTTTACACATTTCAAAAAGATGCAAATAAAAAAATTTAACACTTTTCTCAAAACATGTAAATAGAACATTTTGCCCTTTTCTGAATTAAGTAAAAAAAACATTTTACACTTTTCTAAAAACATGTAAATACAACATTTTGCTGTACCAAATAAAAGCATCAATAAAATCAAAATGGTGGTTTTTGTATGGAAATAAATTGCTGCCTAAAAGCAATTCCTTCGTCCGGCCCTGCAGGAGACATAGGGAAGATGTTTGCAATGTTTGCATCATCACGTGGAGCATATAAAACCCCACGCAAGTATTGATGTTTATATATGTGAGTGAAAAATCGGCAAAAATGTAGTTAGTACGCGGGTCTGTCTGAGTTAGGAGGTCTGTCTTGCGAGGACCCATGATAAAATTCTAACGTAAGTAGTTTGGGGCACCGTACGACGAGCTTTTAAGTGTCCAAAACTTTGACAAAAAAATGTCAAGTAATGTTTTACCAAATAGCTAATCTGGACCGATATCCGTATGTAATATATAGTTAGCCTAACGCACAAGTATAGTTAAAAAATACGTTAAAACAATTATAAGCTTGGTTAATCATACCCACTACTGATAGTCCACCTTTTACCTATAGCTACTCACTGCGTAGTATTATTTAGTTGGATTTTCTATTTGAGTTCAGGATATAGCAACTTCGTTGGAAGTTCCAGTATACCACCAGCCCCATACTGATAGCACTGTCAATGTCATTACGTATTTAGTCAAGGATGTGTGAGTTGAGTATGGTGTACTTTTCTGGAGTAAGTTAAGCTGGAGCGCGGGCATACGTGGTATAGTGAAATGAATAGAAACTAAGAAAGGAAATCAATTGTAATTTAGGCTTGGATTGAATTTGTAAAGGAACAATGATTCCTCACTATATGGCTGTTGCCATCAAATCAGTCAAGAAAATTAGCAATGGTTGTTCTCCCGTCTCGCGTCCCCATTGAAGATTGACAGGGGGAGACGGTGACAAATGACATTTCTGGAAAAATTACTTCTGTTCCGCTCGCGTAGTCTCGTCGTCGTCGTCGTGCCAGGACCAGGACATATGGGCCAGGACCATACTATCAACTGCTACCAATATCAATCGCACTCAAGATATGTTGTAGGTAATTATCGAAACCGAAAAAGGGGGAAAGAAACTGGAAAGCAATGCCTCCCACTACTCCAACAATGACACACTGACTTTTGAAACCCACCACCAATACATCCTGAATAATGAATTACATCCTCGGATAATTGAGTATCCCCCCTCCTACTCCTACTCCTACTCCTACTCCTACTCCTCCACCACCCCCTCTTCACCATGCAATCCATCTGAAATCTGGAAGTTTCGAAAAAAAAACTGCAACGAGACAAGTTTCACGGGAGAGAGAAAGAGAGACATTTTCTCATGTCTTAAACACTGTATCTGTACTTACACAGCTGATTGCTGATGTTACAGACATGTTGATTAAATTTAATTATACATCTGCATCTACAACTAGTCATGAGAAAGTCTTGCAATAGAAAGTAGAAAGTAGACATTCAAATCCAACTCTTTACAGACCAAGATTCCTACGTCCTACACCCACCGGCACTCTCTACACATATATAAAGCAAAATATGTAAATATATCTTACAACTACATAACGGAAGTTGCTCTTTGAGGCTATGAAATGAAACTGAGCTGAAACTGAAAAATATCTATGTACGCACGTACGTGCGGAGGAACTCATGTTACGACATTAGATTCTTATTTACTATAAGTTGAAGTTGTCTTGTTAGTAGTTTGTACTTCTTCAAACTACGTAGATGTACTACGTAGACTCGTTTCGATTTAGAGCTCCTGTAGTTCCCCGTCCCGAATTTGACGGAAACTTAAGCAGAGTAAAGGAGGAGAGAGTAAGAATTCATTCAGTACATATTTGTAGTGTTGTATATAGCTACGAATAGACACCAGACAGGCAGACTGAGACAGAAAATGTGAGAATAAACAGATACATGTATTTCTTTTTTGTTTGTTCCTATTTTACTTTTCCTCGTTGCCAATCAAGACTTGAGAGAGAGAGAGTTTAGAATCCAGACCAGCAGGGCACCAAAACCAAAGAAGAACTGGAGAATAGATAGGTAAAACAATCGTCTCGCTAGACTCTTCCCTTTTACATAACATTCATGGGCGTTCAAACAACAAAATCCGAAATACTAATGCAAATAGGAATATATAGTTAAGCTACTATCAGTATGAGTTGTAGCCATGCTATATGTTGAACACTTGGAAAAATTTTCTCTGTTCTTTTTCTTCTTCTTTTCCTGTTAGCAATGACGTCCGTGTCAGAGCTAGTTTGCCGGCACACATTTGAAGTTCCGAAAATAGGAAGATAGTATTTCACATAAAAAAACGAATAAGAGAAAGTCAATTATCTATTTCAGAGAAGAAGAAGAAGAAAAAAAAAGGCTGGCGCTGTTTCTGTTGCCATTCCTGTTCCCGCTCCCGCTCCCGTTCCCATTCCCCCGATTCCTGTTGTTCTGTATTTCATAGATAAGGCAGTCTATTTTTATTTATTTTTATGATTATTAGATTATGACTCAAACAACACTTCCATAATTACATTATTTATAGGAGAAGGTAATACTCCTCTCAGAATGTCGAGTCTAATCTCGTCCAGTTCCAAGTCCTATAATCCCATAGTGTGTAGCAAGTTAGAAAAACTCGCACGAAAAAAAAGATTACCTAGGATTTAATTTAATTTACGTAATAACAACTGCACTACAAAACTACGTACTCCAGAGAGCTCACTTTCACTCTCTCATTGTCATCGAATATTTCTACTAAAGCAAAGCAAAGGAAGCTTAGATTATATTATTATGTAGCTTACATATACATGGAGTTTATTTTTTCTAATCCGCTCCGCTCACTAAACTTTGTTTTTAGTGCACATCTTCCTATGCGGGGGTTATAGGCATTTATTTCTATTGAAGTATATTCGATTAGGCATTATACATAGTTATATTATTTCCCCTTCATCCTCAAGCAGTTCAAGTAGTCTTAGAAGTTACTTAGGATTATTCTATTTTCCCCATTTATAAGCTAAAGGCTAATTGAAACTTTTGAAGATTTCCAACTCTGTCAAGCACATAAAAAGGGACGTTCAACTCCACTTCAGCGGGGCTATGTTACAATAATCTTCCGAATTTCCAAGCACACTTTGAAAATGTGCAATGCTATATAGCCATTCGAAAGGGAAATTATGATGAAAATACGTCTGGTGTATGTTGGGTTATATCATGGCTCGTGACTTGGATATTTAACAGCTGTGAAATTTTATAAGTATATATACAAGTAAAGCAGCGGCCCGGCCCGTCCTACGGTAACTGCTTCTACAGTGCGTAAACAATTTATTAAATCTGACTTCTTCCCACAGCACCATTACAAATGACATGTGCTAAATAAACAAATTGTGCATATAGTACGCTATACATTCTTCATTCACACATTTTTCTTTACTTTTTTTCCGAAGCCGAAGCAAGTTCCATGAATTGTTTACGTTTCCAATTTTGAATCCGGAGAACCACCGGAAACTGAAAACCCAAGAAAATGAAACGTCTTTATAATTTTATTATTATGACGATAATTTATGAACAACAAGCAAACCTTAATTCGTACAACGAAAATGGTAGTCAATCGTATAGTTGAACAGCATAGTGTCAATTTTAATAACCTAATTTTGTACTTCATTATTATAGAGAAAAGTTTCCTTTTAAAGTGTTTAAACTCACTCATCACGCGACATGTTGTTTGTATTTCTCTGCTCAAAAATAATTCCCCTCTACTCAATTAATTTCTTTCATTATTAATCAAAATTTCTATACTGTATCATGATGCTGAAGCACGTTTTGTAATTTTAATCATCCTACTCCACACTCTACATAATTAAGAGGATCAATACTAGTAGAGAAATTAAGTTCAAGTATTTTTTTAAACTCCCAACATCAAGTTCTCAAGTACGTAATCTGAAGTATCTGAAGCATTCGAGTCAAGTGAGTATAGCTCAAACTTTCTCCAGTAATTTGAGTTGTAACAACATTAGAATTACAATTTGTATTAAATTATTAACTACTACGTTTTATTTTGTACTATATGTATATACTACTATATATCTCTCAATAATATTGCAAAAATCGCTTTTACTCTATAACAATTTCAAGTTTTATAAATCATTTAATCCCTAGACTCTTGTCAGGGAACCTGAGTTCCAGAGAGGAGACTTTATTCTATGGGTAAGTACTTTCTCCATAAACCTTTTTCTTTAAACTTTTCTCATGGCGGCCGCGCAAAGAGCAATTTCCATACACATCCTGCATAAGATAAAGTTTCCGCATACATTTTTAAAAGCATAATGTAGGATGTAGGGTGAAGGGCAAGGGCTACACACGCAATGAATATGACAGTGAACCTGGACCTGTGTCGTAATTCTCGACGTATAACGACGCAATTACTCATGCTCTTTCCTCCCAAGTTCATAGATATGTACTTTCACTGGAAGGGTCGAAAAATTCATGGAATAGAGCCATTCCTCCCTCAACCTCATTATCCTCTTTTTCACTGACTAGTGAGCTACTCTCCTCTAAATATAGTTCCTTATTATTCACTTAAGTATATTTACAGTCATTTTTTCTGACATACTTGGACTCTCTATAATATTTCCCCAAATATCCCAACTTTCATGAAGAATAAAAACCCGTCTAAAAGCTTTTTTGAATTGGAGACATGCTATATAACCTATTAAATTCATTTCCGAATTGTCGACCGCTGCGTGAGGATTTTGAGGTGGGTCATAATTTGATAATACTATACTGTACAAGTGCACAGAGTCGAAACTCTCCGAGGAGGGAAATGTGGGGAAGAAGACTCCTTTCATCTTTTTTTCGTTGATCAGAAATGTAGGAGTGTTCTAGTTAGATTGAGGGATTACTGATAAGTGTGTGATTCTGTTTATTTCACATGTTCTATACGTGCCTTTCACTCTACACATAAGTAAAAGGCACTAGTGACTAGTACATAGTACACACTAATAGGGCCTGGGTTGTAATATTAATGTTAGCTACATAGCTAGGTTATTACACTCTTGATCTGATTGTTTGTTACATTGTGTGGAACAATGCAGAGATATAAAATTGTTTTAGCTTTTGAAGACGTCCAAGTCAAAGAAGAGGACGAGGACAACTACTACTACTCCTGCCTAAGCAATATACGAACGTACTTAAAGAAGATTCTAATTCTCATATCCCATCCCCATACTACAGTACTATACACTAGTGTACACGAGAAAATATTCTATATTTAGACTAGAAAACTATCAGTGGATTCTTCGAAATGTGTTTTTCCGCTCAATAAGTTGTGTGGTTGTTGCACATTGGACCTTTTACATACTACATGGGATACTACCCACCTCTTTTTCTAGTCCCGGTCCCTACCTAAGGAGGAACATACTGTGTCAGTACCACAATAGAGTCAAGATTCGGTTTCGGTTTCGGTTTCGGCTTCGGTTTCGGTTTTGGTGTAGGTTTAGACGTCTAGACAAAGGGAACTGATGAGACAGGATTGCCTCAAATTTCTATTCATCCGGACTCTCTCTCTCTCTCTCTCCCGCTCACGGCTCCATGGTACAATTTTCAGTTACAGTGTAGAGACGAAAAGAGACTGATCGTGAGCTCAATTCCTCTCCAATCTCCAACCGTGCCCTCAGTCCATGCCCCAAAACAAGCAAGACAGAGACACACTACACCAGCACGGTACTTCCAAACTCCAGGATTCGGAGCTGGTTGCATCTTTATTACAAAATTCTAATATTACTGTCGAATGTTACAATCTTCCCAATTTCCGATGCAGCCCATGAATAAACCAAAGGTAGGTAAGTAGATGTTTAAGCAGAGGAGCATTCCAAGTCAACACTGGCAATTTCAAAAAAACAAGTTTCAAGGACACATGTACTACACTAGAGGCGAGAGAGAGAGAGAGAGTCACTGAATAATTTTTAAACCACGTAAAACCTACGTAGAAAATTAGAGATACTCTAAAGTACAATTTCATTTTCAATTTCTTGCAGCTGGAGATTCTGGATTCTGGATTCTGTATCTAAATTCTCTATTTTCCACTTTGTGCTCCGACTCCAGGATGTTTTATTTTGTTTGCATCAGCAGAATCTTCTGATCTGAAGACTAAACTTTTGAAGGCGAGAGGTCCATGCATTTCGATGTAGCCTTCCTATATTGACATAATATGGAAGACAAGTTTAGATTTGAAATACGAGAATTTAACATTCCTCTCTCTCCTCCGGACTGGCTTTCGCTGATTTTGTAAATAGTCAAAATCCGTATATCTCCCAATTTTTGTTGTTTGTCTGCTGGGAAATTGGTTGAAGACTTTGTTTTTGTTGTTGCCTCATAAATTGAATGACTGAGGGGGACAAAAGACAAAGTGTAAATTATCTCCTTGCATTCCTCGAATCATGTAGTTGTAGTTTGGTAGATACAGATATCACAGAGTTGTTCACATAGCAACGGAAACGAGGAGAATAAAGGAATAAAAGAAAATATAGTTCACGTTCACTTTCACTACAGTATGCTTATCACTTATGGCTAAATTAATAGTGTAAACATAAACTTTAAGTTTCACTATATTTAATCCAAGTCCCTTGAAATGTGCAATCGAAAATTCGCCGCTTCCGATATGAGTTCATTTAACCAGTTTTAAATTTCAATTAGAAGTCTATTTTTAAATATAATTATTTTATTTTTGGATAAAAAACTATAAATGTGAATTAAAACTCAGCTAACATTTCAACCAAAATAAAATGGCATGACGAAAGCAATGATCCGTCTCACAGAGGCAACTGGTGGTATAGCGAATGGACAATCGGATGTTAATTATTTATTACCCTTTTTTTGGCGGTAAAGTGAAATCAATCATGCAAATTTATTTAATACAAATCTAAATATAATATCACTAATACCAGTTTTCTTTTTGGTTCATAGATTATTTAAAATAAAATAACCACCAAAATTGACCTTGACGCAATTTTTTCCAAAAGACTTACCGCTCGATGCTCAACATTATAATGAATAGCTACTTGCCCTACCGCAAATTGGCATGCAGTCAAAGTCAAAGAAGCTTATAGACAGAATAATCAACACATTTTGATGCAGTTCAAGTGCCCGCAGATAAAAGTGGAGAGTTGTTTAAAATACAAAATACTTCTGCACAGTTGAAAGGAATGAACCCTAATTCGTTGCCCAGCAACATACAAAACGTTTGCTCGTTTGTATATGTTAATACAATTACAGCAATATCTATATCTACTGCCATACAATTGGTTTAGCAAAAGGAAATTACTTATGGAGTATATGGGCAGTACACAGCATTAAAATGTAGGTACCTACCTACATGCAATTTAATATTTAATTTTTTAATTACGCCTTCAACCACAAAAAAGAAACTAGGATTACCACGAATTTTTATTTCAAATTTCGACACTGTCACTCATGGCTCGCTGAGGCTGAATGTGAGATCGGCTGCTGAATATAGTAGTTAGACCCCCCCTAATCCCACCCCAAGACGGGCAGCATTAACCACCATAAAAGAATTCTGTATTCGCCGCTGGATATGTAGGCGCATATATTTTTACATAATAAAATATATAGAGATCTCCTTATATTACAAAATGGGAACTATACTACAAACCATGTCGATATCATTTGACATGAGGGGAACGCATACGCTCATGGGTGCTACTCTATTTTCTATTGTGATCTGAGCATTCGTAATCTATAGCTTTTTAGATCAAGACCGGGACGAGAGTGTCACGTACATAATTATATATATATATAGGCATGTGCATCTCATACCTCCTCTCCCTTTTACATTGAGTGTCATATTGGCATATTGTTTAAGTTGTAATTAGACATCAAAGCAAAATAGTGGTTTCCACAAAAAGCATAGTTAATGCTCATGGTAAAGCAAGTGTATGTTCCAAGTCCACGTCCTGGAATCCCTCTCCTCGCTCTTTTAGGGGAAAGTATGTTGTGTAGTAAAGTACTACCTAGGGCATACAATGTGTGTACCACCTACTATACATCTGGTGCTGAATACAGGATGAGTGGTGGAAGGGACAAGGACTGTTTCTGGTTCCTGATTGGCCTCATGCCAATGACATGAGACGCTGTGTTGATATGATATATTTTGATCAAGTCATCGCATCGCTCTCATGGACATGCTCCACCGCACTATAAGTAACTACCTCCCACTACAGTATATACATACATGAAGATATCTTTCCAGTGCTGTGTAGATTAATATGATTAACACCAAATATAGATCCTTGGGAAATTGTGGATCTCTCATGGATGTTTTTGATATGTATGTCATTGTTTCACAAGGATTGAGCTTTGAAGACCCAAAATGTTATTTGGAGAGAATCACAGTGTATGTCTAATTGACAAAAGTGATTATTCCAGAGATACACAGACCCCCTTTCTTATAGAATCCATATTATTAATTTTAATTCTAGATTTTATAAAGACGTCCTTGCGTTGCTCAGCTACACTTGGAGTAAAAAAACTTGTGGTGTGCCTTCTCTTTCATATAAGGGTGTGTCGAGAATTATTATTGCAATTTTACCCTCTCTACTTACTTTTTCGAGAATCTTAAAGTCAATTGCGGGCAAGAAATTCAAGGGAGAAGGAAGGGGGTGGCGTTAATACCATTCGGGGGGGGGGGGGCTAATCAATTTTTAAAAACGTGTACCTAAACGTGTACGTAATGTTCAAAATTAATATCTCGCTCACAAAGTCTGTTTACACTGTATATTAAATTGAATTTTCCCCAGTTCAACAATTTAATCATGTGAGCGCAGTCAAGTTATGTAAGATTATTTGTATGTACAGTAATACTCGTTGTTAATTTTCGGTTGTCGGTTCATTAGTCCAGTTTAGACAGAGCTACCGAAAGACCTTCTTTGTCTCGTGTATTGGATTTTCAGTATTTCTTTAAGCCGTTACAGAGCAAATATACTATGTAGATACATTGCTCACTCGGTCAGTCCTCTCAGGTTATTGAAGAAGATAAGTAAATAAGACAAGAGACGGTAATGAATATTTACCTTTGTGTTCACCAAACATATTGCGCAATGCAGGGAACGCGTGCCCTTTCCATCTATGTTAAATGTCTGAGAGAAAAATGCAGTGTAAAAATCCTGTTCATGTGTATTTACTCACTATTTTATTTATGTTGTATGTGACTTCATAATTCTTTATACAACGGCAGTAAGTACAGTTTTACAGATTGCAATTTATCTAATAAATAATACCGCATACAAAACCATGACCCGAGGCAGTGCATTCAGATTGGGCTTCGGATCAAAGTGAAAGTTTTTCTTTGTGCCCAGCAATGTACGACTTTACATTTTATAGCTTTTGACGTTTATCACATTAAATACTCAGACCTTTTTATTATAAAATTATATAAACTGGGAATTTAAAGCTAAATTTTAGGTATGGAATGTTGGATTTTATGTGTAAGTACATATATTATGTACAACAGTCAAATGTTAAATTCGATCCCCGCTGGCTACTAATACTTCAATATCGTTTACACATTTTCCTGTTAACTTTAATTTTTGCATGTATGATATAAACTAAAACCTCTCTAACTACATGCTGTAGACAGATCAAATTAGAAGTGAACATATTTATTTCAGTCTGCTCAGAATTTCAATAGGGGATGTATGTAGTTCTATGCTGGATCTGAGGGCAACAAACGATTGAGGTTTCCAACCTTTGCTTAATTTCCGGTGATGGTTTGAGACAAAGGGGATCACAGAGCAATATAAATTAGGAGAGAGCTCAAGCATCTTCACCTTCCCATATTGCGTGGAATTATCTGACTGATATAGACATGGAGCATAATATATGTAGAATTAGAAATCACCATATGTCACAGACAGTAGACAGCATACTATAGTAGGTACCAACAGGACGGAAAACTGCTGAACTCTCATTGTGATTGTGAGCTTATTTGTAAAACGGCAGACGGCCGACCGCAAAGGTCGCAGTGACATTAACTTTGGTTAACAAAATATATTTCACCAGGCTTTTTTTCTCAAGCTGAACTAGTGATCGGTTTGGTCTGGCCGGGACCGTATAGGTTATGGTCCTAATATGCCCATTTGATCCGGTCGGGTCTGAACACAAAGACTAAAGCTCTTAAACTCTTATTTTATGGCTGCCTTAACAGTAACAGTAGGATGAGGTACCTAGTTTGAATTTTCCGCCAAATCTAAAATGCGATATTTCGAATTCTTTTTTTTTTGTAATTTTATTATTAACCAATAATTTGCACCGCCTCAACGAAATGGGTAACTTCTGTGGGAAAATGGTTCATTTTTAAGTAAACTGTTGTAAAAGAAATTGTTGGATGATCTGCTGGTCTGAAATGGTCTCGTCCGATCCGATAATATTTTGAACCAGACCATATAATTTGGACCAGACCAGTCCAGCCCGTTAGAGATTGTTCATTATAAAATAAATCTAGGTACTGACTGTGTGTCACATACATAAGGTTAGGATTTGGCTCCTGATTGTCCTGACACTGCTAATGCTGGTTTGGTCTTTCCTTTATTCTCCTTAATCTTTTAATAGTGTGCTCTCTCTCTCTGCTTCCGCACATACGTACATGAGTCCGTATCTCGTAAGTAATAATCATCAGGTTGATGGTGAAGATTAAGATGGGCAATAAGCTTGATTATTTAAGCTTGAGTTGTAGCTGGAACACCTTACAAGAAATGTGTAAACGTCGGAAATTCCACAAATCTCAATCTTGGGTGTTAAACACTGTACTTACTTGGGAGGACGGAGAGGGAGATGAGGAGATGTTTCAAGGGATTCTCATTTTCTCTCCTCTCTCTCTCTCTCTCTGCATCTCTTCATCTCATCCCTGACTTAACTTTGAACAGTCAGCAGACAGTGCCTTGCTCTGGACTGTACTGTGTGTTGAAAGTACATTTATATATAGTTTGGTGAGAATTGCTTTCTCACGCCAACACCCGCACTCAGTTCCAGCTTCAGCTTTTAGCACTCGTGCGAAATTGTATGCACTCCGTGTACAGACCGAGACGGTCTCGTCGCAGTCTTCGTCTTCGGAGGGAGGGGGGGAGAGGAGGAGGAGGAGGATGAGCAGAACGAGAGTGAGGCAAGATTAAACGCGATACTTACTTAAGATGTGCGTCTATGAGCCTCCTTATCTGGTCGGGATGTAAGAGCTGAACTGTGTTCAAATCGTGTAAACCTGTGGTCCAAGTCTATTTTCATGAGGTGCTCAAATCCTCCCCGAGACTCTACTTCTTCCCATGGTAATCTCCATAAAAGTCAATTTGAAAGCACAGAGGAAAGTTTTAATAGTTGGGCTGTAAACGGGAGCGACTTTAGGGAAAAGAGCATAAATCGACCCGCTTTCTTTCTAATGGAGACCGTCTGTTTCAATGTTTTACTTTAGTTTCTATCACTGCCAACCTCCCAACCCGTCCCATGTCCTATGTACTATATGCTTATTACTCCTCTCGCACACTCAGGGCCGGATAATGCGACCAGCGCAGGCAGCCCCCACTGACTGAATTTTAAAAAAAAACATGTAAATGGAACATTTTGAATTTTTCAAAAATATTTAAATAGACTATTTTGACTTTTCAAAAACATACCAAATAAATATTTTTGTACATTTCAAAAACATGGAAATAAAATATTTTCCACTTTTCTCAAACCATGTAAATAGATCATTTTGTACTTTTCTAAATCAAGTAAAACGAACATTTTGCCCTTTTCTAAAACATGTAAATACAACATTTTGCTTTACCAAAGAAAACCACCAATAAAATCAAAATTTTGATTTTTGTATGGAAACAAATTGCTGCCTAAAAGCAATTCCTTCGTCCGGCCCCGTGCACACTCCCCTCCCTCACAATTGGTTTCTTACTCCTATATAATGCATACTATACACCCATATTTATATGTATATCAGACCTTTCCTTGTACATGTGCGGAATTTGTCCTCTTACTTATTTAGCTCAAAAAACAAAATTCTGAGAGGAAGACTAAAAGACGAAGCAAGTAAATTCAGTCCCTTCCCTCAATAAGACCTTGATGACTATTCCAAGTCCAACGCCAACAACGGCAAGAAAACCACCTCGAACATCTTCACCAACAAACAACTATAAAACAATAAATTGTGTCCAAAGTCCAAAAACCATATTTCGTTCAATTTATGCAAAATCCGCTCCTCAATCTTTTCAACCTCATAGTTAAACAAATTGAACTAAATTTAGTCCGCAAGAATAAATGTACATACTCAGTACATGAAAAAGCACCTTCTGTCTCTCCTTGAGACAGTTTATAGTTTACACAGTTGCTCGCACCTCGCACTCAGCCATTGCATTGTGCATCTTTCATACATTAGTAATAACCTCGCCATCCTCTTCTTCAATTCATACTGTCTGTTGACTGTACAGAAGACAGACATACATACGTACGCTAGGAGTGGTCGTTGGTGGTGGAGGTCAGAGTTCTTCTCCATGAATAACTAAATAAATATACCCAAGTCAAGTCTAAGTTGAGGTGCTGACGACGGTGAGATCCAAGTTCCTACTTACTACTCTATAGTGTAGGTCACGCAAAAGAGACCGGGAAAGAGGCGGGTATTTGATTGTACACTATCGTGGGAACAGTCAGGGTCGGATAATGCGGCCAGCGCAGGCAGCCCCCGCTACTTGAATTTTCAAACGTGTAAATGAAAAATTTTGCAGTTTTTAAAAATATGTAGAAAGAATATTTTGACTTTTCAAAAACATACAAATAAAACTTTTTTGTACATTTCAAAAACATGGAAATAAAACATTTTCCACTTTTCTCAAAACATGTAAATAGAACATTTCAAACTTTTCTAAAACATGTAAAAATACAACATTTTGCTTGACCAAAGAAACCCATCAATAAAATCAAAATGGTGGTTTTTGTATGGAAACAAATTGCTGTCTAAAAAACATTCCTTCGTCCGGTCTTGGGAACAGTTATTACACCTTCAGTTATGCTATGGTAAACACATACATACAAGCAGAAAAAAACGCCAGTTATACTCTGGCCCCAATAGCTGGCAACGGCAATGTCTACACAACGCAATGGTGGCATTGAAAATTAAAATTATTAATTTTTAAATTAATTTTTAAATAGAACGTTTTTTATATACATTATATATATTTTAAACAGTCGGAATGCCAAATTTCCATATGACAGCTTTCATTACTGATATAGGCGCCAGGACTGAATGGGAGAATTGGGACAGGTAGGATCATCGGGGGGTAAAGGCTGGAGCTGGCTGGACACGAAGACTGTCATGATAAATTCAATTGAACAGGAAATACCTTATAGGTATTCGAATTTACAATAAAAGTCCACACTGGAGGGAAAAATGAAGAAAAGACGATACGAATGTACAATAGGAACAACTCTAACGAGCACTATTAGGCACTATGCATGCACGTAAAAAAGAAATAACTTTGAGCTCAAGGCACGCACATGCATATACTACAGAGACCGCACATTGGGTCCCTTTGTCCCTACGTTGCTCAGCAGTGAAAATTCCATGGGGAAGCTTACCTTAGTGAAAATTTTTAATATATTTTTTTTGTAACATTATATGACCTCGAAGTAACGTAGACGAAATTATTTCAAAATATGTGTACAGGATTGGCGCGAAAATAATTTTTGAATTTTTAGCTTTAACATTAGTTAAACGGGAAAAAGCGTCCGGTTCATGTCAAAAGATGTATCTCAATTTTTTTCGAAATTTCGAAATTTATTTTTTTTTGTGTAGACTAGAATACGCCATTACTTAGACAGTGTCCACATTTGCTGTACGTTAGGAATTTTGTGTGGTATGAATTTTTGAACTTAGTGAAAACACAAAATATATTACAGCATGAAAATAAGTGAGTAGGTAAAACAGTAAGGTATGAAGACTAACCTAAATAGTTTGAATAGGTTTTATAACCATATCTAGTATTATATACGCAAATAATGAAAATCAGTGAAAATCATCGCAGTCTTCAGCAATAAGCATAATCATGTCTTCTTGCCGATTCATCAAGCTATCTAAATCTTCATTTTCAATGATGACTGAATAATCCTCTTCCAAGTCGTCATTCTGGGAAGGTAAAGACGATGATTGCGACGCATTGGGCGTGGACAGTGGTGAAGTTGACGGTTCCTGTAAGAAGCATATGACTTCACAAGGCAAGGGCTTAGCAATTTTTAGATTGAAGTATAACCGCAAAAGTTCATAACTACTTTTATGCTAGTGTTACAATGAAAACGATTATGAAAAATTCAAACTTACTTCAGGTTTTCCAATTGCAAACCAGAGAAACACCAGTCTTTTGATTTTCACAACAATTTAACTGGCTAATTATCACAATGTTAATTATTTTAACTTTTATTCTTATGCACCTGGTTGGTGCTAATTGGGTTTACAATCAGTTTATATCAATATGTAACTTTAAACACATTTAACTTATTGAAAACCACAGAAAATGTAACCGTTTTAAACTATAAGTCTACACAGTATACATACCTAAACTACACTGAAACGGAAGCGGCTTATACAATAAGGGACCGTTCAGTACTGACGTATGCTCAATTTTAGAATTTAAATACCCCCCTTCCCAAGTTATACAATAACTTAAGTGTAATTAAACACTATAAAACACATGCCCCACACCGTTTCTCAAGTTAACAAGTAACTTATGCATGACCTCTTTGTCGTCTGAACTCTCCTTAGTTAAGTCGGCATAGCGTTTGTTCACTGGCCAATAATTTTAATTTTTCAGTTTCTTGTTTTCATAACTGAAATTTTCAAAATTCATACCACACGAAATTCTTAACGTACAGCAAATGTGGACACTGTCTGTGTAATTGCGTATTCTGGTCTACATAAAAAAAATAAATTTCGAAATTTCGAAAAAAATTGTGATACATCTTTTGACATGAACCGGACGCTTTTTCCCGTTTAACTAATGTTAAAGCTAAAAATTCAAAAATTATTTTCGCGCCAATCCTGTACACATATTTTGAAATAATTTCGTCTACGTTACTTCGAGGTCATATAATGTTACAAAAAAAATATATCAAAAATTTTCACTAAGGTAAGCTTCCCCATGGAATTTTCACTGCTGAGCAACGTAGGGGCAAAGGGACCCAATAGAGGCAGGCAGACCCGCAACCGTAACCGTAACCGTATAAAGCCGTGCGTTGGCTCTCCACGAGATAGGTTTACAAATGTATGAATTCTTCCTCATCTCCGCCTTTTTAATGATAAGAATTTGAAAGTTTTAACTGATACGCATGCAACTTTTTTTTTCCTCAAATTGATTCCAAAAGTAAGTTGAGTAGCTTATAAGACTTGAGTTACATACAACACTCCCGTGCGTAGAAATCCCTAATATTTCTCTACCCCGCTCCAGAACTTCAGACATCTTATTAGTTGGGACCTTACGGCACTACGGATGGATACTGACAACCTTGTGGTTAAACATGTGGTTTCTTTTTGTGTGGAGAGTGAGTGCCTTCCTTGTGGCGTGCCAAAACTCGACTTTTTTTTTGTGTATGTGTACTTGTATGCCGGAAGCTTTTCTCGTTTTTCTCCTTCCTAACTACCTATTTGGATTTTTGCAGACGGGCCATTAGTCGACTCAACCCTATGTTTGCTGTTGTTGAATGCTCCGGCTCTCTGGGTCCTTATGGTTTGGCTTGACGCTCTCTCTCTCTCCTCTAATGTTGATGCGAATGAGAATAGAGAGTGAGGAAATAATGTGAAACGAGGGGTAAGTGTGTCTAAAAACATTGGAACGAACCGTTGTTTTCTTTCTCCATCTTAAAATCCAACATGAAACAAGTAACTTTACGGTTAAAATGAACGTGTAGGAGGTGGTAGTACACGACTCTTTTCTACACGGAGCGTAAAGTTGAAGGCACATCCCACATCCACATCCATTGATACAAATTCATTCATTTATTCACATGAAATATATGGATTGTCTCGTTCTCCCTGCCCTGCATTGGCTGTAAGGAAGAAATCGTTTTATTTTATGACTCGTCCAATTTTCGTTTATATGTGTGTGTGGTTTGAAACTTGAAGAATTCTATTTGTTACATGCAATAAGGAAAATGATATTCTGACTGGAAGTTGGTAGTTGGTGCGCTTTATTATTAAAGGTTGGTGTAAGCAGTTTTATAATACGTGGCATTATATAGTGATAAAAAAGAATTGCATTCTTGTTGAAGGACATATATTTTCCATAGTCACAGTCACAGTGCAGCGCAGTGTAATAAGACGAGAAAACGAGACCAATGATTTGTAGGTTTGGCCATTTTCAAAAACGTGCTCATGCAAAATCTTATACAAATTACATTCATTTTCTTTTAAACAGGACCTTGCGTTCTGGAAATGATTGAATAGAGTGCCTCCAAGGCGATTTTAGAATGTACATACGGAGATTGGTTGGATATCTTGAGAAGAAAATATGCAATGGTAACCGCAAGTAATAGACATCCGCCGCCGTTCTACGAGCACACTGTACTCTTCATTTTGAGAATACTCAAAGGAGGAAAGTAAATCCATAATTTTCTTTATGACTTGCATTGCAAAAAGTTGACCGCAAAAATTTAGTTTAATGATGATTTGTCATTTTGGATCTCAAAATGACTGTCAACAAACATACCCATTCAACATAGTGTAGTCTAATATAGTTTTTCAAATGTTAGTAGCAACACTAACCTCAAAAATAGTTTTTATTGTGATTATAAACCACATTGTTTTTGTTTACGTCCGGGTTACTTAAACTTGTAAAATAGCATTAATAGTATACAATTTTAAAAAGACACAGCACTTCATCACTAATAGAAAACAACATTTTGAGGGCTATGAACCTCCCAATAACACACCAAAATACATAAAAAAACTACCTACTTGAAATAGTTCAAATTTTAACAACAAAATGCATATTTAAATGACCATAACTATATACTCGTCTAAATAACACATGTTTCGTTCAGAAATTCTCATAAATTAAATTCACATTTTCAGCATGCTTTTCTTAAATATAAAGTATTTTCGATTATGTTCCAATTTAAAGCAAAGCAAATTATGCTGTGTGCCCTATATATACACCTATCGAAATAACTGCGAAATACATAAATAGATCATAAAATTATTTGAAACTGAAAGAAATAATTTGATGACGTCTGCATGTCTCCAAGAAACAAAAATATGAAAGACGAGCAGAGCAAATTACCCCTCCCTCCTTCCCTCCCTTCATCCCTCCCAAATTTTGAGACGTTGACTCAATTTATGAATTCCAAATATGAAATTATGTTCACAATATGAAAGTACATAGAGTTCATGGTGTGTTACATTGCCATTAAATATATGAAATTACCCATCAATTATGCAAAGCTCCCGTCTTGACTCGCCTCACTGACTCCCCGTCTACACTGACAATCATGCCATTGGGACATATAGACTGGGATGGGAGATGAGTAAGGGTACGAATACGAATAGGAATACAAATACCAAGGGAACATCCAGGACAACTACAAATTTGTCCGGATACTGGATACAAACGAAAACGAAGGAGAGAGAGAGACGACAGAGAGAGGGACTGAGGGCTGAGGGAAAGATGGGGAGACAACATGCATATACGTGAGAGAGCCCATTAGAAATTGATGATGATGCATGAAGGAAGGGAAGAGGCGCTCTATTCAGAGAGATACATAGTTTCATATGATTCGCCTGAATTTGTCTTCTAATTGATTTCCTATTCCTATCCTAACTACTACCAACTACGAGCCCATCCCGACAGCAACAGTAATTTATGCTCATGAACAGGAGAAAAACATCAACTGCAGTCGTGTACATCTCCATAATATATCAGCAACTATATAGTCGGCCGCAGAAGTCTCCAATTCATAGCGTGGTGGTGAGGAAAATGAAGAAAAAAAAATGATGGTAGTGGCATTAACAACGTCTCTCTCTCTCTCTCCGTTCCACTCATATTTAGCAGAGTAGTAGTGTACAGTCAAAGTGGAACATAATATTCCCCACTCTACACTCCTTGCCCACAGTCAAAAATCATCATACGAAAAGGGAATGGATATATTGCTTATAATACATAGGTAGTATCTTTTGCATTAGAAAATCTTTCATCAGCCTCTTTTGTGTCTACCACTATTAAACATCTCTCCCAAAATTAATAAATTGACATTCATGCCACAACCGTGGCCACAATCGTCCACAGCTCCAAGTAATGTATACCTTTCCCATGCTCGCACTGTTCATGTTCATGCACCCTAACTCATTTTCTCCCATCTCTCTCTCTCTCTCAAACACTGACACAATGGGAAAATATTAAGCCATATGTAAACACTCCTCCAAAATGCTCTCAGACACACAATAATTAGTTTTTGTCCTCCCATCTACAAACTATACCACTACAAATGCACACTAATACAATGTACACTTCCAGCCAGCTCGTAAATACTAGCGTATCTTGTAGGTTGGTTCAAAGGAGGCACTTAGGGTTCAATACAATGTGGAAAATACACAGCACAGCTCGAACAAAAAGTAGCTTTCTTCTCTGTTGTACGTACATCGGCTTATATGTATGTGACACCTACATTTCTTTTCACCTTTCACACACGTGCACGTGCAGGCAGACGCCCCACGCGGGGAAGGGGAGTGTGGACAAATTACACAATAGACAGTAGGCACTGTGATATCTGTATTAGTACAGTTATATGTGGTGATTGCCCTTTTCCCTCAGCCCCAGACTCCTGATCCTGATACTCTTGCTGCACACCATCCGAGAAGGTAAAAAAAAGTGGCAAATGAACATGTCACCGGACGACGGAACTTTACGGGAATTTAGGGGGATAATCCTCACTTACACACGTTTCTAATTCAGACTCTAAATGTTCATACCTAGGTACCTACCTATAGAAACCTACCTTAGGTATGTTTTTTTTTCTGTCTATATTTTGGTAAACTTACTTAGCTTTAGCTCCGACGCCCACCTATATATACATGCTTCCCTCATCCACTGCATTTGAAGGTAATTTAAGTTTTTGTGCGATAGAGCAGCAGGAGTCTCCCTGTTATCGACATCGACATCCACATCCACTCCAGCAACATATAGGAACGGGGACCAGAACCAGTACCAGAACCAGAACCAGAACTCCTTGACGCCCAATTAGGAATTTAGGGAGCTGAACATACTTTTTTTTCTTTTTTTTTCCATTTTTCCTACCTATCTACATAATTTGCAGTAATACTTTTTCGTGAGGAAACCCATGTCGAGAGTTATATAATGATAACGGTAAAACTATAATGAATACAATAGGATTGTATTGTATTGTGAGTTTTAGAGTTTTCACATTTTATGTTTATAATACTATATATTGTCTATTTAGTCATGTACATCCTCCTCCTCCTCCATGCGAAGAGACCGACCAACGGAGCTTTGATATTGCACACATCCCAGTTAGTCATTCCAAGTTTTCTCTCTCTCTTTCTCTCCTTCCCCCGGGAAATTTTCTACCTTTCTATTTTAAAATTAAAAGATAGTTGTAGGAAGGAGACGAGAGGAGGGTAAATATATGTACAGAAAGAAACCGTAGCTAAACTGAGTGAGAGTGAATAGGAAAATAAAAAGAGAGGACATTTCCGTAATGTTTACATAATACATCTGTGAACAATGAACTCCGGAGAAAATTACTTTCTCGGGTCCTTCCGTTTACTGGCTAGAATCTTGGTCTTCAACTTAAATAGTAGTAGAAGAATTACAAAAAGCAATAGCAATCCAATCCTACAAAATGGCTCAGGACCATAGGACCAGGACGCGAGTCCTATGGCTCCATTTGAATTCCCTACCCAAACAAAAAGGAAAGGAGACATACATATAGAATACAGATATCATGAATGGTATTTGAGGCGTATAACAACTATTGCCTATAATATAGCCACATAAAAAAAATCTTCAAGGGTTTAAGTTTAAAGTCCAAAGCTTACCATTTCCCTTTGTCGATTCTTATAGGCACTGAGAATGAAATAAAAACTAAATGTTCTAATTCTGCTCTCTCTCTCCCCCCCCCCTCCCACTCTCCTCTGTTCCGCCTCCCCTTCCTTTGTGTAAAAAGGAAATCATAGAACAGGTAAAAGGGGACATAAGAGGATGAGGTCAGTGCCTTACTGCGAGTGAGAGAGTGCTGTTTGCAAAGTAAAATAGGTAAGAAGAATACCGAATTTAATATATGTACACACACACAGGAGAGAGCAGATATTTTCATCCAATTTATTACTGCACAATTTTAATGAAACTATTTATCCATATAGGTATACTCAGCCTATTTCTTCTAACTTGATTTTATTAGCGTCGTAATCCTAAACGAAATTACATGAAAGTGTATGTTATGTGAGACGCTTTGAAAAATAATTGAAGACATAATGAAGGCCTTTCCAAAAACCACAGCATAGATACATGGTTACACAATACAATTAAAAACACATATAGGTATCAACACATTTTAATTTTCTAATAATAATCTGAGCTCATATAATTATTACGCAGCCAGGTAGGATGGTTTATATACTTACTATGTCCGTCGTACGTATCTGACATAATATAATAAACTATAGGTATATACAGATATTTATTACAATTTACTTGATTCACCACACATATAATTAGTGCTGTTGGCAGCTTCTTGTTTGAGTCGGTTGAAAATTTGAAATTGGAAGAGTAACAAAAACGACAGCGATAACGCCTTATTTTGTCAAATATTTGTAGCAAATAAACAGGTTGGGTTTTTTTTAAATAGTGTTTGAAGTTTGAAGTACTTTGACATTTGTAAATATCAATAATTACTTATGGTTTAAGGTTTTACAATTTATGTACACAGCAATGCTAAGTTATTAGTATGGTCAATGATTTCATGCGGTAAGCTCAAGTAATTAGTTGAAGAGTTGAAGGGGTTTTTAATGTCAATGAAATCTTTACTAATGTCACAAACGTTGACTTGGTCTTCTAATCGAAATTATTTGAGCATAAACCACCTCCATCATGGGTTTGGTTAGGGCACCTTACAATGACAAAATCCATAATCAAAAACATGTTTCTGTATTTCTTGTAGTAGTACAGCCCGTGCACTATTCAAATTCCGACCCGTTCACTACTATTACAGGCCCTTGTGCCATTACAGCACAGGAAATACGGCGCCTATGTAGTATCTCAAGATGAAATGGACCTGAGCGACTTTAAGCAAACTAAAAAGGCACGCACAAGGGCAAAGAGAGAGCAGGTAGATGCTACACTATTTGAATAACGTCTGAATGAAGTTCCAAAGCATACAAAATATTCACAACTTACTCTTATCGTTAGACAGACAGGCATGGAATTAATATTATGATTCTGATTATGTGAATTATAATTACCTAATAAGAAAAGGTCCTACTGATATTTAGGTACTGCAACTACGTGCATTTGTATTTATTAAAGTCCTTTGTACTTCCGCATTATACTAATCAAAAGTTCTCGAGTTGGAATAATAAACTGGATGATCGAAAGGGAAATCGAATCGGTTTAAAAGCCTAATTGACAGCTATATACTTACCATATCCTTTCTCTTGAATTTGCATTTTGCGTGTGTGTGTGTATGGATATGGGTATGGGGGCTCATAGAATCATTTCAAAGAAGAGGTGGTTGACTAATTGGGAGAATTGCTATGATTAAATTCAATTCGAGCGTCAGAAATTGACTAAATGCCTATAAGCTATATTATTGCTAGTACTATTTATTATTCTGTAGAGGAGAGCACTGCACACAATTGATTTACTTAAAGTACTTAGGACATATTATATAAACAGTTTATAGGTAATGCTTCTTTGTGCTGGCTGTTTCGTCAGCTGAATTTTAGGAAGTCCTTGATGAATAAACAATGTTGCATGAAAATCAAAATGCAAAACTGATTTGGCTTAAGATGCAATACTAGACATAATAATTATTGCTTACTAAATTATCTGCACAAAACTGCTTTAATTTCATTGGTGTTGGTGTTGTGTAATAACGAGTTTGAATTGCTACTGTTATCAGTGCCACGTCTTGCACGTAGTGTTAATCACTGAAAGTATAATCAGTGCAACATTTTCAAATCGGCGTAATTAGAAAATGTTATGAAGTAACTATTTACAAATATTTAGTATGGATATTTTGTAACTATTCAAAAAAAAACCTAAACAATTTGAAAATTTTAGAACTATTCCAACACAATTGTTATGTGCTACTGAAATTTTACAGTTTTCAAAAAGATATATTTCAATATTTTGCAACTTTTCCAAATGAATAGCAAAATATTTTTTCTGCTTCATAAGAAACATCGTTTTTTATTACCTTGCACTATTCAAATATAACTAACTAAGTAACTATGGTCAGCCCACTCCAAAGTAGACACGAATTTTTGCACTATAGTTTAAAATTTGTAATTGATTCGCATGTAATTATGTCTGATATTTCACCCTCAATTTCAACAATTCAGTACATTCTAAAGTTGAGTTTACGAGCTGTATGCCGTAACAGGTTTGGTGAGTTGGAAAACAGTCAGAATTATTATAGCAGCTTTACGAATAACTTTAAATTGTAATTTGTGTGGAAATCAGGACGAGAAAATTAATTGAAATAAGGTGTAAATCTGTGCCGCTTCTGTATTTTACCATCCAAGTTTTCCAAGGGACTCACAAGAGACAACATCTATAATCTATATAGGGACCCTATCCCTATACCTTTTTGATATAAAATATATAACTAGTGCATATAAAATAAATATACACCAGTTTCATTTTCATTTCGAGCCTACCTGAGATGACTACTAGTGGCTATAGTGTCTTCACACACAGCACACATTCAACTACCAGTAGTGCTGGGCCACCTGGCACTGACCTACATCAAAGATTAAGTGGATTTCTACGCTCAACAGTTCTGTGTGGAGTGTAGTGTTTATTTTAGTTTTTACACTAATATTGATATTAAGACTAAAGATAAGCCACTTGTACAAAAACTACAGATTTTTAGGATGGATAGCAAATATAAACAAATCAAACCTTCTCTTATTTCCACAATTTATTTTTGGACCGCGACCGCCGGGCGGGGGCGCGGGGGCTTCTTAGAATTTAAAAATCCATCCAGAGAGCAGAAACGACAAGCGACAGAGTTAATAGGATTTTGTTTGTTGAGATGGGTACAGTGTAAACGTTGCAGTGTTATACAGTATCAAAATTAAACCCCAGTCACAACCACAACCAGGTTTAACGGTCCATTACTGGCTCCCCCCACTCCCTCCCCTTTACCCCTTTGTCTGAGGTACATGGAATAATAATGAGCCTTGAGAGGTTAAGTATAATGGGAACCAATGAGGAGCACTATACTGCCACGATTAGGATGAATGAAAATATACGCTACAGATAGGACAAAAAATACAGAAGAAGAATACGACACGAGAGTTCGTCCATCGTCTACGGCGAAAGAGGGAACAAGAAAAACTATTTAATGATCTCAACGGATTATCACACTCGAAATCCCTTTCAGTGTCCAAGTTCAATCCCAGTGTTGATAATGTGCTCTCTCAAACTGTCTCTCCGTCACAGATACAGAGAGCAGGGCGAGACACAGAGACAGAGAGGCAGAGAGATACAATATATGAATGCAAGAAGAAAGGCACTCTTGAGACGGAGCTCAACACACCATCATCACGCTCAAGACCAAGAAAAAAAAAGATGAGACAGGCAAAAAGACAACAAACGAGTCATGGAATAATTGCTTACCATTCCAAGGGGGCGGGTGAACTGGATTCTACGAAGTGCTAGAACTGATTGTCTTCAGAAGAAACGAGATGGATTTGTCAAGATGAACGATGACAGCTCGTCGATTTTAATTATTGTCAATTTTTTTTAATGTGAGACTCTACAAAAAAAATGTCTTCCCGGCTCAATTCAAAAAAATTATCCTCACGTAATAATTATGTACGTTCACACTAACTTGTAAAATAAACGATAGTAAAGTTTTTCCGTTCAACTTCAAACTTTTCAACTCCAACTCGAAATAATCAAAAATATTATCCGAAAATTTTATTTTATAATATTATTATTTATTTAAACTTCAGATTTAAATTCAACTTGAGCACTTTTGATTCTACTCCTCGGAAACTTTTGTCACACATTTTTGAGTTTTTGTTTTTGGTGTATAAATGTGTAACTGTTAATAATTATTGATGAAGGGAATTACGACTATGATGTTATGATGTATGAGAGACTATTATTTGTATTGCTGAAGTATTGATAGCGACAAGAAAATGAACTGGAAGTGTAGTGCAATTTGGCTAATGTTCCGTATCTCTCCTTCCTCACGATGTACTCCTCACAAAAATAATAATAGTAATAATATAATACTGTTATATTTTGAACATCTAGATCCTGTGTCAATCGGGTCTGTTTACGCCAAGTTTACGGACACGGACACGGACACGGCTATGGCTATGATATGAGGTGTGATAACGTGAGAACTACACAAGAAGTTCCACATCCAACTCTCACTCAAGTAAGACTACCCGACTTTGTATGCGGGCGTCCGAACTTATAACATTTTGATCAAGAGCCTGAATCTCGCAAGCAAGCAGGAGTGCAGGAGACTCACTCTGAGACTGAAAGGCAAAGTAAAGCAAGGGAAGGCACGGAAAGTTTCTCGGGAGCCCGAGGAAGTGTAATCTCAAATCAAACCACTTTCTCCTCCGTTTCTTTCCTGTAATTCCTTCCTCAATGTCACACTCACTGCTCCTATATACTTGGACACAATAAATTATTATTGTACCTACGTGAGCCCACATTACACCGTCATACATTTATACTGCACCCTGACCTATTACGTACTACAACTATTTATTGTCTTTGGCCTCTGGTTATGTGTATGTATCCACTATTTAGAAAAATGTACTATAAAGCTTACTGGTTGGTTAGTGGTTGTGGTTAGTGCATAAGGAAGTAGTGGATACATAAAATAAAATAACATGCAATTTATGGATCGAAAAATCGAAAACTTTGTTATGATCGTTAGTGCCATGTGCAGTAATTAAATTGTAATAATTAAATAATTAATATATAAAGTAATTAAAATATTGAATTTTTTAACAGTAGCTATGTATTGATTTTTTAAATACATTTGTTTTCTCAAGAAAGCGACATCGCAAAAATCCAACTTTTAGCTTTACACACTTCTATTAAAACTAATCAAAAAGACGTTTTACGTAGGTTCAATTGATTTACGACTTGACTTTTTTTTCATTGGGATTTACAATTTCTACCTATGGAAACGAAAAACCATCTATACCTATATGGACGAGAAATCTGGATCTATGGAGGTAATGGGTATAGGTATATAGGGTGGTGAAAGACAAAAGAGAAAGAATAGTTTGGATTCTTTCGATTGCAATCAACCAGGAAGTTTTAGCCCTTAATCCACAGGACTTGGGTCGGATTCGGATGATACAGATCCTCAACCCTAACTCCATAGCTCCATCAGATCCTGCAGAGCAATGAAAAATTGTATAATTATCTGAGACGTGGCCAGCGTTTGTGTTGACATGTATTATTATTCTTGCACATGGGAGCAAAGATAAAGACAGTAAATAATGCACAATTTCGAATTAACTCCACGCCGGCAATTTTGATGTTAATGTTTCCGTTCCGTAGCATCGATCAGACAACCCCATGCTAGAAAACGTTTCCCCCATCAACATACATTGAATTTAATTCATTCCACCATATGTCTGACTCATCCAGTCTAAGTGATACTATGCAAGTCCCGCACCGAGTTGGATTACAAACTGAATACTTCCGTATTAATGCTTACGAGTACAAATAGATGGACGATGTGACATTTGGCATTTTTAAAAAAATACGGTAGGTCTACGTTGGATTGTGTTGAGTAAATATTAAATGTAAATTTTCCTTACCCCAATAAATAGTTTGTTCGTTCTAGACGGTGGTGCGGTGGTCTTAAGAACGACCAACCAAGTTTATAGGCAGTTGCCCACGTAACATTGAAACTATATAGAGAATGGATTCCCATGAGACAAAATTATATTTTTATTTGTATACTCATATTATGCAGGGCGCTCAAGATCATTACGAGTTAACGGGTACCTTTATACGGCTTACCATATCACTTTCCAGGGGCTATACAGAAGCACAACATTCTACAGGAATTTAAAATCAGATCTCGATAAATCTTATGCCAGACTTTTGAATTAAAAACTAAATTATTGATAACATTCATTATAGACACGTTCGACCACAGCTACAAACAGACTTTTTTGCTGTATGTTAAGTATGGAGGATAGAGTACGAGTACTACTTAATGTTTGTCTACAATATGTATTTTTACGATTTATTTGTAACATAAAACTAATCATACATAATGAATTTATGTTGCAGTATTTAGTTGCGGATCAGTCGTACGCTACGTCACGAAGCCCAGTCCAGTCAGTGCCTCGAAGACATCCTTGTTTGGTCTTTATGGTCTTTATGTCATGGTATTTATTTTATTTGGTCCTTGTGGAATGTAATTTATACATTAGTCATTAGAATTAATTCTAATTCTTGCAGAAATGAGTAAACGAAAAAGTCTAATTTTCACTCGCTTTACAATTATATTGGACAAAGTTCATTTCCAAAATAAGTATTATCTTAGGCGATTATTTTCAAAAGCTGCTTAATGGCTTATATGTGCAGTGATGACCTACACCAGCGATTTATTTTGATCTAGTCATTAAATTAGGAGTTTGTTATCAAAACGCGTTAAGTCCAGTGGGCAAACTATGTGGACTTAACGTGTTTTGAAGAAAAAGGTCTTCAAATAATAAATGGAAAACAAAGTATCATTTTAATAAAAATATCCTAAATGCATAATTATTTCGACTAGATAGTACAACAATTACGTTACTGCATTTATCACACTGACATTATTCAAGCATGCAGTAAACACGTTTGGTCGTAATATCTACAATTTTGTTTAGTACTAGATGACCTAAGTGTGAGCAATGTTAAGCATGGGGTGAAGCCTGCTTAACTTCCCATTTTTTCCCAGTACCTGCCGTTGTCTTGCCGGAGACTCACCTCGCCGGATTTGTTTTGCCGGTACCTATAATTGCCGGATTGAAATTAACACAATAATGCTAAATGATGTATGATTCGCCGGAAATAAACTTATGCATTGAAGGTGTATCTACCCAATAAAATAGTACCTACTACTGGTAGGAAATTGCGAAGGACGGAAGGATTACGGCCCGAGTAATAAGTTTCGAGTCGATTTCAGCCAGTGTCGATTTGGGCTGGGGTAGATTTCGGCCCGTTTCGGCCGAGTCATGCACATGGGTTAGAAATAGCTTCATGTCAGGTCTAGCGACTTTCGACCGGAACGACATTACGTCGACGACAGTTCGAAGAAAGACATTTTGCCTAAAGTCATTGCGTCGAGTGGACATTGAGCCGACGACGTTGCGTCGATAGACATCGAGTAGAAGACTGTGCGTCGACTGACATTACGTTGTTAGACTCTACGTCTAATTAAATTACGCCGTTAGACATTACGTGGTTGTTAATTGCAGGGATAACTAAAATGATGTAATTTTATGTATACGCAAAGAAAAGGAGGAGTATAGAGAAAGACAGCTTTATTTAATCAAACTTGGCATCGTACTCCAGTACAGATAGCACAAAGGTCTCAGTATACGTATTGTGTGATAGTACACATTTTATTTTTTTCAACTTATTAAGAAACTAGTTTATCGAGTAATACCAAACAAAGAAAAATATGTACATACAGTTATTTCGGCAACATAAACACCAAACAACACAATAATGCGACCCATATTCTGTAAATAAAATTAACAATATCAAATAGACATAAACTATCAGAATGTAACAGGGGAGAGAACAGGGAACAACTGAATATAGTTGTAGATATTTTTGTTTCAGAATAAAAGTGTAATGCCGAAGCCAGAATTTAAATGTAAGTAAAAATAGTGACTGAAGATATGCGTGAGGTAAATTAAACATAATAAATATGCAAAATTAGAATACAGCCTGCTTTCATTCATATTCACATAGTTAGATTTAGTTATGAAAATAAAAATAAAAATATTCAGATGTTCAAATGAGCTACTCTGGAAATTTGTTTTCGACGGACTTTATTTCAACGCATTGTCCGTCGTCCAAACACATTATACGTAATGTCTTTCAACGAAATGTCTTCGTCAAAAAGTCCACTACGAACTATTTGACGCCGTACTGTCTAGAGCACGCAATGTCGCCTACGCAATGTCGTTCGACGAAAAGTCGTTCCGGTACATAGTCGTAGAATCTCATGTCATGCACATACGTACATATGTTATGAATGGTGGGGGATCGTTCATAAATGACATCATTTAAATATCATAATTTTAGGTACGCCCTAATCTTTATTATAACCATTTCATAATCTTGTCTTTAACATGTAATGCTACCACCATTCTACAGGCAGCACGTTCACCAGACTAATAAAGACATTAATGGACGATTCTGAATTTGTTATGTGTTTAAATACATGAAAATTTTCCGATAATATTGAATGGAACAAATTTAAGAAATATTACAACCTGTATTAGTTACATGTCATGAACATACGTAAAAGGGTTATAAAGATGGTAAAGGGTCGCTCATAAATGGTGTCATTCAAATATCCTCATTTTAAGTATCCCTAATTCATACACGGATGATGTTAGCAGGATGTTACTAGTCTCCAGTTCTCATTTCGGTACTTATTGCACCCGCACCATTCGTATCGATGCCACTCGTTCCAGTACCACACTGCTTTTACCACTCGTATCTATACCACTGGAATCTAGCCTACTATGGCTTGTCATCGGTCGAGTTTGGGTGAAACCGACTCGAAACTCGAACCGACTCGATATGTACCGGATCAGAATACTAAACTCGACTCGAATCCGATAAAAAAATTACGCAACTCGAAACCGACTCGAACCGAATGCAATCGAGTCGGATGACCAAAAACTCGACTCGACAATGGTTAACTATTTACAGGCAACTATTAACGAATTTTTTAAGTAAATAAATATTGTAAGGTAGAAAAACTAACGGATCATGTTGATTTATACGATCAAATTTTTCGAGTAAATTACACAAATTATACAAAACATCCCATTTTTTGCCTTGTTTTGAAGTATTATATTTTGTGTGGGCGTTTGACCAGACTCGAAATTTCCGTCACTGACATCCGACTCGACTCGAAAATTTTGTCGCTATAATCCGACTCGACTCGAAACCGATAAAATCCCTTTGAGTCGAGTTTACCATTGACTCGATCCGACTCGAACTCGACTCGACTCGATCTGTATCCGATTCCACTCGACCGATGACAAGCCATATAGCCTACGCGTAACAAGCATTGCTGCACAACGAGCATTCACACCGGCAGCACTTTTCCTAGCCCAAGGTTTCGAAGCGTAATTGTACCCTCGCCAGTCATATCCAGACCACTTGTACCAGCAAAACTCTAAACCATAAAACTGTTCGTGCGACTACACATTTATGAAAATGTGAAATTAAAGTCAGAGATGCAGAAACTGAGTTAGGCGCTGTTGTAATTTGAGCGTTGCCACAAGACGGTTCTACTCTTTTATTAAAGCCAAATTGTGCTGTAACCTCAGCATCTACTTCGGGCCCTCAGTGGACAAATCTGGAGCTTCGCGCCGGATTTTTATATTAATAGGCATTGTGGTTCTGCTTTGGTTCGGGAAGTTTGTAAGCTACTGAAAATGTTTTATTTTAACGATGTTAGGTTTGTAGTATGACTGTGATAATTTGAGACGCGTGTAAAATATAGGCAAACCTATTGGCGTAGTACTAAACACGTTTTAGAGAACTGTAAAATGTAATATTATTATGAAACTAGCCTAACTACTATTAGCTAATGCAAAGTAAAAATTAAAACATAATATCTTACGTTTGTTCACATAATGGGTTGTCCATAAATAACGTCAATTGGTCAACTTGTATGCTAAAGACATTTTATGTTAAACATTATGGCCAATTGCGCAATAGTTAAGCTGCTAATGGGACAAGGGGGTCGTAGGTGGGTTTTATCATGAGGATATTTTAATGAAAATAACGCATGATTTTGTTATGCAAGAAGAAACGTTTATAAAATGGGTTATTATTATTTATTAGCATCCGGGTACTATAGGGTGCAACTACGGAACTAATGCTGGAACTATGCAACTAATTGTTCTCACGCGGGATTCGTTTTGGGGATTTCAGTTCTACTAACTTGAAACACCTGTGACTGATAAAAGTAATAAATATTAGTTCCAACTTCAAATCCGTTGTTAGCTAATCAAAGCTCATTCAAAAATGTTTTATTTTATTTAACACAAACAATAAGGGAACACCCGAATTAATGCAACAAAACGCCAACGTTGTTTAAGCTATACAATTTTAGTTAATTCTTTGTATGTTTCATTATATTTGTTCCCATCAAAAAAAAAATCTGAAACCTTAAACGCAGTTGTGTTGGTCAGCTGAAAACGTGAGTCCGTCTGGACACGCACATAACGTCGTCGTGTAGTAGGAGATGGAACCGTTGCCTGGAGACGGAACCGGGAAACAAAAATGTGAACAAGTGTCAATCCGTGTCAAGCATAGGTTTTTCCCTTTAGGCTGCAGAGCCGCATCAAAGATGTGAATATCATTCAAATTCAATCCAGGTTTCTAAGAAATTATAAAAATTCAAGGCAAAATATTTAATAACCTGTTGATACAACGCAACGTTGAGAGAACTATTTACTTTTCTTCTTCTCTAACTAACGATAAGAAATCAACTTACAGAAGGTATATCAATAATTTCTAACTCTCTCCCGTTGCATTTGTTAATTTTGTAAATTGTATCGCTATCGCTAGAAACGTTGAAGAAATAGATGAATTTATCGAATGTTGCAATTTTCGGAAAATAGCTTATAGGAAATTCGTTTGAATTTGGACTAAATATTAATTTTCGGTCTGAACCATCGAACTCCAATGACCAAATGGAACTTGGATTTCCACTTTGTGTCCAATACAATCGACTGTCCACAAAATCAATGACAAGACTGTGAGGATCTTCAACATTTGTGCTGTGAATAACTTCTCTTCTTGATCCGTCCAGACCCGCTCTCTCAATACGCTCCTTCCCTGTGTCTGCCCAGTACATCCATCTGGAGATTTAAACAAAAACTTAACTTCATTTGAAAATAAAAGAAACGTACATGATTTTTATTATTTTTTTCTGTTAATTTATTCATTATTCCGTAGGACTTTAAATATTGTGTTTCTAAATGAATTTAACATTTTCAAATTTTACCCGTTTAGTGGATCCACAGCAATCGAATTTGGAAAATGAAGCTCGTCGTGGAAGAGAACTTTCTGCATTGTGCCGTTAAAGTTGGAAACGACAATTTGTCTTTTCCCATCATCACCCCAGTAGAGGTGGTGATGCACCCAGTCGACAGCAAGTCCATAAATTAAAGATGACGAGTCTTGAAAAATACTTTTCTTTTCAGATCCTCCATTTATTGGTGCTGTGTAGATTTGTCTGTCGGACCTACTGAACCAAAATATTGTGTTGGTTCGGAAATCGTAGTCAGTGCCATAGACGTCGCTACTATTTTTTGTCATTTGAGTCGTCTAGAATAAATTAAAACATTTATTAGTCATGCTTTTTTTTAGTTTTAAAATACTTTTAGTGACCGTAGTAATGCATTAAAATTACTGAATAATCGTTGAATATAATATGTTTACTTAAATTCTCAGAAATTTAGCAAGTGCAAATTTATACTTCTTTAAAAGCACATGTAAAAAACGAGGAATACTCACATTAGTTCCGTCTAATGAGATCATTCTAATATCCGTCGATGAAGAAATAATTAGAGAAGCATTTCCATTCGCATATTTGCATCTCGTGTCATCTTCAGGATCTTTGACAAAACCATATCGACATCTGTCACAATTATAAGCGCAACTTAGTGGAGCGCATGTCCCGGGATAGCGACATTTGTTCAAACCTAAAATTACAATGTTCACACAAAGAAATATTTTTAAAGAATTTTAAAGCGACAATATAAATATATTTTAAAGGATATGATTTGTAATTTTTTGTTTTTTTTTTGTGAAAATATTTTACAGTGACATGTGTCTCCAGCAAATTCGTCCACGCAGATGCAACTGAAGCTACCAATTCCACTCTTGCATGTACCTCCATTCAAACAAGGGTTGCGCGCACAGTTATTTGTTACATTAGCGCAGACCTGTCCCTCGTATCCCTGTGCGCAGACACAGCTGTTGTTGTTGTTTGGTCCATGGACGCAAGTCCCACCGTTTTGACAGGGTTCGCTTCCTATGCAGGCATCAGATGGCAGTTCTGAATTGTTTAAATAAATTGTTGAAATTAATTACACACAACGACACAACTCACATTTTTCCACTTATATAACTGAATTTGACTACACCAGGAATTGAGATAACCTTCACAATTAAATCCATATAAGTAATATTTTTTTTTAAACTACTGCGTTATCGTTTAAATTCATCAACCCTGAATGAGTCCAATTACTGCGTACAAACAATATACTGGTGTTCATTACTTACCTTTTGGAAGGAAAACGACAACACAGATGCAGGCAGCCGTAGTAGTTATAAGCACAATCGCAATCAAAATTTTTTGAAGGGTCGAAAGATTTCGACAGTTGCAACCACGGTCTATCTGCTTGTTAAATCTGGTTTCTAGTCGAATATTGGAATCTTGGAATACCTTGCCCATGTATTTTCCATTTTCATTACCTTTACTTTGGCCACGATCTGTGGAAAAAAAGATTATTGAAAGTAACTTTAATTTATTATTTAGTGCTTGCCTTGCTAGAAATAGGTTAATAAAACTAAACTAATATTTATTCACCTTTTTCTTGGACTGTTATGCTAACCATGTCTCACAGTATTTTTCGTTCGTTTTTCTGAGTTCTAATTTTTAAAAAGCAACAGACTACAGATAAATCTATAAAATATTAGGAAAATGTTGTTTTTTATTCTCAGACTGACAATGATTCTAACGTGAAGACGCTGGTCTGACAAAGAAGGCTTCGTAGATTGTAAATCATTGGATTTATCTGTATATTTTTGTCTCAAACTAGTACACCCAAATTTTAAATTTTCCGTTGAATGTAAAAATAGAAATAATCAAATTCGAGGCTGTGACGGGAGATGTCTAAAAAAAACTTTATTTAACGTCCGATACATATAGCAAATGCTCTTACAGACAGTTTATTGGGAAATGTGTGTTGTGTTGATATCTTTCCTATCTCTTCTAAATAGTCGAGCATTCTTTACCCAACTCTGGACACCCCAATACACTACTCTCAGTCTCAGTGACACAACCTCAGGATCTACAGATTGGGTTTAGGAATCGGCTGACCTTCGCTTCCCCCTTGGATTTCGTTTTATATGTTTTAGAGTATGCACTGAAGTTCTAAAGAGTTGGTTCATTCCACTGTCTACTCGGCTACTCGGCTCAACGAGATTGTCAGATAACAACCACACAAGACCCTTACAAGCTTTTCTTAATTTTAACCATTTAAATTCAAATTAATAATTATTGCATGCAACTATTCTAATAACTTATAAATTCTAACTATGAGGTAGAGTGAGCGATTGGGACAGATTATTGGAGTCTTGAGGTTGCGTTGAAAGTACTTGTCTGCAACAAAAAGGTCAAACAGGATCACATGTAAATATATGCATCATTCCCTCAAACCACCCTGAATAAATGGCAATAAATGCGAAGCAATGATAGTGTACTTTTGACCTTCTCGATCGATGACGCTGGCGCGATGTACTGATGAGAAAACGATATACAGTGTTACCATAGTAAATGTATGTATAATTAATTATAAACGCTACACATGTAATGTACTGCACTTAAACACATTTTGCAGTTTTAAGTTCTGCTTGCCTCTCCATATTTTATTTTTGAAGGAATTTTACTGTATTTTGAAGAGGTTTAAAACGATGCGTAAACAAAGCTGTGCGTGAGCCTTATGTTTCGCTAATGTACAAGCAAACCACTTTACTATGTTTCATGGGAATCTGGAAAATCATAGTCAAAAACGTTTTCTCAGACCTCAGTAAGAACGAATAGTGTGGTAACTCGAGTGCATTTTGCGCGGTGCTTAAGCAGCAGCCCGCCAAATTTTTAAAAAATGAATTTTTTATACTTTGCTTGTCTTTAGAAAAATAGGCCCTTGCTTTGGTAGGCTAAGTAAAAAATAGGTTATTCATAGGCTATTAAAATAAAAAATAGGCTATAGGCAGTCAGAGTTCTGAAAATATGCAATAGGTAGGCTGTAAAAGAAGTTAGTCTGATGGTCTAGGCGATAGGCTGTATACTGATTCTGCAAAAAAAATAGGCTAGGCGGACCGCCTAGCTAGGTAGGCGCTGGGTAGGCGTTCCTAAGTCCGATCTTTGCCGTGGCCAGGCCAACTTTTAAAAAATCAGTTTTTTAAAAATTTTGGCGGGCTGCTGCTCAAGAACCGAGCAAAATGCAATCGATTTACTACACTATTCGTTCTTACTGAGGTACAAGAAAACGTTTCTGGCTATGATTTTCCAGATTCCAGATCCCGAGGAAACATAAGGTTGCTTGTAACTTGTAAGTGACTGAAATCTGAAATGAAAAAGTTTTGACATTTTACATAGTAAGACTCGTTAGCAGATTTTCTTGGCTGTATGCTGTATGTTGGGAAAGTTTTGCACTGTTGCACGATGTTCAATTACAATTTCATTTATTCTTCCTATATTTTCCAAATCGCATTCTAAAATATAAGAGATTACTTTACGTATAGGCATAATTATGTAATTTATTAATGGACTACCAAATCAGCTATGCATTTAGGATTCTAGATTCTATAGTAGGAGAGTGCGTATATGTGATCATGCCTTAAGTGTGATCAGTGGCTGGCGCTAAAGCACAAGCTGCATAAGAAATCCTTTACTAGCCGGTAATGATAGCTTGTACTCTTAACTAACGACGGTATAATTTAGGGTGCGAAACTTTGAAAACCTGGGCAAAGTAAAATCGCCGAAGTCCGAATATCAGAATAACTCGTATTCCGAATTTTTTTCCGAGTTTTCAAATTTCAAAATTTCTAGTGTTGTACATTTTAGAATTAAACAACGTGTGCAACGTGATTGATGCATTCATTACCAACTAGTTGAAGATACTGTTTGAGATTATCGTACGGGGAGTTCCCACTAAAATAGAGGAAAGGTCAAAGTGTCAAATCCGGGAGTTGTGCTATAATGTGATCATTCTATGAGCTCTAAATGTGATCAGAGCTGCAGATGGCTAAAAGCATCGAATCAACTCAGTTTATCAAACAGCTTATTAAAATAAGTTGACAATGCTGTTTTACATCATTAGGGATCGTCCATAAATGATGTCGTCCGGATGGGTGTGGGTCCAGTCAGATTTTGAAGACATATTACATACAGCGGTTTAAGTAATGTTGATGTCATGACAATCATGACATAGAGGTGAATGGGTCCTAATAAAGTTTTAATTTGGGTGACATTATTTATGAACCATCCCTTACAGCAAAATCTGATTTTTTGTAAATTAGAAAAATGGGTGGGTATTAAAATTTAGTGTATCGTTAGCATTATTGTGGTGTGTAGCTCAAGATAAATCCACTAGTTCAGGAATTCCTCGATCATTTACGCAATTGCTGTTATCACATGTTACAGATGCCGAATTATCGTTTATTTTATTTTTACCCACCAAGATTTTGACATCATTTATGGGTAACCCCTTAAAAATCGTCCTTAAAGAATGTCATCGTTCGGGTCAGCTGGTCTAGTTAGATATTGATGACTGATGAAATTCCATTTTAAAATAGTCGCTTACTCAATGGTAAGAGATCATCCGTAAATGATGTCAGGGGTACGGTAAGTGGGTCAGCTAGGATCTTGATGACAACTTATGTTAAAGATATCCATCTATTCTACACCATGGTTCGGTTGATGACAGGGTAATCATAGGGTCGTAGAAATGGAGAAATTTCGATGACATCATTTATGGGCAGCCCCTAAAATGATAAAATAGTGGTGGGACAAAATGTCATTAATTTTGTGACGCCATTTGCAGACCACCCCAAAACATGTGATTTTGTATTTTACGCATGTAGTGTTATTTAAACTCTCATAAATGGAACCTAATATCGCATTATCTTTCATTTTCCATCTTATCTGAAAGTTTTCTAGAGTGATCACATAAAAGGCACTAACTTTCACTGTAATATTAATGCAATTTTAACAAGATCACATTTTGGGACACGGTGATCACATTTACAGCATTTTTGTAATATCGAAAATTATCGAAGATATTTCATACAATTCGGTATAAGTCTTCGAATTTTCAGTATATCGGTTTGATATTTTAAGGGTACATAGAGAATGAACTGGGTAGTATTTGAGTACATAAACAGTGAATTTGGAGGAAGTACAAAAAAAGTTACAGATTTTCAAAGTTGAAAAAAAAATGAACCCGATCACACATACGCACACTACTACTAGTTCCTGAAAATAAATATATAAATACTAGTCCCCAGGAGTAAGTAAGTTTCTTAATAACTGTTTTAACAGTTAAAACTTATTCATGCAGATTTTGGATTTTGATAAATAAGCAGTGATAATCATAATTTTCTTTTTATTATTCGTATGTAACATTTAACAACAGGTTGTAGGTTGTAGATACACTTCTTCTGAAACCAAAAATACTGAAACATAATAGCCTAATCGCACAATTCGCACATCAAAATTTTTTGACGGGTCGAAAGATTTCGACAGTTGCAACCACGGTCTATCTGCTTGTTAAAGCTGGTTGCTAGTCGAATATAGGAATCTTGGAATACCTTGCCCATGTCTTTTCCATTTTCATTACCTTTACTTTGACCACGATCTGTGAAAAAATATCATTGAAAGTAACTTAAATTTATTATTTATAGCTTGCCTTGCTAGAAGTAGGTTAATAAAACTAAACTACTATTTATTTACCTTTTGTATGGACTGCCATGTTAACCAAGTCACAAAGTATTTTTCGTTCGTGTTTTGTGAGTTCTCATTTAAACAAAAATAAAAACTTCGTGCAGATAGATCTAGAATATTGGGAAAATGTAGTCTGTTATTCTCAGACTGACTATAGTGAGTCTAAACGTTGAATGTGAAGACGCTGGTCTGGAAAAAATAGGCTTCTGACTGAATGTCGTAGACTGGATTTATAACCTATTTTACAATTTTTGTCTCAAACTAATAAACCCAAATTTGAAATATTTCGTTGCATGTAAATAGGAATAATCAAAGAGTCTGTGACAGGAGATGTTTATGAGAATTATTGTCAGTAGTTGACAGTGTCAGTTCAATGAGAGTCTTTTGAAAGACAAACGAAGTAAAGCTGAAATACACAAAAAGGTCAAACAAACAGAATCACATGTAAATAGATGAATCATTCCCACAAACTACCCTGTATAAATATAAACTACAAAGCAATGATGACCGATTAGAAAACTATTACTATAAATACATAAACTAATATATAATTAGATGCAATGGATGTCAATGTGTGTTCTTATGAAGTCCACATGGTTAGTAATTGCTGACAACAATAATATTATGATATGCAAAGATTTCTTCGAAATCTTTAATCTGAATGATAATTTGAATTGTATTCAAATGGAACATGCGGGGATACAAATGATTTTGTTTGCCGAGTGCTGAAGGCTTTTCACCATGTAGTTTGGGCTACACCTACACGTTTAAGTTCAGTAAGTGATCCACAAAGGACGTTATCCTTAGGGTCAATGTGTCTATTGTACTATGATACTGATGACATCCAATGTTAAAGATAACCATTTACGCAATTGTAAAGCTGATATGACAAAAAAGTCATAGGGTCCTGAAAATTAGGATTTTTTCCTACCTATCTACATAATTTACCGGATTTTTGAGAATTCTGCAATACTAGATCGATTTCATCGAGCCATATATCATTGGAAAGCTAATCGCCAGTAGAATTCAAATTTAGGAACCCGCCTCCATTATAACAAAACGTTTTCAAAATAACGGTCTTTTAATTTTTAAATGCCGCCAAAAATGTGTTGCATGGGTCACAATCAAAAAACGAAAAAAAAGGTCCCTGCTTATTTTTGAAGAGCTTTCCAATGATATATCACTCGACACAATCCGTTAAAATTTTTTAATTTGCAATTATGTTATTTCGAAACCATTTAAAAACTAATAACAATCGTGCGTGCACACTAAGTTATTTACATTTGGCAAATTGTTACCGTTCGAATAATATATCAAGTTAGTTTATTTTCATTGACTTACCGGTCGAAATCTTCATTTAATACAATATTTAATGTTTTAGCGGGAAATTCAAAAATTGGAATTTTGAATTTTTGGTTGCATTACAGAAATTAATTATGAATAACAACCAACAACACATTGTGCGGCCTTATTGCTTCCCTTAATTTAAAACCTGTAAATTGAATCCAAAATTGGGCGGCAAATTCAAAATGCCTAATTTTGCTGTTAAAGCCGCCATGAAACAAGGGCGCTAGCCCTTGTTTCTTGATAATATAATTTGTGGATGATCCCCACAAAGATAATAATTATGCCGCTTTCAACTAACTTATCGAATCATCTATATTAGTCCGCTGGTCTGTAATTGTGCAAGGGGCCGGGTGGTCCAAATTTAAATAGTACAAACTACAAGAGTCAGCATTAATTATTAGTACCTAGGTTTGTAAGCCTTATTTTAAGTCATGTGCTCTACAGGACGTCCATTAATGACGTTAAGATTTAGGAGAGGGAGGGGTTCGCTATCTATGTAAACTCATAATGACGCTAAATTCAAGGGGCCTCAAAAAGTAAATGTTTACGCAGCTTTTCATGAAAAACTAGATCCCAGAATATTGGAAAATTAATTGATTTATCTTATTAGGTAATTTAATAATTTACCTGTTTTTGTTAAAAGCACACTGCTAAGCAAACCACAATGGGTAAATATTCATCGGATTTATGTTAGGCTCAGTGGCCGTGATTTGTGGTGGCTGGTCCTTGGAGATGTGGCACCTGTCTTGGGTGACCGTGTCTACATACTCCTGGTGGCCCAGCGGTGGATCAACTTTAAAACGCAAATGGGCTGCCTATTAACCTACAATTTGCCACTTTTAGACTTTTAGACCGCCACCCATACAAGTAATAACCGTGCTACCTCCGACTTTCACCTATAACTATACCTACATATAACATCCATGTACCAGACCAATGTCCATCAATTCTCCTCCCCCTTTGCATATCTCCTAAATATCATTCATAAACAAAAATGTTTCCATATTTGTTGGAACATCTCTGCAAAACAATATACCTGTGTTTATTTAACTTACTAGCAGTACAAACATAATTAATATTCACATCTAAGGAACTGGTCACAACCTATATATGTTCCAGATTCCCGACTGCATTTTTTTTTCTAAAACCATTTGCAGTTTCTAAAGCCATACAGTTTGAACGTTTTGCGTTTTAATACATGTAGTTATAGCAATTTGCACTTTTGATAACCATGTTACTATGAATTGGTGAGCTAAAACGCTGGGCTATCCCATTGACTCATCCGTCTTGACGGATTCCTCCTCCGTACAAATTTTCGTCCGTATCCGTTAGCACCTATCACATTGGTCATCCTCCGTATCCGCAGGACTCATCATCCGTACATTTTCATCCGTGTGGAGCAAAGTTGAACTCACAAATATTGAATTCAACTTTGATCCGTGCAACGGGTGTAATTTAAATTTCGCCGCTCGTAAACTTTGACTTGTTCATTCCTTGTATTATACTCTAACGTTGGAGTCATTGCAATTTTTTCTTGGTTCTTCAATACCTGCAAGTTTACTTAAGCATAGTATACTAATTATTAATATTAAAATAGTAGTTGTAGTGTAGTCTAACAACGCCATGTATTCATGACGAGTGTTGTAACTTGTAGGTTGTGAACAACTTTTACGAGAATTATTTTGTTGTATGGGATTTAACAAAAGCATAATATCAGGTAGGTTCACAAACACAAAACAACACACTCCATCACTCCACACTACTTATGTCGATTCATTAAGGATTTGTGTTGCCCATAAGTGTAGTGTTGAATTTTGAGCTTTCCAGTTATGTATCTATTAAAACTGATAGCGTGCTTCTGGGATATTATTATTTTTAAGGGGAAAATAATTAGTATAAACGAAACTTACATTTTTTTGTACTGGATTAATATGTAGGTTTAATATTATATTTCCATTGTAGAGCTATCAGCTAACTACCAGCTGTCTATTAGCCATAAGCAACCATTATTGTTGCAAATTGCCAGCATAGATTTAATAACTCGTTGTTTGCAAATTTTTTTTTTAAATTATGAGTTTGGTTTTGGGCAGACTATGACTGAATTATAGGTTTTAGTAAATATTATAAGAACTACTTTGCACTGTATAGCTGTTTTAACGTGCCACATTGACTATATATTTTCTATCCACATCCACATACATTATTTAAAATCTGTAGTCTCCAGTAATTTCGAAGCTTATATCGTAGTTAGAAACCCCGATATTTTAAATTAATAAGTTGGATTCGGTGATTGGGGAAATGTGCTACACTTCTTTCACAATTCAAAATCATATTCAACTTTCAGCCTCAAATACTAAGTCTACAAATAATCCCCAAAAATCAAGCTCAGTACTGTTAGAACTGAACATAAAATAAGGCTTTGAAAATATTTTAAAGCCAGTTGAAAAAGGACTCGTATAATTATTAATTACTTAAGATTTTTTTTATTTAATCAATCACAATTATATTACTGCTACTTAATATGCCCGCATTTTGAATGTCACATGGCACTTTCCTTGGTTGCTACTTTATTTTTACTTTTCGTCCGTGTCCGTAGTGTCCAATGTGATAGGGTTTTATTTAAAACGGATGGAAATTATGAGACGGATGATGTGATCCGTCATCCGTAAAAATTAAGGTCGTCCGTACGGAAAATATAACGTTATGAGATCGCTCAGAGACACACTACACAACAATAGATCAGGCCCTGCGAGATATGGAGCCCATCCTTAGAACAAGGTCAGGCGGATTATTGAGTCACTTCACATAATATGCATACCCGTACGGGAGGAGAACCTCTACTAAAAAAAATGTATGTATTATATGTGCGTCGTCATGGGAGCATCATGAATTGCTTTTACTGCATGTTGCATTGTAGTTTGTAGTGCACAGTGCACAAGTAATATTCCAGATTGCCTTGCTGCTTTAAGCCTGTGCTGTGGAGCTACGACGGTTCCCCAGGTCCCCAGTCACCAGTAGTCAGCATATAATTATAGTAACAAGTAATACTTAAATGTCAGTAGCCTGCTACTGTAATAAGCCTGTGAAAATGGTTGTCATATTCATCGACAACACAAAAAATTAACAATGGCGGTATTGGCGGTTACACATTCACCGCTTAATCCTCACAATTACTTCGTTTATATAGTTAGATATTTCTTCAGAAATTAAAATAGTTTTTAAATTCACTCGATTCTAGTTTGTAAAAATTAAAATAAGGTGCCAAGATACCTTTGACATGAAATGAAACATGGTTGTTCAAGCCAAGTCAGGCTTGTCTAGACGACTTGACTTTGACTTACGTCTAATTTTCGGGGTTTGACTTGGCTTATCTAGCTACCGTTTGGGCAAATGGCTTGCCCTGGCGTTAATTTCAATACATGTCACTCGAATTGCTGTAAAAGGCGGTAAAACGAAATATTTCAATTTGACTTGACTCACTAGTTTGCTAGGTCAAGACATTTATTATAGCAGATGACTAGACTTGACTGGGCGCTTAATTCGAAATCCACTGGCTTGACTGGGCTTTTCTTCGAAATCCACCGAGTTGGCTTTTTAACCAGGCGCTTATTCGAAATCCATTGACTTGACTTGACTTGACTAGGCTTGACTTATAGACATATTGGTGAATTCCTTTGATATTTGATATGAAAGCAAAGAAAAACATCCCGAAATATTCGAATCGAGTTTCGAGAAGCAGTCAAGCAGTCAGAGCATAACAATTGCCAAAGTTTTTAATCGTATTTTGAGCAGTACGGTCTCAATAGCGCTACTACACGCAATCTATTGAATATTTGTACCACCTTAATATGCTATAATATATTTCAAATGGATTACTACGCCATCGAATATCTTATCTTATGACTGTCGGGAATTTGTCCAAAATTTGAAGGTCTGCAAACTCTGATCGTGAGTAGAGAGCATTAATGATTGTAGAGACATGCCTATGTAGGTAAGTAGGGATGTAGTTACACTGCATCCTTGGTTGTATGATTTGATCATTGACAGCTCTCATGAATGCATAATTATGTGAAGTATTGTGAAGGTATATTCAATACAAAGAGGCTGATAGCAACCATACAAAAGGTAGTTACTTAATCCATCGGAATTTTATGTATACAAATACATGAGTAAGTACTAGATATTTTACAAAACATATATAAGCTCAATAATTGATCCTGTATGAGCATAATTTACTGATCTGCTCCTCTGAGGGACTATCTTCCAACATTATTTCATTCAAAAACGATACACACATGACACAGTAGAATCATGCTGTTTTAAATTTCAGTGCTGCAACTTTTAAGTTTCTTTGGTTACTTCTAGACAAAATGCATTATTTGTATACTTTCCTACAGTGATGAAAGCAGCTTTGGGTGCTTCTCTTGTTGCCATCAATTATTATTGAAGGTAACATACCTAACCTAAATAATTCTTTTTGTACATGGATAGCAGATGACCGGGTAGCATGCTAGCAAATGTCCGTATACCTAATACATATATACGTATACTATGAGGAAGTAATCATTTTCTTGTCAATTCTATTTTACATTTGGATACGATATTGGTACCTGTAAAAGGCCAACCCCCAGAAAAGTTTATCTTTATTTCGTCGTGAAATGTGAATATTTATTAAAAGTAAGCGGGACGCACGAATTTACCTCGTTTGATGATAAGCATAGTCAGGGTCAGTTTGAATATTAATTAAGTACTACAGTCAACTTGTTATGTCAAATGTGTGTTCCAGCCTTCCAGCAAGAAGATTGTGCGAAATATATTATTTGCACGTATTCCCTGTTACCAAAAGCCTTACAAATCTAAAAATGTAGATATAATGATGTCCGTGGATTTATGTGTGAGACGGGAAGAGGGGCCGTGGCGCATTAACGATGTTCAATTTTATTGTATCGTATTTTGGCATATTTTGGACTGCACACACATGGATTGACTTGACAGTAGCTAGAGTAGTCCAGATTTTACAGATGACAACTGAGTAATTTAAACACATCGTACTAAAATGTTTCAGATGATTCAAAACAAGAACAATGTGAACTCAACCAAAACGTTTAGTCGCTACGAAGTTGTATTTGAATTTATGCTCTACATGGTCCAAACAATAGAAAATAGAAAGAGAAAAAATAAAATTGACAATATACTGCGACGTGAAACATCACTGTTGAATATAGTGCAGTGGTCAGTATGGCAGAGATTGGACTGAAGCGTGTCAATCAAAACTTTTGTAGGACAAAAGACAAAACTCAGATTCAGTAAAATTTCAAACAAATAGTCAAATAGCAAAAAGTGTTGTGTTACACTTAACGAGCAAACTATACTGCTCAGTAACGACAATAATCTACGTGCGTAAAGGAAATATATAATGTTCGTCAATGAAAACAAACTGTCAAAAATGTAGGAAGTTCATATCGAAATCGGATCAGACTATTGCATATTATGTAATATAAAATCTACTGATATGTATACCTAGCATACTCTCCTCAAACCTATCATAAAGTGAAAGTTATATTTTATCATACAGACATCACGTCAGGATATAATTAATATACAGATCCGTAATTTTTAATATTTTAAAGTATGCTCTTAAAACAGTATTTTTTCAAAGCAAAGTTTACATTTAGTTGTCTAAAGTACGTTCTAGACTTTGTTTATATAGAATTATTATACGTATAATTACATAATTAATTTCCTGTTTATCTGTTGTTCTATTTTCAGCAGCCATACTGTACAAAATATAAAAGGAGATGCACGATAGAAGTCTAAATGTCTACGTAAAATTGCATTATCGCTGTTTTATTCTCTAGCTCTTTCTCTCTTTCTCGCATGCAGAAGGTGTGTGAACACCATAAATTCCAATATAATCACAACAACTCTTTACTAGTAATTTAAATAACATTTATGTAATATTCCATAGGTACTTGCGTGTACACCGCTTACATAATATTTCAAACTTAGAGTAAACAATAATAATTAGCTATAGTCAGGAGCAGGCCAATTCCAGCAGATCTATTTTTTTTTCATAAAATATCCGTTGATTTATTGTCAACTTTGGAACTAGCACAAAAAGTCATCATCCACAGCAATGAAGTGATTAGATCAATAAATGTTTATTTTTTAAAATTAAGGGCACCTCCTGTATCAGAAATATTTAAAGAATTCGTAAACCGACCAACAAATTGCAGTAGAGGGCATCTGATAAAGGACACGGGCTGACATGCCCTGGAAGTAACCCCGGATCCCGCCCAGGCGATAAACAGTTCGGAAGGCGTTCGGCAAACCATTGATTTGAGACTGGCCAGTCGCGGTCACGGCACTCGTCTCCTGGGTATTGAGCATTGTTTTGCACACATCCAATGGCGTTGTCACCGAAGCAGCGATGGCTCCAGCCAGCGCGCCAGAGATCACATGAGCCTTAGGATTGTAACGACGCTCAGGATTTGTCACGTCTTGCATGAATTCATATACCATGAAATGAATGCTTTGGAATGGGACATTCATTGTCAGCTGAGTCATATAAGAGCGATAAAAGGCTCTCCCTCCTTCCGCTTGATAAATCTTTCGTACGCACTCCCAACATGACTTGTACGGGCTGTTGAACATCTGCATACGTTGCTTAACCACTGTAATCCAGAAACAACAAAGTTATTATTTATTCATTCAATGAAACACCGACCACACATCAAAGGGAAACTGACTACAAATTAAAGCGCATTCCTTACCACCCACAATTATTGACAGTATCTCAAGCTCCTATCTAGGCTCAGAACAACTCAATAATTTTATCTTCTTGTTGACACATCTGATTTCATCATGTCATCATTCCACCAACACCAAATGAACCAACCAACTGTCACGTTTTTGTGTAACATAACTAAACCTCATCTATACCCCCAAGTGGCAATATAGAAGCACCTACTTCCAATTTAAAACACTATTACCTGCTAACTGAAGGTCATAATGAGGCGCTAATGCTAAGAAAACTTTATCAACGCCTTTCCTTTTTGTATAGTACCGATGGTTTACTGGGTCAACATGCTACCCAATAACATACCCATACCCCACAAGCAAACATGTATTTTATTATCACAACGATAGTGTACACGTATGATTAATGAGATGAGAGAAGCGAGGATTTGAGTTTTCTGAATGTTTTGACGATATCCTTATCAATGTTTTTCGTATCAAGCATGATTCTTTGCCTTTAATCAATGTAAACCAGTACTCATAGAGTTGCATGGTCACAGAACGTTAGGTTGGAAAACTGGTGGAGCATAGTAATGTACACACATCACTGTTACTAGTGACAAATCATTACTGCACTGCCCGAGGGTGGGTAGATGCGCTACAACCAATACGAAACATAAATAGGTATAGGAAATCAATCAATCAATGCACCTAATATTGTTCTTTTACTGAAAACGCTGAAATGAAGCTCATTTTTCCCAACTGCTTAGCTGTAACATACATACTATAGCACTTGTGAAAGTCACTAAAAGATATATATTGGCAATAGTAGTATCAGTGCATGTGTACAGTATAAGTATCAGTTTTCTTCTTCTATACATAAACAAATGCAATGTGCCTGGCATTCCAGGTAACTCGGAACTACCCACTTTCACATTCAAAACACATTCAAAAACTGCTATCTACAAAAAACTGACACGCAATACGTATCACAAATTTGAAATATCCCTAGATATTTCATTTTCCACAGCCACATATACCACATAATTTATGATTTTTTTTAAATGTACACATTTTCATTTGGTATTGCGTTAAGGTGGATTACTCGATTGCAGAGAGCAGTTAAATCTGAGTACATCATGCTAGGTACGTATTTACAATGAATGCAAGTTAATGAAATTAAGAAGGCTCTTATTTATGTATTTACTAATTTCATTTTGAAGATTTAGTGTCTCCCCATACAACTAGTAGTAGGAGTATTGATTTATTACGTTTTTGGTCATTTGCCCATACACAAATCATGATGCCAAATCATGATGCCAAGATCGTCAGCCCATACAACATTGGATACATGTACAAATTCATACATTATTGAAAAGGGGCAGAAAATTATGGTGTGTCTTTCAATACTTTTAAGTCATTCTGAACTTCATCCCCTCCAAACAACAAAAAACTCGACAAGTCTGGTATTTTTCGTTAAGTCATACTCGTCATACGCACATGCAAGCACTTTAGTTGACTCCCATGGCCGCATGGGTGGGCTGGGTTACTTTAAACATAAGCCCCAAACTGGTCCCTCAAAATACAATTTTTTTTCAGTGGTGATGAGTTTAAGGGATAATAGTTTTGCAGCACTAACATGAAACTAATTTATACAAAACTATCCCTAAAACAACAGTTTTTGCGCATTAAATTTTATAAAATAAAGTACATTAGAGATTAATTTTGACCAAAATGTGATTCTACTGTTATTCAGCTTTTTTAACACATGTTCTATAATATTTCTACTATGCCTAAGGGTTATTTATAACTCGGCGCTTATTTGGGACCAAACGTTTATTCGATCATATACGGTACTTCTTGTTACACTTTCATGCTATCCACTACATATTTTGTCATTTGATTGAATCAGAACTTGTATAAGTATAATTCAATGTAGGTGTTGTATACACGCAGTTATCTCGGCCTTGCCGGGCTTGCATAGGAGTCTAGAGATTTTACTACACTATTGAGTAATTTTGTGTCAATTGACAAGGTCAGAGTAGGCTAGCAGACCTGAATTTTTTGTTTCACTAGGGCTAGACTCGGCTATTTAAAAAGTCATGCACAAACAGGGTTTTTGATGACTAGCATACTATTATCGAGACTTATAGGCAAATAGACGAATCCCTCCGAGGCTATTAACAAGACTAAACTACTGGCTGCACTTAATTTTCATTATGACTACACTTGACTAGTGGTAGGTGCATCCTACAGGCAGCTATGACGTTACATACTAAGAAGAAGAGGATGTTGAAGTCGACGAAAGTGAAAACATATTTTCTTGGTATTAATGTAGTATAACACGGTTGACATATATTTGCATACTGCTAGTTTTTAGTCTATCATTTTTTAAACAAAAACGGTATGCATACAATGGCATCACATCCTTATATATAATTGTTGCCACGCATACTCAAGCTTGGAGTACACTTCAAACTGTCTTCAAAATCTCACCTTGATGCTCAAGGCAAGGTATAATTTCAATCAAAACAGAACGAGTAAGGCCTGAAGGCTTACAAAATCTTTATAAAAAATTAAACTATGGGTATACGGACTACAGCCTAAACAATACTACCTTTGGCACCTTTGCCTATTAGTACCTTATGAAACACAGAATCCACCCTGCTATAAGACGATCAATGAATGCGTACTTTCCTTCCATTTGTTATGTAGTTAAATGAAAGATATAAAACATGTTCCTTGGCGTTATTGTGTAATCAAAGAATGTACACTAATGTCTATACATAATTCATATTCCAGATTTAAACTATAGAAAAAAAACGTGTAGTTCTTATCAGTGCACGCAGTATACATAGGTATTTCAATTGCGTGATATACTTAAGTGTAATTAGCGTATAAATTACACCATATAGGCGTATCAGTATTTTCCGTATGTTCCACAAAAGGTTCTATTTTTAGCTACAATACATAAATATTCTAATTTCTATAATATGGCCTAACCTATATATATATATATATATATATATATATATATATATTAACCATGGTCAAGGCATTTAACATTTCTTTACCAGATCGAGGCTAGTACTTTAAAAACTGTCACAATGATTATCCATGAAAATCCAAAACAATTACTGGTATACTGGTAGTACAGGAGGAAAATAACTTTTAACGTGCATAAAAATCACTTCTTCCGAGCTTCTTCACATAAATTTTGGAACTGTAATTACCAATGCTAAATGAGCTCAAAACTGTTGAAAACTATATGCCCAATGTTTTACAAAGCAGTGTGCCAAGAATTAGTATGTAAGGGGGCGAAGATAAGTTAACGGAGCTAAAAGAAATTGATAAAGGCTTCGCTTCAGAATATTAGACTTGAAAAAAGAAATTTCGACCACAGCACAGTTAAGGGACATACAACATATTATGAGGCCAGTAAATAATAATTAAATTAACTAAAGAGGAAATTAAAGAGGAAACTAAATGGTAATACAATTATTTATCCTATCCTTCAATATCAAAGATTGCATCCGGCATTCCGCAAATATTTTGTCTGCCCATCGTGACAAACTTATAATATAAGCTTAGTTTTAGCTAGTGCAAATAAATTCACCAATATTTTTGCATTGTCACTATCATCATTCTGCTACTCTGCTTGTTGAGGCGAGGGCGAGGAGCTACCCCACACCACCTACCTGCACACTTTATTAGAAAATGGCACTGCAGGAATAGCGATTGGTAGCTTACATCGTAAAGTACAAGCAGATAATGTCGTTAGTGTTATCTCACTTTCAATACGAACCTATTCTGCAGAAATTTGGAATCTCAATACTGAGAATTGTCTAATAAAGATTAAATATGTAAAATGTTTAAATGGTAGCAAGGCATAATTAACTCTGCATACGGATGCTACAAGTTTCCGTAGTTTACTTGTACTTACACGAGAATGTTATGACGTTGCGATGCTGCTTATAGTTAATACCGATAAATGAATATGCTATTGTGCAATACAGATACACAGTGATTGTGGTTATACCGACAGACAACGACTGAAATAATCAGGACTGTATTCTCGGATTCATAATCAGTAAAACTCATGCATTAAAGTTTTATTATAGTAATTTTTATAATTTCGATGATCCAGAAACCGTAATACAATAAAAATTGATTGTATTTATTTGTTCATAAACTATAAAATTCTATTATGCCGAATTAAAATGTACTGCTCAGCAGTCACCTGTAGACTATGTAAAAATGGAATGAGATTTTTAACTCCCACTGCAACTAATGATAACGATAACCTAATAGCTCTGCTGAAGAGTCTAATAGTTGTCTAATAGTTTTTATTACTTCTGTAGGTTTGCATAGCTAAAGTGTTGGTCAAACCTAAACTGAACCAAAAACTCCTCTATTTTCTCGTAATCTCGAGGATGAGTAATATTTTTACTGGTACTTAATCTAGTTTACCAATTTGAAAATTTTTTAACGCATTTAAGCTTTACAAGAAATTAATAAATTATGATTGAAAACGCATACCTAATTGCATTAATAAATCGCAGAAGGCTTATTCATTTACACAGATGTTACTTACAAATTTACTTGGTGCTACAAAAAAGCAATTAGCGTCGATATAGTACAGTTGAGAATTAAAGAATCAAAAACAGCAGTGTAGTAGCTGTTCTATAAAAAGGTTCCGCCCAACAAATTGATCTAAACGTCCTTGAACGAATATTATCATTGTAATCGTAGTTGGGTTAGCTCAAAATAATAGAACTAAACCAAGTGTAAGGCAATTTTAAATAGAAACATGTTTGCTGCCTTTTGTGGTGGCATAGATAGAATGAATTTTTAAATACAATATGTCGGAGTTACTTGTATGACACCACAGACCCATCATACACATATACACCTAGCTTTATAGAAATCCCACCATAGAAATGGGTGGTTAGAAATGAATGAGAACATAACTTCATCTACAAACTTTAAAACAAGGGATTATCGCCAGGAACGAATTTCTCAATGAAAGATACTGATGATGCTAACACACAGATTTGATATCAATTAGGAAGATGGGTGCATAAACTTTGTTCCTAATTGCTCCGGCAATTACGCTTGTATTAAAACTCTTACTCCCCTTCAAAATGCATCACTAAGTCTAGCATAGACAAATTCAGCCTAAAAATAAAAATATGACACTATAAATTATGGAGTACCAAAAATATAAACGTACCATCCGCTGGAGTCATTACTCCATCGTGAAAAAGAGTCGCTATACATCCTGCCGTTCCTGTAAATAATAATAAACCTTTATTCAGTAAACTGCCCAATGGTTACCTATTGGTAGTATATATATGAGTGTAGTATATTAGTATAACTGCTAGTATCTTTTGCAAGAAACTCCACAATAACTGCAGCAAAGATTCCTAATATTGTTTCAGTTTCTATAGACTGTGATTTGTATAAAGACGTTCTATTATCTAGCTGGCTATCTCTTTTAGCACGTTTTAACTGTTATTATATATTAGATACTTTATCTGCTATTTACTTAACTAAGTTAACTTACTAAGTTACCAAAAAATTGCAGTCGAAATTACAAAGTTACACAGAATTATTAACTTAAATTTTTTTACAATTCCTCAAAATACGCCTAAATCAAAAATAAACGCTTGAGTAATTGTTCTAGTGTGCAACAACGTATGTTAGCTACTTAAACATTAAATGTCTGAAAAAAATGATGGCAGCACCAAAAGCTTGCTGTGTAGTCCAGGGAAGAGTACTAGTTTATTGCGTAAGAAAATTTGAACTTTGAATCACAGCAAGGGAGAATATAAGAGAGAAGAAAGGACCTTTTTGGACCATTTGTTTATCCTAAAAAATATTGTTAGCTAACCTACACTTTATATCCAATTAAGTTTCATTGAACTTCTTTTAACTAAATACAACTATTCCGGTCCTCTGCACTAATTATTTAATAGACATAACCTCCCCCACTGATAAGATTAGCTAATGAGAGTTGTATAACAATGACACAAAATGTTAACGACTTTCATGATAAACTTCGTAGTGCACTACTTTTCTTAAACTTTACTTGATGAATTCATTCCAACGCGCAATTTGTTTTACAAAAATGTTAAAACTACATCCTTAATTTATGCTTTTCTATGTAAGCTCATCATCATAATTGTCTCCACCTCTACAAAAGGTTGTGGTTTGACAGTAAAAAGAAAACAACGGCGTTTCAAAAATTTTCACTTTTCACTAATTAAAAATCAATGGTATGTATTCCCAAGATGCAAATCGTAACCCATCATCTACTAAACATTGTTTTGTCTCAGATTCCTACCATCTCTGCTTTTGCTCAGCCAGCGATGCGAATGACCTGGAGTTCTCAAAACAATCACAACAATATTTTCCAGTAACATTAAACTAGAAAAATCAATATTTAAATTCAATAATAACCGTATAACAAAAGTACCGTATGCGAGATGATTATAGTGCGATGGGGTTCGAGAAACCAATAGCTCCTTAATGCGTTCGTAGCAAGAAAAATAAAGAGCATGGGCAGGACCAGCTCCAATAACAACGGCACTCATGCCCCGAACAGGGCGCAAAATTCCTTCTTGTTTAATCATTCGTGACAAAGCCTCCGTTACCCCACGGTAAGCTCCGCCGGGGTGAGGGGAAAAACTTTGCATTCGAGTCTAAAACGAGAATACACATATACATGAAAATTAAATTAGTTTATAATATTACCTAATATTTGCCTTCGGTTATCAATAACTGAAGTTCATTACATTCTGGCACCACAACCCCAACCACCATGATATTAAACAAAGGCTTGCTAGGTAACTAATAACTCAATCCAGACAAAAATAATCCATTCGCATCCCCCCCCCCCATATCTTTAAGTACTCAATACTTTTGATCCTAACAGGGTTACAATAACATAATAAAATAGAGGTTCATGAATATAAAGAATTATATCCATCTGAATTTGGTCATTTTGCAAGATACTTAATACTACTGTTTATCGAATCTCATCTTGGCATATTATCAGAATAAGTGCTCATCATTTTATTAGAAACAAAAAATATAAAATTCAATGGACAAGCTACTCGCAAAGAGTGGAAATACATCCAACGAGAGCCCACAGAAGTTAATTTCAATAAATCTTGTGAGAATTATTTGCTTACACCAGCGCATATTTCACTATGACGAAATAAAGGAGTAATTATCAACTCCTGCAAGTCTGCAACTATGCATTGAATTATAAAATTAAAAACTGCCTATCATTACATCGATGTCATGTGATACTATACCAACATATTTATAGTTTATTAGTTAGAAACAATGAAGCAATAACTACTCATTTCGTATTTTTATTATATAACTTTTAAATACCACTAAAAACTTTACTGAACTATACTGCATTCAACTTCACTGGTTCGTGACTGCATAATTCAGGAAAGTTAAATATTTTATTTTCATGATGTACGCATTACCTTGACCGAATCCAAAGGATACATTACGCAGTGCTCCATCATTCCAGCCAAGGCACCCGCCGACATATGAGTCAAGACATTAGACGAAGTGGGTAAAGATTCATACTCATCGAACTCCATGGTGTCAGAGTTATCGAGGCGCCCTTCCGGCTCTGGTTTATTTAAGTCCGTGATGATGGCTTTTTGGTCACTAAAATTTAAATAAATTATTCTGTTAGACTCAGTCTTAGTAACAACTATTAACACCTCAAAACTAATAATTACATTCCACATAAAATAGAGTCATAATGCCAAAACGTGACATTAAAACTCAAGCTACCTAGAAATATTCCATAAAACTGGAATTTACGAAGTGATCCCCATTACGTATTAAACTTTAACGAACAGTCACAGTGGACAATCAGTGTCAAAGTCAAATATAACCACATTCCGAGAATCCAATCGGATTCCCGACAATATGCGCGGTTATAAAATGTGTTACGTTCAACGTTACACACCTCCAATATCCAACCACACATATGAATAAATTATAAAATACGAATGAAATGTAAAATTATTCGAGGAATTTAAAATTAGGATGTCTGGAAGAAACCGATTTATTCAAACACGGAAACTGCAAGTTACGTTTTTTGAAAACTTTCAAGACATCAGAATAAAATCGATACATCCAGCACTGAAACCGTGAGTTACAATAAATTCGTTATTTTTCCAGAACTTCATCCAATTTGGTTCCACCTACCTATTTTCAATGTCCACTTATCACTTATAAATGTTTAAATCAGTTCACTGCAATTTATTGAATTCAGTCAGTTGAATACCCCAACTTAAAATATATGGCATAAGATATAGTTAGTTGTTAGTGTAATCGTACGTAGGGGAGTTCAGCCTACACTGAATGTAAATATAAATTAATTATTCTTGGAACACAAACAATCATTTGACCAAGAAAATGAGACTAACGGATCCAAAGCAAAGATGAAAGGTGTTTATAAACGATAACAAAATATTCACAGAAACAGTATTTAACCAGTCGAGGTCATGAGTTTGGGTTTTAGGTACTCACTAACTCACTGTTGACTGTGCAAAGTAATCGTTTGAGCGACGTTGGAAACTCAGCAGAAAACGTTCTCTACAGCCTACTAACAAAATATTCGAATTTTTAGAATTTTTGCAGAATGTTTTTAATTCATAATCATTGAAGTCAACTACGTAAGGTTTAGTGTTTTGATGGGCAGTGTCAATTTTTCAAAGTTGTACGGACACAATGAACGCCACCACCTTAATATACCATCTAATTATGTAAATTGTTATCTACTGTTAATGTAGAAAAAAATTTAGATCCTCTATCATTATTACATAAGCATTACATACATACATATTAAACGTAATCAAATCATCGTGATTTATAAAAAAACATCCTATTACATATTACTATTAACTGATAAGAATAATAGGAAGCTCATGGAACTGATTTATAGATAATTGTTTGAACTACTAAAACCACAAGTGACATTGTCCGTAAATGTAGTGACGCTAAACAGTATAAACTGAAGTAATTCAAATACAATGATTGCGAATTACTTTATTGTAAAAAACACACCTCTTCTGGAACAATATAGAATACACACGATAGTCACTTTGCAGTTCTTTGGAAAAGCGGATTTGTACAATTTAATGTAGATCAGAGTGATGGTAGTTGGCATTGGCAGTGCTTTAAAACACCAGTTCAATGGTTATTACTTATTACATTACTTCCTCCAATATAGGTATTTGTATACATAAACCAAAAATAAATTAATATTTCACAACTGAGTACATTGAACATACCTAAAACGGAATCATTCACGGACCAAGAGTGGCTGACGACGATCACCGGAATCTTAACAAACTTTAAACTCTTGTAGTTTTGTTAAGGATTAGTATCCATAATTCAAAAAATAAGAATAAAAACTTATATTTATGTTTCGTAAATTCAAACTAACAATAATTATAGGAAACTATCGACGGCGCTAGCCTGCGTTCTGCGATGCCGACTCCCAAGTGCAAGCCTAAGAAATTTCACATGGAGGGATATACTGCCAACCAAGAGAGCATGGCAATAATTTTGCCGTAGGCAATTCCACTGTAAAGCTCGTCACATGAATACTCAATAGTCAGTTTTTTTTAATACTCAAATAACCTCGCATGTGATTTGCGGAGCCATTCTCTCCCGCTTACATTCGATTTTGATTTGGCAAATTCGTTTTTCCCGTTGCGGAAACTAAATCATGGATCTGGGTCTCTCACTCTGGAAACTCTGGATACGGTAGATAGCATTTATACACTCTATCCTCCAAAAAATGGAGCAAACAAACTTTTGACATTTATTTACTTACATAGCTACTTTTTATTAGATGGTTAATCCTACTTTGTTTGTCCATCGAAAATCGAAACTCTTCGTGAGAAAAATAAAAGTTCCTCTAATTTATGTCCTCTTGTTTATTCTTCTCTAACTTCCCATATAATTAGATCCAGATATTAAAATCAACACAAATCTGAAGGCCAAAGTCACTCAATATATATTTTTCAGTAGTGTTACTCAGCTTTGCGTTTTGCAAAATGCATTCGCAAATTATTGAAAAAATGAAAGCGAGTGGGATTTTCGACCAATTTCGCAAAGATTGTATTGCTGATGTGGATACGAAGGTAAGTATTTTTTCTCTGTCATATGTAGAGACAATTCGACTTTAACTGTGTTAATTCTGAAATCGTCACAGCGAATGCATAATGAGGAGGATATATCATCGCAGCTCATTGATAGTTGATGGGCATGACATAATATGCTGTATGTAAATGTATCATTTTAAATTACCAATGTGATTTACATCCAAAGGGTTCGGTTCAGGACCCTATTTGCTATTTGTATATAGTAGCAAATGACTGTCAACTGATGACTGTACAATTATATGTATAATTCATATGTACTTGATTATGTGCTATGTAAGTACTTTGGCTAGCAAACTAATATTTTAATGCATCTTTGGACGGGTTGTTTCGACATTCCGACAGTCCATTTTTTTTTATTTCAAAAGAATTCTAAACAAATGGCAAATGGTTTGCATGAGGCTTCATGAGGTTTTCCCCGTTTAATCCTGAAAATAGACAGTATTATTTATGATTACAAATTTAAAAAATAAATAATAATAATTTATAATAACTTTCTTAATGTATTGTAAAATTAGCTATTTTAACTTACTCAACCATCCTATCACTAGCTAAACTGTTAAATTTTAACAACATTTTGCTCGCAATCGCCCTTCACTGGAAAGCAGTACAATTGTATTGAAAGAATCTGACACTTTTAAAGTTCACTCAAACTCAAAACTCTATCGCTTGGGGTTCAAAACGGATGGGTGTTTTTCCGCTGTGTTATGTCACGTGCCTGTCACCTGTGACTTCTTACAGTTTAGTTAGAATAACTGTTGCTTTTTATGTTCTAATTTAAAAATTAAGAGCAAGTGTGTGAGGTGCAAAATGTTTTGTATATTTTAAATCAGTTGGTTTAATAAGAAGAAAATAAATTATGCAATATATTAAATTCGTTTACAGCCAGCCTACATCAACCTTCATACCCGGGTTAATCAATCGGTTGATGATTATTTGAACAACATCCATTGGTCGTCGAAAATGGTGCGAATCAGCGTACGAGATGGAATGAGAAAGCACATAATGGAGTAAGTGTTTAAGTGATTATTGTGTTGACTTTTGACTGCATTATTTACTTTTTTTTTAAATGATGCGCTTCTACTTGCATTACATTACAAATACCATACAAGTACATTATTCTTCATGATAAGGTATTTTTTAATATGTATTTTCTTGATCTATTTACATTTGTATAACTTCTAAATTATTGTATATTGCATGTAATCTTTAGTATTTGCTTGGAGATCAACTTAAAATTTTTTTATAAGTACGAATTGTCAAATCATTTCTTTGTTTTGTTTCGTATATTCATACTTAATGGTTGTATTGTAAGATTTTTGGTATCAAGTAGAGGAACCTACGTATTTCACTACTATCTTTGAAACCTGCTAAAAGTTCTAACTAGGTATATGATCTTTGATACTACTGCGTTGAAATAAACAGAACTAGTACGAAACTTAATTTTTCTTTCTTGCTGGTCGGACTGACAATGAGTGGGTTTCAGGCGTTATTATGAAGAATATTAGTGTTATAGAACGTTGACATTTAGAAAATACTCCACGTATTGCTTTTCAGTACGTGTTTTATGTAAAATAAAATACTTGTAGTAATAATGTAGTTTTCTTCAGCTTATAAGCCTTTGGTCGTATAATTAGGATAACTATAAGCGTGCTAAATTTAAAACCAATCTTGCTTGTAAGATGTTAGTCGTTTTTACAATTGATATAAACTATAAATAAAAATAAAATAAACTAGTGTGCGTTGCTAAGCAAATTAATTCTTCTTTCAGCTGATTTTGAATAATACATGATACCACCTGCCAAGTTGTATGTCTGTTATTTATTTGCCATGGATAGCACATTTGCGATTTGAATTAATTTTGCATAAATATATTTGCCAAGTAGCTCATCTCTAAGCTTCTACATGTATGGCAATTCTTGTCCACAAATAATCATGTTTATTTTTAACACTTACCTAGGTTATTTTATAGTGCTCACTAAATTTTACTCAGGAAGTTTAGAAAAAATAAGGTTCTTTCGAATTGGTAAAAGGTCCTAGGCTGTGATTAAAACCGTTTGGTCCTTTTACTTTGTGTAAATACCAAGCATATAAAATGTGTCACCACGAGTGGGTTGGCGATTGCATTGTAGTTGTAGATAACACGATCTTTGGTTCTATCTGCTGCATCAAAGCTAGCCACACGGGGGTCCATGTTGGGAGGCCGGAACTTAAATTATTTGTATCACCTGACCCCTTGTATTACACCTTGTATTATAGTAATATTAGCTACGGTGCGAATCAACGAATTTGTAGTGTCAAATTTAATTACTTCCCTGTCTTACAGATCATCATATTTTACCAAAGGAGTGGATAGAATTGTCAACCAGGCTGTGGATCCTAAAATCAACACGGCGTTTTTTCCTATTGTAGAAAATGTTGTTTATGAATACCTTGGCTTGCAAAAACCGAAGCAAGGCGAAGTGAATGAGGAATTTGAAGAGGATAAAAAATGCTGGGAGCAGCCCATGGATATTGATCCACCAGAACCACCCCAAGGTAATACTCTATAAAGTCTCTACTAATATAATTCTCCATCAAATTTCATGCTATCAACCATGACTTCTAAAATTTTATTGAAAATTAATTTTGAACTTGAGAGAATTTAATTTGGTTTTTTAGAATCTATGGATGCTAATGAGCCAGATGATCATGAATTGAAACCTGCTATTGATGCACCTGATGAAATGAAAGTAAAGGTGGAGGAGGAACTCTCTGTATCAGGCGAACACGACTTAATTATTGTGGAGGATCCCGTTAACGAAGATGAGGCCGATGACGATGCTGCCGAAGATGATGATGAGGAAGAGTCACCACCATTCGAAGCAATTGGGATATCGTCACCACCTCATCCTTTTCCGGCCACTCCTGCACTGTTTGCCGTAACACCACCAAAGCCACCTTCTAAAAGTAGTGACACAGAAGCTCTAGTTACTGATTTTAGCAATTATTTTTCCAAGCCAGAATTAGAAAAAGAACGTTCATCGAATTTGTCCAACAACTCACCAAATCCTGCTAAAAGTAGTCAACCAATTGCAACTCCGGAAAAAATCGAACAAAATAAAATGTCATCTTCCTCGATTTCCTCTTGTAAAGAAAAGGAAAGTATTACCATGAAATCGTCACCATCGGAAAAGGATAAGCATACGTCCAGTTCAAGTAAAGAAAGAGGTTCTAGTAGTTCATACAGTCATTCTAGAAACAAAACCGACAGCAGTTACCATAGTAAACATAGGGAAAGAGAGAAAGAAAGCAGTAATAGAGATCGAGACAAGACCACCGAGAAAGATAAATATAAAAGAGAATCTAGTTCATCGAAACATTCTTCCAGGGCATCTCAGTCGAAGCACTCGCGCCATTCTTCTCATTCTACCTCTTCAAGAAGGCATTCCTCAGATAGTCGTTCGAAGGAGTCTGGTAGAAATCACCATTCGGATAAAAATCGAAAATCTTCGGATGACAAAAACACAAATAGCTCAAAGCAAAGCCATAAAGAGTACAAATCTTCGTCTTCATCCCGTCGTGAAACTTCATCTCACTCGAGTTCAAGAAAAAACTATGACAAGCACAAGCATAGTTCTGTTTCATCCTCAAGAAAATCCTCATCCAGTAGAAGTAGCGAGCATGACCACAGAGGCGCTAAGACCAAATCATCTAAAGATGATAAAGAAAGAGCAGATTCTCATAGAGATACTCATGTGATTAGTAAGAAAATGAAAATAGACATTTATGAGCCTCCGACTTCAGAATTAGAGGATCGTAGACTGGAAGAATCATATATAATCAAACGGCATTCACCTAACTTGGATTCAGCTTCTAATAACACAGAACAATTGTCACCTGATATTAATGAGGGAGGTCTGGGTGTTGTTCAGGATCATTCTTTCCCCCCAAGTATTTCAGCAAAAATTCTCTCTGCCGATCAAGAAGAAACTGCATTGGATAAATGGTACAATTCTGGTAATGAAAACGACAACTGCGATCGGTCGGAAAATTTCACGTCAATAGCATTTGCTAGCCACCACGACCCTTCTAATTTCGATGCAAGTGAAAGTATTCATGAAGAAGTGAAAAGAACAGCTTTACATTCTGACATATCTACTCGTACTCACAATTTGCCTGAGTCTGTGTCGGGCGTACAAAGATCCTTAAACATACAAGAAAAGAACAAATCCAAGTCTTTCAAATCCACTTCCGAACGAATTAGTTCAGCTCGACATAAAAGTAGGCGCGACTCGTCACAAAGAAAAAAGCGAAAGGGGTCAGTAGGTGTTAGTTCTGACTGCGTTCGTAGTTTAGACCAACTAGACTCTGATGACTTTAACACTAGGCGTGACTATTTTAGCCAATTTATCGATCCTTTTTATGATGAACGGAGTGTTCCTGTGCCCGTAACAAATAATCAACTACCGCTTTCTAAGATTTTTATTACTCTCGATGATTGTGAAGTGAATGATAACATGGTAGTATGGCTTCGGACGAATGGAGCTCGTGTTCATCTCAAAAGTTGTGATTAATCAGTGAATTCGATCATTTTATTACGTAACTATAAATGCATTTTTTGGTATATGTCAGGGTTATATTTTTGACGTACGACCATAATTTTTACTACTTTTATGTATTTAGTATAATTTTGCGTTGTACCTATGCTCTCATATTCGTTATCCAGTCTATTGCAAACTGTTATGGTTAAGTGTTCCCTTCGTTTCGTTTTGTATGTAAGGTAATGGAATGAGGGAATTCATTCGCTCTTTAAATTAGGATAAAATGAGACTGTTTGTCTTGATCTTGAATTTCGTTTCGTAAAATAATATTTGTATGACTAATACATTATTTAGTGAAATGCGGCGTTGAGTTACCCGAATTTCTTACTGCTCATTAAAAATGTATTTATTACTATAAAATGTATTCACTCGTTTTATTCTAGAATTACTTACAAATATTGCAAGGCTATTTCGAATTCGTATTGTATAGAACTAATATTCATGCGGTCTAGCATCTTTTTTTAATCATAAAAATTAATCTAGGTTTCAATAATCATCTGACTGAATAATATTATTGCTGATTTACTATTGCAAGCTGTTCTTCGTCCATTGTATTTATTTTTTGTATGTGTTCTGTGAAATTAGCATAATTGAACATTGAATCCTCAAATGTGAAATGAATGCGCTAGTTTTTAACTAAGAATGGTTGGTTGTCAAAAAATGTGACCTTCAATCAACCTTCTCCTTATCAACTACTACGTGCAATAAGTTAATAAAATTGTAGTCACTATTCTATAGTTAAAGAACTCATACTTGCTTGAATCCTTAATCGTATGTGTATTTGTTAGTTAACGCCAACGTATGCACTTCAGCACATTACATAATTTTCATCTTCATACACTCATACCACTAACACTTGGTACCAAATACTTGGTTCGCTTACCCAATTCAATTACCATTATTATTGTGACACTTCAAATTCTTGCAGCGGCTTGTATTTGAGAACAAGGGGATGTATAATTAAAAGTATAATGCACTACATATTATAGTAAATAAATAAGAAATCAGAAGATGACAGTAACTATTCATTTAGTTTCATGGCATAGAGCACGTTCAACCGTGCAACTTAACAGCATTAATGAGATTTATTTGTAGCTGATGTTGTTACGATGATGACTTATGCTCCAAAGCGAGAGAGAAATTACAACAAAGTTCTCTTTTCTGTTTAGAAATATATTGTATTTTAAAGTAAAGGCAATTTGCGCAAGCTGTAATAGACACTGCAACAAAAACAAACGAATAACTTAAAACGGTTACAAAGTTATATTTTTAAAAGTAAAAGTTAAATTTTAACAATTTTTATGCGTCATGTGAAAAATGAGTACGGGAAAATATCTAGTATTTTGCCATAAGTTTTAAAAGCGGCTTGTTAACTAAAATATCGACGTCAATGGCAAACAGAAAATCTATGTGATTAAAACGGGTTAAATTAACTTCAAAGTTCCCCACCAGGTTTGGTAAATCCGCTGCCAAACGAGCTACATCCTTTAATTCAGAAAATTTAAAATAACATTTAATTTAATTAAAATGCACGCGTATTGCGCGTATTGTTCGATATAATGAATTTAAAATATACTATAAAATACTATAAATATTAAAAAACCTAAAATGACTGCAAACCTACCTTGGTGTCAACTAATAAATCGTTAGGAGCATGGTACAGAGCAACTGGAACTTTAACTTTGGATAGATCATATTTAGGGGGTGCCCACTGTCCATACATGATCCTGTTACGAATAAATCCATAATCGTATTGTCTAAATTTCCCACTGCGAATTGCCTGCATGAAATGAACGAGTGTTTTCGTCGATGAGGTTGTAGGGGTGTGGGCCAAAATTACGGGAAGTTCTGTCTATTGAAAATTGAATTCAAAATATTTTTAAGCTATTAGTAAACAAGAATCAACATAATGCCACAAATTCAAGTTGAATATATTTTCCTTTAAATTCATATACGTAATTATAATTCATCTATAATTGAATAGTATGTGTAGGGCTTCAAGCTATTTATATAAACTATAGTGATACCATATTAGCTTGTTCTGGGTCAAATCCACATAATAAGAAGAAAAAGTTTTCACACAGATCAGAAATTCTCATTTCGGCCGTACAAACTTCAGGTGCGTACGTGTTAATATATTTAACAAGGAATTGAGGAAGAACTTCTCCATGGCCAAATAAATCAAGTACAATCTGCGCATTAAAAAATATGTATTTGTTTTTGGTGCGTAAGTAATACATATTTAGATTTGTCACATCATATCAGCCGTAATTCTTCATAATTATGGCCATACAATCTTCAGTATTCACGATGAACTAACTAAACTAGCCCACTGCACAATTAATGTCCTTTTTGGTATGGAAATTTATTTAAAACAAACGGATTATGACCTTTTCTTCAGCTGCCAACGGCGCTAAATATCTTGCAGGTCCTCTCATATGGTTCATATATACGGCTGGGCCCATTCCGGCCATGAACTTGACTTTCAAATTATATTCTGGAAGAGATGCCAAACAAATGAAAAACATTGTACATCCCATGGAATGTGCTACGTAACTCAATTGAGGTTGACTTGTCGTATTTAAAACGTAGTCAAACACTGCTGGAAGATCATATACCCCCATTTCATGGTAACTGCAACACCAAAAAATGAAAATAGTTATATATTTTAGCATTTTACAGAGGCATATACATTCAAAAATGTGAATAGCACATAAAATTAAAATCCTATCCATAAAAATTCAGCGCTGTCTCTGCTTGACTGACAATAAAGTAGTCACAGTAACATTGTTGGAGCTATACCTAAAATCCCAAAATTTGTTATCGTCTGGAGACAATTTGACATGCCTCTTGGAGTACACATTTCCGCGGACGTTCCCCAGCCAGACATCATACCCTCTATCGGCCAGTAAATACGCTACATAAAAGACCAAAATAAATTTTAGAATAGCTGCATTCAACTCTGTTTAAATTAGGGATGGCCCATTCAAAACTCCCAGGGAGTTTGGGAGCTTTGGGAGGGATGGAACATTGGGAGTTTTGACAAGCGGGAGTTTTGGGAGCGCTCCCTCTGAAAACTCCCTAGGGATTTCTCTAAACGCCGGGAGTTTTCATGCTGGGAGTTTTGGGAGTTTTGGGAGTTTTGAAGGTGCAAAACTCCCCAAAACACGGCATCTGTGAATTTCATGCCAAACCTTCACAGCAAGAGTCACTTCATAGTGATTTACATTGCAATAACCAGCAGACAAAAAGGCGTATTGCAAGTTCATAAATTTTGTTTATAAAAAATGTGTTGATAATTGTTATTAATTTATACGTACGCTCCCAAAACTCCCAAAACTCCCAAGGGAGTTTTGGGAGTTTAAGGGAGTCTTGGGAGTTTTAGGCTCCCTGGGGAGCCTTCAATACTCCGGGCGCGAAACGCAGGGAGTTTTGAATTGGCCATCCCTAGTTTAAATTTCATTATTATAACTCAAGCCATCTTACTCACTATATGTGATATAACGCTTACAAAAAGACATATACAGGGTGGGCCACTTGTTTCCAACAATTCTAATACGCTATAAATTCCAAGTCTACCATTTGACTTTAACAAGCAATATACCGTAATACAGACAAATCTTGAGAGATTTGTTTGGTACCTTGATCAATACAATCGGTAAAGTGGAAGCGGAAAGTTTTAGACTGAATAAAAATCCTGCGGTGCCCCAAAAATCAGTAAAAATGTCATTAAAAACAGCATCGGATTTTAAAAAGTCGCGGTCTGCGTATAAAAAGAATTCAAACATCTTGAAAACTATAAAAAAAACTGCTTAAATTGTTCGGTCTAGTCCGTATGGTTTAAAACTTTTCAAAAAACAAAGTTGTAAGAATATAATTTTCACCGCTAGAACTCTTTAAAAATTTATATTTTGGTTAGTTAAGCCATTTTGCAATTTATTCTAAGTCGATTTTTTTGCTTTTAGTATCAATCAAATCTCCCAAAAAATTTATTTTGTTTAGTATATTGGCAAGTTAAATCAAATAACAAACTTGGCATTTATAGAATTTTAGAATTTTTGGAAACAAGTATATATAGTACTGCATATATACTGGGAGAAACACAATTAGAGAAATTTCAATTACGTAAAGCTTTGTCAACTCGATTTAGGATCCAATCTGCGCTGCTGCTGAAAAATCCATGTTGTACGAAAGCGACAGGTCTGGCTTTCGATGTGTCAGATCCAATTTTTCCATTCGGAATACGGTGTACAGTCAATATATAACCATCTTTGGTGATAACTTCATGAGATTCTGCAGTATATCCGTACTTTTGAATTAGTTCTGGCTACATCAAAATAGATATAAAAAATTCATACAAATATTTTGCAAATGTATTTAAATTTAAAATAATGTATATTTTCAAATTCTTAAACTTACCGTAGTTAGCGTTTCATCTGGATTTCCGTGGTGTTGTGGGAAAAAAGAGCTATCGTATAAGGCATTTTCTGAATCGCTCTCGTACTCAGAAATTGCGTTACTGAATTCCTGATCGTCCAAAATGTGGTCAGTCAAAGCGTTGGTGGTGGTTAGAGCAGAAAGGCATAGTAGTGATAAAACTTTAAAGTTATTAAACTGCTGAGATATCATATTTGTGAATCTTCAATGGTGTCGAACCGGTTTAGGCAAAACTGAAAATAAAAATATTTGTATTTTTTAATTTACTTCCAAAATGCACCATACTATTGTCATACAGTAAAAGTTGTGACAGTCTATAATACTTCCGATTTACTTTGCTAGCTGAGAATTAATAGTTACTGTCGCCTTCCAAAAGTTGTCTGTTTTTAAAGTTAATTCGTCCTGTTCCAACAACCTTCCCTATATGTAGAAGTTATTCATGATTAGTCAGTACTTACAAGGAAAAACCCCTGCCTTCCTTTACAAAAAATTGAAGCAATTATTGCAAAGCATGCAGGTAAAATTGCCGAATGAATCATCAAAACATTACTCTCAAAGTTATGTAACAGTACGGAACTTTGCTCATTAAAATTAATCCACCGTGAGAACCTTCCATATAGGTAATATATTTTGTTTCCAGCTACCTTTAATTAATTCAATTTAAGTATTCAAAAAGTTTTATCTATTTCCCATCGGTATATTCACATTTTTATGTTTATTCTAAATCCACAGCCAACGACAGGCAGAGGCAGCTCATCTGCGAGAGAATTATTTTATATTCGGCATAAATACATATTACATTACATGTAACTTGTTCCGTAGTTCCAGAAATTTGAATGCGCAATATTTCATGGTCGACATTATAGCAATAAAAAAATAGAACAGACCGTGAACCCTTATTCTGTAATTTAATCGTACTATTGTACATTCCATTTCACAAATAATTAAGTACTAATGTAATGGTGATGACATATACGTGCCACGCGCTCTTGTAGCGTTTGGAGCTTATATAATTATACCTAATAAAAACAATCCCATTGTGGTGAATCCATACATTACATGCATGTGATTTCAGATTTAACTATATTTTTTAAAATTTGAGGGCAAAAATATACTGAATTTTTATTTTGAATTTCATCATGAAAAATTTCATCCCCTCAGTAAAATTATTCAAAATTACATTCTCACACTTTGGTTTCACTAATTACTTAGGCTGATCGTACTCGTTGACAGTAATACGTAGGTAAGTAGTTTACACACTCCAAAAACAGCTATCACTTTTAATTGCGGAAACTGTAGTCAGCGATGAGATACAATGCATGTGGCTACGAGAACACGTGGAAGATTAATTACATTTGACATACTGTCAGTCGTCAGCTCTTTGTCAGACAATACAATTCAGTAAATATCTCAGATTTACAACTGCACTTCTGTCACTTCAACAATAAAGTAAATAAAAACATTATGCGCCAAAATTATCCCGCTAGAAGTTTAGCCTCCACTAAATGAAATATATTATGTATATGCACTCATGCACATGCAACAGACCAGAAGACCAGACTGAGGTGCACCTGGTGCATTCTTTGTTTGGCCTCTGGAAAAATAATATGTACTGGCACTGGCAATGACAATTGAAAGTAGGTAGGAGCGAAACGAAGACTGAAGACAATTTTTTTTCAAATGTACATTGTAGACTCCATGGCTGCACCTTGCAGTGCCTTGCAAGTTTGAAAGGTGTAAAATACTGTAAAATAATAACATGTTTTAGTTTGTTACAATAATTTTCTGTTGGTTTTAGGTGTCATGTGTTTGGTTTGGGGTAAGCCGGTAAACTAACTAGGTAATACTTTACGCCCATATTTTTCTTAAATCATTCAACTATTAGTGTGATGAAATTAAAATAAAGTAATGAATGAACTAACCTACAGTCAGTATTTCTCTGGACTTAAACTTCTGTCGCTTACAGAATTATATCGAAGCTTACATAAATCCAACTCAAAGAGCAATCATAAAATTTCTGACTTCAGCTTTAACTCAGGTACTATACTAAATATTGTAAAATTATATATGTAGACTTAATAAAAACTAGCGCTAGCTACACCGTTGCCCTTTACTCTTTATAGCTTAGTTAAGTTTAGTACTTATTGATTCTGTAATGCATTGTGTTTATTTTGATACAAGATACTAACTGTATGAGCGTTTCCTTTGAGTTCGAACGTTTAATTTCTTAGAAGGACCGTTTTTTTAGCTTTTCTTTTTCTTACAAAAGACAAAGACCTATATTAATGCCCTTTACAGTATAAGAATTATTAATTTACTTCACAAACACATAGTACCTATATTTATTTTTGAAAGGTAATAATAAAAGTTTATTTACATAGTCAGTGACTTAATGGTAAACGCACTAGAAATGAAATCACACACTTTAATAAACGTTGTTCGATCACTTTGGGGTCTGGGGTCGGGGATTTCTCATGTCCACTCAAATCAAATATGATACTGCTACTGAACTACCTTCTCTCCAAATGCGATCAATAAATATTATGGACATATCAAATTCTTGATAGAGTCAATATAACAAACACTAACCCGGTTGGTTGACAGGATAAGGCTAACCGCTCGGCTCGGCTGTGGACAATAATGACGTGTTAACCAAACGCTTAAGAAAGTCATCGGATAAAAGTATGAAAATATTTATAACGACAATAAGACATGAACGATAACGATGTCGTTGTCGTTTGCGCTACATAACATGCCATGTCATACATTCCAGCAAGGCAAGGACGGGATATCTAAACAGATAAACTTTAAAAAAACGAACATTTAAGTATTGATCAACTCTGTTGAAGAATAAGGTTGCACCATTACCATTACTGCTGTACTACACTTGGCTCGGCTGAGCCATATTTATTTTTTGCTATGATGATGATATTTTTTTTAAGTAAGAGAGTGGCGGTGCCCCTTAAGCTTGTTCACTATGTTCAGTATGTAGTTACTTTTCTCATTCTCTGTCCTGTTGTACAAGGAGCCAATAAAATGGTGTCCTGTGTTGTGAAGACAGACATGATGGAGTCTATACTTAATCCAATACAGTGTAAAATAATAAAGGACACAGACATATAGGACATATAGAAGGATTTCATTATTTACCTCGTGAGCTATTTTTGTCACACTATGCATCATCCGTCAAGAGATTGTTTTTGTCGCTACACTTACGCTTTACGCTTGTTTGATCACACATTATTTCTGACAATTGCAAGCTCAAAACAAAATACATACAACTTCGCAGATGTATACCTAATAAAAATAATAATTAGTATTACAGATTAATTTATTTTACAAGTCTTAGTTTGAAACCTATCGTTTGTGGAGAACCAAAATTACCCATATCCATTTTCAGTTTCAAACAAAATGCACTATCTACAGAAAAAATTAAAATAATATGGTCATGAAAGCATGTAAATAGAACCTTGTGCATTTTTAAAAAAACAAGTACATAGCATATTTTGCACTTTTCAAAAATCATGTAAATAGAACATTTTGCACTTTAAAAAATCATGTAAATAGAACATTTTGCACTTTTCAAAAACATGTAAATAGGACATTTTACACTTTTAAAAAACTTTTAAGTAGAACATTTTGACCTTTTTAAAAACATGTAAATAGAACAATTTGCTCATATTAGAAATTCGTGATTATAGCAGCATTATAAGTATGTATCTTATTTACTGTCTTTTTTTTGACGTAGTTCATTTTAATTCTAGCATAAAATGGAAATGGGTCATTTTGGTTCTTCATAGACGATTGTATATACTTGGGCACTTGTAATATCGTACATTGTTGCGATTACATCACAATATGAATGAATCATCCCCGTCCTTTTTGTCCAATTACGAATCTCTTGAGATTATTTTTAAAAGGAATATACATCACACTCCAGTTCATGTTTCAACTCCATTCATATTACTTACTTACTCTCCTCCTAGTGCTTCAGTTGTTGGTGCAATAGGGAAGTGTTTTGAGAAATGATGAAGCGATTTGCTATCTACATACTACATTAACTACATACATACTACTAACAATCTACTACATGTGTTATGAATTATGTAACTTGTTGTGTGTTGCCCTGTTGCCTGTCGCCGGTTGAGTCAGCAGTCAGCATGGTACAAGTCATAATAGATCGTCCGGTCTGACGTCCTCTCTTAAATATGTATCACTGAAGTCTGAATGTAAATCTAAAATTAATCCACCCGTGTGCATCCGTTTGTACGACTCTTTGAACTACTCGATATTTTTATGCGAACAAACCTCTTGAACGAGATAAGAACAAAATTATTTGATGAGGAAAGTATAATTGGACGGCAATGGCAAATGCAATAATAATAAGTAATATACCAGTACCCAGTTTACGGTGCAGACAAATCATGAATCATGCGATTATAAACTAGTTTTTGTCAATATTTCTTTATAGAAATTTTTATTAGATTTTACAATGATGTCATCAGTTCACACGAATTTAAATGTATTGTACACCAAGTATAGTTTGATAAATGACTGCACAGAATTTATATTTTTGAATCAAACTATATTTTAACTTATAATTTACCTACATGAAAAATGAACAACATTTCGTGTTACTCGATGGTCATAAGTATTTTTTGCAACAATTTTAACTTAACCATTGCACAGAAATGTAATATTTAATTCCATTTATTTGTTTTTGCTTAAAAACCACTGTACTTATTATGTATAAGCCATATATGATAACTGTAAGCTTATCAAATATCATAAAATTGGGCTTTCATAATAATAAAATAATTAAAAATAATAATATGGAAATAATTTTTGTCCAGTCATTCTCCACATAGTTATTATTAATGGTGTAACGTTTGACTGAATTTTTTTGCAAAAATATACCAGAGACGATTTTGCAAGTTACTAGTTATAGTTAGTGAACTTTTGACATGCTCAACCGATTTCGACAAGTGATATATCAATTTAAAGACCTTCAAAATAGAAAGAAATTCACGTTTTTACTTTGACTTCTGGCCCATACAACAATTTTCTTGGGAAATTAATACTCGCAAAAATCTTGCGTTAAAATAATACTACAAGACTTGAGAATAAAAGTCAGCTACATAATTACAGTCGATGCCATTTGAAAGCACTTTTTTTAATTCATAAGGGAAAGTTTTCAGGGGTCAGTGTAAATACTTCCAGTGCAGTAGAACAAATGGTATAATCAGTGATGATAAAAATAAAATGTTCCATCTTAAAATGCAATTAAAACACTGGCGGTCTGCTCCGAGATAATTTTCATAAGAACTAAAACACTAGTTGTTGTGACACAGTACAAACTAGCTATAGTGGTCGTGAGTGGTCTAAATGACATCAGTTTGCGTCTCAGTAATGCGTTTGGGAATGCTGAAGCTGCGCCGTCAGCATCGACAAAGCATTTCCATGATCTTAAAACATTCATCGAAGAGTCATACAAATTTGCCATGACCGCATAGTTGGATTTGAGAGTAATGAGGCTAGCTGTTGCTACTACAGCCAATACCATCACTCTCAGATCCTCCAGCTTGACACATCCGTAAATACCGAATATTGTCACGCCCATTAGAGCCATTTTGACACAGGGCAACTCAATCTTTGCAAATACTTCGTTGAACATTCTCTGCTGAACTTCAAGACATCGGTAAATGTGGATGAAATGATGTGATGAGCGAATGGTGTTTGAAGTCCACGACATCGAATATGACTCCGTATTGTAGGACAACCTTGAATTTATTGAAGAAAAAAACCAGAAAATAATGAAAATTCCGTTACATAATAATATCATGGATTAAGGTTTTTAGTAAATAATGATGTTATTTTGATTATTATTTGCAAATTCATGAGGAATTTAGATAATTGTCGCATTTTCGCTACAGATGCATAATATGCAGATAAAGACTCACACTCAGCTTTCAAACATTCACAAAAGTGTTAATAAAGTAATAGAAACTCTAAATACAACTAGTTTTTGTTTTGTATAATATTTGATTATGAAAATTAATTTATATATTGCTGGCATCACATTTTTAAAATAAAATAAACTCAAAACGTATAGCAACGAATGTATGCCTTATTTCCTTTAATAGTAGACGGACCTGTAATAGAAGACGGGGATGTAAGTGTAGTCGGGTCTGGGAGTTTGAATAGTAGACGAGTCTATTTAATACCCTATTATATTATGGCACTAGACGGGCCTGTGATTGTAGCGACGAGCCTGGGAGGTCGAAATTTGTATAGTAGACGGGGTCCACTATCAGGGCCGGATAATGCGGCCGCTGCTTGAATTTTCTCAAAACATGTAAATGGAACATTTTGCAGTTTTCAAAAATATGTAGAAAGAATATTTTGACTTTTCAAAAACATGGAAATCAAATATTTTCCACTTTTCTCAAAACATGTTTATAGAACATTGAACACTTTTCTAAAACATGCAAATACAACATTTTGCTTTACTAAAGAAAACCATCAATAAAATTAAAATGGGGGTTTTTGTGTGGAAGCAAATTGCTGCCTAAAAGCAATTCCTTCGTCCGGCCTTGTCCACTATTACAGGAAATACGGTACTTAAGTACATGTCTACCTCGGTCCTACTTCATACTTACTTTAATTCATTGACGATAAGTAAGGTCGGTGAAGTATACGCAAGCAAGGCGAAAACATACAACTGCATTTTAAAGCAAAACGCAAAACACAAATACGAATGGAAAAACGATATAGGGAGTAGGGCGATCATTTCGAGTCCTCGGGGTCGTGTATTCGTGAATAATGACGAGAACAATGTCAGTTGCTGGGGCTTCAAGAAGATGGACACAGTCTGAAGTGTTGCGATCAGGATGCCCAAATAGTAAATATATGGCATCACTGCGTCACAGCTGTTCTGAATCTTGACATTTCTTTTTTTATGGGCCAAATAGTTGTCTTCAATAATTAATTTTAAAAAATGTAAGTTTATTACCATTACTCATTAGTCATTAGACAATAGCAAAATAAATAGCAGTTAATAAATTTATTTTAAATATAAAGATAGGTATTGTATGTTGAACTAGATTGGAAAAAACTTTACTATGTCAAATCGAAAATCAGTTTGTACAATAATGGATGGGTCGAGCAGTTCATTTCCTTACCTTTGACGTAGTTATAAAATTCCATGTAATGGTTGACAAACCAGGAAAACTGACCCCATCGGACACACGTAGCTAGTTGATAAACGATTGGAACAGTGTATGCAATTGCTTTATATTTTAGATTCACCAACTCAGTGACCGATATGGAGTCAAAATTAACCGTAGATCCTTGAATTACACGAAAAATTATGAAAATTTCGACGCAAACTTCACAAACAAAATTAAAAACCCATCCAAATAAACGACGCTTGGACGTCAAAACCTCAATTCGTTGTAATTTTTCATTCCAATGGTAAGGAGCTGCACAGAACCAGCTAGCTGCTTTGAGGGATTTTATGAAATATTTTCGTGTTTTGTCACTTAACATTTTTGTTAAAATCGTAAAATGTGATGGGGACTCTTAGAATGGATGGCTATGGGAGCAACAGCTCCTGGTCCTGTGAGTAGCTCACCTGAACGCGCGCCTGAACCTGCTGTGCTTGAGATTAATTATACAAAAATATAACTTGGTTCTTCGGCTAAGGTGTAAGTTTAAAAATTTGAAATTTAAATTAAAGGCTTGGTTTTTAAGTATTTAATTTATTTTCGATTTAAAAAATAATAAATTATAAATATCCGTTCTAGAACAGAAGAAGAAAAGCAATACTAATAATAATAGACTTTATTCGTCAAAGAATTGAATTACAGAAAGTTGCCAAAATTGCACAGTATATGTACCAAAGGGGCTACTATTACATAATTAATAATAATTATTAATATAATTAATTTGAATGAAATATTTTCTCTGTTAGCGCTTATGCCTATTCGGATGTACCTATTACCTGTGAATAATAAAACATGTCTAAGTCGTTGTTAACCTGTCAAAACATTGAGAGAAAATAGTCAGCCACTGCCCGTGCTCGCATTAGGTTTTGGTCTTAGAATTGATATTTTTTCTTTATGTAAATACAGCTATAATTGCCTGAATATGCTTCAATGTTCTCTTAAAATGAAAATGAAAAAAAGAGGATACAGTGGAACCTCTCTATACGCACCTGGGTAGTAACGGCGTAGCAGCCATTTTATTTATTAGCAGCCATTAGTAGCCATTTTTAATTTCCTCTGCAAATTAGCCATGTTTTAGCATTGTACGATAATAGCCTTTAGTAGTTTTTTATTTAGTAGTTACGCATCTATAATAGCATGCAATACATGTATCTATGTACCTGAATATAGTGGTTTTTGATTTTTAAAATTCAAATCTCTCTCCACTTGTATGTTTCCTTGTAAGTTTGATTTAAATGTCCAATTACGCAGCACAGTTTGAATAAATCAAAGACAAACTGTAATCAATGAATTCAAAATTATTCAATGAATAATAAATAAAAACAATTAGGCTGAATTTTCTTATGTTAACTACGGTAAGCAACTTCTTTTTTTATTTTTTATTTATATTTGCAACTTAATGTTGCAATATGATGTGCGGCCGGATACGGTTACATGCTTAGCTTTAGGAGTTAATAAAGCTAGAAACGATTAAATTCAGTGTCAGCACATAATTATTAATAGTAATCTGTTTTTGTGTCTCGATGGCCATTTCATTGTGCAACAAAATCGCCAGTTTGTTTTCATACGACTTAGACTAGTTCATAGTGACTAACCTACTAATATTGGCAGCGGCGGATCCAGAATTTTTTTATGGGGGGGGGGGGCTAATGACCACCAAAGAGGCTAACAAGCCTCTTAGCCTCCCCCCTCTGGATCTGCGGCTGAGTATTAGCTATAGTGGCCAAATAACAACTATGGGCTATAGTAGTCAAATAACTACTACAGGCTATAGTAGTGACCCACGTATAGTAGTGGACCTAGCCCTTCCCCGTGAGAAACTACTATAGACGGGTTCGACTGTACTAAGGTAAATGTTAAATAAGTTAATTGGATCTAAAGATACTAAAGAAGTTCTTAATTAAAATACAATCGCCAAGAAAAACATGAAATAGAAAACATGGCATTGTTGACATAACCATATTAAAAAATTTAAAGAAATCCATTATACTATTATTTAAATTAAATATGAGATGGATGAAGTAACTTCTTAAATAGGTTCTTGTATCGTTATTTTTAGCTTTTTGAAAACGTCAACGGAAACCTCCACGTAAGCTAATACATCAGTTAAACTATCTACAGTATGTATGGATGTATGTATAGATTTATTGAATATTCGGGCCTAGGCCCACACACAAATCAGATTGGAATTGTTTACATTATTGCGATTTATACTTATATTATATCAGTTTACCAACTTAGCTTCATTAGGCAATTCATTTTTTAACTAGTACAGAGTTTACATAGTAGAAAATATTGTGTAACACTTTAAACTATCTACAGTACTATACATACACTCAGGTTGGTTTATGTGTTTTCCATTCTCATAATCAATAATGATTTTTGCTTAAAAATTTTTAGTATTAATTATTTTTATTAAATTTGCATTCCATTACTATTGATCTTTAGTAGTTTTGGCTGTGGAGACTGTGGACAGGGAATGACATAAAGGGTTATGTAGGAACCTGAATGTTTGTATTTATTTTCTAAATGCATTTATTGGTTTCCCACATTTATAAAATAAAATAGGGGAGCAGCGAAGGAAACATTTATTTAGTGCTTAGGGTCCACCTTCACATAAGCACATGTCGTCTTGTACATCTTACAAGATTAATAGCTTTAAACAAAGATTGTCCGTGACAGCTTCTGCATCGTAGGGACAAGTATAACGCGCAATACAAATAGTCATTTACCGAAATATTAAACAGAAAAAAGATATGTAGGTGTATGAATTATGTAATTAGATGGGCTTGCAGTGATAGCAAATTACAATATCAAAATGAAAATGTTTTGTTTGTAAAAATACTCCACAAAGGACTAAACGCGGAAAGTAAAGTTTAATTCAATCAATGTTTTTGATTCAATGTTTTTTAACGATTTTTTACTGATTACCAATTACAATACAATCGTGGCAGTAATCCCATCTGCATATTTTACAACTTATATATTATCATATCATATAGCAATAGCATTAAAAGAAAATTCATAATAAATCTAAATGAAATTACATAAATTGACGTATATAATGTTCATTCCTGCAATGACCTAAATACTTACTAGTTAGTCAAAGATGTGTTACAAATAAAAATATAATCATCCTTTCTATTAATACTGTAAGGCATCTCGAGCTGTCGAAATAGACTAATGATGTTTGCTAGAAAATAAATAGAAACTAACAAGTAAGTGCGCAATGAGCGTTGTATTATTCTTCGAATCAGCAGTGAATCAGCATATTAAGGAACGTTATTAGCTTAAATTGAAAATTGCAATTCGATTCTGTCAAATCAACTGCGTCTCTTTCTTGGCTAATCCGAGCTCTCTTATTGCGTAAGTTCTAGCAATTTTCTTCACCATCAAATGACATGGGCTGATGAGTGAGAGTAGTAGAGCAGATACCAGCATCCAATGCGCCTAAAAACAGCAATAGCAGAGCATTTAGTAGGCTTACTAGTTAGACAAAGAACTAACTAACTACGCACATTCCATTAACAAAATCGTAGTCTATTCTTTTTGCGTGATGGCTTACTACTACTGTACCTTACCACATACATAATTATTTATAAAAAATTACACCAAAATAAAACTGTACCGCTATATAGTTCTCATCAGAAGAAAACATCCAAACAAATATTGGATACTGGACAAACATAACAACTGCTACAGTTGTAGTAAAGATTCCATTCAAACGGTTAAAATGTATCTCAGGAAATCTGAAAATTTTATAATAGTATCCAATTAGTTCATTCAAGAACATTCCATGGGGTGAAACGAAAGCCATCCTGGTTTCCTTTAATGTATTCCTTACCGTATTCGGAGGTATGATGTGCAGCTTGAGTGTACGAGGGGTCGAGAGATGGCAACAACAACCATTGAAATATAAATGGATGACTTTGTGACAAACATCTTGCAAACTACTAAACTTATGAGAGAGATCGTAGCAAGAAATTTTGCAAATGTAGGAGCTCGGAGGGTGAGTGCATGCTTCTCAACGGGGTCCGAGCCTATATAATCAATCAATTCGAAATCGAAAAAAATAATACAGTGTATTTTTTGAAATATTCAAAGAAACCTTCAAATTAATTATTTTAACATCATGAGAATCAAAATTATATTCACACATTTATTAGCTTTTTTTATCAAGGTATCCGTGAACCATCCCGTGATTGGTATAAACAAAGGACCAACCAACTGGCACAAACCCATTATCTCTGTATAGAATGCAACTGCAAATAAATAAAATAAAATAACAAATCCAAAGTATTACTCAAGTTTCAGAAAGAAAACACGTTTTTACATAGTATCATTAAAATACTGAAAAATGTAAAACAATCCGCAACTATTAATTGCATGGACTCTGGCTGTACCTTGATTTGAATCCGATGTTGATTTGTACACCCACGCATTGAATGACACAGTATAGAACAAAATCATGAAGAAGTTGACAAAATGCCAAAGTAAGTGAAGGGCAGCGGAGACGCTAAGTAGGGAAGTGGAAAGCGGAGTCTCAAATCGATTTTGAGTTTCTTTATCACAATCTTTGTTACTTCCTTTCAAGTCCAAGGAATGATTTGTGCTTATAAGCTCCACTTCTACGTCTTCTATTTCATGGAGCAATGAAAATGTAAAATATCAAATAACTACAGGGATTAATTTGACAGTGGAGCATTTCAACAACTTCCCAGGATTTTTTTATTTTTACTTTTTGAAATAACTTACTATTCCCAGTCATCCGAAGTTACGTTGTTATGGATCAGTATAACAAACAAGCATTACCTATGTGCAATATACTCTGACACAAAAACAATACAATACACAACTGATAGAGAAACGGACCAAAACTTACTCTGAGCATAATCCGCGAAAGAGGTGTTCCCGGTTGGAATTGGATTAAGAAAAGTTTTTCTTGGCGACTTTTGCTCAGAGTCAGGATCAGGAGGAGAACGCATCCTCGTCACAAGAGTAGTTTGTTTCGTCTTGTCTGATTTATTTTCATTATATTCTTTGACTTTCATGATTGGCATAAAAAACGTGGTGGGGATTGTGAGGAGAGATAGGATCCCAAGTGGTAAAGTTAGAGCTCTGTAGGAGAATCCGGATGTGTACAGATACTAAAAACATCGGAAGGTTTCTACATTATGTTCTAGTATATATGTGCAATAATAAAAATAAAAAGTGGTCGCGAAAATTTTGATGGTCTTTTCGTCTGCATGTATAATCATAAGGATGAGACCTCCAGTGAGGGAACAACAGTTTAAAAGTTGTGATACCTTTAATGGGCACCAACCAAGGAGTAAGTGGAGATACATTTATCTAAATAATAATATATATGCTTAAGTATATACTGGCGTTGAATTAGAATACACATGGGAAATTTATGCTAGAATGCATAGATATATGTGTTGTCACAGTTAGGTAGCATATAGACATTTCCTAAAAATATACTCATACATGTATGAGTCGCAGTGTTGTTGGACTATTGCAGATTCGCAGATGTGCAGGAACGCCTTAATAAAGTTTCTTTGTTTCCCTGTCTTTTTTTTTATTTTATTTCAGAAAGTGTATATTTCCTTCTCATCTTCAGAGTTCCGCTCACACACACACAAAATGCTATGCAGCAAAATTTGAAGATGTAAAAACTATCTTTTAGGCAACTTGCAGCCATAAAATGTCCTTGTTTTCAAATATTTAAGTGTTTGTCAGAACGTGGTCGGTCGTAGATTGTACTTGTACGTACCCGCTGTATACTGGCTCCTATTTCACGTTCCCACCACAAGTCATTATAAACTTTTGAAACTATTCAGAATTCCGAATAAACATTACAAAGATTGTTAATGGTTCCAGACTGTGTTACTTTTATTGTTTGAGAATTCCATATTCCATTTTACGGAATATTTTCCTCTCTCATTATATGTACAAAGTACAAACAAACTTCAAACACTTTTAGTTATAGTTCTCCAAAAATATTTAGCACACCTCATCCCTTTCTATGCAAATATTGGTTTCTAGAAGATTTTGTACTATTGATAATAATATGCTCATTTTTCTCTTGCAGAAATAATTGTGTACATAATGTAGAGACGGAACTCCACCGCCATCCAATTCTATAATTATTACAGCAGTAAATAGAATTCCCGCCAATTCCATAGCTCGCAGGCTATGGGAAAAGTAGCACATAGGTAGAGTAAATAGACTAGACAGTAGGAAATATTCCATTGACCACTGATTGGAACAATGGGAATCCTTTGAAGCGCAAAGCAGACAGTAGCTATTTCCATAAATTCCAACGCCTTGAGCGTTGGGTAAATATACTTATCTAACAAAGGGAATAGTGAGGATGAGCTGAACTCAAGCCAGTAACAAGAGAAATCAATTCATTCCGTTTTTAGCTTTTGAGATACACGAACCAAATTCTGTTTGAGAGATTCTTATCCTACGCTTACCTGTGATTGTTTTATCTGCGAGCTTTGAACTGATATTAGATTCTGTTCTGAAGAGCCTGAGCCTACACAGGATTTTTAGCTTCTATCTTTGAAAACAGCGACAAGTTAAATATTCGTTCTTGTGAAATTTTATTTTCTTAGCTGGAGGAATATACGTATCGTTCATTAGTTCTCTACAATAAAAAGTCTTTTCGCTTTTTCTTTTGATAGACAGAATAAACTGATCTCATTTCATTCGATCAGAAGTAAAGTCAGGTAGATTCGGAGAGAGAAGAGAAGAGTCATAACGCTCGGGTAAAAGAAGTAGAAGGTCATTGTAGCCGTGCCGAAGACTTGTAGTCTCGGGATTTTCCATCGGACTTGCCGTGGGACATTTAGTGACAACTAATATTACCGGTAATTCTACGTAAACATAAGTACCTACCTACCTTTCGTGCGGTTGTGTTTCTTTTCTCGCTCGTCTCCGTCCCAAGTAAATATTGTTACATAATTGTTTGTGAATATTGTTTATGAAGTGAACAGTCGTTATGGATTAAAATTCATTCCATTCATTACAATCCATAAACTCCCTTCGTTTTCTATTACGCCATTTTATTTCATATATACACATATATATATATTTTCATATTATATTTAATATATTGCATAACGAGCACGCTACTTCTATGAGATTTGTGGAACGGAACCCCTCCGCCCCCTCAAAATCATAGGTGCGGGGTAGCAAACTCGTTTTTGTCCCTATTTTGTTGATTTTTATCAAAATTTTGACCGAAATTTTCAAAATTTCGAAAAATTTTTAAATTTTTAAATATTGATTTTTGAGAGTTTTAGAATATTTTCGAGAGTATATTTTGATTATAAAATACGATTTACATTCGGAAAGACGCAAGACCAAGGAGAAAGAGAAAGACAAACTCTTTAACTACTTACTATTTTCTTTTCTTGTGCATCTTTTCGTCGTGGGTTCATGTGGTATTGACTGACTTTCATTGAGTGTGTACGCATATTTAAATCGTGATTCATTTTTGCGTGATTGGTGACAGTTGTGAAGGGACCCGTATCTCACTGCCAAGAGTGAAACACCCACCCCACTTAGAATCGTAGGTACATACTTAATAAGTGTTGGTCATGACGATGTACAGGTCATGATAGTTGGAATCCTTACTTTGCTAATTTTCATGATTATTGTGGCAAGGTTGGAATTACGTCGGATCGATATTCCCCTAGTAGAAATAATTATTTTTGTTCAGCTTATCCGTGACCTAACCAGATTTTTCTTGACATATTAATGTTACCTATTTTATTTTCATTGTTATTGTGTACTATCATTCTCCAAATCTGGGAGAATCAGATAATAAATCAAGCACCAATTCGAGTCTTTATCCTCATATTAGGGGAGCTTATTGACATCGTTAGGTACTTAATAGGAAGTTGATAATTTTTGATCCTCGTCAAAACAAAACCAAGCCATTCATTTTTTTTTTAAGTTAACGACATTTTGAAGTCGCATTTTTATACACACCAAGAGTATAGTCAACTCTTAGTGTGGAGGAGAACCAAAGAAAGAATTTTAACTTTTAATACTTAACAAAAACATTTAATCTTTTAACTTTTTCTTTGACAACAACGTCATTTTAAACCATTTTTTAACCTTGACTACATCGGGAGTCAAAAATTAGTGTGGAGGCAGAACCTCCAACTTTTAGGATACTTATCCCAATATACTAATTTTTGAGTTTGAATTTTACGCAAATTTTATTTTTAATCATGGCTGGAAGGATTGATGACGAGGAACAGGGATTGTTTGCTCAGAATGCACCATTAATTGATGACTTATTAGGGGACTCCGGTGACGACGACGGAGCCGAAGCAGATGCTAGAGATAGAGAAGCATATATAGCTAGACAACAGCAGGAACATCAGGAGAGAGAGGCAGCTATTTTGAATAGAAAAATAGAGGAGCAGCGCCTGTTGAAAGAACTTCAACAAAAAGAAGCTTTAGAGAGGGCAGCTAGAGGCATTAGTGCCGACAGCGGTCAGTCACAAGGCAATGGCATAGGATCAGTTCGATCAGCTCCACAACCGAGAATTTATTTTAATTCTAATAAATCCTCAGCCCAGTTGCCTCCTAATCCTTTTGAACCACAGCAGAATCCCCTACCTAATTTGACTAGAGCTCCTGATCAACAGGCATTTACATCAAGTAGACATACTTTAGCTCGGTCAGCCGAGGACATCGCCGCATTGAGAGAAGTTTTTGCTCCACCTAGACCAACAGATAAAGAGGCGATTTTAGCTAGGACCATTCGGAATAACGAGCTTATCAAGGACATGGCTAAATATGTAGGTGATAGCGAGGTCGCTGCATTCTTACGCAAATTTAACGATGACGCTAATTATTACGAAATGACGACATACGATAAATTCGAGGCATTAGATCGCATATTCGACGGCCAAGCTATGGACTGGTGGAAATCTGAGCGCTCTGCATGGAAATTAGCCGTTAGACGGGACACTCCAGGCACTAATAATAGTTTATGGAGAACCTTCGAGTCAGCGTTAGCTATTAGATTCGACAACGAGACACTCATCAACAAGGCCAAGGCAGATCTACCAAATACGGCATATACCAGAGGTATGGGTAGCTCCGAATATATTGCAGGTAGACTCAGTGTACTCAGACGCATCGACCATAACATGGGATCAAATGACTTGGTAATTGGTTTATTGAAAGGTTTACCTAAAAGAATGAGAGGGAAAATGGTGGGTTGTACCACTGTTGACCATTTTCGATCCACTTTGGACAAAGCCATAAGTACTGGCATTATCAAGGACTGGTTAGAGCCCGTAGTCGCTGAACAAACTACATACTTAGGTCCAAAACCTGAAGGTAGAACATACGCTCGAGCATTTCATACTGCTCCATACCAGCATCCTCAAAATGCTGGAGTTATTCACAATGCTCCTCGTGATCAAACAGCCCAGGTTGCCCAAGGTGCCCCTGCTATTCAGAATACTCCTAGATATCCTCCCAATCCAGTTAATGGAGCTCCTTATGAGGCTCCTCCTGATCCTAATGTCCCACGGGGGCCAGGAGACGACCCCGCGGTATTAAAATTTCCATACTACAATGAACGCCGACGTGCATATTGTGTGGCTGCGGAAGGAGCACGGTCAGCTTGCTGGCAGTGTGGTAGAATGACGCATAATTTTAGAACCTGTCATGAATTATATCGCGCTCAGGGAATTGCAATTCCACCTAGACAGGTTAGGCCACGTAGACAGAATACGGCTGAAGGAGACCAGGCACAGCAGGGAAATGCTAATTTAAACTAGATGGGGTGGATATAACTATTATATCCAGACCCAAGCCTCCAATCTCTGAGCATTCATTTAAATCAGTATCTGTAAAATATACCAAAGTTTATTTTCAATCACCGAAACCTGCGAGAGTGTATAAAACTAGCGCCAAAGCCGATGCCGCTTTGCGAAGCTTGGGAATCAAGCCGAACAAAGTGACTGACGTTTTAGGTCACCAACCAGGTCATCTATTGTTAGATATAGGTCAGGAGGTGGACGATTTTGACTCACAGAAACCCATAGGTATTCTTTTTGATTTTCCTCCAGATAATACTATTCATTATGCACGGAAATTCAGTGACGAAGTCACAGAAATCAAGAGAGAGATGAAATTCCGTGGTTATGATAAACATATACATATTTTGAACGTTTTGGTGGATACTGGAGCCACTATCTGTACTATAAGTATAAATACTGTAAAACTGTTAAAAATAGAAAAACAAATAAAAAAATGTAAACCACTTACTGTATATTTATCTATTGACGACAATAATACCCATACCGTAGACAAAATTATTTACATTAAATTTTTTGTTAACGAGTATAATGAATGGATACAATGGGGTTTCTATGTAGTCGAGAAGGCTCAGGATCCCATAGTTTTTGGTTGCGACTTACTCAAGACCTATCACGTGGACATTAAATGCGGATTAGGTAAAATTGTTTTTAGGGAAGCAAGGGAAAGAACTCATAAATCAATGAGGTCAGACGACGAGAAACTTTGTAGAATCAAGGCTTTTCCGAGTAAGGGCATACTTAGACGCATGAAGGCTCATACTGCATATGTACGTAAGCACAAAGCGCTACAGGCAGGTATGATTACTGCATGCAATCCGTTAAGACAAGACGATTTGAATATTATACTAAATGAGATCCAGGAAGACGACGATGCACAGGTAGAAGGTATAACTGACATTAGTCAGAATGAGGTCACCATCGATGACATTGCGTCTATAGGTACTACCACTATTAGAAGAGTCCATAGTACAACTTCATCCTTATTGGAGGAGGTTCGTTCGGTTGAGTCTAGCGAAGCGTCAAGCCGAGCCATCGAATACTATAAACAATATAGGTTGCGATTATTTTCAGTTCGGCCCTCCCTCATTAAGGATGACGCGGCCAACGAGGTTCGTTTTTACACAGAGGACCCCGGTTATTCAGGTCAAATTGCCATTCACCCAAATTATGACTTATTTGAAAAGTCAGGGTTGATGGTACTTCAAGACACAGTCAAAGTCACTAATGGCAAAGGTATTTTGCATGTAGCCAATTCTCAACAGTCAGGAGATTTTATATTACCTCCTCAACCATCCCTTTCGAGCTATGAAACTATGCCTACGGAGTATATCCGTGCAACTAGGATAGATCAAAAGAACTCCCCTAATATACACGTAAACGATCAAGAATACACAAATGCGGTCGACACTGCACCGGTTCCAGAGAGCGTTGAAGGTAGTCAACCACTGACTGATGATGAATTCTCACAATTTAAGATTTTCCAAGGCTTAACAGTGCCTCAAAAGATTAAGGTTAGGGAATTATTGAGCAAGTATTATAAAGCTTTCGGTTGGACCGAGAATGATTTTCTGGAACCGATGCGTGATCCCCGGACTGGTAAGACACTACAAGCCACAGTGGAACTTTTGGATAAGAGTCCTCAGATAGTTAAACCTAGACCTATGATTTATGAGCATCGTATGTTACACAAGGAGATTACAGAGGCTAATATTAGGAAGGGCATGGTAGAAAGAACAAATAGTCCATACCTGTCTCAAGTGCAAATGGCTAAAAAAGGGAAAACAGGTAACGATTGGCGCCCCGTCATAGATTATAGAAAGACGAATTCCAAAATTAAACCCGAACCTGCTCCTATCCCTCCCTTATTAGAAGCTTTTAAACTATTCGTAGGCTGCGTAATGTTTTGTCAGTTAGACATGGCCGACTCTTTTCAGCAGATTGAGATACATCCAGATAGTAGGGATTACCTCGCTTACATTACTTACGAGGGCCAATTTCGCCCAACGCGCCTACCTTTCGGGTACCTTAACTCGGGGACCATTTTCCAAAAAACCATGAACAAGGTTTGGCAACCATACAACCGGACGTTCCTTAGTAATTATGTTGACGATAATTGTTTTGGTGGCAAGGATTTCGCCGAATTGATGGAACGACTCGAGAAGGTCCTATGGCTATGCGTTCAGGCACGAATGAAATTGAAACCGAAGAAGTGTTATATAGGCCAACCAAAACTCCTTTTCTTAGGTCACAAGATTAGTAGCCAGGGCATTGCCATTGATCCCGGTCAAGCAAAAGTACTCATGAATTTTCCAGATCCACAGGATACCACCGACATTCGTCGATGGCTAGGTTTAAGCGGATTTTTTAGACGATTGATTTTTGGCTATTCTAAATTTGCTAGACCTTTATATAATCTCCTAAAGAAAGACGCAGTTTTTGTTTTTAACGCTGCATGTCAAAAGGCGGTGAAGGAGATGAAGGTAGCAATCTGTACCGCTCCGGCATTAGCATTCCCGGATCCCACTGCAATTTTGGAATTATGGGCTGACGCAAGCGATTACGAAGTCGCTTCTGCTCTTATCCAAGTCATCACGATTGGAAACAAGAAGAATCGTCAACCACTCGGTTTTGACTCCCATACTTTATCACCTACCGAAAGCAAGTGGACAGTCACTGAGAAAGAATGTTATGCGATAGTTCACGCCTTCCAAAAATTTCATAATTTACTTTTTGGTAGAGAAGTTCTAGTATACACCGACCATCAGGCACTGGTCAACATTCTACGTACTCCTCAGGTGACAGGGAAATTAGTGCGGTGGAGCCTCAAATTGAGCTCACACCGCCTAAAGATTATGTATGTGCCAGGAAAAAGCAATGCCATGGCTGACTGCCTCAGTCGCCCTCCTCGAGCGGATAACCTTCCAGTAGCTATCCTTAGAGGCATGACAGCAAAGACGGAACATCCTAGAGAACCTGAAGACGAGGAATACATAGTACATTGCATTGATACGGATAAATCCATACATAACCTTAGGGAAATGCAGGCAAAAGACAAGGACTTAGCTGAGATAATTACTTCTATAGAAACAGACGAAGCCAATAATTGTCGTGGTAAAAATAAATTTCGAGCCGACTTCCGCCTGAACACAGACGGCATACTTCAACATATTAATTATGAACCTTTAGGTCCATTATGGGTGAACGTTTTGCCAGTCTCTGAGGGAAAGCGCATAGCACGTGAGCTACATAATAAATCACATTTGGGTTTTCGAAAGATCTACTATTCTTTAGTTGACAAGTACTGGTTCTTGCAGATGTGGGATAATGTTACGAAGGCATGTCGCGCTTGTGACACTTGCCAACGATTTAATGTCCCACGAGTCAAGAAATCAGGTCCTATGCATGCCATGATTACTCCTACTACTCCTTATGCTAAAGTTTCAGTGGATTACCTTGGTCCACTGACCACTACTTCTAATAATAAATTATATATTCTAGCCGTGATAGACCAATGCACTCGCTTCCTGCATCTCATCCCAACTACAGGCACAACAGTGGCCGAAACGGTAAAGGTTCTAGAACCACTCATCGCGAAACATCGGATTAGGAGTATTGTCTCAGACAACGGTCCAGCTTTTACAGGTCATTTATTCAATGATATGTGTACACGCAACAACGTCACTTCCATCCATAGCTCCCCACATCATCCTAGTAGTAATGCCTATGTAGAAAGAGTTAATTCAACATTTGGTAGCATCATGAAAAAGCTTAAATATGAAAATAATGTTGAATGGGATATTATGTTACCGCATATTGAAAATGAGTATAATTCAGTGAAGCATGTCAGTACCGGGTATAGTCCTTATTTCCTTATGTTCGGTAGAAGTCTGCATTTTTGCTACATCACAGGGAAACCATTAGACGATGATTGTGATCCAGATGACCCAGAAATGAAACAGGTCAGGGTGCATGAACTTCATAAAGCTCGAATCCTGGCGCATGAAAATTCTTGTCATAATCAACTCAAACGCAAAATGGCCTTCGATAAGACACATCCCACCGTCCTGTATAAGGAAGGTGACCTAGTACTCAAAAAGAATTATTATAAGGCAGCAGGAACGGCAGCAAAATTCACAGTTAAATACACAGGTCCATATAAGGTATATAGTACAGCCACAAATCAACATATGTATTTATTATGTGATAAAAACACTGATCTTTTTAAGTACATCGATGAAACTGTCCTCGAGATTGTGCATGGGCACAACCTAAAACCTTACCTACAAGACGACATTCCTTCCCTTAATAATAATATGGAACCCGCGATAGGTGATCAGACTTGGTTGAATAACCATGTTTACACTCCTGATGACGCTGCTTTTCACACTGAACCTTGGGCAGATCCTGAGTTGAAAGATTTCGATGGGGATACCGCGGCTCAAATCAACGTAGTCCCCCGCGGAATATTTAATAAAGAATATTTGTTTGATCCTAATAATGAGTTGAAGTTGAGAAGTAGGACGATTCAACGGAATCCAAATACTCATAATACTACAGCATATAAGCAACTAACAAATAATTATTCACTTCCTATAATAACTCCTATACCAGCGGACATTGAGCCCCTGGGACAATCACCAATACCTATAGAAAGTAATGTAGTTTCCAATTTTACACCTCCTGTAGAACTACCTATTCCTATAGTACCGTCGGTAGTGGAACCAATTGCCACCCCGGCGGGATATAATAATATTACCGTCTCCAATACCACTGATTTTAGTAAATCTCCTTCTATTCCTAGGTATGTTGACGTTGAAACAGTAGATAGGTATCCTGCACGTATGACTACTACTATTGTTGATGATCCTTTTGCTAGAGAATCTCGTTGTAATAGCCACAACATGAACCACTTGGGTTCTGATGGCTCATTTATTGAAAAAGACGACTGGAATTTAATTCAGGGTATTGATGTTACAACAGGCACTCGACATAAAGATTTTGATTATCAAAAGACTAAACAATATTACAATTCTTTTCGTAATCCCACTAAAAGTATACCCATGTCTCAAGTTTCCAATGTAGCACAACCAACTGAGGCTCCCACATATAAGGCAAATTCAGTAGACACTTCAGATCACTCAATTTATAGTTGTTATGTTAATAATCGTAGAGGTTGCTCCGAATTAGGAGATATGTCACGTAACAAGCGGGATAATCCTGTTGAAATCCCCTTAGCTCCGAAAAGTTGGAATGGAGAGCGGAATCCAAACGCCGCTCTTCATACCAAAATTCAGACCAAACTCATTATTGATAACTTACCAAATAAAAAAGTAATTAAGATGGTCAATATTAATGATGAAACACAAGTACTCGAAGAAATCGAAATCGACACAGCACCAAAAGAATCAATTACACTCAACACTGTAAATATTGATGCAGCTGAAAGTGATCTCGAATTCTTGGAAGAAAATGAAATTGAACTTCCCACAATCCCAACCATAGAGTCAATAGCTCCTATTGAAAATGTTCCTGTCATTGAAAAACCTGCAAAGGGAAATAATAGTCAAAAGGTCATTTTGAAAAATCGAAAGTCAGAGTCAATTACCGTACCTACTGAATTACGAAGGTCAGAAAGAAAGAGAAAAGTAGTAATACCACATGATCCATCCGATGCCGAGGTGCCCAAGACCAGGAAACGAAAAGGTATAGGCTCGGTAAAGAAAAATAAGAAAAAGAATAAAGTTGCAAAGTTGAAGAGATGTAAAGTTAAACCTACTGATGCCATGGCCGAGTTGTTCAAAGCCATGGGCAGCATAGGGCAGATGATGGCATGTCAATACAAACAACCAACTCCTCAATATTCTTCAGACAGTAGTACCTCAGACTCTGATTCTGAGGAATCTGATTAGAACTGCATGTACTTCTGCATGTCCTACTTTTTAATTATACATTAAAAATTCCTTTCGTAGCACTCCTTTTTGGGTAAACATACTACCGATACCATCACCTACTTATGTAGTGATGGAAACATTTCTTTCTTTTTTCGGGTAGAGATTTGACACTTTTGACAATGGCTGATCCTTCCCCGAATCCTAACAATAAACAACCTCAAGGACCACCACCCATCCCTGAAGGCGAATTAGATCCCGAGAATGAATTCGCGAATCACGGAATAGAATCGGATGATGAAGACTGGGACCACAAGTATGTCTACAATCAGGACAGATCCCGAAGAGTAATGTTGCACCAACTCCGCAACCGAATACCAGGACAACAGGAGGCATCCAGCTATGTCATGCGAATAACCAGGGACAACACGCCACATCCCAATGATATCCAAGCCAGACAGCCTGACGGAAGCTTTATTTCCATGGCTCCACAACCAGCTGACCCTCGTCCGATTACTCAGAATACTCCACCAGCATCCCCTCAACGCCAGCAATTCATTCAGCAGATCCCCACACCGACTCGAAACCCTCCGAAGTCTCCCATCATCAATCAGGCCGTAGCACTGGATAATGACTCCGAAGATGAGCCTGTCGATAATCTCGACATCGAAGATCCACCACCATATGATCATGAGACTTTCGAATTCCCGGACGGACCGTCCGCTCCAAATATTAAACGCTCCACGAGCACTGCAGATTTCAAATCTGAAAACCTCCAGAAGAAGCAGAAAGGCGATACCCCTCTGCAAATTCCAGAACCTCAGCCTGGGACTTCTCAACAATTGGAGCCCATCCCAGATGAAATTCGGATTCTCCAACAACAGCAGGAGGATGCAAATCGTAGATCAGCAGAAATCGAGCAGCAGCTCCGCCGTTGGAGATTGACGGCCAGTAATCCATCTTCCACTCCACCAAGAATTAATGGTACTTTTAGTCCACCAACCAGACCAACAGGGAATCTGTTGATGGGACCACCTTTACCACGCATCGCAGTCGGTCTCCCCAGATTTCACATGAGAGGAAGAGGACCCACCAGAGCTCCTCCACCAGTTAGTACGAGCCCACAAAGAGCTCCAGCTCCAATTTCAGCTCCGGCTCCGGCTCCGAACCAATCAATGGAAACTCAAGAATCACCGAGAGCTCCATCACCAGTACTCCCAGCAACAGCTCCGACGGCTCCAACTTTGGCTCAGCTCCCGGATTTAGGCACTACAGCTCCGCGGTACAAAATTTATGCCCCAGCGCCAAAGCCTCCAATTTCTAGCACACCACAGTCTCACCGGAGCTCTGCACCAGGAACATTGAATCAACCGATCGTTATGCCACGTCCTTTGGACCGAAATGACAGATACAGCAACCGGCCTCCGGCCTCTCAGAATAATACTCCGAGATCTGCAACTCCCCGAGCATCATTTCGACAGCCATATCGTTTCGGACCGAGACAGGGTACCCAGCAATGGAGACCCCCAGCACAGAATAAATCAAGAGCTCCACCAAGGGCAGAAGAATATTCATGGCCAAAAGCTCGACCATGGAGGAGTCAGGCCCCGCCTCAACATCGTTCGCGATCACCTACTCCTCCCCGCCATCATTCCCGATCACGAGATTCTTCAAGACATAATGAAGATAGAAGAGCTCCAGCTCAATCACGCTCAAATGAGCCACGGCACCGACAAGCACGAGATGCTCCGGAGCCCCCACCACAACAGAATATCCAACCACAGCAACAGCAACCACAGAAAAACATCCAGCAACCTGCAATGGCTCCGAATGGATACTACTATCAAGCCCCAGGACTCCCACAGTTAATTCCACTCTTAGGAGCACCGATCCAGCAACCACAAATAGTCCACATTCCAATCCCCCCTGTTCAACCATTTCCACCATTACCAGAAGTAGAAGACCACTTCGTCGGAAATCCATGGGATTGCCCGCTATGTCATCGACGACACCAGCAAGGGAACATACGGCACTACTGGCAACGTTGCCCGCATCGAAGAATTAGTTACGCGAAATTTGCACGGATCCTGGAATTAGCCAAGAGATGTTTCTTTTGCGGCGGATACCACCCTACCTATTCCTGTCCCCACTTCCGTGACTTCCATGGACATGGATTTTAGATTCTTCTTAATTTTTTTATCATTTTCACTCTGTTGGATAATTAATTGCTTGCATGGATACTTGTAAATTTGGATTTCCTTCGCAGCTAGAATTATTACGATACAGAATTTTCACTTATTTACAATTATAAATATTTTGACACTTCGTAGATTATAAGTTTGCAATCACTTTATTCACTACATGATGAAATGCTTAGTTTTATAAGTTCTATTATTTTACTTACCTTACCATTCGACAAACATTTTTACCAACTTTCTTAATGATTGGGATTCTACCAAATTCTTATTCGTAATTAAATTCATACAACTTTATAAAATTACCAAAAATTTCTTTGCTTCCGAACGAATGAGACTATTATTTTAATCTGCACGAATACTGTTATTAAAAACATACTGAAACTCATGCTTCACCTCATAGGAGGAGAAGGAGCACCTACTAATAATACTAATAGTTAGGTATAAAACTTAGTTCCATGAACAACATCCATGGCATAATATACCAGGCCTTTATAGACCTGGGACAAATACTTAATTTTAAGTCTTAATTTTAGATACCACATTCATGAGACCTACCAGCGCATTGGTACGGTAATAAGGAATTAACTTTGGAAAGTGTTTTTGTTCCTTTTACTATGACTAGACTTACCAATATGGACGGAGACCACGCTAGAGAAATACCTGAGGAACCAACTCTTCCACCACCAATTGAAGTCGTTCCACATCTCCCGATCCAAGTAGACACTGACAGCGAGGATGACGAACCGATAAATCTCCTCGAACCCGATGACTATCAACCTTATGATCCGGCTGATTACTATATTGACGAACTCTATCACTCTCCTCCGGAAGCCGAACAAGCGGTAGAGGAAGAGGAGGAAGATGATGAAGATGACGAGCCAGATATGGATACCTTGACTACTGATGATGACGACAACAACAATGACGATGAAGATCCCCCAGCTCCTGATGTCAACATGATCGCATCTGAGGACTCGGAGGATCCTTTTGAGACAGCACAGACACATTTGGACGAGGAAATGACTTCTACACCGGAGCCATCTCCACCAGAGAGGAGGCCAGATCCAACGCTAAACGTCCGTGGGTTCGCTCCAGCATCACACGATGAAATACTGGGAATTCAGCGACGCCTGGGAAAGTGGACCGTTCGATTTCCGCCTCACACAGTTGTCCAGAATGACAAGATTGACACTCCAGCAGCACTTCTACTGGAAGATGATGACAGTAATGATGAGCCACCACTGATGGAGGAAAAGGCAATCCGTGAAGCGAATTTTGAGCTACGATTAATCCAGCAGCAGAAGGACAACCTCATATTTGACCTTCGTCGATGCCACGGCCAAACCATCCCTACACCAGAGAGAGTAGTTACTAATGGACCGGAGAGTAGGATGGAATCACCACCAACATACTTAGAGATGGAATCAACTCCTAACACTACCACCAGTCCTCCCATCCTTACTCCGGAAGCACCGAAACCCAACCCTCGAAAACGTTCCCGTGACGATACTCCCACCATTCCTGAAACCCGCCCAGACTTCGATTACCGTAAAGGAAGTCTTACCAAATCTCAACTGGATAACATTATGGAAGCACGCCGGATTCGGAGACAACAGAGTTCTCCACCGAAGTCCGACAAATGCCTCCACCGAACAAACCCCTTTCCTTTGATTCCCCCTCGGGAAAGATCTGCCGACAACTTACTGGAACAACTCCGTAGAAGACGTGAAAATCACCGCGAAATCCGTGTGGCACGTTGGCGTGCCGAACAGATGATTTTTGACGCAAAATATCGCCCCGGCCCTGACGAACCCAAACCACCCGGAGCTCATTCCTCCAGAAATTTCTCGAACCCCCTTCCCCGCGACAGAGTTGTGAAAACTCCTCCCAGTTCGGATACCAGTAACGACGACTGCAGCTACATTGACACCAGAGACTCCTCCTACCTAGCCCACCAGAACCCTCCCACCACTGAAGGCTCCGAAGAGGAATCCTTCACCCTCGAGTAGAATCATCACGGAAATGCATTTTTATATGTTGATAATTTTTTTTTATGTTGATATTTGATTGTTGATATTATGTTGATGTGATGGCGAAAGATGAATTCCCATCAAACCCTTCGGTATTTCTACAATGTGAGATGTGTATGTTGATATGACAAGAGCCCATACACTACTTTACTTCGTAGTATTCCAAGTAGGTTGTAAATTACAATTTTGTATTTCTTTCCCCAAACTGTACAGATGTTGGAATTGATTTATCCTCCATTTCAGATAAAACTTATTTTCATTTTTAGTTTGTGTGAACCCACGATCAAACTGATGTAAATTTAAACTCATTTTCACAATTTCAATAATATTTTCTGTCCACGAGTATGAGTATATTGACAGAAGTTTATTTGACTAGACCAACGGTGAAGCCGATGTAAATTAAAAGAATTAATTTTCACAATTTTACAAAGAAAACTTCTCGTAAACATCCCACTGTCAAATATTTATTTTTTAAGGGAACCAAAAAGATTATAAAATTTTTTTTCCAAAAACTTACAAAAAGAATTTTGCACATTGATGTAGAAACTGATATTGAAATAATTTTTTTTCCCTTATTTATTTTCACTTTTCATTATTAGTGACACTTCAGTCACTCTGTAATTTTATTTTGATTAAAACCATATAGGTACCTACTTAGGTACAAAAATACCACATCTCCCCACCATCCCATCACCATCGGAGTGGTGGAGAAATAAATGAAACACTCAAGAATACTACGTATTTATTACCACTTACCTTAGGCTTAATCCAACTTATTATGAATATTGTAATTAGGATTAAGGAGAAAATTGCACAAAACCGAAATTGCAAAAATTCTCGAATACTTACTTATGTCCATGTGGACAAAATACTCATTTACATGATGAATGTCTGTCAAAACCCTAGAAACTAAGTACTATAAACTTTGTACACGGTAGACGAGTAAATTACGTTAGACATGCACATGTACATCCCGGAATGGATAGCTTTTGATTGAAATACCTATGTACTTAAAGTTGAGACCACGCACAAATACCGCACACTTTAGCCTAGACCGCCGATGGGTCTCGGCTGATAATGTGTGGAGGGATTTGTAGAGACGGAACTCCACCGCCATCCAATTCTATAATTATTACAGCAGTAAATAGAATTCCCGCCAATTCCATAGCTCGCAGGCTATGGGAAAAGTAGCACATAGGTAGAGTAAATAGACTAGACAGTAGGAAATATTCCATTGACCACTGATTGGAACAATGGGAATCCTTTGAAGCGCAAAGCAGACAGTAGCTATTTCCATAAATTCCAACGCCTTGAGCGTTGGGTAAATATACTTATCTAACAAAGGGAATAGTGAGGATGAGCTGAACTCAAGCCAGTAACAAGAGAAATCAATTCATTCCGTTTTTAGCTTTTGAGATACACGAACCAAATTCTGTTTGAGAGATTCTTATCCTACGCTTACCTGTGATTGTTTTATCTGCGAGCTTTGAACTGATATTAGATTCTGTTCTGAAGAGCCTGAGCCTACACAGGATTTTTAGCTTCTATCTTTGAAAACAGCGACAAGTTAAATATTCGTTCTTGTGAAATTTTATTTTCTTAGCTGGAGGAATATACGTATCGTTCATTAGTTCTCTACAATAAAAAGTCTTTTCGCTTTTTCTTTTGATAGACAGAATAAACTGATCTCATTTCATTCGATCAGAAGTAAAGTCAGGTAGATTCGGAGAGAGAAGAGAAGAGTCATAACGCTCGGGTAAAAGAAGTAGAAGGTCATTGTAGCCGTGCCGAAGACTTGTAGTCTCGGGATTTTCCATCGGACTTGCCGTGGGACATTTAGTGACAACTAATATTACCGGTAATTCTACGTAAACATAAGTACCTACCTACCTTTCGTGCGGTTGTGTTTCTTTTCTCGCTCGTCTCCGTCCCAAGTAAATATTGTTACATAATTGTTTGTGAATATTGTTTATGAAGTGAACAGTCGTTATGGATTAAAATTCATTCCATTCATTACAATCCATAAACTCCCTTCGTTTTCTATTACGCCATTTTATTTCATATATACACATATATATATATTTTCATATTATATTTAATATATTGCATAACGAGCACGCTACTTCTATGAGATTTGTGGAACGGAACCCCTCCGCCCCCTCAATAAACTGTAGTTACGTCGCAATATCCATAGGCGCATTAACATTAAACATGCTCAATTTTTCGGTGTATCTTCATAATGCTATAGAATTTAAGTTTCGCTTCTGGAAGACGTTGGCATACATAGTTGGTACATAGGTACAGTAATAAAAGCAGGTTTTATATTTTTGTGAAATATTTATATCATAAATACCTGAAGTAGGGTGAAGACAGTTGTTGAGATGGAGAAACCGGATCCGTAAGCAAAGAGTATAGTGGAGCGGCGAGAAGGCCACATATTTGTAAATTGGTAACTGCACAATTTGAGTTGGTTTGTCCCCATAGATATTAGATTGGTTGCTGGCCATAAAAGCCAAGAGCTTTCTAAGCATAGCAAAAAATTTATAATTAATATATACGTTTGCATACTAAACCCATAAAAACGATACTTTGGACGGGTATAAAGCAGTACAAAATATGTTACTATGTTAATGTATGTAAAAACACACGGTCTAGCTATGTAGGTTCCTACATATATTGTGTACACTAATTTTCTTATAATTAATCTGATATAAAATCCTTTATTTACATCTATAATGATTACAATTGTAAACTCAAAAAATATAAAAGTACTGTATGTATTTCTTCTATTACAAGCTGACTAGTGAGTTTCCTGCCAGGTGTAAAGAAATTCAAAAGAAAGGACACGTCTTTCACTTACTGTGCCATATAGTTGCATATAACATTACTCGCACCAAAAAAGATTGAGGGAGGTTGGAAACACTTTTCTATTAGTGATACATACCGACATCCTTCCACTTTTCTTTACAGCTTCCCCTTGCCTTAACTGACTGAATATATATAGCATGTAATTCTAAAGCATAGCATTGTATTAAATATCATGAGCATAGCCCTCCCCCGCGTTCCAATAGAGACCCGCGTAGTATTAGAAAAAATACGTACTTTGTCAGCAGCATATTATGTACAAATACATTTGTGCATTATGTCATATAATATTTTGTGTAATTCTATACTATTGTGAACAATACAAATTATATGCTTTTTGAAGGTAGCTCTATATCTATATACTCTCTTATATAAGATCAAAAGACTCCAAACAACCAGAGTAATTTGAATTTTAAACGAGACATATAATTCCATCATCATGAGATCATTGTAAACCTTGATTTTTGTGAGAGATAATACATAATCCTGGAAAGTGACCGAAAATAAAAAAAGAAAAGAAAAGAAATGGAAGAATTTGAAAAACCTTTTGTTGTAAAAGCGAGGCAGAAAAACCCAGCAGCGGTAAGCAAACTGAAAAGTAAAAAGGAAAAGAATAGACAAACAAAAATGAATCAAAGTGCTCAAAATCGAATCAAACTAATAAAAGAAAAGAAGAGTAGTTCTCTGTTCTTGGTAAATAATTGAAATGAAGGGGCAAACCTTCCACTCAGCCTCGTTGCCCACAGTCCAAAAGTATCCAAAGAAAATCCAATAAAAATTGATGTAAGACCATACATGGTGGCTGCCATCGTGTAGACCAAAGTAAATTCGTTAGCTTGTTCACTACATTTCAATCCCGACGTCTCTCCTCGGTTCATTCCCACCAACTCTATGTCCTTTGAGTGTGTCAAAAACCAAACCACAAATACACAATAATACATTTATTACACTTGAACATCAAAATGCGTTTCCCTATATATCCCCTCTCACAAAACTATTGTGAGTCCAAAAAATGACGGAATTCTTTGGCAACCAGCTCCTTCAGCTGTATATTATATGTATAATATATCTTTATGGTTCTATATAAGTACCATTTCCGCCTAATTGTAAGACTAGACTGGAATTACAACAGCACATACATAAACATGTACATATTGAATTTTTTTTTGTATGATTTCGATTTCACGCTCTTGAGCCAAGTCAAGAAAGCCAAAAGTTCTCTGTACAAACAGCACACAGACTGTGGCTATTTTATTTCCTACCAAGAAAAAAACACACTTATATATATCTACAGTCTGCATACATAAGAACCCATCTATCTATATAAGTACCGTATTTCCTGTTATAGTACACGGGTCTGTAATTGTACACTGGCCTGTATTAGTACACGGGTCTAAGAGATCAGATTTTGAATGGTACACGGGTCTGTAATAGTACACGGGTCTGTTATTGTACATGGGTCTGATATTGTACACAAACCTATGATATTACATGGTACCAGGCTTATCAATGGGTTATCTAGTTGCTTTTAAAGTTTTCCACTTCACGATTATTTTCTACATTATAATACTCGAGCCACAAGTAAAATTTAATTCAGCCTAACCTTTAAGCTTTCGTTATTCGTAATTATTATCATTGAGATGAACCGACGGCTCAATGTCTGTGTAGTTTAAAAAAGGTACGTTTCACCTTCAAGAGCAGCCTATGGAAATTGAAAGTATCTTATATTTTCCTTATTTTAAAAATATGCAACTGGAACAGACGAATTTGTAACTTCTACTGACCATTAAACATCCAAGGTTATTTGTATTTTTTATTAGGCTGTTGTGTTAATTTTAATTAAAAAAGTACGTCCTAGGTAAAGCATTAGGTTTAGTTTTAAGTTTAGTGCGAGTGGGTTTTAAATAGTAGGTAATTCTAATTGGATTCACTTTGCCAAGAATAGTTGATTTACAGTGTTAATACATTTTCATATCTGTTTACTTGCAGGTTTACATTTTTTGCATATTTTTTGTCACATAAATTTGATTCTTAAATAACGTTAACTTGAAATTACATTTAGTACACGGGCCTGTAATAATACACGGGCCTGTTATAGTACACGGGTCTGGGAGGTCGGAATTTGAATAGTACACCCCGTGTACTATAACAGGAAATACGGTACTATTGGTTTTAGTTGGGCGGTATAGTTTCTTAAGATGCTAAAGAAATAATGAATATATCAGTATCTATCTATATACTGTTATCGTTTTCTTATACCTTTGTAATGTGAGATAAGTAAACAAGGGCTGTTGCTATATATCAGTAATAGAAAATAGATCCCGTATTTTTTAAATACACTATTGCCAGCTTCCATAGTGAAACTACTTAAAAATTCTTCAACAGAGGAATGGATTTACATAAACTTTTACTTACTTGAGTGTATGAATTGTACGTTTGTGTGGCCGTCGCTGGAGACTGCATAATATCATTTAATGAACCGTTTTCATTTTCAAAATCCAAAGGAAGGTTGTGGTTCTGGCCATGATGATGACTGGTATGCAACAAGTTATTACTTGGATCCGTTCCATTAATGCATAAGTGACTGAAAAAATGTGTCTTATCCTTTAAAAAAATGCTTTGAACGCTTTTTACTTTTTATACGATTGTATATATCATGCACTATAACTTTCAACATGTCATAACATTCTTTTGTATGTTCCAGATTACCTGTAAACACCTTCCTCTTGCAAAATAAAAAGTAAGCTGGCCCAACCAAAGATGATCCCGCTAAAAACGAAGGACTCCAGCAGCCCAATGGCGAGAAGGGTAACACGTCTCCATCGTTCCATACCATATTGAGATTCCATTCAGAAGAAAATATATATTGTCCGATACAACTACTGGAGTCAAAAATTCTCTTAACTTCCTTCCAGTTCATCTGGTTTAATAACACCGACACTCGCAATGCATGCTTTTGTTTTTACTGGTTGAGAAGTGTTACGTTCTAGAAGTACTGTATCACGTTCATAATAAGTGCACAAAGATTAAAAGAAAGGACAAGGCATCATCTCTCATGGAAATATCCCCGCAGTTTATATATGTGTCATCGCTGGCTACCGTTGTTTAATCGCGCTTTGTTACGTCATGTAAAAAAATGCCAAATTTTTGAAATTCAACTTGTTATAACGATTAGCATTAGAAATAGACCCTTTGCCTTTATACATTATTACATTACTTTTTAAAAAATCGTCCTTTAGTGACTTTTGCTAAAATAAATAATTCTGCTGTGGTCAGGGCCGGACGAAGGAATTGCGTTTAGGGAGCAATTTGTTTCCATACAAAAAACACCATTTTGATTGTACTGATGGTTTTCTTTGGTAAAGCAAAATGCCGTATTTGCATGTTTTAGAAAAGTACAAAATTTTCGATTTACTTGATTCAGAAAAGTGTAAAATGTTCTATTTACATGTTTTGATAAAAGTGGAACATGTTTTATTTTCATGTTTTTGAAATGCACAAAAAGTTTATTTGGATGTTTTTGAAAAGTCAACATATTCTATTTACATATTTTTGAAAAGTCAACATATTCTATTTACATATTTTTGAAAAGTCAACATATTCTATTTACATATTTTTGAAAAGTGCTCAATGTCCTAATTACATGTTTTGAGAAAAGTGTTAAATGTTTTATTTCCATGTTTTTGAAAAGTCAAAATATTCTTTTTACATGGTTTTTGAAAATTCGTGGGCCGCCTGCGCTGGCCGCTTTATTCGGCCCTGGATGTGGTTGTTTCGCTTTGTTAAACTGAACAAAAATGATCAGCGTAAAAAAATGGTATCTTTTACGAAACTAATGTGATTTTTGAACAATGTTGTTTTGGGTCATATATAATATGGTTACCTTTAGTCTTGAATATTTCCAATTCCAACAGAGGATTGTTTTGTTACGATTGACAAAACTGATCAACATCAGAAACTGTACTGTTTATTAGAAATTACAGTACAAATTAAACTGAAAATAAAAATTCTTAATACTGTTTTCCCTGCAATTGAGCCTTTTCAAGCTTTTGGTTTCTATGAAAGTTATTCCACTTTATAATATTAAACTAACGTGGGGAAAAATTGTAGAAACTACTCCAAATGCAAAACAGCTTGTCTGAACTCCTCCTTTGCTGACTAAACACTGAACTTGGAAAATTAAATCTGTGTTTCGGGATCACATCAACTGATGCATTTGAACACCCTTTAAAACAAATCTCTATTTCTAATAAATTAATTAAATGTATTCTTTTGAAAGTACTTAAATAATTTTTTTCCCTATTTGATCGAGGACTCAACAAATTACTAACGCTTGAGACAGAAATGAGAAGAATGGCAAAGGTCATTGTATTGTGAATTTGTCTAGATAAGAAATTTCCTGTGATTCTGATTAGAAATTATATACAAAAAAAAACTGAAGAGGATAGAGTAGGTATAGTAGAGAGCATCTCTCTTTTTATTTCCTTTCCTGATTCATTTTATCACTTTTGTTCTTTTACGACTCAGAGTCACATTATCTCTGGAGTCCACACAAATGTGCAAACGTCAGCTGGAAAAAAGGCATTATTTACTGATCGTGAGTATTTGCAATAGAAAGAGATTGCAATATTGGTAATGTGAGGAGTGAGGAGAGTGATTGTGCTTTTTACGCTATAGTTCGGTGTCGTAGTTTTACTGTACTCTCGACTGTTTACAATCCCCGGTTAAGTTTAACATTGTATATATTATGTAAATGTCCTAATTATTTCATATGCCCTCCTTTTGGCTTGCTTTGATGGTGGTGGTGATGGCACGACTACGAATACGAATAAATATATGCTTTTTCTAAATAATATAAGTAGTAAGTTGGAGAGCTTAACAAAGTTTTAGCAATGCCATGTGATACACAATATGTAATTATAATAATTATTACATAATTTAATCGACCATATATTTTTTGTAGTTCTAAATTATGTGCCGGTATATGCATATTATAATATCGTCTGTGAAGAACCAAAATGACCCGTTTCCAATTTAAGCTCGAATCAAAATGAGCTATGTCATTAAAAAAATGAAAAAAATGCGCAAAATGTTAATTAGGAGTTTTTGAAAAGTTGTAAATTGTTCTGTTTACATATTTTTGATTAGTGTAAAATGTTCTATTTACATATTTTTGAAAAGTGTAAAATGTTCTATTTACACATTTTTGAAAAGTGCAAAATAGTCTATTTAAACGCTTTTAAGACATATTTCAATATTTTTGTAGATAGTACATATAGTTTTTAGCTCAAAATGGAAATGGTTCATTTTGGTTCTTCACATACGATATTTTGCACTTGCCAAAGAAAAAATTATCGACCATCCAAAACAATTTGTCAACAACACAATGCATATGCATTGTCTATTACGGAAAAGTGCGAGAAACAAAATTTAAAATATCGAGAAAATTTGAAATTACGCAAATAAATGTGAGTTGCAGTACAAGGACTTTTTTGAGAGGGAGCATTTTCACACAAAACATCAAACAATAATAATTTATTCATAGATATAAATGACGTGAAATATCTACATAATATGTACACATAATTTCCAATGTTATTTTTATTCTCAGACCATATTATAATATTTATAAATTATTTAGAATGAAATACTTCCTTTCCTCGTCAACTACAACTTTGATCACACCGCTGCGCTGTTCAAGTTCTTCTTCGTCTTGTTCCAATACAATTCCTTTCACTACCTTTTCTGAACCATGACCCATGTCGTCCCGTGCAACGAGAGAAACTTGGGTTCTAGTTCTATACTTTAAGATATTTAACTTCTGAATACATAAAACATACTTTGACTGGAATCTGGCTTTTGCGAAAACACAAAAATAGTACACATTTTATTTACGAACGATAAGTATGTTGTATTTACAAATAATCTAAATTATACTAAATTACAATAATTGCCAATCTCAATAATCACTTCTATAGGTAGGTGTCCACCACTTACTTGTACAGTAATAATTATTGTTCAAGTATAAAAACGATTCTATATTGTCTAACCATTTATACTCCTTTTATTTTTTAGATTAATTTTATTCATTTACGTATAATGTTTCCTTCAACCTATTCTTATACCCAAAGTTTTTTAAAAAGAAATCTTGGTCGATTTTTGTCTTAAATAAAAATTTAATTAAATCAAAGCTGGATTGAAAATTTAAAAGGCTTTTTGGGCCTGAGGTGTCTCGGACTTTTGGATAATTATTTAAATAAGATGTGAGTATGAAAAATCCTATAGAGTACCTACGACGATACAAGTGTGTACTTCCCTACTGTACATACTTTTGCAAGAACAGCAAATAATTATATATATGATGATGATATGAAAAAATAATTTGTATCTATCAAAGGAGGGAAATTCTATCAAAAACTTGGTTAAAAAGTTGAACTTATTTTCGTGTTGAAATTTCTATTAGTATTATTTGGGAAATTGAGGTCTTGAGGTAAACAAGATGTAGCCACGTCATTACATGTACGCAATTATATTATAGAACTATACAATTTATTATGCTGTGTGCAATAGAAAAAATGTAGGGGAGATGAAATTATCATATATGTAGTATCATAATAATATAGGTAAGTTCAAAGTCAGTATAATAACAATATACATATAGCATAGTCATAATAACAATAGTAATAATGTACAAAAATAACTTAAATAGTACAAGCAATCATTAAAATCATTGAAAATCATGAAAATATAATATTATACTTAAAAAAATCACATATACAATGATACAAGAATAGAGCAAATCAAATCCCATCTCTAAACATAATTAATTATAATTTATGTTCAAGTCAAGACTTGAGACAGCGTATTATTAAATAGGAAGAAAAACACAAACATATTAATATTTGAGGGGGGAACTTTTATTATAATTTTGGTGTTCACCGGTCACCGGTCACCGGTCTTCTTCTTGTTTTTCTGTACGAGTACAACTTACGAACAACATTGAGTACAACAATGACAATAAACTTGGATAGAAATAGAAACTATGTGAAATGGTGTGTGTATGTAGTTGATTCAAATATATAATATGTATACCTTACTTAGTTTATATATATATATATTAAAATTATTGTTTGAGTTTGTGACACAATCAAGATAATTTTCATTTCTCACGATTTACAATAATTACTGTACTAATTGTAATTTAGGCAGTTTAAGAAAATGCGTAAGGTACATTTAGATACGTTAAGTTGAGATGCACATGACTTCAAAGAGTGTGGAGGTATATGTATGTACATGTAGTGTTTTGTTTCCCATACATAACTATGTTACTTTTCGTATGTGTTTGTGTATGTGTGCTGTGTATAATTATTATGTGGTAATTATATATATCTTAGCAATCTACAAAATTAATTAGTAGTTATACATATCTAATAATATTATACAATTTTACATTTTGACTGACCCTCAATCTAAATTATGGACTAATGGACATACATACAAGATTACATCTATCTATACCATAGTCTATATAGGTACGCTCCACGTGTATAATTTCTACGCTCTAATGTACGATTTGTAGATTACGAATAGTTCACTTCTCCTGGAGATTATTCCGAACATGATATTTGTAACTGGTTTGAAAATATATAATATTACTTTTGATATCTGCGTGTCCTTGAATCGTTTAACATTTCCCTTAATCTGTGTAATTGAGTGTGGATTTAAATGCATCTACCTACCTACCAATGTACTGATTGTAAAAGAATAAAAGGGAAATGAATTTAGATAAACCAGGGTCAAATGATACCACATGCCACATGCTGCATATTATGTGTATGTTTACCGAGACCGACTCAAAAAAATATTCGTTCAAATTTTCCAATGTAATGTAATCAATATAGTGAATACTGATATCTAGAACATGCGCTGAGTAATTAGGTAATTAGGTACTTGAGAGGAGTTTTATGAAAGGTATTTGAGTTTGAGATCCGTTCTGGTATATGTATATGTATATAACTTTTTGTAGCACAGTCAACAGTTGACAGTAAAAATCTAACTTGTTGTATAAGTTATATTATATATTACATTTACGATGACGAATAACGAAATAAATAAAATTAAATTAAACATTCTTACATCATCATTTACAATTTTGTTTTGCAGTAGTTGTACTAATTATTTTTACGATTACGATTATGATTACAAGATAATCTTTATTTACTTATAATATGTATTATATATATAATAGTATTATACACTTTTTTACGATCATTTGTATTGGTATGCGATTCAAAAGACGCACGCTATATATATGTACATTATATTTATTTTTGTATCACACAGAATCTATTCGCATGCTATTATAAGATTAATTAATTTTAATCATAATCATATATTTATTTATTCCCACACACACGTGTGAACCTGTATACAAACACCTGAAAACTCTCAAAGTTTCAATGCTTATAAAGAGGAATATTTTTTAGCTTGTCCATTTATTTTTTATAAGAAAATAGGTGCGAAAATAATATTGTATTATACATTTGAAAATTTGACTGATCTTGACAGAGAAAAACCTTTAAGCGCTTGAGATACTCAATAGAAGCAGCTGCCTTTCAAAAACACAAATCGGTTTTTGTTTAGCTCCACTATAAAAGAATTTTGCAAATTCGGGGGTTGGTTGTTCTTTTGTTTATTTTAATCACCAAAATCACGGTCATACTTCCTTTGTTTAATTATGTAATTTGATTTATTAATTCAATATAATTATTACCATTAACATATTGTATAATAGCTACAGTAGTACTGACTTGCTAAATAACATACAAAATACAAACAGGGGGAGTAAATCTAAGCTCATTTTTAGATGTTTTTTTTTAATTACCGTAGTATGCAAAACAGCAGAGAACAAAGATCCTTGTTTTTACTTATGACATATGGCCTGTATATGACATGTCTTACCCGTACGTACTTATGTAAGTGCAGGTAAATAGGTATGGTGATGTTCCCCAATTTAATTCATTATGTAGATGGAAACATTGCCGGCATCCTTTCTGTGCCCAACTATTTTTTTTACAATAACCTTTAGCATATCCTAGAGGAGGAGAAATGTACCCATATGATTCTTGCTTCATACATTTAAACCATATTTACCAGTGAACGATATTTTTCCCAACTTTCTCTCACTCTCTCTTCATTCAACACTCACTTTCAGTTAAAAGACAGGTTCACATACTCTTCATTTCCGCAACCAAAGTTTTGCTTACAGTTCTCACAAGGGTTACGACGAGTAGACCTCAAACAGGTATAGGGAAATGCATGGTGCACGGCCGTCTTCTTGCTCTTGAATTAATTCCTGAGTAATGCACTTACTTTATAGAATGATCCCCTTTCCACATAAAAATCCCACATGTATATGCTCATATGAATGGTTAGTTTTTAGATTTGGGAACTATTAACTAGTTTATAGATTCACTATAATATATATAAGAATGAAGGAAGTACTACCGAGCCTTTGATAAGTCTAAATGCGTACACGCATTTACTTACGAATTTGCGAGTTGTCAAGATTAAACTCAACTGTTAAAAGTGAAAAATCCCCTTCCGGAATTATTCTGTGTAGACCGAAGAAATATGTAATTAATAATGTAAAATGTTCTAAAAGCTTCTATTTTTTTTTCAAACCAAAAATAGGAGAGCCTTGGAATTGTATCTGTGTAATGTCTGATGTGACAAGTTTGGGAAAGGCTCCGAGTTACACGACGCTATTAGCTCTCATCATTGACTTCTTGTCCGTGTGCTGAATGATGTGAGCTGTGGGGGCTGCATCCGTGCTCATTTGTCTTTTGGGGAAATAAGGTCCAGAAGCGGCTCGGAGCGCGGCGGGATGTCTCCCTCCATTCCCACCCCCACCAGCAAAGATCATCATCCCATTCTTCTCTGTCAATTGTCGGACACGAACGGAGTCACCATTGTTATGCTTTCCAAAGGACTTGACACTGGACGTCGGAAGTGTGGAGGAAGTTGTGAATGTGGACTGTCGACTGAGATGTCGACAGAGCCAACGGGAGCGACGGGAGGAGGATCCCATGGAACAGCCAAGGACTCGGAAGAATGCTTCACGGAATTTTGAGCTCATCACATTGTAGAGAATGGGGTTGATGGCCGAGTTGAAGTAGAGCATCACTCGGCACATGTACAAAATATTATAGTACAACTCTTGGCCCATATTCTTGACGGAGGCGGTCGGAGCGAGGATGATGTAGAGGGAGAAAATACGAAATGGCAGGAGGCAGATGAAGAAAAAGAAAACAACCGTTGCCAGCATTATAACCACCTATATAGAAAAAAAGGAAGAATCATAGAATGTTATCAGAATCAGAGGAATTTTATCTTCTTTAGCGTCAATCAACCAGCTCATTCTTCATGTCCTAATAGTCTCATATATTGTGCCTACTCTCCAACAACCTCGTCATCGTCACCTGCCTTTTGAATTGTTCCACACACACAAAAATCTATCATCCTCTCCATACCTATACATCTTAAAAAAATATTTTAACTGCTCAAAATCCATATATCTCACCGTCCGGTCCGTCCTACTCAATCTTTTGGCCACTTAAAAATTCATCGGAATAATTTATAACCACACTTTATACACCCTTTACGCGTTTCCCTAGGGACATAAATTCCTATAAAGTCCTCTATAGACTCACCATTTATTCTTTTAAAAGCATTTTTATTTCTTATTGTTAGATTTAAGACGAGAGAAACTTTTAACGGCATTTTGGTGAACATATAAGATCTTATCCGAGCAGCTCAGTGTGTCAAAAACAAGCTTTCTATAAATGCTTCAAAATTGGCAACATTTTTATGATTTTTTAAAGTTCATCTACAAAAGTTGTATACGTGCTCGTATTTACATACCATATGTACTACTGCGACTTGGTTTTGTTGTCTATTAAAATATGCAGTTAAGTTTGTTAATTATTTCAATTTAAAAAAATCTATTTTTTTCAAATAATTAATTACGGACTTTTGCGCTACGGATTTGAGTTTAGAAACTTTATCACAAGATAACGTTCCAAAGTCGATAAATAAAAGTAATGGACAGGCTGTCCAAGCCCAAGTCTAAATCCAATGTACACGCACGCTAATTGGCTAAAGATCAGATTGTCAGATTATATATCTTCCTCTATTATAGCCCCTTGACGGTGGGTATACATACGTACCTACTACATCTCCCCCAAGCCAAAATTTGAGCTTCGTATTTACTACGTATATATGTACACAGCATATAGTATACCATACAGGAGTTTGCAGTGTGAAGAATTCATTTCATTCTCATATAGTAATTCCATAAGTTTTGTAGACTTTTTTTTTCTTTAGCTGTTTTTAGGTTTTTATGGACCTCACAAGTCGTAAAAGAAGTGTAATATACTTTGGATGAGGAACTAGCTCATAAATTCTTTTCAAGCTCACTTTCTCCCAACACTAACTTGGTCCTTCGTACATAGAATATAATTTTTCTTGAAAACCATCTATATATTACTTGACGGCGCATAGTGAGTATGTAAGTCCCTATGGAATTTATGATATCGTAAGTAGAGTTTTTCGGTTTAGATTCGATCATCCCTTGTGGACGAGAACTCTTGTCTGCATTTTTAACTTTATCGTCAAAAAAGCTTCAGATTACACAAGAATACCATTAAACTTCATATTGAGATTTTTAATGGAATCCTACTCAACCATATATATTTTATGCTCAAGGAAAATAAGCTTGAGCACTCCGTCCTGGTCCTGGTCGTCTCAAACAGTCAAAGATCTTGAGACAACATTTATAAGTAGTTAATCGTAATCGTAAATGCAACTTCACCACCAGATAAAAAGTTTCATTTTGATATTTTTATGCATTTCTGTCCGGAACAGACTGTTATTATATTTCTGTTTAGATCTCTCACTCCCTATATAATATGTACTCTGCTCTCGAGATCGTTTGGCATTCACTTTGCATTACTTATATAGTATGTATTATTAGCGTGTGATCACACACAGGTTACTTAAAAATCTGAACAGATATCTCAACATAACATCTCAATTTTATTAGTTAACTAAAAATTCAAATTTAAATCTCAAGAAAACTTGAGCTATAGATTGATCCTAAAACGAATATTATATTGCGCAAGCTTTTAAATTTGTCCAAAGATGTTTTCTCAAATACCGAAATAAATCTTGAGGGAGCACTTTCAGGACTTTCATTATACAATTTTTTCCTCTTCTGGGAAATCCCGTTTGATTCACACCTAATAGTGTATGTACATCTTGACATATTGAAACTTCATGAAATTGAGTGTCCATGGCATGAATTTATAAGTGTCTATCAATGACCTTTAACCAATAAAAATGGTCATGCAGATTGCACTCCCTAGAGATGCAATTATTTCTAGATGTGGAAAATCAGTGGTAAATTTGTAACCTTAACACATATCGTCTGTGAAGAACCAAAATGAACTATATCCATTTTTAGCTAAAAACAATATCTACTATCTACAAAAATATTCAAATATGTCTTGAGAGCATTTAAATAGAATATTTTGCGTTTTTAAAAAAATATCTAAATACAACATTTTATACTTTTCAAACATATGGAATTAGAAATTTTTGCACATTTTCAAAAACATGGAATTCGAACATTTTACACTTTTCAAAAACATGGAATTAGTAATTTTTGCACCTTTTCAAAAACATGGAATTCGAACATTTTACACTTTTCAAAAACATGTAAATTTAAAATTTCACACTTTTCAAATGCATGTAAATAAAACATTTTACGCTTTTCAAAAACTCTTATTTAACATTTTACGCATGTTTCTCATTTTTTTATGACCTAGCTCATTTTGATTGTAGCCTAAATTGGATATGGGTAATTTTGGTTCTTCATAGACGATATAACTTTAATTCACATTACATTCTTACTGTATAATGGTGTGGTCAAAGTTCTAGTTCAGTATAGACATTGAAAATACCTTGGAAATTAATGAAGTCTCGCAGTTGGGGAGTAAAACTAGGCCAAGTAAATAATTCAATTTTCTATATCTATCTGTAGTAAAGTCGTGTAGCTGGTGCGTCGTTGTAGTACACAAATAAGAACAAAAACAAACTACTACTTATATAAAATTCTTATCTCTAACCTGTTTTCGAGCTCTCATGTTGGGATGATCACCACTGCAGCAGCGACTGGAAGCTGAGTTACACGGGTCTGACATTAAATTCCGAGAAATAATCCAGTAGAGTACAATGAGGGTGAAAAGGGGAAGGAAGAAAAATATGGAGATGGAAGCGAGGAAGTAGAAAGTTGCCCAAAAATTCTGAGCATCCGTAAAGCAAGCTGGTACAATGGTCTTGTCCACGTAGCGCATCTGCTTGTGCTCTGCGATGGCCAGCATTGGACTAAAATAAGGAACCATAGAAAAGAGAAATTTATTATAATTATTACAAGTGTCTTCACCTTTAATAAAAAAATATAAAAATCAAAATAAAGAAAAGAAAAAAACAATTTGTCTTTGTCACTGTCATACCTTGTGGAAAAAATTCCGATGACCCATATTGCTAGACAAAGGAAAACTGCACGTTGTTTGGTACAGGTGTAGTTGGCTCGCAAGGGTCGACAAATGGCAATGTACCGTTCTAAGCTGATTGCCAAGATGGTTAGAACTGATGCATGTGCAACCGAGAGCTCCGCAAAAGGTACAAGTTTACCTATAATACAAAAAAAATAGAAACATAATTATAGTGTCCACAGTTTAGCACGAAAAATTGGTACTGTGTGTAAAATTGTCCATTTTTAAATAAACATCAACGCAACAACAAAATGAAACCACTAAATAACAGGAAATGTCCAAAATTGGGTGCTCTATTTTATCTTCCATGGAAGAAAACCCCTATACGTCATCATATATGTATGGGTATCTTTGGTAGTTTATCTTAATAATATCAACATCATCCAGTTTTCTCGGGAATTACATATGGCGTTAATTTATTGACTGGATTTAAAAGCCAATGAATCTGGTCGGGACCGGGACAAACTATACAGATATGGTCGGAACTCGCGGATGGCTTTAAACTGGAGGAGAAATACAAAATAAAAACAAAAACAAGGACTAGGCACTATATACAAGATGATTATAAGTGAATTTGGCGGGAGTCTTAATAAGACAATAAGAGGCGACATAATATATATCGTACCTCATCTCAATTCACGCATGAAAACTATATAGGTACCTACCTACATAGAGATGCGATACTACGGAGTTTAACTATTATCGTTATAGTTGAGCTGAAGAAAAATGGCAGCGGATAGTGGGCGAGAGATACAACTTACAATGCGGGGCATGGCACATGGGACAACGTGCCAAATATTTCACATTTCACAAAAGAATGAAACTCTGAACTGACTCCCTTGCCGAGAGCATTGTTGCTTACTCACCGTACTCTTATAAATCAAATTATAAGAAACTCTTTTACGTAGAAAAGCCCATCAATATCTGCATGTGATCCTTGTCATCAAGTAATCCTTCTCCAGAGGCAGCGTGTCAGTATACGGATTCGGAAAGTGGGAAAAAATAACATAATACATACAATATATACAAGACACTGCTCACTGCACACTGCTCTGAAAATAAAAAGGCACCACACACATTTTTGATAGCTCGTGGTTAACTCGCATTATTCACTTAAATTTCAAAAGTCAAAAGTGTGGAATAGGCGAGAGCCCAAGTGTAGGTTTCCTATTCCTATATGAACATTGTTCATGACATATAATTAAATAGTTCGTGTTCGGGTTCTGGATGACAGAGTTTCACAGTGCAAGTTCGAATACTTTACTTATTGCGTATGCTCTCTGACAGCTTGTCATTTTTTGTCTTGAGCCTCACAATCTTCAGAGATCTTCGTCACCACAAGACACTGTACATGCAGAGCATGTATAGCCACAAAATTGTATAAAAACTAAACTGCTGCATACTTTCCCTTCCAGCTAAAGAATATTTGAACTTCTGTTCTTTGCCCCTTTTCCAATTTTGCACTCACGCAAAGGAGATCTTCTTGCGGTGTCCGTGTCTTTTCTCCTTTTCCTAACACAATCACAGTCAAATTACTCACTACAGGCATACATAATATAGTTTGTCTGCAAAGAAAATGAGAGAGGGACGAGAGGGACAGTGTAGAAGTCTACAGCAGTTGGTCTATCTTTTAAGTTTTTGACGAGCCCTTTGCATTTTATAGATAAATAAATGGCTACGTAGCTGTATAAACATTTTCATTTTCTTTTTGTACGAAAGCCGTCAAATATTCACGAGCACAAGTAGAGCCAACGCAACGCAACGCCTATAGAAAGTTGTAAGACTTTAAATGTTTGTCATTGCATTACTATGCATGACACACTGTCCGCGTTTGAGTTTCATCTTTTCTCTTTCTCCCCTCAAGCTTTCAGATAGCATGTACATACCTACCTACTATATATCATGAAGTTTATAGGTACAAAGCCATGAGACAGCATTCAAGCAAGCGACACACACCAAAGGAATGCATCAAATTTCTTTGGAATGGAGGTGCCAGAAAGAATGTCTACGAGAACAGAAAAAATGCATCCTCATTTTTTGTAATACTCTTGAAGAAAAAAAGGAGCAAAATGGTTCCAGTTTTTGAGTCTCTCTGTAAATTTGAGTGAATTCAGTAGTAAAACATTTCAAGAAAATGGAATGTCAAACAACGAGTGAATACTAATCATGCTAATCCAAAGGCAAGACCAGGAATATAGTTAATTCAAAAGTTGGTTCAGAATCCTAATTCCAACAACACACAATTTATTTCTGGTGACTTGAGACTTCCGAATTCGAATGGCTTGAGCAAGTCTCGCAATTGACAGTAACTTTAAAGGGAAACATTACAGATGTATATATCTACTAGAGGTTAACGGTGTAACGGTGACGGTCTCCGGTCTCTGGTCTCCAAGACTACGTTACTGTAGACATAGAATTTACAGATTATATTGAGATTGTACTCAATTCAATTATATAATGCCTGTGCGTTGTACAATTTTTAAATAGTGCAAATCATATTATTTACTCACTGCATTTACAAATTATGTAACATTTAAATTATATCATTTTTTAATATAATGCTTTTTTTTAGGAAATCCCTTTCAAAAACGTTTGATATGAGAACTTTCATCTTTTGGTATAAAAGCTTTGATGGTTTTGACAAATAATTTGTTTTTTTTCTTTCTCCTTTGGGATTTAAAAAATAAATAATAGGTATCTACTTTTACTAAAATTTCATTTGATTCCAAATAATTTCTTCCAAGAAAGTCTGCTACGTGATCTCAAGTGTATTAGTCTGCCTTAGAATACATTATGTCATAGTGATACATACCTACCTACATTTAATACCTATTCTTTAATATTTATTTAGGTTGTAGGCATTTTAGCATGTGTTTGCTCATAGTCTCCATGCAGGCTTCCCAAATATAAAGACTCGGGTTTGTTTGAGTAAATAGGAGTATCTTTACTTCCAATTTTGAGATTCGTAAGAGGATCGCCGGTAAACGTGACAAAAGAGACAAGAAGGAATATAAATCTGGATCATGAGAAAAACGTTACATTTACGTCTTTCGGTTAACTGTATGGTCGTTTGTCCTCCGCGAGTCCAAAGTACGAGCTTCTTCTTCTTCAAATTTCCTAGCCACGACCCTACTGTGTGTGCGCTTGAAATTTTAGTTATTTTAGCTTATGAGTTGCATGTGTAGTGTAAATACCATCTAAAAGAGAGTGAGTAGGAGGCTGTGGAGAAAGGTGGTCGAATTTCTTGATTCTCCTTACTTACTGAGGATGACGTATAAAGTGTTTCATTTTTGCGTGTAACTCGTGAGGACAAAGTACAAAAAAACATTCTGTTGGGTCCACTTAAGAAGATTTCTTTTATATACATTTGGATTTTGGATCTATGTTATAAAGCAAGAGGGACGAAACTGCGGTTTATTTGCCTTGCTTTCCATAAGGCGTTTGAATCACATGCGTTCTGGGATGAGAAAGATGTTAACAGAAGGAATATGAAAGTCCCGCCAAATAAATAAACCCCACCAAAACAAACAGGGCCGGACGAAGGAATTGCTTTTGGGCAGCAATTTTTTTCCAATCAAAAACCACCATTTATTAAAGCTTTTCTTTGGTAAACAAAAATGTTGTATTTGCATGTTTAGAAAAGTTTAAAATGTTCTATTTACATGTTTTGAAAAAAGTGTTAAATGTTTTAGTTGCATGTTTTTGAAACGTGAGAAAAAGTTTGTTTGCATGTTTTTGAAATGTACAAAATAGTTTATTTGCGTGTTTTTGAAAATTGCAAAATGTTCCATTTACAAGTTTTGAGAAAATTCAGGTAGGCTGCCTGCGCTGGCCCCATTATCCGGCCCTGAAATCATCAAAATGTTAAAAGCGCAGCTAATAAAATCAGCACGCTCGTAATACAAGTTTGAAACCAATCTCGTAACTATAGCTTCCGTGTAGCGGGCTTAATAAGCAAATTAACAAATGTAAAATTGATAAAAGAAACGTACAGTTTGAAACTTCCCAGGTTAATAAAAAAATGGCTAAAGGCCTAAAACAATGATTAGTAATTAGTAGAACCTAATTACAATCAAAAGATACTTAAAACCTTAGCACTTGAAATGTTTTGATAAAACCTTATTTTTTTGAAAAATCCCCACTAAAAAGTGTAGTACATGTGGGTCAAATGTCAAAAATAAGAAACATCAGAATTTTTATTAAATTCTCGGCAAAAAATTCCGGCGAGGAATTTGAGGAATTTTTATCTGGAAATATACATCTGCCGTAGGCAGAAGTCTAACTTTTAGCATAATTATATCGGAGAAAAGTCTGTTTCTTTTTCTGTTAGTTGTTGGTTTTACTATATTACAATCAAAAACTTGGATGTAAGGGAGTCTACTAGACATGCTTCATCTCGATGTTGATGGTTTTGGTTAACTATTACTATTCTTCTATATGCTTTTTAGTACTATATTCATAGTTAGTTATACATAGTTGTAGTGCAGTGTTGTAGTTTCACTGTTGACAAGCATGAAAAAGTACTACACAGTATTATGTAGACTTGTGTTCACATCACACGTCCTTCCTTCAACGTATCTTATTTGTTTCCTGGTTCGAAAATAAAAAAAAAAGTACGTAACTCGGAATTGTAGGAGAGCTCTTGGGTACATAAAGTACTTGTACCTACATAGTTCTTTCGGAGCGCAATTCTTTTTTGTAACGTTTTGTGACGAAAGTGATGGGTAAAATCTGTGACACTTTCTGCTCAGACTGTTCCACTACGTAATAAAATTAAATGGGAATAATGGAGCACGTGCCGGTGTGTAGCACAAGGGTTTATTCAAGAGTTTTCCCATTAACCAACACTCCTCAATGACCTTATGCTTCACATCACAGTCTAATTCTAATTGTCTTGCCAATTAGATTTGGCAAAACTTGTACTTCCTCCGCAGCTTGTACATACAACTCTCAGTTCCCACTCAGACTCATATGGCCACTAACAAACTAAAACCCACCTATATCCCTTTCCTTATCCTTACTACTCTCTATCTACTCCACTTCAGATTCGGATGCACTCATATTTTATACACGCATACAATGATACCTACATATATTACATTTATTGACAAACAGTGTGCTCGAGTCTGGGAACTAATTTATTTCCACATAACTGTAAAGCTCTCTCATTCATTATGGATACAATCCTCAAATATATCACGGGAAATGAACATAAACTTTGTTTGCTGGAGGAGTTGGGGGATGGAACTTTTAACTTGAACTAATTGTAAGAGATTTTAATTTTAGCTTAAAACATGTTTACTCCACAGCTCACTGCTCTCTCTCTCTCTCTCACACTAAAAAGTAAAGCAACAAACAAATGCACCTACATATAAAGGATATATAATAATTAGTCTACAGTAATTGACGGGCGTATCTTCAATGAAACCGCAGGGTGTCTAAAATTCAATCGCAAAAGCAAACCCAAAATGTTTCCTTCGAAAACATATTAATCAGCTCCACGGTTAAAGCAACTATATGTAAAATATAAATAATCCTGAAAACTTGATCACCGAGCGACAGGTGAAAATAGTGAGGCGTCGTCTATATACTGTTGTTAATTTCTCAGATGTAGTTCGTTTACTATTATAATTAGTGATCGAAATAGCCGGGTTTGTATCAGGGAAAGTTTTCGATCTGGTCTGGTTGGTTGGTTCGACAATGAAAAGTGTTTGAGCTTTAAAAGTTGAAGTTTTTTGCACTACGTTATTTAATTGTAGAGTATTTTTAATTTTAACTATGCTTAGTATTCGTGAAATCTCCCAGTAAAATTGTGTTTCAGGGTTACACGTTCCCGATCTGGTCCGGTCTGGTCTGGTCCGGCGGAGACGGACCTTTAACAATTAAGATCACACCAAATCATCTCGATCACTAAATAATGACCATGGAACTAGTTGTAAGAAGTTAAGAAGTAGCAGTTTTTGAGGAAATAGATGCGAGAAAATTTGATGATTTAAGACAGGGCCGGACGAAGGAATTGCTTTTAGGCAGCAATTTGTTTCCATACAAAAACCACCATTTTGATTTCATTGAAGCTTTTCTTTGGTAAACCAAATTGTTGTATTTACATGTTTTAGAAAAGTGCAAAATGTTCTTTTTACTTGACTCAGAAAAGTGCAAAATGCTCTATTTACATGTTTTGAGAAAGGTGTTAAATGTTTTTTAACATGTTTTTGAAATGTCCAAAATTTCTTTTTACATGTTTTTGAAAACAGCAAAATTTTCCATTTACATGTTTTTTGAAAATTCAAGCAGCGGGGGCTGCCTGCGCTGGCCGCTTTATCCGGCCTGTGAATTGTTTTGTTTTAAGAAATAATACAATTAAAACTAGCACTGGGACGGGGGTGTGAGATCTTAAAAGAACTAGAAATAACATTTTGAAGAACTAAAATTCAACAGTAGCGTCACCTTTGCTTTGTGTAATTAAGCATAGATTAAGCATGTCACGTTGCATTGAAACGTATGGCTCCTAATTACCGCGCCAATTGTAATTCCCCTGCCTTGTTAGCTAGATAATGTTCTAAATTCCAAATAACATTGGTTGCGGCGGAAGTGTTGTACATTTTATATCAATTTATACCGTGCATTTTAAATGCAAAATATCGTGACTTACTGAAAACAAAATAGCTTTGAAATTTTATAAACTTTAACAGTAGCAATTAGTATGTTTCATTGTCACTGTTGCGTTGGTTTAGAAGTAAATTCACATTACAGAAACAGTGCTCAGATTACGTGTGACCCAGTTTTGACCAGCACTAAACATTATAAATAGTCCTGGACTTGCGAGAAATAATAAGTATAGTATATAATATAATATATATATAATATATGCCTTTCTTAAATTAGTTTTTAGTTCAACAATAAAACTGTAAAGCAACTCTTGTGCAATTATTCACCAGTACCAGGAAGCTCAAAAAGGAATCGTATTAGTTCCAATAATTAATTAGAATTAGAAATCAAAACAACTAAGTCCAGGGGTTTAGAATGGAATCTACAGATTTTACAGCAGAGAAGGAGATCTAGCCGCTATGGGATGAAAACTATAGGTTGATGTGTTGTGTTGTGTATTATTATTTCTTCTTTATCATAGAGACACGGAGGAAGATTGATGGTATTTATAAAGTAATATATCAAGGGTCTTCGGATTTTCGGATTCGGAGTATGGCGGTGTCGCATTTAGCAGGAACCACAGAACATCAACATTGTAATCGAAGCAATATATATTATCTGCATGAGGCAAGCCCATAACATTGTTAGTTATAAAACTAATTTCCATTCCTACATAATATATACTACTGATATAAATGTAACTATATAATAATTACATACATTTTGGAGGCTCAGACTTTATAAGTACTACTAAATCTCCACGAGAATGTTTCGTGCTTGGTAGGGATTTGAAATAACTTATGGAGAATAATAATAGAAGCATAGTGTTTGTGTGTATACTGTGTCCCTATAAGTTATAAATGTAATTATACTGTATTATTTTAGTATATAATATAGTGTGTGTCTTGAAGCTGGGACCGTCAGAACATTTTCATTGACCAGAAGCCGAAGACCATAGAGAGGAGGAAAAGGAGTAAATCCTGGATTTTATTAATTGAGCCCGTCAGCCTCATAATGAGGATCATTTGTCTTTGCCTTACTTTATGAATCGGACATGGGGTTGCCGAAGCCAAAGTCTATAAATACAATTTTGTGTGGTTTCCTCATCGTCTTCAAGTCATCCTTCACTACGTGCTCTCTCTGCCTCGGAGTATATAGCTATACCGAATTATGTGCGTGGCAAGAAATGTAACAACTTTATCCTCGAGGTCCACAAATGACTCCCTACGTTGACTAAAATGCTTCCTTGAAAAGTGGAAACGAGGGCTGTACGGGAGGAGCAAGCGAATTTTTTTTAGTGATACTAGAAATGACTTCCGAAATAGTCACTTTGTGAATGTGGTACACTTTTACTCCATTAAATGCTCGGTTCAGACTGTAAATGAAGGTCCTGTTACCACATTAAGGCCACGCTTTATAAACATTTTTTGACTTGAGAACTTTCACGTTTTTGCGTCTGTACAGTATATTAGTCCGATTAGTCGTATATCTAGTAAACAGATATATCTATTGTGTGTCCATATACATGTAAAAGCCCTTATTCCAAGTCCTATCCTTCTACTTCATTAACTTGCATAGCAACACCCTTTAAGCCCAGTATATCACTTCTTCTTATCAAACAAAGGATTTGCAAATTAAGTGTCATTTAATGCATGCTACTTGGCTATGCAGTCCGCGCATCCAGTTCCCCTTTGTTTTGTAGACGGAAAAGACGCAAATCCTGGGATTACAGTTAAGTTTTGAACATTAGAAAATTATAAATTATTATCATATATGCTATATATACTATGTATGTAATAAATCTTGTAATAACTATTAACTAAACTAATCCTATGCTTTTGTTGTGGAGAGATGGAAACAATCTTAAATACTCAATACTGAGGATTGAGGATTGAGTTACATTCCATTTTTTTTAGCGCATAGCATATTATAGAGATGCTTGTTTTGTTGATGACTTCATATGGGCTCCCGTTGCTGGATCGCTGAGGACAAGACACGGCCATAAGGGATAAGGATGGGGAAGGGATTGAGTGGAGTCGAGTGAAAAAATGTTATTGTGAGACTGGGATAATCTTTATTTATTTTTTCTCTGGATTATTCGAGTGTAAATGTCTAAAGGCTGAAGGTTGAGCTAACATCTAAGTCAGTAAAAGATTGTAATTTATAATTCAAGTCCTTATATTTTGACGGGAACAAATGGGATGTGATAGATAGAAACGCGGGCAGAACCATCTCATCAAATACTTTTTTTTCAATTGCCCAGCCGGAATCGATTGATCAAATCAAGACAATGTAAACGACAACACAAGAAGAAGGCAATAGAAGTAATATTTTTCCCCAGCCCCTTCTAGGCTCGTTGCCAAAGAAAAAATTCCACAGTGGCAAAACTACAGAGCACATATTATAGCTACTGGCTACAAACATCTTATCAACTTGTGTGCTACACCTCATACATACCTACTACATACTCTCTCCTCCACTCCAGACTCCATGTGTACCCCAACACATTTACACACAAAAAATCAATGGGACCTCTCCTCTCTTCTGACAGAGTATCCTGTATAGTGTAATGTGCAATGTACCATTTAAAAAATGAAATGGACTCCTATGCCCCCGTAGCAGTGCCGTTCCCGTTAAAAACAAAAAATATTGCAGCTCCAACTACAATTAGACACATAATGCCTTTGCCTTTAAGCGATGAACATATTGCCATTTACCAATTTCAGCTCCATAACTGTGAGAGCAAGTGCATTCTGCTAAGATAGTTGTCACATAAAAAAATTCTTTCGAAAAATTGTCTGGTTAGTTATATTGACTGTGTACAGTTTCGGTGATTTTTTGATTTTGTCTGATTAAGCCTAATTTCAAAGTCTACATAACTTTATTGTATGCCGTGTAGATTACATACTGGAGTGAGTATCTCTTTTGCTGTCACGTATAAAATAAGGCAGGGGACGGAGGACGGCAAACGTCAATGAGAATATGGAAATATATTCATGGATTTTTTGGAATCAGAGCAAAAATTTGAAATGCTAATTCAATTAATTAGTGTAGTTTTACTTTAAATACATCATTATATGAATTCAGCTCCTTCCTTTGTTTTTTTCTGTTGTTTTCTACACATTTTTTTTCATCCCACACACATTTGTTATTTAAAACTTACTTCCGGAAGGCAAATTCAAATTTGTGCTCCTGCTCATGTAATAAACGCTATTAGATATTTTTTGAGAGAAGAAAAAAAACTTTGGTTTTAGTAATTTAATCTGAGCCAGGATTATGTTTCGGTTAAGAAATAGCTTTTAAGGAACCACACAACAATAACTTTTTTATCCTATTATCTGCTTACTTCATAGGTGGGTGGATAGCTAGGTGGGTGGGTTTTGTGTCAGGAGCATTCTTTAAAAGTTTGAAGAATAATAAAGCCCTGTGGTAACGTAAAAAATGCGAGGGAGTTATGATGTTGATAAGGAGCACTGCACTATGCCGAAGTCAAAAATATGCTTCGATGTTAACGCAATTACTGGAAAGATATATATTTCCTTCTCTCATAAATAAACATCAGTTAGAAAATTTATTCATTTCATTTGTATTTGTAACAATGAATGAGGGAAAATAGGTTGAAAAAACTCGGCCACGCCACACTCGCAGTGTCGCAATCCCATTAAAAAAAACTGAGAATTCTTTGGCAAATGCAAACGAACGAAATGAATATAGAGTAACATAATTTAACCGCATATATGTATGTATCCATACATAAGACTGAATATCTAAATACCATTTACCATGCCACCCCCTCCCCTTTCCCGTCATCTGCCAATGTCAATACACAACGCGACGATCAGAATATGTTAGATATATAAATTACATTTTTTTGTGTGTTTGTCTTCCATAGAATTTTCTCAAGTCTTTGAGTTTTTAATTCAATACTCAATCCCATAAATTTTGGCATCCACCATTCATTATTGAGAGAAATCGGTAGACAGGTGTATGTACCTACATACTTTGAGTACAGAACCACACTTTCACTTCCTCCCCTTTCTCATTCTATTACTCATTCCTCAAGGCAAACTGCGACTACCTATATATTTCTTAGGTATTCCTTCAGTTCCCCTCAATTTGTCTCATCACTCAGAATTATACTTGGCTATGTATTTTATATTGTCTTTCAGGATTTTGTGTTTATCGATGACGCGGTTTTAAAGGAAATCGAACCGGCAATGAGAGGAGTAGAGTATGAATCCTTTTTGAATGGAAACGTAATAAGGAAATGTTTTGGTATGAATTCCTTTGAAGTCTTTTATCATCGACCATTGGACCTCAACACGAACTCTCGACTTTGACCTCGACTCAAGCGGCACGTGACTCCTGCACTTTACTTTAGTTTCTGTTTCAGAAACTGTTTCAAATTCAATATTATAGCTTCCCTCTTTCGGCTCAAATTAAATCAAATTTTCACTGGAGGTACGTATATAGGCTCTGACAGGACAAAAAGGTGAATTTAATTATGTATACCCATTCTCTGTCCACTGAACATGAAAGCGGTAATTTCATTCCGCAATTTCACAGACAGACTGAACAGCTCCCGTCCCGAAAATTCTATTCTATGCATGGCTTGAAATATATTATTTTCTGAGAGATGGAAGTCATTTTCTCAGCCGCGGTAGTTTTCGTCGTCGTCGCCGCAGTAGACTTACCCGGTTACCTCCATGCCTATATCTGTACCCTATACCTACTAGAGGCACAAGTATGCAGTGTACATAATTCTATGCTGCTACTGCTGATACAAAGATTTGGCGGGAGTGGGAGAGGGTCGTGTAAGAATGTAATTATATACAGGTATCTTACCTCTGGGATGAATAGTACACATTGTACACTATAACGGTGAAAACTTTAAAACAGGAGAGACGACAGATTTCACTCAAAAAAGTGTTTGTGTCTATAGGCATTAGCTATATGCGTCAAGGCAGGTTTGTAGGTCGGAGGTATAGGCGAGGATGGGAAGCACTCTGGCTCTGGCAGACACTCTTTTTCCTTTGACATGAAACTAAAGAGCTCCACAAAAAAGATGCATCTTATGGAGACTGGCAAACGCACAATTGTCCTACAAAGCTCAAATGTATAGGGAGAGAGTCAGGTAAAGGAAAACTACAGATAATTTACCCAAAAGTACGACATTAGTTTAGTTCTTCGTCTTCAGATCCTATTTCCTAGTCTTTATTTTTACGTTGTCCTTTTCGAGTTTCGACAACTTTTCCCTTCTCTCTCCCCATTTTTTTGTAAAGATTTGAGAGAAGTACCGGCCTCCCTACTTTGGAAGACTACTTGAGAGCAGTTCTTAAAACGAAAACGAAAACGACTTCAAAGCTCGTAACAATCCGCTACTGCCTCATCCCCCTTTCACCAATAATAAAGTAAACAAAACAAAGAGTTTTGACGTGGATGGAAACATGAGACATTCTTTCGTCATAAAAAAAATAAAATGAAAATTTCGAGAAATTTACACACAGACTTGGACATATCCTCGTCTTTTAATACTCCCGGATTGATACTTTCCTCTATATAGTCTCTTCTCAAGTGTACTGAATTACAGTCACTTTTCTTGTAACTCAAGCAGATTTTCAGCTTGTAAATAAACTGTGTCAATAGTTCAATAGTACATTATGACGATTAACTATCAACACAACTCATACTATACCATCCACAAACTTTGGCTTTTCAATTTTTAAAGCAGCAAAAATGCACTGAGTCAAAAGTCGAAATCTCGACGTCGGTCTATAGATTCGTAAACTAAACGTCGAAAAATATTAGCGTAGGGTCTCCCTTCCTTATTTTAGGTAGGGCCATATTATTACATCCATGTGTACATTTTGAGCGTGGCATATGGGCGGCGCCGCTACTTATACGGGAAGCTTACTACTATTAAGTAAAAAAAATGGTATAAACATTAAATTAATGCTACATACCTAGGTACCCATAGTAAAGACATTAGGAGGTAACTACTAATGTTAGTTATTCAAAGGAATCCCAGTGTTTATTGGAATGAATGCCGACGCTCTGCATCTGCTCCTTACACATGTGGGTAATTACGAGAGTCTTAAAGCAGTAAGAATTACGGTAACGATTACAAAGAGGAGACGTTTTCTGCATTGCTACACTTCTGCAGAATGCTTCTCCCAGAGCGAACGAACGAGCGAGCGAGAGAGAGAGAGAGAGACAATGCACATGGGGAATGCAATATGTACAAGGCAATGTCAGTGGAAGCCAAGACACCATTGATCTTGTGGAAGAATTTAATTCGAAAAATATTTTCAGACAAATTAGAGAGAGAGAGAGAGCTATACATCGTGGATACATGGCTGGCGTGGTCGTGGGTAGACACTTGCACTTCCCAAAATGGCCACCCGTAATTTTGTCATCTACCTACGTGGAGCGGAGGAGCCATCACTCAAGACACGAGGGACGTGGACTGCTGACCATATATTATACTATCAAAAGACGAGACGGCAGTAGAAGAAAAGAAGTGGTGGAAAAGTCACCTGAAATCTTGTCTATTTCTCATTTCACACTCATCCTATGTAATTCCTAATAGAAAAGGGACTTTTGGATTTCGACTTGGAATTCAAACTCGACGTCTGCCTGGCCTGACTGCCTGACTGACATGAGTAAGTGACATGAGGTCCCTATTCCCGTCTTCCTCCATTCAGAGAGATTTTGCGACGTGCGTACAGAGAGAAACGTGGAGGATGACACAGAGACTATATAGTTGTAGCCTTTGATGATTGCTTGATCTTCTGACTTTTCTGCACCCACACACACACACAATTTACATTTTTTAAATTCAATCAAGTGAGTCCCATATACATGCCTCCCATATGAATATGGCATCTACTATCCCCAGTATACACAGCAAATTACAAAAATGTAGGTTGCTGTTTTTTTTTCAAATTACTTTTGATATCATCTATGCAACCTGATCCTAGCCTATCAAATTATTCAACATTTCCATGTCCTATTCTATACTAACTCCAACTCAAACTATATAGCATGTACCTATATACCTACCTATACATATTTATTTCTCCTTCACCCTGGTCCTGGTGTACTCGTTTTCCGTGGAACATTTTGTAAAGTAGGTAGGTAGGTAGTTCAGTTTTCAAAATTAGTTTAACGGATATATTGTTAAAGAACATTGGTACTATGTATATACGACTTGCGTTGGAGAGACATACCTACCATAGGAACATCCATAGCTTGGAGCAGGCACTCCATATAGACAATGCAGACCAATGGTAAAAATAGTTACATAAGCGCAAGACGGAAACATGCGGAGGAAATAATGCTGAGTAATCATGCAGTTGAACTTTAATTCGTAGGTCTCGGAAGTTACTTACTATACACAGTAGACGTCTGTCTCTAGAGAATTTTTGTTTGAGTGAGAGGATGAAGATGGGCGAGGAGGACGACGACGAGGAAATGCTCAACCGTTGCGGTGCGTATGTATTATGTACCTATACCTACATTCAATACACTGCTTAAACTGCGGGGCCGACACTACATGTGTATGTCTTACAGTCAGAATAGTAGAAGAGAAAAAAGTCTCGGTGTGGAAAAAAGTTTGGAATATTTTTTATAAGCGAGGTATATACATAATCACTTTATGAAAAATGCTGATGTAGACAGTAGAAAAGAGTTTATTGAATTGTCTCAAAAATGATATGCAGAAGGCTGGAAGTGGAGCTGGAATGGGAAAGTTTGAGTAAACGAATTAAATGTTATGAAAATGCCATAATCATTTACTCCCACATTTCTGCGTACCAGTACCCTTCTACAATTCTCCAATTTCACTCACGATTAGAAAACTCTTTGTGTGTTAGTTTTGAAATTGAATTTTACTCCTTCCAACTCCAACAGCCGCATCGTCATCATCATAATCATAATGATCATGAGTATGCGAATATTATAAGTCTTGATTACCTCTATCTGCGTATGTAAAAGGTACTTTCTTCCCTAGGAAATTCGTGTGTATAGCCTTTACCTTTCGCTCCAGTTTCTAATCTAACTGTTTAAGCATTTTTATTTATGTAATTTTAGGCTTTTCCATATGCTCAATATTATACGCATAGCATATACGGATGGAGTCGACAGAGATTCAGATAAAAATTCAAAAGTGCCGGTATTGTTATGCTGTAGTGTGTAGCATGTAGTTAGTATGTAGTGGTCGTAAGAGTAATTGCAAGAGGAAATGTCTCCCACGTCTTTACGATTACGACCCGCGGATTTCTGTAAAGGTATTTTCTTACAAACTGACAAACGACGGATTTTGCCTCGAGTAATACTCAGTACTTCTGAACATGTGTTGACTTTAACCATTCCCTACAAACATGTATACTAACAAACGAAACAACTACGTATACTATTTTTCAGGAGTTTTTGGTCGTTCGTATCTATCCTTTCAGTCCCTTCCCGTCGTCGTCGTTGGCGGCGTCGGCTGTAACATACGGACGGAATCAGGTCTGATGTTTAGAAATTCACTGACTACACGACTACCGCTGTTACAACAACTCTCACATTCTCTACACGATCCCGCAGACAGAGTCGAACTGGGCCAGAACGTACATATAGAGAGCAGAGGGACATAACGCAAACGTGTAGGTTACGTATTACATTATGTAAAATAGTTTCTGGATCTCAATCCTTTACCAGGAGACCAGGACCAGGAACTTCATGAAGATGCCGATGCCGAAGCCGAAGCCTACGCCTGCACAACTGTCTATCCAGTGTCAGTCACCTAAACAAATCCAGACGTAAAAGACACAACTTGAGGAAAGTAGGAGACGAGGATACGGCTACTCAACAACTTGACGCAATCACGTTTCAAAAAAAGAAGATTTGAAATCAAAGCAGCAGTCGCCGCCGCATGCATTGACTCATCTTAAGTTAGTTTCTATTTCCCTAGGTCAGTAAAAGAGAGCATCTTTCATGTATTTGTGTGTCTCTGATATAACAGATACGTGTGTAAAACATAACAGAAGGTTTAAGCTTTGCGCCTCACCTCATCTCATTGATGTTGAGATAGACTTGGGACTGGGACCGGGACTGGGAAATCTGTGACGATGACTTCCTCCAATTCCTTCCACCACACACAGGAGTCCACAGAGTAATATTTCTGTATTTGTATTCATGATGTGACATGCAAATTTTTATAGAGCATCCTTCAGACGAGACAGATGAAATCCTGATTCACAATCATACCACTTCTCCCACCCTTTCCTCATAGTAGTCCTTCACATTCATAATCAGATACACTGTACAAGTACAAATGACAGAATCAAATCTTGTGTAGGTATTAAGTGAAGAACGCAACTCTGATATGATATGGGGGCTATATTGTACTGATACCGAATTCGGAACTGTCCTCATATCGTATGCATTAATCTCTGTCTGTGTGCATGCATATATTTTGTCTTGGAATGGAAACAAGACTCCCCTTAGAGTTTCCTTATTTCACAAAGAAGCTTCAGATTTCGGATTTTGGAATTTGGATTTTGAAGAGTTGGAATTTTGAAACCAAAAAGTGTAAATGTGTCTCAAAAGTCATCCATGTGGCGCCTCTATTATTTATCCATGGCAATGAAAATAGGTGCGGTGGTGCATATACTTATTCGTAGTCGTAATAGTATTCAAAAAGTCATTGTCTCCCTCTCATCGTGAGACAGTCTCGGCTATCTATAAGGAAGCACATGGGCATATATTATAATCGCCTTTATTTTTTTACAAGAATACAAGGGGGATATTTAGGGAAAGTCAGGAGTGCTTCCATTATATTTACTTTCCTCTTAGGAATGCACACCGTGTAACCATAAGCTTATCCTTCTCTTATCCTCCAACGCAAGCTCCGCACTCCTCAGTCTGGATTGTCTCGTATACCTATGTCTTTATAATAGGAATAATAACAGTAATAATACCATGTATGCACGTGCACACTACCATGCCCGCCTGTGTTCTGTTCCCTGTGCATAATATATTATGTATGTGAGACAATTTTGAGAGAACTTTTAGAAAAGACTTAAGAGGAGAAATCTACATGGTTTCTTACTCACTCCCGTGCATCGTACATATAATATGTTCAAGTTACAGTTGAAGGGAAACGTCTCCATAGGGAAGACATGTAAAACAAATGTTGGAGTTGGAAGGGCAATATTGGTTTTGGGTTCACATCTCACACAGCATGAGATTATCCAAGTTATGAGCTTGTTGCTTTTTCCTCCTCGTATATTTTGTGTGTGTGTGTGTGTATGTGTGTCCGCCTTCATATTATATATATTTTCATATTTACTCCATTGGTACATTAATAAAAATTTCATGAGCTCCTTCCATTCCCTGCCTCAACATAAAAACTCAACTGCCTACTACTTTTCACATCTCTCTCTCTCCTCTCTCCATAGCTCGGCTTCCTCGTCTCCCTGTCCCTATGTCTACATACATTTTGTTGACTCTCCTCATATCTCATCGCATGGGGAAACAACGGGGGGAAAGGTGTTCGCTGTAAAAGGCTCAAAAACAGAGCAATGTAAACACTATTACGTCCTATTCAAATCTGCTGCTGCTCTAATTCAAAATCATCCTCATCATCATGTGTAGCTCCGAACATGGGCATGAAAGTGAAGCTAGAAATAGCGGAGGCCTTACGTCGGCTTCGTTGTGGGTGTCGGTGCCCGTATTAGTACGCCCAGAGGAAGACAAACTTTCTTTGTACTCTCCCGCCGCGCCGTCATAATCCTAATCAGAGCCGTATTATGACCATCTTAACAAGACTTAATAGAAAATAGTGGGAAAGGAGAAAAGTTTGCATAGGATTTATATATGAAAAAAGCATGTAAGTTGTCCACTGGAAATAGACAGGGACAATAAAAAGGGGCAGAGAGAAATTAGAGATTTCCTTCAGTTTGAGTGTACATAGTCTCTGTATTTTAATGTGTGAGTGGTCGTCGTCGTCGTCGTCGGTGCTAATCATAACGGTGGGATTGGGGCGGGTATAGTGGATGGTGGATGGTGAGCTATTTAAATATGAGAAAGGGAAAAGTGTGTATAAAATAAGCGATAAAGATAAATGATAAGGAGAGCGCATTTCCTCGGGAAATCTTTCAAATAAAACTCAACTCATCACCATCAGCGGGTAATCCGAAAAGTAGAAAGGGCCATCCACACAAATTATTCAATAGGCCTCTGCATACAGAGTACCTACCTATCTACCTAAAACCTACATTTACCCATTTGTACTCTATATACTGTACAACCAGTAACCAGAGTTCCTTCAACTTCACTTTGTACTCTGTAACATTTAAAGCCCTTGATGTGTTTTGAAGGTCGTTAAATGGGCTTCTTACTACACAGTTAGCCACACTATATGTATATCCAGGCCAGTAGTAGTATTACAGAAGTGGACATACTATATAGAGAATGTCAACTTATTATCCCATCTCAATCAGTAGTGGTGGTGGGTGGGTGACTATTATACTGGTCCTGATCCTGTGGTCCTCATCTTATTCCGACGTCATGTCCTGTGAGAAGAGTAAAGCTAAACTTATGATGTAAATTGAGTTGATGTGGGTGAGACTGTGAGATGAAGCTGAGATACTCAGATTAAGTATATAATTTACTGTGTGCTGTACGATTTGATTTTCAAGATCCATTTCGAAACTAGATCTTTATGTTTATATTTATGTGAGGAGTGCGAGGGGCTTCGTCTTCGTCGTCGTACGAAACATGCGATACGATACACACTGACCTCGACGTTAAATATCCCGTTTACCAATTGCGTTTCTATTCAGTGTTCATAGGACTCGTCAGTCTTGACTTAATTGAAACGGTGGAAGGTTCATATAACGACAACGAGTGGGACACACAAGTCGTAGTCGTAGTTGTATTAAGATGAGTCGTATATAGTCCTTGTCATTTTGAGCAGGCGGTATTGTGGATGGAAATGGGAATGCATGTAGATTGCTTCCATCGTCAAAGCCATCAAATTCAATTCGAAGTAGTCGTCGTCGAGAGTGGGGACGTCGACATGGAAGTCGAAGTCGAATTCGAAGTCGAAGTCAAAGTCGAAGTAGAGAGTAGTCTGAGGGAATGAGTGAGATAGGAGTCTCAACAAGATTACTTGAATAATATGAAAAGAGATGACATTTAATTAACGTTACAAACTTGGGAGGATGAGGAGACAGATTTCTCCAATGAAAAAAAAATCCCCTCTCTCAACTTTTGTCCGGGCTCTCTAATTGAATTCTCAGACATTCCCATCTCTGTCTCTCTCTCTCTACCCCCTCCATTTCCTATATTCAGCTAATTAAACGGAGCTTTACCTCTTCCCCCGAATACCTCTATAAAAGTTACATTATAACCATTTTAAAGTTTTACAATCCAAATTACAAAGTCTAATCCAAACTCTCAACAACCTGCTACAGATCCGACTGAGAGTCTAGTTCTAGTTGGATTTACCTAATTTGAAAAGTTTCAAATTATTGTTTTATTTTTTCGGCGGTCTGTCTATATACATACATCACGTAATCCGAATTCACGGAAATCTGCTTACAATATACATATAGTATCAGTTTCAAGTGGAATTGGAATTCGGAATTTGGAATAACACGCAAGGGGTTGAGTAAGCCAATAACCTTGAGATTTCGAGTGATTTGTTTTGTTTGTTTTTCTTTTTACATTTTATCGGCAGAGTCGAAGTCGATAAAATACATTAATATTAAAGAAAATACTAAAGCCGATTTCATGTTACAATTTTATATTATTACTCGTAAATATTTTTACTTTAATAAATACACATGATTGAACTATTAACGATATGAGTTATGGTAGGCATGTGGAAAAAATACTTTATTGCCAATATAATATGCATCTAACATATATCAGTAAGTACTTTGTTTTGGAATGCAAGATGAAATAGTATTTGTGATATGTAGTAGGAGGCTAAGAATATCATAATTATGAAGAAGAAAGAGAATAGTAAGAAATACACTAATATCATATTTTGGAAGGGGATCAAGAAATAATATATCGTCTGTGAAGAACCAAAATGACCCGTATCTATTTGTAGCTAAAACCAATATCATCTATCTACAAAAATATTGAAGCACGTCTTGAAAGCATTTTAATAGAATATCTTTGACTTTTCAAAAACATGTAAATAGAACATTTAACACTTTGAAAAAAATTTAATTAGAAAACTTTACACTTTTCAAAAAACATTTAAATAGAACATTTTACACTTTTTTAAAACATGTAACCAGAACATTTTGCAATTCTCAAAAAACATGTAAATAAAGCGTTTTGCACTTAAAAAAAACATGCAAATAGAATATTTTGAACTTTTCGAAAACATTAAAATAAAAAAATTTACACTTTTCAAAAACTTCTAATTAACATTGTACGCATGTTTCTCATTTTGTGTTTATGACATAGCTCATTTTTATTCTATAGCTTAAATTGGATATGGGTCATTTTGGTTCTTCACATACGATATATTATCTAAAATATTTTTATTTATCTTTCTGCTGTTAAAAAAATTGAATTGTAAAAATTTAATGGAATAAGATGACATGGGAGTGCGGAGGGCTTTAGGGACTTTGATATGGTGACCATGAAGTGATCGCTATAATAATATTTGCCAAAGAACTTTCTGAAAGTAAGTGCGTAGCTACAACTATGTAGTTACGACGGCGACCCTCACTGTTGTCCCAGTGTCACTACAGCATGAGCTACATGGCTACTACTGACGGAACTACTACTATTACTACTACTATTACAACTATTGAAAGACGAGAGAGAGTCTTGAAGAAATGTCTGATTGTTATTGGCACGATGACAGGACGTGAAGGAACTGCGCATCGCATTGTCTCAGTCAGCAATTGAATTTATGGGAAAGCATTCCAGAGGAGCCAGAGAATGAAATGTCACATTGCTCTCGGCTCTTGCATTTAATTCCATTGCACTTCCCTCAAAATAATATATGTAATTATGTACATGGACTATGGAGGAATGGAGAATGCGAAAGGACGGGACACCGTTATAACCGCTCTACGATTCATTCCAAAAAACGAAGAACGACTAAAACGTACCTACATGCAATCCTCCTCCCCCCACGCGCTTTCCCATTATAAGCCAAAACCAGACCAAAAAGACAGTAGCAAATTATCAATAATAATTAATCTAAGAATCCTTTAACTTTTTATTGCCTAGGCACGTAGATCCATCGGCAATTTGTCCTTCATGTAAATGCGTATAGAGAGAAACTTTTCCCATTTCCAAAAGAATGCTCACATTATGTCAGAATGGAGAGAGAGAGCGGCCACGTCATAGATTTGTCTTCTCCAAGGGCTTGAGACGCATAATTAATTAGTCTCACACATCTGTTTTATTGATTCGATTTCTTCCTTTTTTTTCCTTTTCGCAAAGTCCCACAAAATGGAAAATTAAAATGGAGGGGCAGGGGCTGAATGAGTTCTTACAAAAATGTACAAACTTAAAATTGCAGCATTATGACTACGGATGGACCAGTCTGAGCACGTTCTCATTCGCACGTGCTAACTCATTACACTGTCATGCATTGTTTTCTTTTTTGCAAATTAATCTTTAACGAATAGCGTAATTAATAAATCTAACAGGTATAGTCATAGTATAGAGGTATAAAAGATGTTTGTGTGTCTAGTGGAAACTGATAAAATCCCAACTGCTGCTCGGCTCTCTCGAAAATAATTTGACTCAGGCCATATCTATACAGATATATTGAAATTGCTTTCCCATATGGATTCAGGCATTCAGGGTAAAGGTTCCCGGTTCGCCTCTTCGTCTTTGTAATATGCAAATTAGATCTACAAAGTAGCGCAGATCTATATGTATCTACCTATATATATCAACTAGGTCCCAGCTCAGGTATAAGCCCCACAAGAGTGTTATAGGATTTACTTAGGAAAGATTGAGAGGGGAAGTGAGCACGAGGGAAAAGTGTCAAGTCTACGTACATTGTGAGAGTCGTTTGCGGTAAACAATCTAATGTAATGGGATGGCTGAGAGATTGCGACCACACGACATGTAGAGAACATGCAGCGAGTACACTGACAGTGACAAGGACATAAAAACAAGAGTATGTATGTATATGCGTCTCCAACTCCAACTACCGCACCAGGCACCACCACAGGGCTGAAGCTGAAAGTATATAGTGATCGTTCGTAATGAAGGAGCAGGGAAAGTCCATCTCACACATACTCACATACGTAGGCGCGTTACATTATGTCTGTAGGCCATATAATATGTAGTTACGTGGTTACGTGGTTACATAGTTGAGTCGCCGGAGCAACGGGACGGGCATTAGGCTAGGTCATTGAGAGCATCTTGGATAGGTTACCCTATGGTTAGGATAAGATTAGTAATGGGTTCCGGTCCACTTGGTTTAAGTGTAAAACTATTAGAAGCCAGAGCTCCGTTAAAGAGAAAGTGTCCAATGTAGTCTGCCTTGAACTGATAAGTGAGACTCGTGTTCCTTTTGTGTCAGGTCCTACTCAATGACAATTTCACATGTCGACCCAAGGAATCACTGCAATAGACTTGAGAGACGAAAACGGCAACGTACAATCATCTTACAATTCCGCTCCATTCACTCCCCTCGTCCCTCTTCCGCGACATCACCCATACAAGGACCATCATCGGCCAACGCAACGGCTCCGGCACCGGTACCGGTTCCTATGTACCGTTTCTGCGGTACCGCCGAAGCGGTCGTCAAGAGCTCTCTCGGTCTCGGACCAAATCTCACAGGCATATAGAAAGATACACATCCGCAAAGAAATAATGTAGACAAATCCCCCACTCATTCACATGTTCGAATTCGCATCTATATTGTACTCTGCATGGAAGGATAGGGTCATTTGACTTAGCCGGAAAACGTGAAAAGAGCACCAGACGAAGAAGCTCAAGTAATCTATTAAATGACCCTTCCATTCCCACAAATCGGCAAGCATATTATACACACATACTGACTCCCATATCACCAAGCCATTCAATAAGACGGTGATCTCGTAGTTGTCCTTTGTCAATCCCAACTTGATGCCGAATACTATGTAGGTATACTATCCCAAGCCAAAAAATCTCTCCAAGACAGAATCATCTTATGCACACACACGGAAATGGAATGCGAAGTGGCAGATTTTGGTCTGCCTATCAAATTACTTTTGTTCCAACTCCTGCTCACGACACGAAATATAATACTCTCTCGTCATTCGCAGTTTGCATCCACATCAACATCAATACCCAGACATTCCGAAAGCGTTTCCCATACAGTATAGAAGCCATTTAATCGCCCTATTTCCTCAATCGGGTCAATTTAACAAAGAGTCCATTTACACAGCCAGATCTCAAGACCAGAGGACCATATTATATAGTGTATGACCAATAAACATTTTTATATCTGGATTCAGCTCCATAAAAATGACAATGGGCAATCTTCAATTTATTTTATACAGTGCTCAGTGAGAGAGAGTTTCTTTCCTTGTAGCATGTAGCAACCTTGATTTTGATTTCCCTTTTAGAATCTGATTTGAATTATTTGCACACAAAATAAAACAATCATTGATGATTTTCTCTTCAATCTATCGTATGTATACAGATCGATAGTGCTCCACACACATAATTCTGTAATGCCTATGGTCAGGGTAGGATGAGTTCTGTACCAATATCCATATCAATAGGAATACTATAGCCCGAAATGGACATTCTTATCGTTAGAGTACATTACATGCAGATAGGAATACGGGAGGAGGGAATTCTTTATCTGGCGGTTAGAGTCAATTGCCCTTAAAAATGTGCGTATGGCGTGGAGCAATGAGAATAAAAAGTTTTAGTGCTAATTCTTTCTCTATCTATGTTATGTATGTAGGTAGACACAAGTACCTACCTACACGTACAAGTACAAGTACAAGGGAAAACAACATTGCTGTATTTTATATGCAGTTGTATGTCGCAGCCTACATATCGTCGGTGAAGAACCAAAATGACCCATATCCAATTTAAACTAGAATCCTAATGAGCTATGTCATAAAAACAAAGTGATAAACAAGAGTGAATTGTTAATTAGCAGTTTTTTAAAAGCGCAAAATGTTCTATTTACATGTTTTTGAAAAGTGCAAAATTTCCTATTTACATTCTTTTGAAAAGGTGCAAAATGTTCTAATTCCATGTTTTTGAAAAGGTGCAAAATGTTCTAATTCCATGTTTTTGAAAAGGTGCAACATTTTCTAATTCCATGTTTTCGAAAAGGTGCAAAATGCTCTATTTACATGTTTTTGAAAAGGTGTAAAATGTTCTAATTCCATGTTTTCCAAGAGATGCAAAATGTTTTCATTCCACGTGCTTCAAAAGTGCGAAATATTCTATTTAAATGATCTCAAGACACATTTGAATATTTTTGTAGATAGTTGATATTGTTTTTAGCTACAAATGGATTTGGGTCATTTTGGTTCTTCACCGACGATATATAGATACCAGTATGTACACTCACGACTCAATGGGGTAAATAAACTTTTGGAAGTGGACCTATTGGAAATGAGGAGCAATATATATAATTGTTTTTTTGGTGAGCAAGGCGCCTAAACAACTAATAGGATTTGACCATTTACAGTTGAAATAATTGCAAAGGCCGAGCGTTTGGTGCTTCTTTAGATAAACTATCTTCATTCATTACTGTTCACTTGACTCAGAGCCCAGGCCCAGCAGAACCAAAACCAAAACCAAAACCAGTGCCAGACAGCTACTAGACTACGACATAGAATTCCAAAGAAAATATGACCAGACCGCAGGAGAGAGTACACAGCATCTCTGTACTAAACTGTCCTATCTGTATACCATATACCAAGAACAATGAATATAAGTTCAGGGAGATTTTTTTATAATTTTCGATACGGTCTCGGTCTGGATCTTATAGTTAGTGGTGGCTATGTGGTCTTGTGGAATGTCTAGTGACGCAAGACTCGCTTCAAGTCTTCAGCGAATGCCTAATTGATGTTCTCTGTAATGTGCATTTGCAATTATATTATTATGTACACACTGTATGTTATGTTATGTCAACCCATAGGCCACTAATGGGCATAAAAGGTTTATGGGATTGGGATTGGTATTGGAATTTAGGAGCTCATCCTTTTCTTTGGGAGTCAGAGTCAGAGACTGTCATCCATCACGCGCCTCAAGAACACAGCTCTCCGCTCACGTCCACGTCCGCATGATGCTATTACATGTGTGACAGACAGGAGTCTCCCTCACTTGCATCTCTCCCATCTCCATCACCACCCAAATAAAAAAAATCAGGTTTCCTTCAACTTTTTTCTAATCCTTCACCGCCTCTGTTCCCTTCTTTCTGAGTAGTTACATAGTAGCTGCTGTGTTGATTGTTATTATTGGTTGTTAGTCGGAGTGAACGTGGAGAGGAAAATCAAGTGACAGAAGCTCATAATATTATTCAGTCTAGTATCGTCGTTAGAGTAATTAATTGCTATTGTGCTGCTCAGACTTTATGGGTGCACCTGGATCTGAATCCCATCGTGAGTCAGTTTTGCATGTGCAACAGCTTCTGTCTTGTCCTGTCAATCCCTAAGTTATGAACAAAATTCTTATATAACGACGAAAGTATTCATTTCCCCATTGCAATATTGTATACTGCATGTATCTGTAGTAGTAGTATGTGAGTTGTCAACTGATGAAAAGAGAGAGAATCTTTTTCTTTTGTAGAAATTAATGAAGTCTATTGAATGTTGCACTTTTGGAATGAAGTACACACAATTTCCAGCACTCTCATAATAATAATAATTAAAACCCGGTCCGTGGCCGAGGGGTGGGAACCCACCGTCCTCGATAAGTCTAGTTTTCCTTTTGGTTGGCTTGACTGAACACGCCGGGGTAGCCGATCTTTCCTTTCCGATGGGAATAGAAAATAAGTTGATAGGCTTGGCTGAGGAGTTGGGTCTGAGCGGCGGAGTGAGCTACTAAGCGGGCTAGTGTGTACAATTACAGATATGCGGAAATGTTTACATCTCCAGTGGCATAGGTAATTGGCTTAAACGGAGTCTTGCGAGATTTCGGCTTCCCTGCGTACTTCGGTATAGTAAGCAACAAATTCGTTCGTCTCTCTCTCTACACTCTGAAGCTCAAGTACCAGCTATTTTCGAATACCGTCACACGTGATTGGAACTGTCGGTGGGTGACGGGACAGACAGTACCATTCTCAGCTGAGCATGAAGAACTCGGCTGGTTTGGATGTAATACTGTTTGTTTCGTTCCCTCCACTCAGTGGGAAAATGTTCTGACCATCTGGAGTAGTCCAGTATAATCTATGCTTCTCAAAATGGGCGGCCGTTACTTAGGCACCGAATACAATTTCTCTTAAATATAGTAAGACTGAGCACTGCATTATAGTGGTCCTGTGATTTCATCACTTGATCCACCCTGCAAGCTCATAGAGCAAATGAGTATGAGAAAACAGTGGACCATAGGCAATGCCTGAATGTCATAAGCTGTATAAATACTACATACATAATAATAATAATTATCTGCAAGAGCAGTGCAGTGCAGTACAGATCGAAATCGAATCCATAGCCATAGATAAGCAATGCAACTTATATGGCTACGGTCACATACTAAACTTCTTTTCAAAAAATATTTTTTGACGGACGCCTCTTGTTTACATTTTTATTTGTTCCTCGAATCTCCTCCATGAGAAAAGGGGTTTGAGGAGCCTGACGTTTTCTGCGACGTAAGCAACAAATCACTGTCAGCAAGGATGTAGTGGTATTATATATTATATTGTCATTATTCCCCTCTTGTTGAACTTGCTATCAAAATCCCATATCTTTCCAAATTTCATGAATACCAATATCTTTGTATAGTATAATAGTAGTAGTAGGAGTAGTAGTTGGTGCTGTTATAATTCGTATTTCTTCAAGATTCGAGGAGAGGGAAACCAATATTAAAGATTTTTTTTTGAAATATTTATTATTCAGCTTGTTGAGTGTGGATATGGCATGCTACTACTATTTTCCTTGTCGATTTCGATTTCTCTATTTTTTGTGTGTGAAAGCAAGTGTCTATCTATAGAATCTCAATGCATTCTAACGTGATTATATGAGGAGGTTGTACAAATTCATACAAGTTAAGTGTGGGCTGGAATCGAAATCCGGACAGACAACCAGTCCCAGCACCGGTCCCGGTCTCGGTCCCGGTACGGGTAGAACCACAAAACATTGCCATGGCCATGACACGACCATGGTGATGATGATGTATAGCTAATACACACGTCTGGATACACCCTACAGTTGGCAGTGTGTTAATGGCTTGTGGAGGAAAATTCGCAAAAGACTTTTTTTGAAGATTTCCGTCAATTTCTCTCTCTCTCTCTCTCTCTCTCTCTCTCTCTCTCTCTCTCTCTCTCTTTGTGAGAGTATAATATGAATCATACGCATACATAAAATACTACATCTGCATCTGCTGTACACTATTCCAAATCCGAATCCGACTCTACGCAGCGCAATTTTGAAAAGAAAACGACTACGATATACATTTTGGTTTTCTCATTGTGAGAAGAAAATATAAGCTATAAAATACTTTCCAGCTCGTTTGAGGATCTAAATTTGTTTTAATCCTCTCGTATTTATTACAGATATACATAATAAATACTATTAAGCTACATACAATACACGCTAAGCGTGTAACTACTTGGACTATATTATATTGTGTAGACGGAGACTATTGCCTCAACTTGTGTTTGAGCTTTGTCGCCGTCGTCGATCTCCTTCGTTGTTCCTTGTCCTTGTCATGCAAGTCTGATCATACACTTTGAATCCTTCTTAAGAAAAAGAAGAAAATCTGAGAAACTCATTCTTTTCTCTCAAGATCGTTCCGAATTGAGAAGAGAATTGAGAATATGTAAGACTCTACTAGACTCAGACTCTGCCTCATAGTCAGTAGTCCTCCATTCCCATTCATACATACGAATACGAATATTGTACAACAACTAAAATATAAAAATCTCCCAAAAAAATACGAAATCGTTTTTTTTTCGTATTCTTTTTTTTCTACTCCTTTACTTTCTTTTTAACAACATTTTCTTTTGCGACGTGGCTACATCTGTGTGACACATGTGTGATAAGAAGTAGAGTCGTATGTGGAAAAGAGAAGGAAAGAGATGATCAAAGTAAAAGGGGACGGAACAATAACTACAAAAGAAAAGAATGAGCTTCTCCACATTTGTTACATAACACAATTTATTACCATGAAATAATTATACATAAAAGAAAAAAATATTGTATTTACAATCCATAGAGTCTTTTCTATATGTCTCAGGCTACTATATATAGAAAACTGTTAGAACATACAGAATACAGATAAGAAGTGAGTTTTTAATAGTTAATACTGCTAATAGACTCAATTCCATTAGTTCATATAGTTTTATACTTTTGTCCTTTGATTAGTCCACTCGAGCGATTAGCGAAGATTTAACGTAGCTAAAAACTTGTCTAACAATTAAACTATTGTTACCGTAAGGGTTGTTGAGTGTGACTGTGTGTGTGTGTGTGGTGTGTGTGCGTGTCTTTGACAGCCGCAAGTAAAAATCCTTTTCAATTTCCATTTCAATTGAGAAAATAAAATGACAATGACCAAAGCCTTTACATTTGTACTGTCCACGTCGTACGTTTTTCGTCTGTCGTATTAAGTATAATGGATAAATGAAGACACAGAGAGGTAGGTACTTATAGTTAATACTTAAAGTATTTGCCAAGGCTCACCGTCGGTCTTCTTGTTCTCGTCGCGTGTGGGGCATTGTGCTTTCACAATTTTACAAGATTAATTACTTTATTATACAATTTATATAGCTAATTTATTGCAGTATGACGATGACGATACCACATAGGAATACAATATAAAATATCTCTTATATCGATAGATTTAAAAGAAAAAAAATGAAATACTCTCAGTTCATACTGAGCATTGTACAATATATAGAGGATGGATGAACTCTCAATAGTCACATTCATTCATTGTACAGACCTCACACACTACAATAGTTCAAAACGCAACGCCACACAATACATATTTTATTATTTAATACCCTCAATAGCACGGGACATGGGAGCGCTCAGCAGGGACTCAATGTTAAAGTACTGTCATTTTCTAAGTAGGCATGTAATTAGTGAAATTATTGAGTTAGCACAACGGATAAGCAGCGTGAGCATGGAATAGTATTATCTGTGGAACTTATATATATAGGTGCAATTATATACTTTTATTTAAAAGAAACTTGGAACTTTCTATGGGATTTTGAGACTCACCTTGGACGGATATATTATGTCCAACAAGGCAACTCATACATTCGTAATTAACTTGATCGTAGTTTCGTGGTGTATCAAGGACTAAAACTCTGTTCAATTCATCAGGTAGTATTGAATTCAAATGTAATCCTAGTGCCAAATCCTAATGCCAAAGCCACATAGCCACATATTTAAAATAAAACTTCTCCATTACTACTGCCCTCGAAAATTGACATAAGAAATATTAGTACTAACCACACAGCGAAGCTTTTATCCAAAATTTGAAGGAAAACGTGGATAATATTTTAATTTTAAATATTTTGAAAACTAATGCGATTTTAAAAGCTTTTTTATATTTTATTTTAAATAATGTGAATTTTGAATACATTATGATGATGGTCATGGTAAAATGAGAAATTTCTTTCCATGGATTGGAATGGAAGTCAGAAAAGAAAGTTGAAAAGTAATACCGTGGCATCTCTATGATAATATTATATTAGTTAGATAAAGTATTTTCGCTTTTCTCGAAGTCAATAAAATGAAGTGTGGAAAGTGGAAACTGGATACTGATATGGAGGCGGCCCAAGTGTAAATGAAAGTGGAACCACTATACCACTACCGACACACTATAAGTTACTGAGGAAATCAAATACTTTTTTTTGATTGCTCTGATTTTTTTTATACAATGGAAATGGAATAGGATATATTACTTACTCTCCTATCGTAGTGTAGTAGTAGTAGATCCAATTGACCAAAGCTGTAGAAGTCTAGTTTTGCGCTCTAAAAATGGAAATATTTCCTTCTCAAATAGTCAAACTCAAAAACTTCATACTTGAAGGTTAAATCTAGTGAGGAAAATCAGAGAGAGAGAGAGAAAACGAAAGGGAAATAAAGTTAACTTTAAAAAATCCTTGTTTGTATGCGTTCCATGTACATGTGTGTGTCCTGTAACAAATAACATTAAGTAGATGGAGACCATGCCACATATTGCAATACGCAGTACGCCGTTCAGCAGCCATGCCATGTCACACCATGCTCTGCTACGGTTGACGGTGGGTTAGTGGGTGGGTGGGCCGGTTGGTCGGTCTGGGTGCGGGTGTTTGCCATTCAATTCGAATTGTTCGCATGAATTGTCTCTTCCCTTTTTTCTTCATGATTTTCTAGCTTTCGAACTCCGATATTTTTTTAGAATGGAGAATTGAACACTGCAATCCACTTATTTCAGCTAACATGGTTATTCCTTCCCACGGAAACAGAAAAAATGTAGTGCTCACTTACGTAGAAATGTTTTTTAACGTATAAACACGGACGGCGGCATCGAGAGATCGTGTATCATGAGTTTGACTTGTACGAGTACGAGGAAGAGAGTGATAAAAATATTCCTATTTTATAACTGTAGCCTAGCTGTATGGAGAACACATTGGAAATTTCATAAGTAGGCACATGTGTAGGTACAAAATAACGTGCCTATCTGAATAAGGAAAAGTACCTACCTAAGAGTACATATTATGGTATGCCTATATAACTGGACCACATTCACTGAATTCGGTGAAAATTCCAAGAATGAAGTTACGACGACATGTTTTAAAGTTTCATTCCAGTCTAATCCAACCAACGGACCAAGAAAAAAAACCATAAGAACGTTTTTTTTTATTTTCGTTATTTTTTTTTCATGATCATTCCCCATATTTTTCACCTATTTCAAATACATATATATTTATACCTTACGTGTTCCATCTCAAATTTTCGACTTTGAAAATACTCGATCTAGATTCTCGATTTTCTTTTTCAGAGTGAGAGAATCGTTCTCACTCAAAAACTAGAAAGGAAGGTCGTGTTACAGAATCTGGCGGGAGCGGTGTGTTGTTGAGTGAAGAGATATATGGGAGGAAAAGGGAAAAGATGCCCAAGTGAGACACTGGGAAAGAGGTAAAAGAAAATTCACGCTTAAGACTTGGAGACTTCACTTTAACTTACCTCTTCAAGTTGTCACTGCCACTATGTGTATGTGAAAGCATTTCATACTGAACTGACTTCCTGACATGAAAGCCTTATGATTTTTTTTTCACCATGTTCATCCACTCTCTCAAACCTACACATACATACGGGTACTTTACCACCCTTCGAATTCCGTTATTACACAGGAAAGGGCCTAACTATATACCCACCTTCTTGCGTATGTATTTCTATAGTATTTGTAGCTCAAACTCAAAGTACCTACATAGTTGGTTGCTTAGGTCCTTGTTCCATTAGAATTACATAGATTTTAAAGCATTATTTATTATTGTTATTGTTACTATACTACTACCGACTCCTAATTTATTCTTTTTAGACTTCATCCGGATAAAGTAGACCAGGCCGAAAGGTACTCATCCAAATAATGATCAGCTTACATAAATCCCAAAGGACCAAGACCAAATCAAATCATACAGCGTTATAATAAAAACTGCGATGTATAGCTAAAACCTATAGAAAAGTGAATAATTACATTATTTTTCCGCTTTATAGTTTCTTCAAGGAAATCAATATACTGCTTATTTCTCGCGAAATGCATTCTAAAAAATGCACTTAAGTAAAAAACAAAAATCCGACTCAACTCAATTTGTCTACACACGTAGGAATATGCATGTGTATACCCTATGGTCATGCTATGTTCAATTCCAAGAAAAAACCATCTCTCAGACAGAAAAGCTTTTTTGACTGGCGGCTTGAGACTCGTCGTTGCATTGACTATGGCTCTGAATCTAGGAATACTAATCTGGATCAGGAGTGTGGATTCGGTCAAACAAAACAAGATCTTTTTTTAAAGTTAAATAATATATGATGACACATATGTGGACCCGCACACGAGACGCCGACAATAATTGTCTAATCACTCTCTGTTTGTATATCTGTATCCTCTTAGTTTCCGAAGAATAAAGAACCAACCATAACGAACTGATCTCCGACGAGGAACGACCGGTGCGGTAGCGGTATCGTGCAAAAGACTGTATATTTGGAAATTGGGGAAATTCTGGGAAGTGATAAAAAGTTGAGTTGAAGACGGAAATTGAGAGACAGACATATAAAAGATTGAGAACAAGTATACAGCACGTATCACACGGGTCATAGGATGCGGATTGAGAAATGTTTCAAGGATCCAAAAAAGTATTATATATCTAAAAAAAAACAAGGGCTAAAGCCCTTGTTTTTTTCTACCTATTTTTCCTACCTATCTACTTTAGCTCATAATATACAGTTCAGAGTATTGCACTGCGTAAATGGCTATCTTTAACATGGGAAATCATCAGTATCGTAGTAGACCCAATGGCCGTACACGTGACGTCATTTATGGACGACCCCTTATGATGCAAAATCCAAACTAAACGAATACTCCAGTTCAAAATTGTATAATAGATCCTAAGAATTATTTTTATTTATTCAAAATGCGTTCGATTTAATGCAAAAGAACCAGAGTAGTGTTGTTAGCGCAGTACATCCAACAGTATAGTACTTATGTACTACATATTATATCATGAATGAAGGGAACATTTAGACCATATATGTTGCAACTGAGGGGGTGTGTTGAAACTTAAATTAGCTGTGTTAATTTTTCGTACATATCTATATTTTTCATGTTGATGTGAAAATTTTTGAATTTCCCGCCAATAATTAATATATTGTGTTAAAAGTTAAGATTTCGACCGGTTACTCAGTAAAGTAACACTAAGATGATATATATTTGGAAAGGTAACAATTAGGCAAAGGTAATGAACATGGTGTGGAAGCACGATCGTTATTAGTTTTTAAATGGTTTTTAAATAACATAATTGCAAATTAAAAAAAGTTAACGGATTGTGTCGAGTGATATATCATTGGAAAGCTCTTCAAAAATAAGCAGACACCATTTTTTTTGTTTTTTGATTGTGACCCATACAACACATTTTTGGCGGCAATTAAAAATTAAATGACCGTTATTTTGAAAACGTTTTGTAATAATGGAGGCTCGTTCCGTTATTTGAATTCTACTGGTGATTAGCTTTCCAATGATATATGGCTCGATGAAATTGGTCCAGTATTGAAAGATTTTCAAAATTCCCGTAAATTATGTAGAATGTAGGTAATAGGTAATAATTCGTACACTCAAAAATAAAACATCAACCCCTTCTCAAAGTCAGAGTCTATACGTCCCGCTCCCGACCCGACACAAATACTGTGTTGTATGCCAGAATCTGTACGAGTTGTTTGGTACAAAATGAGAGTTATGCAACATAACTGGATGTCCGCACTTTGAACAGTTAATCGTAAAATTTTAAAATTGAAAATTATTGTATAAACTTTTTTTTATACTTCCTACAAGTCTCAACAAGTCTCAAACTTACTAGTTAGAAAATGTAATCATACATATAGCATATAGCAGTGCAATTCCTAAAGTTATAGGGATTCTATTCTACCTATAACTCCCAAAAAAATGCAGCCAATGTTTATTTCCATGTATATATGCAGTAGCTCACCGAGTAAGTGAGTATTTGGGTATGCACTTCCAAAATCAAATCAAAATATATTTGGAAGCATACGCCAAAGCACATTAATTGAATTCTATGAGAAAATCTACGTTGTTGTTAGAAAATGTGAACCGAGCTAGAATGCCTTTACGTGTCAAAACCAGTGCAGCGTATCAAATCTAGGCACGCCAATAAAGGCAGGTACATACTAAATCCCTACATTATATAAGGACCATGTACATTACAATGTAACTTGCTACGCTATTCAAAGTAATAAAACAAGCTTTCGGTTTTTTTTCAAAGGAACAAAAATTAATTAAATTACCTAAACACTTACACCTTTCGAAATTCGAAAACAAGGCACTTTATCTAAAATACCTTTGAAAGAAGCCAAACATACTATAGTCTCCACTTTCCAAACGAACCAAAACGATCTATAGATATAACTTTTACTAAAAAAAAATATAAAGCTAAAGCTCTTTTAAGAATTTTTGCACAAGGTTACTGTATATTTAATAGTCAAATACTTAAGTCAAAAATACTTAGACTGCTTAGTCTCTTAAGCAGGGCCGGACGAAGGAATTGCTTTTGGGCAGCCATTTCTTTCCGTACAAAACCCACCAATTTGATTTTATTGAAGCTTTTCTTTGGTACACAAAATTGTTGTATTTACAAGTTTTTTTAGAAAAGTTTAAAATGTTCTTTTTACTTGATTCAGAAAAGTGCAAAATGTTCTATTTACATGTTTTGCGAAAAGTGGAAAATGTTTTATTTGCATGTTTTTGAAATGTGAGAAAAAGTTTATTTGCATGTTTTTGAAAAGTGCAAAATAATTTAGTTGCATATTTTTGAAAAGTGCAAAATGTTTCATTTACATGTTTTTTGAAAATTCAGGTAGTGGGGGCTGCCTGCACTGGCCCCATTATCCGGCCCTGCTCTTAAGCACTAATACACATTTTTGTTACAATTTGAAACCAGTATACCTATGTAAATAAGACTTTCATTGTTTTTGTTATTGAAAAATTCGAATAACATGCATACATAAACTGAGCATATATTTAAGGATTTGTCAACTAATACTGTAAGCATATGGATATAAGCAATTTACTATATATCAAAGCTAAAATACCTACATCGTCGGTACATTCTAAAAAGAATACCTGCTATAGTAAGCTCAAAATGGTATTTTGATGACGGAACGGAGCTGAGCACACACAGAAGTACCTACCTATATTTTATACATGGTGAGATAGAAAAATTGCTCATGTCTCGTGTCGTCAAGAAAGGAATAAGGACAGAAATATAGTATTACTCAAGATGAAGATCATACCCTCATTTCGCGTTATTTCACTTTACGATCGGCATGAAATTTCAAGTAAATATATACGTATATGTGAAGAGCTTAAAGTACAAAAGAAAATCCCTACACAGAAATATTTTCATGTTCAGCTTCCAATTTTTGAGAGAGGAAATTGAAAAGGGCTGATGCTGATGATGGCCTTCTCTCCGATTTCAACTCTGTACTCCAACAACACTCCCGACATAAAAATTCTGATTCAGCCTCACATAAAAGCTAGTAAGAAGCTTATATCTTCTTTAAGTTAATAGATTGGAAATATCTGTAGTATAGTCTGTAGAATGAAAATACAAATTACAGTATTTCAAAATCATTGAGTCGAACCAACAACCAACCAAGTCAAAATGGGGAGAGAGTCAACAAACAAAAAATACAAGCATTTTAATATAGTGTATAAACAACCTAAAGAAATAGAGGACGCGGACTTATTGGACTTGGCGATGATGACGATCAAAATGGTTATGGCGATATTTATATGATAATTGTCAGTTAGGAAAACCGATGTTGTGTGACGAAGAGTGAAGAATTAGTTACCAACTGATAGTTTTACTCCTCACCGAATTTGACAGATGCCACATTCAATTCACTCTTGACTTGACATTTTACTCGTCTGTCAGACAGAACAAACGACTCGGTCGTATAGTCGTAGCCCGTACCTTCAATTCTCCATATTATACTCGCACTCCCTACCTCTACTGTCTACACATAGAGGCATTCTACAATGAGGAATGATAAGCGAGAGTCCGAGTAGAAATGTGACTATATTGTCGAGTATAAAAACAAACCATCTTCTTTGAAACTAAATGATTCGATCAGAATGCACAATACAGCACAAACAGCACCAACACTACTTAAACGCAACGTCAAGAAGAAAAAATGTGATGAGGTGCGTAGCTTTATTTTTTTTCTTCGATTTTTTTTAAATGTGTGCTCCATGAAAAATCCTGATAGTCATCTTTGTGCATGACACAATACTCATGTAATAAATAATAATTTATGATATTTTTTTATCTCTCTCTCTCTCTCTCCATCCCTATAGTACTCGTACGCAATTGATGATGATGTGCAATACTCAATTTATCATTCATTGAATTCCCTATTATTAATGTACCAACACCAATATGCATAATTATACTATATGAATAAGATAGTATCTATCTACATGTGCAAGCTTCGTACCTTTTATATCCCAACTCCATCCTGCGTAGCAATGTAGCATTGTAGCATGAACTTGTACAAATTTAAATTTAAATTGTTTGCGCCTTGTAAGCGGTAACAGCATTTCAATGGGCAATGTCATTCTGTTTCTATTTTTTATCCCTACAATTATTACCTTTGATATGTGTATACAGCAGAAGCAGATATTCTCGTTTAAGAGACAATATTTGCCCCTTGTAATCTTTTAAATATTACGTGTTATTGTTTTAGGACTTTCTTCACTTTCTTGACGAGTTTACATACGGCACTTTAGGTTATGAAAAATTTAATTTACAAAATCTTTCAACAAACAATTTTCAAAAATTAACTTGGCATTATTCGTCAAAAATATTTTTGCAAAAAATAAATCGAACGGTAAAAATCAGCGCTGTCCAAATTTTGCACTCCTTTAACACGTTGCGTTTTTGGAACAATGAACCATAGTTGGCTAGTACTGCAACTTCAAAATTGGTGGTAAGTTGGATTTATATTTCCATTTTTGATAGTGTCCTAAGTTTTCTTCTAAGCATTTCTTTTAAGCATGTACCTAGGTAGATTATAGACATTATTATGTACATTTCCACGACCACCAGCCAAATCAAAAGCTGTCTAATTATTGTGTAGGTAATAGTTATTGAGATGCCCCTGTGAGTCTTTACGAAGTGACAACATGAAAAATGAACAAGGCTCTTCACACAAGGAGGAAACTATCTCCAATCTACGCCACTCCGTAATGTGTGATATGATTATGATAGAATCCTTTTCATCTTCCCTCGCCAATGACCTGCGTATGAACTCAGGAGTTAAAGTTAAATACATTTTGAAACTCCCAACGTCTCAGCCAGAGCCAGAGCCAGAACCAGAGCTAGAGCCAGAACCATAGAATCATAGAAGCAGAAAGCGGAAAGCAGAAAGTGCAGAACCAGTACCAGACTCAAGAAAATCCAAAAGAAACAAACTCGAAACATGATGATATAAAAAATATAATAAAAACGTTAAGAAAGATTATGTTGACATAATTTGTTGGTGGAAATTGTATAAACATCTCAATGATGAACCATGATTGTGACTCTGATAAATATCCGCATCCTGGAACAGACGGACAGATGCAGATATGAGAGAGTGCAAATACTTACAAATATATAAGAACTTTGCCAGACTCTGTCATGAGGCCACAGCCACAGAGTCAGAGTCATATAGGATCCGAGCCAAAGCCAAAGCCAAAGCTGTGAAGTGAAGCCCTCGCCGCGTCTTCATTTGATATCATTTCACTTCATTTCAAATCAACTCATCCATTTTAAATTCATTCTTTCATTCCTAACACCCCTTGACTTTGCCTTGTGTTTTCTGTGTGTGAGTGTGTGTGCTTCATAATCCATATAGCCGCATACCCTGTATATCGTCTTTTAGATATTTCATTATTTTCAACACCGTAAACCGTAATGCAGAGCAGGCATTATCATATTATATTAGGTATATGCTATAGGAATAATTATGCGTGGTGCTAAAGCTCATTTATCAAGTATTAGTATTTCATTATATAATATTATAAGCTCATATCATCAAATGTATATATACTAAATTTTCTCTCCATTCATTTCAATTAAGATTAAGACATGATGTCTACAGTGCATAATCTAAAGTCTCACTCCTCTACGATTGTCAGATATTAACATGAGAAAGGCTTTGAAACTCATTTTTCATGCTCAGACCTCCTATTCTGTCTACGAGATCTGTCATGGATAATGGCTCTTATCAGTCCGCACCAACTCTCAGCACCAATCAAGCGCTAAATACAATCATTAAGTTAGGAAAATATATATCAATCTTACAGATAAAAAGATGACAAAGACGTCAAATCAACCTCTATTATGATTTCTACATGATGAGCATCATGATGTTTGTGTGATAAGCGTCGATGATGCCGTCTACAAGATGAGTGTGCATAGTGCAGTGGTTGGACTGGAGGCTGCAGATTGTAGGCTCAAGATAAGTGGAGGAGTAAAAACAAATTAAATTACACTCACAAACAGATACATTGTATTATGGGTCTGGTCCTTGGTGCTATAGTCCTACCCTGCCTGCCTCCAGTCTACCACCATCACCACCACAATCCTCACATTATTGTGTCAAAATCCTATAGAGAAATATGGCATGCGTGTATATATATGTAGGTATATACGTTGGACATTCCGTGTCCAGGTTCAGTCGACATGGATTCAATTGAACTCACTGATCACTTCCAGCCTCACGCTACTCATTTGGGCACATTGCCATCCTCAATAAAAAAAGAAGAGATTTAATTTAAAGGAATCTACAGATATATCCTTTATGAGAGAGATGAATATTATTATTCCATTAATGTAATTTGACTTGCTACTGCCGGAAATTTTATATGGCTACTAATTTAATTGAAATATTATTTTTGTGGATGGCCTTTTCATTTTTAATCCCATGTCATTTTTAGGAGAATGGGGTTCAGCTTGTGTTTTAGTATACCTACCTACTCATTTTCTATGATGCATTTCTATCAGTATTTTCATTTATTATTTACATACCTACACTATATTTTGTATAACAAATCCGAAAACATTGAAATTCCCTATTTTGCCCAAAAAGTACAAAGTACCACATACATGCGGGAACCTACTTACATGTACGACGTGAACAATCACACGTAGCTTCCGTTTTCATTTCGTGGTCGTTGTCGTTTTGTACATATATATTTCTATATTGCTTTCCTGCTATTGCTATTGCTATTGCTATCTCTTTCGAACTTGGACCGGGACCGGGACCGGAGGCTTGAGTCGTGGAGTTTAATATGTCATCTAGTAATTTTGTTGACATACATATATGCATGTAATTGTTATATTCGTGACAGCCGAGAAAAAAATACAACCTGTAGACTGTAGGTTTAGATTTAGATAGCACTATCATGGTTGTTGCTCTCTTTCTTTGCGGTACACAGAAACCTTTTCAAGATAATACAAAAATACAATAATACCAAAGAAATAAAAATAATGCAACCATGATCCACTACTCTGTTCATGAATCATCCGCTTTTATTTCTTTTTGGCCACAGAGAATAAGAGCTCCGAATTTTTCTATAGCTGGGAAGTATATATAGTATTTATTGTGTTTGGTTCCCTGATGTATGTTTGTAGAATAATTTACTATTATAATATATTTTCCTGGATGCTGCTGCAAAGAGAGAGAGAGAGAGATCGTTGGATGGGAATGCCAAGATGGTAGATTTCCTCAATTTCTATTTAGGTTTCCAATGAAATTCTATAATAGAGTGAGGAGTCCGCACACAGAAATAGATGATTCGAGATCCAGTGAAATTTTTATTTATGCATGCTTGCTCTCCGTCCTCTGTCCCTGTGCTGTTTGTCATCTCTCCTTCCACTTCCACGTTCTTCCTCGTAGTAGTAGTAGTAGTAGTCGCTCAGATAAAGCTTTTGAGCATGGCCGTGTTTTTGTGTTGGAGCGTTAGCGTTATGCGTTATGCATCTTTCTTTTCGTCTTTGTCGCACTCACGAAAACGAAAACGATAAGATGTGGATGGGACTTTAGTTGTGAAGGATCTCTTCTACTCTTCTCCCTTATTCCCTTATTTTTTACTCTCTTTCTCTCTCTCTCTCAGTCATTCCGCATGTAATTTGAGGATTATCCATTTTTTCTTCACAACGTATACCTACATAGTGTTTGTAGGTACGGAAAATGGAAAATGGGAGGTTGTATAGGTAGTTTGTAGAATCACACATCTACGTACACTACTGTGACAGTTTCATCCAAACCCGAATCAGAATCCGAATCCGAATTCGAATGCAATCCAATGCAATGCAATGCATGAGGAAAAGACTGATGTGATGTGGAGAAAAATGTGAAAAAGATATTTTCCATGTGAATACTATTATTATTTTATTACAGCTGCATCCTCTCAAAAGTCTGGTGACTATGGAGATGATGGAGATGAAAACGGTTTGGAAGTTGGATTTAAATTTGTTTTTCCATCCATACCTATAGCCGGTGTCGGAGTGGGAGATATGGAATTTCGGATGTTGGAATTCCATAATATTTTACTATAAGGAAAGTCACGAGGCGTATGTAGTCACTCCTCGCTAAAGTATGAGCAGTAGTAGTAGTAGTATAGTAGGAAATAATATATGGGGAGGAAAAAATCAGAAAAGGAAAAAAAAGTTGAAGCATTGAAGGAATTTGGCGGTTATGTTGTTATGTGATGCGGCGGACAGTGGAGTCAGTGTCAGTCAAGAGGAGGAGATACTATTGCAATTTCTTTTCCAATTGTCACTACCACTGTCACTACTTTTCCTTATTTCTATCTGTAGTTCCAATTCCACTTCCCCACACACACAGTCACACACATACAAAAACACAACATTGTCGATTCCACACGCCTCGTAGTCTTAGCTCCAAGACTATGAATGTATGTAGGTAAAGAAAAGTGGTGGCGGTGGCGGTGACGGTGGTGTGGTTGGGTTCTGGCTCTGGCAGTAGATTTGTACGTGCTCAAGGGATTTCGGCGTTCTTCTTTTAGAATTAGAATGAAATCAAACTTGTCCGTTTTCATATCCCAGACTCTCTCCATTCCTCTCCTTTCCTATCAAGACTCAGCCTCTTCTTGACAAAGGAGGTCTCAAGAATTTTAAGTCAGTTTACATGTGTTCTGGCAATGGAGCCATAACCCATAGTCATAGTCATTCCTTTGAATTCATGTCTTTATGAAATCAGAGAGAGATATGGTAAGCCATATTTCCTCTACAGATATATCCTCTGGCCATATAGGTGCTACCTACATAATATAGAGATTGGAGAGTGAGAATTCATAAAATTCTACTACTGCATATGCAACACTTATTACGTAGGTGTATGTTTCTGATTCTGATGCTGTACCATTACATGCAGCATGCCATGGCCACAGATATATATAGGTATATCTCCTCTAATATTATTATTATGCATTTCCATTTCCATATGAATATCTGTAGTTGCATCGGCATCGGCATCGGCATCGGCATCGGAGGAAGCAGTCAGTGTATATTATGTAGGTACATAGGGCAGGATTATGAAGGGAAGCATGTGAATGTTCCTTCCAAATTATTTGAGTACAGTTCAATTTCAGAGGAAAATTGTTAATAGTGCTTTTGCTAGTGGTAGTGGTAGAGTGCAGTGGTGTATAGTGAACGTAGACAACCTCAACCTCACTTCTTTGCTCATAACTTTCGCTCAACTTAGCACAACTAATGAGTCGTACCATCATTCTTAGCTCTCTCTCTCTCTCTCTCTCTCTCTCTCCCTCTCCGCCACTATACTATGTGTCCTGTGTAGTTTCCTTATTTATCGAAATCGACGACTACAAACATAAGAAGACGGAAAGGGAAAATGAAAACTAGCTGAACTCACACACACATATCAAAATCAACATATTATGAATTCATATAGGAAATCCTTGGCTCTCCTCCCGTCCTTCCTTAGAAATCTGACTTGATGTATGATTTTTGATATTACTCAACCCAGTCGAATAAATGAATATTCACAGAGTTAGTCCTCTTCAAAGGGAAAGGCAGGAGGCAGGAGACGGAGACGGAGATGAGGTACTATACTATTTATTAAAAGAGAGAGACCCGCTATATGCTTCTCTCCTTTCTATAATAATAATACAATATATTTCCCTGTCATGTAGAGCGAGAGATAAAGGGACTGGGGCTGAGAGGCTACACTTTAAATATACACTCAGCTTTCAATTCTCTAGTATCAATAATTTTAATAAATTTTCAGAGTAGTTGGGCTGATAAGTGAAAGTAAAAGTTTAGTGGGTATTACTCCAGTCACCTATAAGCGCTATATACACGCAGGAGGGAAGACAATATCATATGACTGGTGAAGAGGCAATACTACTACAAGGAGCAAAAAGTGGTATCTTTGGATGATGGGATTAATGTGTGCAAGAATTAGTGTTTTTAAACTAATTTAGCATGTAGCTTTGAATTACGCAATTTCTTTTAAAAATTCAATCAAATACATAATGAACTTGTTTTGAAATTTTTGGAGCGAAAAGAGCACTTTTTGAAGTGTGGAAAATTTTCGAATTACCTAGATTTACAAAACTATAGAGCGGGATCCTAAAATGTAGATAAGCTATTTTGATTACTCAATGTCTTGTACTGTCTCTACCCTACCGCAAGCAGTAAGTGCCTACCTACTTGTATTACATTATACTGACTCTGTCTGATTATTATCACATGACGTCGCATTTAAGACGACGACTACGACGTAGGTACTTTTCAAAATGAATATTACACTGCCTCATTTCCTCTGGCTGTTCACAGTCACAGCTCAGTCAGACGTAGGTCGGTACATACAAATAATAATGGTGATGAGTCTTGGCATGATTAATCTAATATCCTTATACACTGTGCTTTTAGTCTCAAGACCTTAAAACCTTAAAACTTTAAGTCGACATGCAGCGCAAATTAGAATTTGAGTATGGTCATCTTCATAATAATGTTATCTAATGGGACGGCTGCTGAGTGTACAGCAAGGATATATATAATTATATGAAATTACAAAATTAAAAAAAAATAATATAAAAATATTGTCGTCACAAATCCTAAAATCCTAGCACTAACAATAATGCTATACATACATATATGTAGTAATCATTAACCCAGAAGCCATGCTGTTAACGTGTACGCAGTGCTGCTGTAACATTATAGCTCAGATTTGAGAAATTCAGAAGCAGGGACTCACGTCAGTTCATTTTTAATTCCTTAACAAGTGCATTGTAATTAGATTCTATGTGGAGCTACACACACGGCAGACTCTTGATTTGAGCTTCCATTTAATAATATACTCCCCTCGTTGGGAATAATAGTGCAGAGCATTAACCATAATATTAATAGGTGAGTGAGATTAGTCACATTCCTGTTCCGCTCTGACTCTGTGTACTCTTCTGTACTGAGTGTGACACTGTTCGTTGGCAAATGTTCATTATGGGCCTACAGGGAGGAGGCTCCTTTGGACTTGGACGGTCGGTGTCGGTATCGGTTGACATCATGTCACACAATTTAAAGGTTTCACAACAACATGGAGTGACATAAGGGGAGAACCAAAAAGGAAATGACAAGGAAATGTTTTTTATTTTGGCAAATAGAAAAATTAATGAGAGGAGATGGAGAGAGAGAGCTCGTGTGGGAATATCAATTTACTTGAAGGTGGCAGAGGGCTTATGGAGTGCACAAGTAGACTTTGATGAATTTAGTAGCCACAAAACTCTGATTATGTTTACTCTCCCCCCTGACATTTATTATACAACTCAATGACTAAAAAGTGTTAAGACATTAATCTACAAGGAATGAGAAATATCACGCATCTCTCCACATCACCCACTCTCCCCACTCACAATTCCAATTTTCCAATTTTAATTCCTCAATATAATATATCTCAAGGAATGATTTAATTTTTTTAAATAATAATAATTGAAACCATCTATAAATCCTGACACAACTTTTAAAGTAGTAGGCAACCTCACTACGTTATGGCATTGGCACAAAATTAGTTTGTGTTTTCCATCCTATCATAAACACCACATAATCAGAACAATTCAATGTTTGAATAAAAGCTCTCTAGTTATGAAACCAGCTGTAAAATTGTAAGCAAGAGTTTCTGTTACGTAATTTTACTTTGAATTTAATTATTTGTAAATCAGAACAACACAACTTTATTAAAATTCAAAATTGAAACTGTGAAATATTGCAAGTGGAATGCTGACTACTCAAATTTTGCACATTACGACATACTACTCGAAAAAAAAATTACGAGTCTTCAGTTAATTAATTGAAAAGTAATCAAATTACGACAAAATTCAATTACTGAGGCATGGTTGAAATGTAACATAAATTCAGTGAAATAAAAAATCCAGATATTCCAGATGAAGAAATAAAGACAATAAAACTGAAATTTTATTGGATGGTTGGATTTCTTTCCATTCCATTTTTTCAATTCAGCTCAGTCAATTTTGGACTATCTGCTTCTGTTTTCATTTCTTTTCAGGGGCAAAATCATTAAGTGAGCCGTGCCGTACTGCTGCTATAGTACCTACTATGTGAGGGAATTGACGTGTGTGATGTGTGTGCAAAAAAAATCGAGAGGTACCTACTACTTAGGTACTTACATAATATGTACTGTGAAGAGGGGTGGTCGAATTCTTCGACAGGCATAGAACGATAGAACGTATTGATTTTAGTTCTGGTCTATTGGTATTAGTACAAGAGGAATAATTTAAATGGGACAGAAGAAAATACGAAGTGATTTATCAGAAGACTGAGCCGAACCTCTTCACATCATCGATCATTTCATTTCGTTAAAATAAAGTACCTACTCCATTGAGAATGGAAATGTCTCAAGTCTGAATGTAATTTGAAATACATTCCTGCAGCTGCCTATGCTCCCTTGTTCCTCTCCCTCCTCCTCTCCTTTCCTAATACGTTTTTCATGAAGCAACAACTTTTTTTTTCTTCCCCATTTTTATTACCTCTCTATTCAAAGTAGCTCCGTGTATTTGGTCAATGTCTTTATTAGTCAGCCTCGTCCAAGTCAGATTAGCCAGATGGGCTCAAGCTTAAAAGGACTCATTTCCAGAAGAAATTGAGTTCCTTCATCTTCTCCCTTTTCAGCCTCTCTCCACCCGCACCCCGATCTTGGAGAAAGAAATTTAGATTGAGATATTGAGAGATTTTGAATTGAGATCCATGAATCCATGACACTGTTTCTCTCTCTCTCTGCGTCTGCTTCTGTTTCTGTTTCTTCTTCGCAGTGTAAACTTTGTATTCTTTAGTTTTATGTACCTAGTCCTGCACCATATACTTTTCATGGATGTGTGTGCAAAAGTGGAAAGAGATGTGTTTATACAAGTTACAGTTGTACAGTTTAGGCTTCGATATGGATGAAGGTGAAATATATACACAGATAACTCCATTTATATGGGTATTGCGTTGTGTATGGAATTGACGTGGAACGTAACTTTCGTCTTGGGCTTCTTCTTTCGGCGTCTGCATTCGGATTGCCTCCTCACATTCTCTCTTTCATTCTCTCTTCCGACTGTTTATGTTTTACAAATACGAATGCATTTCTTCGTGAGAAGGAGCTCAAATATATTTTTTTTCAGAGTCAGAGTCAGTCTTCTTACATACTCCTCCTTCCTACGCTATAGTGAACCTGCCATGCTATTCCTATTACCATTACCATTACCAGAATATGTACCATAGGATAAGGATGAGGCCCATAGTATATCAGTAGTGGGAGCCCAAGGAAAATGGGAAAAGGAAAAACACACCATTCAGTGCAGATATATGTAACTCCGTAACATCTCCAATCTTACATCCGTCTCTCAAGTATACTGCTGGATGAATAAAAAGACTTTGGAAATAGACGAGGAGATACACCCAGTTTCATCTTGAGATGTGAATTTATACCTTTACAACAGAACAAATTTAATTCATAGAATAAATAGGCTTATGGTGTGTGGTCTACCCATTCCATGGATTCTCCAAACCTCGGACGACGCTTGTACTCGATATCGACGATATCCACATCGACTAGAAGAAATAGCTAGTACAGTATTTTACATGGCATGAAACTACATACTTCCATTCTTTCCGGATTCTTAGATCCGGATCCAGACTCGCAGTACACGGTCACTATGACCATATTCGACAGGGCAGGATGATCCGGCCAGCGCAGGCAGCCCCCGCTGCTTAAATTTTCAAAAAAAGTGTAAATGGAATATTTTGCAGTTTTAAAAAATACGTAAAATGAACATTTTGACTGTTCAAAAACATGCAAATAAATTCTTTTTGCACATTTCAAAAACATGTAAATAAAACATTTTCCGCTTTTCTAAAACATGTAAATACAAAATTTTGCTTTTACAAAGAAAACCATCAATAAAATCAAAATGATGGTTTTTGAGTGGAAACAAATTGCTGCCTACAAGCAATTCCTTCGTTCGGCCCTGATATTCGAATCCGAAAGAAAATTCGAATTCGAATCCGAATCTGAAATCCGTTGTTCCTAATTCTTTTCATTGGGTACATAATTTCATGATTGCGAGCAAACTATGGGACTATGGGAAAGGGAAACTGGGTGGGATTACATTGGGGCGTATGGGCTTCCTCATTCACTATATGAGGTTGATGCTAATAAGGTTATGCTTTGAAGGAAGTCTACATCTACATGTAGTGTGCATGCTACCTTTTTGGAGTGTGTTGTTGGTGGGAGAAAAGAGGATGAGATAGACAGTGAGAGAGAGAGAGAGAGAGAGGAAAGTGGAAAAAAGTAATTTGAAAGTTTGAACTTACACATGGTAGCCCCTAGAACCCAAACTTCAGGCTTCGTATGAAGTTCGACGAGGCTCGTGGGCATGCAGACGAGGAGGACGAGGAGATCCGCTACGCTCAGGTTGACCAAAAAAATATTTGTGGAGCTCCGAAGATCCTTATTCCGCCAGACGACGATGGGGACGAGGATGTTGCCCACAATGCCGATAAAGAGAATCACAGCACAGAGGAGTGTGGACGTTGTACGAATGTAAAATGGGAATTGTGGCTCGAGCTGACCACCACTTGAGTTGAGAGCTCGGCCGGCGGTGTCATTGTAGTCATCGAGACTCATCTCATCATTACTTAATGTTCCCCCCACCACAAAACTACCGCCGACGACACCAGCCCCAGCCCCACTACTGTTTCTGAACCCACCACCACGACTCCCACTCACGAGGAGAGGACTCAGGGCCTGAGTCACGGAATTCATGAGGTCCACGGCCGTTGCAACTGTGCTCATTGTACTCTGTCCAGAACTAATTTTATTAGCTCTAATGGAACTACTTCCGGTAAATAGATCTCCCTCCGACCAGAGCAGAGTCCCCGCTCCCGTCGCTATTGTGATGAGTGGCGTGGAGGAGGATGTGAGACTGCTGGATCCCATTTCGGACGCCATCCTTTCCCCCCTTTCCGTCTCCTTCTACGTCTGTCAAGAGTCAAATTTAAACAAAAATGTGTCACAATAGGAGTGTCATTTTGACGGTTCTAACATCATAATAATACGATACAAACCTTGAGTGTTTTATTTTCTCGTTTTCTTTCTTAAATATTGCTCACTCAACAAGTTATATGTAGGTACTTACCGGGACCGGGGTACATCTATAAATCTTGAAGCAATCATAGTACAAAATATATGGAAATGAGTATAAAAACTAATAAGTCGAGAAGAAGGATAAAATAAAAACGAATGAGGGATGATAGGTTATTAAATGACATTAAACTCCTTCAAGAATATAAATGAGGCAATTTGACCCGGTAGTGTACCCAATAATTATGGTTTAATGCCAACGCCAGTCAAAGTATGGAGTGAACCCCTACACTCCTATACTAATATAAATAATATACACTTTGTACTATTAACAATTACGAAAGCATTATACTGGCAATGCAAAATGCAATGCATAAGATATATAACATAATTCCCCCTCTGCTTTTTATTTTTTTTTGTACAACGACTAGAATTACAGACTGTGTAAACTTACGGAAAGCTTTAAAAGTACTCACCATTAGTTACAATAATAAATAGTTTTACTTGCTTAAATCTTAATTATCATCCTATAGACTACTTCTTCTACTACGGATACATTCCCTGAGTGCACACATGTATGTGGATGGATTACACGCTAAATCTTCATGCAGAGAATTTAAGGACGACAGCTCGATTTCGATTTTTTCTATACACTGGATATGTGAGGGGCTCTCCTATCTCCTGTATTTCTGTATTTATTCAAGAAAGTTCAGATTTCTTCTGTTTCTCTGTCTGTCTGTCTATCTGTTTTCAATTCGGATTCATCCTACATAAAATAACGGAGTAGAAAAAATATATGTAGAGTATATATTTTTTTTGTACGTTTTTCCTTCAGAACCAAAAACTCTTTTTCCTCCGCATAGAGTGAGACAGGGAAACGCAAACTTGAGTCTGTAATGTAATGCAAAGTGCAATGCAGCAATGTGTATAGTAGATTTAGAAGAACCATGCCAGACCAGACCAGACCAGACCAGACCAGGACCAGACCAAACCAGAGATCAGAACAGAGCAATACCATAGAACGAGAGAACTGGATTTTTGTGTATAGTGCGCAGCGAAGCTCACACAGTTGATTTCCTACTGAACTTCTTGCAGATATAGATAAACCATGTCATATCTGTTCTCACTTTCATCTTAAACTCCTGTGTAAAAGCAAGACACACACATATTTTCTTTCATTACATTTTCTGAAGAGAATTCCAAGTCGAGAGACTCTAAGAAGGGCAATTTAGCTTTACTTGAATTATTGCTCCGTCGTCGTCCTCAACTCGTTGTTCTTTCATTTAACCAATAATCTGATCCACAAGCATAAATTACATGGGTGCTAACAACCAGAAGCATGACAGGCTCAATGACGTTGTGTTGTACTTTTTGTTCCCTATCATTTCCCCCAATAAACTTCCTCTCATGTACAAAAAAAATATTATTTATTTCCAGATTTATATACAAACTTTGGAGAGGGATATATTGGAGAGAATTTAAATTCCAAAATTAACGTTTCTAATTCAAATACAAACAAATTCCAATGTGTAAATATATGAAAATGTGTGTGGAGAGTTGATCTCGATGGTGGTGTTGGTAGTAAAGATTAAAGTACCTACCCATGTATATTATTGTGTGGCAGTTTATTGAATAACTATTTAATGCACGAACGTTAGATGATTTCTACGTAAATATTTTCATTTTATTACACAGAGACTACAACTGTTTGGCACTCAAAATGTGCGCAACAAGCAATCATACTTTTTTTCATTTTCAATCACATGTCTGCATAGTTCACCCATAGAATTTGTTATGCAAAGGATGAGATCTCCTTTATATGACAAATTTCTCTCTTTTTTTGTGAGGGTGCCAGTTTTTGCATGAGTTTTCACGCGGCAAGAAATAGCTAAAAATTGGAATTCCGAATTGTAATTAACAGTATGGTGTATTCATGGAAGTTTTTGACAATACAATTTTTGTGCGACTAATTGTACAGAGTTTTTCATTTTCAAAAAAAAAAGAATACAGAAGTACCGGACCGTAATCGTAACCATAACCGTAGTTGTACTTCACACCTCAGTAAATAAATAAAAAATATGCAGTGTCGTACGTATTATGTAGGTAGGTACCTACATAATGTTTAGTTCTCCGTCCTCTATTTTAATCCAAAGCAAAGTCCCAACTTCCGATGTCCCACTCTCCCGCACTCCGCACGACTCCAACTGATTCCGAGAGCGGGTGACAATGACAACCTTTTTTATGTAGTTTTTAGAATTGACTATTCTGGTAGGAGAAACATATAGGAAGAAGAGAGCTGCATTTAGTTGGAGATAAAATAGATATGGCAAATGGATTCTAGTGGATTTACTATCTACCACCCTAAACCATGTAAATTGTACACAAAAGACTTGAGGCCGAGGCACACTACACACACACACACGTTTCCCTCCCTGTATTTAATATGGTCCTAGTTATTGCAATAAATTGCGAAAATAATGCCTATTAGCTTAGGTACAGACTCAACTACTACTGAAAGGAAGGAGAGCATTTTGAAAATCCACTGACTCTTTTTCTTATTATGTATACATTCTGCACACACACAGCACTGGACTGGATCAATGGACCCGAAATGGAAATCAACGAGACGGTATCACCATGACGTATTTATACATTATTTACCCGAAGAGCAATTTTCCTTTCAGCCTTTTTGCTTTACTATATAAACAGTCTACAGATAGTACCCAGACCATAGGACTCGAACCCGAACCAGGAACAGAACCAGGACCAGCTTAACAGCAAACACAGAATGCTTCGGGTTCTCGAAGAACACTCTTAAAGTGATGTTGAAAACCATCCTGTCAAGTTTAAATTTATAATCGTTGAGGAACGTTTTCTATTTAGAAATTTGGGGATATGATACGAGAGGATTTCCATAGTTACCTACCTACGTTAGTTGCTCTGTTCCTCATTGATCCTTGCACACAAAGTGTAGCCCGGACACCATAGGCCCACCATACCAGTCCCAGGATGAGACCAGACCAGAGCGGCCGGAAAGAGGTCAAAGTCTCTGGTCCAAAACCGACGAACCATTGCACATTACACAGGTATTTTTACTCCAATTACTAAACTGTACGTAGTAGACATTGGAGATGTGGAAATGTGAATCGGTTTTCCTATTTCCTATTTTCCCGCTCCAAGTCCTTGCAGTAGTGTTTTAAGTCTGCAACTCTAAATTTGAATCCAAATGGAGAGAGATATGCACACACATGGAGGTCTCGGCTGAGCGACAGAAAGTAAACACATTAGCTATGTATAGCCATGTACACTTTATTCCTTGAGGGAAAATAATGGGCTAATGGAATTGAAAACCAAGGCCGAAACCATGACCAGCCTAAAATATTAATTTGAGTTCTGAGCCCTATATGCTGCACTTTCTCATAAATACAAATGGCCTGGAGAAACGCATTCTAGAGTTCTAAACCTAAATATGTCTTGGAGTCATTCTCTATAATTTTAGCTTTGATGCACAATGCAGAATGCAGAGTGCAGAATGCAGAACAACTGTAACTGTATCATCTCAATAGATTGGAGCGGACTCTCTCAATAAAAAAGGAATAAAAATGAAGCTCTCTATGTTCCTTACTACTACAGACTACAAGTATCGTTTTCGTTTCATATTCCAACAAGGAATATTGTCTCAATATTCTCTCTCATTGGCGTAGGTTCAGGTTGTTGCTATTATTACCGTGACCGTTCCTACGATATACTATATAATGCTATATCAAAATTGAAATTGAAATTAAATTGTTTACCATTTCTCCTGCTATGTAACCTAAATTCCTGACTGAACACATCTCGTATCTTGTTCTTATCAGTATCGGTATAGAACTATTTTTTTTCTTACGAAAAATATAAACTTTGATAGTAACTTTACTTTTCCTTTTTCAATATCAGTAGCACGTCAATTTTTCAAAGAAAAGCCGGGTCATCGAATATTATATACCCTGCCCTGGTCCTGGTCCTGGTACTGGTCCTGGTGTGGTGATGGTAAAAAAATCAGGGAAAATACATACGATTTTCTCAAAAAATGGGATATGGATTTTTCATTTAAAAAATTTAATGCACCAAAATTATCTGCATTTTCTACTCCATTTGTGTGTATGTGTGTGTGTCAGTATGTAGCTCGACATCCACCCCCATCCACACAGGATGATCCAGCCAAACTTCTTTTTTTAACTACAACTTCTGTGGTCTCTTTTATCTTGTCATGACGAGGAAGGCATAGGGAGAGGAGAATCTAAGCCTAAGTAGGAGTCGCATTCATAAATTATAAAATATTATCTGGGAGCAACTGTTACTGCTATTCGCACTAGGAAATTCTAGTTTTATCTCCCATACATGGAGCTCTCTATATTAATTCAATTTTTTTGACAACTTTAAATTGAAAAAAAAAAGAAGGAGAAGATTCTAGATAGGGTATATGGCACACGATTTGATATATGTACAGCATATTATGTGGTTGCATAGTACCGACCTCAAACTATACACAGCAGCTATCTGTTTCTGAATTGAAAATTGAAAGCTTATATAGTTTTTACTGGAGTTTCTTTACTGGTACATAGGCGCAATGATATGATGCCATATGTATATTTATAATCTATTCTATACAGCTAAAAACTTTACAGCATTACAACTTGGAACTCCTCATAAGCCCCTAACTAATCGCCTGTCATTTTTATGAATAGTAATTTTAGCCTTTTATTTTTAGAACTAGTGTATCAGTACTCAGTCAGTATATAATATAATACTATGAACTTGACTACTACTACACATCCCTGTACAAATCTGTACTCCCATGATGATGATGATGGTGATGATGATGATGATATGTACTTGACAACAAAATAGAATCTTTATAGCTGATACTAGAGCTCCTCCTGGTCCTGGTACTGGTCCTGGTTGGTAATATAGTAATAAAATAATGCTCCAACGTTGAAGGGACGTTGTGATCAGAGCGCACACTGCACTACTCAACATACTGTCCCTCCTAACTAGGACATTAGAATGGGAATCAGGGCAAAAATACGGGCATAATTACGTCTAAAATGGGAGGAAAAGGAGAGCGAGAGTGAAAACGAAAATCCCCCTGTGGTCTTTCATAATTGCATCAAAATGATCAGCTTACATGGCGACGCATCCATGACTATAATATGAGTATATGACGCCATGGGCTTGTGCAACGAGAACCATCTCATATCCATTACAGGTCATTGACGGTCAAGACTTTCTTGAATGGTGTGAGTATTGGTAAATTGATGTTGTGTCGCTTAGTTGATTTTGCCTTTGGTTTATTTTTTCCTTCTTCTTTTTCTTTCCCAGGTTTGTTTGTAAGGAAAAGGAAGAGGAAAAGGAAGGAAGGGAGGAGGGGAAATGGAAGAAAGTGAAATTCCCAAGAAAGTGTCTTGTTTACTTAACGAGATTGTTAGGTTAGACGTGGTCAGAGAGTGAGTGAGGTTAGTTGAGGAGGAGTGACAGCCCTGTAAATCGGATTAATCAGTGAAAGACTCTATCTTGGGAATATATGAGAGACTCAGAGGCCGCCTGTACGTTCTACGTCCGTCCAAGGAATCATCCAGCCGAGGCAGAGAGGCAGAGAGAGAGAGAGAGAGATGGACAGATTGGAGTGTTGGATATGTTACCAAGGATGACCGCAGTAGGAGGATGAGAAAAATGACTGCAGGAGTCTCTCTCGTCCTCTCCTCGTAAATAAAGTAAGATGTACTAAAGTAAATTGTGAGTTGGCAACATACATAATATAGAGAATTAAATTGAATCTTAATTATCTCAAGTACCAGTTACGCAGTTACCAGTACCAGTACCAGTACCAGAGTGCCCGTACTGTGTCATATATATAGCAGCCGAGCCCCCGTCACCAACGAGCTATATGGACTGAGTGAGAGAGCATGAGAAATAATTAAATCAAATTTTGAGGGCCTCAGAGTTCACATTTACAATTGTGTACAACTCACTCTCATTTCTCATCAGCTTGTATTTTGAATAAAGGTCCCGCCTTCCACTGATTACTGGTATTTCCATTGCCCTAGCCTTATTAATGCCGCTGCCAGAGATATTCCCTATATATGCTCCCAACGTTCCAACTAAACCAAACTGACCCATATCCAATTCAAGCTACAATCAAAATGAGCTATGTCATAAAAATAAAATGAGGTACATGCGCAAAATGTTTATTAAGAGTTTTTGAAAAGTGTAGAATGTTCGATTTGCATGTTTTTGAAAAGTGTAAAATGTTCTATTTACATGCGCGACAATTTGAACATGAAGACATATTTCAATTTGTTTTTAGATAGTGGATGTTGGTTTAAGCTAAAATGGATATGGGTCGTTTTGGTTCTTCACAGACGATATATAGACTTCAACTTCAAACTATATAGAATAATAATGCAAACTTCAAAACTTTCATTCCAAAATTCCAAACAGGGCAGTGTATATAGAGATGGTGAGACATAAACTGGACTGTATTTTCCTCGGCCTCGACAAGTAAAGCACACCTTCCTCTGACTCTGAAGATGAGTCTAGGGAAGGATCCACATCCAGATTCCGCGCCTGATGTATGTTTATACAGTTTTAGCGTAATGGTCTAGTTCCGGCGGTGAAATATAATCCAATTCGTGGAGCACTGACAAACAGAAACTCTCAAGATCCATGTTGCAATAGAAGAAGAAGAAGAAGGAGAAGGAGGGGGAAGGGAAGATATGATGAGTCAAAAAGACCGTTGACCCTTCCCTCTCACACAAAATTTGTTGGGCGCACAGACACACACACACAAAGACTATAGCGCCTTACACACATATCTTTTGTCGTATCATCTCTTCACTTATTGTTTCAAATTGCTTTCGGTCCAAGTCTCCTTCCTCATCGCACTTTCCCATGTCCAAGTCCAAAACCCAAACTCCAAACCTAGACCAGACCTAAAGTCCAATGCCATAGAGGAGTCACAGCAAACGATTGCTATTGCTATTATAGGGATGATGGAAGAAGCTATGGAGTTGGACAGAGCGAGACCAAATGAGACTTATTGTTCGAATGCAAACATCTTAGAAGAAAGAATGCAGAATCTTATTCTTGTTATTCCCAATGTCCAATGGAGGGTGAATGCATCGCAAGAGTCGAACTAATCTGTATCACTATATCAAATTATATGTCTAACAGGGCCGGACGAAGGAATTGCTTTTAGGCAGCAACTTTTTTTCATACAAAAACCACCATTTTTATTTTATTCATGGTTTTCTTTGGTAAAGCCAAATGTTGTATTTACATTTTGTAAATACATGAAAAGAAAAGTGCAAAATGTTGTATTTACATGTTTTTGAACAGTGCAAAATGTGCTATTTACATTTTTTAGAAAAGTGCAAAATGTTCTATTTACATGTTTTGAGAAAAGTGGAAAATTTTTTATTTCCATGTTTTTGAAATGTGTAAAAACTTTAAATTGCATGTTTTTGAAAAGTAAAAATATTCTTTTAACAAATTTTTTAAAACTGCGAAATGTTACATTTACATGGTTTTTGAAACTTCAAGGAGCGGGGGCTGCCTGTGATGGCCATATGATCCGTTTCTGATGTCTAAATTATAAACCTCGACTGTATATTATACGAAAGAAGGGATAGGAAAGAAATAACGAAGACGGAGCTAGAGAAGGGAAATTCCGTATGAAGTCAAATACATAAAATGAAACAATAAACGATACAATTTTCATCTTTTCTACTGAATATCTCCGTAGTAGTTGTTACAGTACTACGGAAGCAGAGTCCCAAGAACAAGAACCATATTTATTTGACCTTTTAATTTTGCAAATCTCAACAATATATTATTTTATATCATTATATCCTTCACGGAATAGCGGACTGGGATATAGAACTGGAAATTTTCATATGGCTATGAATTGGATCTGATTGGATTGCCCTCCATTCCTTCAGTCAGTCACCCGGACCTGGTCCAAGCCCGGAGTCCGAATTGGTAAAGATTTTAGCTCCGAATAAAAATTCAGTGGAGTATAGTAGAAAAAGTTATTAAATTATATCAAAACTTTAATAAATTATTCTTAATAAAATTTTAGATTCCCAGATTTCCAATTTCCAAAGAAGTTGGGGAGGATTTGAAATCAAAGCCATAATACTAATAATGAGGAGCATGAGAGTATAAAATAAAGAAGAGAAGTGACTGTTTCATTTTATCTTGATTAAACACTGTGACAGATTCTATACTCCCCCAAACTCGACCGACCTCTTGGGGGATGGTGAACGAACTCCCGACAAGACAACAGATCAGAACAGAACAGAATTACAGAAAGACAAGAAACTGGGAAACCTTATGGAACGAGCTATATTTACGATTTAAGACTTGGACATAAAATGGAATTATGCACATGGAGCGGCTCAAGTCATAAGACGGAAAGTAAGGCTCTGTCTCACTCTGACTCTCGACTCCTGGCTTAAGTGTAGGGCACAAGTGTACAAAACATAAAAATCTTTTTCAAATGGGTATAGTGCATACTATATGTAAGTGTGTGTAGGAAAGTCATATGTATAGCCCCCACAGTATGTATAGCTGTAATTACGTGCACAAGGCAAGGACCCACTCGTGACTGACACAACTCTATGTGCAGATACCCCAGACGAAATTCACTCGTGGTCGTGGTCGTAGTTTCGTAGTCCAAGAATGTACAATTGAGGCTGAGGAACGTGGACATGGGGACGATGTCAATGACGTCATAATTCACTTGGACGGACCAGAGTTGTACTTTGGTAGGTACTTTGGTCCTGGTCTGCCTTTACATCTTGATGTAGGGTATAGTACATGGTATGGTGGTAGGTTAGGACTTGGAGGAGTAGAAGATGCTAAACACGAACACGACTGCAAAAACTTTTTAAGTGGAGAAGTCAAGTCAAGTGTGTCCCTTCCTTTCGAGTCTCCCATCGCATCCGCATTCTGCACAGTGACATATACAGACAGGGGAGGAAGACTATACCCAGAAGAAAAGAACAAGTCATGTTCATTGAATGGACACAGAGCCACAGTGTCTCGTCTTCTTGTTGTCTCTCTCCCGTCTAGCTCCTTCTCTTTAGTTTCAAATTCGGAATTGAAATGGACTGCAAAACACTTATTTTTCAAGACTCTCTGTTTTAAAATTCGGAAAATATTTTTTTAGAGACGAACAAATTTCTGTTTCTCCCTCTCTAAATGGACAAACGACTGACTGGATATTGGATGCGCATAGAAGTGCAACACATTAGCATGGGTCACTTTTTTACGATGTAAATTTTCAATAAAATGGATTCCTTCTTCTTCTTATTTTACTCTTAAGAGCTGCTACTGAAGCAACTCACGTAGTAAACCATGTGCCATATGTAGCAACAACGAACCAAGAAATGTGTTTTCAGTTGGAACCAGCTTAGTTATTTTATCTGTATCTCTCTCTCTCTCTCTCTCTCTCTCTCTAGGTCTTTGCTGAATGCATGAAATTATCAAATGGAGTCTGCTGGCAACTAATCACATGCAGCAAGGGAAGCAGCGACGTTAAATAGCTACATAACTTTGAAAGCAGACAATAAATACGCGCCCGTAAGTCTCCTATACATAATGCACATCCATCCCAACCACTATCAGTATGCATTTAGCATTCATTTGGAAAGAAATCGTATAGTTTGAGCGTTGGGGAAGATGCATGATCGTTGTCGTAGTCGTCGCCGTCGTCGTCGTCTTCGTCCTCATCCTCCTTTTCCTTTTCCTGGTAATCGTATATAGTAGAGAGTCTCATGCGAGGGAAGAATAGTTTTGGTCGTTATGAGATACTTTTTCAACTCGCTAACTAGCATTTATGCACTCGTAAGCAATAAAATATATCAAAACATTATTCATTATTCCTGCAACTCATCAAATCTACTTCTACTGGGGCTATGATAAAGATACGTACAATGTAATTTTCCTTTCCCCGTATTTTTTTCCTCCTATAAAATCTAATTATTTACTCATTCTCTACGTACCTTCAGACGTTCAGACTGACTGTAGCCTTGTGCAGCAGGCACCTATTATAGCTATAAGTTCTGTAATGAGAATTTGTTTTTAATAAAGATGAACTCAATTAAATACATCCATGGCTGAATTCATCCTAATTCCAATAATCCAATAAAAAATTATTATCTGAACACTTTTCCTTTTACATATTACAGCTCAATAGTATAATAAGTTTTCTTGAGTGACTTGACTATATTTTTGATATGCATCCATCTACCTATATTTATACCTACACCTTGGAAAGTTCTATAATACTCACATGATGATGAGAAATCTAGAATGACAATTGACAATCTTAATCCATCCTAATCGTGGACACCCACACACACACACGGATGGGTCATATGAGAGCTCAGATTATAATATGTGAGAGGGACAAGTTTTCAAGTTTGACTTTTGAAGTAGCAAATTAGTATTATAAGGATTTTCAAATTCCAACTTGTGTAATTTCATCATCATTTCCATATATCCCCCCATATGTTCCCTGTACACATTCTGGCTCAAAAGTTGAAATCTCCTTTTCCAGAGAGTGAGTGCAGAGTGACTGTGTGTGTGAGTGAATGGTGTGAGTACATTTGACACGAGATCACAAACAGAGAACGAGCCACTATATGGGCATCACAACTTACTCATGCATGCATAATTATTTTCCTAGTTAGTTAGGAAAGTTACTCTTCTATGTTATACCTGTACCTGTACCCACTACCTACGATTTACGATAGGAGCAGCAGACATGATTCTATCAATGCAATGTCAATGCGATGACAAAAATCTTTATGCATTCGAAAATTTTAAATTCCAAGAATTATTATAGCTTTGTTTGCAAAGTAGTGTAGTAGGTAGCAGATCGAGGCAGAAGCATAAGGCTGAACCTTCAACCTATATGCACGTTAAATGCAATGTTTTAACTTTGTTGCAATTTCAAAACGACGAGTTCAACCACATATATTATTATTTGCCAAAATGAAAAAAAAATATAAGAAATACATAACAAAAAATGTATCCTTCAAAAGGTCTTTAGCATTATTATCATTGGGATTACGATTAGAAACTTAAATTATAGGCTCAAGTCCAAGATGTCATTGTTATTGTGTATTATATATTTATTATTACTGCTACTACGGCTACTCTCGTTCGACTTTGACTTCACTTTCGAGGTTAGATAAAGTTTTAAATGTTAATTTTCACTGGGACTGGCATATAGTATAAACCTCAGAGTGCATTATTATTAAATGTAAAAAGAAATTAATGTAGGCAGGTAGGTAGTTTTTAGGTAGATACGTTTTCTCATAGACGACATGGTATAATGAGAGAAGCTCCTGTTTCAATTTCAACGTCTGCATCTGTATTCTTTATATTTTTTTACTCTTTTAGCGAGCGATGGAGAGATTAACTTCCTCTCTATAGGTTCTGATACCATATGACACTGCTACTCCTACTCCTATACAGATAATACATATAGTATCACACTCACTCGGAAAGTCGGAGTTGGCGGCTACGAACCTTATCCGCAGAGGAGCGTGCTGCCAGAATGGAATCACGGATGAGTGCCATCAAAAATGTAATGTTCCCTACAAACACATCACCAAGTGCAAAATGCACTTCACTAATGTTATAACGCGAATATAGCCGAAGGTAGGCACGGCATATAGGCTGCCTTGAAGCCCTTTTACTTTCATATGATCCCTATACTTAGTAGGTGTACATATGCGGTCACATTATGATTACACTAATATACATAACACATAATAAGGCCATAGAACCATCTCTACGTAACTTTCTTATAGATCATTATATATTATTATTTACACACACTGCTTGGTTTACGTTGCATGGTTGCGTAGACTTGTAGACAGATACAAGTTCCATCATCTCTCACCCAGCCTCCAGTCAAGGGTGAAGTCGGTGACTTGACTCAACAATGTGCAACTTGTGTATACCTTTAGTAGGCGCCTCCACGGCAACGGCAACGGCAACGGCAACTAAAATGTTTGCAGGACTTACAAAAACTTTAAAAGAAACCCCTACAGTATTCTTTGCTCAAGAACCGTAGAAAATGAGCAATTGGCTCCCAACTGCCATTCACAAGACACAAGACCTAGTACATTCCACACACACAGGACTCGAGTCAAAAAAAGTTATGGAAAGACTTGGCTATTATTTTATCTACGACACACACTCCCAAAAACTTCATCTCTCCATCTCCACCATTTTTTTATAGGTATCCATATCCAGTGAAGAAATCATTACGTATATAAATCCTCGTCAAGAGCCGCCGCCACCAACTAAAATCATGTGCACGTATGTGGATTGGAACCCATCATAGTATCATAATCATTCCGAACCATCTCGACTCTGTCTAACTTTTAAGACTACGAGCACAATATGTCTACTGCCTGCATTACAGTGGTAGTAGTAGTAGAGTAGTACAGACAGATCAAGCATTGACGTCCACGGACTCTGTAGCTTTTTGGACTTTTCTAGCCGGGTGCATATTAAATGTTAACGAGGACGAGTCCGAGTATGTAGTAAAGCGTGTACCTTTGAGAATAGAGAATTGCAGTGTAAAATGTAAAATGTGCTCTCTACTACCCACTAAACTTTTAGTAGACGGAGGGAACGAGCGTGGATGCGATTCAGAGAGAGATTAACATGTGACGTAGGTATGTACCTACCTAAGTAGACAGAGGAGGCCGTCTGTCTCTTGCTCTGTGTGTGTGTGTGTCTGTGTCTGTGTGGTGAAGAAGCCATTAAGTCAACTAACCTAAGGTAAAGGAAATTGTGTTACATCTAAAACTTTAAATCCAACAAAGGTAAAAGGTATGAGTTGTATATAGGAGCTATAGGATTCTGGCCTTTTGAGAGGCTGATAAAATTTACGAATAATTCATTGCCATCGAACGAATACTAGTTTAATTGAGTCATTTGATTACACGAGGGGAAAATTCTAGTTAAGATGTGTAATAATGATAAATTAGCGTCCCTATATGCTCGACGGCTGAGAGAGAGGAAGCAAGGTTTTCTGGTCGTGGTTATTGTTTTCTCTCTTTCTGCTTCTTGAGCTTCGTCTATTGTGTCTGCTGTATGGGACTATATGGGAGTTGTGTGTTGGAGGCTAAAGAACTGAACAGAGGATGAAGTCCATTTGAATTCTTTTTTTAATGTTTAGTTAGACTGATGGCTACGAGCCTTCATAAATTTTTCCTGCACTCAACAAGCTGTACAATCTGATTGTAATTCTAATTCAACTGTCTGTACCTTACCTTAGGTCACTGCTGCGGCTATGTTCTACCTATTTTAATAAAAGGTTATATACATAGGTAATCAGAGCTCCTGACTGAACAGATCATGATCAAGATTACTATAGATAATAATTATTGTAATTTCTTCCCATGATCTCCACAGTTTTTTGTTTTTACAATTTTCTCAGTTTGCAAACCTTCATACAAAATTAAGGGAGCATAAGCGTAAGCATAATTCATAATCGGTCGCGTAGTAGAATAAGTCAAATACGTAGTAACTTTCAAAAATTCAAAATAAAAATATTTAAATCTTTAATGAAAAATCGAGACTGCTGTTAATACAGTACAATCATAATATTTTGAATATTTGAAATAAATACAAAATAAATCATCTATTTTTTCGTATATTTTAAAAACTGTTGGATTAATTTTAAACATTTAAATTTTGTTAGAATGAATATGTTGTTGTGACCGGACCGCCTCTGCCTTATTGACAGTGACTAGATGGCATTAATTATAATTGGACATAATAATAACAATGCTGGGTGCAACATTTGGGAGAGCGGAAGTTTATCGTTTTCCCAACTGATGTAGGAATGCAGCCAGGACGACGTAGGAGGCTTTTCGGCTTAGGAAGTTGATAGACACGTTTGGGTCATAAATTTCCAAGTCAATTCAATGCAATGAAATGATACAGAATACAGAGAAAAGGTTCTAATAATCATCGAACCAGAAGATCTTATGTATAAAGTACACTGAGTACATGGGGTGGTAGATAGAGAGATAGATAGATTTGTAGGGAGGTAGGTAAGTACTGTAGGTGTTTTATTTTCAATTTTCGCAATTCGCACTCATGTATCAGTAGGTAGGTACCTACATTGAATTGAGAGGGAGAGTATAGCTGTCGACATCCAGACTCGGTCACAGTCCTTTACATATACCTTACTTAAGCTTTTCAGTCTATGAACTGGTTTGATTCTGTGCAATAAGTCAAGTGGCAAAGTGTCGGTTCGGACGCTTTTATTGCACTTTACTCTTCTCACAACCCTATCCATGTCAGTCGTCGTCTTTTTCCAATACAAACAACGATGTAATAAATAGTTACATATCTTCACTTTTCTTCCTTGTAGTTCGAGAACATCAATAATCAAAAATAGATATTTAGGGTTTTTTTTCTCTCTCTCTCTTTACGTGTAGTAGTCTTCGGCTATGCTATATAGCATGTTATATAGCAGTGTAGTTCCTCAGAAGCAAAGGAAGTGAATTGATATTAAGATATGTAGGTGATATACATACAAAATATATTACAAGGAGAAAGATTTGGATTTTTGTATGTAAATAGTGAATCTGACTGAGCTATCATTATCTTATTATTACCTATTTAACTAGGTAGGTACATACATAATTTAATATTATGCGCCAGCAAACTCTAATGTAATGTACATGCCTAATTATATGCCTATATGTAAATAATGTGGGGCGTATCTACATGGTAGCTGTAGTAATGACACATAACGTCTACGAGGAACCAAAATGACCCATTTCCAATTTATCCTAGAATTAAAGTGATCTATGTACTTTAAAAAAATACAGTAAATAAGAACCATGCTTACAATGCTAATCCCGAGTTTCTAAAATGAGCAAATTGTTCTATGTAGGTACCTACATGTTTTAAAAACAGTAACAATGTCCTATTTACATATTTTTGAAAAGGTCAAAATGTTCTAATTTAGTGTTTTTGAAAGTGTAAAATCTCCTATTTACATATTTTTGAAAAGGTCAAAATGTTCTATTTAAGTGTTTTTTTAAAGTGTAAAAGGTCCTATTTACATGTTTTAAAAAAGATCAAAATGTTCAATTTACATGCAAGTGCAAAATATTCTATTTAGGTACTTGTTTTTTAAAAAATGCACAAGGTTCTATTCACATGCTTTGATGGACGTGTTATTTTAATTTTTTCTGTAGATAATGCTTTTTGTTTGAAACTAAAAATGGATATGGGTCATTTTTGTTCTTCACAGACGATAATATATTTATACTGGCACTCGCACATATACCACAATTTAATATGTAATCCCCACCTAGGTAGGTACCTACTGTCAGAGTACATTCATGCACATGCCTACACGGTATACTTGCGGGTTGGTACCATCAACTACCAACTCGTACTTTTACCTCCTGACAGAACAACAAATTCAGACGGCTAATGTCAACCTGGCTTACTAGATGAGAAAATTAATGTTTGTTTCCAACATAACCCGTCATACACGATTTAAAGGAACTCTTATTACGCTCCTAAAAACTCATGTAAATCTCGCGTTTTATTACTTGATTTAAATTATTTCACCTCAATTTCTTTTAAGCTCATCAAAATCATACCATTTAAAATTCGTTTCAGCTTTACGGTCAGGTTTACGGAATTTTAGAACAGAAGTTACAGAAGCCACATGAATATGCTTCTAAGGAAGCTTACAACCAAATACATGGTAACAAGGTATAGGTAGGTTTTCTACCTAAGGAATTGCAGAATACTATTATACTGGGGCAGAGAAAATAGTTTTTTTTTAAAAAAAGTTTACTTATCTCTATACGTTGCTCGTAGTATGTCAGCATATGTACTATACAGCATATGTTATATAGGACTAAACACGATTCGTCACAAGAAAGCTATCTAAATAAGATGTGACATTCGTTACAATTTACAGTGTCATTACCACTCATGTCAGCTTTAAATCTGTGAATCTCTAGGGTTGTCTCTCTAGGGATCTGAATATCTCTAAATTCTAGATCCAGTTCCTTTAATATGAGAAGAATATAAATGACTTGAGAGAGTGGATCTCTTCTCCTTGTTCACACCCAATAAGATCCTCATAATTCCACGCACTGAGGTGATAATTTTGAGAATCACTTAGAAACCCCTTTGGAATTATTTTTTTTCTACAGATATGAGAGGATATTGAGGATATTGTAGGATAGGACTATGAGGGCAAGAGAGAAAATATTTGTATTTATAAAATCCTTCAACATTGCATTGAAACATTGAAACTTTTAAGCCACTAACAACTAGTCCGACTTGTTTGTAGTTTACAGTATTTTTCCTGTCTATTTTAAGGATGCGATCTCTCTCTCTCTCTCCCTTTGCCTCTGTGTGTACATCTAGTTAGGACAAGTATGTTGTTGGAGCTGAACTAAAATAAACCCCATCACATAGTCCAATATGTGATACAGTATGGCTCGTACCTACCTACATATAGTTTTTAGCATACAATAATAAAAGTGTGTTAAAAAGTTAAAGCTACCAGCGTCAAATATAGGCAAATGACATATGTCTATACAGACAAACATTTACTTCTACAAACAAGGTTTTTCCGGGAGTTACATTACATGCTTAAATGCAAATGACAAATGTATTTGATTTGAGTTACTTTACTCGTTAGTAGTCCCATTCTGTTTGTGTAGAGTACGCATCACTTAGATTCTTAGATGTAGGAACTATCTGTACAGTCAGTCGGAGTCTCGGCTATGATTTATGTCCCGCTGTAGATAAAACTAAAGGGTACGCATATCCATTAACATCTGCTGCCTCCTCTGTCTCTAAAGAGTCTCAAGTATTGATAATTGCTATTCGTCCTCCTGCTCTGGCTCTGCTCGCTCATTGAGTTCACCTCAAATGCGTGTGTAGGAGGAGTACAATTAGCATACATTATGAATTATGATGAAGAGGGGCCTTCCTAAAACTAAAATATACTATGTACCTTATGTACATTTTATGTTCTCTCTCCATTTTCCTATACACTTATCATCATCGTTAGTTATTGATTAGTATTTATTGTTAGTTAGGACTGAATGAGGAATGTGAGAATAACTGAGCGGGAAGCCCTTTTAGGGCTCGGTGAACGTTAGTACATGCACCGGAGCCGGAACCAGACAACCAGACGAGACTGTCACTCTCTGCCATCAAAAATATAAGTAACTACCTACGTACCTATACATAGAGTGGAATGGTAATATGTATCTGTCTCGTCATAATTAAACATGGACTCAAACACTTGTAATTACAATGAGGATAATGAGAGAGGGTGATGATTGGGATGATGGCTAGGTGCTAATAGCGAGGATGATAGATACCACTGTTAGATAAACAAGACAGACTCCTGACATGCATTTCATTATTGTGGGGAAAAGTATTGTGGGAAAAAAGAGATTGGAAGCTGCGGCGTTTCGCTCACAAAGTTTGAAAGGGAGACGACAAGACCGAACAGAACAGAAGCGAATGGAAAAATGCTCCGTTCATGTTCTTGTTGTTAATGGGCTCCACGCGAAGGTGTGAATGGAATTTGACCAAGCCGAAATGACTCTATATACTCTCTCAAAATGACAGTGGAAACGACCAGGACAACTCTATTGAAATTGTATGAGACGCAAAACGACGCACCATCATCATGGTCACACACACGTACGCCCAAAACATACATTATACTTGAATAGGCCATGCTAATAGGCTCTTGATGGCTAATGGAAACTTGACTTGTATTTTATGCTAATGTAACCCAAAGTCAATGTGCTAATAAGAAAGACTAATATGTATGTGTAGCATTATTAGTCAGTAACAGCAACAGCCCCGATGCTATACTGTATACTGTATAGTGATATCTTTGACTTTGCGATGGTGGTCGGATATATCAGTATATTGTCGTGTGAATCTAGAGCTGGTGCTGGAGCTGGAGCTGGACGTTATCATCATTATTACTTATTTGGGAGAAAGTGGGGAGTAGGGCGCGTACGCTTTTATTAGTTATTAATGTGCGTTTTTGAAAATTGGTGATCACATACACACCCTAAAAAGGGAACTGAAATTGTGTCGGTCTCGGTCTCGGTCTCGGGTGTTGGTCGGCTTGAGAGGGAAATGATAGATAGGAGAGAGATGGAGAACTTATGGAGCTGTGAGCTTAGTGAATGGGTGACGGGAGAAGAAAGAAGCACTATAAAATGTGCAGTCGTGAGAGGAATATTATCGATATCGCGGCCTGGGTGACACTTCCAATGAACTTATGACGATGACGATAATGATGATGATGATGAATACAAGGAAAATATATTTAGTATGTAGACAAAAGAAAAGTAGGGGAACGGTAGGAAAGTGGGTAGGCAGGAGTGAGTAGCCATATAGAAGAACCATAGAACTAAACCAAGTCGTGCTCGGATAATATCTCGCTGGAAAATGTAGAGGGGATGAACCAAAAAGTCTATTTTCTATCATATTACTCACGCCTCGCACTAGCTATTGTCAACGCTGACGCCGAAAAGGCAATTGACTCCTGAAATCTATGCGGATAGAAACAGAATTCAGGCAAATATTTTTTTAGTTCCACCTTATGGCGGGCTAAGTAAAGGTGAGAACCGTGGGGGCGTTGTTGCACAGAAGTGTCCAAAACATGAAATTTAAACATTTTATAACTTTAGAAAAAAGGAAATAAAATAAATGTCATTTTTCAAAAATATGTATTTAGTACATTTTGCACGTTTTGAAAACATGTAGTTCCAAAATATCAAATATTCGAAAACAAGTTTGTAATTTTAAAAAATTAAAGAATTGACAATTTCCTAAAAACATAAAATTAGTACATGTTGAAATTTTAAAATACGTCAATTTAAATAATTGGCGCTTTTCGGAAACACGTAATTAGTACATTTTCCACTTTTCCATAGCATGAAAAAATTGTAAGGCTTTCAAAACTGGAGAATATCCAAATACATAATCACATTAAAGATTTAGCCAGGAGTAGGATGTAGGAGTAAAACGTGGACGACGCAATGTGCGAATATTGCTTTATTAGCTTTATTACACACTAAAACTGAAAACTATGCGTCGGTGTCGGTTATTGCACCTTCCACGCTCATACTAATAACGTTACGTGTGTATAGTCACAGCTCAGATTGAGAATCAGTGACTCCGGAATGCTCTCCTCCTATATGGCTTGTCAAGCTCTCCTCATGATCAGAGATGACAACACACATAGGGATTTTACATACATGAATAGACCTCACGGCACATTGTACGACACGGATAAGTGATTTGATATAGATATTATGACCTAACTTTGGCACACTGAATAGAGATATTTTGTAAATTCCAACTCATTAATGGTTAATTTGGCCGTACACGTGGAGGTCATAAAGGTAAGCCTCCTCACGTTTTCCCCTCACATTTACGAGGAAGAATCTAGGTCTTCCATTAAACATTAAACTTCCGTCCCCATGGAGTGACATCCTATTCCTCCACGGAGCTATAGATACTGAAAACAAGGAACATACTACACTTACTCTAACTCACTATATACCATACCATATACCATTCAACTACTGTCCTCCCCCGCTATATGGAAACTCCCGCTTATAGTGCTATAGCGAGTATCAGTAGAATAGCCGACGAAGAAAAAAAAACTTTTCTCGGGGACAAATAAAGAAGACGAGAAAGAGTAAAAAAAATACTGTAAAAAGAATGTAAAATCTTGGAAGCAGAAAATTTAGTCTTTAGTTCAACAGACCATTTCAAAAGTACAAGAAGCTTACAATTTGAATGTTTTCTCACACTCATGTCATCATGATATTACAGCTTACAACTTGTCCCTCTCCTATAAAACTGATTTCATGTACGTCATTTCTTTTAAACAATTTCTGATCTTTCCTCACACAGTCAACATACCGACTCTATGAGCTCTCAGCTTCGTCTGCGAGCGGAAGCACAAGTACCGACCAAACCGACCGACCCACCGACGAGCACAATAAATGAAAAACATTTCTTTTTAATGATGTAACGAATCTACTCCGGAACAAACTTTTTTTTTATTAGCATGACAAACTTTAAATTAAAATCTGTTTCTACTGTCTTATCTTTTACTTCTTCCGTCTTCGAGCTCCACTGCTTAGGCTCGATCCTATATCTCCGAGATCCGAGCGCTTAGTTAGTAGTCTACGCACAAACACACACACACACACACACACGCAGATAAGCTGTGGATGACAGATAGAAAACTAGATTGAAGCTGATAGTGTTTTTAACTCAATGAGATGAAACGTCACAGCAGGCTTATGCCCTGCACCATCACTTTCCTTCTTTTCTCCTATATGTCATCAGCTGTGTGAGTATAGGGCACACGCATCCACTGCACTGGCTCAGGGGCCAGCGGCTCCAAGGCTCTCAATTTTATATACGAACGAGACTACAAACAATAAAACATACGCATTTCCACTCGTACAAATTGCTCTTTATTATTATAATAGGGAAGCCACATTATATATACATACATATTATGTATCTCTGTGGAGTACATAGCAAATCTGAGTAATAAATATCCGAAATTAGCTCTATCATGGAAATATTCCCGAGTACTACACGCACACTAAAGGCTGTACAGCAGAAGAGATAGACGTAATTAGGTAACTCCGTCTTCCGTCTATATAGGTTTCCAGGACAACCGAATTTTTGACTGTTGTCCTCCTCTCCCTCCGTCTTCCTAATGTTGTCACACATGTAAATGAGTTATAGAAACTCATATGGGAATCATAATTTCATCGTGAGGCAAATTGTCCAGTCATTACACGTGCTCAATTTTTTTTTGAAGTCACGCACTAAAATGAGAACGATGAGGATATTTTGTGGCATGGGATTCATCCACACACACACACAATCACACAATCCATGAATATGATCTACACTCTATCTATAATACTCCTGCCAGGACCGGGACCGGGACCAGGGCCGGGACCACACGATTTCATGTATATACATACGCGAATCTCCATGCAAATAAGAAAATAAGATCCATATAGCCATTAAAACTTTAGATTTAGAGTTTGGCTCAGTTTTGGTGGACGTGGCAGAGCTCAAGACAAACACACACACAGAACTCTCCATTCTCCATTCTCCACTACATTGCCCTTTTGAACATGCAGACATAAAAAATATGTGGATTTACAATGTGCAATTTGAATTCAATGCTTTACTGACTGAGTTTAATAATTTTTGTCTACTCTGCTCTGTGCTCTACAGTCTACAGCTCCCCATAGTTCGATCCTCAGTTTCCCAGCTCTATATAGTTCCCATTCATGCTATCATATTATAATAACTATTATTGATTCTCTGAAGAAAACAAAACGTATTAAAGCTATCTTTCACTTTGACCTCGTTTTCGTTTTCGTTCTCTGTCCCCTCACACACACTGTCTTAAGACTCGACTGCCGACTGACACACTGTTCAAAAGTTTCTATTACTAATACTAATTTACACAGTTCAATTTAGACAGAGTTTCCTTTCAATTCACATTTGTTTACGGAGAGATGTGTGCTATATATATATATAGGTATGAGATTGAAATTCAAATCAAATCTATTTTTTCTACTTTCTTAAATTAAAAACGCTTTTAGAAGTCATATGCAGGACGATTCCATTCCAATTTCATATTCGTCTTCATATTCCTGTCTGTCGTCGCCATTTGTTTGTTGACGTATGCAGGTATGCTTCTGAATTGAGAGTCAGTCAGTCAGTAAGTCAGTATGTACTATTGTAATTATATTAAATACACACACAGACACACACATTTAAATTCAGAATGGTTATTGGGTTTAAAAAAGACGCGTGTAGTGGGTTACGGTTACATATGTAGCTAGGTACATAATATGATAGCAGGGGAATTGAGTGTAGCTATATGGTTTGGTATATTGGATGCTTTCATGTGCATATAGGCTTTTATCGTTAGTTGTTGTGAGGTGCTAAATTCAGACATGAAAATGTTAACGGTGATATTTCCATTTTCCACTATATGTGCCGTCGTCCTAACTTAATAAGGTCTGCCAAGGTATCCTATTACAAATGTACGGCATAATTATGAGGAAGCGAATGAGTCTGACTGAGAGTGGAAGTGGCAGGGAATATCTCCAAAGAGATATATGGACTCTCTTATTGGGTGAAGACCATTTTTCATTTTTCAACTTCACTCCGACTCCGACTTCATCATAGAATATACACTCTGTTCTGTTCTCTGTGTCTGTAGTATAGTTTTCTTAATAGAACTCAAATGAATTTCGTGTCACAGATTCCAATTTCCAATGCTAATTTCATGCTTATTTGTTCCATTTCGATTCATTTCCTTTCACATTACTTCATGGCAATTGTACGGATGAGAGTGGTTACATATATATGTATAAGTGTAATATATACGGAACAAACAACCGAACACCGACTGACTTATGCATTCTGATGATGTAGTTATGGTTCTCTGGCTCTGGCTATGGTGTGCTTATACAGTCGTAAGAAAAAAATTCACTTCTCCCATGTCCCAGCAGCAGTCCCGGTTCCGGTATATAAAAAAAATGCCCGCATTCTTTCATTCACCATTATGAACTTACTCCTCATCTAATATGTCATATACCTAACAAGTGAGCTACAAGTTTTTATTTCCACATTTTGCTCTTGCCCCGATGAGGAAGACCAAGTGAAAGTTGACAAATGGGAAGGTTTTAATCTGAGGGACAAATAGAGACTCACACGCACGCGGCCTGGTCTGCCGTAATACCTGTTGTTTATTTATTTTCTGTGATGACATAATAGGCAAACAGACTGACAATGGCAATGACAATATAAATAAAGTGCAGTATTACTTGCTCCAATCTCTCTCTCTCTCTCCCTCTCTGTTTTCGGATTTATTGACCTGAGGCATCCATTACGCTACGAATTACGAATTAAGCCACACACGAGCATTAGATTCCGGGGGCGAAGGTAAATATTCTCAAGAGTTCTCGCTTTGGTTCGGGTTGGCAAATATGCTACGTAGGTAGGTACAAAGAGCCTTCTCATATTCTCATATGTTTGTCACAATACAAAGGAGTACAGCGGAGGGAGAGGCCCACACACAGAAAACTCTACTTACTTACCGACTTCATTATTTATGCATTCGAGTAAATGGAAAAAGCGATTAAGACTATGCTATGAACTGGCACTGGCACCGGTCCCGGTCCCGGCCCTAGTAAAAATCCCATCGTGTGTGCAATTAACTCTGTGTACACTTTAGTTTAAGATGACAATAAGAGCGACGGTAAGTCTCTGTGTCTCTCTATATTATTATGTACACCCTATATAACCGTATAGTGTCAAAGATTTAATTCCGTAGGTGCATATATGCGTATAGCACAATGGGGATAAGTAATTTTATGAGACTATAAAATAAACAAGATTATACATTAAATTTGAAATTGGAATTGAATACCCAAGTCTAAATAGTATATTCCTGTGTTTTTTATTCGGAGACAGGGAGAATAAGGTTCTTCTAATAACCTTGGCAGGAGTATAGGAGTGAGGCTTTGAGTTTATGAGTTTTAGTTTAGTTACTGCGTACGGTATAGGCTCTGCAGCTGAAGAGGAAGTGGAAACGGAGACACGGCTACAGCAAGTCAAGACTCCATGAAAGAGAGAAACAAAGTTATGCAAATTTTCTGTATGTCTATCACCTCACCTCCTCCCACCCCCACCCCCACTCTTCCAAGTCGAATTTGAAGTCGAATTCTAATTCAAAATTCAAAGCCGACCAAAGTGTGGAGAGAGGAAAGAAGAAGAAGAAGAAATGAAGGTAAAGGAGGCAAAATTATGCTGCATGACACGGTATTAATCGTCAAAGAGGCAGTTAGTTGACAATACAAAATATGTCTGCATATCTATTACAAGTTTAGAATGGAACTATTTTACGGATTTACGAGTTATCTCATTTCTCTATCTCACACTCCTTTAATCCAGTTCATGTGTGGCATTGTCCCATAAAAGCAGCTTAGAGATGTTCCTTCCACCCGCACTGATTTTCCAAATCCAAACTCCAAACAAACACTCACTCCTGCTACGTGACAATAATACACACTGCACTTGTTATATGTAGAATAGACAAAAAGGGACAGAAACAAGTTGAGTCGCTTTCGTCGGTTGCCGTTATTTTTTCTATATACTCTAAGTATAGCGTCCCGCTCCCACTTACAACTTATACAAATACAGATAATGCTCGTGTGTCTTCCTTCCTCCCATCATCAACATCAACAACATTGCTTTGTTTTGCGTTTAGATTTTGCTCGTTTTTTATGTTGGTATTTTTGCGAGATAAACGTGAGGGTGACGGTGTCAGTGTCGGTGTCGGTGTCGGTAACGGTACCGTTACCGGTACCGGTGACGGGTACGGTGATGGAGCTACAAGTACAACTCTAGATTCTTCAGATAGACTCTAATAGGGCATATAGCTTATATGTAGGAAACCAACGCCTATATAGATATTTCCTCACAAACCAAGAAGCCAAATGCAAAGTGCGTAAAAATGTGCGAATTTGTGTCCTCGTTATGTACATGATGATGATGATGGTGGTGGTGGTACCCACCCGTCTCCTCTTCCTCCCATCATGCGAGAATAATACTTCCCGGTACATTAAAATATACAATTTACAACAACTATATGGATGGAGAGAAAGGACGAGTTATAGGCTGGGGTCTAGTTTAGTTGTAGTGAGAGATGAGCCGGGTGCCCGGTTGCCATCAAAATTTTTCATTCCCTTCTTTTCTGCCTCTTACTCTCTCTCTCTCTCCTCATTCTCAGCTGGGGAAAATGAAGCTTTTTTATTTCGACAAAATAAGGGCAGCACTGAAACCTACACGTGTCTATGGATTCCATGGACTCGGATTCGGATATATACCTTCCAACTCCAACCCAAGAACCAAAGAACGGTATTGGATTGGAAATATTTTCCTCGTGACTTTTACTAACCGTCAACAGAGGATTGTTTGGAAACTTATGTCTTTCTAGTAATCACCTACGTACGATAAAAAGAATCCCGCTGCAGTAGTAGTAGTAGCAGTATTACCTGTACCCAAGCTAGTTATCGCCTACAGTAAATAAAACGGAGTGAGTAAAAGCAAAAGCGTAAGCGTAATGAATTTTTTCTCTCGTTTTATTTGAAGTTTGACTACGTACCTATACGTCATGTCTTTCATGTACGACATGGAAATCAAAGGAACATAAAAACTGTTATGTAGCAGGAATTTTTTTTATATGTTTGGTTATTAAATTATGTTGAAGAAATTTCAGAATTTTTAAAATGTTTACAGATCAGCAGATATAAAAAAAAGAAAGAGGGAAAGGAAAATAAAAACGTTCTGTAATTCTGTACGTGAATCGTGAGTGTAATATTTACTATTCATATTCTATTACATCCAACTGCTTTTACTGCATCCCATGCATACATAATAAGATTTCCCCTTTCCCGTCGTCATCCCTACATTCGCATTCCCTTGAAACGTCGAAACAAAGCTCGGGTAGAATTGAGGCAAATGTACTTATCGTTAGAGTAATATTTTAGTAGCGGGATAAAATCATAATCGCAACAAGAATCCACATTCCCTGAGCGCTGAATGGGATTTCATGGAACACGGATTGAAATTGCTAAGTTTCCATAAAATCTGCGAGATTTCCATTTCCAAGTCAACTTCTTCTCCTTGTCGTTATAGTTTTTAGCCTTTGTCAAGATTTACATTTAAATACAATAATAATTATGGACAGAGAGGTGCTCTTCCTAAAATGAGTTGAAACCCAGACCAAGATCAACAACAATTGTTTTTCCCTGCCTACGCTCATATCCTACACTACATATACCTAATCTCATCATTATTGACTATAGTCTAATGTTGTTGTACTTTGGGCATTAGCTTATCTCTCTTGGACACTTTATTGCTTTCTCATCACCTCTGCCCATACTAGAACTCAGCATGGTAAAATTTTATTGGGAAAGTGTCCAATTATTTATACTTTTAATTACGACTCTGTGCTTGAGACTATATACGCGTGGTTGTCGGAAATTTGCATATTACATGAATTCTACCTCCTTCGTTACATCACTTCATTATTATAGGCGGCCACATAACAGCACAGGGCATCATCACGTTCGAAGCTCGATCTCAGTCTTTTTGGGCTACATACCTCTGCATGTACTATGATGAGCTGAGTAAGCATTTTCAACTTCAACGGATCTACAATGTACGACAACTAAAATGTATGGGACTGGGACTATATAAGTAGATACGCCTGTACCTCGTGTAAAGTTGTTTGGACTTTGCTTTGCTATTGGCTACAAGTTGCGGACTTTAGTAAATAAAGAGAGGGAAATCGAACAGCATTTCAATTTCAATTTTTCATCCATAACTCATTTCATATCTGATGAGAAGTGAGAATTCCATTGATTCTCGTCCCCCATTATTCTCACAATCAGAAGAGATGAAAGGCAAAAGGCAAATGAAGGAAGAGGAAGAGGAACACTCCAAAAAGAGATTAGAATATTGGAAATTGGAACGTTTCCGTTCTTGCTGCGGGAGGTGTATACAGATGAGGTAATGTACGAAAAAGTGTATTGATCTCTGCTATAACTAAAAGAATCAGCGGTATAATGTCGTCTGTGAAGAACCAAAATGACCCATATCGATTTTTAGTCAAAAACAAAATGAATTATCTACAGAAAAAATTAAAATAACATGTCCATGAAAGCTTGTAAATAGAACCTTGTGCATTTTTCAAAAAACAAGTAAATAGAAAAAACAAAACTATTCAAAAAAACTTACATAGAACATTTTGAACTTGTCAAAAAACATTTAAATAGAACATTTTTAACTTCTCAAAAACATGTAAATGGAATATTTTACACTTTTCAAAAACACTTAAATAGAAAATTTGGACCTTTTTAAAAATACGTAAATAGGACATTATATTATCATTTTAAAAACACTTAAATAGAACAATTTGCTCATTTTAGAAACTCGTGATTAGCATTGTAGGCATGTATCTTATTCACTGTATTTTTTGACATAGCTCATTTTAATTCTAGCATAAATTGAAAATGGGTCATTTTGTTCCTTCATAGACGATATATATATTGGGAAGGATCTTTAAAGGAAAAAAACTAGCACAAGTGACCAATTTGCATATAGGGCCGAAGACAGACGACAGACCTTGCTCAAAGTTGAGGGCAAAATGCAATGGAATCCCTGAAAAATGGTTGTTTAAAATTAAAGTGGAAGTAATAGTGGACAGAAATGTCAGTCCGTGTACGCATTACACTTTATAATACGGTCCCTAGTGTCTACTCTGTGTCTCACATATTATATCAAACAACACCCTCCCACGCAGCATGAAAAAAAATTTATTTTGTGGTTAGTGTAGGACTTTGTGGTTTGGAATTCTCAAAACTCAAAAGGGCATAGGTAGGTATGTATTCTACCTACTATCTATAGTGTGTACGAAGACACCTATCTGATCTACACTACACAGTCAAAATGCAGCCAGTTATTTCCAAGTCAAAGACCAGATTTATGTGGCAGAGCGGACGGCAATATACATAGTACCTATGTACTCTGCTGATCTTGCTCGACAACGACAACGTCAACTACAACGGCAAAGGGAACGGGAAAGAAAACGAAAACGACGCAAAATCAACTTTGGCTATAAATGCTGATTGCTTACACTCAAAACTTGAAGACTTGGTAAAATTTTATTAAATAAATAAATTTTGGGAAATTTGACCTTTCAGTGACATTTAGTCTTTTACTTGTTTATCACACCCGAGAACGCATAGAACAGATTAATTAAGCATTGGGGTGAGAATGGAACTTTACTTGTGTGTATGAGGAAGAAGTAGTTTTATGACCCCCTGGCTAAATGGAGACTTATACCTTGACAACCATATGATTTACAGCTATCATATTATATTTATATGCCTATATATATATCTCCACTCGAAGAATATTTTGCATCAAAGTGAAACTGAATAATATCTGTGTAGTAGAAATATATTTATATATATACATCACATCTTTCACATTGTCAAATATAGAAATATACTTATCGTACATAGAAATAGAATCTTTTACACCTTTTTGAGGAATGTGTGCCTTTTCCTCCACATGTATGGTATGGTGAATGGTAAATGGTAATGATATAGTGAGAGAGATGGAATAAAATCTTCTCACAGTATCCCACACTGCTAAGTCTTATGCAGCGTTAAGTTGGTCCTGGCCCTGGAAGCAGTAGTATAGTTTATAGGGGATATAGGGCATGTGGGCATTTTACTTTTACTCCTACGCTCCCTCCTTTGCTCCAGGACTCCAGGACAGAATTGAGCTTTTAGCTTGAGCTATTGCGTTGCGGTCATTTCAAGATGTTACGCAGAGAAACGCATAAATCACGACAAACTTTCGTGGGCTCAATTTATTTCTCCTCGCAAAATTCCTAACTTGTTTCTCCATGATTCTCTGGAAGTTGTGTGATATTTTCCATAATTTTATATGATCGATCTGTACATTTCCAACGTGGCTCTTGATCTTCAAATATCCGAACAATATTATGCAAGACTTTCCTCTTTCTCCCACACAAACACTCTGTGAGTGCTCACTCTGAGTCGAAGGGATTTTTATTACTCTATTTAATTGTTTCACTCCAAATCATAGGGGAAGCCGCAGCTACTATGTAGGGTCTTGTCCCTGTACCGGTACCGGTACCGGTCCGGGTATTAATATTGGTATACACCAAAAACCAAATAATGGCAACCAATTCCAATTTTCAGTGTCTGACTCTGACCTGCTTGTGACTGAAACAAGGAGTGCGTTGACACGTTGAATAAATTAATGTGTCTCGTCTCTAAATTCGGTCGTCTCAGGTCTGTGTGATTGAGCATGGATGGAGCAGACGAGACGTGTAGACGGTGGGGCAATATGGTAGAGTGGAGCCTTTTGGTCTCCTTAGGGTTCACCAACTACATAATTTATCACAAATCGCTCATAATTGGATGCTGCACGGCGTTCACGATTTACCGTGTCCGGCTTCTGCTCCCCAAATACAACAAGAATAAACGACTTAGAGAGAGAGAACAACACAAAAAAAGATTTGGAACACATTTCTTTGGCAGCTTGATTCAAGATTCAATTTCATTATTGTGTCTTTGTTAGAATAAGGTTTGGGATTTCCCCAAAGAAAACGAGAAAAAAAACTGGAGAAGGGTTGACATAAGCGGTAGGTGGTTCTGGTTCTGGTTCTTAGTTCTCGTCGTGGGGTTGTGTGTTGCCCACAGGTGAAGAAAAAATAAGAAAGTCAACAAAATACTGATACACTGCTGGAACTGCTGGTACTGGTAGTGGGTCCCTGTTAGCCTTTTCCAAGTGCCACCACCAGAAGTCAGAAGACCAGAGCCAGAGCCAGATCCCGAGAACAAGAAGGGAAATTGGGGAGACTAATGTAAATGTGTTATCTTTCAGGTTTAGAGAGACATGTAATCAATCTAAATTAAATGGGCTATAATCCGCACATCTTTTCATCTCCATTTCCTATAAACCAAAACAATGGAAAGTTCCAGTTCTGCAATAGGTTCAATTCAAGCCGTGATAAATATATACTTTGTAGAATTTACAGACCATATATATAGAATTTCTTAAGAAAAGTCTCAAGGTTTATTTTATACTCATTCTAATGTATTTTCGAAATAGTACGTAGGATAGTAGAGGATACAAGTAGATCGCTATACTATAGAGATACGACAAAACTATAACTCTGTATAAAATAAATAATAAAAAAGGGGGGGGGGATGCCGTGTTGGTACTGGTCCTGGTGGTCGTCTTCGTGAGATATCTTCCCCCAGTCCCAGTCCCAGTTTTATCTTCCGTAGTCTCCACAGAGTGTGATAGTTATTAAAATTAATAGAATTACTAAACCACTGGATTATGAAACATTCGGCCAAAACATTATTATCCTTTAATTTACTTTCCTATCTCTAAGTCAGGATTAAGAGATTTTGCCTTCATAACAGCTTAAAAGTCTGTTGTCTCTACAGATATTTCTCCCCTTCCAGCCACACTCACGCCCTGCGCAGTTATTCTTATGCAGTACAAACAATGCATATCGTTTTGCTCCAAATTCCAAATGTAGACTAATAACATATTTTACTCGTCATAATAATATATAAAGTATGTAGGATTTGGAATTTGGAAAAGTATAATAATTCATTGCACAGACATTTTCCTCATTCCTTTTCGTTTTTCATTTGTGTATGTGTGTGTAGCGTGAATAATACTATTAGTATTACTGGAATCCGAGAGGGGATTTTCTCCGTAAATACCCCTTATATCAGTATTCTACACACTAATATACATACAACCTGTTGTTATTATTTTTTACTGTTGCTCTATTGTTTTTGTGGTCATTTCAAAAAATTAATTTAACAACTTACATAAGTATAAGGAACTGGACAACGTACTGGATCCACGTCCGCGTCAACTTGTTCCTCTGTGGTCCTTGTGTTGTTGTTGTTGTTGTTGTAAGAACGGATCGACAATATTAAATCAAGTTGTTTGAGATAACCGGATTACCCAGATTACAAATTCCACAGTTAATTTTATGAGTCCCCGTCCGGTCCCCGTGACAGAACCAGAGCTATATAGAGGTTTATATATAGGGAACTATGGGCTTAAGCAGAACTAGACGTAGAAACTTATGGGATGACAGACTGGAATATGCTGTGAGTTTAGCCTTTATTATGATATTTATTTGGAGTACAACGACGTGTAGGTGTAGAAACAACGTCGTTAGTGATTAGAAGGAAACACCGGGGCTGGGACGGGACAGATTGTGAGTCCGAGATAATCACAAAAATCGGGGAACTGTACATGTACTACTTGTAGATGTAGTGTAATGTATAGCTAGTGTCCTATCTTTGTCACAGTCACACACTTTTTTTATTTTGATATAGTGGTAAAATTCACTCGTTGAGAAACTTGTACAATTTTAAGATTACCTATACTCTCTCCGTCTCCAAACAAGTTCACATAGTTTTTGATTTTCTTAAAGATTATGTCATTGTTCTGAAGTCTCACTTGAGAGCTTTACGTTCGTAATGCTCATCAAAAGCAAAATCGAGATTTAAGATGTTATATAGCTATATATAGTTTCAGTTTCAGCTTCAGCTTCAGTTGCAACACGAATACGGATGCCCATGCAGTCTATAAGCATAAACTTCCCGACTGGACAACAAAGACACAAAAAAACTGTACTCGTGTCCAAACTTGGAAACAAAAACAAACAAAGTCACACACTTAGAATAAAAAAAACTCTCAAAAGTTCAAAAGTCCAAGCTCAACTATATATAGGAAATCCGAAAAGTCCAACTCTCAAAATTTCAATTCCAAAGTGGGACCGGGGTATTTAGCGGATACTAGTGGTCAATTTATGGAGTGGTGGAGAAATGTGAGATAAATTGTATAGCTCTTGAAGTTTTTCTTGTATTATATGCTTTGTCTGATAGCTTTAGTCTGGAGCTATGGATCTGGATCTGGATCTAGGTCTGTAGGATCTGGCGCTGACTCACGATTAGAGAGAAAAGTCTTCTCCCCTTTCTTGCTGGTCAATCCGAATCCGAGTCACCTGTAAATTTATGTGAGGCTACTTTAGGCGAACATAAGAGCTTGTCTTTGGGCTCAATGGTTTTGTAAATTATGTACACGGCCAGATCAGAGCTGTGGCCAAGACCAACCAGGAACCAGGACCAACACCAACACCGAAACGACGGCTTCTTTCCTTTTTCTTCTTCTTCTTCTTATTCTTTTTTTTAGTGAAAAAAATACAAGTTTTCTTTACCACCTCTGGGACTGACTAACTTAAGTGGCTCACTGTATTGACTTGGCTTGAGCGAGTTCTTTCACTTGTGAAACTCGAATCATTCCTGAACGGCTGAAAAAGCAGAACTTTCAAGAGATTCTCGTCAGCTCCCACTTCTCACTACACTGTGTGTGTGTGTGTATGTGTGCCTCCTTACGATACGATTAGTTAGCTGAGAGAGTCTGCTGTTTGGATTTGTTGTATATCCTTTTCTTCTTCTTCTCCTTCTGTAACTATTTTTTTCTTGTGAGGGCTTGAGTGTGTGTGTGTGTAGAAACGTGTAATGTAGTTTCTATAGATTATGGAAGTACCACCTATCTAGCAAGCTAATACAGGAGTGGTGTGTGTTGGCTAGAAGGAATAACTCTCATACAACGAGTACGAGAAGGACATGGACCTAGTGAGAGCGCATTGGGGTCTTGAGTGACTGAATGACGAGCGCAGCTGGATGACTGGGAGAGAAGAACCAACAACGAGACTATGTGAACCTTCTCTTCTCTCACTCTCTACAACACTTTGCTCTCAACATTGCACTCCGGCTACAGATACAGATACGGCGACGGACGGACGGCTCAATGGGAATAAGAATAGGAGGAGAAATGCAGGCTCTTCTTCTTCTTCTTTCCCATTCCAAGTCCTATTCATACTGAGCAAGTGGATTATCTGAGTCATGTCGAGCCACCTCTCACATTTCTCCCTCAATTTGGTCAATTCAATAATATACAGTGGGGAGCAGGGCCGAGAAATCATCCCAAGTCATATAATATATCGATATCCTGTACCTTTTTCTTTAATAAGTCATACTAATGCGTGATTAAAATCTTTAATCCTGTCTATTCTTGGTTCTGTTCAGCCCTGCGATTGGTATTTTCAACGGCAGTGAGTGCACGTTGGTATTTATTTTACATTGCTATACTGTGCTTTCATTACCTAGAATATTGAGAAATAAGGATTTCTTTAACTTCAATTTGCAAAATTCCAGTTGCAAGTTCAATTAAATTACATATATTTTGTAGAAGTTATTCACTGTTAAAATTAGAGAGATGCCAAAATCTGAAATTAAATTATAAAAAACAGTAAAAAAATTCTGTTCGTAAAATTTGTAGGTTAGGGTAATCTTAAAAAGAGCACTTTACATTACATGCTATTTGGAATCTATTTTTTCAAACTATTTACCTGTTGTTTAATTGATAACAATGCGCGAGTTTGAAATATTGCGTGGATCCAGGGCCAGCGCAGGCAGCTCCCGCTGCTTGAATTTTCAAAAAACATGTACATAATTGGTAAATTTTGCAGTTTTCAAAAATATGTAAAAAGAATATTTTGACTTTTCAAAAACACACAAAATAAATATTTTTGTACATTTCAAAAACATGGAAATAAAACATTTTCCACTTTTTTCAAAACATGTAAATAGAAAATTTTGCACTTTTTTGAATCAAGTAAAAAGAAAATTTTAAACTTTTCTAAAACATGCAAGTACAACAATTTGTTTCACCAAAGAAAACCATCAATAAAATCAAAATGATGGTTTTTGTATGGAAGCAAATTGCTGCCTAAAACCAATTCCTTCTTCCGGCCCTGCTTGGATCTGTTATTGTACGTGGGTCTCAGAGGTCAAACATTGAATTGGACGCGGGTCTGAAATAATACTTTATTGCTTACAAATTTGCAGGCATATGGCTATAATACAATTACTAATTAATTAATAATTATTTATAAGGTAAACGCCATTAAAAAAACAAAAAGTCATCTTCAATACTAAAACGGCTGCCTATTCATTCTAATAACTTGTTAAGTGGGCATTTTTTCATTGATAGGTGTACAAATTTGTAAAATATATTTAATGTGCGGGACTCTAATTTTGTACGCGGGTCTGAGAGATCTCACAACCAGTTTGAATACTATATATCTATTATAGAATTATAGAATTATAGAATATATAGGAGATACTTACGATTAGAAAAGTTTGCATTATTATTTTGAAAGATGCAAAATAATAGGCTAATTCAAATTATTCAATATTTCTAAGAAATAAATCGTTTTTTAAATCCTCATTTATGTAGGAATCTTAGTGTGTTAAGCATGGAGCATATTTTTAAAATATAATACCAGTACGGCGTATACCGTCTCTTCAACAACAGTCACGTACGTTAAATATACAATTTTAATTTTATGCTCCCGCTCGAGAGTCCTTGAATAATTACGCAATTATGCGATTGAAGGGAACGCTCATCACTTCGTACTTTGTAGGTAGGTTATACCTATATACTATCTCTCGCCTCTGGCTTTGACGTACAGTCATATATCTTTCTACTATAGGTATGTAAAATTCTCACTGTGTAGCATATGAAATGAAAGAATTGGCAAATACTATTATAGTGATAAAAAAACATGGGTTAAAAAGCCTGTAGCTGGCTGTTTTACTCCTACTGGAGTTGATGTACGAAAGTTGGTAAATGGATCGAGTAAAAACGCTCTGATGCTCGTTCTACAACACGTTCTACCCGCGATGTTTGGCGGAGGATAGAAAACTCCTCTGTCAGCCTCGGCTTCGGCTCATCTGCCCCTACTCCCTCCTTCTCCGTCTTACTACATAGTCCAAGTGGATGAAGTCGAGCAAGAGATGTGTGGTAGGCACATATAATATATAGTAGGTATACATAAGGGAGGAAGGTACACGGGTTAAAGAAACAGGCTTGTGTGTGTTTGTTCACAGTCTTTAACAACACGTTGAGGAAGACAAATACTTCTCTCAATTAGAAAGATCACGGGAGAAGGAAGCGAGCCAGAATCAACCAACTCGGAGAGCGAATTCAAAATATCTTGACTTCACAGTCTTAAGTCTATACAACTCTACATCTCTCTACTACTCTATAATCATCCACAGATCTACACGCACGTGTCTCTTCATGCTATTAAAGTTTCCCATCCTCTGCTCCCGTCATTCAAGCACCAATGTACGTAAGGTACATACATTGTTAACAAGACAGTCCTAAACGTCTAAATCTGAACTTTCTGGAGTCCTACATACACACTTGGCTATGTATGTACATAATAAATACGCTGTCTCCTCACTAACTTTAACTTTAGCATGGTCTTTTCGGTTTTCTGCCGGATTTGGATTATTTGGTATTACAGTATGTAAGTAGGAGATGGGAGCAGTGAATATATAGGAGATACTTACGATTAAAAAAGTTTGCATAGTAGTGAGAAAGTATGTAAGTAGGTACCTAGGTACAAGGCCGGACGAAGGAATTGCTTTTAGGCAGCAATTTGTTTCCGTACAAAAACTAACATTTTCATTTTATTGATTGTTTTCTTTGGTCAAGCAAAATGTTGTATTTTTGCATGATTTAGAAAAGTTTAAAATGTTCTTTTTACATGTTTTGAGAAAAGTGCAAAATGTTTTATTTCCATGTTTTTGAAATGTTCAAAAAAATTTTATTTGTGTTTTTGAAAAGTCAAAATATTCTTCTACATATTTTTAAAAACTGCAAAATGTTTCATTTACACGTTTTTTGAAAATTCAAGCAGCGGGGGCTGCCTGCGCTGGCCGCATTATCCGGCCCTGTCTGCCTGCCTGTAGGTATATAGGTTACCTAAAAAGTCTATAGTATGGAAGTCTGCTTTCGACGTGAACTTCGACTTCGACTTTGACTGCGACGAGCGACAGCGACGCAGTTCGCTCGCTGCTAGCTGCTAGTTAGCAAATTATCTATATACTCATAATAATTATAGTTGTGTATTTAAAAAATGCGCTGTTAACAATGTTGACGTTGACAGTGAGACCCACATGGGAGCAGGATACCGTGAGACAGGTAATGCAGAGTGATTGAGAAGTATTCATCTCTGTCTTGCACTCCGACTTATTGTCGTCGTCGTCGTCCTGATACAGTTCTAATAACTTAGTTGGGTTGGTGAAGACAGGGGAAAGAAGTCCTAAGAAGCCTAATACAGAGGATTTCTTCTGGTTCTATGATATGTGTGTGCTGCTTCCTCCCCTCCACGCGCACTACTCGCTCAGTCCCCCTTTCCATTTTGGCTCACACATTCCAATTTTAAAGAGACGTCATGTTCAGAAAAAAAAAGAAAAGACACTAAAAGTAATGATCAGCACTCTTAATCAAAGATATCAGATATATGTATCTGTCCGTGGAGTATTCAGCTCAGGGCTCGGAGGAAGAGGGTTGACAGACAGACCGAAAGACGGTGTCTCTTCTTGTCAAAGTTGAGAGTCAAGATTAGACCTCATTTGCGCTAGTACACATACAGGATCTGTTCTTAATGATCATACCAGGCCGGGTAGTTACATTATAGTAGAGTATATAATGTAAGTGCCGGTACCGGTACCGGTGGAGAGGAGAGATAACTCACATTATCCATGCTCCAGATGAATTAGATTCTCTTTTTGATCCTTTATTGAGGTGATGAAGAGGTTTGATATGAATCTCATACATGCTCACATATTCAATTTTCATTAAAAATCTCATTACGTCCGTGATTACACTCGTGAATGTTTTATTTTAAATTCATAATATGAGAGAGAGCTATGGCCACTTTCCCCCTGTCAGGAGTAGGAGCTCTTATCTAAAATTACAATCCATTGTTTCGGGAAATGGGAGAAAGACTGAGTGGTGGGCTGACTGAGAGGAGGTGGTTGAGAGGACGAAAACAAGGACCAGTTCAACCTTCCCTCTCAGACGGCTTGCAGCCATATAGCCATAGCCATATATATACCCTCTCTTTTATGATGAGTTACACCGAAAGGAAATGAAACGATTACCATAATAATTATTACTGTTCATTGCATTCCATGTTACTAATGAATTTATGAGGAGCAGTAGTCCCTTTGCCATGTTTACATAGGATTTCCCAATTTTTGTAGCGCTTGTACAGTCATATAGCCATGTCCATTTCCATGTTCTTTCATTGAGCATTGAGCTCCCTTTCAAGTTGATCAGAAATCAGAAATTGATGTTTGCAACTGACAGAATTCCGACGCTACAGCCCCCGACCTCCGCTGATTCGCTCTCTCTCGCTCTCTGTTTCTCTATTTTGTTCAGATGCGAGAATGATCTGTATTGTTTTATCTTCTTGAGTAATGACTTTGAATTTTGAATGAGTCTTTTGAGCCCATGTCTGGGGATGTGGACAATCAGTCAAGTTCCCTTCAACCTCCACTTCCAGTTCCAGCTTTTCCACTGTTTTTGATGATTTACAGCCCTCAATTATTTTTGCTTTGTCGGGGTGAGGAGTGCGGACTGTGCGGCGTTTTGCTCAAGTCAGCTCAGTCAGTTCTGAGACTCATTATTACCGATGGCCATCAATTTCAATTTCCATTGAAAGAAGATTACATTCATAGTAATTGAAACAAATCTATCATTTGGAATCTCTGCCGTTTTTTATTATGGTGTTCACGCTAATAATAGAACTCCTGGAATGCCACAACTACGCATCATCATCATAGAGAATGATAATAAATGTAATTACCTTACATCTTAAGTATCATTAGTTATTTCCCATTTGTTTTATTTATTCCATGTCGTTCTTCAATACGAAATAACTATAACATTTTGTGAGCTATATAGGTATACTGTGTGAGGTATGATTTTACCCTGCGATAATAATAACAGAATGGATGTAAATCCAAGGCATAAAAGTTTCTTGTAAAGATGATTTGTATGTATATTTGTATAGTTTTTAAATCAAAACTAAATGCATACTATGGCGAGTGAAAGTATATCGCTTTACAATTACAAACGAAATTCCTATATGTATAAAATCTGTTACAAAATTTAACCTTAACAACTTTGATATTTACCTTCTGTACCTGTTTACGCCTTAGTAGTATTTATTTATTTAGTAAACTAGTTCTAAGAACACACAGGAATTCAATGTTCAATCTAGTCTTGAGAAGATTTGAAGTTTTTGACGTTCAACTTATTTTAGCCCAAATTCTCTGTCAAGTTAAACTTTCAAAGTTTTCCCTATATACCAATAAGCTGAAACTAAAGTGGTGGATTTAATGTAAAATTGTAAATTATTCACGTCAACAGTCGACAGTTCCGTGGACTAAAGTGTTGAGAATTGAAAATATGGAGCCGCCAAAGACAAATTGCTATATGAACTATAGAAAATGAGAAACATGGATATTACAGTTTTGTTGTTTTCTTTTATAATGACAGGTTTAATAATGAACTGCTTGTGACTTGAGGGAGGGATGAGTCCCGGGTCTGACACGCATTTTAAAAAGTTTTGTTTCAAAGAAGAAAAATGCATCTCGCCCTGTGACTCTGACTATATGGGGTTTACGTAGGACGTATACAAATATTGAAAACGCCTTCCGGAATTCAAAACGCTCTATAATATTTCTCGTGCTACGCACATAAGGTGTCAGGGAGGAATGTGGACATTCTCGTAAATTTCTTTCATGCCGATTTTTATTTAGAGAAAGTTACAAAATTTAATACATGTGTATACATACAGTAGGGCTTGTCTTGTATCCATGATAAATGCTTGTCTTTCACTTTTAAATAATATTCTGTCTCCCTCACTATATAGGTATACTTCCATTTTTTGTAGTTTAAATATATTTTTACAAAAAAAAATCAACATGACACTGTGAAAAAGTGAATATAGTAAATTACAGCCTGCTCTCTCTCTGCTTATTCTTCGTTATTCATACATTAGTTACACGATTTGTAAAACGGAGCTGCTGCCTTGAATTTCAAATGGGAGGAAGTGAACGGAGCGCGCAGCACGTGAGAAATTCTGACGACCAGAACCATAGAGGATTAATAAAAATGAAGGCTATAAGATTAATTAATGTTTGCATACATAGTTGATAATATGTACATATGCGCTTGGCACCCAACAACACACAAATGCCATATGCAACATCATATTATTAGTTTAGTACACACACGCATGTCAGTCCATGTGCGTAAAAGCTGTAGATTCGACTAACTAAGTATAAGTATAAGGCAAAGGAGTATCAGTAACGCGATAAGATCACGGCCCATGGAACATGGAACACATAGAGAAGATAAATAAAAAGGTTTGTTTCATCCCAATAGTGCACACGCAGAACGAGGGAACTTGTGTAGCTAAAGGAGCCTTGTGTCTTTGTCAAGTAAGTGCACACACATGTGTATTTATATTTGGCACACACAGCTCCTGCGGTCCTCCGGCCCTGGTCCTGGTCCTGGTCCTGGTCCTACACGGACTACATATAAGGGGAAATTTCCCTTTGTTTCTCTTCAAGAGTTTCTCTCTACAAAACAGAGGAATCTGAGCAACTTTCACTCTCAGTGGCAGTGGAACAATAGTCAAACTTTATCACTGCTCAATGACTTAGGGATGAAAGCTGGGGGGCAGGAAAAGGAAAAGGGAAAAGTATGTATATAGACACACACAATACAGAATTCAGAGAATGGCTTTTATTTGAAAAATGTTAATCAAATTAAAGAAATAAATGGACTAGACACTAGACACTATACATTCTAGATACATAGAATATATACATTAGAATTTCTACTAGACAACTTTTAGTCAATATCAAAATCGCGTGCAGACACTATTACGTACTCTACACAATACCTATATAGTTCCCATTCAGTACAGTTCTAGGAAGAAAAAAACAATTTAAAAATATGACAATTCTATTCCCATATAATTTCTGATTGATAATTCTGATTCAAAATTATAGTTAGCAGAATATATTATAATTAAATCCTGAGGCGTTATTTTCATCACAGCTCAAACTCACTCGAGGAAATGACATAATACTCCATAATATGGGGAAATTAACAAAGAGTTTTGAAATTTCGAGAGAAAATCAGGGAAATTCTACACTCATGGTTATAACTGAGGTAAGTCTATGTATGGCGTATCCGTAATATCGGCCACGTGAGCGTATAAAAGCTACGATAATAATTTTTTGAATATTTTCAAACTTCATTAAATTATATGTTTACTCCGCCTATACCTAGTGGAGATGTTGATTTTGTTGTTACTGCTGCTGCTGTTTTGAAGTTAAATAAAAGTTGGTTTTTTATTCTTTGGAAAGTGCGCATTTAGACCTATAGAAAATTATAAAATTGAAATTGAATGGAATCTTTACAAATGCCTTGAGCTAATACTTATTGATTTACTATTCCCATCCATCATGCTTCCTCCCTTCTTGAGTAATCTAAAAGAAACTAAAAATAGTTGAATTTACAACGTAGTTGACTATCAGTATTTCATTTTTCAATTATTACTCAGTTTCAACATTAAAACGACGAAGAAAGAAATTTTGCATTAGGTACATTATCTATATCTACACTATTAATATCGCACTTTTGAAAATTTAATCAATTTATGAATTGTGCGATAAGTAGTATCCGCATATTTGAGATGAAAATAACTATGAATAAAATCATCGGCAATGTTATCACTACAACGGCATGTAAGGCAATATTCATTGTTAATTGCGGACTGCACGTTCGATCACTCCCTTTCGTACAACGTCCAAGTTAAAATTTCCCTATATACATATATATTCCCCTAGTAATAATGTAAGTAAAGAGAAACACAATCTTGAAATGAAAGCCGTCACCGAATCCGACGGATCCGTTTGATCTAACGGTAACAGCGTATTGATTGACTCGAACTACGTACAGTTATATATAAGGAGTGTATACAAGCAGAAGCATAGGAATATAGCAAAGGAACACCGCGGCTTTCATGTACGTGTCCAACGAGGACCTACTATGTACCTACTATACAGTACAAATGTTCATAATGATGTATATAATTATGTATGAAATTTGAATTTGCAAATAAATTCTTTGAACTCGAAAACGTAATTTTAAGATAAACATTTGAAATTGTTTACATTAGCTAAACAATAGTAATCTACCGAGACATGTTCCTATACACTATGTAGAGCTTCTTTCCATTAGTGGAAGCGCCTCAAACTTTGGGAAATTAAAAGTTTTTAAATAATTCAGACAATAACAATAACAGAGAAGAGAGAGACAGAGAGAAAGGAAAGAAAACGTGTGATAGATGATGGAGAATAGACGAAGACAACCGAAACCGACGACGGAGAATGTTGTTTAAATTCAGTCCTTTTTTTCCCTAAATTCCACAAGTTTCGTTCACAACACACGGGAAAGTTCAAGAACAAGGCAGAGATTGTTTGCATATATTTCAATACTCGCTACATAATTACTAACTTGTACATAAGAAGAAATGAGCGTGTGGTATTGGCTGTTCCGTGAGGTTTAATGCAAACATTTCAAATTGCAATGGATGATGAAATGGGATGCTAAACCCGCGTCGTCATTCCCAATTTCTGGGATAAATCATGCCCATATAGAAAAGTTTATATTTACATATTTACCTGTACTGGAAGTGGACGGTATAATTTTGATACCAAAGAATTAAAGGATTCAATGTTAGATAATGCAGGACATAAAACTTTGAACCTGGAATTTTGAATACTTGTTTTGTAATTTTATCGCAAGTCTATAATATTATTTGTATTTTAATGCAAGAAAATAATGAATAGCCTTTTTCTTCATAATTTTTGTGTGTGTATTAAAGAGCTCCAATCCTAAAATCCTAAAAATGCAAGAGTTCCCGGTAAAATCACTATGCATTATTAACGGATTATTTTAAAATATAAACAATTTTGAAGACTACTGTAATTATTGTGTTTAGAAAGGATTGAAACTACCAAGAGAATATTGATATTAAAAGTCTATATAGAGTCCTTCTCATTTTATTTTTGATTCGCCCTTAAATTTTGAGGATAGGAAATTAATCAACTCCTTGACAAACGAAAAATGATTATACCGATACTGCGGTACGTTGATTCATTTCAATGACTATTATTTAGGATTTCCTCGTTGAAACTGAAGCGGAGAGCTTTATATTGTAACCCGCTCAATTATTATTTTCATCTAAAGTTACGCTCGTTAGCTTTGCATAGTCGTTGGCTATGGAAGAGGCATGCCAATGGAAAATGGAATGATGCGCTTTGAAATTGAAGCGACTCAAGTCTAAAATAGTTTTGTATTAAAATAGCATGAGTAATAACTAACGATTATAGTGGACTCAGGCGAAGCTATTTTTGGGATATAATTCTGCTAATTTTTCTCCCTACTTCAATTAAGCCAAGCTACTATAGGCATAAAGACTAAATCCTTCTCGTACTTGACTTCATCCATCCTGCGGGGACTGCGTAGAACTATGATAGCTTATAATTTAACTCAGGGCCGGATAATGCGGCCAGCACAGGCAGCCCCCGCTACTTGAATTTTCAAAAAACATTGAATTTTCAGTTTTCAAAAATATGTAAAAAAAAATATTTTGAATATTCAAAAACATGCAAAAATATTTTTTTGCACATTTCAAAACAATGTAAATAAAACATTTTCCACTTTTCTCAAAACATGTAAGTAGAACATTTTGCACTTTTCTGAATCAAGTAAAAAGGACATTTTAAACTTTTCTAAAACGTGTAAAAATACAATATTTTGCTTTACCAAAGAAAACCATCAATAAAATAAAAATGGGGGTTTTTGCATGGAAACAAATTGCTGCCTAAAACCAATTCCTTCTTCCGGCCCTGGAAAATGTAGTTGTGGCAGTTGATTTCGTTTCTGCTTACACAGTATTTGATTTTACAAGTATTTAAAATTTAATTATATATTTTGTATATCTAATATGCTTTCTAGGTGAACTGCATTGTGGCTATAACTTTGCTATAAAATTAAGCATGGTACCTATATTAGGTTTATTGAATTATTTTATTGTGAACGGAAAAAACTGCTGGTTGGGTTATTAACTTGTCGTTAGTAAGGCAGTGCTTGTCTAAAGCCAAGGATGTTTTCAATTTTGTACGGTTTGAATTTCATTAAATATTTTATTAATACAAACTTAATCTTGAATTACGCCAAAGTCAAAGTATGGTTATGCTCTATAAATAAGGTAGGTACATAGATTGCTATTCTGCGTTGCAAAATTGCAGCATATAAAACAAGTGCACATTATAGATTAGTAGAGGTATCACATCCTGCATCTGATTTTCTGTGATGTTTAGTATTAAATTACTCATTTATACCTTCCATCCTTCCTTCTTTGGTTTCCTTTTTCTAACCACTACTTCTTATACTCGGCAACGTCCGTGGGATGAAACAAATTCGAGTTGTTTCATCTTTCATTAATTCTGATACAACAAGAGCATTCCAAGAATAGTTCACACTTACTAAAAACTTTCAATTTCCGCTTCCACATCATCATCGCATCACTTACTTGAATCATAAATATCTAATCATTCTAAATTTCCTTTTAACAGACTTGTGATTACATTTGATATGAACAACTAAATTGAGTTTTTCGTTTATTTTTGGGTTATTTGACTCAATTTAGATTTTACTGGCTATAAGAAATGTTATCATTAATTTATATATATTGTCGGTGAAGAATCAAAATGACCCATATCCATTTTTAGCTAAAAACAATATCAACTATCTACAAAAACATTCAAATTTGTCTTGAGAGCATTTAAATAGAAAATTTTGCACCTTTGCAAAAACATGGTTATTAGAACATTTCGCACCTTTGCAAAAATATGTAAATATAACATTTTACACTTTTCAAACACATAGAATTAGAACATTTTGCACCTTTTTGAAAATATGTAAATATAACATTTTAAACATTTCAAAAACATGGAATTAAACATTTTGCACCTTTTCAAAAACATGTTAATAGGACATTTTACCTTTTTCAAAAACTCCTAATTAACATTTTACGCATGTTTCTCATTTTGTTTGTTTGACATAGCTCATTTTGATTGCAGCATAAATTGGAAACAGGTCATTTTGGTTCTTTACAGACGATATGACCCTCAGTTCACAGTTTAGTCCGTAGTATAGCTTTAATTTTATCCACCTTCTACATTCCATTTGGTTATAATGGCATTAGCATAGCTTTTGTCCCAATGACGTTCACACTAATTAATGTATTCTTTCCTATCTTAACTACTTTCTGAATTTGGAAAGTTTTGCCAAAAACAGATACGTACACTGAATATGAGTGTAAAATACAACACGTCACTATATAGGCATAGCCGAAGCCGAAGCCGAAATTGGGGTTCGAAGTCTCCTCATATAATATTAGTTTCAAGTTGGAAATTAAATTCAAATTTAAATCTATTGGAAGAGTATATGAGTAGAAACAAAAGGCGTTGGGATGAAGAAGGAGGAAAGTCGTGGTCTTCACACTTGTTTATACTAGATCATTAATTTCTTCCACGTAACTGACACAGAGTGAATAAAATAAATGCGACAATGAAGCTTCGGAGACAGACAGACAAGATTTGGAAGCAATGCAATGGAAGTGTCTGACATTAAATAAATGTTATTTATTTTTTTTTATTCTTTACATTTTATTTTCCTCCTCCAACTGTGAGCTCATCTGACCGTGCCGTATCAGGATGACTTTTTGTGATAAGAATTTGAACTGTATCTATATAATTCTATAATCATATTTACTTTCATCATAAAAGGGCGACTTGAAACATGAGACATTAACACTAATGAGCTCAATAGAAATTCTATGCGAGGAGTGACAAAGGAGACGTTAGACCAGCATTATTATCTGTTTATCTTTCCATGTATATTTTGCTGTTTAAAATGGATATTATATTACATAGGTACACACACAAAAAAATAGGTAACTCTTGTCATGCCGGGTGCTCTGCTTGTTTGTATGTTTTTTACCTATATATGTTTCATGTTTTTATTGAAGGGTGCAATTCGTTTTTTCGTTTTCGTATTTATGTCGCCGTCGTTCGTCACATCACCTTACACACGTTATTAGTGTCAGTTTGAAAACTTGATAGTTATTAGTACTGTGATACAAAAATGTTACATGATACTCTAGCGATGATGAATATCGTCTATGAAGAACCAAAATGATCCATTTCCAGTTTATGCTAGAATTAAAATGAGCTATGTAAAAATACAGTTAATAGATACAAGCTATTAAAATGCTAAGCATGAGTTTCTAAAATGAGCAAATTGTTCTATTTACATGTTTTTAAAGAGGCCAAAATGTTCATTTTACATGCTTCTTGAAAAGTGTAAATAATATCCTAGTTACTTGTTTTTTGAAAAATGCACAAGGTTCTATTTACATGCGTTCATGAACGTATTATTTTAATTTTGTCTGTAGACAGTGCGTTTTGAACTAAAAATGGATATGGGTCATTTTGGTTCTTCACAGACGATATGATAATGACTATGACTATATGCTCAGGACGAGGGGTATACTATATAGTATATGTAGGCATACATATTCGTAATTGTTGGACCAAAACTCAGAACTAGATAGAAACCAGGCTTGTTCTTAACAATGTACATATACGGAGTTGACTTCGTCATGTAATCAGTTCGATTGTCATTACTGATTGAGCTCAATTTTTTTCCCCTCGAGGGATATACTGCTATAGGATATATACGATCTATAGTCACAGGTACATACGCTACATTATTTTTTCCTCAGCAACTCAGCACTCGCAGCATTATTGTACAAATTAAATTATTCATATGTATCTGAAAACAATAAAAATCAACGAGCATATCAAAATGGCGAAAAACAGAGACCCTATTGGATTACATGTGATGTTACTGCGGACTGTTTCACTACACAGACACAATTTACTATTTATTAATTGCACTACACATGCTTATGGTTTGACCACCGGGAGAGCTTAATGCATAGGTCGATAGTGTGTATATTACCTCTTTTTTTTCACTTGTATTTTAGTATTGGATTCTGGATCTCACTCCAAAATTATGGTTTGATTTTCCACGCTTCATGTACTTCTCAAACAATTTGTTTTTCAGTCTTTTGATTAGGATTAGGGTATGGCTTGTTGAGGGTTAAAGAGTCTGCTATGTGTATATCAGTCATCAGTACATTTACACAACAATCCATATTTTTAAAATCTTTCAAATTTTCATTTACCTACCTTCATCACATCTGTAAACATATAAATGCAATCAAGGAATCTATGTACGTACATACGTCGGTTGATGATTTTCTAGGCTGTACTAATTTCCAAAGAAATGCTTTCCCCAACCCCATGCCCATCCTTGTATAGTACCTACCATATTCCATGCTAATGATAAGCCTAAATTGGACACCTCGATTAAATATCAGTACTGGCTGTATAGTTTGTAATTGTAATATGTTTTGTTGTACTCTATGAAAGATTTTAAGTATTTTTTAATTTACTGTTGCTAGCTTCACATTTGGATGATCATATATCATAAATATATAAAAAATATATTATAAAGTAATATAGGTACTGTACAGTAGGCAGGTACTTTTACTCTGACGAGGGAGGCTATATCTAGGGTCGGAAAAAGGAATTGCTTGTAGACAGCAATTTTTTTCAATACAAAAACCACCATTTTGGGGTTTTTATTGAAGATTTTCTTTGGTAAACTAAAATGCTGTATTTACATGTTTTAGAAAAGTGCAAAATTTTGTATTTACTTGCTTCTGAAAATTGCAAAATGTTCTATTTACAGTTTTTTTTAAAGTGTTAAATGTTTTATTTGCATGATTTTAAAAAGTGCAAAAAAATGTATTTGCATCTTTTAGAAAAGTGCAAAATTTTGTATTTACTTGATTCTGAAAATTTCAAAATGCTGTATTTACAGTTTTTTTGAAAAGTGTTAAATGTTTTATTTGCATGATTTCAAAAAGTACAAAAAATTATATTTTCATCTTTTAGAAAAGTGCAAAATTTTGTATTTACTTGCTTCTGAAAATTGCAAAATGCTCTATTTACAGTTTTTTTTTAAAAAGTGTCAAATTTTTTATTTGCATGATTTTAAAAAGTGCAAAAAAATGTATTTGCATCTTTTAGAAGAGTGCAAAATTTTGTATTTACTTGCTTCTGAAAATTGCAAAATGCTCTATTTACAGTTTTTTTTGAAAAGTGTTAAATGCTTTTTGCATGTTTTTGAAAGATGCAAAATGTTCCTGTTTTTGCACTTATAATAATTTCAAAAACTGTTTAGTACTGCATTGTTCTTTAAATTCGTACTTTAGGTGCGACTAAAACTCTTTTCATTTAAAAAATCACCATTGAACGACGAGTGTATGTATGTATGTATGCATAGATTTATTGCATAAACGGGCCAAAGCCCACACACAAATCAAAATAATTTTTGTTTACATCATTGCATTTTTTAAACTTCGTAATTTTCTTGAACGATGAGTGTGACGAGTCTAGTTAGTGGTTTGAATAAACAGGGATATTTTTAAGTTTCTACAGAAAATTAACATTATTTTGAAAAGTATTGGAAACAAACGCTGGGAGCTATAGATAATTGTGCCCTAGCTCATACTCTACGTCTTTTCCAAGATATTCCTAAACAGAAATGAAAAAACTGTGTACATTTTGTTAAAAAGTAAACCCTATCCTCTCTTTAGTTTTCATTTGGCGGTAGTTTCGTTTATCTCTCTCACAAATGTTTCTCATCCTGTGGATTTTACACAATAGATGCGAATCTATTCGAATTCAAATAATTCCAAGAACAAGTTGAATTCTTTGAACACAGATTTAATTATTACAGATGAGTAAAGTGTAAGTACTAGTGCAATATGCGCTTTATATAATAATTAAGTATGTACATGACCAATTTACATTTGAATAAAGAGGAGAGAAACAATGTCTTTGAGAAAATGAAAAGCCAGCATGGAGTGATGATGGACCTGCCTTAGTTTCATTACTTAAACTTCAAGTACAGAGAATTTTTAGTATGTACCTACAACAAATACATGGAGAAGGCACAAGTAAATTCCCATTCCTAATATACAGAGTAATAGGCAGAGTAAAGGCAAACGTAACAAAAAAAACTCATTGGGAATTCTGTGAGTTGAAAATCCTTATTTGGATACTCAGTTTAGGATTGCACTCGGACTGTTGTAGTCGCAGACTGCTCACTGACTGAATGCCTGTCTGTCTCAGAGATGAATAACTATGAAAAGTCTTCACACTCGCATAGAGTCACAAAGACAATCTCACAACACAATTTGCATTCAGGCATTCAGAGTGCACTCATGATAGATATACTATATGTTCATCAATATGGATTAGGGACTCGCTTTTGAAGCAGATACTCCTAAGAGTAAGTGCCTACTTGAGAGGGAGTAAGTACCTATATACATATGGGTTAGCTCTTTAGTTAATTTAGTAGGTATAATTGTTTGTATATGCATATTATAGTTTTAAAACGAATCTCATCCTCACTGCTTTGCCTATATATAATTAAATAAATACAAACAGACGATCATCCGACTGTCGCTAGACTATCTTAAATTAATGATTCAGCCGAGTAGAAAATATTAGAGAGAATTAGAATTTATATTTGATTGGGTGAATAACAACGACTTTGTTGGCTGTGTATGAACATGGAGGATGAGTATGTGACCTAAGTGTAGCGTGTAAACGGAATTTAATTTGATGAATCAATCGTAAATATATTTCAAAGAATATATCAAAGAGGTTTAATTGGCTAATTTTATTAGGTACGCCGCTCTTTTCCGTTGCCGTTGCTTTTGCAAGAGATTGCCAACCAGAGTTACTAAAAATGAAAGCATTATGGGATAACGCTTATGTGCAGATTTAATGTGGAAACTTGAAATTTTTGACCGTATTTTGCATAGTTAAAGAATAATGGAAACGGCTTAATTAATAAGGGGTTTTAAAATAGCGTGATGGAATGTTTAAAAAATTTCTAAAACTTCAATAAATTAATATTTTAAATTCTGCGACTATAGAATTATATATTTTAATGCCAGCACAATCCATCACTTTCATGTTACGTATAGGTAATGCAATGTGTACCTTTAACCTGTAGGTAGGTACTACTTTGTACTTTGTATGAGTCTATGAGTTGGACTGCACGAAAGGACAACCCATGATGGAGAAGTGTGTCTTGTGTGATGTGAAACGTCAGCATACTTAGCATTTCTTTGATTTCATTGACCTGTGCAGATAAAATAAAACAAAGGGAGCCGAAAATGTAGACACGTATACACAATGAGCTAATTTGTTATTCTATTACTTGAGTACAAATGATGCAAATGATGTCGGAGGACAGCAAGTCACACCTTTCTCGACCCCATCATACCCAAAACAAGAATTGCCTGACATTGTCCAATTCATATCATTTTACCAGGCCAAGAGACATGATCACAGTACATTCCAAACAACAACAACAACAATAATAACAGCTAAAATCTATTATGTGATGTAATATTGGATTCCACAGCTACTACCTTGAGTCACCGGCATAGTGCATGTAACTATACTGGCATCTATTTATATTCATCCCTTTGATGCTTTCCTCCTTTTGTCAATCCTAGATTTTGAGACTTTAGACTTTTATATATGTAAATAAACTGCACCTAAAAAGCATAATATGCAACAAGGATTAAAAGTGACAATGCATGGATTAAAAGTATTACAACCCTCGTAATTAAGTTAACGACATCATTATTGTTTATTACAATTACTGATATTACATAGATTAGAAATCGCACCTGGTTGGAACAAAAATACCCTAAGTAGTCACCTGATTTGGCTTAAAAGAAATGAGTGACCAGGAAATGTGTATTTATGAGCTCATGGCCTTGCGTAGTAAGTAAAGTATTTACCAAAATCCTTAAATAATTATAATTATTAGTATATCCTTTATGATTATCATTGTCAGCTTTCACACAAGTAAGTACCTCCTCATTTATCCATGCATACTGTATACATACATTGAGGGCTTAAAAAATGTAATCGGCGAGTATGCCTGCAGTCTGCAGTCATTATGGTGCTGTAGTATACAGTCGCGTCGGGATAAGTGATATAGGCAAAGAAAATGGAATAAAAACATTATTTACAGCTGTGAATAATGCAATTACAGAATTATAGCACAAGGATCTTTTCATCTTCTTAATGGATGGACACAAAAGGAACCTTTTAAAAGACTTGTAGGGAAAGGATTTGGACGAATTCTAATATATGAGCGTAATGGGAGGATTTATTCCCTTGCACATGCAACATATGTAGATACATACATATTCATATTGCATGACACATTGCGTGTACTTACCTCCCTATAAAAGCTACCGCATTATGTATAGTGTACAGTAGAAAGCCTGCTGCTTTAGTCCTATTTCATTCTTACATTTCATTTAGTAATTAAACTAAGTCTAAAATTTTCCTTCAGAAAACTTTAATAATTATTTGCCTTCCAAAAAACGATTATTGACATTGGAATAATTAGCCATAGTCATTGTCGTTTCAACTGTATACATTATAAATATTAATCAAAATCTATAACTATAGTTAACAGGAGCAAAATGCATTAGCTACTACAGTTTTGAATAGCTCAGCAGTTTTTTTCTGAGCACCAACACAATTTTATTATAATTAAGGTAACCAGGTTTGAATTAGCGTACGTGCACCGATGATTAGTATTAAATCATCTAATTATTGTAAATCGCAAGCTTACTTAATACACAAGCATGTGTGTATGATGATTGCTCAATGTAAAGTGTAAAGGGATACATGGAAATTGACAGTAGTGGGAGAGAGCGAATAGGCAATTAATTATAGAATAGTTATATCGGCAGTTAAGGATTTTTGCAGCAGCTGGCAGCATGAACTTTAAATATACAATTGGCAGTTAGAATTTATTTTTGTTTATTTTCATGAAATTTAATGGAATGAAATTAAATACTATTGTCGAGCCAATGGGAATAGTTGGCGACTGGCTTTCGTTGATCTTCCTCTTTCCAGTAGTTGGAAGTTGATTTTCTTAACTTTTACGTCGCGTGGAAATCGAATTAAGTTTCGTTTAGCTGCAAGGCCAAAGATGTTTACAAATAATATATCTCTTGAGAAATGACGGACAAGCACACGTGGATTTCTTTCATTCACAGTAGTCAAAGGTCACACTGCACTGCAGGTCCCAAAATAGAGTTTTTCAAGTAAGAAAAACAAAAACGCCATGAAAAATTTCTTTTAATTCGAAGTATGATGTACTACCGTTTATTTCAGGTGACACCTTTGCACTTTGCGCTACAATACTTTTCATGAAGAAAACGGTAGTACACTTACGCAGAGCTACCGACAAATCCCCGATAGTTGACGTCTGGGAATATCTCTTCTCCCACTTGTGCGGGCAATGCTTTTCTGTGCGTCTTCTAATGATCCGAAAGATTTAACAAGCTTCCATTTATTAAGCTTCTACTACTTCTCACTATTCAGTCCCACAATACTATAACAAGATGCTCCTGTCATGTTATAGTGGAAGAATACAGAAATGAACAGACACTTATTTATACTGACATTTGGGTGGAAGTAGTGGAAGTAATGCATTTCTTATGTAAAATGTGTGATAAGGAATACCTATTTTCAATACTTCCAATAGCCTCAAAAAACGATTTATTTTATAAACTAAACTGATGTATATTTTATTTTGCCTGTACTGCCAATACCACTCATCCATATAATTAACCGCCAGCTTGCTGCCGATTGCCTTTTACGGACTGCGTCCCTATCCCAGTGTAAACTCCCGATTGCCCCTATTTTCCCCTCACATGGAAACAAATAGCATATTGTCTGTGAAGAACCAAAATGACCCATATCCGATTTAAACTACAATCAAAATGAGCTATAATGTCATAAAAACAAAATGATAAAAATGCGTAAAATGTTAATTCAGAGTACTTTAAAAACGTAAAATGTCCTATTTACATGTTTTTGAAAATGTGCAAAATGTCCTATTTACATGTTTTTGAAAATTTGCAAAATGTCCTATTTACATGTTTTTGAAAAGATGCAAAACGTTCTACCTAATTACGTATTTTCAAAAAGGTGTAAAATGTTCTAATTCCATGTTTTTGAAAAGATGCAAAATGTTCTAATTCCATGTTTTCGAAAATGTGCAAAATGTTCTAATTACATGTTTTTGAAAAGTGTAAAATGTTCTATTTAAATGCTCTCAAGACATATTTCAATATTTGTGTAGATAGTTGATATTGTTGTTAGCTAAAATGGATATTGGTCATTTTGGTTCTTCACAGACGATATGTTCAACCCTCACAGGGGACTTTGTGTACTGCCTCTATAATAATACACTTATACGGAGTATTCCGAACGTTCAATATCTGTGCAACAAATGGTCAATCCTAAATTGTTTAACGCTTAGCATACAATTTCTTTTTTTAACAACTATAAAACAATAACTCCTTATTCGCCTTTCTATTACAACCGTAACAACACCGTAACTATCTCCACCTGTAGGCCTACTTTCACACTCTTTTATCATAACTAACCGTAAGAAGTATTAAAAAAAGTGCTGATTTGTTTTTGTTTCTACATTTTTGATGTTACAAACGAGGATGGGCTGCGGAGTGCCAGCGCACCGGTGCGGTGACACGTGCCATCATCTGTATGATATAATTATAATTGAATATAACTGAATTATTGGCATTCTTAAAGTAATTTTAAAGAGAAAGAGAGATAATACCGTCACAAATTGAACTCCACTGTCGGACAGATACATAGGTATTAACCTTTGCTTATGCTTTGTAAATACGCGAAAACCCCGTCTCTGGGACGTGCATCATATAGTACACCACACCTGGAATTTAAAACCTGTCTGCAATAGATCCATACCTAGGTACTTTTAATTTATTTTTTTTAAACTAGGCATTTGCATTTTTTTCGAGGCCCTCAGAGACTCAAGAAGAACGGCGTTTTTTATAATTCTTCAGACAACAATAAAAATTTTTGAATTTTCAAAAACCCAGAAATCGATTTTTAAATAACGTTTTGAAGCTCACAAAACCTAAACTTTTTGAAAATTTAATAAAAATTTTAGAAGCTACCTTCGGGTGGCCAACACTCGAAGATTCTTTTTTTTTAATTTTGGGGTGCAACTGTGAGCGAACAGTGCAAAATGCGACCGAGTTGTTTTAGCTTTGGAGTACACAAAAAGATGTAGGTAAATCGATTTCAGACAGTGGTTACGAAATCCGGGTGTACCACACGTTACACTTCCCTTGTAAGAAACTGGCTGACTTCTTCTTTACTAACTACCTCTGCCTACGTCTAAAATTTAAAATCAAGATATATAGAGCAAAGCTTTTAAGACAATGGACGATCGCTTCCTATAAGTCCGAGCTAAACGAAGGGTTGCGCTTCTTTCCTAAACAGAGAAGTTTCCAGACAACAGTTTCCAGGTGGAACGGCAAACTTAGAGTAAATATAATAGAATGCATTAAGAATTGTGTAGTATATTAGTGGACAGTAACAGTATCTGCATTAGGCATGTCACTAGATTAATATGAGTGTATAGGCCGTGTATAGTAGACGACACACAAGGTTGAATCATGAATAAGATTAATAACTATAGTCCAAAACCCAAAGTAAGGACACAGTGGTGCAGTCTAATGAAGATGACTCGTAGACTAATTAGACCCGGAAATATCCTCAGCATTGTCAGAATCGTCCTTGTTCTCTTCGTCCCCTGCCTCCTCCTCCTCCTCCTCCTCTTCCTCCTCAGACTCTTCACTCTGCTCATCAATGCTGGAAGCATGATGATCTTCCGCGTCCAAATCCACAACACTGACGACACTCGCACTCCGGCTTTCAGATGCAGCTCGCTGTACGCGAAGATACTGTTTCTTCCTTTCTAAGGTAATGAGATCTCCTCTAATCTTAGGAATCTCCTGTTTTAAGAATCCCATGTAGTCCTTGTAGTAGCCCTGCTTAGTCTCACTTTCCATCGCATTGACTGCGTCCCTCTGGATCTGCTGTCTCCAGTAATTTAACTGCCAGGGTTGTAAACCTGGAGCTTGTCTGGTGAACCCATCGAATCCCTCTGCTCGTCTACGCTCCTCATTCTAAAGGATTGCAAGAGTCGAGTTTGACTCATTAATATTTGCCGGAAAATAAATCCTTCTACCAATATTTTCTTTTGTATTGGAACGCAAAATATAAAATAAAAGGAAGTAGAGGGGACCTGAATCAAATGTTGAGTAATTTCTTTCATGTGTTCAACTTTTGAGGACTGGGAGGCGAGTCGCTGCTGAAGAACTTTGTGCTTCGCAATACGATCCAGAATCGATGGGTCAGTCACAAGTTTCTCAAATGGGACTTTATTGGGTATAGTTCTTGAGAATGACTGAATCATTTGTTCCATACCTTGACGATCCGCCTCAAGTCTCAACATGGCCCGCTGTGTCCAGAAGAGTTGTTCTTTATATGAGGAAAATCTTTGCAATCGTAGAAGATATGAGTTCTCTCTCCTTTTCCCTTCCTCAATTTTCCTCTCAACGATTTTAAGATTTCTTTCCAGCTCCCATATTTTTTTCTTGTAGCCCTCAATTTCTTTCCCTTGACATGGACGACTGTATTTGTCCAAATCATTCTCCATTACCATCTGAATCTTGGGGAGCTCCGGTATTTTACGACCCAATTTAATTTTTTGAAATGCATTTTGCCTCATTAGATTCTGAATGGAAATATCTTGAGACTTCATTTTTCGTAGCTCTGCCCCTAATCTCACTCTCTCCACTTCAAAACTTTTTAAATCATTCTGAAGTTTAGTGAGATGCTGGGATAACTCTGCAACCTGAGAACGGAGCGCACGATTTTCACTCTTGACCTTGGTTAGCTCTGTAATGGGAGGAATAAAATTTTCAATCTCTACTATCGCAAATAAACTAACAATTATTAGTGCTCAAACTTCAAAATACTTATTTGTGTAATATATTCTGGAGACGTTGTAATGCAACAAATTTATATCCTTGCTATTATAGATTTAACATACTACACAACTATAGACAAGATTCCCTTTTTGGAGGACAGGATGATTTTCAATCATAGGTCTATTTGTATGAAGGGGCATGCATTTAAATGTCGTCTTCATACTTTTTCAGATTTTTCAAAATTTTGATTTCTTCAAGTGCGAATTGACGTGAAAACTAAATTCGTCAATGAATCAAAAACATCACAAAAAAACATATGGAGTAATTTGCACCCAGTTATTGCGTTAGGTCTTTTTGTATGATGTCGAATGCATTTTTCGTTTCTACTGTTTTTCAGATTTTTCAAATTTTCAAATATTCAAATGTGATTTGACGTGCAAACCTATTTTGTCAATAAATCAAATTTTTGGCAAACTACATTGAATCTTTTGCGCTCAATCGTTGTCTAAGGTCGCTTTGTAGGATGTCGCATGTATTTAGATGTCGTTTTCACTCTTTTTCAGAATTTTTAAAATTTTAATTTATTGAAGTGCGATTTGACGTGCAAACCTTTTTCGTCAATAAATCAAATTTAAAGAAAACCACATATGGTAATATGCGTGAAATCATTGTAAAAGGTGTTTTTGTATGATGTGGCATGCATTCTGATGTCGCTTTTTCTTTTTTTCAGAATTTTTAAAATTTTGATTTTTTCGAATGCGATTTGACGTGCAAACTTATTTTGTCAATAAATCAAATTTTTAGCAAACTATATGAAATATTTTGCGCGCAATCATTGTCTTAGGGCGTTTTGTGGGATGTAGCATGCATTTAGATGACGTTCTTCCACTTTTTCAGATTTTTTAAAATGTTGATTTTTTCTAATGCGATTTGACGTGCAAACCTAACTTGTCAATAAATCGAAATTAAAACAAACCACATGAGCTAATATTCGCAGAATTATTGTGTTAGGTCCTTTATTAGTATGATGTTGCTTGTAATTAGTTGTCGTTTTACTATTTTGAAGATTTTTCGGAATTTTAAATTTTCTAAGTGCGATTTGGCGTGCAAACCTTATGTCATTGTAAAGTTTGGTGGGAGGACCAACTCACTAATTTAGATAGGCCAAATTGAATACAAATGAATTTTTGGCGCGGTCGTATGACACTTTTTATTTACGCAATGTCTCGTATAGAGAAGAAATATTTTTTAAAAATCCACTAAAAATTAAAGGTCGGAGCCGGGAGTTAAACCCGGTGGCCCGTTAACGCCGGGCCTTAAGCCCTACTCAACCGCCCAGCCTTCTAATGAAAGAAGGCAACTTTCAGTGGATATAATTTGGAAGCCGAATGAAGGGACACTCGATTCTATATGTTTGTGTATGAGACTCAATGAGTGAGAGTAAGTGAGTAATATAATAATACATTGTAAAGTTTGGTGGGAGGACCAACTCACTAATTTAGATAGGCCAAATTGAATACAAATGAATTACATGAATACATTTTTTTTTTTTATTTTATTTATTTATTTAACGGTGAACTTTATTCTCCAAAAGAGCTCGTTCTAGATTGACCATGTGAGTTTCATACTGTTCAATTTGGCCTATCTAAATTAGTGAGTTGGTCCTCCCACCAAACTTTACAATGTATTATTATACTCACTTACTCTCACTCATTGAGTCTCATACACAAACCTTATGTCAACCAATTAAATTTCTAGCAAACAACAATAACTTTTTTGCTCGCATTTACTGTTTTAGTCGTTCTGTAGGATGTAGCATAAATTCAGATGTCGTTTTTGCTCTTTTTAAGATTTTTTAAAATTTTAATTTTTTAAAGTGCGATTTGACGTGCAAACCTAATTTGTCAATAAATCAAATTTTTAGCAAACTACAATCAATCTTTTGTGCGCAATCGTTTTTTAGGTCGTGTTGTCCAGTGTAGCATGCATTAGGATGTCGTGATAACTCTTTTTCAGATTTGTTAAAATTTTGAATTTTTTAAATTCGATTTGGCGTGCAAACATAATCTGGCAATAAAATGAAATTTTAGCAAACTAGAATAAATCTTTTGCGCGCAATCGTTGTCTAAGGTTGTGTTGTCAATTGTAGCATGCATTAGGATGTCGTGATAACTTTTTTCAGATTTTTTAAAATTTTGTTTTTTTGAAGAGCGATTTGACGTGCAAATCTAATTTAATTCCTAAATAAATTAAATTTAAAGCAAAGTACATGAAGTAACATGCGCGGAATCATTGGAATAGGTGTTTAATTATAACTTGGCATGCTTTCAGATGTCGTCTTTTATTTTTTCAGAATTTTTTAAATTTTGAATTTTTCGAATGCGATTTGACGTCCAAAACTAATACGTCAATTAATCAAATTCTAACCAAACTGCATTGTGCACTGTGTGCGCAATTACTGTCTTAGGTCGTTCTGTAGGATGTGGTATGCATAAGGATTTTGTTTGGACGTTTTCTCAGATTTTTAAAATTTTTAATTTTTTGAAGTGCGATTTGACGTGCAAAACTAATTTGTCAATTAATCATATTTTTAGCAAACTACAATAATCTATGTGCAAGCTATTATTGTTTTATTCGTTTTGTAGGATGTAACTTGCATTTAGATGTCGTGATAACTCTTTCTCAGGTTTTTTGAAATTTTGATTTTTTGAAGTGAGATTTCACGTGCAAACCTAATTTTTCAATAAATCAAATTTAAAGCAAACGACATAGATTAAAATGCGCGGACTCGTTGTAATAGGTGTTTTCGTATGATATGTCATGCATTTAGATGTCGTTGCCTTGTCATAGGTTGTTTTGCAGGATGTTGGATGCATTTAGATTTCGTTTTGACTATTCTTCAAATCTAAAAAAAAATTTTTTTTTTGAAATGCGATTTGACGTTTAAATCTGAATCGTCAATAAATCAAATTCAAAGCAAACGACATGAGATTTTTTGTGCACAATTATTGTGTTAGGTCTATTTGTAGGATGTGGCATGCATTAGGATGTCCTTTTTGTCTTTTTGAGATTTTTCAAAATTTTGATTTTTTCAAGTACGATGTGGCGTGGAAACCTAAATTGTCAATAAATCAAATTTTGAGCAAACCACTTGGCATTTTTTGCGTGCAATTATTGTGTTACCGTATTTTCTCTAATAGTACGCGGGATGTAGCTGCCTCAGTTTTAATAGTACGCGGGTCTATTGAGGACACTAATAAATGGCAGTGCGATGGTTTTTAATTATACGCGTGGGGTTGGAGCTCGAGTTTGAATAGTACACCTCGCGTACTATTATAGAAAATACGGTAGGTTCATTTGTATGATGTAGGACTGCATTAAGATTCTTTTTCAGAATTCTGATTTTTTCAAGTGCTATTTGACTTAGAAACTAATTTTTTAATAAATCAAATTGTAAGCAAACCACATAGGATTTTTTGCGAGCAATCATTGTGTTAGGTCTATTTGTATAATGTGGCATGCATTTAGATGTCGTTTTTACTATTTTTCGGATTTGTCAAAATTTTAATTTTTTTAAGTTTGGTCTGACGCTACATGGGAATTAACGATATTTTTGGGCTCTGTCTGTAAGTTACCCAAGTCTTGTCTTCTTTCCGTCGTTTCCTTGTAGTCCATTTCTTCTTTCCAGCTCAAAACTTGGGTACGTAAATCATCTAACTTCTTTTGTGACTTCTCAAGTTGTTCCTGAAAGGAATTTTTTTTAAATTACACCTGAGCGAATAAATGCTTCATGATTGACATGAAGCCACGGAGGCTCATTAATTTGACAAATTTTACATCAGCTCAAAGATATATTATACATTCATAGTAATAAAACTTTTGAATAGGTTAGTAGGAGTAGGTATGCTTACTTTTGTGTCCCCAAAGTTTTTTTCTGTATTTCTTTGAATGTTAATTGTTTCTTCATGAGCAATTCGTTGTTTTTTCATGGCTTGGAGAATTTCTTCAAGCTCGCGACGTAAACTGAGAATCCTTTTGTCCCTGAGAGTTGCATCTTCTAGTACATTCACAATGCTTTGTGTCAAATGTAGATTTGTAGTTGTTTGTACGATTCTTTCAGTGTCAACGGCCTTAAGAGTTTTCAGTACGTTGGATTTTCTCTTCCACAAATCAGACTCTCGCTCACGGTAAATTCCCTTTTCACTTTCCTTCACTTTCACTTCCTTCGTGAGCATGCCTTTCTCCTTTTCAAGCTGTTTCAATTTTTTTCGGAGTGCTTGAATTTCTCTACTACATTTTCGTAGTTCCATTTTTCGAGTTTTTGTAGATCTTTCCGTGTTCATGAATTTCGAGACGGCATGTGTTAATTTACTTTCCAGTTTTTCATTCTGTAAGATTATGCTTTAAACATGTAAATATTGTACTAATCACAATTATTATTAATTCGAATTACAACACCTACCACCAATAAATATGGTGCAATATACCCAGTTTAATTTTTACTAATAACCTCTGTTTATTTATAACAAAAGCTTATAGTTGTATTTTTATAACCAAAAGTAATCGTTTTGACCTTAATTTGTTGCAAAGACACTTCCTTCTTGAGAGAGGCCGACTTCGCATGGTGAGTATCCGACTCCTTTGATTTTTCAGCAAACTGTTTTTTTAACGTTGTCAGTTGATTATCTTGGCGATTTAAGACTCTACGGTGAACTTTATTCTCCAAAAGAGCTCGTTCTAGATTGACCATGTGAGTTTCATACTGTTCCTCTACTCTTGTTAATTTTTGCATCCAAAACTCTTCTATTGGATTCCAATCTTTTTTTTCACCAACTACAACTAAATCCTGAAGTGGCTCAATATTTGAGCGTGAAGTCGTATCCGTTTCTATGTCCGGAGGATCCATTTTAAACTAATGCAATATTTCTGAATATGAGACTAATTGTAAATTTACAAAATTCTTATGCTTGTCCCACCTTATCCGAGAACAACGGATAGTGAAATGACAGTGATTTGAGATGAGTAAACGCAGCATACAGTATTGATCAAACTTCTATATTTGTGATAATCTCCTTCTTATGACACTATTGATACTATGCTAAAATTTTATGATATGATCTATGGATCGAATAGGTATATTTACACTGAAATAATAATATGTATGTATAATGTATTATCATACTCAATTTAGGCAGTGTCCAAGACATTAGTCTAGGTTGCTTCAGTAATGCATAATCTTAATTTCTGTAGACATGTTTTACAAAAAGGAAATAGCAAACGACCCACTGTAACAAGTAATAACTCATACTTTATTCACTTCACCACAATTCAAAAACAAATCCTGGAATGCCAATATACTACCAATGGAAGGTAATCATTCATATGATCTAAAAGAATTTAGTTCGAGGTAAAGTTTGATCGAATGCTACTTAAGAGGAGATAAGGCTCTGAGCAGCAGCAACAACAGCACTAGAATCAATTCCAAACTTGGCAAGAAGTACGGTGGGTGGTCCTGACCGTGGGATTTCTTGAACGGCTAATTTTTTGACAACAATGTTTCTTTCCTCAGCAACGGCACTTAAAACGGCTTCTCCGAGACCGCCTATTGGTAAAATAGTCACACAAATTATTGTATTGGAAATTTAAATTTATGATAATAATAATAGCTACTTCTATAATTAAAGTAAAATGCAATCCATAACTAATTATGAAAAAAGTACATACCTTGGGGATAATGATCCTCGACGGTCACAATGCGCCCACCAACAGCCTTAGCATTGGCAATGATGCCCTCCTTATCGATAGGCTTGATAGTAAAGGGATCGAGAACTCGAGCATTAATACCTTGCTTGGCTAACTCATCAGCAGCCTTCAAGGCTTCGTGGAGTGTCACTCCAGCACCAATGAGAAGCACTTGATCCTTATCGCTTTGACGGACGACGTGGGATTTTCCAACTTCAAAAGCAGCATCGTTCTCGTAAATAACGGCCGTATTTGGGCGAGATGTTCTGATGAAAGTGATTCCTTTAGTATTGGCAGCGAGTTCAACTGCTCTTTCAGCACTAACAGCATCAGAAGGGTAGAAAACAGTGGAGCCTAAAGAAAAAAAAGTTTAACAAATTATTATACAGCTTGTAGTAATTTGGTGACATATTTATACTGGTCAAAATTTTTAAATGCATAGAGGCTTGCCTGGAATGCTTCGGAATAATCCAAGATCTTCAAGAGCCATCTGAGATGGTCCGTCTTCTCCGATACTAATCCCGGCATGTGAGCCTACGCAGTTAATGTTGGATTGAGAGATAGCACCCATACGAAGCTAGAAAGTATACGGTACAGCTGTAGTTTATGGTTTACAAGACGGTAATTAGCTGAACTTTAAATAATTCGGAATAACAAGTAATAATACCTGATCAAAAGCTCGGGTAAAAAACGCTGCGAATGTAGATACGAAAGCAACAGTTCGGTCTCTGCATGCAGCTCCAATCGCAACACCGACCAAGTTTTGTTCCGCAATGTAACATTCAACAAACTGATTTGGATGACTCTAAAATTTAGGAAAATACAATGATTTGACATCCTTAATGCGGCACGTATGTTAAAAAAAAGTCTACCAATTATCTGAACTTGTAATTAGTAAATCATATAACTTTCATAAACACATGTAAGTACGATTTGAAACTCACCTTTAAAACTTTGTCTGAGAAAGTGGAATTTTTAGTGTCAGCATCGAAGGCAACCACGCGGTTATTTGCAGCGGCCAGCTTTTGAACAGCTGTTCCGTATGCCAGTCGGGTGGCGATGGCCTCGCCTAACTGTAGTTAATCAGAAGAATAATGCAATATAATTAGTCAATTACTTTGCAACTTAGTAATTACTGCAGAAATATAAGAGCCAATTGGGTACACACTATACCATTAGCTTACCTTATACTGAGGTGGTGAAGCCAGTTTAATGTTTGTGATATCGGCATCGGGAGCTGGAGACAATGGTTTGGAGGGTGAAAGAGTATTGGCACCATTATTCTTAATCAATGAACGTATGTGCTGGCAAAAGACAATATTATTACACAATTAAATAAAATAAAAACACACATCCAACATTAATGTCAATTAATACAATTATATTCTCAAATTTAAAACCTACCTCAACAACGGTAGCAGATTTATCTCCCAAGGGCTTTCCATGCCAATTCTCTTGATCTTCAATGTTAGGAAATCCTTTCCCCTTAAAAGTCTTTGCAATAATAGCAGTTGGCCTGCCTTTGGTTTCGGATGCCTCATGGAAAGCCTACAAAATTACATGGTACATGAATTAAAGATAACTTTTATAACACTTCATGAATTTGCTGACTAATCTGTTCAGTACAGCGTGAAGAATAAAGCTTTTTTAACGAAGGATAATGTTTTTTTTATTTTGCTTTATAACCTTGCAAAGTTCTTCCACGTCGTGGCCATCGACAACAATTGCATTGAAGCCAAAAGCTTCCAACCGTTTACGATATACATCCATTTCATGCTGAAGACTTGTAGCTTCGGATTGTCCTAAACGGTTCACGTCAAAGATTGCAACCAGATTGTCAAGCTTATAATGACCAGCAAAATGCAGAGCTTCCCAGATGGAACCTTCAGCACTCTCACCATCTCCGATAAGCACGTAAGTCCTGTAATGCGATCAAAAAGATTTATATTTATGTGCATTCTACTCTTATTATTATAATCATCGTTAAAAATTCAAATGTCAATTTTAAATTGTAACTTTATTCAAAAATGTTATTTAAACTCGCCTGTAAGGTGCTTGATCGATTCGTTTTCCGACGATGGCCATACCAGCACCAACGCTAAGTCCCTGACCAAGAGAACCTGTAGCCACATCGATGAAATTCAGACGAGGGGTGGGATGTCCTTCCAAGTCACTGTCAATCTTACGCAAATTCAGTAAATCCGAAGTTGGAAAGAGACCGGCCTCAGCCCATGCTACAAGAAGATAAAAAAATGGGATATGGTTCTACGTAAATTTTATTTTTAAATAAGTTGCTTATATGCATTCACATGCATTCTTGAAACGCGACCAAACATTGGACCAAACTATATTTGACAGTTACACAGTGCCAACTTAATTTTTTGAAAATTGACAGTAGCACAGCAACTACAAATATCTTTATAACACAAAATTAAAAAAATCTCTCATCATACCATTAATCGCAGATTATGAAAATAATAAACTCTGTACATGCAAGAAGTTAAATTTAATCATTATTAATCATAATGCACAGACAGAAAATGCATTATCTTCATGTTATACACACTTATTGCATAAAAACATTCCTTACGAAAGCTACAAAGGCAATGAGTGATGAGTGACTCTCAGAGTTTTGATGTAAAAAATTAGACCTAAACATATTACATACATAATATTTATTATGCTAACGCATATTTGTATGCAACCTTACTTATCGCTATCGTCTACCGGCTAAAGTGTCAGGGTAGTGCTGGTGCAGACGTGATTTTCCTTACGAATCATTTTGGTAAAGAGAAACATTGTCAACGAGTCGTACGATGTTTTATCTCCAAGTTGCTTATCACTCGGTTAACTTTTTATGTAAACTTAAACTTGAAATACTTATTTGCTTGAACTCAAGGCAGTTCAGCAGTAGATAACAAACTTTTGGATGCATTTGTATGCGTAAAGGGAATATAAAGCTGGGAAAATTAGCCGGCATATTAAAGTTGATAATCATAAGCATAAAAAAGTTCGTGTGAACAGTGAATATGTCGTAACTAAAACTGAATTTAGTATACGAGAAAGATTTTGACGATATTTTCAAAATCTCGATGTAAGGTACATTTCCTTCAGATGATTTTCAAGTAATTTATAGGGTTAATCGAGAGAAATAGTCGCGTGCATAAAATATGATAAAACACTGCAAGCCCTAAACCCGAAAACATTTAGAATATTAAAAATAAAAAAATTAATGTACTAACCGGCGTAGAGAATTGGAGCCGCATGACCTTTGGACAGGATAAATCGATCATTGGAGGCATCCTTGGGGGCAGAAACATTGTAGCGCATAGTGTGAAAGAAGAGTACCGACATGATCTCTGCCATGGAAGCACATGATGTTGGATGTCTATAACAGAGAAAAATAAGATTAGACATTTAAGCAATACGCAAGTTATTCATTTTTTACAACTGAAATCTGGTTAACTCTTTACATAAGATTTCAGTTAAAACGTGAGAAAGAATAAGTTTTCCTTTTCATTACCCTGATTTGCTCGCATCTGTAGCCTGAATGCTCAAGACGCGGAGTTTATTGGCAATATCAGCCAGTTGCTGATAGTCGATGTCAACTGTATCCGGCATTTTAAATTACAGTAAAAACAGATCAAACAATTTCGAAAAGTAAGGAAACTGCAAACTGACACAATCCAGTATACGGAAAAACTTACAAAAATGATTGACTATAATACTATAATCTCTTGGCAGCTGCGGATAGAAATTAAACCACTACCACTTCGACAACGATGAGACAGAGACTGAGTACAAGTAAGAATCTAGTTTGGAAATCGTTCATACAAATAACCAAATACAGGCATCAAGACAGAGGAGAAGCTCGGTTCAAAAAGTCTTGGGGTAATTTTCATTATCGTGATATTGGAGTGACATAACGATGCTAATCATTATAACCAGACAGTTTCTGTGGATGCTCGTAAATTTGTTTACACTGCATCGGCTGATGCACACGGATATCACGCGTTTCGAGATCCCTCATTCATTTCATTACGCTCACTGTAGTATACATGGACAGTATCAAATGCTTTAAAATGAAATGAAAATATAATTAGGTACACTCTGGAATTTTTTCAGTTTGAAAACAGACTATTGGCTACCCCTCGGCAAATCAAATGTCAGCCCTTAGTACAAGAGTAGTACTAAAACCTTCCGACCATATCGAATTACATAAATACAGTTACGGGAATGTAGTTGTACATGTTAATAATTCATGGAAGAAATTATATTTTTTGAAATCCAAAGTTATATCTAATTTCTCAAAGGTTACTCTGCACGGTTGCATAACATCACTCTTGCTAGTTAGTACAATAAATAAGTAAATGGAAATCAGATTCCATGTTATGGTAACTTTTTTAAGAATACTGAAACACAACGCACTGCGTCCCACTACAAATTGTAGGTAAATCTGCCGGTAGCAGCACAGGTGAAAACATTAAATCCGGCATATCATCATTTAGTATTGTATAAGTTGTGTCTTCACTTGAACTCATCCCGCAAATACATAATGAGGACGAAAGGCATCGTACAGCATTACAACAAATTATTAATTAAAAATGTTCCCAGAACATTCTACGAAAATTCGAACTCCTGATAATTTCTCCTAACTTACTTTTCATTTATTTCGTATCCTCTTTCTTACTACTAATTTGTCTTGTTATTATACAACAACAAATTTATCGAGTGCTTGATAGTCACTATGTTTATCTACAAATTTACATAATTGCATGCATAGAAACGGCCTCTAACTTCTACCTACGTGCTCAGCAAGCCTGTCCGTACTACCATAAAATCACAACCGCAACCACAGATATCCTGTCAAAAACTTCAAAAAAAACTAAATTGCATTTGGCCATCTAGCCTAGCACCAGCAATTGTAAAAATAAGCTTTAAAATATTTCAAAAACACGAACAAGACGGAAAACCTCGTGTGAATTATTGATGTTCAAAACATTTAGCAACCTATATATCCTCTAAATGTAAAACAAACCCCCCAAATTTACACAATTTATCCTACTCGCTTCAGGATAAAGGGAACGGATGCGATGAGACAACTACACTAATTTTTTAACCACTACAGGAAATAGGAAGTATCGAAAAACAAAATTCAAATATGTCAAGAAAATCATCTCGTGCTTTCATACATTTCGGTGATGTGACCTTTCATGATAACACACCTAACAAACCATGTCTTCTTTATTATAGTGCAACTAAACCATTGCAATACAACAGTGCAAAATAAACAAGCGTAAGAATGATTAGCTTTAAAATACCTTATACGTAGTGATATTTCGACTTACTATGAATTCTATATAGCATGTAAAATGATGTAAGAGTGATTGTAAATGATTTGACTAAAAATTACTTTCCACTAAATATATAGATATCAGTAGTTTTGAAATATAAAATATGTAGATACAGGCTACTGATTTGAATGACTATATGTTATATACTATACAAAATTGTGATGCAATTCAATCTTAAAGATCACTGTCGATATTCATAGTCAGGATGGAAGTTCAAGATGCATATCACATAACTCTTACTAAAATCAACCAGTTGGCTTCAAAAGGGATTAATGGACTGGACTATGAAATTTACTGAATGATAATTCTTAAAGCAGTAACTTCCTTGTAACTGAAGGATTTATTGTTGCAGCCAATAGCAAAGAATCTACCTCTAAATTCTAAATATTACTGATATTATAAATAGACATGGATTACACTAGTAGTCGACTAGGCAAGATTACGATACCATTCTACTACACTTGTTTAAAAATTTACAAGTGCAGCTAAGAAACTCAAATAATTACTGTTTGAATTTGAATAAGTACATATTGACATCTAAATGACTGTACTTTTCCTGACTCTTTTGCATACTGAGCAGGGCGACTAAACTCTTCCTTTCAAAAATATATATATTTTAATGTTGTCAATACAAATATTTTCATGCATTCATGGATTGACAATTGATGTTGAATTGACGTATGTACTTACATTTATGACATACGTCACTTTACTCTTGACTCACGGTAGTTAATTGCATTGTTGGTATGCAACACTCTATTGTAATCTAAATAATAATGAACATTGTACTTAAGTTAGTGATGATAGAACGTCAACTTACCCAGATTTACTCGCGTCGGTCGAGAGTATAGCACCAATTCTCAATTTGTTGGCAATGTCACGCAGTTCTTGGAGAGCCTTGCCTTCGGGTTTATGGTAGCTGGCCATTGTAATTAAAAGTTTTAGTTGAAAATAGTTAAAATGTGGTGGTTGGTGAAGCCGTATAAGTAAGTAAATGAATGGAGTTTCAAAAAAACGCCGGTCGGTGGTTTGGTTTGGAGTCGTGAAGGACTTGGATATTTGGAACTGTCTAACGATTAAGTCAAAGTCAAAAGTCTGTGGGTGCAGCAATGTGCAGACACACGATACGAGGTTCTTCTCCTGTACGTACCACACACACCAACCACGTCGAGATTTCCCAGCGCGGTGGACGTCCTCTGGCCTTGAAATTTTCCTGCAGTCGATTGGGCATCATTTTTTTTAATATGCACTTCCATAGCACAGGTTGGTTTTGGTTGTTTTAATACCTGTGTGAGCATATGTAATATGTACATTAGTTTCTTTCATACTTGATGATGTACATCCATCCCATTTTTCATCTATAATATAATTTTTTTAATGTAATGCAAAACTACTTAAATAGCTGATGATGATGCGGACGAGGAACGATGACTCTTTCTGCTTATCTACTTACTATAGTATATACTTCCACTCCATCGACTCCATGTTTCGTTCGTATCTCCAGAAGTTTGTTAATGTAAAAAGTCAGTCTTAAGCTCTCTAAGGTAATAATGCTAGTATCATGTATAATGGTTTGGTGGTTCTAACTAGTATTGAAGTTTTAATCTAATAGTTCTGGTCCTGGTCCCAGCGGTCCCAATGCGCTCACATGTACGGGTACGTTGCTATTGTCTTATATCATATCTACGGGTGCAGTACAGTGATGATGATGAGGGAAGCTCTTGTAATGCTCGTCGTGACTCGTGATGAAATGATCCCCAATACTTTTCTCCCATTCTCATTTTTTTATTACAAAATAATATAAACTTATATAACTAAATATATGTACCTCTATCATATGACGTTTTAGTGTTTCGGAGTAGAACTTTAGCGTGCAAGTATTAGCAGCTCAATAAATATTATTCTCCTTATTAAATAATATCCAATAGAAAAACGTATGGAAAGCTCCCATATATATTTGTGTTAGCCCAGGTATATTTTAAAGTCATACATGAGTATAGCAACTGACTGACAGACTATAGTATATGTAAGGAAGGATTTGATTATTTGCGTGTGGATTAATGTATATTATGTCTAAGTATGTGCATGTATTGTTTTTAGACATCCCACAATCCCACCCCCCAACATCCAATAAATATTAAACTTTGCAGAATATATCACATATGAGTATTAGGCTGCGACTGGGCTGATCACTGATCGACCCGGTACATTGCAGAAATGATTATTTATTAGCACTTATTACACACCTCATTTGAGTCTAAAGTTATTATGTGAACTCAGATTTTAAGTCTCAGGATCAGGACTAATAATCTCAGGAGGCAGTTAATTATTTTTATGTTTTCTTTTCTGTATCTTACCGAATATTTTCTTACACCATTCCATGGAACTCTGCAAATATATTTCCTAATCCTAATAATGGATTGAAATGGAAAACAAATTTTTTTAATGTTTTCCACCAGCAACCAGGATAACACAATATTTAAACAGCAGAGTGAGAGTCAACATTTCATTTATAAATAAATTCTTCACCTTGAATTAGTGCTCGGTTCGTAGTACAGAGGTATTACGAGGAGTAAGGATATATATTTTAATTTTATGTAGACGGAATATAGGAAGAAATAGAAGGACAATAATATTTGCAGCATTGAGAATGGTCACGACGACAGTCACAATGACAAATTGACAAATGATTTTTTTTAAATAGCGTACGTATATACTTACATCTTGTCAACAACAAAACTGTCAAGTTTACATTTTAAATATTAGCTGCAGTAATGACTTCCTTTTGCTTTACACACACACGTAACCTATATTTTTAATAAATGGAATTTCCTACCTTAAATTAAGAATAATTGCACTATATTTATAATGCTCTATACAGTGCAATATTTCTATGTACAATAAAATTAGCAGTCTTAAAACAAAAAACACAATATTATAATTCTAAAAATCCCAAGGTCATTAAAATATCAAATCGAGCGAATGTCTCATGACATCTCTTCATAGAGTGCGCTCCCATACCACTAGCTCAACCAAATTTCTGATTCTAGATTCTCTTCTAGGACAGGACAACAGGACTTTTTTAGGTAGGTAGGTAGGTACTTGTACCTCAAAATTCCTAGTTTCATTTCAGCTTCTGGCATCTGGCCCTTCAAATAATCAAATAAAATTGCTAGCGATGGCAAACGCGAGTATAGATTTATCAAGGCTATATGGTAAACGGTATGCTTACAATATCTCTTCTTTCTCAGCTATGGGGAATAGGAACAAAAATAAGCTACTTTTACGATGTGATCCACAATATACAGTAACAATAGAATTCTGCTGACGTACGTACTTAAGTACTAGCCTAAAATCCAATAATTTGTATTTTTTACACCGCCTCCGCCTGCTGTAGAAGATCGTCGGTGTAGCTAGGTCTATAATTTACTTCGTAAAAAGTTCTAAATTCACACTCTACTGCCTGCATGCACGAGCGCCCTGTAAAAGTCGATGTGTCTACCTTTTCCTGATTGAAGGGAAGATTGTCGAAAGCCAAATTTTAAGAAATCGTAATCAATAAATGGATTTTAATATAACTTTGTCCCAAAGGTAAACAACTCGAATTCTCGAATGGTTTGATCATATAATCCTTGACTCTATAGATTTCAGATTCAGATAGTTTGGAGATTCTTCCAAAACCAAATCAGCGAAATAATACATCTTTGCTACACTCGCAAGCTTGCTCTAATGTAATAATTTTAACGATAAAAGCTAAAGGAAAAATGCTACTATTCGAAATTCTGTGTTTAAGAATGTAGCTGAAAAACACGAAACATGGAGTAAGCACCTAGTGCAAAGGTCGGCATTTGAATTAGCCTACCTATCGCCTATCCTATTTTTTTGAAAAATCCGATTGCCTACCTATCGCCTATCCTATTTTTTTGAAAAATCCGATTGCCTACCTATCGCCTATCCTTTTTCTACGATTTTTTTGTAGCCTACCTATTGCCTATTTTTACCAATTTGCCTGCCTACTGCCTATTTTTTAAATCAGCCTATATTTCATAAATCAGCCTATTAAAAGCCTATTTTTTATAAATAGGCCTTCCGAAGTTACTATCAAGATGAGATAAAAATAATTATATTTGCCAAAATGCCCAAATTATTAGAAATTTTGCGATACAAAAAAGGCAAAAAATGCACATCACAACTATTTTGCCTACCAGGCAGAATTTCTTTGTTGCCTATCCTATTTTTTATCTTTTTAATTTGCCTGCCTATTGCCTATACAATTTTTTTTTAAATTGTCTGCCTGCCTGCCTATCGCCTAGATTTTTGCCTATATTATAGGATAGGCGCCGACCTTTGACCTAGTGCCTAGTAGGAACTCAATCAAGAAAATGAAGGCGCATAAAATATTGGTCTTATATACTGACACAACATTTGCCATGTACTGAGGAACAACCAGATTAATAAATGCTTAAGCTAAAAGCAGTTAAATATTAAGACAATGCATATTTCGGTTCAGAATCCCAGTCCTCTAACGCTTGGCGCTTGTATTTTATTACATTATTAAAAGATTAGAAAGCGAGGAAAGCCCAACAAAACGATTATACTTTTCCGTGTCTTTTATTTTATAGCTAATCAGCAGAGAATCCTAATTCTCAGTGGCAATAAAAATTTAAATGTCTTGATTTTTGCTTGCCAATTTTACCTTTTTTGGAAAGAATGTTTAAGCTATAACTGTATGACTCTGGTTTATTAATGGACTTGGGACATGACATAAGAAGATTATGATTATTAACTACCCTGCCTTTTTAAAGGTTGACAGTTTCTGAAATTGAAATACCAAAACCTACTATCTAAAAAAATATAACAGCTTTACTGTCCCTGTTCATTATTCGCCTTCACAACCTTTACCGCTAAAATGAAATATCGTTAGTATCTAAAAGTATGTGTACAGGTTTAGGCAGTCAACCATTAATTTTTGTAATTTTCGCAGTCTAACTGTAGCCAGGTATGAGCCTAGAGGTATGTACATAATTATACAGCTACACTATATTATACTATTTTACTGTGTGTTGGTCCCTGTCCCTGATTAGCATATAGTATGTTGTGTCTTATACCTACCAATCTGTAAATGCCTCTTGAAAAAATATGATAGACTTGACTAACCATTACACTGCGTTTTCTGTATTCAGCACACGCGTGATATTTTAGACCATTTTACAGTAAATATAACTACTCCACACATACCTATATAGACACACTAAGGCAACGGAGTCAAGATAAATCCCAACAACTAAAATATTGACCTATATATCACTTCCTGTGTAGCTCTCGTGGAGTCTTTTGGTAGCTGATAGTTGACTTCGTAACTTCAATTACATGCCCATAAAATAAAGTAACGCTGAACAAAAATAAAACATTTTAATCCGAAGATGTTCATGTTTATACCATTCACACTATTTATTCGGCGAATATTGGATTGACGAACCGAATTCAAATTCAAATTCGAGAAAAAAAACGGTGTAATGTAAATAATTGTAGAATAGTATAATAGCGTAAGCCAAGCCAAATTAATTTTACCGAGTGCAACTCTTATAAATATTGGTGACGCCCTTATGGTCCGTAGGATCTGCGTGTCCGCGGGGCCTATTCTGTCAGATCTGCATTATTTAGGTCCAAGTTTTACAAAATTGCTTGTTTATACTCGTCAGACGAATGGTAGTCTAAGTAAAAAAAGCAGGCTGAAGCGAGACGGTAGAGTAAAGATTATGCATTGAAGAAATAATTTTATTGGACGTGTAATTAGTTTGATTTAGAATGTTCATTCAGTAATACAATTCCTTAGATTGTATTGTATTAGTATCAAAAAATTAAATCGTTAAAAAATTACTAGGGCAAGGCATACTATATTAAAAAACCGTAAAGTAAGTACTCTGTAATGTACCTCCGTACTCTTTGCACAATTTTAAAATCTTTCTCATTTTATGAATTTGATGACCAATTTCGTATGACATTAATCATCTCTTATTGGCGAGTGCAAATATTAGTACAATATTTTAATGGCTAAAATTTTTAACGACTGATTTCTCCTTTCTTCTGTCAACCTAGTCAAACGCCAGTTAGTGTTTACACTAACATTGATATGCGTGCTTTTATTGAGCACGATATATCCTTTCATTTAGTCGAAAATACCTACCTATTTACATAGTGGTATAAAGTCTCATCAAAAGTCAACATTAACTATAATAATTGCAACTTACCTATACACATACGAAAATTACAATGATGGTTTATCCTCGGCTACGTCTCGCATATCAAATTTACGGCAATACTAATTCCAAATATTATCCTGGTAAATGACTAGCTAGGTACTAGTGTATTTACACATGATACGTACATATATATATATTATACTTATACAGACAAATACGTTGTTTTTGTAATATTAATATGATACCGGTTTGCGTCGGGCATCAAATCAGTGTTGAGTAGAATGTAGTGCCAGGGCCATGGGACTGAACGGTAAAGAGAAAGCTGGAAGCATGAATTAAGGCAAAATGAGCAAATTTTGAGTACAGACAATAAACGATGAGAGGGGGACGATTACTGATATTATGTACCCTTTATGATGCTTCTGCGAGACAATGGAATGGTTCATGGCCTCAATATATATATATAGTTCCCTCCCTCTTCGCTGTACAATACAGTCTACCTGCATATAATATCCGAAAGGTGATACATTATAGGGCATATGCTTTCAGTATTTTAGGCATCTAACAACGGTACGGTCTACAAAGATTACGAGATTTTTAGATGGCATACCTTGCGTACCGTTCTTAAACTGGCTTATTTACATAAAGTTAGGTACCTACTTCATTAATAAGTACGTCGTATCGTATATAGGAGTTACTCACTGCTCGGAAAGATCTCACCCACGAGATTAAATGATGTACAAAGAACTCAAAAATTTGGAGAGAAGGAAAAAGACTCATGGAAATTGCTTCTACGTATATGCACTCATATGAATCCAACTAGGAGACATTTGAGATCGTGCTAAGATGGAAAAAACTATCAAAGTTACGACCACGACCAATCTAGACATCCTTTGGGTAATACCAGACGAGACAAGGAAAACCATATGATAAAATTTGCACTCGTGATTGCATTTTTTTTTTCTGAATAACCATTTTATTACGATTCTGACAGCATGAATGAAATGAGTGTTAATATAAGAATACGTTATAGAGATGAGATTTTTTTTAGAAAAGAGTTAAGCGGTATATTTTCATTCAATTCTATCACATGGACCTCAAAATGATTCCGGTTGACATTTACATACACTACGAATACGATTATGAAGAGGAGCAAGATATGTGCTTCTCAACTATGGATGCATAACCTAGGCTAGATAAAGATAAATTCACACACACTGCCTGTGCTCGCATAAACTCTCCATAGTGCTACATATATAATTCGTTCTATAGGTTCGTACTACAAGTGTTATGCAGTTCCAACCGTTGACATTTAAAAGCGTACCTTTAATGTTAAAACAACAGCAAGGTGGGTAGATAGCCAGCTAATCTTGGCTTTGTCGTCTTGAGTCTGTGTGCAAAATAAAAAGGAGAGAAATAGAAGGAAAAGTAACCAGTTCCCACCGTATCTGTAAAGCTACTAACGGTTACCAGTGACTTCCATGAGAGGTTTTGGTCTCAAAGTTTCCACGGCACGATGTGCCAGATCCTTCCCGTTACATTAAATGTAGATTAACTAAGATTACTCTCTGGCAGATCTGTTTGCAAAATTTAGTTAGTTTGAGGGAAAAGAAAGAACAAGTCGCTTCTTTTCAGGGTAAAATTACAATTACTTTACCATTTATTGAAGCTCAGAAATTGAAACTGCACTATCACACCAGACAAGACAGAATACAGAATCGAACATAATAATATGTACTAATAGATAAATAATACAAGGACACGGAACAAAGTTATATATCCAAGATAGTATATAGTGGTGGAAGTGACGGTCACGGTTAAGTCCGTCCGGCCGGAGTCACACATAATATTTTTTATAATAACATCTTTATTCTCCTCCACGAAGGCTCGGCGACTCAGTTTAATTGAACAGTGATTTTTAGTCGATTCAAAAATTGTGAAGAGAACATCAAGAGACTCCGTGGTGTCAACGTCAACGTCAAGATCAAAATCAAAATGATCTGTGCTGTCCAATACCTATCATTTGTATTCTATGTGCTGTCCACCCTTTATATTTTTAAAGCAAGTTCAATACTCAATACGGAATTATAACATAGAAAATTAAACACGTTCCATTCTAGAAAAGATACAAATTATATTGGTAGAAATAATAATACTAGTTCCTAATTACGCTGGGTTATTCAATAATAAGTTGGAGAAACGACATACATGACGTAACGTTGTGTAGGTACAGTGCCGTGTGTTCGTGTTGTTGGAATTGGAATGAACTGCGTGTACAAAATGATAATCATAATAGTTCGAATGACTCCAACACCAACTGCCTGCAGCTGCAGAGAAAAGTTTTTTAATCATTACAACTCACCATAAATATTTGTTAAATTTTCTTTACAGGGGAACTGTGAGGAGTTACTCAAAGAGATGAAAGCTGAATGCAACACTGAAGGTATTAAAGTTCAGCTCATTTTTCAGAAACCATTCTATGGAGTTTCATACTCTTTCGGGCACTATGATAACGAGCGATGTAGATATATTGGACAAGATTCACCTTATTCCGGCTCAACCAATTACAGGTAATAATATTCAATTCACTCATAATATAATCATGATATTCGAGTACATGTGTGTAATTGAAATAGTAGAGATACTATGGTTGCTTGATTCGGAGGCTTCAAAATGTGATCCTAAAAAGCTACACTTCATGTTTTTATGAATACGGTCTGTCAAGGGAAAAATTACATGCACTAAAGCACTCACCTCGCCTACGTTACGTCAATACTTTCTAAATAAACTAGTTTTCATTACCGTCTGTATAGTATAGTATAGTACTGTATAGTAAAGACTAGACTTGGTTCAGCGTGCAGCTCCACCCTTGTATGATAAATGGCTTTTTTCTAATTTACCGTCTCACAGCATGAAAACAAATAATTATACAGTCCCAGTCCCTAAGAAAGTATTTATATAAAAAGACTCAGTCTTTTAATAGGTTGAGGCACAACCTCTGATAGGATGATACTCTTGCACTAAAGATGTATTTTTCTTTCTTTGCTCGATTTTGTAATACACGCGTGACGGCGTTGAATTGGCAATAAAATTCTGAATGTTGAGAATGGTCACTGAACTTATTTTTGCAGTTTCCTCATACCTTCAGGGGATTGTGGAACCGCACACCATGGAGCCACATCAACTGTTCCAAGTACTACGACCACAAATTTAAATCCATATTCGGAGGGTCGTACTGCAAAAATTTCCGGTGAATTTAAGCGAAATGGTCCCACACACACCAGTACGTCTATCGTTGAAAGCGTAGCATGCTTATTATTGCTTATAAATATAGCATATAACATACCGTATTTCCTGTAATAGTGGACCCCGTCCACTATTCAAACTCCTACCTGCCAGACCCGTCCTCTATTACAGGAAATACAATATGTAGGCATAATAACAAGCTAGAGCTAGAATTAAAGGGGAAAACTGATAGCTTGTGTAATGCAAATAAATAATTGGAACAGGTAGCAGTGACGACAGCAATTCCAATAACAGTAACGAGATATACATAGAAAATACACTTATAATTCAACATGATCCTTCAATTCAAGAAGCGAGTGATTTGGCGAAAAAGTTGAGGTGCGTTTGGCAAAAGGAAATTCATAGACCTCTCGTGGCTTCACTACCATTTCACAATGTCAACACTAGAACCGTAAGACAAACGTTCGTAGTAAAGCTTACAAAACTCGTCCATTTCAATGAACTAATCCCTTGGCATTTTGTATGGGAGTACAGGAACCCTCTAGGTTTATCGGCTCACCACCACATGGGACAAGAGAAAGAATTGGAGCAGTAGGCACTCCAACTCACACTGGAAGAGTTAGGTATGAGTCTAAAGGTCAAATCCAAAGTGTACCATATTACAGCTTTAGGAAGAAATGGGCACGATCGTTAGATGATGAAAACAGAAAAACAAATACAAGTCACGAAGAGGAGCTGAGTGCAATTCCATTACCACTGACAAGCTCATCAACCCAAACAACTTTGCCGTATAGAATCATTGGAGCCCAGCTACTATGTTTTATGATGCTATTCGCTTATTTATAATGGGGAGTGCTATAATATATTCAAAAAGAAAGGGGAGAACCACCATTCAAACATACTAACTACTTAATAATATAAAGTCTTTTCACGTAAATAATAAATACAAATAAGTCCAAGTTACATATATATCAGCTTTACTTTCGCACAAGGATTAATTTTACATTTAAAAGATAAAATTTACCGAGTTTTTGTCATAAATTTACAATTTGTTTTAACACTATAGCTAGTCAATGGTTTGTCATTGGTAAAATTTTTAACATGAACCGGGAGTTATTCGATACCGCACGAAGTTATTAACGGAGCCAGGGAGATCGATTCTCAACTCTAGTTAAAGTGACCAACGTTGATAAAATTTTGGATTCTAACAATTTGAGCGCTCTGTATTCGTGATACGATAGACTACAGACTCTGTACTTTATATATTTAAAATTCCATGAGGATTTGTATATTGATTGTGTGACGAGGCTAGGTAGGACATACTAAATGGTCCACACACTCATTCACTCATTTAACAAAAGTACAATAGTGGAATGAGTCAGTCAATGCACCAGAGAACCCAGCTAAAACTGCGTTAACTCTTAAAAATCTCCCTAATGACGGGATATCAACATTTATAAGGCAACTACAATCTTTTTTCTCGAATCTACAATCTTACACTCACAATCGGTAAAACTCAACGGCATCATAAACATTATACTCTGGCCTTAACATTACTAAAAATTGTTAATATTAATATTTATCTATAGCTAACAATAATACTTTTCTATTTTCAACAATACAGATGAAACATTGTTTTGTAATTTTCATTATTACACCAAGATTAGAAATTATAAATCAGTAGGAAACTTAAAATCATGTTACAACACACTGATATAATTACATTCATCACGTATCAATATGGCATGTTACAAGGAAGAGCCTCAGCTTCGTTTACTATTGGAGAGTTGGATTTATGAATTCAATAATAAATAACTGGTAAATACTAATGTCAATCGAAATAAAATTGTGATGTTTGCGAGCAATTCAGAATTAGTTTACTTATCATTAGTACCGGTAATAGTTAGGTTTAAAAGGGCCAGCTTTATTTAGACCCAAATACTTAGCCTGATCGTCTGATAGTTCTGTCAAGTGAGCATCGAAAGTTGGAAGATGAAGACTTGCCACGTACTCATCTAAATAAAAAAAACAAATGCCATATGCAATTAAATGACTCGGACATGTGTCTTCTGTTGAACAACTCCGTTTATAATTATCATTTTCCGATGAAGTTTTACAATTTTTATGCACACATATTATTCTGTATTTACCCATTTTTTTTGGCAGAAGGTACACATCAGACTTGTAACGCCCTTGAGGTGCGTTGAACAGCTCAATTAAAGCCAATGCCTACAGAAAAAGAACACGAACAGACAATAATTAAATGATAATAGTAATAAGTAGCTTGTCACGTAATTCTACCACGACAGAAGACTTATATGCCGCCAAACAAATAACACAGGCGAGCAATAAAGCTCACGCATAACAATTCTATTTGTAAAACTGTAATGATACTTTGCACGCAAAAGCATAGAATATAATCACGGTGCATTTTATCAGGCATCAATTTATTAGTTTTACTATTTATAACAGTTGTAAATGGCTCAGTTACCGCGTGGTCATGATTACTCGCTGATAATTTATTTAATGATGCTGCAACTGAGCGATAAGACTTACTTGTGTGGCCGCGGTAATCGACACTACGAATGACGGAATGCTGGAGCAAGTTAAGTTTATTAATCGTCCTTCGGCAATTAATATAATTCTTTTACCATCAGGCCAAATCACATGGTCAACTTGAGAGCGTACTTTTTCCCATGTTAACTCTGGTGTTCTTAAGCTACCCTGTTAAATAAAGCCAAATTAAATCCATCATATTAGCTACATCAGAAAAGAACACCTAAAACAAGTTTTCTTCCCAAGGTTTTTTTTACAACAAATTAACAAGCATGCATTGACCAAAAGATATACTTACAACATCAATTTCTGTGTTGGAGTGTCCTATATTACATAAAATGCACCCATTTTTCATTTTATCCATGTGCTCCCTGGTAACAACGTTCTTATTTCCCGTGGCTGTCACCACAATGTCAACGCTACGAATGACTTCGTTCAGTTTAACAACTCGAAATCCATCCATGCTGGAATGAATAAGAACGATATGCATACATTAAATCATGTAATAATATTATATAATTAATCGTTTTGTACCACTAGAAAATATACTCAGAAATGTATTTATAACTATGTACACCCATAAATTGAAACTGATTGTCGTGCGTAAAAAGAAAAAAAATATGCACATAAATACATACTTCAAATATAAAACCACAAATGAAAGTGGAACGTCATTAACCGAATAATTCACGTTCCAAATTTTCAGCAGCACAAAAAAATAAGGCTACGGTGCCGAGAAATTTAGCTTACCAAGCCTGGAGGGCGCAAATCGGATCGATTTCTGTGACATAGATGACACATCCAAGACCTTTAAGAGACTGGCAGCAACCTTTGCCTACTTCACCGTATCCGCAAACTGAAACTTGCTTCCCACCAAACATCACGTCGGTGGAACGCTTCAAGCTGTAGACAGATTATAATAATTTATAAAGAATAAATTATGGAGAAAATTTAATGGAATTTTATACAAAAGGCTAGAGAATCGGTTCACAAACAACACATATAGGTATGCATTTGAAAAAGCCGCTTGCAGACGACAAAACAAATTTTAGGAAAATAAAACCGAGTGATGTTGTGATCATAGGACCCTTGAGAATGCAATCATTCATGCTTTATTAATAATGTCGAATTTAATAATATCATTAGCATTTAATGATATCATGACGATATCATGACATGACTCCATAGTCCATACCTGTCAATTATAGACTCCTTACAGCTGTAAAGGTTGTCAAATTTCGTTTTGGTCACCGAATCGTTTACATTCATGGCTGGGACTGTCAACTTGGATGCCTTAGAAAGCTGATAAAGCCTATGAACACCGGTTACACTTTCTTCCACAATACCTGCAGTTCAACAGTGAAATTTGAATTACTTATATACCGCAGCGAAGTAAAATCTGATTAGGAAACTTCATAGTTCTTTCCTTATGTAATATATATTACAAAACTCTTAGGGTGCAGTAATTATTCTAGTTTGGTTTCTTAAGTTAAAAGCTATAAAAGATAAACGTTATTCTAAAATTTACCTTTGATCAATTTAAACATGGCTGGATATTTTTTGAGCATGAGATGAGTAGCATCTCCGCCGTCGTCCAAAATCATGTTAGGTTGCCAATTTTCAGCATTAACACACCGATCAATACACCACCAAAAATCTTCCTCCGTTTCGCCCCTCCATGCGAATACAGGAAATCCCGCTTCAGCCAAGGCTGCAGCTACCTCATTCTACCAGATAAACAGGACAAATCATGGGTCTGACTATTGATAATGCTTCATTCAATTCAGTCATATCGTGAAGTAAATAATAATACATCATTATTCCTAATATGCTCATTATTATGTGATGCTTCACTTGCTCTCAACTAATCTCCGGAAAAAAAAATCAAACCTGAGTTGAGTAGATGTTACAAGCAGTCCAACGAACTTGGGCTCCCAACTCACTGAGTGTCTCTATTAAAACCTACAAATGTGCAAAAATATTTTTGTATAATAATAAATATTGCTACAGAAGAACCAAACTTATTCCATGGCTAGCATTAGCAACATTTAAAGTATATATATATAATCTTAAAATATCTGGCATGAATTTACCGCCGTCTGGGCGTTGATGTGAGTACATCCCACAATTTTAGCTCCTTTTAGAGGTTTATCCTCGGATGCTCTTTTCCGTAAAGCAACAATGCCGGGCATTTCTAGGACAAGCAGACAATAGTAAAATATTTAAATCGACAAGCTGGGGCTTAAAAGCCAGACGCGTAATTAATATTCATCATTCAATGAATGAGTCTGGCAAGTCTCCTAAATTAAACTTACATGCATTTTTTATAAATGAGGCATGAGCCAATCTATTGAAGAAGGGAACGAAACTTACCTTGCTCGGCAATTTCAATTTCACGACGTCCAAATGCATTGAGCTCAATGTTACGGACACAAAAGTCTGTCGCACCTTTGGATGTCTTTTGTTGCTTATCCCTTGGGCTAACATCGTCCTCCTCGGAGCTACTGCCTGTGTAGGAAGCTGACGAAAAGATTGATAACAATATAAGACTCTCAACCAAGAAAAAAAACTAAATAATGTGATTAGCTCAAGGCAAGAACATGTAGCATGGCAGAGGATGCTTTTATCATTTTTCATTTTCAGGGTATAGTTATTACTATTACAGCAAAATGGAATCAAAGCCGTTTTCCATTCGATGCATGTTTATGTAAACAAACATATAAACAAACGAATGTCAACACGACCTCATAAAGCCCAATCCAAACTACTAATTAGCCAACTGGCTCACTAGTCACTAAAATATTTTTACTACGTTCCATAATGGGTACTCAAAAAAGTGAATGCTTCATGGTATCTATAGGGAAACGCATTCCTGTACTATGTAATAGTGCTACGTTTTATTACTATGACTACCTATATAATTTAACAGAACTAAAGGTAAAAATGGGACATGGGGATAAATGAAATGGCAGATTCACAGTATAATATTCACAAGTACTCAAGCAGTACTCAACTCACAATCGCTGCAATATAACTGCACATTAAAATATCTAAAAAAAATATAGCATCTATGTAAATTAATTTCTAAAAAAAATCAAATACAAATGAGAAAAAAAGAAGCGATGCAATGCAATCTAATGAGTGCAAGAATATATTATAATTATATATATGTAAAGGTATGAAGAAAAATGATTGTAATATAAGTGAGGAATGAGTTACAAACTAGGCCACTGGACACAATTGTTTCCTTTCTCATGTAAGGATGAGATTAATTTCGGCCTACGGCAATTTGTTGAAAAAACAAAATAATATCTTGATATCACACTTCACAGGGGATATCTAAACTGACTAGTAATTTGACATGAGTGAAGGACAATGGTCAGTCAAGCCAAATCCGTTCAATCCTTTAATGCTGAACGGATGAGAATCTTACAAGATGTGGAGCAAATAGATGCGACTGATGAGCGCCGCGAGTCCTGACTCTTCTTGTTGGCCGTGTCCAAGTATCGACATGAGGCCGGGAGACTTAATCGACGACGATTTCTGTCTTTGAATCCCCCACCGCCGGCTAAAAGTCTCTCTGGTACCTAAGTTTATTTTTAATCCAATATTGAACACACGCTTCGTGACAAAGCTAACTTAGGCAGAATACACAGCAATAATAAACTAGCTACGAAACACACAAAAGCTAGTACAAAATGCAAAGAAACAGTACAATTTTTATAAAATGTAAAATCCCACAACATGCTATTTTAATTCACAGTTAAAAAAACTCTTTTTGGAAAGGTAGTAAATAATAATTTACCTCTCGTAGGACTTGCGACGGACTGGCAGTATTGGACACGAGAGGACTCGTTCCAATGACTTTACGATTGGAATGCATTTCAAAATGTTCCAAATACGATTTCAAACTTGGTCAAATAGATACTAAAAAACAATCGATTAACGATTACAGGTCAGTGTCAGTACGAGTACCATGAGAGGACAGCAAACCGAGAGGCTGTAATAGCACTACTGATGATGTTGATCGGGCAGAGAAGGTAAAGCGACTGACAAGTGTAAAGGACACAAAGGATAGAGGAAGTCTCTGACTTGATTAACCACTTATAATCTTCGTTCGACGAAGTACAATCAAAGAGGAAAACTAGGCCATTAATATTCTTCTTCTTGCCACAGAAGTTTACTTCGTACACAGGCAAGAAGGGAGGCTTTAAAAATCTCTCCCAAGTTGCACTTGAGACACGACTGGTTTCACCAAAAGAACTCTCTCATCCCTCGCGTCCAACACCCAGTCATTTAAATACTTTATAGTACCATCATGTGCCAAGTAATAACTCACTATATTGATAGATATCGCAGGTACTATATCACATTACTTTCTGCGACACTATATAATATAAGGATGAATAAAAACAATAATAAATAAGCAGATGGTCTTTTCGCTCAGAGTCAATAATGACATTCCTCATTCGCCATTTCGAGCGATACATTTGCATTCTATTGTACTGTCTCTGATATAGTTTTGTCAGTTTTTAGTTAGCACAACGTCGAGTCTATTGTTAAATTCACAGATCTTACAGTTAGTGTTTTATTGAATTATGATATTGTGAAGCCATTCAACCTACGGTTTAGATTACGACAGACAACTATAATTAATCTGTCTACTAATATACACATGATAAGATTGCGTCAATATGCAAGGTATGTAAGTAAAACAAATGACGGACTTTACGCGGATACGTAAATTTCATTGAATATAATTTATGACTATACATACTACCAACTGGAGGAAAGAAGAGTTCAAATAAGTTTCACTAAAGTAAATTCCAACTCCACAGTAATAAATATATATATATATATATTATGTAAATATATACACGACCACAAGGTTTTCTCTGATGTTTGTACTAACTACTAAACAATAGCTGAAAAATGCAAGTGTGAAACTAATCGTTTTGGTTATTTATTTACTATAACTAAAGAGAACTAAAACTTGGAATCTCGCTAGCCCACAAATGAAATAATGCTCGTCCTTTCCCGCATTGTAAAAGCAGCAGATACAGAGAACTGGAAAACTCTTAAATTGCAAAAAGCAAGTGAGAAAAAAGCACTCGCATAATGTATAAAAAGTAAAGCTGAAAAACTTGTGCAATTTTCTTACTTTGTGAAGAGAATACAAATCCAGAGCTTCGTCTTCTTCTTCCAGTCGAGCTGGGCTCGTATGTTCTTGATACTGAGAAACTGAGCTCATTTCGTCTTTAGTTTCCTAATCGATATGAGGTATACGTGTAGTAAGAAAACAGAACCTTTTTGATTCATGCTTTATCAAAATTCATGATTCACGCTACACGACTATTACGAGCATAAAATTACGACAAATATAACTTCCTCCTCTGGCTAAAGTAATATGAAATCAAGAGAACGGAGCTAAGTCAGAGAAAAATATATGAAAAAAAACTATACAACTCTGACAACCAGAAGAATCTGTATCCCCGTTTCCCTCCGCACTCTCAGTCTCCTTTTTGGCTCATTAACTGTAACTCTCAGTTGAAAGTTCGGAGAATGGGTAATATTATACAAAGGGTAATGGTCCTAGTTTTTTTATGTCGTACAAGAGCAAAAACTCAATTTGCTCAAGCCAAAAATGAGTTTAAGTACATCCTGGGTTTGTGCGAGCTGACGCCACCCCCACAAGTACGAAAGAAGGAGGAAAAAAAAGGAGTTAAATTAAGGATAAAACTGAATAACTCACTTATTTCCTAAGGCTTTGTATGAAACATTTACACTTTTTGTTTTTTCTCTCACCTCGTTAAAATTATTCGGTAGCAAAGTACAATATGACTTTGGTTGCAACCTTAAATTATTCAAAAATTCCTCTACATAATAATATACACACGGAGTATGAAGAAAAGTAGGGCAATAAAGAAAAATCCTACGGAATTTAAATAAAATTCCTCTGCAACAAACCAAAGCCTACAACGTATATAAACAAGAGGGAGCGGTGCACTAATATGTGCAGCACTGATCGCAATATAATTTTGCTTTAATGAAGTTGCGAGCACAATAATATCCCTTTGAGTAATGTAGTTAATTTTTTTTTACAAGTATGCAACGAGTGTGGTCCAGGAGTGACCAAGAAACATTTATCCCAGAACGTCAGCCTTTTCAATCGTTGAGTGAGAAAGGAAAAGTACTTAGGATAGGAGCACCATATATCGATCCGACAACTTTCATGGGTTTCCTGCCCAATGTAGAGAGATACACTAGTGGATTACTAACGCAATACTAGCGTAGACTGCAGACAGAACTAGACAGCACAATAGTTTTGTTCCCACCCTTACTAAGACCCAAGTTTTTACAAGCACAAATTTTGGCTCCCAACTTCGACACCACTGAAAGTGAACTGGAAACTGATTTTTATAAATATTATTACGTTACCTTATTTTTGTCTTTCTTGAAATTGACTCCTACGGAGGAAATACGCACAGACATGGGGGAAAAAGAGACAGACAATTGAAGAGATTTTTACAGAATCTCACACAGTTCCACAAAAACTAGACGGGACGGGTCATTAGATGGAAGAAAAGCAGGTGCAAAGACAGGTGGGGAAAAAGCCCCGTCGTTTTCACCAGCAAACACCGAAGAGATGAGACTGGAGAGTGATGCAGAAAGAGTCTCAGAAGCGATGGCTTCTTCTTTGGCAAAGCGCCAAACCTGTGCAGCAGAACAGCAGCAGTCCGACTCCGTGAAACCCAACAGCCTCATCACACTCCGCCAATCCAATGTGGAATTATTTCCCTGCGTATTCTCTCTTATAGATACCCGGTCACGTTCACCATCATCCTTCCCTGAATCCTGAATTTTTTAGCTTGCTCCATTCCTCTCGTTTATTCAGACAGCACGAACGAACATTGGAACATCGAGAAATGCAACAACTTCTTCTCATAATAATACACGATAAAACAGCTCCAATTGAATCCCTTCCTTTTTTCATGGTTAATTATAATACTAACACCAACCCGTTTCCACGATCACGTCATCATATTATAAAAGTTTTATCGACTAATGCTTTAAATCTAAGCCAAGTCTACTATCCAGACATCCTCTTCTCGTGAGGTCTAATTAATTAAATAATACTCCTTTAAATAGTACGTGAACATGGATGAATACATGCTCATTAGCCTACAGCTCAAGCCGTAATCAGTTGTCAGCTTTCTCAGATCATAAGCAGTCAATCAAATATTAAGGGGGGCAGTAATTACAAAAAGACGGCAAGACTAATCAACTTGTACTGATAATTCGTGTTGTTTGTCTTTGCAATTCGTCTCTGCTATTACATATCACAAATATGCATTCATTACTTCTCGAAGATGTTGTCCATCGAAGATAAGTCAACACTTGCAACATACTTAATGAGTAGCAACACTATAATCGTTGTAAAACATGTCCATATAAAGCCGGTCACCGTAACCATCTGCTGAGGCGCATAGCCATTAGTAACGTACATGCTGTATTATTATTCATGATAATACTGTATGATATTGGGCTCGCATGAAATGAGGAATCCTATTTTAAATTCTATTTAAGAGTCTATTTACACTCTGTGGTACTGCATACAATAGCCGAAACTTTAGAAGATACCGGATGGCGTGCAGCCATTACAAAATTGGTTTTAAACATAAAAGTTTCCGGTAAAAAATATTTTTGCGATGATTAGCATAAGGACACTTATTGTACTTGGTACATACGGATAATAATTATTGTAAAAAGCCTAGTTGCCACTTGTTCTTGGAATGAGATAATGGCGTGAGAGCTAAACACTATTACAACATATATATTTATTTATTACCTGAATTGAAGGAATCGGTCGAGGATGCAGAGAGAGAGCGACTTCGAATTCTACTTCCTCGTTTTGAACTAGCGGACTGCTTATTTGATTCCGGTGTTCCCTGCCGGATAAAATTAATACGAAAAAATAGTATTCATTCCACAATCAGTCTGGCAGTCCAACATAAATAATTATAATAAACACTGTCCACCGGTAAGAATGTAAAAAGATAATATAGGAAGGTACTTAATTCATCAATATTAATGGGTTCACACGGTACAAATTTGCGTCGGTTATGTGAATTACGACTCGACGATGGTTATAATGTGACTTCCACATGTGAAGGTGTGAACATAACGAGTGATTAACAATATTAGTGAACAAAAGCAAAACTAATATTGATAGGATTTGTCTTCGAACAGAACACCATATATTCAATTTAAATTGAAATTATAAAACAAAATACATTTAAGCATGTATATAATCCATGAATTCAGTCCACTACCCCATTCACCATTTAAACACAGGGACAGGGAACCAGGAACTTACTTGAATTACAAATTGAGTTATAAACTTACAGAATTTGCGAATTTCAATTCCCAACATACCACGACTATGAAAAAAATTTAAAATTAGCTAAAATCCTAAACTAAGACGTTTGTTTCTATGAATTTGAGAATGGTTGAAAATTTTTTGATTACCCTGTGATTTGTACCCGGGTCGGTGAGCTGACCCGCAGCCGAGGATGAAGCAACCGATTCCATTTTAAGTATATAAGACTTTTGTCAGACACTTTTGTTTTTGCACATCCGCACACAGTGACACACACTGAGAGCTGATTGCAGCTAGCTCAATGCAGGCCATAGATTTTAGAGAAAATGTTTCTTCCCTTACTTGCTGAAAGCATAGGATAGCGATAGAAACACACACAGCAGGACAGAGGACTCACTCAAATAACGTGAAGAAAGAAAAAGCTCCTGGGCTCTCGTCTCCACGGCTCACTCAAAAGCAAAAACCAAGACCGCCTGATTTACCAGTCTCTTCTACTGCTTTTACGGTCCTTAGCTTTACTCCACTTGCTGCTATGGATACCACACTTTGCTCAATGATCAGAAGCGATCGGACGTTCCTATGTCTTGTCTAAATGTCTTCAGCATACTGCCTCGTCTATAATAAGTAATTCTGCATACTACTCCATCCATCCATAGAATAATAGGCTCGGATTTGGTACTCGTTCGTATATTATTAGACACTATTTTCTCACGCAAATATTACACAATCCTCAATCCTCATAAAAAACAACGCTGACTGACGGACGTATTCCAACAACCAATTTAATTTAAATGTAGGCATAATAATAATTAGAAAACTACCCTTCGGCTGTGGCTTCATAATAATAATACTATATATGTGAGAGTGACTGTCTGTTGTGGTGAGACTAAACTTTTAAGATTTTGTCTTTCTGTCCTGTCTAATGTGAAATTACTACATGTGCCCTTTTATTTTATTCCACCACATGTACGTGAAGTAGTTACTTGAGAGCATTTTTTGTGTTTGCAATAATCCTTTAGTGCCCTATAGTCTGTATTGTTTATTTATAAGAGGACCCTGACGTGATAATAAGGGATTTGGTTGGAGTTCCGTTGTATTTTATGTGATACACATACCTGTTGGGATTTTTGGGAGTAAACTGATCTGGTGAAGTTAGCAAAAATGTACATTATAGTAATAGTAATCTTCAATAATAATTTTTTGTTGGATAAGTTCAAAAAATGTATTGTGTTTTGTGTCAGTACGAAAAAATACATTCATGTTTTACATGGGCCCAGGCATGTGCGTGACGGCTTGTGACGGCAACCATGGGATCATCGAAGGAGTCATGATGGATTTATTTTATTTTCGCCTCCTGTCTTCTCTGACTGTCGCTGTCAATATTTCATGCAGACAATGCGACGGACGACTCAGAAGAGAGTCAAATTCGTATCGTTCAGACCAGGTCCGGGGAATCTGTAATCAGCCAATATGAGTTGAGCCGCGCAACCAAAAATTTAGTACTTCCATTCCAGCAACGTGTAAAATAACAACAAACATTACTTCCTCTTTTTTTTCTTTTTTTTTAATTTAAAATAGCAAAATAATAATAACTACCCGTGTTCATGAATTTTGAAATCGAACTCGGTGTAGGAGTTTTAGTTTAGTTTAGCAAAGTCAGTAAAGTCATCATCATCATTATTTTAGTAGTTGTGTTAATTTCCGATTCCGATCCTTTAGCATTTTTAGCAATCATCAGTTAATCAGTTTCAGTGTGATACGGCGTGTCCCGGTCCCGTTTTGTACAAAGTGCAGCCCATTTACCAAACCAAATCCAAGTTCAAATTTAAGTTAAGTTTTTTGTAAGGCTCGCAAGAGAGTGACGGTATGTACATCATGCTCGTATAAACTATAATTTATGTAGTACTAATCACAAGTCCCCATGTATTAGTCATTAGTGAGGGGCAAGGGAGAAATCTGTAAATAATACATAATAGCTTGATATCCTACAAAACAAACGTATTGGTACAGTTCTGTTATTCTGTTTAATTCTATTTGAAATATAGAATACAATATTCGTCCAGTTGCCAATGTGGCAGCGGCTAATAGATTAAAGTATAATTATTTTATTATAATCTTTTAGAAAATTAAATTATTTCATTTGATGGGTAGATGCAAATGAAACGGACAGCAGGCAGTGTATTATATGCATTTTGACTTACTAGTTAGCCATACCTGAATATAAATGAAAACGTGTTAAGTACGTAAGTAATTCAAGTTTTTGCTGTATACCGTTACAATCTATTCATATACTATATACACTACGTGTATGTATTTATATATTCACTGATGACTGTGAGTCTAACCGTGGAAAGTATTTTTGACTTTGACCTTGGTTACAGTTTAATTGTTTCTTACGTCCATTTTTACTGTCCAGGTATAGCTTACCTAACATGACCATCGTTCTTTAATTAACTTATTTATTGTAAATAGGATGACTAGTAGAATATAATTGGAAGTTGAAGATACTAGAAAATTTATTATGTGTAATTAGGTTGTACTTTATTATACATCTATGCTAAATAGGCAAATACATAATAATATACTGATGATGATAGTATATGTAAACTAGGGACTTGCTTTGAATGTAGATATTACGTCATTAATAAGGTTGGCTACATAGATCTACTGGCTGGCAGTTATCATTAAGCGTATGTTAATTAGTCATGTTTACATGCTAAAAATTACTTGTAGTTTTAATAGTATTACGCTTGAGCAAGTGTTCGCAATATAATAAAAATAGTCGTCGCGTGATAGTGCTGCATGAAGTAAATTCTTGGAAAATTAGAATATATGCAGATAGATACTCCTAAATGAACAGAAATACGAATAGCGTTTCCAAACTATTCAACAACGACGCCTAACGACGGAGCAGTATATGATTGATATAATTATAGAATATGACACATGGTCTTCAAGAATTTGCAGTAACAACCATAACTGCTTTAATTGCAGGAAATAAAGATATAATAATATGGAACCAGATAAAAATAAAGATTTTAAACCAGGAGAAGAAAAATCTCATGTCAGTGGCAGTGGGAGTAATGAAATAACAGAAAATGATGAATCAGCAACAGAAGCAGCGCCTGCTGTCAATGAAGATGGTGGGGCCAACCAAGTTCCTGATAATAATGGTGATTCAAGCAATATTAGTGATTCGAATGACACCAGTGCTGCTATAAGGACACCCGACCCCTTAGAAAGTAATGACCCGGTTAATCAAGGAGACTCCGATAAAATTGATGATTTGATGAAAAGTAGTGGTTCTGACGATTCCGGTAAGAGTGGCGAGTCAGACAAAAATTCGTCTGCAGATGAGGCATCAGATAATAGTTCATCAGGATCTCATAAGACGAAAAAATCGAATCGTTGTCAAGTCTGTAGAAAGAAGGTGGGCTTGACAGGTAGAACTAATCCCTCATATCTTAGCTTTTTCTGCATGTGCAACAATACATCTATTTTAAACTATATTTAAATGTTCGCGTTCTGCTTTTATATTAAACCTATTAATGTGCATATAAGTACGTTGTCCACATAAATCGTTAAAATTACAACTGAACAAAAAAGCCAGAACATTACCATATCCGTAAGGTATGCTCAATCGTTCAGTGTCAAAAACAGCTCGGTTGCTTAATTGATGATTTGTCTTTCAGTGTAAGCAGAAGTCCTTAAAAGTATGTATACATTTTCGTTCAATAGGGTTTGTATGCCGTTGTGGTGGTCTGTTCTGTTCAGTGCATCGTTACAGTGATAAACACAATTGTACCTTTAATTATCGCGAATTGGGTGCTGAGGAAATTCGCAAGAATAATCCTGTAATCCTTAGCGAAAAGATTCATAAGATTTAATAGGTCTGCTCGATAGTTACCGATCAAAAGAAAATATTTTTATAAGTGTCTGTAATACCGTTGATGAATTTTAAAATCGTGATTTTGAGCAATAAAATATTGTCCTGTGTTTATAAAATGGAATATCAATTACTTTTGCATCGTCCTACAAACAATGTTGCAGATAATATATATATATCTCATTGTATTATTTGCTTATACAATTATTGTCATAATAATGAATGTTAACAAACCAAAGGCGCAACATTTGCACAAATATTTAGTGAGGTTGTTTACAGCTACTTACATATTTTGTTATTTGGTTTAAAATGCAGAGAATTGTTCAAGCTGCGTTTGTTAGGTATTTATTAAAGTACACGATTAGTATTTACAAAGTCCATTATAGACTTTAAGTAGTATTTGTTTATGATTTATTTTCATACGACGACTGTTTCGTTTATTTGTATTTCATGTTATCTATGCTAGTAAGTATATTCAGTCGGATGAGTTCTGAATAAATTTTTTTTATGTTCCTTACTATAAAATGATTTATAGCTCAGAATTGTATCATTTATTCGTACGTATTTCAAAAATTAGTTACATTCGTTTTTAGCATAATTTATATACCATATATGTTATTCACTAGGGTATTTTAGCACCAATCAGTTTGGCAGCAAATGCGTGGAAAACCTGTTAAAGCAACACATGACTATGATAATTAGTTCTTAATCTTATATATATTTCTATAGCACGCTAGTACGCTTAATAGAATCTCCCGCATCAAATTATATTGTTAAGTCGCGATTAGCTTAAAATTAAATCGTCAAAATACTTCTGTGAGAATAGACCTTACATTACATACTTATGTCTCTGCGTAAGGCGCAAGCTTAACAATCTAGTATAATTAGGTCATACAAGGTTTATGTACCTTCTAAGTTCCCTACTCTGAATCAAGTTTAATAGGACTGTACTCAAGCTATTTACAGGTAAAGTTAGCAGTGATATCAGGTTATTGTTTATGAATGTAGGTTTAATAGTTAGGATATATTCTCTTAAGAAAATAGTTAAAATCCAAAATATTTATAATATTAACAACTGCTAATCTTCGACACAGATCTATTTATGTATTATTGCTTTAGTTTCAATTTCCGCAAAATCTTGAGAAGGTAACGAGTTGGTGACCGCCTACAAGTCGTAATAATTAAGAAAGGCATCCAACAATGAAAATGACGCTTTGTCAAACCTGTATGGAATAATAACGTCAATACGTCATATAAACGGGAGTCATGATGTTGTTCAGTTTTATTGTAAACATTTGTCTTCGTTTTAGACTTCAACTTTAAAAGGTGATCCTGGGATGTGTTCATCGCCCCATTTACAAATTATTAAGTACTCTCCTCGCTCGCGAATCAGGTAATTAACCTACACATAAACACAACGGGCATTATTTTGTAATCTAAAAAATAAAAGTATTAATCCAAACCTAAACACAAATTCATAATCCTTACAGTTACGTGTTTTAAATGCAATCCTATCGCACTACTCATAATTTTAAAATGACTAACTTGATAATTATTTTTCCCCAAATGCTTGATAAACACTTCTTCACAAGGTCCTTTCTGCCCGTACACTCCGACATAGACAATGTTATTACCTGTAAATAGTGTAGTAATAGTCAAATTAGTATCACATCAGATAAACAATGATCTTCGGTATTTATTTATAAAAAATCTTTCGGAGTCAAAATGTAAGCAAACGACAAAACTGAACTCTATCGAACTTACCAGCATCACTGGCACAGATTGAGAACTGATTTTGCTTCTGAAGATATGCTTTCTTGAGACCTAGTCCTTTGCATGTGACTTTTGAAGCATCTGACTTAAAATTTGGCAGGACAGAACCTTGAGTTCTGTGCTTTGAAACTTTTTGAACCGTTTCCACTACAACCGAAGAACTTTCTTGAGCACCTACTTCTGCCAGATCATCCCCGGTGCAGGTCGCTTTGAATGGCGAACCCACGATATGATATCCATTATATTTTACGCTAACATAGTAGTCTCCAGGCACCAATGGTGTGTACCTAACCTGCATTTAAAAAAATGTGTTATATACCTAATTCATCGTGCTTACTAGTTGGTAAAATCAAAAGTGAGCCAAATACACGACACTGTAAATTATGTTGAATTCGTGGACTGGTACCTTATATCCTTCCTCAACTTCCGTGCAATCCATGGATACTTTGGAGGGGCCATCAATGGTAACTGCCAAGTGACCAGCCCCAGCTGAACAAGTATCAACAATAAAATCGGTTTTTTGACCTGATTTTATTTCATGAAGACCTTTCCCGGTGGCATGAACAGCTGCTGGGTCGGCGTCATCCTTTCCGACCTAAAAAGTTGCGTAAGTTTATGAATTATTACATTCCTTTATTTACCTATTTTGTAACAACTGACTCGCACGGAAGCTATTAAATTCAAATTTTAGCAAAGTTTTGTTGGAAGTCACATACCTTGATACGAAAAGGCGATCCCGGAATATGAACACCACTGAATTTAACGTGAATATTATGGATTCCATTTTCATGTGGCATAAAACGAACACTGTATGAATCGTTATCAATAGGAGCAATAAAACAATCATCCTCTAAACCAGAAGGCGAAACAATCTTCCCGTCTAGCTCTCCTTTAGCACCGTTTTTCCTGACAATAAACATCGATGGTTTGCTTGACTGGACTCCCGAATCGGGAAACTGGCCAACTTCCACTTTCCTTGCTTCTCCGGTGTCGGGTGAAATGTAAACTTTGTAAGGCGAGTCAGGAATATGCTGGTCATTGAATTTTATTCCTACTCTATACTCTCCTGCAAAGTGAATTAAATTACAGCTCAGTTTAGTATGTGATTAAAATTCCTAAATTTCCCCCATTATGACTATCTATACTAAATTTAAATCATAAACGTATCAACAGTCTCTAATAGATTGCGTGCCAAAACTTTTTATTTTCTTGCTATTTGTTTCACACATGCCAATAAATAATTCTACACGTGGAAAATCCCTAAAAAAATGATATCTTTTAAAAGCATTTTCCATTTAAATACTTTAATCACAAAGTCTCAAAAAAATGAAAACCTCACATTTACAACGCTAGCTGGTAACATAATATAGATTAATGTTGACAGCTTTACCTCTTAGGCGTTTGGAGCAAATCAGTTATGTATTGTAAAGAATTTTTAGTAAATTTTTGGCAACTACTCAAACTCATATTTGAAACTCTTAATAAATTCTTAGAACTCACTTTTAAAAATTTACAACAACTATTAGGATTTCTCACCTTTGCCGGCCAGCTCATTAGCAATTTTTGGAGGGGTAAAGGGCTGTTTTAAAATTAGCCGGTGTGAACAAGTAAAACTCGTTGCCATTATATTAAAAATTACAAAATAAAATTATTATGGCTGAAACGAAACTGATCGTGAGTGGAAAATAGCGCTCAGCAATGAATGGCCACAAACTTATAACTGAAAAAAGTACACTATGATTTTTACGTATGAGCAATCTAGGAAATTGGCCATGGCTCCTCTTTTCGTCCCACATTGATTTGAAGATGCCAGTCTTTTAATAGAGTGCCAAGTGCCGAGTGTACGATTTTTATAGACTATCGTGCTCCACTAAAGTACCTACCTGCCTATCTATGTAATTTCATGCGTGTAGCACGAAGCTTGTGTTAGAGGATCGAATTTCTCATATTTTACATAATATATGGAGACGGATGACGGGATGAGACCTGGTACATGATCGTGTGGATACTTTTCAAACTGGACATAATTTTTTATTCTACTGAAAATTTAATGTTTACCTGGTTCCGCCACGACGTAGCTGACATAACAGCTTCCATCCTTCCTATCCTTGAAGTCAATTTCAGCCTTGCTTGGACCTTCAACCGAAATCGCCAAGGAGCCGGCCCCTGCCTCCCGGGTCCAAACGTTGAATTCCGCCGGTTGTAACTGCTCACCCCGCTCTAAGCCAGGACCTCCAGCGTGAACACGATGAGCTCCTCCATCTCGAAGGGGACCAACAGTGAATTGGAACGGAGATCCTAAAATAGCATGACAACACTTCGATTAAGTACAATAATTGAAGTCTTGCTATTTGTTTGTAAAGAAATATAAACCACTTCTCCATAATATATTCTTTCAGTTAACATCATCACCTGATTTTGGGTGTTGAGTGACAGACATTATGCAGTATTACGCGTTGATAACATGTAAATTACAATATTTTGGTAATCTGGCTAGGTATGTGCTGCTAAACTAACCTGGGATGTGCATTTCCTTGTATCTAACAGAGACAGTGTGAACTCCTAGCATTTTAGGTACGAAGTGAACTGCATACAGACCGTCTTCAATTTCATGAATTTCTGCATCTTCAGTCACTCCGCCGGGAGATGTGACAGTTGCGGATAAATCAATAGGAGTGATGCCAGGCATCTTAAAGGTCAAACGGCATTCGGAACCAACTTCAGTTACAGGCACGGCATCTCTCTGCCTTTGGATGCGCTCTCGTTGCCTGTTAGATCCTTCACCACCGACTTTAACGGTAAAAGGACTTCCATCTACATGATGGTCGGCAAACTTTAAATTAAGGATGTAGAATCCGGGTTCAGTTGGTTTGTATGATATATTCAGTGTTCCATCATCTTGGTCAGCACAGTTGATCTCTGCTTTACTCGGTCCTTCAATTGAAAGCGATAAGCCCCCAAATCCTAAAATTTCCATAAATATTAAGCTTTGTGAGCTTTGAATCTGGATAATTCAGGTATGTTCTAAGGTTATGAAAAATTTGATTTAATTTACACTAATAACTTATACCTGAATTTCGAGTATCAACGTTGAAAGTGTTATCTTCGTGCGTTTTCCCCTCTTTGAGAGCTGATCCAATAACACCAACTTTTTTAGCATCTCCAACTTCTTTGTCGCCAACATTAATTTTAAATGGCGAACTAGCTATATGTACTCCCATCTTTTTCACCGAGACAACATGCTCCCCCACTTCCCGTGGAGTAAACGAAATACCTGTAAAACCAACGGTAAGCGAATTTCAACTTGCCCCAACCATTCCAAACGTCAAGCTTACTTAAGTATACAAGACACGGAGGAATACAGAGACAGACTACAGACAGAAACGCTCACAGGATAACATAGCATCATGAAAGCAGTTTTACAATATGGAGTAAATAACATTTATCCTATAACTGTAAGTAGCAATATAATGGCATTCAACTGCACGATAAAACTTCCGTAGTTGGTAAAAAAAATTCCTAATACTTGCCGTGATTATCTTAAATATCGAAACCGCCCACCAAAACGTAAGTAGGTACCTACCTATGTACATTATCTGCATAATCAAGAAAAAATATGCGAATACTAACCAATGCTGCCGTTAGGAAGTCTCTTGAGGAAGCAAGGCTCTTCTAGACCACTAGGCGCACAAATTGAAGCATTTAGGGCACGTAAGTCAGCATCCGCAACTTTTCCTGGAAAAGTTACTTCGCTACAAGAACCAACCGAAATTTGATTTCTTTTCCTTCCTTCCCCTGTAATTTTGGCAGTGTACGGACTTCCTTTAATGTGCTTATCTCCGAATTTCACGGAAATTTTGTATTCTCCGGGAGCAGTAGGGAGGTATGAGACAGACACAGTCCCATCTTTATTATCATGACAACTTATTTCGGCTTTACTAGGCCCTTCTACAGCCAACGACAGTCCACCTAATTTCAAATGTATTGAATGTATGCATGAATAATCAAGGCGCAAACATTTGTACAAATCTTTTATTGTTAGAACAATGCTAGAATTAAATTTATAGACAGTTTGCAAAGTTTTCAATTACCAGCTCCAGCTCCTTTCGTAGAGATAGTAAAATTGCATGGTTCACCACTAACTCCATGCGTTAGCCCTGGGCCATAGGCAGTGACGAAGCCACTGCTGATGGTATCAACATGGAACTTGAATGGTGACCCTGTGTTTCAATTTATAAGCATTATGATCTTATCCTTACTACAAATGATTAAAAGTCTGTAACTATTCCTCATAACAACTACACATTATTTTTTTTAGTATATAAAAATTAGAACAGCGTGGATCCCTGATCTTACGTCTGTAAAGTTGAAAGAAAAAAAAAATATCCTACCTTGAACGTGCTCTCCATTGTACTTTACGTTAAGCTCGTGAAGTCCTTCTTCCTTGGGTTCGTAGCGAAGGCTTACAGTTCCATCGCGGTTATCTTCAATGATCGGTTTGTCAATATTCCCACTCGGCATCTTGACTTCAGCTAAATTGACAATTCCCCATATTAGATTATTTTCCCTCCCAATTCACTTATATACAATGAATATTACGTATAGGTAGATAGGTATATTCCACTACTTAATATTCGCTAGCATTCTGTACTACAAAGCATTTATTGGAAGTAGGAAGGGTTAATAAATCACTAATATTTAAATTGAAAAATAAAATCATAACACAAATACATCTCCTTCCAAGGCTGCAGAATATGTAAAAGCTTCCTTGAAACAGTCCTATATGAATTCATTAAATTATTAAAAATAAAGTGCATGCACTTTGCTCTAAAATAATATGCAGCAAGAAATATCTTCCTCCTCTAACAAACGCAACAACATGATGACACGGACGCTTACATGACACACGCCACAAACATTCACGTTAGCGTTACGTAAGATGAATGTTTCAGAGTAGACAGGGAGATCAGGACATATTTTATCTCAATATGTAAGTACATACCTACATATGGATTTCAATAGCTCACTTTTATGCTGATGGTAAACTGTATTATTACATTGCTCTTTAATACTTAATATACGGCTTATCTCAGAGATTCAGGCTTATGCTAATAACTATTAACGCTGGCTCTAAAATATGAGCTTAATTGGCCTGGATATTTTCACCTTCTCCCCAAAATTTTACCGTCTGTATTTTACATGCACGAAGGTACATACACTCATATATTATAGTGCCGGATCCAGAACTTTTTCATGGAGGATACTAATACAAAAATCTATACCACTAAATGCCCTTACCGCCCCTTGGATCGGTGCATGTTAGTATATTTTAAGTTTCCCGTTTAATGTAATACATCAGCAGTACACCTACGATATACTAAAAATGATGTTCCTGATATTGTATCATAATAATATAATAATATTTTAATGTACAAAGCATTACAAAACGGATACATGCATAATTAAATAAATTGATTGCCACTGCCTTGTAGCAAAGTACCGACAAGCGGTTTAAATGGTAATTTGATGCATATTTCACGGCATTCGGCTTATTATTTATGTATTATTATGCTTACGTAGGTAGTAAGGTATACATGAGTGAATTTTAATTTGCTGCAGAAGCCTGAGAGATGCAATATGGCTATAACTCATAGAAATTATTTAATAATTATTGTGCACTACAAAAATGTTAATGGTGCAATTTGACGTTATATATATATATGCGGCGCCAAATGTTGTTCGAGATAAATTAAAAAACCCGAATTTCTACTTGGGCTGACAATGAGCACAATATAAAATTCAATCACATAATTGAATAAAGTGTTTTAGATGGGATGCATATTGCCATGCATTATTCAATTTTAAATAAGTAAGCGGCTACTAATGTGCGTACTTAATAGCATTGTCATTTATATTCTAAACGACTTACGATTCTGTCAAAGGAATGAAAGAGAGCGACTATTGTAAGTTGTGAACTTTCAGGGTGAAAGCAACAGAAAAACAGCAAGCGTAGTAGTAGTCGAGAGCCGTAGTATACTAATTAAGTATTCAAAGGTAGTTCACGCTGAATTCTTATCACATACTGTCTAGCATGTGAACTAGTAACCACACACAAATTAACTCTATAATATATAATTATGTTACGTGTGTACCTACGGAATTATATAATGTATATTAGGCACGGGTAATTGCAACTACTACAAATATATGAGGGTAATGAATAGTAATAATGTCTCTATCATGCAATCATGCTACGCAACTTATGTGCATAATATATCTATATGTATACTATGCATCTGTATGTCAATCTACTTCTGGGCGTATCTGCTTTTTTCTGTTTTTCTGATTCTTCTATCTAACAATGATTACACTTGAATAAATTATGTTAGCATGTAAATACATATTGAATAAAAATAGAAATTAGAAATAGACCCGGGACCCGGAATTTGTGGCTCGTGGCAAGAACTGATTGCTGCTGTTCGAATTGAAATATAGAAAAACAATTGAGATCGATAGCGATACGCACATAAGTTTGATAAAAATATACAAGAATAGAATCGAGTAAGAATACGTCCTGTGATATTTTTAGTGGTGATAACCTACTCAAGTATTTTTTTTCTAAAATATTTATCTTAAAAGGTTTATCTGCCTAATCCAACCCTTGAAAATACAGTGATAATTCAGTAAATACCTGCATACCTACATATTTCTCTGATAAAATGTTGTTATTAAGCCCGGCAAAAGCATTGCACTAGTAGGCATTGTTTCCTTCCTATAAAATTCAATTCCCACGATACATTTTAGAGGAGTGAATGTCACTGTCACTGTTGTTGCTGTACACTGAACGGTACGTGAGGTGAGAAGAGCAAGAAGAGTAGAAAAAAAAATGTACATAATATTCCACGTAGATAATGAGATGTACATAACTGATACTTACCGATGACGTGACCACCAGTTGTCGGCAAAGGGATATTATGCAGTTGAACAGGCCTGTAGGATGAAGAGGTTTGTTCACTTTTGGTTGTGGTTCTTCGGGTTGTTTCACTCCTTGTAGATGTAGTAGCTCTCTGTCTCTCAGTTCGTTCTTCCTTCGTAAAACTACTTTGAGTTTCAGCCTGAAACCATACACAATCACAAAGTTCACATTTTACTTGATCTATTCTCAAATCAATATATATCAAATAATCTGGATCTCAAATCACAATTCCGTTTCTTTCGTTTTTTTCAATTCTGATAATAATTTTTCACGATTTTTTTTCTCTTCTGTCAAGTATATGTTCGTATGGGGTTTTAACCTTTCCTGGATACCATGGAGGCCAGTCGTAGCGGAAACCTTTGAGATGGCCATTCTTTGGCCAAGGAAAAACCGGTCCTACAATATCTGCTGGAATGAATTTAATACACCGACGGTAGAGTTTCATTGTGCGTATGGTATGGCTACGATGATGTTTATCCTGATGGTCAAGAACAACTAAACTATATAGTGCTCAACGGCTAACTGCTCACCTTGTAGCAGCTATAAAATCAATCGTGGCGTAGATTGGAGATATGTCACCCAGTGTTGTGCAAAAATTTATCACTCTCTCAAACAAACAAAATATTAAATTTTTTCTCCTTGACTTCTTGGTGTAAGATTACATATCTACTCCGGATAGTATATTATGTGGTCTTTGTCATCTTTAGGACTCACGACTAAATATATAATATACCTAGTTCCAGTGCTCTAATTAATTTAAGTGAAAAACACACTACATGCATTTGAACGTCAGAGCAATCTACATATATAGCTATTCTAATCCCTTCCTTCAATTATTCAATTCAAACGTTATCAATTGATACATCAACAATGCGAATATGAAGTCACTCATGGCACAATATTTTCAGGAGCATGGTCAACAATTTTAATTCCTCATCCTTCCTGATAAGCGTGTATATGCACTGTTCCCCTATCCATTCCACAAACAGAGGGACATTTTACACATCATGGGGCAAGGCAATATAAGGCTGTCACTTTAATGCTTGTCGGCCGTACTACTTCACACACTTACATACATAAGTACACGCTCACAGTAAGTACAGTGTAAGTGTTTTTACGACAGACAACGAGCTAATAATAATGAATGAGTAGGTGTAGACACATTGTAAGTATTCAACATCATGCAGAAGAATCAGACAGAAGCCACACAAATATCAACTATCACTCGGCTTTTTTTTCAAAATGTTTTAAAATAGCGTAAGTAGTAAAAAAAATTTAATTGTTTTTGTTTATCTTGGTCTTGACAATGGAAATTTCCTCCTCATCATTTCTATTAACTATATATAGTATGGGTTCTATACATATAAGTAGGTGCTTGTGTGTACAATTTACAACTGTTTATTATGTATATTGTGTGGGCCGTGGGCAATGTTTTTGTTTTATAACGGTTGTACTGTACACTACTATATGAGGTAGTATAATTATTATTATTAATTTCTCAAGTTGCTGCCGCTCCCCATTCTGAATCCAAATTTATTCTCAGTTGCACCTGGTTTTTTTTCTAAAAACTTATTTAAAAATTCTTGAGTTATTTTGTTACTGTAATTTGTTGCTGGATGTTATTGTTTTGTTAAGATAGTGTATACCTGGAAATTTGGGAAATTTGGAAGGAGAAACATGCACTACTAGACTTTTAAGAATATATTTTCCCGGAAACACTGTCTGTCTACTTACAAGTCTTATTATTATTGTTATTCAGAAATCATGTAGACAGCGCACTCTCATCTCACTGACTGGTGACTCGTGAGTAGACTGATATTATATTCCAAGAACGCGGGAAATGTCACACAACACAGTCTACTGTCCAAATTACGACTGGCAACAAACAGTAATAACCGGTTAATTTCACATTCCACATTCCAAAACATATCATCTAGACCTCCACATACTTTGAGTATGAGAGTGAGAATAATATATAGTGTGAATCATCTATGAATGATTTTCCACGTCGACTTTTTAACTTGACTTGGACGTTGAAGGAGTGACAGGAACAATAAATCAAACACTAAAATAAACATCTTAGCTCTTGACATTCAATCCATATCCTAATTTGCGTGTCGACTTGGACTTGGACATGGATGTGGACGACGAAATATAATAGGATATAGGTCCTGACAACTGATAGCTATAGCAAGAGTAAACACTAACCAAGTGTAAAGTCTACGAGAGTGTGATTAGATTTTCTCCAAGGTATATTTTTTTAGCAATGAGTTTTACGCACAAATCCTAATCGGAATCGTATATATAAGTCGTAAAGGTCAAGTTTTGTGCAAATCAACCGTAAAGAAAATATAGGCACTATATATTCGTCTATCAGAAATGTAGTACACTAAACACATAGTTATTATTACTATGAAGGATAACACAAAAACAATAAGAACAAGCACCCTTTTAACTCACGCACACAAAAAAAACACTTCAACTTTGATTTGATTTGAACGCCATATGTACTTGTACGTACCTATACTCCCAATCCAAATCCAACTCTGGCCGAACCACTGTAACATTATATTGAGAACACAAAATATACTACTGATCTACACGTAGTCAACAGTCCAGGTTCGTGGACCAAGTACAAATAAAACCAATTCAGCAAGAACAAAGATAAGAATTAAAGATAAGGATCGAATGCAAATCAGTAATCAGCATAGTTGCATCTAATCTAACTTTGAGAGAAGTCTTTAGAGGAGAAGCAAAAAAGCCACAAATTTGATGTTTTTTATCCTCGGGGAATAGACTCGTGAACTATAAACGGACTGATTGGCTGGGCTGAAAAACACAGTGCAGTCAGACTGCATCACCATTTTTGCGATCACTTATAACACTCGTCAAGCCTCAGCCCATCATAGCACATGGATGGTGGAAGAAGAAGAAGAACAAAATAATAATAATACCAAAAATAAAATTATAGGTAGGCCAAGTTTTAGTAGTAGTAGTAGTAGTAGTGGAGACCTCCAATGGGAACATGTACTTAACTTCCAAAAGCAAACCAATATTACATTACACACCGTGTAATAATGAGAACGATACACAGTGTCACGAATTCTTTCGAAGAATCACGCGTCGGTGGGAAGTGTATCAGACAAACAAACAGGCGGATAGAGTCCACACTGCAGTTTTTAGAATGTGCACACTGACTGTCTGCTGTCTCTCTGTCTACTCCATTAATACTTGTGTGTACATATAATATATGAAAAAACACACGGACTGTGTGTATGTATTTGCCTCCACCACCTGAGTGTGTGGAATCTCATTAAAATCAAATAATGAGAAGTAGGTGAAACGCATGAACCAATTCCACAGGGCTTTTTATTTGATATGTTTACCTTTCAACTACAAATACTACACACATTTTAGTCAAGACAAATGGAAGGAAGCACACTGTCGGTCGTCGGTGTCGGTCCAAACAATGCGTGTGTGTTGTGTGTTTGTGTGTGTGTGTTGTAAGGTCCCACTCAAATACTTTTAGGAATACGATACAGAAAATGGGGGAAAAAAAGGAGCTGAATCACTTCAAGTCTTCAAGAAAGACAGAACGTCAAGCGTCTCTATAGCCTAAATTTATTCAATTCCACGTATCTTTTTTCCAACAACTTCATACTTGCTCATGCCACATATACTCCAAGTCATAAAAGCAATCTGTTTTATTGTTGCTAGTCCTCCTATAAACATAATCTATCTGTCTGAACATGGTTAGATCCAAAAGTATTTTATACTCCACATAGGGAGTATATAGGCATTCCTGATTCCGCCTTCTCGCATCTCTCTCTCTCTCTCTCTCTCTGTAGTCAAAACCAAAAAGAACGGAGCTTGAGGGATTGTATGACTAACAATAAGATTACGATTATGATACTTTTGGCCTGCCCTGGTCATCACATCACACATGTGAACACAAGTCTGAAAAATAAATGTATACGTAATAAGTATAATATTATATTCATTCAGTCTGTTTCCGTCTCCCTTCCCTTTGTCTTCTTTGCCCCTACATATCACCAACAGCATCAGGGAATCTCAGATTATATTCTCTGCACGACTTTTAAAAGCTCTTTTGGGTTGGGGGAAATTCCGTCATTTCATTTTGGAGATGAGAAAAATGACTCCAAATGAGTGCATCTCTCAAACTGATCACATCACACTCAAAGATGCTGATAATATGATGATGACTGCGGAAAATTTAATTTTAAATGTAACGGAATTAAGTAACGGGAGTGGAGTGATGAATTATGTAAATCCTAATAATGGGAGTGGAAATTGCGCAAAAGTTTTCAAGGGAAAGTCCGGATAAACTATTATCCGTATAGTTGTAGTAAAATATTTGGATGTTTATATTGCATCTCTCATCATTTCCCACTGGGAAATACAAGTGAAATTAGTGCCTCCATTATTTATCATGGAAGGATTGTACATGTCCCTCATTGAAATCCAGAAAGCGGAGTTTGTAGCGTTGGCTCATGGTGCTCATATGGCACTGTAGCGCAGACTAAAAACTAACGATAAGTAAAGCTACTACCTCAATTTTAGCTCGTTAAAAGTTTTGTCTGCTTGTATTTGTATTCTCTGCGACAAAGAATCCAGGAGATCTATTATAATGAACCTGTATTGAGGCTACATAATCACATGAATTATGAGCACCTCTATGTATTTTGTTCCAAGTTGATCCATAGGAATATATAGGGAATACACAGTAGATTGAGCATATTTGTATAAATACTTTTTTTGGATTTAGATTCTATATTCCAAAAGCTGATTTTATACACTAATATGAGAAGTATTTGTAGCATAACCGCATAGCCGTGCCGTGCCGTACGGCACGGTGGTTAAATTGGGCGTGTTTCCAAATTCCTTAGCATTTATTACCAAACCAACTTTTATGAATTATTATAAATGGGAAAAGATTATTACAGAGCAAGTTTTTTAACTTAGTAAAACAAAGTATTGAAGCATAGCTGTAGTGAAGACATTGGAAGTGGAGCTTTTAGGTTAGCTATACTATATCATGTGTATTAGAGACACCGTTCGCTATTACGTCCCTTTACATTGAAAGACAGAAACTGGAATTACCTATTAAATTTGTATGAAATATATGTTCATGCAGTAGGACAGTTGGTATTTATCTTGTAGAGTCATTCATCATTTAAGACCAGTCAGCACTCTCATAAATAATAAACACATTTCTTTTTAACTATGTAGCTTGCTATAGGAAATATTTTTTTTATCCCGTATTGCAATCCAATCCTCCAATGTCTTAATTCTCGAAAGCCTAGCAAACTAAATTCATGTGCCCGTCTCTCCGTTCAGCAAAGTCTCAAATATGAAGAGCCGAAAGCCGACGCCGACTCCCGAATTCCAAAGTGGAGTCAGGGAGGAGAAGCACTTCAGATCAAATAAGAAGGAAGACGAATACTCGGATTCTACTACATCTATACAGTACATGGAGTAGAGGCAGCAGGGTGCATAGTACAATACTTTAATGAATTATACAGCGTGTAAATACCTACAACGTACACGTTCAAATGTGAGAAAGTAACATCATCTAGTCTGATTTAAGAAAATTACAAGTAATTTACAAGAAGAAAAGTTTTTATTTTTCCCCAGTATCAAATTATATTTGATATTCCATATTGGCCTTTGTACAAGACAACGGAATTTTGACTTTTCTTATCATTTGTGGAAGTAGTAGATAGATATTTTACTTCACTTTATCCCTGTTGTACTTCTTATAACTTATAGGTATATATATACCCTATAAAGTTCAAAACCCAACATCTACTACTCATGAATGATTTTGATAAATTTTTTTTTATTTTGTTTGCACAATTTAAATTGCCAACCCTTCACAACTCACACGCTAGACTACTAGAAATAACAAAGTGGAGAGACACTTCTTTAGGTGTTGGGAAAAAATCGCATTAATTCCGAAACCAGCGTGTCAGGGCCGGGCCAGGCCAGAGCCTGCACCATCAATACTAAACATTCTTTTAGACATAAGCAAGTCAAAATACGTTCACAAAGATAATAATAAGTAGAATAGTATAAAGCAATCAGAACAAGAAACAAATTTATCTAAAACTTGGCAGGGAGAAGGAAAAACCAAGACAATCAAAAAGAATACTAGAGACATATTACATAGAGCTATGGAGTACATAGTCACGAGTACGAGTGGAGTCGATGTGATGGTTTATTAAAAAAAAACCGTGAAATCCAGGTCTTACTACTGTATCTTATCATTTTCATTCCCTCCGACAATCTGTATATCAGTGTAGTAATATCCTAGCTACAGTCTTCCCGTCTCATGAAATCTCCTTCGTTATCGTAAAGTTTTAATCCGCTCATTTTTTTAAACTATTACTTTAACTATTCTATAGCATATAGCACTGGGTATGGCTTTAGGGAACTAAATTCATGTGAGATAACGATTAGATGTAACATGGATGCGACAGTAAGAAGTAATTAACAACACAAACAAGAATAAGAACAAGAACACTGTCTGGCACTCGCACCCTTTTCTATTCTTTGTTCCAATGAGTCGTCATACTTACTCCTGTTTGGTTTGAAGAGCGATTTGAGAAAGAGAACGAGAAAGATTCACCATTGAGCCTACTACCTACTTTGAAATTTTCAGGCTGTAATCGTTATTCATAATTTTTAGATTGCTCTATAGCTGTAATATGTAGATTTTTTACATTTAACTATTTAACTCTAAAAGCTTACGTTGCCGTTTGGAAGGAATGGAAGACTACTACTTTGCTTTAATCCTCAGAGTCCACACTGAGAAATACACTGCGAAATCCAACTAAAATGGACTTTTGGCATCGTTTTGTCGCTTGTGTAACTATTATTTTTGCACCCTTTCTGAAACCGATGAAACAGTCTCCAATTTTCTTGTACCTCCTGACACATAATTGTCAACATCTTGTCAAGTGAAGCGACTGACAGGCATGGCGTAAGCGAGCTTGAAGCAAATCGCTCTCTCACACCACGATCTAATCTACCTTGATGACAGAGGCTTCGAAGGGCAATTAAGAATATTTAATCAAATTGTCACCAAAGTAATTTAGTATGCGGGTATTTAGAAAGAAAACACGGGTGGAGTATATGAGGAAACCTTTGCTATTGGAAAGGGCGAAAGAAAGTGAATTTTACAAGATTGATCGAAACTGTCTATTTTGAAGACAGTTGATATTTGGTTCATGCCGCTTAAGAGCACATTTAATTACATAGCTCATTTCATTCTCAATAGCGTATGTAATTTCTAACAGCCTCGACAATAATAATAATATTATCGCTGTATTACAGGTCTCGTAGGGTGAAAACAAAGTTTTTCCGAACCATTGAGCGACAGCCGGAGGAATGAAGACTACTAAAACACACAAATTTCGTAATACTAAGCGATGCTTGCTTTTCTAGCAATTCAACAGACTGATGAAAGCATTACTGGTTGGTTGAGATATTCTATGTACAATCAGAAATGATGTTATCTACCGTTAAGTACTTTCACAGCTATAAATTTGTCTTGAGTAATTGTGAGGAAGAATGGTAATTGTTTCGGATATTTATGCATAGGGCATTTAGTGAGCAATTTCAGTAATTTCGGTTTCCGTACAAAATTTGTGGTTTGATCGGGATCGGGACCCGGATCCGGATCGGGACAAAGTAACTTACGAACGGAACGAAAACCGACACAGACTCTCTGACGGAGACACTCTCTGATTTCTTTCACATCATCCGAGAGCAAGAGAAGAAACAAAAATTTCTTGTGGCTATACAATCAATGCCAGATGTAAGAATCTAAATTCTTTCCTAAGTGCTCAAGATGTGACTCGTTAGAATTTTAACCATGAGTTTATAGTAGTGTACAATTTACTTTATTGTCCCACAATTTAAAAAATTTTCTCTTCACCACCACGTAACAACATCGTTTCAGCTTGTAAACACGTCGACATTCGTTTGCACCATGCTTCCCTGCCCACCAACAAAGATAAATGAATGCTCAGTATTTTCCCTTCATTTATCAAGCTATCGTACGTAGCCCAGGAGCATGTTTCACCATATTTTTACATTCAGAAATTTGTAATTAAATTACACGCCGCTTAAAATGTTTTGCTCCAACTATCTAACTCTGTAGCTGAGCTTGTTGTACGAAACTAAAAGCCACGAGTAATTAGGCTATGACTAATGACAAGTATGTATTTTTATATATTTTCATACCAATCGACCGCACACGCCTCGAAACTCTATATAGTAATATGGCACTATATGGAAGGAGACGTACTGCTCTGCACTATATACGAGAGAGCAACGAATTAATTGTCAGTTTCGTTTACACCTCTCAATTATATGTTGACTTCTGGAATTTACTTTTAAAAATATAGTGAACAATAAAATAAATGAAAAAATAAAAAATGGCTAAGGAGGCACCTATCTTGTGTTGTAGAATGAAGAAGAATATATTTCACGTTCTAATTTATTTTATTTTATATAGGTGTGCACAAAACAAACGATGAAACAAGATGAGGGTGATCAATTAATTGTATACTAGGCTAGACTTTTTCTTGTATTTTTGAATACATTAATTAATTATATTTATGTAAATGTAGCTCAACTAATTGTAAGCAGTAGAAGATAGAAGAAAGAAAAAAAGGACGAACAATTTCCCGATTTCCAATTATACAAGACACGTTCAAATATAAACTAGGGAATTTCAGTAATAAATTCTACAATCTGAGGTATATAACCAGGTGTAGGAATTATATTAAATGCAAAACAAAAAAAACGAAATATAGAGGCAAACTTTAAACAATATTAAATTGTGAACTGATAATGAAATTATAATTTTATACTTACACAGATTTAAATTTTCTTAGAATCAATTACTCAGACTTGGGGGACTGTCACGAGAACAGAGCGAGAAGATGATCTTTATAGGCACAGGAAATCTAACCAGTTGGAGAGACGGTAGAATACCGATTCCAAAAACACGAGAAAGAGCACTGAATAATCTTTTCGAATCAAGGGTTCACCTCAGTTATGGTTGTCCTCATCTCAGGAGGCCAAAAATAAAAGAGCTCCCAGCGAAAATTCTCAAGAACACACACTTGCAGTTTTAAAACTACATAGCTCTATGATTATTCCCGTAATTTCTCCTTTTTTTTTACTTTCGATTGTGATGTGAATGGAAGCTATAGCGAGGGTTTTCTATAACCTAGGGACATGATCCGATCTGTCGCCCAGAGTATAGGAAAATCTCATCATCATCATAGGAACATGATCGGGGGGATTGTAGATTGTAGGCAATACGGATAAAACCGTTACCGTTATGGATACAGTTGATACAGCTTCCGACTAGTCATACTACCATTACCGGACTCATGTGACCAAAAATCTCAACGTACAAAGTACAAGAGTACACAACACAACAACAGCACAACATACTACGACAGAAATAAAAATACTTATTATAATATTCAAATAAATGGGTAAGCTCGAGAAATGGAGTTTAATGACGGCTGAAAGGCACTCATTTTCTTTTCCAATCTTCAAAATATTTTATAGTCTTTTAAGTAAATTTGGTCAAATTAAATCTAAATTTGAGGCAATCTACGGTTTTTTTTTAAAGTCAGGAAAATTTAAAACTACTGTGAAATCAGATTTCAATTTTAAATTTATTTTTCCAACAATCAAAGCATGAATTAATTGGTTGAAAATATTATCTCTAATGATTATTTTTTTATTTTGGTAGATTTAGCGTCAGCCCATAGCACAACACTGATTACATGTACGGATTGATATACTACTAAAAAGTTGTAAAATGTACCTACCTAATTCGCATATTCCCATAGGTATACCCCATGAGGGATGCACCACATACCTACGCAGTTCAATATTTTTGTTTGTGTTTTCTACATCAACAGAAGAACCAGATGTACTAATTCCCAAACCGTTTACCTTCAATTACTGTCCAATAAATCTCCAGTGTTATTATGCACACGAAGAATCCCGTTTGGCAGAGCTATTAATTTGTTTAACAAATAGTAATGTTCCTTCGTATACATGACATATAAACATAATTATCGGTGATCAATCTATTTATTTCATTTCAATGGTTTACTATAGCTATAAAATTCAATAGACGACAGAGAGCGAGAGAGAGAGAGAGAGAAAAATTTGATTTACATTTCCGAAACTTGAACCAACTATAAAATTTTTGTATAGTTTGCCTAAAAGTCTCCTCCTGTCTCATGATGCTTGAGGGAAGTTCATTTTTCATATGAAAGCCGAGAAATTACTTATGCTCTCACAAGGAGGGGGATGTAACAAATAACAGAGGAAGGCTAAACAGCTCTATACACACTTCATTTCAAATTATGACAACGTTCAGAAGTATTTAAGCTATTAAAAAACATGTGCGGTGGCTTGAGACATAGCTCAAAACTGAGAGGAAGGACTCGAGGGAAGAGCGTCAAACGTAGTAGACTCGAAACTAGAATAGTATATAATTGCACCCATGACAGATTTTTATGAGCTGAAAGTATTTAAATTAAACAATAAAAATAAAAGTATCATCAGGGAAATGTGAAAAAATCTTAGAGTGCATATCTGTGTTTATTTTTGGCATAAAGTTCCTCTCATACTATGCCCTCCCAAAGTGTAAAACAGAGGGAGGAGAGTCACATTTAGATTCATTAGACTCAATTTTTTTTTGTTCAGGTTTATCTGAGACCGCATATGCGAAGAAGGTTGTACGATAAGGTTCCAAGATTTAGCTTCATTTTACGAAACCGAGCAGAGGAGCAGAACTTATTGCAAAATATTATAGGATTTAAAAAGCAAACCTGACTTTTTTTTAAAAAAAAAACCTTTGGTTAGCTTATCAGAAGAGACGAACAGATCAAAAATAATAATAAGAAATCATAGGTATCAAATATATAGGATCAAAGGATCAAAATCAAAGTAGGAAAAAATTAAACCGATATTGACACACAAAATTACACACAATGTGCAGGGGTGGCGGGTTTAGTTATAGACTATATTATTATAGTCTCTCGTATCGTATCTGAAAATCTGAACCCTGGGCAAGTGACTCAAGAAAACGGAACTCAAAGATTCAGAGATAAATGTGGGCTCATCCGGGTCTCCGGATGTGTCAGATTGTTGTGTAATTTATGTCACGAGTGCTAAAAAACAGCGTTGTGCATTGAGTCGTATTTCTAGACGGAGCAATCTACCTACCTACTACCTAAGTATATACCTACCACGTATATTTTCATTTAATTGGTGAGGATTCATCGCTCCGCTCCACAAGATTACTTACATATAGTGCCTATAGGGGAGTTAGGTAGGTACTATAAGAACACCGTAAAAGGCTCTTACATGAAATTAATATGATATACGAAACCCCAAGTGGTTAAAAGTACGAAAGTACCTACTTAAATACAGTACTGTGTGTCGTGTGTGTGTGTGTGTAGGAAATATATTCGCTACTATACTTCCATATACATCATCACGTACCCCCTAATAATAACCACCCATGTGAAGTTCAAGCGTGCTTCGGCTTCGGTATCGGTATCGGTATATGGCTCTCATCGTCAGTTAGAATGTTTATCCATGAAATAAATTTTGTGGATCTTAACTGCGGTAAGCCTCCTTTAGAATTATAACCATAGAATCCGCTTCCATTGACTATGACTAAAGAAGATTGCAACTTTTATGTGGGACATGATACATATAATAGGGCTGTGCAACGTGGAAGTTCCAACTGAAATCAAGTTCCTAAAAGTTTTGTTGAATCACTGAAGCGACAAGCGACTTACGATTAGGATGTAATACATAAAAAATTGGGGAACGTCAATGCGGACAGAGTTTAAGCTGACGATACACAGTAATGCAAATATTATTTTTTCCACTCGGAACTCAGCGCATAATAATAAGATAACATACAGATACTAGTCAGAGTAAACCTCTCATCTAGATTTGGTTTATCTCAACTAAACTCGGCTTTGGCTTTATTAATTTCAGTCTTAAAAGTGTCGTGGTTGTGTGATTGGTGTGACAAAAAGCTCGAGAAATTCTGGTGCTGGTGCTGGTTCTGTTTCTGTATGACCAAATCTTTTCCTCAGGTTTTTACTAGAAAAACCATTTCATGCAATAAGAGTCAGAGTGAGCATTGTGTATGCTCTCATTTTGTTTTATTTGCTCAGAAAATTGCATCTTTCTCAAAAAAAAGTGTTTCCCTTTACCGGGATCATGAGGCTGAATGTTGTCGTTGGAAATGGGGGGAGCATCGTCGTGAAATATTATATTGTCGAAAAAAAGTCATGCAGAGAGAGAGAGTCATATAGTCATAGCGTGAGTAGTTTCAGTGGCTGGAACGGATTTACAATAAAAGGTACAATTATCAAGATTAAGATGAGAAGTGGAAGCGCTTAACGATTCCTAGACCATTTGAAGAAGGAATTTCAAAAATTTTATGAGCACTTAGATCTCGCCGAGAGAGAGAGAGAGAGACCTCAGAGCTTATTTCCCTACGACTACTACCACTACCACCACCACCACCACCCCGGCTCGGGTGCTCTCCATCCTATAGACCGGCTCTACAAAGTTAACCCGAAAAGAAACGAAACGTGAGTAGGGCAAGCATTACGTCGTAACCTGTTTCACGTCACCTTCTTTCAACTAGAGTGAAGGATTCAAGAGTGCATGACAGCAAGTTTATGATCCCCGGGTTACAGTACAGAGAGCACTCTCCAAGACTACTACTGCTCTACAGCACTACACTGATTACTGATACTTAGGGAGAGACACACGTGTAAGTACAGAGATACACGTCGTACTCACACACACACACACACACACAGACACAGGGAATGACAAAAAAATAATGATGTTTAAGCACCCAGACAGAGGCAATATCCAGACTTAGTCATACGAGTAAGTAGTAGTACAAGTAGAAGCGCTTAAAAAAATGAAAAATAAGTTGTAATAATGAGTAAGACAAGGAAGATACATACGCATTTTTTTTAACCGCTTTAGCGACTGTAAAAACAGCAAATTAGATTGATAGCTCAGAGGAAAGCAATTCGAGACTCCCACTACTACAGACTACTACCCAGAAGAGAGACTTTAAACCAAACGGCGAGCATACGTCCTGGTTTTCACTTATGCAATTATATGTATATATCAGTGTGGAGGATCTACCCGAAAATCTGATACACACTCTCTCAACGGATCTGTCCGCTCCTGTAATACTTCCACTGCACTGCGCCTCTTCCTCTTCACTTGCTGACTTCTCCATTTTTTCCTAACAGGTTATAACCTCACAATTTATTTCAAGACTCTGATCCGTTTTCTTCTCTTAACATTTCAATTTCATATATACATATGTACATTTTACTATCTCAATCTGGTTGTATTTAAATTATCCTTATTTGTAGATAGAATGGTATATATTCCTCAAATAAAACTCTCGTCCATACCCTAGCGTGTAATTAACCATAATGCTGAGCCGACCACTAATCCTCCAATCAATAGACTTGAACAGTTATACTTGTAAACTTCTTGAGACATTTTACACTCATTTTTTTGTGTGTGCGTGTCTCCCTCCACATTTTATGTATCATCTCCACACTCGCAAGTTTTCTTGTGCTTGTAAACAAGCATTAAAAATGCATCGGACAAGCTCAGTTTACAATCCAAAGAAATCCAGCACCACCAACTTGAACTCATGAGCTCCTATATCTCACTACGTGTGCAATATCAAATATCAGAATCGGTACAAACAAATAAATTCCGACGTCTCCCATTTCCTTACAAAAAGTCTTATAGATATAAAAAACCAAATAGATTTTTATTTCAGTAGGAGTACCGCCTGGCTCTGCATGAATTAAGAGCAATGTGTTAAATGGCTTCGTCATGGAGGAAAGCGAAACCAATCTAATGGTAAAGTGAAGATAAGTAACTGCGCTCTCCTCATTCACATACTATCCCAAAAAGAGTATGTATCACCGAAAGGCTTCCAATAAAGAAGGGCACGTCATAACATAAATCCTCCTTTCAAACCATTCTCAAACGACTCTATTCGGAGTCATGATCGTGACTATCTAAAATATCACAGAGTTGTCGAACGTTATTTTTTTTATGAAGTTGATTTTAATGGGGAGTAAATAACTATATATACTTTACTATTGCCTTCACTTTTAGATGTTATACAGTTACATATATAGGTTACTTTTATTTTCCAATGTCTATATAAGATACATATGTACACGGAGCCTAATATAGTGTTGAAAATGTTGCATAATAATTGTGCAAAAACAGGCATGACGCATGTTCATTTTACATAACGTTGACAACATAGTTATCCCTTTTACATCTTTTCAAAGCAAATTTCTTTCAATTTATTTTGAAAGGATTTTTGAATGCTTTGAAAGAGTTGTCAAAAGATTTTTTTTTGAATTAATGGTTATAGGCTAAAATGAAGTTCAGCGTACACAAAAGTATTCTGGAAATTTTATGCAGGCAGGACATTGTAATGTTTTTTTTAAATGGAGGCATAAGATTATTTGGATTTACTGTGCAAATAATATGTGGAATCCGAGAATGCACTAATATGGCTTTGACTTGGAAGTTGGAAGCAGGAATTCACATAGGGGAATTTGCAGGTAAAAGTTGCCCGTATTCCTAATTTATACAAGTTTGCTTCATTATAAATTGTGTGCTCAACAAAAGTTGGAACTACTCTGTGTAGAAAGTTTCTAGTGAAAAGGAAAGTGCAGACAATGGGAGTTTTCAAAGCCTCAAAGTCATTTTTGTTTGTCTATACAAATGAACAGAATGAAAGCTATATGGCGCTTCCCGCGCTACTTTTGTGTGTAACCTTTCAGATATCGTTAGTTAAATGGAAATGAGTAGAAATTTCTTTTTTTTTTAAATTCGCCAACCCCAACCCCTATAGATTAATTTAAGCAGAAATGGAAGTTTATATATAACTTGTCGTTGAAAAATAATTTTCGATTTTATGCCCCTCATTCGTTCTAAAACGTGGATTTATAACACTGCTTGTGCATATGTATATTATAATAGCGGCTTTTTCTATTATGTCTCAAATTTATATCCAGCATAAATTTATCAGAATTGAACAAACCCGAAAAAAATACGGACGTGTGTAGAGAATAAATTTACGGCTCGTCAATATAAATTCAGAGAAATTATATAGGGTGTCTGACGAGGTATGGTGACAGCCGATATGAAAACAAGATAAGAAAATTTAGATTCTTACCGAGAAAGTATAAAATCCCTCTGGGACAGGCTGCCCACCAAACTTGATGTTTAAAGTGTATTCTGCTTCATCTTTAACGGTGTAGTAAATTGAGAAAGTCCCGTCGTTGTTGTCTTCAATGTCAATATCCAGGTCACTAAATCAAGGAAAGATGTCAATAATGTAGTAGGGGTTCAATAGAACTAAATTGTAATATCAATTGCCAGCTGTGAGACTGTATTGATATAATTTATCTTACAAGCACGCTACGAAGCTATGACTTTAAAAGTGCAAGTTTATTGTTAATGCTAGGCAAATTGTAGGCAAAAAGTCTACAATTTGTCTACCATTAGCAGTATGTATTAGCACAATAATATTTTTAAACAGATCTTTCAAACAACCGAGCTCAAAATACCTATACCCTTTCACAAAAGTAAAACGTTTGTATGTAAGTATTAAACTAATGAAAATGTGGTAATAAAAATTACAGAAATCCATAAACGCATGCAATCTATTTTTAGGTCCGGACGAAGGAATTGTTTTTAGGCAGCAATTTGTTTCCATACAAAAACCACCATTTTGATTTTATTGATAGTTTTCTTTAGCAAAGCAAAATGTTGTATTTACATGTTTAGAAAAGTTTAAAATGTTCCTTTTACTTGATTCAGGAAAGTGCTCAATGTTCTATTTACAGGTTTTGAGAAAAGTGGAAAATGTTTTTTATTTCCATGTTTTTGATCTGTACAAAAACATTTATGTTGTATGTTTTTGAAAAGTCAAAATATTTTTTTTACATATTTTTGAAAACCCCAAAAAGTTCCATTTATATGCTTTCGAAAATTCAAGGAGCGGGGGCTGCCTGCACTGGCCGCATTATCCGGCCCTATCTATTTGGTTTAGTTTCAAAAATGCAAAATGTTTGAAAATATATGAGGCATTAAATCGCAGTTTAACCCCTAAAAAAGATACCATGGTCTCTGTAAAAAAATTTAATTTGCCACCATGCGAGTTTTCGGTATTTTCTTTTAGTTCACAGTTTATTTAGCTCATTGTATTCAAGAATGAATTTCTACTCAACACATTGTACTGTGTATTAGTAATTGCAATGTAAGTACTAATCGTCACTTTAATTCAGTGGTGTCGGGCGACATTCACTAAATTCAGGACACACACACACATTCCTCAATAAAGCTTCATTGAAATTTTTACTAATCATCAAATAGTTTAAGATAATTCGAACAATAGTACCTACATAAATTCCACGACATTTGTCAGAGACTTCCTGGAGTCATATATATTACTCTTCCTGAGTGAGGGATCACAAGTGTTAGTTTTATTTAATTATATGCTCTAATTAAATTACACACATTCTCAATGTACAGAGACAACACATTGTTCAAACCTGATGCAACGTTCATTGGCATCACATTGGTCTCATGTCTCATCTAAATAAATAACGTGCGGAAGGTAATATATAGTAAAACATAGTAAAAAAAAAGAAGAGGAAGAAGATGAAGAAGCGGGGAATGAAAATAGCTTATTTAGCTGACAACGGAAAACAACATTGTGCAATTGTGCTGTCGCGAGTATACATACTTAAACTTATGCATGCATGTTTTAACATTCTCACTCGTAGAGGCAGCCGAAGACGATGGAGTAAAAAAAAACATACATTTTCTATTTATAGATTTATAACGATGCTGATGATATGAAATCTAAAATCTCTCAGAATCTTACACTACTACTTAATTCAACAAAAAGATATACACGCACACGCTACATTTCACCGTTTTTCAATCTTTCTTTGTCTCAGTGCTTCGTATCGTGTGCTCCTTGTACACTGATCATTTAGATGATCATATGCCTTGGCAATGCACCTTATAATTTTATCTCCATGCTGTGCAAATAGTCTGCATGAGAATGTCTGTGCCTGATATTGATAAGATAATTCAGTTCTTCACTCGAACAATAGAACAATTAAATTCACAGAGACAGGTCTCCTGTCGATGACGACGCCCTGAAATATGACTCTTATGTTTGAATTATCTGAGTGAAGCCATCAAATATTTTTTCTAAACCTTTTTTAAACATTTAAATCTTAAACTTTAAATTAGATCTGTAGAATTAAGTTGCACTAAAATATGAAGCCAAAAAATCAATTTTTATTGCCGTAAGAAATAAAAGTCCCCCGTGTTCATAAAGAACATATAACTCTATTTCTAAATTCAAAATGCAAATTTAAATGGAGATTAATAATTTACATTTTCGATAAGGATGCACTTAACTACGAATTAGAGACGTGTTAGAGCACAACGACTACTATACTTACTTGCCAGATGTAGATCGAATTCGACATGTCACAGCACCATGACCAGCATTTTTGGCATTAACGGTGATGCAGTACTCCTCACCCACCGTCAAAGACTGTTGTTTTCCTTCTGTTATTTTACATTTATCCGCCTGTAAAACAAACACAAAATATAGCAAAAAATGTGATAGGACGAATGATTTCATAATTTGTATAAGTAATCTCGTTCCTTGAATTACTTAGACAGATAGTATTGTATGATTACTCATACAAATACTTTTGATGCTTGTACATAATTTGTTCTGAACATATGTTATAATGTACAAAAAGGCAGATGTAAAAATAAGAAAGTATGCGATTAATTCACTTACACTTCCTGTGGCGTAGGATTGTACATTAAACGGAGAATTTGGAACGTCCTTCCCACCATACTTAACATTAACTTTGTACCTGCCACAATCATCTGGCACGTATGAGGCTTTGAATGTTTTATCACTGGTTTCCACTACCTTAACTTTCCTGGGGTAATTATCAGGGCCCTGAAAATTAAAAAAAGGATTGGTGAGCTTGACACTATATAGAAATATTTAACACACGTCAATAAAATATTTCAAAACATCCTCCTACGGCATTTACTAAACATAATAAATACTCCTCTCATTTGAAAGGCAAGACGCTATGTAGCTATAGCATAAAGAAGGAGGAGGAGGAGAAGGGGAACATAAAAATAATAAAGTATTTGCTAATCGGTTTGGACTGAGCTCATGCATAGAAAAAGCCATGATCCTCTCCTCAACTTAAAACTTACCAGTACTTGAACTTCTAAATCACCAGATCCAGCATCTGTAGCATCCACAGTGAAATCGGTAGGAATGGAGGCTGGGATGCCCTTATTGGACACTCCATTGCCATGAATCTTTACTTTACCAGGTTCAACCTTGGGACGAACTCTCATGCTAACAGGACTGCGAAACATGAATAATGTAGTCATTATTAACTTCATTAGAGGAAAATAAGTGCTTTGAAGCATGGCATTTAAAAACATGTACAAGACTGAAAGAATATAATTGAAATAATGATACGAAGGTAAAAATGAATATAAATGATAACATCTTACGTGCCAGGAACATCCTTCCCGTTCCATTTCACACTTGCTAATAAATTAGTTCCTTCTGTGGGCGGATAATATGTTACATCGTACGTTCCGTCTCTATTATCAAGAACGACGGGCTTTTCTTTAATACCTGTTAAGTATTAGTGAAATTAATAGCGTGAGCATACATTTGGGACGGTAATTAAAAATTAATATTTTATATAATTATTATGAAATTACCATGAATTATCTACTAATAAAAACAATTATTTACCCTGAATATCAACGGCTAATGGTGCACTTCCCGTTTTAGAAGCATCAATTTTAAAAGTCTGCTGAACTCCTTCACGGCAATTTTTTGCTTCTAAACCTGGTCCATAAGCTAAGACATTCCCTGAGTCCACTGAATGTTCTACGGGTACTTTGAAAGGCGATCCAGGAATATCTTGATCCGCAAATTTTATTGTTATATCATAATCTCCAGCCTCCGTCGGTATGTATTCAACCTGTCAAACTGAAATTTAGGTAATATGTTCTTTTTTCTTGGCTTTCTAAGCAATATTAAGTGTTAAGTTGCAAAGCATCCTACACAGCATTAAATATCATGAATAATAAGATATTCTAAACTAAACTCTAAACTAACCGTGCATGAGCCGTCTCGATTATCTTTACAAGTCATTTTTGCTTCGGATGGTCCTTCAATAGCTAGACCCAGGCCACCAGTTCCAGCACCTACGCATTAATTCATATAATATATTTGCATAAATTTCGTAGATATTTAATTTTTGAAGAAGCTATATGGGTTATCTTATAATTATCTGAACTGAAGTAGCAACAAAATTAATGATAATGAAAAATTAATTGTTAATGGTGTAGCTACTACTACCACTACTGTTATAATTATTATTACCTCGTGTTTCAATGGTGAATATATTTGGTTGGTTAACAATGCCACGAACAAGTCCTTGACCAAAGGCTTTAACCTTTTTGGAATCACACCCACGCCGAACATTGACAGCAAAAGGCGATCCCGGAATGGGCAAACCATCATAAAAGATGTCAATCACATGTCTTCCCTCTGTAGATATATTTCGAAATCAACACTTAAACTTCACACTTTTTCATAATTGCCATAGACTCATAAGTCATTTCATAAGTATCTTTTCTGAATTATGCAGAGATGATAAAAAAAAATAACAACCTTCAAAAGGGCTATAATTTATCTTGTAAGTCCCATCATGTAATGGTTTAATATAATTATCGGTTCGCGTTCCGGAAGGATTCGTGATTGTGCAAGCTACTTTAACACCACCTTCTTCATCTCCAACCTCTCGAGTATCCACAACGAAATCCGTGGGAGAGTCCGTGAATACACCTATGCAAGTACATATAGATATTTAAATAAGTAATTGATCCTCATAAAACATCCCAATTTGAATGAATGCCATGTCATACGCATTCCTCGGATGCTATATAAGTTAAATATATTAATTTGTATGATTCATGCTGTGCTGTGAACTAGTCGTTGAATTTTAAGGCAAACTCTGAACACACTACATATACTTGTTAGACTAGATAAAATGTATATAAACCAAATAAATAAAAACCAAATGCACACATCTACAAACAAGAAAACAGAAGTCTCGAACGAACAACTGCACTATTTTTTTTATTATGTTTGTAGTTTATTTTAGCAGTGTATGGCATGCGATCACACTCAAAGTGACCAAGGTGTACCATGAGGTTGAATTCCATTTCCAGAAACTTTAATTTTTGATAAATCCGGCTCTAATGAAATCAAAGCCTGAAAGGGTGAGCCAGGGATGTGGTCATCGTTGAACGTGATGTTGATCGAGTACACACCGGGGAGGGTGGGGAAATATGCGACACAACAAGTCCCATCGCCATTATCACGACAATTTATAGCCGCTTCACAAGGACCTTCAACTGTGACGCCGAGTCCACCTTGACCAGCCCCACGAGTGTCAATCATGAATTCCGCCGGTTTATTTACGACTCCTCTCTCAAGACCTGGTCCACTTGCCCGCACTTTGTTCGGGTCATGTCCGGGTTTACATATTAGTCGGTAGGGTGCTGGGGAAATGGGTTCACCGCCGAAAGAAATACTTAAAAGGTACTCGCCAAGCTCATTAGGAGTAAAATTTACTAAAAAGCCATCAAGGCATGGAATCACATGTGCCTGCACTTTCGTTCCGGACGGAGTTGTTATCGCCACAGAAATGTCTGCCTTCCCTGCAGCCTTCGTTAAAACTTTAAACTGCTGAAGGCTGTTGATTGGAGCAACTGGACACAATATCGATCACCAGTTATCAATCATTCCAAATTCCAATAATTATTAAGGACATTTATCTTGTCATCAATTCACTTCTAAAACTACTATGTATTTCCTCGAACCAAGTCGCACAATGTGTCAACACAAAATGTAAACACGATATAACACTTGTAATCTCATACTTGTAGCTACACTAAATTATCTTAAATTACTTTCCTTACTTTCCCTGCTTTGCTATTTTGAATTTTAACTTTAAGTTAATCAAATCGTGTCACAGAATACAGTGTTTAAAATATGCCTCTAGTACTCTTCTGAATTATACCCTCCTAAGTTTGAATTTGCTTACGTTTTTATTTTGAAATATTAGAAGAAACAAAGGGAGACTGCATGGTGTTATTGGTCTTTCTTGACTACAACGTAGTTACTTTAATGTGATCAAAAAATTGTAATCGACAGAATGTGTTGGCACATTTTTAACGAGTGTCCCTTCGACTCTTTAAATTAAGTTACATTACTCGCCTTGTCAGGCTCATATTCTATGAAAAACACAGTTGCCTCTGATGAAAACACGTTTTGCAAATTCAAATTCATACCTGAACAATTTTTATATTTACTCTTAACTTCATAATATAATCTGTGGTGGTAAGACTCTCTTCAGAAAATTCCAAATATTATTATAAGGATCGATTGTCAAAATTGATTTCACTTCTGGTAATATTTTATAGCATTAGTATATACATACACATACTCATATTGACATAAGAAAAGATGAGACAAAAGATGTGATGGTGAAACTTACTTGGCTCAAGTCCATCTACTTTCACTTTCGATACATCAACATGCGGTTGAACAGCTACACGGATTGGACTTTGTGGAACTTCCTGTCCAGCATAGTTGACGGTAACCTGTAAATGTAGTATGGTTAGAAGAATAATGTTTTACTTCCAATTTATATATATAAGTACTACGACACAATTTCGATTACACATCAAAATGTAGTCTTTGTTTGATCACACGACAATGACATTCATGTCATGTCTCATGATTCGATATCTCTTTCGCACCAATGCACCACCCCATTTTCGGACACATAGACCGTATGTTCTACAAAGAACACGTAAAATCATTGAGAGCGCGTGTGGTACCGTATATAGGCATTAAAAAGAGGATTCATTGGACCACGCTCAATTTAAGTGAAGTAGAAGTAGATCGACGAGGCCTTTACTAAATCCGAGTGAGTGCCACCGGAGCGGAAGACATACGGAAACAAAATATCTTGAGGAATAAATGCATGAAATTAGCATAATATAATGATTTGAAAATAACCTTGTAATTTCCTGGAACAGGATAAGTTAGATCTATTGAGTATGTGGAGTCTCCATTATCGGATAGTTCATAAGGAATGGATGTTCCCTTTTCCTCAGAAACGATCTGTACCAAGAGATCCCCTGGACCCGCTTCCCTCGCATCCACATTAAAGTGTGTTGGCTTTTTTGATTTGACATTTTTCTCAATACCTGGTCCAAAAACTTGAACTTTTTTTGCATTTGTGGGTTGAGAGACAAGAACTCTGTACGGACTATTTTTTGTTGGCACTCCACCATAATTGACCTTTTCCAAATCATTAATTTAAAAAAACTTAATGAATATCTATATGGCATGGAAAATATTATCTCAAGACATAAATTAATTAATTCCAATAATAATTATTACTCGCTTAAGAAGAAAAACAGCTTACTTGCACAGTGTGCTTGGCACCTATTTTTGGCACATAACTGCAAGAGTGTGTCCCATCGTTATTATTCCTCACTTTCACATCTACTTGATTGTATTGTGAGTCCATTACCTTAAAACAGAATTTTTTGAAATTATATATTATATTTTTGAATAATTTAATTCCAAGAGAGGGAGTTGCAAATAACAACTTAGCATTGCCATTTTATATATAAATATAAACCAGCTTGTAAAATTAATGAAGAACATTCATAATATTATTTTGCTTATAATTTTTAAATCATAATAATAATAGTAATAATTTTTCGAAATCTGTAGTATGAACACTCACAGAGACTTCCAACGGGGCAGACCCAGCACGGCTAGTGTTTACAACAAATTCTGCTGGCCTAGATGTAACAACTCCATTTGGCTCTAGTCCAGGTCCATGGCACTCCACCTGATCATAAAAAAACATGGGGAAACTCAAAAAAACATAAGAAAACTTGTCTTTCGTGACTGAGCAAGAACTAGGTTATCCATACCAAATCAGGATGGAAGTCGCTTTTTGGCAATATGTGGGCAATATAAGGGGATTTTGGAATGTCCTCTTCGTCGCATAAAATATGGACTGCATACTCTCCTGGAGCTGTTGGAAGGTAGCTGTGTGGTGTTTCAACAGAAAAATCAAACGTTACACCCCCCAAAAAATATACAACATTTTCTTCGTTGTAAAAAACTTTCAAAGTTTTCAAGTATTATGGAGACTCTAAAGGAATGTGTATAGGACAATTTAGTTTTCGTATATTTCGTCTGCATCACCTCACATCCGCAGATCCATCACCATTATCATGGCATTCAATTTTGGCTTGTGATGGTCCTTCAATACTAAACCCAAGAGCACCCGTCTCTCCATTTGTTTCGACGGTGAACAAAGCAGGATAATTCACAACTCCTCCCGTAAGTCCTGGTCCGTATGCTCTGATGGCTGATTCCTTGTATGGTCCTACATTCACTTCAAAAGGTGATCGAGGAATTTCTTGACCACCGTAAGAAATCATAACAATGTATCTTCCCTCTTTCTTTGGATGGTAGACGGCTTCATAGGTTGTTCCGGTAATTTTGTCGATTTTGATAGCCTCGTTTAAGCCCCCTGAAAAGTATATAGAAAATTTTATAAATTCATGAATTATATGTACCAAATCATTTTATCTTTAAAAAAAAGTATTTTATATGCTATAGAATCTATATAATATATTTAAAAATACCCAAAATGTTACATGCTAAAGTTAAAATATTGCATTTAAAAAAGTGTTCTCATTCTTAGGCATACCTACGTATTGAAATTATATTTAAATTCGAATTTATTGAGGGTACAGATACAAATTGAAAACTATATCCATGAAATGTAAGTGGCTCTACCGTCTACATACATCCTTATTTATTTCGTTTTCAAATTCTACAATTTTGCTGATATTAAGTAATCAATTTTTTGAAATGAAATTTTCAGTACCAGCTCTTTCATTTCGTCTGTGAAGAACCAAAATGACCCATATCCAATTTAATCTAGAATCAAAATGAGCTATGTCATAAAATAAAATGAGAAACATGCGTAAAATGTTACTTAGGAGTTTTTGACAATTGTAAAATTTTCTATTCAGGTAAGTTACATGCTTTTTTAAAGCGTTAAATGTTCTATTTACATGTTTTGGAAAAGTGTAAGATGTTCTATTTACATGTTTTTGAAAATTGCAAAATGTTCTATTTACATGTTTTTAAAAAGTGTAAAATTTTGTATATTTGCATGTTTTTGAAAAATTCAAAATGTTCTATTTAAATGCTCTCAAGACATATTTGAGTATTTTTGTAAATAGTTGATATTGTTTTTAAAATGGATATGGGTCATTTTGGTTCTTCACAGACGATTTTTATAATACATCGTTATAAAGTTTTTGTCTACTTGAACTATGGGCAGTTATAATATTTGTGCGGAAATATTTCTTGGATGCAGTACTAATAAAAGGTAACGCGCGTGTGTGTGACAACTGAACTACTGCGACAAATAACGACGGGATTGTTCAAATGGTTTGGGCTCTGCAGTCGAGTCAAGTTGGTAAGTATAGTTAATTTCCATAAAGGATGAAAATACGTAAATTGAATTTAAGGGCATCAACCTGGGCCAATAACACGTATGTCCACTTTCCCCTCTCCAGCTCCTTCAGTGTAAACACGAAAATCGGCAGCATCTCCAACACGAACACCTTTTGGTTGCAAACCTCTTCCGCTCGCACGAACCTTCCTTGCATCAGACACTGAAAGGAAAGAAGTATTTTTTGAAGAGAATAGCTATAAATTTCTGTATAAAAGTTGAGCCATCTATAAGCCCCTCACTGTATTTGCCTCAGCATATATTATATGGTATAGTGTATAAAATCAACATATATATATATAAAAGTAAAATGTAGTAAAATTGGAGAACATTAGAAATTATTACCAGGAGAAACACTAACACCATAAGGACTTTTAGGAATGGGGTTTCCAGCAAAGAAAACATTAACAGAATGTACTCCGACGGCCATTGCGACGTACTCACACCGCCATACATCCGTGCTGATTTGTCGAATTTTGACAGGAACTACATTCTTCTGTCCAGACGGATCTGTAGGATAATAATGTCACCAAATTATAGTACTGTCAGAGATCATCGTTTCACGCACTGTGTAATTGCTAATAATTATTTTAGAATGTTTAGCATGTCTCCAATAGGAGTAACAATAGAGAGGGTGTAACAATTACCTAGGATAATTACTTCTGGAACACCTTTTCCCGCATCTGTAAATTAATAAAGTTGGCTCTATGTAAAAAGTTGTAACCCAAATATAGTATACAGTATATAGACATATTCGCAGAGGTATAGATGGTACCTCAGTCTAAATTGAGTTGCTGCATATTATACGCATTCATACATTTATTATGGTACCTACACAATTTCAAGTTTGCACATAACGTTGTTCATAGTCATATGCCATGTGGCACGAAATTATTCAAACCATTTTACGTAATAAATTTCTCTCACCCTTAGTGAAGATGTCGAAGTATGTAGGTCTACCCACGACGACGCTATCCGGTTCGATACCGGGTCCAGATGCAGTCACTTTATTAGAGTCCCCAGCCCGACCTTCAACCAAAACTTTGTATGGGGATTTTGGAATTGGTTTGTCCGAGTATAGGACTGACACAGTATGGACTCCCTCTTGTTTAGGAGTGTACGACACACTGTACGTTAAATTTCTGTCGTTGTTGAATCTAATATCAACCTATAGAATATGACAGAGACAAACAAAAAATCCGCATGGACGAGTCCAAGGATTTATTAACAAGTTAAATTATCACACGAATGATTTATATTCATAAATTCATAAAATATAATGAAATACTAAACAATTCTTTCACAATGCGTATAGGTACTTAGGTGCTTAGCTCTTATAGTGCACATATAACTCCATACATACCGGCTCTTTTTCTCCCTTAGGATTGTCTACAGTGATATCAATTTCGCCTTTGCCAGCTGAGAAGGTTTCAATCGTAAAATTGGCGGGTGCTCCTACCACAGGTCCAGATGGTTCAATTCCTGGTCCATATGCTCTCACTCTGTAATAAAATAATTATAAAATTAGTCAAAATTTGAAATTATTGGAATAAATATATGTTTAAAGAATGCACTTCACTAATCTAATTAGCTATATACCAATATATACCATCGTGTTCAGTTGACTTTCCAACACTACTTTGTACATTTATTTACATTTTTACATTTTTTTTACAATAATATAGATTACAAGTGTCATACTCATAATGGTATGGTAGCGTCATGCATTATATATGGTAGTAGTAGTAGGTGGGTGAATTGTGAATGAAAACCAACAGTTAAGAAAACCACCAGTTATTAGTGAGTATTATGTGTCAATTCATGTTTGTTTTTTTTTGCAGCCCAGGGTGAGCACGCCACTCCATGCGTTAGTGATGGAGTAAAATTAAAATCGATGAGAGCATACCTGGGAGGTGGAACACTGTTGTGTTGTCAACAAAAATGTCATTCAGATAGACGCCACACATAAAGTTCAGGAAAGAGGATAATAAAACCACAATTTGAATTCAGGATAGTGTAGAGATAAGAGTGGGAGAATTTTGTTCAGAAAAAAAAACTTTTTTAAATAAGGAGAGTAAGTACACACATACCTATTTGGATTTGTTCGCTGACGAATGGGAGCTCCAGCCTTTAATTTGGCACTTGGGTATTGAGATAAATAAGTCATCATTGAAAGTTCATCAATGTTAGGATTGATGATTTCCTCGGGCTTTATCAGCTATACAGCACATGTAATAAAAATAAAAGTTTACGATAAACGGAAAATGAAAGAGCTTTATAACATTATTTTTTTTGGTTAAACCTTTTGCTAAACTTAACTTCCGTCAGATTACAGGTAAGGTAGGTACCTACTTTACATTTGGATTTTTTTTACGATTTTACACATGAAAACCACAAAAAACCACCACGTATGTGGAAAACGTATAGTATGAGGGAGTATATAGAGGGAAACACTCTTTGAAATTTAAGTATCATTTTCATTAGACACGTTAGAGACATCAACATTTAAAATTAAAATATAAAGCAAACAAGAAAACAAACAAACAAACCTGGCGAACGTTGAGCCAGTCATCCGCCAGCCCCATGGCCTCCGTCGCATTTTGCAGTGCGTCATTTGGATTCCAGTCGGGCCAGTCAGGACAAAGACCTGGGGCGACTGCATCAACTAATGCTCCCACGGCACGTCCATCTTTCCAGTCGGAAGTAAAGTTTGAAATTGGAAGATCTGGGATTTTACTCTGGACCCAGTGAAGTAACCTGAAGAGAAGAAGAAGAAAAAAAAGAGTATCAGAATCGTGTATCATGTAATTACATAATTGGGCAAGACAGAGAGTCTCTCTAGTCTTCCTTCCTTTGCAATTAAATATATCCTTTAAAACACACTCCTATATACAACATAGGTAAGCTAGGTATAGGTATAGGTAAATCTTAACTTGTTCTCTCAGCCCCATTATATACTTTATTATCCGCATTATTTTGTACCCTACCGTTGTTTGGGTGTGGGTCCTTTTTCTCCTTGTGGGTAGTCCTCCTCGCCCTCCCACGCAGGCATGGAAATAGAATAGTGAAGAATAAGCGTCCATATTAGCCCCAATATTAATTTTAATTTACAATCTACAATGTCTGATGAGTCTGAAAGGAAAAACAAAAAGAAACACAGTGTTCAGGATAAATTCATCAATTTAAATCAATCAATTCCTATGTGCGAGCCCATTATGCCCCTTTCCTTCTATTACAGTCTACAGCCGAGATTTATTACTCCAGAGACCTTTATTTTTTCTTCACAGTTTTAAAGGACACTCAAAAAATAAAAAAAAAGAAAAGAAAAAGTCTCAAACTTTCATTTGTTCACAGGAGTTCAGACAGGAGGACTTTTCTATTATTGCACTTTGAAAACTTTTTTTCTTAGTCAGAGCTCCTACCAAAAACTAATCAATTCAAGATCCCTAGAGATTATAGACTTCAAGTTTCCTTTTATCGGCTCGGCGCTATGTAACCTCGCGGCCCTCCTCCATACTCTTTCCTCTTTCCTCTTTCCTTTTTTTGATATAATATTTCTTAAAATTCTATATATCCTTTAAGTTTTAAGGTTGATTTCTTCAACTATTCAACTTCCACATCGATCAGCGAAATTTATGTCCGTACCAAGTATAAGTACATACATGGTAGAAATCCATTCTAAAATTCCATACCGTGTAGGCTGTACTAGGAACGGCTTTAGGCTCTGATAAACTGTAGGTGTGAACATATATCATGTAACTATAACCTACCTACCTATACAGTAAAAGAAATTGATCGATTGAGTATTATAGGATGGATTTATTACTCCAGCTGTCACCAACGACAGAGTGTTTCAGTTTGTATCTTGTTATGTGAACTCTATATTATATGAGATGGTGGTATAAGTGAAGGGCAAAAAAAGAAGCCGTGTGTGCTGGTGCTGGTCCTGCCTATAGCTTTATTACTCCTTTTTTTGCTTTTATAAGAGATAAACAATTGCTACAGTATATTACAGCAAATATATAGTCAAGTAGGTACGGTACAATAATAAGTATCAAAACATGTGCATAAGTACCTACTTTAATGATTATGATACGGCACTATATACTATAGTGTATATGGGATGATATACTCTTTCATCATTTTATTTAGTGTGGCATTTCTAATATGTAAGATGATGATGATGCTCGTCTGTTCGACTTGGACTCTTTTTGGCGTGTGCGTGCATATGTACATAGGTAGGCTTGAGGTGTACGTATAAGGTAATAATAATAGTTGTGTGATTATTAGGCGGTGCTATGATGCGAGAGACGTGAATGAGGAGACGAAGCGTAAAATGTTTGGATACAGGATGGGACGGATGAATTTACATTATCACGGTGTGATACTTATTATACCCCAGTGCATTCTCAGTTTCATCCAGTCTATTTCCTTCACTACATAACATTACCTAACATAACACACCAAAGTATAACATAACATTACACTCCTAACTACACACATCTATCCACACCATCAACCAATACTCCCTATTATTTTCAAATTTTACCATCTAGTCATCAGAGAAGGAAGGAAAGATAGGGAAACATAGGTTTTTTGGGTCGATTTTATTTGGGATGAAAACCATTGGAATTTTATAGTGGATAGTTTTCTCTCTCCATTTCATTGACGAACATTATGGGGAGGAACATGGGGAGATATAGTGGAGAGTCGGACTCGGACTCGGTATCGGTCTCGGTCTCGTAGCCTTGACTACAGTACCTACCTACCTAGTTATTAAGTAAGTGAAGCAGAAGTAGAAATTGAAATTGAAACATTGTTTCCGCCTAATGTTCCCCATGTAGTAGTAGTTTAAATGGGTAGAATGAAAAGCTCAACAAACTCTCTTCATGTCTCTCTCCTATTTCTGCACTTGTGCAATTGAGTAATAACATTACTGTTACGAGCCCATGAAATAATGAGATCATATCCTTGATCTGGGGTGCACATCAAGAGTCGGATTCTGATAAAAGTTATTAAATCATACTATGTACCTACCTATCTACTATCTACGCACACACACGCAACAAGACCACCATACTCTATATGCAGATGCAGAGAAGAAGAGCTTTATTACAGCTACACATACAAATGGATGGGAAATTATAAAATTTGATAGTTGATTTTATATACATATATGAAAGAGTCATCTCGGATGTATAGATAATAAATTTAGGCATAGGCATAGGTAGGTACATATAGGGAGGGAAAGGCTGCAGTGATTTTTATTATTTTTCTCTGTGCTTTTGTGTGTGTGTGTGCAGTGCATTCGAAACTTTTTGTTTGATGGCATTGCAGACAAGATCGAGGACTGCTGATTGTGTATCCGCTCAAATTCTCTAGGATTTTTGCTTCTACACAATTGTAGAAATGAAAAGGGGGAGAAAAAAAAAGAGCAAAAGTTGGGGAAATAAATTAAATAAAGAGCTATAGCTACGTGATATGGTGAGTGATACAGTTTAATGCAATGTGGAATGTAGAGTTGTTATTATAATTTTTGTTGCTGTTGCTACTATTTAAAATGCTCAGTGGCTAATTCCTTTGGCCACTACAGATATAATACTAAAGCACTGACACTAACGAATCTAAATTGAGCCGTGCTCCATCCAGAGACACCGTAAAATAAAATGTCTCTACATAAAAATATACAAATCCAACAACAAACAAAAAATGAACAACGACCATTTAAAACGCGATGCGGTCAGCCAGTCAGTCAGTCAGTCGTCGTCGTCGTCGTCGTCAGTATCTCTCGGAGGTGTCGCGTGAAATTAACATACAATTCTGGATCCTATGACTATAATATGACAGGGATTAATGTGGTCTCAAATGCCTTAATTTAGGAGTAATAATACACAATCATAAAAACAAACCATTATCACTCCCAATTACCATCCGCGGACGCGGGGGGATACAATGCTTTTACACAAAGTTATTAGTGCTGTCTTCCTCCTCATCAATTAATTAGCTGAAAGCGTATAGCTCTATGCCTCTCTAAATAGAAATGTTATTTTTTTAGTGGTCAAGCCACTTCTCCTTTTTCTTGCCTATCTGGCTTTGTTGAGACGAGGGGGAAGACATTTAAACGAAAAGGACAACTCACTGAAGAACTCTATATAATATCTGTCAGTTGCAATTCAAGTTTTATAGAATTAGAATTAAGTTTTGAATTATTATTATCAACCAAAAAAGACCAAAACTAACAACATTCAGACATTGTGTATAAAAAAAATTACTATACACTCTCAAGTTTCACAAGGTTCTCCTTCAATTCTATATGTAGCTAGGTAGGTACTTTTCCCAATGTACGACATGGCCGGCCCGGCGCAGTTGACTCTAATTTTAAATTTGAATTCGACATTATCAACAAATTGTGATTCTGGATTCTCTGATTCTGAGATCCAAATCATCCAAAGGCTGATTCGCCATATATGAGAGAAAACCTGCTGATGCTATACTATAATCGTCCCCGTACAAGATAATATATGAAAATGGTATTGAATCAAATTGAATGAAATGCAGAGAGGATATACATACTTATGCCTATGTATGTACATAATATTATGCGAGTCTCAAAAAAACTCTGTATTTATAATTTGTATTTTATTTGAGTCTACATATAGGCACAAATGATTTTGCTATAGCTCCTTGAATTGTTGTTGTTGCTCCTGCTCCTGCTCGTGATTTTCTATATAGTATTTAACACCCTCACACAGAATCCTACCTTTTTTTGTACTGTGTGATGTGAGTCTCTCGCTCTCGTCAAAAATTGTATGGCTCACGTAGACAAAAAGGAGAAGGAAGGAGAGGCCTTCTCTCCTCTCAGGAGCTATACATATGTTTATTACTCTCATCGTCAGTCTGCTCTGTGTTCAGTTCTGTAATGTCATAAAAGCAATATGCTACTGCCCGCTATATATGATTTCGAATTCGAATTCGAATTCGAGGAATGAATAGCCCTGTACATATAAATGTAATAATATATAGTAATTCAGATATAGTGCACTTCATACTCAAGACTCTGACTGACTGACTCCCGATACAACGATATTACCCAACAAACGAACGAACCAAGACTAAAGCTGCAGTGTGTAGTGTGTAGTTGTTGTAGTTGTAGTTCTACCATATAGGTATGTAGGAAGGTTGAAGAAGAAGTACCTACCTACCTACCTACCTACCTACATTTAAATGTGAGTGTGAACTCGAATTGAGGATTTACCTACATGGTTGAATCCTTGGATTTTGGATAGAATGGAATGGATGGATATTGCATATAGTATTTCCAGTAAAGCTATTAAGTAAGCTGACTTAATACAACTTTTATGACGATTCCAATGTATAGACACTCACTCACTCCTATACAGTCCACAGTCTACAGTTCTACAGCACTACAGCTATATAGTATTATTAGCAACAGTATAGTAAAAGGTAGTAGGAGTAGTAGTTGTAGTAGTAGTTTAAATATGCTTCCTCTCCCTAGTACTAATACTAATGACTGCATACTCACTCGCTCCATCATAAACTATACTCCTGACTGTACACACTACCAACACCAAGACTCCAAGACCAAGACCAACAAAACAACAACTATATACAGAAGACTGACAAACCCATGAAAACCTGCCAGCACTCCGTACAAGAGACATATACAACTTTTGCTTCATCTTTAATGCATACAAATATCCTTCTACTTGTACTTCTCCCATTCCATTCCCTTTTAGCTCTTGCTCCTTCATTCCCATTCCCATTTACATCTCTTCGTCTTCTTCTATATGAAATGATGACTTAACAATGCCAGCCAGAAAAATGCCATGTAGGTATAGTAAGTCCCAAGGAGTGTAGACTCCTATCCAACAAGATATCATAATATTATTATGTAGAAAAAGAAGGAGAATTCCACGGTGGACACGACGTATATACATACATGGCAGTTATCAGTACCAGTACGAGTGCCATAGTCATAGAACTATGGTGGCCATACAATTGCCTTTTTGCCGGGGCCGTCCTCATCGTCCATCCTCATCCTACATTTTTCTTTTACGATTAGACTCTGCAGATGAGTACTAGTTTGAAGCCCTTGATTCCGCACAACGTTGGATTTGGATTCAAGAGAGAGATACAGATAGAAAGTAGCTACCTACCTATACAAATATGCCTATGCAGAATGCATAATAAATAAGGCAAGTAGTATAGATGATGATCATATGATATCATGTTGACTGCTCGGAAGGGAAAACTAAACGTCAAAAACAGGAGAAGAGGAGAGAATCCAGAAAGTGTGAGTCAAGGAGACTTTTGGATCTTTGAGGTCTTGACTCAAAACTAATCACAAGAAAGAAACGAAAAGGACGATGAAGAAGAAGGAGAGTCTCCGAGCGTGTGTGTGTGTGTCTGTCCATGAACACACACATGGTCCTGGTCCTACATACCCAAATATCAGTGCTCCATCCCTTCTCATTGCCCATTAGAAGGAACTAAATGAGTATAATGTGCTCAACTCAACAACAACACATAGAGACAGGCAGTCCTTTGAATGATAGTCGCAGGCTAAGATGACAGACGAGACTGATTAGGAAATGGAGAAAGGGAGAGAGAGAGAGATCATCATCCAGATTGGGGAATCCAACCGTTGTTCTCTTCCATATATGGTGACAAAAGCTCAAATCACAATTAAAGACGTCTAACTACATTGAGAAGTTAAGGTCGAAGTGGACGACGGCTCGGACGACGTCATCATACATGGAATGAAAAAATAAATATAATTTTTTTTCTCTTTTTGAGCTCACCACTTAAAATTAACTACATTATTCACTCCTTTCCCCCGGCTTAGCCACCTATGGTATAGCTATATATCTACTCTGCCGATTATTCATGAACACTCGGCTCCGTTCGACTACTAATGCCTATTATTCATTATCCTTTTTCTTGTTACTCACTATGATGATTATACTTGATCAAGTACAAGTATTTACAGATTATTTATACATGATGCTATATATGTGACCAAGGAGCAAAATAACTCATGCGGTCTCCCTCTCTCTCTCTCTCTCTCTCTCTCTCTCTCTCTCAGAATTTTACTATCCTCATAATATTATTTCTAGTACGGCATTCAATTTCGATGACTCCACACATACCTATACCCATAGGGAACCTATGATGATACATACATGGAATTTATAAGAAGTGTATAAATATGCGGATGGACAGAGGCAGAGAGTCATAGGGAAGCTGCTGCTGATGATGACGATGATGCTGAGTCGACGTTTCAACCCTCTCACAATTGTCAAGATCCAAAAGTCTTACGTGCACATACAAGTTTATATTTGCATGAAAACAAAGCACAATGCATCACATTATATTGTATTTATATGTATATTATTTATAACCAATGCCAATCCTGTCGTGAAGTTTGCAAATTTTTAAGCATGCTTTTTGTGTGTGTGTGAGAGATGGAGAGAGAGAGATTTACAGAGAATAGAGAGCGGAGCGACCGACCGACCGACAGTGGGACATATAAATACATAGCTATGCGACGTTTCGCTTGATACATATTATGTACGCCGCACGTACTTTACCTACATATAGTTCCCCTCTTATCCCCATGGGATATGTGATAGTTCTAGGAATGCTTGTCGATATACTACTGCGACGACAACGACAACGACAACGACTGCTCGAGATGAGGTTAAGATCTGTATATGTACCTCTACTAAAACTTGGGCTGACTGTTACGAAGCAAATACGAAATACGAAATACGAGCAAATATGCCGATGTGAGTACGAATGTGAATGCGACTGCGAATTGGAATTTGAGCATGACTTATGACATAACCATTTAAGAACATAGAATAACTTTAAATCCCATGCATGGTGTCCAACTTCAATGCCTCCAATATTTCCACTAACGATCACGATGCAATAAAGAAAATCATTATTGTATTTAAGTAAGTGTACGTTTGCTTTTGCTCAAATTGAAATATGAGTCCTTGTGATCAAATGTCGGCCTATCAAAATAGTTAGGCACTCAACTGCACATGTAGTAGGGAGGGAGAGAGAGAGAGAGACCCCGTCTAGTATACACAGTAAGTACATTGACAGAAGTTACACTACACAGCATCAGTCAGGATCAGGATCAGGATCAGGACGACACAAACAACACACACACACACACACACACACTGTAATTTTAAAATGAAATAAATGAACCATTTATGCAGCTCAAAGAAAATCTCTTATTGGTTGGAATGGCTTCAATAATTGATTCCCAGGACCGAGGAACCATGTATATTTTACTCTGTATTTTGTGCAGTTCAAACTTCTCAAATATCCTACACATAAAAGGTTCCAATTGCAATGCAAAATGACATAGCAGGCACGAAATTCAACATTGAAATCGACATAAATCCAAATCCAAATCCAGCACTTGGAGCACTTGGAATGGAATGTCAACCTATTTATTTTTATCCTGAAGCAAAACGTAATATAATTTTTCTAATCTCTCCAGTTCCCTACTATAAACAAGTGGATAGGTTGGATTATAAAAAATATATAAACCAGACAAGAAACAATAACGAATTAAACTACTCTCTGATAAGACAAGACGATATTATATTATGTCGATAGCATACTCAGATTTGCTCCTATTCTATTATTTATGACATTATTTTTTTTTTACTTTTTGTTACGGAACACTCTCTTTAAATACCTGAGGTAAAAATATCTGCACTCCTAATATGTAGGTATATCTGAGCGCAGAGATTGGGTGGCTATATGCCCTCACAGTAGTAGTAGCACTGTGTAGTAGTATTATCACTACCATTATTTTATTTATGCCAGGTACCTTCAGTGCTAAACGCTATATACTTTCTGATCGTGAGACACTAATGTCATAAGTCATAAGTCACAGTCAGAAGCCAGTATGATAATATGCCCAATCTCTGTACAGCTATCACGCCAGGCCTGAAACAGGTATGTATGTTAAAAATACTAAAATTAATTCCTCAAGGCATATTCACATTTTGTATGAATTTGAGATTTAAAAAAAAATAATAAGAGTAGAAAATCATTTTGAACTCTGAAGGATCCAAAAAAAATTTATTGTTTAGAATTTGAAATAAGGGTATGAAAATTGAAACGGAAAGTGATCTGAAAGGAAAAATTTATAATGATAATAATGAAACACCTTCTCACTCCATACACACGGAGGTAGGTAGGTACATAGGTCCTATGGGGACCCTACCAACTACATACGTGCCCTCACATAACATGAAGCTTAAAATAACTTTTGCCTTTTCCTTCTTTTTGTCTGTCTGTGTGTGTGGACCATGTGCGTGCTCCATTATAGAGTTCGTAGACAGGAGAGAGAGAGAGAGAAGAAAAAAACAGAGAATTATTTGACCGGGGAGTTGAGAGACGACGATATCAAAATTAAATACCATAATAGAGTAGCAGAGAGAATGATGATGTGCTGTGGGAAACGAGTCATAAAATTAGATATGATGCACAAAATATTATCAGTAGTATAGTATATAGTCATATAGGAGTCATAGTAATACATAGAGGAATAGGGACAGGTAGATTTAAATTCACATTCCTATATTGTATTGTAGTGTAGTGTAGCACCAACAACAACATTAACTCCAGCTCGAACAACAACGAGTGAACAGAACAGACAAAAAAAATCCTCTCTCTCTGCGCTGCACATACTTACTTAATGACATCATAGACCAATTAAAGGAGCTAAACAATGAGTGGGAGCATCAAAAAGTTTGCTTACATTCCACGGTCTGTGTATCACACCGGTCTCAATTTCACTCAACTAATAGTAGTACTAATCCCTCATCAACCTCAAAATAAAACTTGGGAACATAATATATATTATAATCTAATCAAAAGTTAATCCTCACTCCTGTCAGCGGAGCTGACTGAGCATGAGAGTTGACAATTGACCTGCCAATTGAGTACTCTCACTCACTCACTCACTCTTCCATCTCGATCGTAACTCATGTTGTTAATTGTGAAGCACTATGTATGGGAAACTTTGGGGAGAACGTGTGAACTGTGAAATAAATCTATCAATAAATTTTATAGAATTTCCTTATTTTTTTATATATTGGTATTTTGATGTTGACTTTTGTAATGTTGACACCTCATTAAGCTGGTGTCATTCTGCCGAGTGTGTAGACATAATGTTAGTCAAGAACTCGACACTTTTTATTGACGTAGAGTCTCCTTGGAACTTATGTGAACAATAACAACAACAACAACTGACTGGAGAAGATATCACAAATAAAAATTGTAAAATATTACAAATTTATTATTATTTCTAAGTTGGTGTTGGTACATCTGTTTTCTGTTTTGTTTTGATTTCGGGTTTTTTGACGTGTGTCTGGAGGATTTTAGTTGAGGAGCAAGTGTCTGTGTCTGCTCAAGCTGAGAGCCGGTGTTTGAGTTAAAGAAAGAAAAATTTTTTTTGGAGAGATAGAAAAAGAGATAGAGAGAGAGAGAGATAGAGGGGACGTACCAATATTTACGATCCGAATTTCTTCATCCTTCTCAAGAAATTTGAGTGCGACAGACACATTTTCCAATTTTTGGGATCGGAAGTTGGGTCGTGCAGTATGCTTAGGGAGTTTCTTCCCAGATAAAACTTCGATGAGGGCAACGAGTCGAAGGCCATCCGAAAGGTCGGTCTCCAAGTTCCCAACATTCTTTCTCACAGTTTTCAAATGTTCATTGGCCCAGCGTGTGAATGTATTCTGTTGTATCTTTTTCCACTGGGCATCCTCGGCCAGATCTCGCTCCGTGTCCACCATTTCTTCGTCGTCTGGAGCACACTGAGGATCTCCACTAGGGCTCTCCAAGACATCTTGTGCACCTGGCCCACCCTCTCGTCGCACCTCGTCCATATTCATCCCTCTTCTTCCCCCTTCTATCCTTCATACAACATACAGAGACTTTACAGACACAAGGACAACACACCTGAGTTTCAGCTCTCTCTCTCTCTCTCTCTCTCTCTCACACACACACAGAGCTCAACCTCGGTATCGGCATCGGCATCCGCACGTATAGCTCTCTCAATATGTGCCATAATCGCTGTAGTCATTTGACGAAACCATTACATCTAACCAGTCTCGTCATTCCCTTATCAGCAAATTTAATACCTCACCCAACATACCTCTCCTCGTTCGAACTTCGTACTACACACACACACACTCTCATCCAGCAACAGTATTACAGAATTACAGAACTCCATCCACGTAATAACGTAGTAGTACGTCTACCCAGTCAGAAGAAGAACACACAGACACACAGACACTCACTCGCTCTGCGACTCTCTCCCAGTCTCTCGCACTATACGTATTCGCGAGAGAGAAACACATGCCTCAAAACCAAAACAGTTTAGGATTCAATTGGACCCTGTCATTCTGCTGGGGCTTTAACTCGACTCGACAGTCGAGTCGACGACGTCGATTTCTCGACTTGAACATCCACACACAGGACATCCTATACATAATATATGTAACCAACCATTCTAATCACTCCGTGTGCCGTAGCATGGGTAAACAATCTCCTGCTAAATGCCAGAGCTAACCTTCTCTCTCTCTCTCTATCTATGATGTCACTGATATTTACAATCTACAATTACTATTACAATAATAGCAACAGAGAATTTAAAATCTAATGCCACAATCTATTATTCTTTAAATACAATTTACACACTTAAGTCCATATGAGTTATTTTTTTTTAAATAAAGAGCACTCAGCGTCAACTATACGAGCGCCGAGTCGACCAAGTTGTTGAGTTCATATTATAGTGGGAGCGAGTAATCCATTATATGTAGCTACCTACCTACCTACCTACATGGATATGACATACGGATACACTTTACTAGTTGTTAGCACGTCGTCGGGCTGGTTATATATTTACCTACTATATAAATGACTATGCGAACTTCAACTTGAAAAAAAAACTTCACTCCCATTCACATCATAAATTGGATTATTAGATACGTTCTCATTCATGCATTCCATTTGTGCAGGCCTCATAAAAATGGTATGTGCTCCTTTATACCTCTCCTGTAATTATAAATTCATTGATTGTCCTTTTTATGCACTTTTATTATATGTCTGAGCAGGAATCTACGGAGAAGAAGTAGAAGCAGTAGAAGAAGAATAAGAAGAATACAGAGAATAAAAAAAACAACAATCTTAAACCTTAAAACTTGAGCTAAAACTTAACTGTAACTGTGCTTGGATGCCGGTAGTTTCTCGTTTCTCTCGAGGAAAAAAAAAATAACCACAACAAGGCAGGCAGGCAGAGAGAGGCAGGGCGTTCCACGAGTTACATAAGTACCTACCTATGCAGTGCCCTCGTATCTGTCTGCCCAGCTGTAAATAGTAAATACTCTCAAACACTTAAGTTTGTATAATTGCCTTGTATCTCATCTCTCCTATGTAGCTACATGTACAATTCCCGCTTGTTTAATTTCATAAAATTTACTCAAAAATCCTAACTACTATCAAGTATCAACATTGTTCTCAACATAACAAAAAAAAACACTGTGATAAAGTGGAGGATATACTGATGTAGGTACACACGTTATATACTCCTGAATTAAAATCATATCTTTCTCGTCTCGTCCTCAAGTCTATAATGTATCATCCATCCTCCTCCATGAGCATTTATTATATCGTCTGTGAAGAACCAAAATGACCCATTTCCAATTTAAGCTAGAATCAAAATGGACTATGTCATAAAAACAAAATGAGAAACATGCGTAAAATGTTAATTCAGAGTTTTTGAAAAGTGTAAAATGTTCTACTTACATGGTTTTGAAAAGTGTAAAATGTTCTATTTACATCGTTTTGAAAAGTGTTAAATGTTCTATTTGCATGGTTTTGAAAAGTGTAAAATGTTTTATTTACATATTTTTTAAAAGTGCAAAATATTCTTTAAATTTAAATATTTTTAAGACATGTTTCAATATTTTTGTAGATAGTACATATTTTTTTTTAGCTAAAAATGGAAATTTTTTTGTTTTGCTTTTTGTTTGTAAGCTTTATTTAAATTTCAAATACTTCAACACTCAGTACATACAGGAAATGGGTCACTTTGGTTCTTCATAGACGATATGACTCAATGAGAGCAGAATTATTACTGCATATAGACAATTTATTTACAGATATAGATTACGGAAGGAACAGACAGAAGCCAGGAGATGTTACACTAAATAAAATTTGTAGGTTTTTGTATGGGATATTACTATTATTATTATGAGGATGGCGAAAAAAAAGGAGGTATTCAAAGTCAACATATTATTATTATTATAGTAGTCCGTACAAAAGTCTTTACACGCGGTTCAAAAGAAAAAAAAGACATTCCCTATATAACTCCTTATAATATATTATAACTCTGACAGTATTGTTTTTCCACTCAAATCTTCAAGAATAATAATACTAAATTAAAGGCTATATGAGCACATGCCGGGGCCGGGATAATAGGCCTCAAGCGTTTGAGTTTACTGTTCCTTTTCCTTACCACTACCACTACCACCCAATGAGCAAAACAACATCCGCGAACAACATCACAGAGTTATTAGACTTGTAGCAGAGTCAGAGGCGGAATGTGTGTGTGATGATGATGAGGGAAAACCGAAACCGAGAGCTTTTCCTTCTTTCATTTTTTTTACTTGTAGGCGGCTACGGCGACGGCTACACAGTACTAATAGTAATAATAATAATAATAACAATAATAATAGAGAATAGCGAGACAACTTTCTATTATTTTGGAATTTGCCGACCCTGTTAAACAATAATGTAACCTGACGACTGACGACTCAAGTGCCATGGAATTATGGAATGGAGCAGACTTTGACGTTCGCTACACACATAAAGAGAGATATAATTATATTTGAGTGGAGTCAAGTCAGAGGACTCCTTCCATCTGACAGAGACACATAAACTGGAATAAATGTCAAAGCTTTAGTATGGTGTGTCATAATGCTGAGTGTTACATCATTATAATTTACATCTATTCAAATATTCACGGCGCTCTCTCTCTCTCTGTGTGTACCCAGAAATTTACAGCTCTTTTAGCTCACTAGCTTAGGTATTTCCTATTAGACGAGCAAAATATATAGTCAATGATATTACATTAGGTATTATGTATTCAACTTGAACATTCTTCCCATGTCTTTCCTTGAGAAATTCCTATACTAGTATGTTCTGTGTCTACCACATTTTGGGGATATTAGAGTCCAAATTAAATATTACATAATAATGTTGTCATTGACGCCGCAAAACTAATGGAGACTACATCATTGTACAAGGAGATACAGCGTTTTTAAATCTCTCCTTTTAAAATCTAAAGGTATGCAAAAGTACTGAGAAAATTTATGTAATTTTTTTTAAAACTTGTTTCTTATCGTAAGAGAAAGCAAAATTAAGAAGTCAATACAGTGTAATAATTATTACTGTTTTTTTTCGATTTTTACTGGTATCATCACTTCAACAAAAATATAATACTTATATATCTGTATATTGAGTTTTGTCTTGTAAAAGAAAAACAGCGGGATGACTACATCGTAAAGTAATAAGCCAGTAATATTTAGGAGAAGGAGGAAGAAGACTGAAGAAAGTACAATGTATAGTAAGTTGATGCAGTATAAATATGTAGTGAGATTGTCTCCGGATATTTACATGGAGGACATAATATGATATTAGAAAAGTATCTCAACAAAACTCCCAATTCATTTTGGCCATTTTGGGGGCTTGTTCATTTTTCATAATATCTGAAACTTGAGCTCGTCTCCTCTGACATGTAAACCGGAATGATGAAATAATAATCAGCTACAGGAAATCGTTAAGCCCTCATCTCACTCTCCAAACATTAAGAAAACGAAGGGATAAAAGCTCTCCCTCTAAATATTCCGACACAAAGATCCTATCCTAATCCTATTTGCACATTATTTCCATTTTATACACGAAATTACTACCCCAGTTACCAGTCACCATCCAATTCAAGACTTGAGGACCCGGAGCAGTAGCAGCAGTATTAGTTGAGCCAAGACCGAAACCGAAACCGAAGACGGGACCGGGACCGGGACCGGGACGGTATTTGCCTACGGTGAGTCGACCCACTGCACTGCTCTGCTGTATACTGTATTTTAATGTAGCCCATACCTTTTCTATGTCATGTCCAATGCTACACCATTGTATTAGACATCCATGAATATTTCATGAAGCACAGTAATGCCTATATAGCGTACCTACTGTCTTCCGCGGATGCGGGAGCTGAAACTTCCCTATGTAGATACATATAGTTTCGAGTGCATCAAAAACGTTATATTCGTTTTGACTGTCTGCGGGAAGGAGTCTCAGCTCCAAGACAGAGCAGCAGAGAGGGACGAAGATAAGGGAGAAGAAAGGGAAATGGAGAACGTTAAACGGTCCAAGATACAGAGAGAGACAGCATCGATAACAGGAAAAATAATTAATTTCTAATTGAATTGCTTAAGTGATTTTCTACCATTGCTTATTCAACCAAATTCAGTTTTACTAGAGAGCAAAAGTGTGAGGGAGAGAGATAAAAAACAAAACAATAAATAAACAATTTATATTTGTGAGTTTAGCTGGGAGTAAGTACATGCCTACGGTATGGCAGTCAAATTATTTGAACACGACCTATGCCTATACTATAGTATCTGATCTGCTGGAATGCGTATATCTAAATTCCCGTAGATAGTGTCTGTAGATCCGTTTATATACTGGGTATATTATATACATTACTATCTTCACATTAATACTGATAAAGCTCCGAGTCTACATTGCCAACAGTTAATAGTGCACCCTAGGCTCTACTTCTACTTTGTGCTTTAACTTTGTACACATTATAGTATAGTCCTCCTTATGGATAGTTTTGATGTTTACATTAATATGTATGTGGCCATATATATACTGAATATACCGGTACCGGTACCGGTACCAACACCGGTACCGACACCGGTAGGTACTTTATTTCATATCACTGCTGCGGGAAGAGAGTTGCCGGAGAAGGGGCAGGAAAGCGTGACATGAGTAAATACGAAATATACATACACATCTCTGCTTTCCTACAAGTCCCAACAGCCGTTTCTCCACAACTCTCCCTTCCTCATTCATGTAGGTTAGGTACGTATACGTACTGCGTGAACGGGGAACTTGTGTAATAAGTATCAATAGTGGGGGCACACGCATCCCATCCCATTACAGTCCAGGACGAGACAAATAACTACACAGACAATAAAATACTCTATTCCATATGCCGTCCTTGAAGAAGCTATACCGGCTATTTCACTCGTACAAAAAAGTCGTAAAATTTATGCAAACCAGATTACCTATCTACCTTTACATTTTAGAGAGAGAGAGAGAGAGAGCTCTATGTCAACATGACAGTCATTATTGCTATTGCTATCTTTAACATTCATGATGTGCGAGAAAATAGAACTCGTTTGCGATTACCTAATTTGTACTTTTAAAAATCATGTAGGTAGGCATAATAAATAGTTATGCTGTTTTCCATTGTTTTAGATTAGGTTATCTTATTACAAGTACCAACCTACCTACATACCTACCTACCACCTATGTTTTGAGCTTTATCAGAAAGCAAATATTTTTAGAAAATTTTTGCATTTTTAAAAAAATTAATGAAAACATTTTGCACTCTATATACAAACATTTGGCTATAGTCCGGTACTTTTAAAATTTTGCATTGCATCTAATAAAAAATGCTCTAATTACATTATGAATGCTACTTGCAATAATGTTAAAATCCTCTTTTCCTCCATAGCTTCCAGAATCTGTGCACAAAGAAATAACATATCGTCTGTGAAGAACCAAAATGACCCATATCCATTTGTAGCTAAAAACAATATCCACTATCTACAAAAATATTGAATCATGTCTTGCAAGCGTTTTTAAATTGAATATTTTACAATTTTTAAAAACATGTAAATAGAACATTTTGCACTTTTCAAAAGCATGAAAATAGATCATTTTCCACTTTTCAAAAACATTCAAATAAAACATTTTGCACGTTTCAAAAACATGCAAAAATGAACATTTTACGCTTTTCAAAAACTCTTAATTAACATATTACACATGCTTCTCATTTTGCTTTTATGACATAGCTCATTTTGATTGTAGCTTAAATTGGATATGGGTCATTTTGGTTCTTCACAGACGATATGTGCCTACAGGACTCTTTAGGGAGCTTATATTGCGTCTGCAAGGATCACACTCACACCACGACCACACAGACAGAGCCGACGCCGACACAGCGTACACAATTAAGCAATAACAATCCTTTCACTTCCCGCAACAACATTTTACTATAATTACATCCGCCCAAAAAGTCTTCATTCATACAGCATAATAAAATGTAACTCTTTAACTCTAGTCCTACACGACTCGGAACTACAAAAACTTCACTCTAATAGTATTGCACGCAAGCACAAGAACAAGAACGAATGAGAAGGACAACAACATTCTTCTTGAAAAACACACAAGAAACGTCTATTTACCTTCAAGGAACGGCTTCAACTCACAACAACAACAAGAGCAACAACAAGGACAAGAACCTACACATTGTCATTCCCATTGTCATTGTCCATTGTGAGGGAATGGGAGCGAAAGCAAGAGAAAGAGGTGGACTACTCAGACAGATCAAATTATATATAGTATATAGAGAGAGACATCCAACTTGCGACTCTGACATTTATAGCACGATGATGAATTCACAGCCAGCTGGCTTTGGACTTTGGCAGGAATTTATATAGGCTGAAGAACCAAAGGGGGAAATCTAATGTATATTGTGTCCATCAAAATACACTTCCCACCTCATCCATCCCTCACCCCCTCCACACATACACTTGTCGTCGTTCGGAGGAACACAGAGAAAGTCGATCGGAGAACTGGATGTGAGTCTTTATAGATGACTTTCACTCATGTACAAGAGAAGGGAACGAGAAAGTCTCAATTTCCAACTGTGTCAAAGGCTCTCCTCATTTGCGTCTGCTTGACTTTGGGCTGCGAGAAGTGAGAAGTGAGAAAGTGAGAGTCCAAGTTGATGTGGAAAAAAAGAAATCTCGAGTTTAGACAGATTTGTCTCCTGGAAACTTGGGTCCTTAAAGAAAGTTGAGACAGATGTAGGATTAAATAGGAGTGCCTTGTCCACCGTACGTTACACGTAATCCACACCAACACCCGCACCGACACCGCCACCGATATCGGGAACAGTAAAGTGGAAAACCATTAACACGTCACAAACGATAAGGACAAACTTCTATGAGCTGCAGACAGCATGAGCTCCCATTCACGTGTGATTCTCTCTCTCGCTCTCTCTCCGTCCGTCTGTCTGACTGTGACTGTAGTCGTGTGCACACGGAAAAGCCTCTCTGTGTTTGTCCTTAGATTTGGATTTGGATCTTGCTTTTCACTCACTGCTGGCTCCTTCCTCTCCGCTCCCGTCTCTGCCTGCTATTGGCAGCCAGGCCACAGACTTATTGAGCCAAACATATAAAAGTAAGTGTCTCTTTTATGGGAGCTGACTGACGTGAAAGTCAAAGCTGGAGTCCAATTTGGAGATTTCAACAAATTCCAAGTAGTCCAAAGTCGTCCAGTTTCCGAGTCGCACAAGAACAATAACAGCATCAAGAGCAACAACAACAACAGGGGGGGACGGACGAAGGAGACCAGGAGAGTAAACAAAAACAAAAGGGAAGAGAGGAAGAGATGGATATAGAGTGAGGGAGAGAGACAGGGTCCGTCCAGGGCCACGTCGGGACTACAGACACATGATGATGAGATGAACTTGAGGCGACGGAATTTGGAGCTAATGCTGCTGAGACGAGTTCCGAGTTGTAAATGAGTGGAGAGAGTGCCGGGTAAATAAAGACAACGGGACTCATATATAGGGCCGAGAGAGAGACGAGGCAGGAGACGTCGGGAGTCTCAGAGTCTCCTTCAATTGACCATCCGCTCATCGGATATGAGGAGAGTAACCTAGGAAAAAACTGAGGGACAGAAGAGCGAGACTGGTGCTGGTGCTGGAGCTGGAGCTAGAGTTGAAAGGGAACGCAGCCGCATCCCGCATCCCGAGACTCACACTCAGTCAGTCAGTTTCCGTCCGTCCGACCGACTCAAGAAGCACAATTTACGTAGTACATGGCATGGGTAGGGACAGGGACAGGGGCCCATATGTAGACACTGCATACCTCATCCCTAGGAGAGATGCTCTCCCAGTTCCTAGACACCTATACGTCCTCCCCATGTGTATATAGCTCACGTGAAAGTAAAAGGAGCATTAGACACTGCCGGCCGAACTAAGGATTTTGAGAGGAGAAACCTCCTCTTGAGTCAGAGAATTTTATGTCTCGGACGACTAAATAGAAAAAGGCAAAAGGGAGCTCCATATCCATCCGAATTTAGGAAAGGAAAGGAAACGTAACCATAGAAAACCATTCTACTCACATTCTCGTTCGTCTCCCTCCCAGTCCATTCAGAGTGGAAAGTGGAAGAGATATGTGAGGAGTGTTTGGGCTGCTGGATGCTCCGGCTCGGCACTGGGTACATAGAGACTCCTGAGAAATAAGTTCACCATAAAGCATGACTTCCGTACGGGAAGAGGGAAGCATTCGACATTAGGCATGGCATGAGGCATCTACTACATCCACAGATGTAGTTGTAAAATCAAGCCAAGAGGATCACATCAAAGCAGAGAATGAAGACTCGCTCCGCTTTTACTCTTTTACTGCTTATACATTCACTTGAGGAAAATCAATACATACACAGACAAACCTACCTAATACCTCCTCTCTTTCTCTCTCACTCTCTCCCTCCCCTCCTCCTCCTCCTCCCAGACTCAAGACACAATTTGATCATACTCTGTGTCTGTGTGCCGGCATGGAGGCAAAGGCAAATGGGCACATCTACTTCTACTATTTCCACTACTACTACTACTACTACGACTACTCAATGTCTCAATATCTCAGTGCTGAGGTTGAGCCATATAGACAAGTACAGGGAACCACAGCAATACGGCCGCAAGGTATATAGGTAGTCGGTACTCCTATTTTAATTTCAATTCTTCCACAGTTCTCGCTCGTACTCGTACGTGGGACGTGGAGTGCCCATCGCATCGCCTTTCCCTCCAAGCCATTGACGTAGGCTAATGTTGTAATAGAAAATACAAAAGGATATAAAATCTAAGTAGCTTATAGCTTTCCCGATTCCAACTCATTTCTATTCATGTATTCAATGTCGTGTCATGGTTTGTTTACACTGATACGTAAGGAAATCTGAAACATGCATTCACTCACTCACTCACTCAGTCACTACTTCTCTACCTCCGACTCCGACTTCTTCGATTCCGGCCCAACCAAAACCAAACCATGAGACAGCAAGCAGCAGCAGCACTCACTGTACGCTCGCTTTTTCTCTCTCCTCAGACTCGGAATCGGAACACAAACGGGAGAGAGAAGAAAAGGAAGAGGAGCTACATAACTGATTGGGATTGTGAGCATCATCGAGGGACTCAAAGCCAAAAAAACACTGCTAAATCCCGAGACAAGGTTGTGTGGATTGTGGATGTTATAGATGGAAATTGGAGGAACTCACCTCACATTTAAAATTCTCATCCTTTGAGAAGAAAATAAAACTTTTTTTTTTCGAGTCACCCAAATATTTTTCAATACAATGTGGTGTATGTACCTACCAACGTATGGGTGTGTGTTGTATGGAGTGGGACGGCGAAGTCAATCTTTGTTGACGTCTCAATACAAGCCTTAATGCAATATTACACAACAAGGAGGCAATAAAGAGAAGTGCAGCTTAATGTGCTACCGTATTTCCTATAGCAGTATGTACACCCGTGCTCGAATTTCTACCTCTCAGACCCGACGATTATAGAAAATACGGTACTTCTTAACTGAGGAGAAAATCATGGTTTCTATACTTTCTTTTTGCACTTCTCAAACCCCATTTCTGAGATTAATGTGATGAGGGCGGATCCAAAAAACTACAATCTTTTGATTTTATGGAAATGTCGTGTGCATTATTTGTTTTTGGAATATTCTAAATACTCTGTATATACGGTTTTTTAAAAGTAAAACACTCTTTAAATTACATGTTTTTTTGGAAATGCAAAAGAAAAAAACTATTTGTACATTTTTAAAACGTGCCAAATTTTGTAATGGTATATTTTATGACATTGAATACTGCTAAATGTTACGAATTGAATGTTAAAAAGAAAGGAAAATTACGATTAGTCGCCGAGATTTTAAACAGGTTATTACACACATTATTTATTGCAAATTTTCCTAACGCACCTAGTTAATTATTATGGCTATAGGCACCATTTTACTATACTGGTAATACATATTGCTACTCAAGGAACAAATTTCCCATTAAAAGCCAATCTCCATTTTGTATGTATTTAATTGTGTATAATATATTTCGGTAAAAGCAGCAAGTACAGATATTTCTTATGCTTGTTGTGCTGAAGAAATGCCAAACCATATACTTTATTTAAGTAAAAAAAAAATGGAAAGATCGGCAATTTTATTTTTAATATGTGAATTGGAGATTGGCAATTTTGCTTCTTCAGTTGCAATATATATGTAGGTATCTTGATTTCTTTTTTGTAAATTTTAAAATTATCACAGGTAGAGGTATTTATATAGGAACGTTTCCTTTTTCGCTTCACCAACCAAGATGTGACACACGAAACCAAAACTACCTTCCCTCCGGTCGTGAGCATCTATTTTCTGTCCGTATAACGAGACACATATTACATAGCACATTTCTCTCCTGTTGAATATTTTATTAGAACACCACCATTACGGTTCTCAATCTACCGGGACGGGTATCTTTGCATTTCCTTGGTGGGCTCCTCCATGGTTTAGTGAGCAGGGAAAAAAGAAAGGGAAGAAAGAATAAAGGAATACTCCTTTTTGGCTGCTAAACGCTTCAAAAATGATTTAAATGATTAATATTGACTTTAAACTTATCACATACTTTATGCGGAACAACTTTTGTCATCTCATTCTTTTTAAGAATTCAAGACCAAGAGCACAAGACTTTGCTCCCAATCTGACAATCCTCCTCCCGCTGCCGTCCTTTTCAAAGACAGTCCCACACCACACCATATCCCATCCCATCTCATCCCATTATACAATCCAATGCAAAATTCAACCCAATGTTATGGGACTGAGAAATGTGTCAGTCTGTCGTCGTGGTCGTACGTGTCGAGACGACGGAGAGCACACTACTACGACTACGACTACTACCACTGCCATACCTCTACCTCTACATAAAAAAACATGCGAGTGTACGACGATGAGTCAGAATCAGATTCAGATTCAGAACCAGAATTATTATGATGACAAAGAACGACCAGAGAACTTTACTTTTACACATGTTAGATAATATGTAGATTGGAGAATGCAGTGGCTTGCGAGAGAGAGAGAGAGAGAGAGAGAGAGAAAAGGAGGGAGCCTAGTCAGCTTTTCCATTTGCTTTTTGCCTGAATCTAAAATCTGAATCTGACAGTCATAAATAAGAGAGAGAGAGAGAAGGGAGGGGGGAGGGGAGGGGGCAGGGGGTAGTATAAATATCCTCATCACATTCAACATTTCTATCATAAACGTACAATCTTTACGAACGCTATCGGCTAATCAGCATATCTTCATTCTCATATCACAAAATTCCGGACATTTTCACATCCTTCAGAACATGTAAATTTCCCTCGAACATTTCCTCCATTAATCAATGACTATTTGTCTATATTACTCTCCTTATCTACAATCTTGAGCCCATAGTATATGCATCTATATGGCTATCTACTATATGGATGGATCCTGTCCGGAGTCCGGACGGAACCCCGGAGGAAGCCTTGTAGATGTAGAGTTTTAGCACATGCTGAAGAAAAGGAATTTATATAATAATATATTTTGATTATCACTCACTACTCACTACTCGCTGAGTAGTCGGGGCAGGCATAGATAACTACTGTAGGTAATTTGCACCAGGCTGAGCAATTATAAAATATACTATAGGTAACCTATGTATAACTCCACTCATAAATGACATGTGGAAGAAACCTACGAGCTATGGAGCTCAAGTATCTCTTTATACAGTATAAAATATTATGTGAGGAAAATGTCAAGAGCGGGCATACCTTCGTTTGTTCCAATAAGTTGAGCACAGTTACGTTATGTGTAGTCAATATTGTAGCGTGGAGTAGCTCGGGGCTGAGCAAATAAGTAGTGAGTATATACCTATATATATATAGTTGTTTGTTGATGCGATAGAATGAATTGAATGAATGATATAAAACTTGAAACTTTTTCGATTGGATCTGTTCAGCGGAGCTGACTATGATTGGGAGTATGGTATGGAGTATGGGGGAAGTGCCTCCCTATATAGGTGGTAGGTACATAAGTAGGTACCTATATAGGACTGGAGGCTCCCGGAGCACACTACACAAAAATTCCTACTACAATGGATGAGACTGGAGACGGAGACTATAAACTCCTCTATGGAATGGGCCGTAATATTTTTGGCACTTTTGTAGAAGTAGAATAGTAGAACTGGACAAATTATTATGAGTCCGCTTTTGCCTACTACCTAATTTGTAATCAAATATATTTTTGTAGGGACGGTTGTATAACGAGGAGAGAACTGACCACGTGGGGGGAATTGAATGAAAATGACGCACTGTATTTTCCTCTATATGAACCACACCAAAACCTCCGTTTGCCTTTCCTCTTGACAAGTTAAAGAGAGCACTTGAACTCAGTCATGACTTGATGGGAGTGCAATTCAATTTGAACACAAGGAGTTTGGCTCGCAATCGTAATGGAAAGAGAGAGAGAGGATTTTTGTTTTCTAAGTTTCTAGTGAGTCTCGGAATTGGAGTTTGGAGAGAGAAGAAGAAGAAGAAGAAGAAGAAGAAGAAGAAGAAGAAGAAGAAGAAGAAGAAGCTCTCTTCAAATTGAAATACTCCTTTGGCTTCACCTTTTTTCAACCAGAGTCAGCCGGTACAATTGTATATAAATAGTCCCTCCTGTATACAAAAATGATGGTGGTAGGCTCCTCCGGTTTCGGTATGGGTATGATGTGGGTACTATCTTAGAAGAAATGTACTACAACTACATAGTGTAGGTACTATTTGCTGCATATTAGTGTACTAATAATAATATATCCTTCCATGCAATACGCGCTGTATACTATGCTGACTGAGAGAGAATGATGAGCGAGAAGCTCGTCGAGAGATGAAGATAGTTTGGTAATGGTAAAGTTTGGTTTGACTAAGAATAGAATCGGATATTAGTCCAACGCTAAGAAGACGCCACTATCACTCTGTACTGTATCTGTATCTGTGTATGAATGCGTTCGCTATAGTTTAATGGGCTCTCCTATGTGTAATTATATATCTATGCCGGGCCAAAGTATGATTCTATGATTCTTGGGGAATGTTTAGTCATGATCAAGGCATTCCACGTAGAAAAATCCAACGTTGTCGTCGTCGTCTCTCTCTCTCTCTCTCTGACAAGTCAGAGTCACCGGGATGAGGTGGAAAGCATGTAGTATGTGGTGGTAGTAGCAGTAGTAGTAGTAGTAGTAGTAGAAGTAGTAGTAGTAGAAGTAGACGAAGAGTTGAGATGGACGGAGACGGAGGAGTGGGAAATAAGGGGAAGAGGGGGAAAGAAAGACTCCTAAACACACCGGCATGTTTAAGTACTCCTTCTTAAAAAAATATATGTTCCAATTCCAAAGTAAATATCACCTCCCGTCTCGCTCTTCTCCTCCTCGTCTTCTTCTTCTCTCCTTCTTTTCTTCTTATTTTTTGCTTTTTTATTTTAATTTTCATGCATCTCTAGAAACGTCATCGCAGTGCATCTATCTAGATTGAGGAGTCGACTCTTTAAGATTTCATCAAATGAGTCATCAGTCATCATCATCGCCATGTATCTACATCCCCGTCCATATGCCGTTGCCGTTATGTAAATGGGTGTAGTTATCCAACACATGCCAAAACGACAACGACAACGACAGCTACAACCATAGTACAGCTCTATATGACATACATAAGGACATACTACATATGTAGAGGTAATTAGGTATGTATATGTACCTAGGTAATTATATCCATAGGAGAGCCCTCCAATTAAATAAGTCGTACAGTTTTCCTCAAGAAAAAGAAAAAGAAGAAAAGTGCTACGAATTAGTTTAATGATTTAATTACGAAACCGGGAAATCTCCTCTTGATATTCTTGAGATGAGTTCTTGAGGAGTGGGATTTAGAACGGTTTAATAGGAAGGTCTCCCAGGTACATTATCATATCGGATGTAAAAAGTTTTCAAACTATTTAAAATCTGTTCTTATGATTCTTGAAGCGTGACAACGGGATGAGTTCATAGGCTTCCGCTCCGAGCACGATCACGGGTGCGATATGAAGGGAGTAGGATAGGAGAGGATAGGAAAGGAAAGGAGAGGAGACGAAGGACTGTGAGATGATAGTGGTTCGTAGTTTAGGTTTGTAGATTGTAAAGGAAAGGAGCAACTTCTCTGAATCTCAAATCTGAATATCAGTAGAGTCAGAGTCACACTACTCGGTCTACTTGTCCTCCGTCTCCGCCACAGACACCATCCCACCACCACGACCACGACACACATTTTCTCCAGCTCAACCAGAGCTTCATCCAGAGCTTCATCCAGAGCTTCCAGAGCTTTTCCATGTAAGAATAACATTAGGGCAGAGTTCCAGTAAAAGTTTTGTGGCACACGACAACGACGAAAACGACGACGACGAGAGTATTATGTGAGGACGACTAGGAAAGGAAGGAGAGCGAAAGCAAGACCGAACCGACAACGGGCGACAGACTTTGGATTGGGGTTTAGTTTCTTCGGGATTCTGGAGACACTGGATCTTATATCCAAATCTATAGCTTACACACACACACACCGACACACACACATTTCCTAACCTCAGCCCTAATGCCTTTCCAAATCAAAGAGGACTCATATTACTACGGCACGGCTACTGAATACTAGGAGGAGTGCGAGTAATGCATATCGAATCAGGTCAAACTAAATTACATTCTAAAATTTTACTACACCCCTCCATACGCAATAATTTCATTATAAAAACCAAAAAACGTGTTTGCATGGTTTATATAGGAATTGGAAAAAAAGCTATTTTTAACACATCCGTATGAAATCCCCCTAAATCTACACAAAGGAAGCCTTACGAACTACGAACTAGTCCATATGTCACTCACAATCCTTAGACATATGATATTGTAGAAAATGGAGGTGTCTGGCTATGAGTAGGTATATGTATAGTAGGTATAGGTTCGTAGAGGTGCGTTTTTTTAGTAGTGTAGGTCACAAGTGGAAGTGAAACCAAAAAGGGAAATACCATCTCAAAATCTCAACGCCACCCCCTTGATCTCTAGAAGGCATCCATCCGAGAATATGAAAACTCTTGTAGTTCAGTTCAACCATCTAAACTATAGCTTCCATGAAAATCTTGAGAACATCCTTCAGTGCCCCAGACGTCCTTTTTGACTTTCGGGCAGCACACAAAAAGAAAAACAGCATGGGTGAATTTTCCATGGAAAATTCAGTGCTCCCCATCAACTTTAGTTAGGTACTTTAAGACTACTGATAGAACATGCTAACATATATGTAAGTAGGTACATAATATTATATACATGCAAATTGAAACTCCAAGGCAAAAATAATTTCATTTTGTGTGAAAGACATAATATATTATTATCCTGCAAAAAAAACATCGGACGTCCATAATGCTGATGGAATGATAGTGGTAATGATAATTGATGTGTTTTGAGAAAAAAATAGAAAATGTATTTGTTTGATTGGGGTTTTCGATTCGTTGCTTTCTTCCTCTCAGGCTTCTTGATTCAGGTGTCAAATCAAACAAAATTCAGGATAATCAAACAAACGCTCGAGGTTCTTTGGTTCCCGTCCTTCAGAGTTTTACCGCGACAGACACACTACAGACACACTTAACTTTTAGTGAGACCTCAGCCAGAGTAAATACATTCTAATGTAGGTATTAGTTCCTACAGCCAAGTACCAGTCAGACATCGTATTATTAGAGAATCCTATCTAGATTCTACATCACATAATCTCAATCAAAGTCACACGCCACGTCGCTCGTGTAAGTCAAAATTTGGGACGGAAAGTCAATGTATATTTTAATGCTCTCGCTGTTTATGTGCCTACCTACCTACTTACATATGGGCCTGGAGTTAAAGCACGTGGCATAATTATATATTTTCACTTTCATACTATTTATTATTTAACATCCGACAGACTGTGAGGCCTTCAAAGGTTAAACCAAATCAAGTCATGACCTAAGACAATAATGTTCAGCTATGCATACTCTGAACTCTGAAGCTATATGGAGAAATCTTGTGTGTGTTGTATAGATTAATTGAAGGTCTATGGGGACTCGTCCACTGTGGGTGTACAGAGTTGTGAGTTGATATATTATAGATATGACATCACTTTACATTTAAATTGTAAACTGACTGTGGATGATGGACATGAGTGTTCTTATTACGGAGAATGTAGCAGCAGAGTCTCAGAGAAAGATCTTGGCATGCATGGATTGATAACTATTCCATTGATGTGATGTAGCACATCACATAAATAATCTAATGGCAACTCTGCGTCAGTGTCAGTATTAGTCAGTCTATATGACTGTACTGCATTAGGCAAGTGTTTCTAAGACACTTGAATTGTTAAAACATCCAAACTACATATATGTGAGTGAGAGAGGTGAATTTGCGTATAAGCATTCTGGGGCATAAATACCAAAGTGTTAACCGTAACAGTTATATATAGTAGGTACTAACTAGGTACAAGGGAAATCTTAGAAATACTATAGTTTCTAATCCTGGTCCGGGATCTGGTGGTTCGGGTTGCCCTGTGTCATATGGATTATAATATGGTGAGTCAGCAAAAGGGAATAATCATCCTGATGACATGAAATACTGTCTGGGTGATGTGGCGTGGGAAGGTCGGCAACGTTTTTCATAATCATTAAAAAAAACGCCCGTGAAATAAAAAAAAATTCAATATATATGCCAATGCCAATAAATATGTACTGCACTGGTTTACACTAAATACCTAGAGGGCTGTTCTCTATTATAATGTTGGTTATCTTAATCACTTGTGAAGATGTGGAGGTGCCGAGAAGTGTTTGGTTCCGCTGAATGCTGAATTAGTAGAATCCTCCCAAACTGCACGCGTAAGCAATCTCGTTGTTGGAAGAGTTGGAACTGTACGAATTCAAAATCAATAGATTAACATTACAGACATGGCTTGGCTAAAGCATAAATGAATCAACTGATCCATTCCCCACAATTTTTTTTAGCTCCCTGCCCTCCTGTATAAGTACTGTGACAAGTAAATTCTTCTCCACCAATACTACCAATACCAATGCCAGAACCAATAACAAAACTATCAACATCTTCATCGTGTATATAGAATAGGTAGGCACTTAATATTATTACTAGTCGTAAAAACAGTGACTGTGCGAAAGGGGTGAAAATATCAAGTGAAAATAATATATAGATATTTATGTATGTAAGAAAAGGGAGGTTACAATACTTAGGCAAGTTTTAAATATTCTACATTTTTACAAAGCTTTTCCATTTTCGGAGATTATGTCACCGTTCCTCTCTGCGTGCGTAGCTATATGTAAACATGCTCGGAAGCAGAAGTAAAGGAAAAAAGTCAAAAGGGACTCACATTCTTCAAATGAAATACCAAGAAGCAACCCAATGTCCATGTCTTGTTGTTTTAGTTAATAAAGTATAGGCACTGTTTATAGTAGCTACATGCATCCAGCTCCAACACAAGAAATGAGATTGGAGAATGACAGGGAGTCGAATTCCTGGTTGCACAATCAAAATCAGTCACCAGTCACAGTCACCAATCACCATCTTTCCCGTCTCAACTGAAATGAAGGAAACTGAAAATCCCTTCATCCGCTATTACTATTAATAATTTCATGAAAGCATATACACATATAGATATTATAGGTAGATACTTATAAAAATAAGTTATGAAATTCGATGAAGTCTTAATTGCATTTTGACAAATCATCGGACGAACCAGTCAGTGAACATCATCATCATTGATCAACTACACACAAGTTAATTCGGAATATGACATGATTGATACTTGATGCTTATGTAATGTAGAGTGATACTAAAAAATAATCAAAAGCAGTAAATGTTGAGTTGTACCTCTCTATACAGTCACTGTCACTTTATGAGATTTTACACTGCATTTTCAGTGTATTTGCGCCCCGAATTTCGCAGGAGGAACAAAGGTACACACGTGCGTACTAAGCACATTTATTAAACAGTTGAAAAATTCTGACTTGTGTTGTGTGTGTAAGATGTAAAGCAGTTCCCCCATTAAAACATGGAAGTAGTAAGTAGGCATATTTTATTTCGGCTTTTGTGTGACGTGACGTCATAACGTCGATAATGAGGGCGATGATGATGATGATGATGATGGTGTGTAATAATCATAAGAGCTCTACATGAACCGGAGTCTTTAGCAAACACTAATTAAAACTACTTGAGCTAACTAGTAAGGTTTACAGTGACACTTGGTCGGAGACACTGGTTCTATGAAACACATTTTGCTCCTGCATTATATATCATTAGTAATTTGGAAGTTTAATGAGATTGTGTTTTAGTGCGAGCGAATCATAAATATATAGTAATAATATTAGAATATGAAAGCAAAGCGAGGCACTAAGTACAGACAATCAGACAGCCAGAGACAACACAAGCTTAATTGAGACGTTCCTATATTAATAAAGTAAAAAAAAAATGAAAATTATATAAATAGGAAAACAACGTTATAAACACATCATTTGATTTTTTTTCTCAAGTTTGAAAATCACAATTTTTTTTTATATATTCATGTCAAGATATTTCATCGCCTCATAATCATGTTCATTACACTCATATTATTTTGATGTACCTTGTGCGTACATACTGCATTACATACTCTTCTTAAACGATTACGATTGAAAGTTATTATAATATATAATATATACATTATGTTACGTACAAGCACACACCGCACCGTGTACCAATAAGTAGGTACCTACCTACCTACCTAATTTAGTATCTCTCGCATACATGTAAGTTTATATATAATAGTATAATGCATAAATATGGCATACAATACATATCAATGTCCATCGCATTCAATTTCAAATTTTGTAGTAGAGTAGTAGTAGTAGTAGTAGTAGTAGTAGTAGTAGTAGTAGTAGTAGTAGTAGTAACTATGAATAGAACACAGTAAGTATAATTTTAATATTGCCTCCAACTTAATCAGCATTAATCAGCGAAATGATGTGCTGAAAACAGATGATTAACCATGCGAGTCATTTCCACTCTCCACTCCTCATTACTAAACACTCACTCACTGCCCATTAAGTCTCTCTCTGAGTTTTCAGGGTTTCATGGCGTTTGATTTTCGATTATGGTCCGCTGAAGAGGTTGCGTTTTGATTTTGATTTGATTTTTTAGGATGTGACAGGTGTAAAAAGGTTACAATTTATTGATAATATTATTCACAACTAATCGACTGTATTTCAGTATTTCAAATTTGAACTACCGGTTTCTTTGTACCGGCTGATATTAGTCTAGTCTACCTTGAATCCAAAGAAGAAGAAGAAAAAAAAAACAAAAATAAAAAATAGAATTAAAAACAAAATTATTTTGTTGCAATAATAACTAATAATATTATAACTACAAAATTTTGTTGTTTTATTTTGATTAATAACAACCATTTGATTCGCCGGGCAAAAAACATCTAAATAAATAAACATACACGTTGAGACACAATTAAAATGACAGAAAACTAAATTCAATTCATAGCACACATCACAAACGATCTACAAAACGAAATGTATGACCTTAAAGCGAAAGTAGGACTAACAGAATGGACGAAATGATCGTGTACTCGTAATCATAACGGCTACATTTTGGAAATCTATAAATATACTCATATTTATACTTACTCATAGTATATTATATAATTGTATATATACTATTACGAAAATGAATAAATGCACTGGAAAAGTTGTAATAATATTTTGTAATTCAACTTTCAACAATCATACAAAACAATGGCAGATATATTGATACCTCTATAAAAGTCGTAACTTTATCATTTTTATTAAACGACGTGACTCAGAAAGACTTCTTGCTAGTTTCTACATTATCAGTAAAATTATGTAATTATGTAATTTATCAGATATAATCTTTATTAGAATACATGCTTGTGTACAAACACACATATATTATTTTAGGTCACCTATAGGTTAGCGTTACGAAAATTGAATACATCGGGTGACTTCACCACCGGCTGAAAATAGGTTTCATATGAAGATCTGAGCTCGGCTTGTAAAGTTAATGATGAGAGGACGCAAAAAAATGTGACAGTGACTTAAAAAAACAGTTTGTAAATGTGAGCAAATTATTCTACTGAAAACTGATTTTGATTACATTAACACAGCGTCTGACTGAAAGTTCTGATGTCATTCTTGTTTGGTTCTTCTACCATAACGCATCGCAAATTATTTTACAAGTTACCAAAATAAGGACGTTTCTCCCACGGAACTCTCAACCTCCGCTTAACCTGAAATCATGTCTTTTTCATAGTAAAATCAAAGCAATAACGAAAACTACTTTGATAAAATCAAATGAATTGGCTCCGTTTTGTTAAAACACATTTCCATCGTTTGGTTTCATTGTAAATACATGGCAACTTCAATTAAAGTTTCTAAATATAGGAATAATAGTATTAATTAACGATAATAAATCATACTTACATAGGTAAAGTGCGCAAAATGTAGAATACAATTAAGGGTAAACAATCCACACTTAGCTAATCATAAGTAATACATGTATACTCGTAGAGCACTGAAAAAACTCGTATGACCTTTCTTCCTGGCTTACCAATATTTCAGCATATTTAATAATTGTGTGTATTTAATATAATATGGCTAACATTTAAAATATTAAAAAGATGCAAACGAAATTCAGTGGTAAATTCGTAAAACTCATATTCAATCTAAATTCGTATTTATAAATTAAATAACTTGTAGCATATTGAACGGACTGACTGATACAAGCACCAGTGGAACCCGAATAGAGTCATTCCATAGTCGCAGTCCACATGGAAACTGTTGGGTAGAACGCCACGACGAGAGCGACGATGACAATCAAAACAGGGAAAGAACAACAGAAGACCATCTGCAATAAATACATAATCAGAATAAAAATCAAGAAATACATGATACATATCAATAGTTCCTCTCATACTATGCATTTTAAATACGGATATGCAAAGCATACGCTGTAATACTGCAGTGTAGTGAATATGCAAAATTAAACATCAATAGAGATAAAATTTTACAACACTGTGCACTGTAGCTCCAAATAAAAAAAAGTATAAAATAAAATCAAAACTATATGATGCCCATGAGAGAACTTTCAAATAATATTAAAATCCCAAACTAAAGTGCGGTGATGCATAAGTCCATGATCCCCACCTTCCTTCCTAGGAACTCTTCCAATAGGGTAATGAAAAACGATAACATCAACAAGAAAATTTCAACAGCTTCAATATTCTTCTCCATTCTTCCACAATGTATGATCATGAAGAAGGATGAAAAGTTATCAAGATGGCCAGAATAATAATGGCAATAGCTACAGGAATTATGATGTGTTGTAGACCCTGTCAATATAAAGAGTTTCGGCCTAAATATTTAAATCACTTAATTACATTCCATAAACTATCCTTAGGATTTTGACACGAGGTACATTATATTACCGACCAGCTCACTAAAATTATCAATAATTCATCATTAATATCAAACAAACTATGTAAGTAGCATAAAGAAAGTTAGGTAAGATTACAGTTTAGAGTTAGCGGCAAAGATGAGCGAGCAGCTCCTGTTACCATTACTCGTGTAACATTTCTTACAATTTTGTATACATTTGAAGTATGTAAAAGTAAATTTTTACCAACACTGATATTTGATTAGAGTCATGGTACTAAAATGTAGGATGAAAAGAGTACATTTTTATCTTGTTATAACTACGATAGATGAGCTATTTTCCACTATATTTCTGCCATGGCATATACTACATACCTACTAAAAAGAGTATGTAATCATGTGAGAAATGTCAGTAATAGTGTGATACTTAGATGAAAAAGAACAGAAAATAGTATGCAATATTATACGTCAATTTGATATTAAAAATAACGAGTTATTTAAAAAATCGGTAAGCCACAATATTAGAATGTTACTGATTAGATGAAGCCATTGCGTAACTTAAAAATAAGTAAAAGCATGCAGCTGATATTAATTGATTAGTTGGAAACCTAATGGGCAAAGCGCTTACTAATTTAGACTGATTTTGAATATGTTCATGTTGTGACTGCAATTCCACCAATTTTCGACGTAAAGTTGCACACTCGGCTGAATTTTCGTTATAGCTACATTTGTAATTTGCCAATTCTTCTTCAAATAGCATTAACTGCAATTCAAAAAAAAGTAAACGGATACATTAATTCGATGTTTAACAAATACTAGTACAATAACTACAAGAAAACGAACAATTTACCTGTTCATTAAGGGTAGCTATTTTGGTGTAAGGATTTTCTTGACAAGAGTCACCATGCCCAATTCCATTTACAGACTGTTGAAGGGTACTTTCATGGTGTACACTGTAATGAAAAGTAATATTACTGGTACAATTGTACAGTTACATATATTTATATCTAGAGTTATCAATGAATGACAGACAGAATTAGTTATATTGCATACCTGGCATTATCTTCAGCAGCAGCCAAACTGTGAAGAGTTTGGCACGCAACTTCGACAAGCGCAGAAGCTTCTCTTCTATTATTGAGATCACCAAGCTGGGCCATTAACTTAACTATGGTTTCGTCTCTTTCCTTCGCAATTGATTCCACGGAAGCAATTTCTCCTAAAATAGTTAATTTTAAAACAAATAAGTTTAGCTAATAATAACATAACAAGGGGTCGCCATTAATCAGACTAATGTATAGGCATTCAATATTCAATGGTGTGACTTGCACCTTGCAAAGTCCATTTTAACTTAAATGAAACAACCAAGCAAACGGAGTCAGTTTGGCTATTATGACAAACAAAAATTCAAATAATGTGTACCTTTTAGTTGCTCGATCTGACTGTCACTTATTGCCGCAGATTGCTTAACGGTTTGTAGCTTTTGGTGAACTTCATGCGATTCTTTCTCAGAGGAATCGAGTTGACTCTCAAGGTACACAACTCGCGATTGCAGTTCTGAATTAGCATCTGAAAGAGTATCTGTTTTTTCTTGATACGCCTGAAAGATGCATTTATTGTTTAGTACACACTGAACTTCTTCGGCAAATTTTCACGCCGGTAACGAAATAAGTTCAAAATTCGTTATAATATAAAAATAACCTTTATTTGAGAAGCGAATTCATCAATTTGTTGCTGCAAAATCTCGTTTTCTTTCTTTATGACGACACTATCCGTTTGCAGAGTCTTGGCTATTTGTCTGGATTCTTCAAGTAGCTCTTTAAAAACCATAACATTAAGAATGTCAAAACCTTTTCTACACTTTCAATTTAAAAATATATACCGATTAGTATAAACACAAACAATTAGCAACACGACAACACAGACTCAACGATAACTAATTCTGATGCTTAAGCAAAGCCATATGTTAACACAACTGGTGAGCATACACAAAGATACCTTGTACTGAAGACTGGAACAAACAATGACGTAAGTAATATTATTAACACTAGTACTTAGTAAAACCGCTTTCCCAAAATAGTAGAATATTGGAACAGCAAAACTAATAAACCAATTTTAAAAGATTTCAAAACATAATAGAAGCATTTATAGCATTTGAAAGTATACAATTACAAATAAGACAATTCGCAGACAAGCCAAAGCCTAATGAAATAAAAAAAATCAAACCTCTTAGAATAATGACTTTACAGAGGCTATAACTAATCATCCAGGTGCCTAAAACATGCAAATTAAATTTTCCAAACCAAATTTCCCAATTCAATCAAAGACAGACTATCAAATCAATGATACCAGTGGCAATTTTTTCATTGCGTTACTTAAGCCGTGCAATCCCATCACCGTTTCTTAGTTTTAAAATGTAATTATTATTGCATGATAGTAAAATATACTTTCGAATCCGTCGGAATTTCGTCGAACCGTATGATTTTCCATCTTATTCTCCTCAGATTCAACCTAATAATAATATTTAAAACATTAGTAAAATACCTACAATTAAATCTGGTAAGCTACCTAGCTGTTCATTAAAATATTTTCTTGAATTAATTACCTCGTCACTGATGCTGTACGAATTATTTTTTAACGGTTCTTCACCCTGTGAAAAATTTCGAATTTGCCGAACCTCTAAGTCTAATTTATGAATGAGTTCTTGAATAAACTCCGACACTTGAACTTTATTTGAGACAGCTTTCAGGTCTTCAATGAGATCTTGAATGTAAGAGTATTTAATACGTAATGATTAACAACATTAACACAATGTCTCTTAATAAAGAGTATAAAATACGTAACACAAAAAAAACAATGTAAGTACACACAGCGCTTACTTAATAAGTGACTGAGCTTCGACAGAATCTCTTGCCTCTCCAGGTCGGCAGATTTTATTTGATTCTTAAGCGTTTCAAGTTCGGCTGGATTTTCCCAATGAACGTTCATATTTCCATCTGGGTACTCAACGTCTGCACAAACAAAAACCGATTTCAGTATGAATACGACTTAAACACATAACCAAAATATTGTTAACTACAAATAATAATAGAACGAACCTCCTTTACTCATGGAATCATTATCCCGAATTATATTGTTTGTTGAAATATCCTGGTTATGCGTAACGATCTGAAACAAAATAAATGGTTAACTTTAATCAGAAATGCTTAATGGTGTTTGCTGAGAGTGCACACAATTATTTGACAGAACAGAATTGAAGTAAAATTAGCGATATTTAAAAAAAACTGTAAAAAAATCATGCGTTAAACTTGCAACAGTATAATTTCTTACCTTGGTATTTTCGGTGTCAATTTTAGCCATCAGCGAATCAATTATATGTTGCTTATTTTCTATAAGGGTTTCTCGTTCTTTAATTGTGTTGTTTAAGGATTCTACCTCTTCTTTGTACTTCGTTGAGGACTGGTCCATCTCTTCTGCCAACTCCTTTGACTTCAGTTCGCACTGCTCAAATTTTTCGACTAGCTCTTTCAGCTCTTGGCAGTTACGATCAAACATGTCTTTTAATATAGATTTTTCTTCTTCAGTATTACTTAGGTTCCTACATTCAAAGTAAGCATAAGAATATAATATGCCATAATAATATGCAAGAATCAGTGAAGGTAAACACTTTAAGACAAGTTTGTGGTCGGTTCTGATTTGATATTCTGAAGTTACCTTTGTAAATCGTTGAAATTTTTTAGCGCTTCCATTCGTTCTTGAGCAGCTTTACGAAGGGCTTCTTTGGCTACAATTTGATACTTTTCTTTGTCTTCGTGCAGTTGCAGTACCTCCTCTCGCAGTTTATCGTCAGTCATTGTCTGAAATTTAAACATCAATTTATTCAATTATGAGATTTATAATTGATTATAAGTATTTCTCTTATAAAACTCTAAAAGTTGCGAGCAGAGTGGATGGTACAATGTACCCCGTATCACCTTGTGGGAGGTCTGGAGCTGCCTTTCAAGAATATCTACCCGAGTTAGAAGGCGATCCTCTTCAATAAGAACTTTCCAATTCGATTCCACTGAGTCTTTGGTTGATGCCATTAAGCTATTAATTGTTGCCAGCTTATTTTCTATCATTTGTTCACGTTGAATTGCTTCCTATAGTTAAAATTAGAATTAAAGTTTTTAGAATAAATTAAAAACCCAGTGCAATTGAAAACTAATTAGCCCCACATGAAATTAAAACCACAAGAAAAAGTTGTTGTCTCAGAGTCCATGAAAAATAATCTACCTTTATGAACTGATTAAGCTGGTATATTTCCTGCACAGATGAAGTGGGAATTTTGTCAGGTAGAACCGTGGATGAGCTAAAATTAAGACAACTAACTTAGTATAATGTTATTATTACGAATAATACACTACGAAAACTATTTATGGGATACAAAGTGAACAGAAAAAAATTGAATGTAAAAAAATGTATTTGTATCAATTTAGTACACCATCGGTTACCTTGCTTTAGCTTCTTTTCCATCAGGTAGAAATAGCTGCAAAGTCGCTACTATGCAACCGTGAGTTACTACAATAAGATTAAGCCGATTAGACTACCACAAGGCACACCTCGTACAATCAATAGATGCAAAATGACACTACGAAGTTGAAACTTGAAACTTACCTTTCTTGTTGAGCTCCATAACATCAACGCCAAACTGAACAATATCACCAGAGCTAACCTCCCGTGGTGCAGATTCTTCTGAGCTTTTGCTAAGACGCTGATTATTGACAAATGTTCCATTGCTACTTTTAGTATCTTGTAGGTAAAACTGTAAAATAAGGTGGCAAAAATTGTAACAACCTATAAATTCTGTGACATGCCGAATCGCAAAACCGTCCCACAGTCGTCTGTGACCATGAACAATTAAATCATTACTAACGATAGTCAAGTTAACCGGAAAAGTAGCAGGAAATAACCCACCTTTCCAGTATCGTACCAAAGCAGAGCATGATTCCTAGATAAAACTTTACAATCGAAAATCGCATTAGATGGATTTGGTCGGGCGCGTGCAACAGAGCGTCCAATTTTTACAGGTTGATCTAAACTGACTCCCCGATCCTAGCAAAGTAAACATTTTTTAATTATGTTTTCAAATGAATATCTTTCCGCTTTTAGGTTTAGGTCGTAGGTAACAGCACAGAATTAGAAATTCAATCACAAGTCAGACCATTTTTAGTAGGTTTGCAGTGTCTGCACCAATTGACTTATGATTGAAATTAAGTATTGTTTTTGTAGTGACAATGAGTATAAGTACCTGAAATGGGTGAGAGTTTGGGCGACAGGTCAATATTGCACGAGCAGCCATCGTACCGCCGAACACCAACTCCCAATGCAGGGTCAAGATCTTTTAATTTGAGGTTATCAAATTGGTTGGTTAAACCAGTAAATTCAAAACACTCCTTAAGAAAATTGTTAGCGTCTGAGTTTTGCTCGGGACAAAAATCCTGGTAGTAAATAAGGCACAAGATAGTTTTCTCTGCCAAATTGACATTTTGATTTATATTACTGGTTCACCATGAAGAATTACATTTTGTATCCATTCAAATTTTTGAACTGGTACGATAATTTTTTACTCCACTGACATTGAGATTGAAATATTCGTTCGGTAAAAGATAAGACTGTAAAGTTTAATGTTACAAGAAATCAGACAAGGCAGTGGCCCTTCACAACTCTAAATCTTGCAAGAAATTACACCTTGAGTGTCGGCAAGAGCCACCTACCTACCTACACCAAATCCTTACATATGTCAACACTCCTAGTTCGATCCCAATCCCCTACGCTCCTCTTATAACATTATTTGAAGTTTAGCAGGCAGAAACTCTTTTTCACGGCCTCATTTTACTAATTATTTATACATCTGAAACAGCAACTATCAAATCCAACAATAAGAGAATACTTTAAAAAAATTAACCTGCATCTGAAATGCATCCCTGCCTAGAATGAATGCCCCCGTCTCTATGAAAATAACGACTTTCATCCAAGTTTCTCGCTCAAACACAGTTTCGGTTTCTCCTTGTGAATAAATTGACATGAAACGTTAGTAGGTATGTAATTATTTATATCTCAGAGAACAGTCCTGCGTACACAGGCCATTAGTTTTCAAAATTAAAAATCTTTCTTAAACACAGCTTTTTGTTTTTCAAATAGATTTTGATAGGACTCAAAAATAAGAATAATATAACTGCATACGCTAGCTACTACCGAAGATGACGATCTGAAAACTATTTCCATTATAAGGCATACAATTAATTAGTAATGTTATGAAATGACTAGTTAGGTATTTTAATAAAGAAAGTGCAAAGACACACGGGTAGGTAGGTACATTTGGCATTAAATGAGTCTGCTCCTAAAAATTATAAAAGTAAATGGGAGTAAAAAAATCAGTTGCCGTCAATTATAAAAGTCGGGTGTATATAACTCTGCCCACATAATAATAATTATTGTGGGGAAAAAAAGTACTCAACATTCATATTACGTTTGCGTGGAGGGAAATGTGTCTGTGGATATATTACTAGGTCTGTTGGTAGAGAGCAGACTGACTCAAGGACAAAGTTCACTTTATGATCAATTTAATATCCAAGCTAATGTAATTGGAGCCCACTAGGACTTTTTTTTCTTCTTCTCTGGCTATTTACTAGTGCATTCAAATGGTCGAATTAGACATTGCATAATAGTAATCTCATAAGGCCTCAATGTGTACACATACTTACGGAGTCGCTCATGTTGTAGGTATGTCTATATGGGATGCATGATGAGAGGGAATTCTAAAAGAGTCGTCGTGCATACACATGGTTCCTAGTGTGAGGGAGGAAGAAAAAAATGCGAAAGCTGTTAAGTGTTGTAGAAATAGGAGAAAGAGAGGAAAGAAGTGAAAGAAGTTGGGAATTGTACGGAAATAGAGGAGGACAGAGAGCGGACTCCGCGGAGGGACTCCGGTTACGTTCATTTCGGAGCGAGACTGGTCGAGAGAATGAAAAAAAAAGAGAAGGAATTATTGTTGTGTATGAGCTGAGGCTGTTGAGGCTGTTGAGGATTGGAGATAGTGGGGATGGGAGAGAAAGTAGACTGCGAGTATTGATTGTGGACGGGTGGGCTTTCTCCTACTTCCTCCTCAGACGGGCCTCGTGACCGAAATTCCCTACTGCATCTTTCCCGTTCTTATCGATTCTTTCAGGCTGCGTAGAATTTGCGAAAGTTAGAGGATGCCAACTCGTCTGCACCAATCCTTCAGTCTATTGTTGTCATCAGTGTCGGAACATTGTTTCTTCTCCTTAATTAGCATCGTCCAGCTCAAAGCTCCTTGTGACAAGGGGTCCCAACGAATTTCTTAGGACTCTCAACAGACAATGTGGATGGATTCCAAGTAAATGGCAACGTCCATCTTTTAAAGTCAGCCATCGTTCAAGCCGACGACGTTATTTCAATTTGACATGCAGTGGGTGATCTCAAGATTTCTGACCTTCTCTACTGGTCTGTCAGTTATTTGAATGGTGTCAAAATATCAACTATTTCTCAGACTCATTCTCAATTATCGCCAAGAGAAGACGTGTTCACAAGTCTCCTGACTCTCCCTGTGTAAATATTATTTTAAAATGTGTCAATTTTTATTGTGATTTTACTCCGGACTGAGATTTTTTAAGGGCTTGGCGCTGGGCTGACTCCAGTAAGGTTTCCAACCTGGAGTCAATTCTGAAGGTAAGACATATATGAGACACAAATTGGTTGTAGATTTAAATGTATATTATTTCCCTACATTCAATATTAATCTCAACCTTTCCTAACTACTCCTTCAAATTCTTCATTTTCACCATCTTTCTTGGACATTTTTCGGACTTTGGAGTCCATCAATTACAAACTCTGTTTTCTCACAAGCCTTCACTTTTAATAATCCAAACTGTAACCCAGTAGTTCCCCGAATTTCCCCCGAATTTCTTTAGTCTTAAACCAAGACAATTAAGTCGTTATGAACGTCTTATTAAGGAAAGTTTCAACTCCATATAAAAATGTCAAACGTTTTTGATTAATGTATGTTAAACTTCTATACAGCTATAGTAGTATCATTATTTAAATTTCTTAAAATACCTTTATTTAAAACAGTGGTTAATTTTATAATAATTTTTTACAACTTAATAATATGCTTCTTTCGTTTTTTTCCAATTTTTACTTCCTCACGCTATTTTTATAAATAGAAACGCAACAAGGATTGTAATAAATTATAACTATCTGTATTATCTTACATAATAATAATGGTGGTGGTTAGTATTTGTCAAATTATTACTACAAGTACCATCTTGTGCTTTGAATTAACGAAAATGATATATGGCATATTATTGGATGGAAGGGAAATACTCGCAGACTCGCTTTGCAAACGTCATAGATGGCCTTTACGCTATTTGTAAGCTTAATATCTTAAATGTGTTCCCTTTTATTTCAAAATTCTTAGACCACCTCAATCATTGCTCAAAATTGAATGTGGAATTATCATTTACACATATGCTACCAACCTAATAGTACATACATATAATGTACGAAATTAGGAAAAAGGCCTCGAAGTTATTCGAGGCCCTTTTTGTATTTGAGGGTTTTTTCTTGTTGTTGTTTCTCATAAAAGAAAATATTTTTCCCCTGTTGGGTGGGGAAGTGAAATAGAAACGAATGGAGCCAAAGGGCTAATCCTACTGATGTGCATGTATAGCTGTATATGTACTCTCCGCACATGCCTCCATTTTTCATTCACAACAGGTCTCTCTTTGGCCTCTGGTGAAGTCAGTAATTACAATTTACCTCCCACCACAATCGCACAAACCACTTCCATCCATCCTCCACAACAATTAAAAGAATATAAAGCGGAGTGCACTTGGACACCTTTCCCAATATAGCGATTAAATTACCTCAGTGTTAAAGGAAGGTGATGACTTCTCCTCCCCTTTATAGCAATAGTAATGTACCTACCTACCATGCTCCTTTCCCTATAGTTCCTATAATTGTGCACAGTGAAATAATTTTGATTTGATTTTGTATTTTAAATTTTTATCAGGGGAAGAGAGATAATAATATATGGTTGTTATGTGGGGTGCTTTCAAAGAAGAGATTTCGGTGTGAGCCGCATAGTCATTGAATTTTGAATAATAGTCTCTATACATAATGTATAATAAAGTACAAAGAGATAGTTTTGAAAAAACTTTATGAAGCTCTTTAAACTGACGTGATGCCCACTATACTGATAAATCATCACATATATATATGATATATATATAATGTAGTTTCGTCCAGACTCCAGATGCCAGATTGATTCCACTATTTCCTTTTACCTTTTACTACGTACAAGAGAAGCATATAATATGCAGGTTGCAATATTTACAGGGCATCATAATATGTACCTACACCCAAGTACCTACCTACCTAACAACTTATAACGTGATTTCCCTTCATTTAAATTTGTTTGCCAACTGCAATTTGAAAGTTTTATTTACTAACAAGGCACTGAGAAAGTAATCCAATGAAGAAATTCCATTATGCACATATTATTATCATTATTAGTAGTAGGAGTGTAGGAGAAGAAGTACGGGTTTATACCGTAGTGTGTAGGAAAGCCCTATGTATGTTTCTGATTTGATTTAATCATGTACATAGTAAGTCACTTGGACTTGCTAAGTGAGCTATACTCTAGTACATTGAGCATACCTATTTACAGCTCACATTATATATTAATGTGATTGTGGCTCGTTATATTTTCGATTAGGCATCCTCCAATTTGAATACATACTCACTGAATCCTCTATACTGATATGTATAGGGGAAGGCTATGGTGATGATGATGATGAGGAGTAAAAGTAAATAGTCGTTTGAGTAAGTGCTGCTGGACTTTGGACTATGGGCTACACACGAAATGAGGAGAAAGGGTTCTTCTCAAAATTCAAATCTTGTCGTATACCCTCTATAAGAGAGTTTTAGCCTTAGCGATTAGTTTTAATAACTGTTTAAAGTCTAATTGTAGCGTAAGGCGCAATCTACAAAGAATTATCTTGAGATAAAGACTCGTGGCTCAAATCCCTATATATATATATATGCAATGGAAAGCATGCTTCATTTTTGGCTTCTGGAAACAGGGATTTGATGAGTTTCTTCCAGAATATTATATACATATCGTTAAATGGTGCTAATAACAGTATAAAGAATCACTGCAGGAGTTGGTGGGAAAAAGCTACACAAATTGTTCAAAGGACAAAAGTGTGTGTATGATTTTTTTTTGACTCGAGTAGAAAAAAAGAAGAAGAAAAAGACGCGCATAGAAATTTAATAGGAATGAATTTTTTTTTAAAACAAGGGAGCATTTAAAAAAGTAACTTAATGACATTGTGCTCTGTGTTTATGTATTTTCTTGACGATATAGCAATTACGTGAAGCGTCAGAACATAGGAAGGAACTCGAGAGACAGCATGCCGAAGCTTTGGCTCAGCTACGAGATAAGAAAGATGAGGTCAGCCGTCTTGCTCGACTCAATGAAAATGACAAGAAAAAATCTGTGGATACAATCGAAACATTGCAGGTATGGTTTCTCAAATAACTCCTCCTCTCGTCGTTAGTTCACATGGAGGACACTCAAATGTCAATGTCACACACACACATATATATACAAAACAAAAATGCTCATTTCAAGTGACTCCACTCACGCAGTCTCAATAATTGATTTTATGCTCGTCGGACAACAAACAATACGACAAAATAAAATATTTAAATAAAAAAAGGAGCAGAGTATAATCATAAATAATTACTATCAACAATATTGTGTTGTCATCTATAATAAAAAAACTATTAATGGCTTACATGGAAGAAGTACGAATTTTATTGAATTGAATCGCAAAATTGAAAATTCGAAGCGCCTCGAGTGTTTTTACATATTTCTTTTTAATAGCGCGACTAGAAATTTTTTTACAAATAAATAAGCAAATAAATAAACTAGCAAAAAATAAAATCAAAACTTCTCTTCAAAAAATAATCTGTCTCAGACTTTCACCTCCTTTCTCCAGCATCAATTTTTTCATCGATCATCGACATCGATGCTAAGGCAGCAGAAATAGCTGAACAAAATTAGAAAAAAAGTGTACCACAAAACACTCATCATCATCTTTATTTGACCAAAACAATTTGTTTTTGACTCTGTCTGAAGCTATCGCTATTCAGTCCAGTCCAGAGGACCAGACCATCTTCTTCAATTTAAAATATCCCTCCCTCTCCCTCTATTTTAATAGAGATATGTAGATCCTTTCTAGTCGACCATAGGACCAGTTATATGACCAGCTGTCACTGTGATAGTAATAAACATAAATACGAAATAACAATAAAAGACAAATTAAAATTATTCCCTGCCATCGCATTGTAAAAGGTGAACACCATCACACACTGGAAGGCATGATCCTTCGGTTCAGTCATCCATAATAATGTGACATATGACACACATTTAACAAAGCACAGAGTCAGGAGAACTCATTTTTATAAAAATTAAAAAAAAATTACAAACATTTAAACAACAGTCCTCTGTCTGACTCACTCTCTCACTGTCTTTCTCTGTCAAAATACTGAAACAAGCTGGAGAACCAGTCATAATATATAATCGTAATAAACATTTTTTTTGTCATATAATAATTATTATATAATATATCAATGCAATATAATTCCGATTTCGATTTCGATTTCCGAATCCTTTCAAAATAATTTGCATAATCAAATCTTAATATTTTTCTTTTTGCTCTTATATTGTAATTATATAATCACTAATAATTACTAATAATAGTTTTTAAAATATGAATGAGAGAATGCTTATTACGGAATTAATATTATTACTATTATTACTTGGTGGGTTACTTCTTGTTCCTGTTCCTGTTCGTGTCTCACACTTTTTTTTTAGTTTTTTGCGTCTATTATATTCTACTTATAATTTCTCTATCCCTGTCTGTCTATATTTGTCTGTCTCTCTCTCTTGAGAAAATGATCTCTCTCTCTCTGTCTTTCTCTATGAATATAATGAATTAAATTATTATCTGCACACAGTCAAAAATCCGCGAGTTGGAAAAGAAGACGGAGTTGCAAAATGTTCGTCATGAGGAGTTGATGTTAGAGTTGGCAGTCTTAAAGCGATCGCAGCAATCTGTCCGTGCCTCATCTTCTCGTCACTCTTCCCTGGGTCACTCGCCTCCAGACTCCCCCATTTGCTCAACTCCAGGTCAGACCTCTTTTACATTATTTTCAAGTCTTTTTTTTTTGTCTTCTTTTTTATTTTTAAATATTATATGTCTACCTTTTCTCTCTCTCTCTCTCTCTCTCTCTTTCTTTCTCTCACTTTCACTCACTCGCTTCTTCTCCCCCTTCTCACTTATTTGTTAGTATGACTCACTTTCTCTCTCTCATTATTATCACTAGTTCAATTTTTTTGAAGAATCTTTTTTTTTCTTACGTATATAACTATATATCCCATCACACATATAGTAAGTGTTAAAAAATTCATTTTCTCTCTCTCTCTCTCTCATTTATCACATAATTATACTACTCACCCGTGCCAGTGCCCCGTCTCACTCACGATGAGTATGTTAATTTGTCTGCATCAAAAGATATTTTTGTAGACATGTTTTTCCTATCTCTCTCTCTCTCTCTCTCTCTTTCTCGTTCTCTTGTGTGTGTGTGTGAGTAATCCACAGTAATTTGTTTTCATAGCCTTTCTCTCTCTCAATTTCTCTCTACCTTCTTCTTCTTCTTCTATCCAGTCACAGTATTCACCTATGTAGATTTAATTTGAGAAAGACACTTATTTCCAAAAAATCTTTAATACTCTTTATAAAAAAAAATATTATGCTTTTATGATCGTCATAAAAATCACTACCTACCTATTTCTTTCTTCACTCGGCGTACATAATAATATGTACATACCCACCTAGTTGGGATTGGAATTTGAGACATAATCATATAGTCTGTACAGATAGGGATAGGAATAGGAATAGGGGACGAGGATATAATATGGAGACTGACACACTATATAAATATATATGCATTTTTCCATACATAGCATTTTGAGCTATAAATATTAGTAGTATTACTATTATTATTACTTCTATCGTCATCTAGAATCTTCCATGTCCATAATCATGATCATGATATGATAAAAAGATATTAGACTCTTGTAGTAGGTAGGTACCTAGGTATATACTACGTGGGTACGGAGAAAGCCCATGACGCTGAATCGTTTTCCCTTCTTGTTCTCCCTCAGTTTGAGAGGTACGTGAGTGAGGACGGGAGCTGGGCTCTGTTCTTTCTTGAGAGCTCATATTATACTTTGAGAGAAAGGCGAAGCTTATAAAAGTATATTGGGACTATAAGTGATAGGTAGGTAGGTAGGAAGTCGGCACTGGCACTGGCACTGGGCCTGGCACTGGCACTGGCACTGGAGGCAGTCAGTATAGGCAGGATATATGTAGCAGCCTCTCCTTATAGTATATTAGTATATGCCTGAAAAATATTCTTGAACGACGAGGCTGTGAGACTCAAGCTCGACAACTCACAAGTAGTAGTGAGTGAAACGATGGTTTTTGTTTATAGGCTTGTTATATCAACATTTTATATTTTACTGTAACTGGAAACTGGAAATAACGAGGATAATTTTTTATTTCGCTTTGGAATGTGTCCACCTATCTATAGCTCCGTCTACGTACTCCGTACTTTGTATATATAGGCACTACATACATATATATGTATATACTCCGTCCCCGTCCATATAACTCCATTGGTTATCAATGGCTATCGTTTTCTCGTTTTCATTTTCACGTTTTCGTTTTTAGTTTTTTCTTCTTCTTCTTCTCCCCCTTTGGTTTGGTTTCGTTTAGTTTCGTTTCGTTTCGTTTCCTTCTCCCTTCTCTCTCTCTCGTGAGGAGAGTAGTAAGCTAGTAATCATATGTTATCATAGAAATCCATAAAGACTAAACTCTACACAGTTAGTGAAATAATGAAGTGTGAACCGGAGTCACTGCGGACACATTGCATCTTGATTGAATGCTTGAGTTTTGTGCACATCCACACGTCTGCAAGGTACTATACTATCGATTCCTGTAAATAGTCGCATATCTGCCCATGTATGTCAAAAGTATATTATTATTAATAGAAAAAAAAATATATATGTACCTATATATAGAGCTCCGTACCTGGCTTCCATAGCCTTTAGCCTTTGAGTGTTTTGTCTTGCACACACCGACACCGGCACCGGCACCAACACTAATACTAACAACGCACCTATATATTATATCCTATAGAGATTAAATATTATATTCTATAAATATTATTATTTTTTTTATATGTATAGATAATAATTGTGTGTAGATATAGATATGCAGCAGCAGCAGCAGCTGCTGCTGCTCTGCGTACATGCACCATTACCACTCACCAGTCTTTTCCATTTCTCGACTATGTTCTGTCGACGAGGACTAGACGAAAGACTCTCACACACACACACATACCCTGCATTAAAAATCTAAAATTTATTTTATGTTGTAAGCTTCATATTACTACTACGACTACTTCATCCATAATACACAACATATGGGTGGTCAATGTTCCGATTCCCGAGATTCAGAACAATTCATAGAGCCAGATTCAGAATTTAGAGGAGAAAAAAAATACTATGTTCCTACTGTACTGTACTGTACGGTACTATATCGGATTACATCGTATGTCGTATCCTATAGCCCTAGCCCTGTCTTTGTATCGAGTATGGAAATCTGTTCATTTTCAATTTCTCTGCTCCAGTGTAGAGTCATTAAGAGAAGGAAAATATGAGACAAAGTTACTTTGACTTAAGTGTATACTGTATAACAACAACACAGCTTTTATTTTCTATACGAATTACGTAGTATTTTATATTCATTATTATACATCCATATGCAAGGTTATTATGCCAGCGCCAGCGCCAGCAAAGAAAAATATGAGCTACATATAGTAAAAGAAAGAAAAAAAAGAAATTTATGAGTCACAAAAAAGAATAAAAGTTTATCCTAAAAAAATACAAAGGAGTTTTATTGCATTTTAATTGCTTCAACGCCATCTGAATCTAAAGTCCATGCATTGAAGGCGAAGGTGGCTTAATTTGTAGCCCACGCCGAAGCCGAAATATACCTTATGAGTCTAATAGTATAGAGATTATGTGTAGAGTGTAGACTATAGGACTGTGTGTATAGAAGCTGTCAAATGTGTTGGATATTACGTTGGCGCTGAGGTATGAGGTGAGGGAGAAAGTCTCTCGAAAAAGTCCCAAAGGGAAACTTTGAGGTTGAGACTGTTGAACTGTTGTTGTTGGGAGGAAGGAAGGAAGGGAAAAAACGCATTTTTCCCACACTTCCTCCCCCATTGGTAATCTATATAACTCTCTCTCTCTCTCTCTCTCACTTGGGTAATATGGCTCTATTTGATTTTAAATATGCAATAGCATGATCAATCTAAGAATCTAATGGGCTCAAGGTATGAAATAGTTTATTACATTTTTATTTGCTCAATCTTAAATAAATTTTGTAGAGGGGCTACACGTGGGTCTGCCAAAACCAAGTTTATATAGGTATATGTAGGTACTTTATCAGATCAGATTCGATTCTATTACTCGATACACAAAATAGGCTTTCATCATCATCATCATCATCATCATCATCATCATCATCATCATTTTTACACACGGACGTACACCTAGTTTCTGTAGGCAGGTATAGGCATAGGATAAGAAAATAGTCTCGCTTCAAATTTAAGCATTGTTTTCAAAATCCAATGAAGGGAAACAGATGATTTGGCAGAACTATAAGGAGGAGAAGGTACATACGGAACTCTGTAATGATATGGCACAGTTTTCTGAGGACATATAGTAATATTTTTCTGGGTGAAGATTTAAAATTTGACTGACGTAACGTGTAGTCGATATACTGCTTAACCAATAAGATCAATATGACGTGAAAATCGAACAAAATACAATTTGTACTTTCTACTTTCTACAATATTGTAAACCATCACCATTACTACTATACTATACTACTCCTAGCACTCCTACACTACAACTACTAAGCTTGTAGAGACTCAATTTTTTAAACTATATTTATTTATTGTACGTCGTACATCCAAAAGGGACTAGTCAAAAAAACCTGCTATGTTTTCTCGTCTTCTCATTTTCTGTCTATATTTTTTTCGTCTTATTTTTTTATTTTTGTGTTGGATACTGTGGAATAGAAAATCCTACAAAAAAACATCACCATTCACCATACCATAACCTATACTATACTCTCCTCCCTTTCTCTCTCTCTCTGTCTCTTACTCGTTTTGATTAATTTCTACTTCTGTGTATGTCTTCTAGTATGTACATAAAAAAGTCTATGTGTAGTACCTAGTTGTGAGTATGTGTGAGTTCAATTGACTAACTCTAAGACAATGACATATTAGACTCGGTTCTGAGTCGAGAAGAGAGCACGACAGCACTGTCCACTCCTGTAGTTCCTTCGCTGGATGCAATTTTGGAACAAGAGCGGCACTTGCAGTATCACTCACCTGGAAATTACTCAAGAGGTATAGTTATTAGTTCAACTATACTTTCCTTCTTTCTTTTCTTTTCTCTATTTTTTTTCTGTCAAAGAACCAGGAAAAAAAACACTGCTATATATATATATAACACTTTTTCCCTCTCTAATATTATATTTCTACTTTTTATATACTTCGAAAAAAATTTTTTTAAATACAAACCAAAAAATGAAATATATATATGTATACAAACTATATATATTTTGATTTTCTCTGTGTTATTTGTTAGTCGCAGATACCTGTATTTGGTTTTTTCATATTACTGTATTATTACTATTATTTTTGGTTAATTATTTTTTTTTCTCTGGATAATATTTGAGATATAAAAATCCAAAAATCCAGAATTTTCTATAGTAATTTTGTTTATTGTAAATGTAATTGATTGTAAACTATATATTATATTAATATATATTAAATAATATATATACCCATATTTTGTATGCAAAAAACAAGAGCAAAATTATATAACAAGACTTTTAAAAAAAATTCCACACACATTTTTATAAAAAAAAATTCCTTCTAAAAAGCCTCCCATTTCTCTCGCTCTTTCTCTTTCTCTCTGTCTCTCTCTCTCAAACAAATACATGTATAACTTTTATGCATATTTTATATAATTAGTATCATGTATAAAAATGCCCATCGTATATATCAGTAATTCATCGTACACTATATCCGTATATCCGTATACCCATCAACCAATACCATAACCATACCAGTCATTGCTTTTACTAACTTTCTCTCTATAGATTTCTCTCTGTCTCTCTATCTATCTCTCTATATATCTATACATAAATAGACTTGTGTCCTCTGTGTTGTAGTTTTCCAAAAAATGTTTTTATTTTTTGAGTTTTTTTTTACACTTTCTTTTTTGGTTTTCCTTGTATACACTCATAATAAGTGTGTTACGTTGTTGTAATTGTAGCATATATATATTAGAATTTAGTAGTCGTCCTATATATTCATAAGCTGAACGTCAATGTACGTATACCTACCTACCTGTTTTTAGCTATTACACTTGGGTACTTCTTTAAAACGAAGGGACGACGCTATATGACTCTATTGACAGTCTTGACTTACATGTAGTAGGTGAAAACAATACTATTTTTAAACGGTAGAGTAAAATGGGACGACACAACACGACAGTCGACACATATCCACCACCCAACCACACACATTCAGAATTCAGACGTCCATTGAAATTGAACAGTGTCAAAGTAAAAAAAGCTGTGTGCACAGAAAAATATGGAAACTGATGAGAAATATATATTTAGAGATTCGACATATAGAAATATCTGAGTGAGTATAGTAGTTATGTGAATAGTTGTTAATGTTATAGTGTACAATATATAGCTGTTCCTGTGTTTTCCTCTGTGACTTGATTTTTGTGCCTGTGAGTCCGTGGGTGGAAAGAGTGTGTGAATTGAATTTGAATTTATGAATAGTTAATAGTTTTTGATTATACATACGGTATAGTGGTAGTTGTAGTAGTAGTAGTTTTAGTTTTATTTTTGACAAAGAAATAAAAAGGAAAGCAGCAGAGTTTAAGGTTTTTTTTTGTCGGACGGGACACATAAAATTTTATTGGATAGACGTACACACACAGAAGGTGATGAATGGTTTGGTTTGGTGGGGGGGAGGGGTCATGGAGAGAAACATTAAAAAAAACAAAAAAAAAAGTAAAATAAACATTACAAAGAAGGTAGCACCTTATTATACCTTATGTGTGTTTTTCAACGAGGGCTATGGGCTCCAATATATCAGTATAAATATCTACATATATATGGTTTTTGTTGACAATTTGAAATTGAAAGGGAAATGATGGGGTTCTCTGTATATTAAAAAAAAGAGTATATGGTGGAGAGGATAGGAGCCTTGTTCTGTAAATCTGTCTCTAGGTCCATCGTCTGACTCGAGGAAAAAAAAATCGTTGCATCACGAAACTATGCTTGTGTTGCATGATTCTTCTTTCTCAGCAGTGTGCTCCTCGCTTTCCGCAACAGGTGTATTGTCCCACTCGCTTCCGCGGACCCACAAATCCTCCTTCTCCCCCCTGAGACACGGTAGGAAGCGTCTCAGGCGGAGTACTTCGGTCACCGACTTGACACAGCACAAGCCACTCCTCTCTCAAAAATCTCTCCAATTTGATGACCCTATCGATTCCAATAATGAAATTGAAAGAATCGTAGCCAAAATCCAACAGGATAACAAGATTTTAGCTGAATTAGATAAGAATGCTGGTGAGTCTTCCACACACTCTCTCTCTCTCTTCTCTCTACTTTTCCCCCCTTCTTATGTATATATATATATATCCCCTATCCATATTTTTTTTCTATACCCTTCGTCAGCTATGACTCAAAAAAATATGTATATGTGTATTTTTTTTATCAGTTCTCTCTTCTTCTTCTTCTTTCTCTCAAATCCTGTATCGTTCGTTGGTTCTTTCAATTTTTTGTGTTGTCTATTTTCTTTCTCTCTTTTCCTTCGCCATTTTATTTATTGCTCTCCTTCTTCCTCTTCTCAAAACAATCCTTCAGTCACTTCCTTTTTGGATTGGGATTGAAATTGAAATTGGAATGGGGCTTTTATTTATTTATTTATTTATTTTTGGTTTTGTTCTATAGCTAAACTTTTTATCCTGTTTTCTTAAATATATTATGTTTTTTTTTTCATTTTTAGTATAGTATGCAAGTCCATAGTCATTTCGTTGGTTTTTTTTCAGATTGGAGTATGTTTTTTTTACATAGTAATAATAATAATAATAGTAATAATTATTATTTCGCTTTTTTCATAATTTTTGTATTTGTGTTTATTTTAATTTTGTACATATAGTTACATACTGTATATCGTTATTATGATTTCCCTGTAAAATAACATTCCATTTTTCCCTGTATGAGTTTGTGTACATATTATTATGATTTATCATTATGACTATTTCCACTATATACTTTAACCTATAAACTAAAAATCTTCCCAATAACAATAACATTATTGTATTTTATTTAGTCATATATTATGTAGAGCAATACTAGACTCGCTGTAGCATTCAGACTTGAGTTCCATAAGTAAAATTTAAACCCATTATTGTAAAGTAAAATGTACACCCAATTTTAATCTGTAGTTATAGTTTCCTCCGCCAAAATCCTTCCTCAACCCCCCCCCCCCCCCCCTCTCTCTTCTCTAATAAATCTCCCATGTCCAAAACTAATATTATATTTATTATATGTACCTCCATGTCAACTCTACATCTTTTTAGACACCCTTCTCTTTGTTTTGCAGATCTATTTCTATTTATGCTAATATCCATCAGAAATGTCAAATGTAGATTTGATAACCAAATATTTTTTGGCTGCTGTGTATATTTTTTGTCATGCCCTGTCATGCCACCACGCCATGCCACACCACGCCACGCCATGCCACACTTCACTCCACATATTATAATATATCTATAATATATTTTTTGATACACACACGAAGTAAATGAATGCAAATCCTATGTCGGCGCAAAAACCTTCACATGTATAGTAAATAAAAAAAATAAATATGTAGAGCCTCGCGGTAACCCTCTGCCCCCCTTATACTTTCAGTATATTACTGTGTAGTAAGTAGTAACTTATATTACCTTTATTTTAACTAGCCCACACACATAAATACCTATATGCTATACCCCAATCCTGTATTAATTTCCTCCATATTATTATTATCGACATAGAGAGAAAATCTTTTAAACCTCTCAATAGTTTTAGCAAGTATATAGTAGAATCCTCTCTCGCTACGCACTCTTCAACAAGGAATATGTATTTTCTATAGATTTTAATAGGGCACATATATTTATTATAATATATCTTTGTATACTTTCACTATTCACTTGAGAGAGCGCTACTACAGAGACTTACTGAATGTGAGTCGACTCTCGTGTGTAAGGATATGTGTAGTGTGCATGTAGAGACCAAGTATGAATAGTCTGACACTATATGGCTACATGGATGAGCCTATATGTATGCATTGGAATCGGAATACAGATAAATAATAGAGTGGCAGACTAGTAGTCGTGATGTCCGTAAATTCTATTTCACTTTTTCCCCATTGGCCATTGGTGCAGAGAAAGTTCGAGTAGGATTTCCTTGACTATATTTCAACTAAAACTCCCTGCCTCTCGTATACTTATGTATTTATAGAGTTAATACATGGTAGACTCCCGTCTCATGGTGAACTGTAGTAGCCACTATCACTAACACTAGACTAGACCAGACCAGGGCCATAGACCAGGCGACCACCTACTTGGTCATATCATATGTCCATGGAATGAGCGTGACTCGCTCCCCCCCCTCTCTTTCTCTCTCTCTCTCTCGTTCTTATATTCCTGACCTGTCATTGTTGGACTGCAATAATTGGAAATGAGGAATGATGGGTAGAAGTATGGTTATAGGTAGAAGATATTCCATATCGTCAGCGAAGAGGCAAATCTGACTATCTCCTTTTGGTGCTAAAAGCGAAACTGACTACTACCATTTTTTGCTAAAAGCGAAAATGACTATCTCCATTTTTCTTAAAATACCATTAAAAGGAGGCAAAAAAACTACATGTGCCAATGCAGCATGTCATTAAGCATACGTTGTTGTTAAGGGGTTGTCCATAAATGACGTCACGAAAATTATTGCTCTTTGAAAACCCACCTACTCTCAAAAAATCTGGAGGAAAAAAAACTATGTGCCAGTGCAGCATGTTATAAAGCATACGTTGTTGTAAAAGGGTTGTCCATAAATGACGCCACAAAAATTATTGCTATTTAAGAATCCACCTACTCTCGATAATAATAGTTTTTTTGGCATCATTTATGGACGACCCCTTCACAACAACGTATGCTTTATAACATGCTGCATTGCCACATAGTTTTTTTCTCCAGGTTTTTTGAGAGTAGGTGGGTTCTCAAAGAGCAATAATTTTTTGTGACGTCATTTATGGACGACCCCTTAACAACAACGTATGCTTTATAACATGCTGCATTGGCAAATAGTTTTTTTCTCCAGGTTTTTTGAGAGTAGGTGGGTTCTCAAAGAGCAATAATTTTTTGTGACGTCATTTATGGACGACCCCGTAACAACAACGTATGCTTAATAACATGATGCATTGGCACATGTAGTTTTTTTGCCTCCTTTTAATGGTATTTTGAGAAAAATGGAGATAGTCATTTTCGCTTTTAGCAAAAAATGGTAGTAGTCAGTTTCGCTTTTAGTACCAAAAGGAGATAGTCAGATTTGCCTCTTCGCTGACGATATGAGTTTTTTATAGGCATAATTATTTCTTAAAAAACTCACACACAGAATGACGCTTTCCTTAATTAATGTGTAGGGATCTACCTACCTAGTTATAGTAGTTTCCAATAGGTATGTAGGTACCTAAACATGTAAGTTCCGTCACATTCGTCCTGTATTGTGACTGTGACATTGTGCGTGAAACTGCAGTTCAACTAATTAGCAATAGTACCTAGGTAGGTAACGGTACCGGTATCAGTATCGGTATCGGGACTAGTGTCGAAATTTACGAGACTTCCATACCTCCTGCTTCCATTCGCGTAGCTATGACTCTTCTCTCCTCTTGTTGGTCAAGTCAATTTTGAGCTAAAAACCAGAGGCTAATTTGATGGTGCCATTCGATTGTGGAGGGGTGACACAGTGGGGCAGACATGATTTTGAAAACAATTTAGACTCAATGACTGTAATAAAATAATAGTCACTTCTAACAAATCACACGCTGTGTGGAGTCATATGGATGGATGGGGCTCTGGGAATTGGAATTGGAATGACAGAGGATGAGATAAGGACAAGAAGAAGGCGGACGCGGGGAAATGGTGATGAGGTGCGGAGCGGTGGTTAGAGTCCGACGGAGGGAAAAGGCCATGACAACCATGGATAGATAGATAGATAGTTAGATTTAGTGTTGTTGTTCCGTTCCGTCATTCGGTTTAGGTTTCGGTTTCGCTATGACGGTGTCGGTCTTGGTTTGACTTCATATAGCTCCGCTCTTTGAAAAGAGAGATGTTCAATTCTTCAATTGTGACTGTTGATGTGCTGTATAATAATTCCTATGGTCTATGGTTACACCAGACTTCATAGGCGAATGAGCACCCACCATCCTCACCCACCATATGCCATGTACTGCGGTGGGGAAAATGAGCATTTGGAAGGAAAAGGAGAGCCTACATATATGTATGGAGCACGCTTGCTCTTTGTCCATTTTGTCATTTGTGTAGTGTCTGAGTTGTGTGTGTGTGTAGTTTGGTAGTGAATTAAAAAGGAAATTGAAATGGTGTAGTAAGGAAAAGAAAGTGAACTATGTAGAATTCGAATGTAGAGAGGACTCTTTGAGAGTCATTCAGGCTTCATTACTTTCCCCATTCCATTACACATATACTCGGTCACATTCACGAATTTGAATTCCAATTGAATGATTACAGATGGAACAAATACTCGTATGTTCTGTGTACGCTCTCTCTCTCTCTCACTTTCTGCCACTTCCACCGCTGCCCTCACCCACTCTCACTGAATTGCATTTTCTGAATTGATTTTATCCCAGAGTATTTTGTGCGTCCAAACATAAACCTGGGCGCTATGGGTGGGTAAGAGCGTAGGAGGGACAGAGAGTCATACAGGAGTGCACCTTCCACTTCTTCGTCTTCTCACTTGACTAATGTAAATGGAGCAACATAGAAGAAAGATGGGGAAGATGTGTCTGAATTCTAAGGATTCTGAGGACTGTCTGTATCTGTAGTAGTTACCTACATAGAATATGTAGAACTGAAAACTGAAAAACGTCTTCTCTTCTTGTTTTTTTTTTTTTTTTGGATTTTTACAAACAAAATTCAAACCTCATCGGCTTCTGCAGTACTTTCTACTTTCTGCACTGTATACATCTATAGGAAATGTTGTCCACGCACATCCTCAGCATCATATATGAGTATACCCGCAGCCATATAGTAGTAGTAGTAGGTACTGTTACTATTTATAAGGGGATATATATATACTGATATAGAGAGAGCGCGGAGTGTAGATTAAATGAGAAGATCCGCATCCGACTCGGAATTCCAAATCTAAAATCCGAAATCCGAATCCGAATCCGAATTCGAGTCCGAATCTGAATGGTATTCAGTGCACATTTCATCTTCAAGGGATGCGATTAAGATTATGATTGCGATTAGAATTTTACTGGAGTAAGCAGAGATTTGGAGATGGAGAAGATTTTCTCCTCATAGCTCTGATTTCAAGTTTTTCTTCTTCTTCTTCGTCTTCTCATTCGTCGTCTGGTTCTATTGGGTCATATAATATGAATGGAAATAATTCTGTTTTGTTGGAAACTAGGAACGTCTTCTTTCCCCTTCTTTTCTATTCTCTCTCTCTCTCTTTCTCTCTCATTCTAGTAAACTTCTTTCACAAGTTAGCGTTTCCATTTCACTTGAGTTTCAATTCAAAAGTCTTGGATCTTTATACAGTATGTACGTAGCATGAGTGGCCGCGTGACACGTGGAGAAAATGAGGAAAAAACTGTGAGTGTGATTGAACCTCTACACCTATACGGGGAGAGACCGGCATAAATGCAAATGGTGGTATAGGGACTTAGCGGATAGAAGGTGGAAAGTGGAAGGAGGCATTTAATATTTATTTTGAAAGAAGTAAAAAGAAAAACTAATAATTACCGACTGTGAGTTTGTTCTATTTCTACATGGGTGAATAATAATGTGTCTGTAGTTACTATATATCGTGAGTGAAGAGTCAAAATGACCCATATCCAATTTAAGCTAGAGCCAAAATGAGCTATGTCATTAAAACACTAAATAGGAAAGATGCGTTAGGTGTTAATTAAGTGATTTTGAAAAGTGTAAAATGCTGTTTGTTTGTTGATGTTTTTGAAACTTGTAAAATGTTCTATTTACATGTTTTTGAAACGTGCAAAATGTTCTATTTACATGTTTTTGAAACGTGCAAAATGTTCTATTTACATGTTTTTGAAACGTGCAAAATGTTCTACTTCCATGTTTTTGAAAATGCTCTATTTAAATGCTTACAAGACTGAAAGACATATTTCAGTATTTTTGTAGATAGTGGATATTGTCTTTAGCTACAAAAGGATATGGGTCATTTTGGTTCTTCACAGACGATATATGATTATATTTATATGTAGTGATAATCATGAAATATAATTATATATACTGTGTGTAAGTATAGATATATCCTGTAGTAAGGTAGGGAGTTGTTAGCCACATTAGACTGTGTACTTACCATTAGTAGGTACATTAGCATTAGACATTAGAGAACCTTCTTAGCCCCATGTAAACAATGATGAGAGTCGTGTTTGTAGCCAGTGTGCGATGTTATAATTAATATTTTGATTTGGATCTGGACTTGATGAATAAAGGGCTATACACTCATATATTATAGGTACCAACTATACTCAGAACGACGAGCAACCAAATGCAATGAGCTGATGAAATACTATGCGTACTTTTCAAAAAAAAATATATATCCTGAGTTTTTATTTTTATTTTTAAATATTGAGATCTTTAAATATGTTGGGCATAATATTTTTTCCTAATAATATGTATAGGTATTTATTATAGAAATTTATTGGAAATTTTGAAAACTTTTTTTGTGGGAAAAAAATATAAACCAGCGACGGTGAAGCTTTATGTTCTGTCCTTTGAATTTTCGGCTTTTTAGTTTTTTTCTTTTTTTTTATTCTGGTGCCTCCGATCCGATCCGATCCGACTCCCTAAAATTTTGATTATGATGATATATTTCTTTGAATAGTTCTTCTTGCATGCAAAGCCCGAGTGACTTGACTCGTGTTTTGTTGGGTTTCGCAGTGTGTCAACCCCGTTTTAGCACCAAATGTGGCAATGCGAATAATCTGCGAGGCCATAATGTGATTCCAGGAGCACGTAGGCGAACTTTACCCAAAAAACCACCAAAATCATCCAATCACTCCATACCCAAAATTACTATTCAGAATGATGCAGAAAGTAAGCACAAGACGATTCGGTTACCATATCTATAATATATATACCTTCTATATACTCTCTATCTTATATACATACTCTTATATGTTTTTTTCTTTTACTTTTTTTTTATTTTGTATCAAATATTATTATATATTGTATTACTAGAAAACTCTATAGGAGCTCAGACGGAATGACACACAAACATACACACACACACACAAGTACACAAATTATAGAGTATGTTTACTAATTATATAGAAATATACATACTATATACATATAGATCTGTACAAAATCTAATTACATAGTGCTACTCATAGATTTTTAGACATCTATTAGAAAAGCCCGCATATATCTAACTAAAAAGCTCGAGTAGAGAATATCCAGCAGTCTTAAACATATTATGCGTACTGGTACTCGTTCTCGTACTCGTACTACGCTTTATATTCTACTCTCTTTTAGAGTCTCGATTGTGTATCTGTGAGTGTATATATAGACGTACGACTAGCGTACTTATAGATATAGAAGTATAGCTATAGCTATAGCCATAGTGAGTAGTCAAGTGAAAGTGAAACAATTATTACCAAAAAAAAGTTCTTTACGTATATATGTAATTATTTCCAGACGTCTTTTTTTCTCCTTCCCCCCTCCCCGTCCACTTCCTATAACCCTAAAAGTTGACCTTTTAATTTGCTACATGACACCAATTAATACACAAGGTGGAATTTCCTTTATGAAATTAAAAAAAAAGAAATGATATCATCGTATAGTCGTAGAGTACAATAAAAACGTATACATAGTTCCTTAATTCCTCCTTCTCTCCCGTCTTTTAATCGTAATCTATATTTCGATTAAATTTCTCATATTTTATGATTATGAGAGCTTAAGCCTACCCGGGATGATATATACCCACAGACGCATATGTGAAGATTATTGGAGACTGGACAAATAGCTTTCCAATCATGCTACACACGCTCCTTATATGTACTGATAGACGCGGTAGACGATAGACTTTACTGAAACTGAAACTGAACCTGAAACGGGTGGATGTGGCGCTCAATCTGGAGCAGTAACAGTTTTTCGGTAGGCGTAGTACCTATCTACGGTACATACAAAGTTGATGTACTAACCAAAAAAAATTGTAACATAGAATATATAAGTACCTAGAGAGAAAGCGCAAGTTTATGTAATCTCTTTCTCTCTCTCCTCTCTCTCTCTCCGCAATATTGAACACTTGCGTTTTTTTTAAAGAGAGAAGACATTTGGTCGCAGGAACTTGTAGTCAATAAAAATATAACCATTATGCATAGTTATGTATTATATGCAGTAGAAATAGAAAATTCTCTCTCTTCTATCCAATGAAATATTCCTCACGCCTCCAGCTCCCATGTAATATCCATATAGTAGGGAAGGGAAGAAAAAAAATCTAGAGAAAATATTATAGGTTTCTCTCTCTCTCTCGTCTTGTCGGCAGTTTTCTACCACTAAGCCATACCGCACCACTACCGTACCTTACTACTACCGACCCATATTATTATTGTAAAAAAACCAACCATAATATTATAGACGACGTCTTTTATATTTGTTTAGGAGGGTGTGTATGCTGCGCCTGTGTATGTGTGTATGCCATACTCTCTGTCTGTCTGTCTGTCTGTCTGTCTGTCTGTCTGTCTCTCTTTTTTCTTGTTTGTTTCTGTACATTTTTTTATATGCTTGTTTGTTGACGGGGTCTATACCCGCCTTATTGCTTTATACTCTAATATTATTACATACTACCTCCATATGCAACTCAACTAGTAGCCCAATATACTGGTAACTGGGAACGTTGTTTGTACGTACTGATATTTCTCTCTCTCCCTTTTTTTCTTCGCTTGTAGTTTGAAATTGAAGGAGCCGCCCATTGTTGATTTGAGTGCTCTTTGTTGATGCTCTTTCCTTAATAAACTCGCACAATCATATCGCACAGAGTACAACAACGTATGTTCCTACAAGGCCAATGAAAAAAATTGTATGTCTGTAGTATGTAGTAGTAGTAGTAGTAGTAGTAGTAGTAGTAGTAGTAGTAGTAGTAGTAGTAGTAGTAGTAGTAGTAGTAACAGTAGTACGTACTTCTGTCTGTTCGCTTTTTGGCATTGACAAAAAAAGTTTTTTAAGCTTTTATTTCCATACTTGTACTTTACATGATCCGTACATATAGCTAATAAGGTACTTTTACAAACTCGTGTTTCTGTTTGCTTTAAAAAGCTTCTCATCTACTCTATTTGTATGTGAACCTGCCTATAGGTTAGTCTACTCATATTGTTATAGTAATTGTTGTACAGTGTGTAGAATTTTAAACTGTGCACTTCCATATTGTATATAGCTGCGTGTACGTATAGTCAAACTGACACTCTCTGTATATATCTTTAAACATCCGGGTGACCCATAAGTTGCTGACATTGCTCTCTCTCACTCTCTCTCTCTCTCTATCTCTCTGCCTCTAAATAATTACTATATACCTATACTCCTTCCATTGATATTATTGTGCATATACCATTTATATTAGTACTATAGTGTAATACTGGTATTAGTGTAGTATACAGTGTGTAGTCTATACCTTTTATAGTGTATATTATGTACATAATATGAATGTGGTACTAACATTATAACTGTGAATTTCATAAATCTTACAAAACAAAAAAATATTTCAATTCACTCCGCATTCGTTCTGGTATTGTGGGTGTGATTTTTGTGAAATTGAGCCAGGTATAGTGAGTTGAGTATCTAAATAATAATCTTGTTATGCTTTCACAGCCAACGCCATATGCATGATATTTTTCTTTTAAATTATTCGTTACTTTTTTGTAAAATTTACTCTACTTATAATTACATATTATTATATATTTATATTATGCCTATATTTTCATATTCTAGAATTGACTATTGCGTGATGAACACCAGCACGTGCTATGTACTACATAATATTCCGAAGCATAGCAGCATCACACACACACTCTCTCTCTCTCCCCCAATTTTACAACTCACAACTCAGTCAGTCCAAGTAATTTGATTCATACATGTATGTGTGTATGAAAGTACACGTGTGAGATCCAGAAGGGTTGGAGACGTGTATATATATGTATAGGTGTAGATGGTGGATAAGTTGGAGATCGATACTGCATAAGCTATACAGCCTTTTGTTAAATAAATTGAAAAGTTGATGTTTATGTACGCAATTTCACGTTCTATGGGGCTGGAGCCAATTTAAGTGTTTGTGTTTTCACCCCAGCAAAAGTCTTTCTTTGGGATATAAGATGAGAGTCAACAGATTCTTTTAAATTTAAATAACCTCCAAAAGCTGACTGACTGACTCAGTTGAAGTTTGAGATTTTGTTTGAAAGCTTTCTCTCTTTCTTTCTTTCTTTCCTTCTTTCTTGGGGAGAGTCTTGGTTTCTCTTTTAAATGTGGGATGTTTTATTTTCTTGAGCGAGGGAAAAAAAGATGGGGAGTCCTTGTGTGGTGTTTGTCAGACAATAGTCAAGGTACAAGTCCTTCCTTGAGTTCAGTGGAGCTGGGAGGGCAGATGGGAGAAGAACGAGTCAAGTATGTGGATGTGTGTGGCTTGATTTTAGTTTCAGGGTGCATTTCACGGGACTTGGGTGGACTCTACGATCACCAACATCATATAGGAGGGAGTGGGGGTGGGGGCGGAGGAGCTCCGCCGAGTTCAACAGTTCAAAATCTTCAGAGCCTGGGTGGACTTCAACAATTCCAGCAAATTGCGACGGTGCTCCCCACGAATTTTTTCCATGCCATCCCTGCAGGCACTCAACTCACATTTCCTTCAACGGGACCAAATTTTCAGTCCTCTCATACTCAGAGTATCAACCTTCATCAGTCGGGTAATCCTGGGAGTAGTAGTCAGGCGACTAATTCTATGAACCTTCATCAGTCTCAACCCATCTCCATCCCAACCATCATCACCACAGCCCACATTGACGACCCCAAAGGCTCCAAACCCTCATCATCCTCCTCAGCCAGTCGTCATCATCAACATCATCATCAACAACAACACCAACAGCAGCAGCAGCAACAACAACAACTGCAGCAGAATCAACAACAACAACATCAGCCACAAAACAATCAAAGCAACTACGTCATGGAGTACACCAATCAGAATCAGAGTCACTGTGGGTCTGGAGAGACTGAGGGTGGCTATCTTGTGCTCCTTGGCCAGGTTCAAACTCAACAACCGCAGCAGCATAATCAACAACAACAACAACATATTATTAATGGGAGTAACGTAGTTCTGGCCAAGACTTCACAGCACCATCCTCCACAAATGACACATCACTCCTCCTCCACAGCCCATCTCCCTCATCAACACCCCCATCAGCAGCTCCAACAACAATCAGTGAACAAAAACGTGGACGTCCTTGACATTCCGGGCAAAGGAAGATGCTTTGTCTACATAGCTAGGTGAGTGGAGCCTCATCTCTTTCTCTCTCCCCACTTCACTCACTTACCCACAGCCCTCTGCATCACAATAATAATATGAACCCATGCTATATGCTTGTCTGTACTAACAACTTTCACTTACTTTCACCACTTTCCATAGGTATTCTTACGATCCCTTTCATCAGTCACCTAACGAGAACCCTGAGGCAGAGCTCTACCTCAATGCCGGAGATTATGTTCTTGTTTGGGGAACCATGGATGAGGTTAGTTTAGTTTAGCTCCTTTTCATTTTTTTTTCATATGGCTTATATTGTTAGTGGCTATATAACATCATGGCTACCCTTCATCATGAGCCGCCACACAGTTGTGACAGAAAATGATTTTTTTTGCGACCAATTAACTTACTGGGGAGAGAAGTTTAAAATGCGGAAATCACTTTGCTTAATTTTAGTAGAAAATAAAATTATTAGCTAGTTCAATTTTGTTCAGCCCCGCTTTTGCTTCCCTCTGGGCCGCTACATAAATGTCTACACAGTAGAATATAATATGTTACAAAATTTAAATTACAAAAGTATTTGGAGGCTAACGAACGAAAGGAAATATAGAAGAACCTGCTTTTCTAGCTGGGAAATTACATACAGAAAATATAGAATGCCTATGCAAAAGCGTACAGGCAGTACATATATTGTACATACAGTTTTGATAGGGTTCATTTCATGCGAGGACAAGCGTCTATATAAGCGTGTACGGCGCGCGTACACACATGGCTTGATTGGTAGCTTTCCGGAGCTTTGTGTCTCGTGATTGTTTCAGTGCTGAGTGAAAACTTTTGGGATTTTGGTTTGAATTGTAGTCGTAATTGGTAATGGATTTGACATATAGGATGGCTTCCTGGACGGAGAACTTTTAGATGGACGTCGTGGCCTGGTGCCATCCAATTACGTGGAGCGACTCTTGGGTGAAGATCTCCTTGAATTTCATCAGCAAGTGGTTTTGGGTATTAAAGACTCGGATGACTGTATCTCAACATGTCTTCATGATTTTGACTATCCACGAGATGTACAAGATGAGTCCCAGCGTTTGATAATCGGTGAGTTGATCCACTTCAAAAAATCCAGATTTTTTTTTACTCTGCCTATATATTTTTAGTCTCTCTCTCTCTCTCTCCTTTCTATAATTCTATATAGTTTCGCATTATTTTATTTTTGAAAAAAATTAAAAATTATTATACGGATGATACAATTATTAGAATACGAGCACATGGTAAGCTTTCCCTCAAGTATTAAGTATGCTATATATATATTACAGCTATTAGGACGGCCATGACGTAGTTTTTCTTTTCCATTCTTTTTTCTTTTTGTTTGAAATTGGCTTCCTCATAATAATTAATTAATTAATTATATAATATTATAATAAAAAAATTTACTATAAAATATTGTTAGTTGAATATAGCTAGGCCCTTTATTTTGCATAACTTTTACGAAGCTAAAATTTCTGATATACTACATATATATATCAAGCTTGTTTTCTTTGTTAAATCAAAAAAATCTCTATTCTATGCAACAAAAAATGTATACATGCAAATATACCTATAACTAAAAGTATATACTAAACCACAATAATAAAGTCCAAAAGAAACTTATACAAAAAAAAAACAAGGATATCACACACATATACAGCTTATAAAGCTTTTTTCAAAATAAAAAAAAAATCATCCATGACAAACATAATACCGTTGGAAGGAAATTACGCAGTGACAAGCGACAAAATCTAAAAAAAGGGGGTAAAACAAAAGTATGAATTTTCTTTTTGCATAATAATTATGCTTTTGCTTTTAAAATATTATATAGATATACTACATATTTTTGAAACTTTTTTTACAAATAAAATATAGTTACTTTTATTATTGGCTTGAGAACATATAGCAAGCTTTATCTTTTAAATTGACTTGATCCAAATTTTTTTTCTATTATATTTGTTTTTGAATCAGCTAATAAAAATTTTAAATTGAAATGTTTTGAAGAAATTTTGTATGGCTATAATAATATATATGAACGCGCATCTTGTATTGCAGTACATGATTGTAATATTATGTACAAAACGATGACTGCCACTGCTATTTAAAATTACGATTGACTTATAATTATTAAGCTACTCTTTTTTATTCAATTTTTCTTTTTGAATTTGAATCGCAACCCATTATTTTATTGAATTGAAATTTTGAAGCTATAATAAAGATATATACTTATTGATTTCTACATACCGACTGCCGTAGTACAGTAATACTACAGTCATTTAATTATAGGTAACTACTTAGGTAATTTTTGGAAGACAAAAAACAAAAACAAAAAGGTATAAATTGCATTTTTGAATTTTTTTTCGTATATAGCATAATGGGTATGCACCTAAAAATTGGTATGTGTATAAGTTACTCTGTACTTGATATAGTGTTGAGTAGGGTATCTATTCTATTCTATATTATGATCTCGCGTCCCTATATTGGTATTTCGTTCCGTAGATCCTTATCGCGTGATAATATGTGATATATACAATTATTTGGATTAACGAGTCAATAAATCAAAAAAAGTGTTCAGTTTTTTCGTACTTGATTAATTTTTAGAGCTCTAATGTACATTCTATAGTTGGGTAGGTAGGTATTGATTGAATTGTTTAATGTTGGTGGTTTGGTTGGATACAAAATACATGAATGCATGTTCGATGTTGTCTGCATCTTTATAATTGATTCTAGTCAAGACCAAGAATCGCATTAAGAGGACCTTGCCCCCCTTGGTGTGTAATCAACAGGACGTTTTTCGGAATCGAGGTTTGTTTCTCGTTCCTTCTCCTTTCTGATTTAAAGTCACAAACAAAAAACAAAAATAAAGAAAACCTAATGCAAAAAATAAAAATCCTAATAAAATGAAAATAATATATATATTATATAAAGTATTTCATTACAAAAAAAAACTAAATTTGGAGTTGAGCTGAGTGGAGTACAACTATAAATGCATGCAATGTGAAGGACTTGTGGCCCAGTTTTTGTGTCCAAATTGATCCCCGTTAATTTTTTTTCAAATTCCCACATGTTGATGTCAATGTAGAAGAGAGGATTTCAAACCTATCAACTTTCCCCACTTCTTTTTAAAAACAAAACTATGCCAAAAATAATAAACGTATAGCACCTTTTTTTCGGATTGACATTTATTATTATGCTGTCGGTAGTTTGATGCTGAGTATAACGCTGTGGGCAATTTTTTATAGAATAAGTTTTGGCCCCATTTTTGTGGGTCTAAGGTCGAAAATAAATAAGTATAACACATATTTTTAAAATAAAAGCTGTAGTTGAAGAGAACTTTATGCTGGTTCACGTAGTTGCGTTTGTTTTTCTAAAGATATATATTGTGCCCTTTTATTTTGAAGGCAACGGTCAAATATAAAAAAATTCTCCAGTGTCCAGTGTCCAAGATTCAAGGAGAAAAACAGGATTTGTACGAGAATTTTAGAAATTTTTAGGATTAAAACCAGGATTCGGGCAACAATAGGATGTGTGGCTGGTTGCTACAATAATACGTATCCAGTGTTCGTTCAAAATCTTTTACTTTCGGGAAAACAAAAGCGCACAATATGTTAATGAGCATCAAAGTATATCTGACTGCAACATACCTCACAGTTTGAAAACAACGCACTACGCTTATTATTACGACCATCTCTACTACATAATATCGCATGTGAAGAACCAAAATGACCCATATCCATTTTAAACTAGAAAAATGAGCTATGTCAAAAGCAAAATGAGAAACATGCGTAAAATTTTAATTAGGAGTTTTTGAAAAACGTAAAATATTCTATTTTCATGTTTTTCAACAATGTAAAATGACATATTTAAATGTTTTTGAAACGGTGGTAAATTTTTTAATTCCATGTTTTTGAAAAGGTGCAAAATGTTCTACTTCCATGTTTTTAAAAAGGTGCGAAATGGGCTAATTCCATGTTTTTGAAACGGTGGAATATGTTCTAATTCCATGTTTTTAAAAAGGTGCCAAATGTTCTAATTCCAAGTTTTTTAAACGGTGCAAAATGTTCTAATTCGATGTTTTTGACAAGGTACAACATGTTCTAATTTCATGTTTTTGAAAGGTGCAAAAATGTCTCATTTCATGTGTTTGAAAACGCTCAACATTTTCTAATTCCATATTTTTGAGAATTGCAAACTGTTCTATTTAAATGCTCTCAAGACATGTTTGAATACTTTTCTAGATAGGTGATACTGTTTTTAGATACTTATGGATATGGGTCATTTTTGTTCTTCACAGACGATATACTATGTAGGTGTGGGTCAACTATTTATCGTTAGTTTTTGAAAAAAGTGCCATTTATGTGGAAAGTTGGTAGGCATGAAAATCCTACCATCATATGTTCGAATTTTAACAAAATCTAACGGGGACCAATTTAAGGACACAAATTTGTAACATGTCCTTTATATTTTTATAGTATAAAAATAATTTCTCATGTCATATAATAATTATATATCTTTGAATCTCTATGCATGCATCTTGGTGTCCTCTTACCCCCAACATCTTACAATACATTTAAAAATATATAACAAAAAAAATGACACAAAGTATTATTGTCATGATGTAATTTTGTTTTAAAGATTATAACGATGTTTCAACGAATAAGCTGGGCACAAATTACAAAAAAAAATTAATTGATATTATTGTTGTATCTTATACTGTTAGAAGATAGGTTGGATATGAGGTTTCCAAAAGTGAATTTCTCAGATATTTGTAACAAGAATCTCTATATAATTATTATACAAAAAATATTTATGACTTCTTTTTTTTTTAATTAATTTTCATATATTGTTGCTCCAAGCTAAAATGTATATTAATTATATAACAAGTCTAAGGTTACAATATTTCAAATCTATATTATACCCATATAATATGATTCTTCTCTTTTCTAAATGTTTACATTTTATCCATATATTTCATTTATTTTTGTTCAATTTTTTGCTCTAAGATATTTTTTTTTCCCAAATATATTGAGAATATAGTCTAAAGAGAGACTCTTGTATAATGTTTTCAGAGGAACTGATGCATCGACGTCATGAAGAGTACGGCTATTTGGATTTAGAAGATGTTCTTGAAGATGACTCGGACCCAGAGAAACATGGTGAGTTTTTTTGTGAAGGATATTAAACTATAATTTTGACTATTATTTTATTACTATAATTATTATATAATCTGCTTCGTACTGTTTGAGCTGCTTTCGATGAATGAAATATTTTACAATTTAAAACAAAGTAAAATACTATAGCAAATGCATTTTTAGAAAAGAACACGTAGTAAAGCCCCTCTGCATGTTTTTGGCACTGATTGATTCTGATTAGACTTATTCTTCTCGGTGCTAGTACCTCCCCCTGTGCAACTCACTTTGGAGAGGCAACTGAATAAAAGTATCCTCATTGGATGGAACCCTCCTGACTGTCCACCCGGCACAGTCGACAGCTACCAAGTCTATGTGAATGGACTTCTTCGGTGCACTGTGAAAGCCAACGAAAGAACACGTGCCCTTGTTGAGGGTGTAGACTGCAGCAGAGTAAGAGAGCCCCGCTGTTTTTCTTATTTTTTCTTATTATTCTCCAATGTATTGCGTTCAATAGGAAGCTCAGATTTGTGATTTGTATAAAAATTATTAAAGTTTTTTAAAACATAATTTTCAATAAATGATATCATTTTTGTAGTACACGAATTATCATAGGTCAAAATTGACGTACCGTCTACGAAGATTTCAAAATGTCCCATTTTCATTTTTAGCTAAAAATAATATCTACTATTTACAAAAGTATAGTCAAGTATATCTTTATAACATTTAAATAAAACATTTTCCACTTTTAAAAATTTTCTAAATAGAATATAATCAACTTTTTAAATATATGCAAATAGAAAATTTTGAGCTTTTTAAAAATATGCAAATAGAACATATTGAACTTTTTTAAAACCTGCAAATAGCTCATTTTAAGCTATTCAAAAGATATTAATTAACATTTTACGAATGTTTCGTATTTTTTTAAAATTAAATATAGCTCATTTTGATTCTAGCCTAAATTGGAAATGGGTCATTTTGATTCTTCACAGAAGATATTCTGTTCAAGGAATTATATTTTTCTCTTATCTTTATAATTTGCTCTGGAATATTTCTGACGTAGCAAAATTGGACAATTTTCAAAAAAAGTCAAATATTATGATTAACCTGGATAGAATTGTTAACTTTATGTAATCGTAAATGTGAATGCAGAATATCTTGAAAAACGTTTTAAGGATTTAAAACATTATCATGATTTTCGGCACTTTGCCTCATATAGTCTTAAACAAATGATATTAATTATTACACGTGAGTTGTTAAATCATTAGGAATTAGTCACCTTAATTTTATTTTAAAATTCTGTTTTCTTATTTCTTTATTAATTTTGATTGTGTGTGTGTGTATGTTTGTAGCCGCACAGAATCAGTGTTCGCTCCGTGACCCCAAACCGAAGGACCTCAAGAGACGCGGCATGTACAATGGTCATAGGGAAGGATGCACCTCTCGCACCTTCTTGTGTGAGAGCCACCAATGTAACTAGCACCTCAGCAGTGATTTCCTGGCTTCCAAGCAATAGTAACTATCAACACGTAGTTTGTGTGAATAATGTGGAAGTTCGCACTGTGAAACCTGGCGTTTACAGGCACACTATCACCGGTACGTCACTACTTTTAGTCGCTACAGTAGTCAACATTGAGCATTTATTTCGGAAACATCCAACTAAATTTTGTGTATATTATGTCCTTATGTATAGGTAGGTAGAGATAGAGATGCGTGAGGTTTAATTTAGTAGACACTGTGTATGGACGTCGGACGTATTCAGGATAGACTGTGTGATACAGTTGGTATTAAAAAAAACGACGGCTCTCGAGCAAATTCAAAATGTTCCTAGTTTTATTGTTATGCGGCCAGACTTGGCCTCATCTATTATCCATTATACAAACTATAGGTATATGTATATATTATGCTGCTTAATGTATAAACTTGGGCAGAGGGCTGGAGGTATAGTAGTTAGTGAGGGAGAGACACACTTGCGAAAGGACTTGCCAAAGGACATTAAACGATTAAACTATGTACATAAGCCGCCTATATTTACATTTTGACTTCCAACAGAATAGCATAGCTTGAGAGGAGTAATGAGGATTTGAATGAATATTATATTATTATGGTCTCCAGAAAAAAATATATATACCTACATAGTGTATTAGTTTATTTTGCATAAAATTTGTACCTAGGTACTAAGAATAGGGGAGAGGAAAGATTTTATGAGAAGGGAGACCATGTGATTAATGATGTCGTTTTCCTCCTAGATAAAATAAGAGAGTTGAGAACATGCTATGTTCTTCCTTATGGTCTTCTTGGCCTTTGTTTTATTTTGGGCTGATTTTGTGTGTTTTGTCTTGTTTTTGAAGGGCTTTCTCCAAATACAACGTACAGAGTCACAGTTCGCTCAAAGAATATCAAAGCTCCCCATTTTGATGAGAAGAATAGCAAGCAAATGGAGAAACTTTCAGCTCATACAGAGTTCCGAACGCTTCCTAAAGGTATTTCCTTCTTCTTCTTCTTCTTGACTGATCACCTTCTACACATAATATACAAAAATGAGCTGACTTGACATGCTGCCACTACATAGTCATATAGTGTGTATATCTATTATATCAGTAGTAGTTATTTCGGTTTTTTGTTGTATATATTTTTGTTTTTTTCTATCTATAAATTATCTAGGACCTACACAAAAAAAACTATATACACTCGGTTCAAGATGTGAACGTGTACTCAAATCTGTACGCGTCCGTAGACTGTTTTTTATTTTTTAGCATTATTGGTATTGTGGTCTTGTGGTCGTCCTTTCAGGCTTTTCTCTGTGGTTTACTCTTTGAGGTTGTTTAGGTTTACCGGATCCACCCGTGGATGTGCAAGTTGAGGCGGGTCCACAGGACAACACTATTCTTGTAACATGGCATCCAGTGACGGCAGGAACGTCAAATGGAGCTGTTGTCACTGGATACGCTGTATTTGCTGATGGCAGAAAAATCTTGGAAATTGATAGTCCATCCGGTATGAGAAAATGTCCTTTATTATCCTCAATTCTTTATAGGTTCTGTTCTACTAACTTTAATAGCGAAGAAACGTTTACCACAATAATGCTCCCATTTGTGACTTAATTCTCGTGTCAATTTTAAATTGTATCTCTAGGTGATCACGCACTGTTGGACTTAAATCGCTTTCAAGGTGTGATTCCAAAACAAGTGACAGTACGCACTAAATCTCGTGATAGCCTCTCTTCCGATAGTATTCCAATCTCTATTCCCGCTCAAGTCCTCAAAGGCAAAAGGCACAACAAGGTGAGAGACTAACTAGCAAAATGGCTCAGCGTTTTCGTTAGAGTGGAAGGAGGTCGTGAGGTGTAAAACTATTTCGTGGACATTTAATGACTCTTGTGTGTTCTTTGTAATGTAGCAGCAAAATTCGAATAGCCTTCCTAGGAGGGGACGCCATCCAAGTTCATTAGAAGGCGAAGAAAGCTTCAGTGATCGAGAGATGGGAGGAGGTTATCACATGAATATGCCGCCGCAAATAGGTGAGACCTCATTCAGTGTTCAATCTTTATGCTAAAGTACGAGTCTTTATATTAAACTGAAGCTGATATGACGAAAATGGCTAAAGACACAGATCGACACGGAAGACTTGGGCATCCCAGAGATTATGGAGTCCGACCCGACCGGGGAAGACAAATTCCACCGGATCGTCCTATCACCGCAAGAGGTTACCATGGTCACCCTCCACCACCTGGTCTTCACCATCGAGGGCCGAAACCACCCCACATGGAGGACTACCAACGTGGTCCTCCCGGAGATCCTCAATATGGTCGCGGGAGACCGCCTAGACCTGGACCACGAGTTTCAGACGTCCGCCATCGACTATTTGTAGCTCTATTTGACTATGACCCTCCAACTATGTCACCTAATCCGGATGCATGCGAAGAAGAACTACCTTTCCGTGAAGGCCAGATGATTAAGGTGAGTTTATTCATATTATGGAGTTTTGAATATTATGTGTTTGGACGGAGACTGTAAGACTAACGGATGACATGATTCTCATGATTCTTTTCTCTGCTCCCCTCGAAGATATACGGAGAGAAGGACCCAGACGGGTTTTACTGGGGAGAGGCAGGACAGCGCAGAGGCTACGTTCCTTGCAATATGGTTTCTGAAGTTCAAACGGACGATGATCGTGTAGCACAAGAACTTCTTAACGTAAACTCTAGATTCTCATTAAAGTCCACCCTTGAGGTTTTCCACCATGTTGTCTGACGCGACGAGTATCCCTTTAGTCTGTGTTGTGTGGTTGGTTGTGTCTGTGTGTAGTTTTTGAAATAAATCTGAATTTTCTTTTTAAAACAACGGCACAATGTCCACATTGTCTTAATGGGATCTGGAAACATTTGAGCTCAATAATTATAGGGACTGGGGCTCCACTAATCGTTCGATACGAGACTGCTGCTGCGTGTGGGGAAAAGCCGCAAAGTTGGTTTTGGTTTGGGTTCTGGGTCCGTGGGAAGGTGCTGTTGGGAAAATAATTTTCAGAGGAATTTGCCTGCTTAATTTGTATAAATGTAGATGTAGGATAAGGTAGTTGTTGAGGGTAGTAGTCGTAGTTTCGTAGTCGTACTTTATAGTCGTAGTCGTAGTGTTGTTACTGGTGCTTTGGAATGTGTCGTGTGAGAGGAAATGAGTGACGGAAATGAGTAACACAGAGTATGATGGGATGTGTGATTAGGAGAGCGGGGAGCCGTTGGTGAGTGGGAGAGAGCGCCGTGCCATGGGTAGGGACCGGTGGGGTGATATTTATGCAAACATGCCAGTAAAGAAGATGGTGGCTCTCTACGACTACGATCCTCAGGAGCTATCACCCAATGTGGACTCGGAGGTCGGTGTAAGAACTAGAGAAACTTTCAGAGATCCCAAATAAAACAAACAAATCACAATTTCCCCCTAAACTTCCTCCTCCCCCCTTCTCATGCATTAATTCTAATGTGTCCCTCTGGACGACATGAATATGATAAAATATGATCTATGAAATGAAACCTAGGTGGAATTGTCCTTTCAAACGGGTGATATAATTTACGTATACGGGGATATGGATGACGACGGGTTCTACATGGGTGAATTGAACGCAGTTCGTGGTCTCGTGCCGTCCAATTTCTTAACTGAGGCACCTCACGACTACGACAACAATGGAAGGGGCGGCCGTCGGGGTCCTCCTCCCCACCTAGGTCCCCCCGAACATCGAAGAGGACCCGGTCCAGGGGCAAGAGGCCCTCCACCTCCCCCACGTGATGGTCCTCCTTCTCACGGTGGTGGAGGTCCGCCTCATCATAGAATGGATGGAAGGAATCCACGGAAAGGTAATTCTATTCTTTGCACTTTCCTCAAAAAATAAAAAAAAATAACTCAAAAAGCAAAACTTTTTTTTAAACTCTCAAAAAAATATAAACAACAAGAACAACCAAAAAAACAGAGGAGATATATATATATATATCTATATATATGCGCAGTCAATTAGCGTAGGTCAAAGTAAAAATGAATGAGAAAAATAAAAAAGGGTCGCACACGAGTCTGGATGTGTCGTTTCACCTCTTTCTATCTCTCGGTGTGCCTTCGGTGTCAATTGCGGTGTGGTTAATGCTTCATTATTTTTCTATATAAAATTATAATCCGTATACATGGAGGAAGAATTAATTTGAGTGGGAGTTGTTGGATCAAATCTATTGAATATTAACTGGCTTGTTTAAATTGCACTTAACCCTCTAAAACCTGGAACTTATTTGATGTTGTGCTCCTCTGAACAAGTTCTCTCTTTTTTATGACTCTCTCTCTCTGTACGCCGCTGCTAATCTAGACGCCTCTTATCCTCTCGATCACTCGGAGGTAAGTCCAAAACTCTTTCCACAAACGCTTCCCATTTTGACTAGTTGCTTTAAGCAGTTCGTTGCCCCAACCCCGCACCCACCTTAACCCTCACCCCCCCCCCCCCCCAACACCCACCCACCCACCCCTTCTATCTGTTGATGTTACATCGTACCAAGCCTTGAAGTGACCGTTCCAAAGAATTATTATAGATTTAAACTTTCTAAGTAATGTCGCCTTTCTTTTCATTTTGTTTGTATTTTAGTTAAATTGAAATTATTCTTTAAATTCTTTGTTTTATTCAAATATCTAATGCATTGTGTTTTGTAGATTTTTATTTTTGGTTTGTTCAAAAAAATGATTGTCTCTGTGCCACATTGGGCTTCTCAAGAGAAAGCGTATGGAGAAAGCTCAACTTGGGCTGCAATAACTTTACTTATTTGAGTTGGTTTTGTTGGTTTGTCCCGTTTTCTTAAAAACATATCTTTATTTTGTAAAATATTTAATCATAGTTACTAACTCACACTCATGTTTTTTGACACTTTTTGTTGTGAGATTTTATAGGTAGTTATATATATTTTTTTTTTCTATCACGGTTTATGAGTCAGCTTTTGTTCATGCATAGCTTTCATTGTTAACCGTACCCCAAAATGTTTTCCTCTCTTCTCATTTTCTCCTGATGCCCACGACAGAATAAAATGGGAACGTTTTCGTCTCAGAGCTTCTTCATTCTTAGGCTCAATTAACATATTGTTTTTACACGCTAAATATATATCTAAATTAATAATTATTAATTTCGTCTTACTTCAAGCTCTGACTAGATTGGACATTAATCTAGAATGTTATATAGATGTTAGCATTATTGGTTTGTCATGGTTTTGTCTATAATAATATGCAGAGGTCAATCTCTTGACTTTGGTTACCTTCTATACATAGTCTATATATATAAGTATATACGTTTGTCATGTCCATATTTGAATTGAATGCATTTTTTGCATGGGGAGCTATTGAGATCACCCCATTGTCTCAATAAGGTCACTTTTACAAAAGAGTATGTAGTAGAGGTACAAAGATACGTACAGTTAGTTGCACAACAATTTATTTTAGTTTCAAGCATGGTAACTGTCACTATAGTCTGATTGTTCTGTAGTGCAGTGGGTCAGGTCGTAAAGCATTTCATTTCATTTTTACAATTACTGGACAAAACTTGTGGATTTTGAGACTTTGAGCCCCACTTTCAACACTGGAAGCCCCGCGAATCTTTCCCTGTACGTTGTACAAAATAAAAACAACAACAAAAAAAAAAAGATCCGGAAATTTTAACTAAGAACTATACTACGACGGACGTATGTTTTTCTCTTTGTTTTTTTTTGAAGCTTTTGTTTTTGCACTATACAACTCAAGAATAGACGCTTTGAGTTCCCTTCGTGAGGAGAATTGGGAGGAGGTTAATTCTCGAATTGAGGAATTAGAAACGAAATTTGTCCAGTAATTTAAAAACTGAAGGGAAAGAGTTGCGCTCGGTCAAACTCTGCTACATAAAAATCATATTAAATGAAAATAGTTGCCATGTTTTATTATATGAAAAAATAATTATTATTGAAAGTCTAAACAAAAAATGAGAAATGTGTGGAGGTGTAAAAAGTGAGATCTATACTGATTTTTGTGATTGGCAGCTGAGGAACCATTACGACGGCAACAGCAGGAGAGGTGGTAGAGGGGGCGGAGTCGGACCAGGTCGTCGTCCAGGGGCACCCGGTGGTCCAGCATTACCAACACATTTTCAGACATCCCCTGGAGTGTCTGGGAGTAATAATTTAATTGGAGGAGAGAGTGGAGGTGGTGGTGGTGTGAGTAGTGGAGGAATTGGAGGTGGTGGCAGTATCAAAAAGAATGTTCGTGGTATCCCTCAAGTAGTCCCGGAATTTAGTCCTGAAGCAGAGTCTCTTCCGCCTCCTTTAGAGTCTGGTAGTGGAGGACCCTCATCATCACTCCCCAATCCTTTAGGTTTATTCAATAAAGCCAATCCATTAGCTGGGTCGACAACAGCGACAAATAATACAGGGCCTGGAGGAGTTGGAGCTGCGGGAACAAGTGCCAATACAAATCCACTGGCAGGGAAGCTGCCAGGTGTTTTCTCAGAAACTCCGAATTTCATGCAAAAATTCACAGATTTTACAAATAGCGCCAGAGAAAATACGGGTGACTCTATCTTGTCAAAAGGAAAGGAATTAATCTTTAAAAAGTTTGGGCTGTGACTCTTTAAAGATTTTAATTTCAAAAAAAAAATATTAAATCTATTACTATTATAACGGTACATCTCTACTACTATAATAAACTTAACAAATTGATATAGAACTATATATGAAAAAAAATATACTAACACAACCATATTAACACAATATATACAATATGTTATACATTACATGAAAGGGGGGAAAAATAGAGAGGAAAATAAACATTTTTCTCAATTTTAAAGCCTAGTGTGACGACTCTATAGCAAAAGTTCTTCTCGGTCCAGTGAAAGTGTTCTCTATATATTGTTATCATTATTAATTATTATTTTTATTATCATTATTATATCCTTAAAAACTATAAAAAAAAATGAAACAAAATTCAAATTTAAAATACTAAAACATACGTACGTAGAAGAAGAGTACAAGAATGGTTTACTCTAATTTTTAAAAAAATCATACCATGCTATTCTTATGTATAACTATATTACGGTTTACGGTACGGTAGCTCTCGTGTTAAAGAAAATAAAGAAGAAGAAAAAAAAAGGAAAACAATGACCTTCATATTATACCCTCTGATTGTGTGAGTTCAACGACTACTACAGATATTGCGAAAGGAAAAAGATTAAAAAAATAAAATGAAATCTTGGACGCAAAACTGAACCTTTAAAAAAAAGAGAAAACTATAAAAGAAAACTACCACCGATATCCATTGATTTTCCAACCTCACTGCCTTCTCCACATGATGATTTCTTTGTTATTGTCTTACATACATACACATTGTAAATCCCTTACAATGTTTAATTATTGATACTAACATATCATTTAATAAATTAAAAGCTATTCTTGATTGATTCAAAAGAAAAAAAAACATTTTGCCTTCTCTTCAGAACGTCACCAACCAGAACGAAAAGAAAACGAACGAAAGAATGATGATTGATTGAAACAGAAAACAATTGCGATTAAATATTAAAAGTATAAAAACATAAAATAAATAAAAACACAACAATTACAAAAAAACCATACTCTTCATTCAACAAAACAACACCCAAAATGACACGTAAATAAATAACAGGAGAAAACAGTCCCAAAAAACGATACACAACAACAACAACATCGTGCCATCGCCATGAGTGAAAAGTGTAATAAAAACTTCACATTGAATTCTTACTCCTCAAATGAAAGCTTCCAACGAACATTTTTTTTGAGCCTCTACTGTGAAAGGGATCCTGCAGAGCTCAATTTTGAGAATCTATATAATTCTGTCAAGTTTTTGTTGTAGTGACAGAAATGAAATGAAAAAAAACTGGGAGTTTTTATTTTAGCGAGCAAAATATACAATGTGATAGGTATACATGCTTTTTTCTCTCCTTTTTGATCGGCGAAATATTACAACAACAAAATCAAAAACTTGTTATAAACTTGCATTTGCTTGGCCTATTTCCCCCAGAAGAAGGATACAAAAAGACATTCCCCTAAAGTATAAAAACAAATTCCTCCATTGTCGTTGATTGACTACGTGTAAATGTTATTAAAAAAAAGTAAAAACATTGTATCTAATCTATAGCTGTAAACTGAACGTGTACTTATAAAATCTAGCCTAGTCATAAAAATATTAAATATTGTGTAAATATATAATTATAATATAATAATAATTATATAATATTACAGCATAAAAGGGAAAAAAAGGTTATTTAAATTAAAGGATTAAAAAAAAGATAATGTTGGATAAATATATTTACGAGATGATGACAGCGATGAAGAAGAAAAAAAAATAGTAAAAGCTTTAATGCTAAAGGTTTTCATAGTTGTCATTATTTCGTTAATCGTTCTTATATTAAATAATATTATAAAAATACAAAAGAGTTATGAGAAAATATTGAAATATTTAAAAAAAATACAAGGAAACTTACAACAAGAACAACAGGTACTGGCTACTAAACAAAATGTTATTCTACAATAATATTTAAAAAAAAAATATTGTCAATGTAAGTTAAAATTGTAAGTACACAAAAACCCGTATTACAGTTAAACGTTTATCGTTACTACAATACCATTTAAAAAATAAAAAGAACCGTAAAAAATAGGATTATTATTATTACTATTGAGTATCAAGAGTTAATGAAAAAAAATTACATGAAACAATATATTATTATTACAATTATTATTATTGATTTAATATATATATATATATGAGACGATCTTTTAAGGCGACAGAATAGCGATTTTTATTCAAATGTTGTCCATACAAAATATGTTATAAAAAAAATCAAGATATAATCGTTGGTAATATATTAGTATTTACCCAAAGCTTACAACAAGAGTCACAATAGTCGTAAAAAAACTAAATTACAAAATTTGCAGTCAATGGAGCTATATAAAAAAAATCATTCCATGATGATGTGTAGAGTAGAAATATTAAAGTACTACTAGTTCCCGGAAATTTCGTAGTTAAAACTATCTAAATTAAAATTAAACAAAATCAACGATGCATAATGTGTATATACATACATACGAAAACAAGAATCCTCCTTACATATACATACAGATATACATGCATTAATGTAGAAATCAAAAAAAGTAAATACAAGTAATACTGAATGGTACATATATACATAACAATTAATAAAAATATATGCGGAGGCAAGGAACAAATTTAAAATATTCAAATGAAATCCGTAATTTAAACAAAAAATGTAGAAATGAATAATAGCTATTATTGTAATCTAATCAATTCTTGCTGAAAGAAATTAATAATCCTGTCAGAAATCAAGTTATATAAGAAATGTTATGTACTAAAAAAATGACGAAGGGGTGCACAATAATCAATAATTGACTCCTCCTTAGTCTGTAAAAGTTATTATAATATTATTACTTTGTATTGTTATATTACATTTAGTTGTAGCAATCGAATCTCGACGAAGGACGCGAAAACCTTACATTAATTATAAATAAAAACGTGACAGATATTAAATTCATGATTTTGAAATTATAATTTCTATTTATTATTGCTATGTTCATTACACATCCAGTCTTTTAATGAAATCCTAAAATTACAATCGCAGTATCGTTATGCACTATTTATTTTTACAGTAAAAAAAGCAGCCTATGCCTAGCTTTCTTCAATCAGAGTATGAAAATACTAGGAGTAAATAAATAGCTTAAAAAAAAGAATATATATTCAAGTTTCTCGGAAGATTGTTTAGTAGCTTAAATTATAAATATATTCTGAAAATCGTTGGGTGTTGCACTATTGGTCATACGAAAGCTGACCACCCTTAACCTAAACCACTCTTATCATGACTTCTTTGCTGTAGATCTGTTTTCCATAAAATACACAAAACTTATACGACCACCACAATAACATGCAGTAGTTAATAACGCTTCTATTCTGCGCATTCACTTTTATTCTCATTGAAAACATACCCTTCGTCCATTGCTGCTTCATTATATATTATTAGACAGAGGGAGACGAGGATAATATTAAAGTTTAACGAAGACCACAGACTAAGTAGATCTATTAATCTATTTATCTAATGTGAGAAACATATTTTAAATTATTATACTGGTGAACAAAAGTACTTGTTATTATTTAAGGTTGACGGCTCTATCAAAATTAGGTTCTAAAAGTTCCGTCCTTTCTCCTTTGATCTCAGTATATATCGAAAACCTATAAATCAGCTGGCACACGCATCCGATTTTTCATTCCTTGTGCTGCCCCGAATAGTAATTCCACCCCCTGCAAAAGGTACAAAAGATTTGGTACTGGCTTTGTTACCCACGCCGTTGCTAAACGACGTTCTAATGAATTCAATAGTTCCCATCTTGTATTCGTAGTCCGGGATTCCACGACGATATCGACGTTTGGATGCACTTTCCAATTCCGTCCCGGCGTGTTTTCCATCAAGCCTGAAATCGTTAATTAATTGCATACCATCGAAATTTTTTTTTAAATTTTAAAGACATTTACTGATTTTGAATTTACATGTAACCAAAAACGGAGATATAGTACTTAATATTTTGGTTGAGATCGATACCCATAAATATTATTACCTATTGCCCGAACCAACGAAGGGTAAAAAGTTTCTCTCGCATTCATCAACATCGGCGGTCTGCAGGGTAGCATTTTCCTTTTCAACAATTTCCTCGTTTTTTACTCTTGCAGGTTCCACATAATCATCAGGAGGTGCGAATTCAACCTGCATTGACAAATTTTATCAGCAAACTAAAATGCTAATGTCAACTGTTTCCTATTTAATCTTTTTAATACAACATTGACTTCGAATTTCTTACATCCATGTCACATTCTATGATACTGACTGCGTTTCCTGGTTTAGTTTCCAAAACTCGGAGCTCGTAAACCTTGTCGTTGTAGCGAATGGCAACGCAATCTAGAAAAATATTTAATCCCATAAGCACACTAAAATTTTAAAAATACATCGCATTATTCATACAAAGCAAGTAACAGCAACATAAAGACAAACGCATATAAGCATTTAGGTACAGGACCCAACGAAATAAAAACGTTCCGTAGGGTTAAGGTAAAAGCCATAAGGTCTATTATGGTTACTTCAGATAATCGATGTCAATAATAATTTCTTCACTCTGTATGTACAATAGTACAATACATTCCATCGATATTAAAAAAATAAAAGTCAACAGGGTCAGGGTCAAACACTGACAGGAATTTAAGCAACAAGGCAAAGTAATGACTATTACCTCCAGTGGTGAGACATGCAAAGTTTCGTAATGCATTTTCCAGAATGGCCTTCGGATTTGAGATGTCAAGAAATTCCGTTGAAATAGGTTGGAATTTGGAAAAGTTAGCCACAGGAAGTGTGGCGCTTTCAATGTCCACTAAATCACCCTCTTCGCACAGAATATTTCGCATCATCTGCAAAATGAGTCATCAATTTAATATTACGCATATCCAAATGAATTAAATGAACTGTTTCATAATCGAATATTACAAAATTTTAAGATCTTACCCAATACGGTACATAACACTTTGAATGATCTGCAACAAATTCAAGAACTCCACAGTGCGTCACTCTATTCGTCTTGCAATGTGTAAGTTTAAATAGCATTGGGTAAACAACATTCAAGCGTGTCAAATGTTCCAATGCAGCAGGTGGCAAAATAACTGCAATAAACAAAAACAAAATGATTTATACAGCAGTTTATAGTAATAATTATATTCAACATTCCACATAAAATTGTGGCCCTACTAATAATAAATATTCGTTATCATCGTTACTTTTCCCCCCATTCTCAACGTCCTGCCTTGCAGCTCCAGGAAACATGGACACAGAAAAACATTTGTAAGTATAGCAAAATGTTTGCGGCACTCCTCCTTGGAAAAAATTAAACATTGTCAAATTTTATTGGCTGACAACAGCAATGAGAGTCAGACCGTAACTATTAACTTGAAATTTGACAAGTGAAATCAAAGTTAGACTGTTCTACACTGTTACTCAAGCCAATCCTGATTTTATACTGATGACAATTAATTGTTAATGGGACGTAGGGCAGTGCCAGAATCAAAATAAAGGGTCGGAACGTTCCAAAAACGATTGTTATTAGCTTTTCACTGCTTATTATTAAATGACTATCTAATTTTACGTTCTTAGAAAAGTGAATTACGTTCTAAGAAATAATAATATTTACGTCCTCTCTATGCTGCTACTATCACTGACAAACTGACAACTCCGATTTTTATTATGATTGTGATGCAATTTTTTTATTATCTCATTCTGTGTTCCAGTCCCAATATGCTATATAGTATAGTCTAACTGCATTTTGTATCACTTTAATCCTTGACTGTACTGTATGATCACCTTTTTGTCCTAGGCTAAGGCTATACACGTGAGGGTAATAGTTGATGCTATCAAACCATTACACGCTGAACAAAGGTGGCGATTCCGATATCGCACCCTTCAAGGGTAGTCGACCCTACAAAAACTAAACTTCGCACCCTTTTCAGCACCCTACCCTTTTTTTTGCTAGATTACCCTTCCTACTTTTCCCTACTTTTTCAAAGCGAACCCTGTAATCACCCTACTTTTTTTTACAATTACCCTTTAACTACCATTTTTCATGTTTCTATAATAAATAACATAGGCTATATTTAAATTTTATTAATTTTTTATTGCACAGTATAATTTAGAAATTTTAACATAATTAGTATGCTCGTATTTTTATCGTCACAAAATTTTGTCGAAGAAATGATCACTTAAAACATTAGCCTTAGCCATTAAAAGTTGCAAGATGGATTTGAAGTTTAAAGTTTGCCGCTCTTTTCCCCATGGGCCAGTATATATCTAACCTAACCTAACTGAAAATGAAAAGACAATAGTCCATGTTGCAACTTCTAATGGCTTCTAGTACCGTCTTTTAACACGTCAAGTCCCAGAACCACCCTGTTTTAACACGTCAAGTACCAGAACCACCCTGTTTTAACACGTCAAGTACCAGAACCACCCTGTTTTAACACGTCAAGGTCCAGAACCACCCTCTTCTAACACGTCAAGGTCCAGAATCACCCTCTTTTAACACGTCAAATCCCAGAACCACCCTGTTTTAACACGTCAAGTGCCAGAACCACCCTCTTTTAACACGTCAAGGTCCAGAACCACCCTGTATTCACACGTCAAGTGCGAGAACCACCCTCTTTCAACAGAAGCCATTGGAAGTTGCAACTTGGACTATTGTCTTTTCATTTTCAGTTAGGTTAGGTTAGATATATACTGGCCCGGAGGGCAAGTATAGCATGGGGAAAAGAGCGGCAAACTTTAAACTTCAAATCCATCTTGCAAGTTCTAATGGCGAGTGTACTCGAGTAAGATCTGAAGAGCGGACGTAAAAGTAACAGCTTAATTTTGTGCTTGGTTCTTGGGTTTGCCACTGCTTTCAGCTTTGTCGTGCATATTATGGATATGTATGCACTTGTATGAAGTATAACGAGCTTAAAATATGGAAAGCTTGTCGCATGATAAAAAAAGTATAGGCTTCGAGACATTTAAATATTGCTTTGTTTGCCTTTTGTATTGAATGCTTTATATATGAAATTTGTTTTGTGAGCAATGAAAAGTTTTATTCTTAAAATAAAAACATTCAAAAACATTTACAAATGCCAATTGTTATTTTATTACAGTTTTAAATTTTTGTTTACAAGTTTTTAAAATTATTTTTAGTTTTTATTTTTTAAAATGTTTACAAATTATTTTTTTTACTATTTGTTTTTAAACTTAACATTTTTAAAATGTTTATGAACTAAATAATTTCTTATAAATGTTTACTGTTTTTATATTTACGAACAAGTTTTTTTTAACTTTGTTTTAAAAAGAAATTATGTTTTACAAACTAAATTATGTTTTTTAAATTTGTTTTAAAAGTATTTATGTTTTACAAATTTTTTTTAATTTTTTAACTTAATACTTTTTTTTACAAATAACTTGTATTCTTAAAATATTTATTATTTTTTTGCAAGCTAAATTTAATTTTTTACTTATAGGTAAATTATTTTCTGCAGATTAACTTATTTTAAATTACATTACATATATTTTCTGCTTCACCATACAATACTTAACTTTATATATTATTTTTAGACGTAACGTTATTATTTATACAAATAGTACTTTTTACATACATGTTTCTATACCCTATATTCATCTTGTTTGTATTTGCAAATATATTTTTGTACAATTTCTAAAACTTTATAGTTTCTCCAAAACATACAATGTCCACACATTTTTATTTTTGGCTCGTACTTGTACATAAAAATTCGTTCGCCATATAAGGTTATTTTGCGAATATAGTCTGAATTAGGGTTTTCTGTCCATGCTTTTATATTTTTTGGGTTGTTTTGACAAACAAAACATCCATTGTTTTCCACAAGTTTTGTAACTTTACACCAGTTTACAATATTTGTAAACTTTTTTAACTGAATCCATACATCGTATGGTGTATTTAAGCTATCGGCAATTCTTATTTGTTTTATCTTTTCTTGTTCTTCACAATCTACACAGTACCGTTTGTTTTTATACATTACGGTATATAAACTTAATGGTTTAAAGTTTAACCAGCAAAACTAGCACGACTCACACATCAAACTTTGTAGAGTATTCATTTCGTTTTCAACACGAATTACATTTGATCCATAGTCAATTGCAATGCTTTATATTCGTATTTTTTATAGCTGCGAATATATTCGTGAGCATTCTCTAAACATTTTGCAGAGCTTCTGCATAACATACAATATCCGCATACTTTAATTTCTGGCATGTACTTGTATATAAACACAATCTCGCCATACAGAGATACGCCGTAAACAAATTCTGCATCTGGGCTTTCTGCGGATAATGCTTTATTATACGGAACGTATTTACATGCAAAACAATCTGTTTTGTCCATCACTCTTGTAACTTCACACCAATTGTTAATATTGTCAAACTTATTAAAGTCAATCCATTCATCATATGGTGTATTGAAGCATTCAGCCACTTTTTCATCTTTTTTCTTCTCTTGCACTTCACATCGCGCACAGTATTGTTTGTTTTTATAGTCAATAGTTTGTAAACTTGATGGCATATAGTTCAACCAGCAAAACTGACATGCCTCGCACAACAAACTTTGCAGAGTATTCATTTTGTTTTCATCACGAATTATACTTGTTCCATCGCTATAGACAACTGCAATGCTTTATATTCATCTTCTTTATTACAATTATTGGTCTAAAAAACTAACTATTGTTTTTTATTAGTTTTAACTTAATACAAATTTAATTCATGCATATATTACAAATATTGATCTAAAATAGTACATCATATTTTTTAAGTTAATATTTATCAGCGAAATCAAACAAATTATTCATGAATTATTCATAAATTGAATCAAAATATGTTTCCATGGTCTCCATTTCTGTCATCGTCAGCGTAACAACGGGGCCTGCCCACCCTCTATGCTTTATACTTATTTCAGGTGATACAGGCACCAGAATCGAGAGCTGATAATCCGAAGTATTTATTCCAGTATAATGTCGATTTGCGTCAAGAGAATGAAAAGATATTTTGTCAATTGTCATTTTAAATATACGATGAGACATACTTCTAATACAATTAACTTCTATTTTTTACTTTAGGATTGAGAACAATATCTGTATAGGTATCAAAGTTACAATTTTTCGAACTTCTGGCTGGAATGCATTCGCAACGTAAATTGTACATGCTATCAAAGTATTCTATATGGTTTATATTTACACAAAAACTTGTCAAGTTGTGTAATTAACACAAAATGATGATTTGTATCTCCGTTTTCTGCTTTTTGATGTATAAGAAATAAGTTGATAACTTGATTGGATTTGTAGTCGCTGTTACGAATAAGTATGACGTCGGTTTGTTTGTGAGAAAAGACATTAACTCGAATGTTGTTCTTTTCTTCAAAAGCAGGAATATCCCGGTAAATATTCACACCTTCGTTTTCAGGGATCATTGAAAAATTAAAATTCTTCAAGAATGGCATCCACGTTTTAGAATTTTTACAGAACATTCGCCAAGTGCTTTCCTTAGCAACTTTTTCGGGGTGTTTGGCTTTAACTTTATCCATATATATTCCAGCGGTTATACAGTAGTGAAAACAAAATGAGTCTCGATTAACTATGTTAAGGATTCCTTGCTTTCTAAACGGCATATCAAGATATCTTCTCCGACATGCATTACTAAACATTTTCGATTCTCCCACTTTTATTTGTACAGAATCAATATTCTTTAAATTCCATCCGCTTACACCTTCTGTAAAGACGTTTTTCTTTTGAATTATTACATCAGCAGCCTTGAGTAGTAGATCATCAATTTCTTCTTTGTGTATCAAATCAAAATTAGAACTTTTTAAATAAATTGTTTCTCTGCGGACTTGATGATTTCCTTGTTCGTTATATTCCTGCTTCTCCATAATAACATCAAGTCCAAATTGTACACGTAATGCGGAATGAATTACTAGATTCTGTTATAAAAGCTTGATGGCGGGTTGGTTAACGTGTTCAAATGCGTTTTCGATATCGATAAGAGGCTTGTCATTTGGCGGTTTGTAGATGTAATGCACAAGTGTTAACAGATGTGCTCTAGAATATTCCTTCCAGAAACTCAAATCTACTGAATGTCCTGCATCAACATTACCACCGCGAAGGTTTGGCATTGAACATTGGTGACGTAGCTTATCGCACGAGTACATACTACAGTCTGCACAGAAATGAACAGTTTCAACATGTGATTGGTAGGCGTTGTGAGTTCTGCATTTGAATATGCATCCCATCATAGTGCAGTGAAAAAACTAGAAATTCAATAAAAAACAAATGTAATTAATACAAATGCATTACCTCGAATATGAATTAACATTTATAAACGATTTACTTACCGAGCAGAATTTGTTAGGTTTTTCCATCCTCAAGTTTGGAAACTCTGCGGATTCAAAGTAGTCGTCTTCATCCATCCTAATTACCGCCTTGATTTTTTTTTGTTTTGAAATAAACGGTTCCCACTCGCTTGGCGTTGCTGCTATATGAATTAAACAAAAATTAAAACAAACGTTTTAACCTCTTGCGTTTTTATCGACAAAATTTTGTATGACGTTAGTAATTATTTAAAATATTTTTTGAACCTATTGTACAGCTTAACTAATTGTTGAAGTATTTTAGAAAAATTTATAGCTTTATCATTCATTAAAATTATTGTGTGCCTTTCAGAATCAATTAAGAGTTTGTTATAAGTAATATGTTTATTTATTATTAATTTAAGAATTTTTTAATACTTTATGGCTTTGATAATTATGTTTATATGTTAAAAAGTTTAAAAATTGTTCTTTAGTTAAGTAATTAATCACAAATTTAATTTAATTTTTTAAGAGCTTAGTCGTTTATAAAATAATATTATTAATTCATTGTGTATCTTAGATAATTTTCTGAGAATTGTTTAAAGCTTTGTTTTATGATTTAGTAGTTATATAAAAGCTTTTAATATTACTGCGTGGGTTTAAATATGTATTGCAAATATTTTGAATTCATTATGCGGCTCAGGGTAATATTTAAAATATTTTTGAAATTACTGTACACATTTACGAATTGCATAAGCACTTTTTGTTTTAAATTTTTTGTTGCTTTGGTAATTATTTTAGATATTTTTAAGCCTACTGCACGGCTTTACATATTAGTTACGTATTTTTTAAATTAATGTTCAATCAAATTTAATTAAAATCAAAATTATTGTATGGGTTTGGCAATTATTTAAGGATTTTGTAGAAATAGTGTGTGGAGTTTATGCAGTGGTGGGTAATTAATATAACTAAAAAATTGCTTACTTACATTTTGCTACTACAAAGCATATCTGTATTGCGGTTAAATATCATTTACATTTGATTCGTATTAAATATATCGGTACTTTCGAACGAATATATTGCTACTTTGCAATAAAAACATTTAGTACTTTGCGTTAAATATACATGTGGGTGTTGGTATTACGACGACGTGACCAACGACGTCACATTAGGGAAACGTAATACACGATACAATTTTTTTAGTTACAATCTGCAAAAATCAGTTGACTTGCACTTTATTTCCCATTACCTTAGCAATAATTCATAAGCTGCTATAATACTAGTAGTAAACAGCTATTATATATTTCACAATCATTTGCATACAACCATATTTTTATACTCGCAAAACTGTTGTGGTAAACTTTTTTATTGTCATTTCATGTCATTCCGTTATTTAATTAGATCATTATTATTCAATAGTCGTTTCAATGCAGCCATATGTTCTATTTGCATAACCGCCACAATAACATTCTGTATGCCGATTGCATATTGTTTTCAAGGTAAATCATCATAGTATCATTGGAGTAAAGAAATATTTTGTTACTTTGACCTACATATGTAAGTACGTTAAAATAAATATATATAGGTACTATGAAAGTATATAAATAATAGTTTAGGCCTGTATTGGGTACTTAAAATTCAGAAATGGGGATTTTAAACTCAGGGCGGGAACTGTAAAATCAAAAACGGGTATTTTTGTTTTAAAGAGGGTATTTGATGCGGGCACGGGAATCGGTGCGGTTGCAGGGATTATGACCACGTGATCAACGACGTCACATCAGGGGTCGGCTTGGTGGGGTATGGAATTCTATAGGGGGTCGGCTGCTCAGGGGGTGGCGTGGGAGGAATCCGCTATTCCGTCGTTACATCAATATATGCTAATATATATATTTAAAAAAAATGGTGGCGGGAATTAGGTTGTTCGAATTACAAAATATTTTGCAAGCAGTCTTAAAACAATCATTAATAAGTAGTTTGAAAAATAACTTGAAGCTCTGTGAAGCATTTCAAAATCCGAGGACATTTTATTAAAAGTTCCGTAAATTGGCTTGCAAATTCAATATGCACTGGTTTGTCAGTACAAAAACTGGCGAAATAAAATAAGTAGATTGTGATTGTTTGATTATTAGATACACAAGTGACAATAAAAAAGATAGTGGCAAAAAATATTATTGTTACTCGTCGCAAAGTGTGTGCTGTTTAGGAAGGGAAATAGTTGAGAATGGTAGCAGCAAATGCAGGTTATAAGTCAAAAGAAATCAAAGCTTTTGCTGATTTAACAAAAAGACTTAGGCAATGCGTTATTTCATAAATCTATTGAAGAATATTTAGAGGGAATTGATTTTCAGTGTACATATTCCGGATCAAATATTATGAGAGATGATAGCAATAGTGAATAATTTGTAGATTTTTTTGTTTCTATTTTATTATTAAGATGGTTACAATATTGCAGAGCACAGAAATTGTGTAGTAGTAGTGTGCGTATGTGTGATCACCCCTTATGTGTGATCAGTGGCCGCCGTTCAAATATTACCGCCTTTAAAAATCTGTCCATCTAATATTCATACAACCTATAGTCTCAACTATCTTCACTACTGATTTCAGCTTCTTTCCTTGAAAACTCTGGCTATGTAAAATTATGAAAGTTTTGAGTACTTTTTTGAATTGGTCACATTTAAGACCCTACTTTACCATTAACTTTAAATGTATTGATCACATTAAGGGCACTTAGGCCGTTGTAAGACTTTCCGCAGTTTTTTCGTACAATGACCTGTATCTCTTGCAACTTTTAATTTTCGACACTGATAATTTTTTTGTACATACAGTATTAATAGAGAAGTAGTGCTATAATGATAGCTTCTTCGTTATTGTACGTTGTCTGTGGAAAAAGATACAGATTTTCAAAGTTGATAAAAAATGAACCCGATCACACATACGCACTCCCCTACTACGCTAGTACTAACTTAATACTATTTTTAAAATTTTAGCGACATAATGTGGTTGAAACGAGATTTTGTTTATGCCGGTTATCGTGTGTGCCTATGTGCTGCAGCCTACGTGTAGTTTTTATTTGAATTTTTGCTATGCATCATAACATATCTACACTGTCATGTTTTTTTAATTTTTTTTTAATTTATAGAATCCTTGTAACTTTGATATTTTGTTCACATTTTGAAAATAGTCTTATTAACGTATTTTGTTGATTATACTTATAATTAGTGATAAATTAGTGTACTTATAAGAACTGGGAAAAGTTAAATCAATTTATGTATTACAAGACAAAGTCTGATTTTTAATTCGGTTTTGCTCCACTATATGAAATCAGTTATCACCGCTCACTGCATCTAATTCTAATGTCTACTTAATGTATGACGGTGTATTGATATTATTCGTAGTTTCTAACAACGCAATGTCATTGTCCATCGACGTACTGTTTTCTACTTAATGTCTACCAACGCAATGTCGTTCGACATTCAGTCTCCTACTTAATGTCTGTCGACGCAACGTCGCCGACCTAATGTCGGTTTGACGAATTTTATTTTCGGCAAAATGTCTAGCTCCGAAATGTCGTCGAAGGAACGTCGTTTCGACCCAGTGTCGCCAGACCCCTTATGGAATCATTTTTTCCTAAGTGCAGTGGACTTCAGTTGGGCTTTTTACAAAATGATTCTTCGCCGACGATGCATTGGCTGTGTGGAGCACGAAAATCCGCCGTTTTAGCCAACTCGTTGTACAGTAAAGCGTAAATTCTTCTGGTACAGGTTCCTGGTACATGTAAAAGCACCAGTGGGTTGTGTCAGGTAAGGGTACCAGCAACGTGTATCAGTTTGGCCTACTAGTTACAAGTAGCACTAATGTAGCAGTCACACAGACCATTTAAATGTCTCAGTCACAGATACCAGTTCAAAGTACCAGTCACACGTACCAGTTCAAAGTGACAGTCACACGTAACAGTCACATGTACCAGTTCAAAATACCAGTCACACGTACCAGCTAAATGTCTTAGTCACACGCATCCATTATATTTTCAGGTGAGGCGAACTAGTATATAGTCCCAGCTGCAAGTACCAGCTAAGCTCGTACTTAAATGTCGTTTGAATGATGCCTTTATCAGCTCTGTGTGTAAAAGTAAAACCTGTAATGATGTATGTATTTCCTATTCCGCATTCGCATCATTTTTGTGCTTTAAAAATAAAATATGGCACTCCTGACATTGGGATAACATTATGTATTTACGTTACAGACTAGTGAATTTTAATCGTTCATTTTTTTCGTAAGTATTGATAGTTAATTGATTGGGAGGGCGTAGGAAGGTGGGACCATATTGTTTTCATCGCTTTTTAGTACCATGTGAGAATCCAGGTAAATGTAATTAAGTAAGTAAGTAAATTCAGTTAATTCTATTAGGAGAGTTGGTAATTTAATTAGGATGTATTACTCAATTGTCTATTGTTGTACATATATAAATATTGAGCTATTGTATGTATATAGAGTATGAATATTGAGTTTGGAAGACATTTTTGGGCTTTTGCTTTTTTGAGAGCATAATTTATACATTTTTATTATTATTTTGTTTTTTTGCAGTGTCGGCAGCATTGATATTTCTTTATACGATATCATCAGTGAACTCTAAATAGAGTCACTTTCGTCAAACTGCGTTCTCCTACTTAAATAAATATTAAATTAGTATTATAATAATTATCAGTTATTAAGTTCAATAGGGCTTATGGATTAGGATGGTGATGGTACACGAAACATGATGTGATGGGTGGATGGTTCTCGGGGATATAATATTATGCATAACATTAAGTAAGTGGCTATTTCTCGAAGGATTTACTTACAGGTTTTTATTTCTAATTCAGAATTTTGATTGCTCCGCTCCAATAGTAGTTGTGTGTAAAGCAACCACAGCAGTGTGGGTATGCATTTTTGTCAACAAAGGTGCGTTTCATTATCTACTATCTACTCACCTATGTACATGATTACGATTACGACTACTATATGTGTGATATAGGTATATGGATATACTGTGAATGCTAAAAAGCTATTTCTGGTTTTAGCTGCTTGACCGACAAGAGCAATTAGCATTAATACTGACACTGTACGTATACATATTTAAAAGTACATTACACACACGATACGGGCCATACACATATATTCATTATACAATTAATTATATACTCACATTTGCATGTTAATACTTACTCATGTAAAGGAAGACCGTATGTAAAAAGTTTTAGAACGCTCAAAATGTGAGACCATATTTTACAAGGTATTTATAGTAACGAGGAATTATATTTTATGTTCACTCACTGGTCCCTGATTATTTTAATACTGTAAGTAATATAATGTAATAATCATTGTTATTATAGTATAGTACAAGTTTAATGGCTAGAATTTTATGTAAATGTTGGGAAGTGAGTAAATCTGTTGTGATCAACAATAATTATGAAATCAGGGATTCATTTTTGTTTCTTCGTTTTAAATTTTACTTTGTTATTCTCATCGGACTGTTGAGTACTGAATGGTTATATATGCATGTACATAAGTAGTTTGCTTTGCAAAACAAAAGTTGCAAGTGTGCTGTATACATGACACTGCTGCGCTAACTGATACGGAGTAGGGACAGGGAACTTGGAACAGTTGATATTAATGCATAAGTCAAATATTTTTTACCCTCTTTTTGGTATGTACAACACAATAATTGTAAACGGATAGGTAGTGGTAGACCCAACCCCCAGGAAGAACGGAAAACCGGTAACGGTGCTACGGCTATGCTGTTAGCTATGCATTACGCTTATGTGGGCACTGTGGGCAGAAGTCTGACGTAGAGTGAAAGTGAAAGTAGTGGAGTTGTGGTGGTATGCTGATGGTGGTGTGTGGTATTGAGCGGGACGGATTTGGACGGATTTTGGAAGAGAAGCGTTTTGTTCAGTACCGTATCCGAGTATGTAGTTAGCCCGCAAAATAAGGCAACAAATGAGTGATGAGTGTTGCATCTAGTGTGTAAAAGCGTAGACAAGACAGCAGTGAAAATAGACAGCTGGATCGCTCCAGACAGGGATGCATACTCGTGTGGCACGTAGCTATCTCGCCCTCTACCCAACTTCCGCACTTATTTCCGCGTCCCAATGTACCCCCCCGCCGCCTCCTTTCATGCAATATGCCTATTTACTATCTACCATTCCTCACACTCTGAATTATCTGTGCACAATAAATCTATTTCAATCCACTAAAAAAGATAAGGACTATAATTTAAATTGGTAAAAGAAAACAAATAAAAACCGAAGTAATGTATTACCAGTTTTCTACTTTTACTTTGGCAATGCAACACAGCATGACCAGCTTAACACTACGGACTGCCTCAACGTTAATATGGACTCATGTTATATACCTATACCTAGTGCCTATGAGAAATCAGAATCAGAAGTACCTATGTACCTACGTAATAAAAAACTTTCTTGTTTACCTTTCCCTGAATACTTTCAAATTCCTACGGAACTGTGGAGTGAAAGGATACCACGACTACGATACAATACACAAGGAATACGTCTTCACTTGAGTTGTTACTTTTGATATGCAGCTTCTTTTAATGCTGTCATCTCTTCCGACTCCGACAATGTGAGCTGTGTAATCAATTTCCATTGAAGTATGGCACCAATTCTTCTTATGTTAAAAGTTTTTTGGAATCGGATGTAGGAAGTTTTGATTTTGATTGTCTCACTGAATGTCTTCAACACTTAAATAGTATTTTTTTTTATTAAATGAGTCCCATTTCGGACTAGTGAATTTATTAGTTAATATTTAAAGTTATATTATATTATGCGAGGAGTTTTGAATGTGTCAGTGTGTTTGACTATAAATGTTTAGATTTAAACAGTACGATATTTGGTAATAGCAAAAATTAAATTGTTAAGGCACAGTGACTAAAGCCAAATTTTAATTACAATTAATTAGTATACGCTATTGCCTAACCGGGGGACTAGATCTAACGTGCGCACACGTAGCAGGTATGAACCACGCACGCTGCGCTGGTTAGACACCGTAATGAATAAGTTTATGCGCGGCAATTGTTTTAATAATTCATGCACCTAAGGAAACTGAACAGTGATATTTTAGTTAGCATTTTAAAATAGTTTTAAATTAAGAGTTTTAACTCGTACTGAAAGAATCTGCTTTAAAAAAACACGGTAGGCATGAACTTACCTTGTTACAGTACTTCTTGGTGTATCTAAAGTTGTCATTTACAGTGTAATTTGTATTCATCATCTTTCTTCTACAGCTTGGGGTGGGACAATAATTAATCATTAACCAAAAGCTAATTTTAGCTACAAATTAAAGGAGATACTAAGTATAGGTAGTCCAAAAGGTAGAGATGCGAAATAAGTGGTTCGTTGGTACCTACTACTGCTGCAGTTGTTGTGACATCAAAAGAAAACGCCGACGTAAATACATGGCGAGAACGAGAGAAACGTCGTGCAACTGGGAAATATATTTTGGAGAAAGTACTACAAGTTTTCGTTGCCCGGAAATTGCTGGAGTAGGGGCAGGGATACGGGTGAGGTAAAAGAAGCTCTGAGTTCAGTACCTTCTCCGTACTTGAAAAGACGCAGAAACAGGTGTAAGGCTTTCCATAGCGTCAATTTATCTCTACGCAGACTTCTCCAACAGACAATGTTTTTGTTTTTAGAATGGCATTCCTCAATCCTGCATGCAAAAACACCGCAACACCTTTCCTCTCCATGTGTCCTCAGGTTTCACACTCGCTGCCCACTCCCAACGTCCCAAAAGCCACTTTCATTCAAATCCTCCAATACTCAAATCCGAAACGTCCAACATCCTCCGCGCTCACAAAGATTTATTTTTGCAACTTTTACTACGGCCATGAACTCCGGAGGAGGACAGACTTCACACTACCAAAAGACATCAGAATCTCCCCTATGGCAAATCATTGCTGAGATGGAGGCCCAGGAAAGACTTTTCATGCCGTCGACGTCACCGTCACGAGGCCTAACAGCTTAAAAAGTCTGAACCCTGTTCAAACTATACAACTTCATTATTAAATACTTGTCTCCGTTGCATTGTTGTCTTTCCGTTGTAATCGCACTAGGCTAAATAAAAATAATTGTTGTAATTCTAATTTATATTTAGTACTGTAGCATAACTCCAAGCGCAGCTCCAGCGGAACTGAATAGAATGTATTCAGATTGGAATTATATCTAGGATTATATTATACCTATTTTATTTAGCATTACTTGATAGTTATTGGTCTGACTTTAATATATACATAGAATGAACAAACGAGGTAGACTTAACAGGTAAAATTGATGGCAGGTGATGTCTGCATGAAAATATGGCAGATATTGTGCAAGATCTATTAAATAAACGGGGATCAGTTACAGGCACGTGCATATATTTTTGCAGTATTGATAATAACAGTATAGCAATGTATTTAATTATCTCGTTCTTGGAAAATATCATATATCATTGAAACAATGCCGCGTATGTGTAGTACACTATAATAACATAAACATAATATGACAATTCTATTGGAGAGACCAATATTAATATTTGATAATTATTTTAACAAAACACGAACTTTGTTTGTTTAGACCAAGTCAAAACTGAATATTCATATAACACATATTTAACGCTGCTAATATTATAATCAAATCAACATTTAACAAATAAAATAATAAACTAAGCACATACTTTAACACTGCGTTGGAATCCTACGTGTGGCGAATGTGTAGCATTTTGTATGAATGACATGACTTCCATCGTTATGTACTGTGTAATTTAAATTCTCTCTACCGAATCGATACTAGACAATTTTACTACTCTCGATATTTTTTCTTATCTATTATCATTAACGCTTCCGCACACTGTTTGATTGTGTCCAATGCACCTTTACGTTACATTTTATTAGCTTTTTTCTTCATATAGGTAATTATATTCTTCTATATTGTAATATCTAATCTAGTAATATAATATGGCAAATGACGTACGACGTCAACAATATAACATTTTAACTTTTTTCAGTATGTACATACGTATATAATCAGGGGAATAATATAATAATTGTTACGGGAATAATATTGAAACCGTTTTTTGTTGTATCACTCAACAAGCAGACACGACATATCTCAGGTAGGTGGTTGTATTGTAACTGTCTTCGTGAACATCTTACAAATTAATTATTCATATATTATATAGACAGAGTAGACACACAAGTATATCATTATCACCGTAAAAGGATTTTAATACAAGAGTCAAACCCAATATTTTTAAATTATATATGTAATATAATAATTATCATATATTAGGTATACGTTATTAAACAACGTCAATATAGCTTCGTTTAGCTTTGCATTTTTACAATAATTTATCGAACCATTCACATGGCATTTCTACATTCGTCTTTCGTATTTTTTGTCTCTACATATTATTATTTATTATTATTATCGTTCATGGTGGATCCCCGACCTTGCACCATTGTAAACGAGATGCTTAAATGACTGCCCATACACATATATACCTGTAGTCGCGTGTATAGTCTAATTATCTATAATTATATAACGGATTTAACAGACAAAACATTAGTACAAGTAAAATAAGTAAGCTTAAAATAGGAAAGTATAGTCGGTTTAAATCATGAGTATAACAGCACAACGACAATGAGAAACTGCTTAAGGTATCCAAGGACTTGCAAGTTTCATAAATATTAAATTGTAACACTAAAGACTACTTAACTTTGTCATGACTAACAAGTGTACCATAATATCTACTTCCGTATCATCTGATCCAATAACTGTGTGAACGTTTGTAATTGGTTGTACTACTGCCTATAAATTAAGATTTCCCCACAAGAACAGAGCAGACTCTCGCGACACTGCATCGTGCTCTTCGACGTCCGTGTTCATTTTACACAACAACAATTTTGAGGACTACAGCTAACGAATAATTTATTTTAAATGTAACTTATAAATTCAAAATCTAACATCGTAGAATATGTCCTACAAATTATGACATTCATAACCATTTAAGACAGCACGTCACATTTACTGATTGGAATACTTTAGTATACATTTTATAAAATCGTTTCTCGTACGTATACAAGTACGAAAGTAATTTAAGTAACACTAATTATACTATATTTTTTATCCTATCTGATCAGATCAAACGGTACACAGTATACAGAAATCAGCGACACAAGTAACTAAAATTCGTTTTATAAACTAATTACAACGATATTGCTATTACTTATTACTGACCGTCAGGTCAGACCGTAACCTGCAGCCATGCATATATATATATATATAGTATAAATTTGATAAAATTAAGTAACAAACTTAAGAAAAATGTACCTGTGCGCAAAAAGAACGAGCAAACGTAATTTGATACTTACTTGCTCTTTATTAATAAAATAATTTATTTAAGCTTAATAATAACTGACTTTTAAATTGAAGCTTCATGTAACATGGAATAATTGAACTAGGGTATTTGTTGATTGTTTTTTTTGGTAATCAATTGCAAGAAGACTTACATGGCGGAGCAGCCTCTATTTAAAGCTTTTTCCTCTGCTTCTAACTCATCACTCAGTTCGTCGACAGGAACTGTTCTCGGATCTATTCTAGGCATGTAAGCTTCACAATCAAGTCCGCTTCGCTCATAGAATAACATGTAAGCCGTATTTGTTTCCACTTGGTCTTCTTGAACTTCCTATTAATAATGTGCCCCAACCCCATTTTTAGATTTTTACAAGGAACAAAGAATATTTAATAATATTTATTTACAAATGGATAAAAATACTCGCAAAAATTACTGCTACATTAAATGATATATTAAAACATAACTTAAAAACCCCTGCACTAATTTGATTAAGAAAATCTTTAGTACCTTGCAACTGCTATCATTGAAGCAAAACCACTTTCCATTTATTCCTTTGGCATACGAGATATAATGGCCAGCACCCATCATTCCACTGTGACACTGAGAATTAAAACGATGGTACATAACGTAGCAAATTTAAAGATACAAGGTAAACTTGGATTTATAGGAAGGATCAAAAAGTTTAAAAAGTTATTAATTTACCACAATAGCATAAAGTTTGTAGCCAAGATGAAACGGATCAGCTCCATCCAAGAGCCTATGCTGATGAAAGTCTTGAAGTGGACTTAATTCTGCCTTCTCTTCTATATCAACATTGTTATCCCCACTTTGTAATTTGTTGGCAAGTTCAGCTGTTCTTCGAGGGACGTCAGCTAAATATCTGGTAGGATCAAAGTCTACGAGGAAAAAAAAGGAGGGCAAAGTTATAACATCGACATACCTAGTTTATTAAATACTAATACAAAGGCGTGACGTCTATGTTAGGTGCCTAAGCATGATTAAGCCCGTACTCGTACTGTATATTAATAGTGAGATAGTGAACAAACGAAACGTCGCTAAGGAGACAACCACAATCAGCACAATGTACTTACTTATTGTCTAGATAAAAAGTCGAGATAGCTGGGCAGGGGTGTTCATATCCATGCCAGTCATGCCACCAAGTGCACAGGTGGTTTGGTCAGCCCTAGCCCTAACCAGCAATCTCGACTTTTTATCCAGACAATATAAGTTACTTACAAGACACATACAATTTACGATTTATCAAATAATATTATCTATGAATTAGAAAAATTGAATGTACCGTTAAATTTTAGGTCAACCACCTTATGTGATTTTGTCCACCGTCCTTGCACCAACTGAAATCGCTTCAAGTGCACAATCTGGAATGTATCAAAACAAAATTATATTTTTGAACATTTACTTTAAATATAATTTACATTAATTTTTTACATATAATTTAAAACTTTCCACGCGTAGAAAATAAAACAAGTTGCCATTTAAAATGAATATAGAGTAAGATGATCTCAAAGATTTATTAAAGGGTATTTTTTGTATTTCTGAAAACTCTATTGGCTCATTCGATGTTTAAATTAAATAATACATTTTGAATGTCAATATGCAACGGCTTTCAAAAATTAAGTAGCCGTGTTTCACGTAATATGAGCATTCCACGTGTTTGGGGGACACCCCCTGGGTTTGTTTCGAGAATATTCCATGTCAGACAAACGAGTGCTTAGTACTCCTTGGGATGCTCGTAGGTCGCAAGTATCCTAGCTAACCTTTTGGGACATCCCCGTGGTACACATTAATCTTCCCATAAATATCCTTTAAATACTCTTACAACACTCCTTTTCTAACCAGGCTCTTAAAGCTCCAAAAACATTTCAGTTATACCCAGTAGGAAAATATATACTTACTAATATAGGAGGTAAACGCCATATCTGTAGTTTTTTAGATGCTAACTGGTGACCCCCACATTTAGAGCAATTATATTTTTCATCTTCGCTTAGTTCCTCCTCTTTGGTAAAAGATTCGAGACATGAATGAAAGGCCACACTTTCTGTTTGTTTTTTTATTGCCTCTGAAACACTTGGATGTTCTATATGTTCCAGCTCCTGGGTTGTTTGGTACCGCAGATGAAGTGCTGTAGGATCCCAATCAATCGCAACACATGCTTGCTGCAGATTAATTTTGTCCAACACTTCATTCTCAGAGCACATGATAGGACAACCACGACAAAATGAAAACCACTGACATCTTCCACAACACCACTCCGCATCCTTCATTACGATTCGCAGTACGAATGGATATTCGTATCCCAAACTGTCGTCACTGGAAAGGTAAAGCAAAAACATTAAAAGCAAATGCCCACGGGCTGAAATCAATAAATCTTGGGCTAAAAGGAAGTAAAACGAGCTAAAAGTAACTTACCAGTCTTGTGCATGATTGTAAGACTCTGTCGGGGGTAGACGAGACACTAAACGTGCAACCAGTGACCATACGCGTTTGTATAGCTCTAAGTGAGTCATTCCCGATACATAAGGAATTACCAAAGGAAGCCCGAACAGTACAGGTCGGCTTTTTTGAGTAGCCAAAAAATAAGCTTCTTGACGTAGCATTTTTCGATGGACCACAATTATAACGTTCTCACTACAGATTTGGCTATCCGAAATCGCTGTTTGCATAGTTGCGCTTCCACAACTGGAGAAGCTACTTTGTCGCGAATGACCGGTAGCACCATGACCATTCTCGAGAGGAACTCTTAATGACGGACCATTTTGATTTTTAGCTGAAGACATAATTCGTTGTATTTGAGGATCGTACTGTACTTCAGTATCAGCTGCTAAGGTGACTTGATAGACATAAACTGGTCGATTCACAAATGCCCCCTTTACCCGATTGTAGTCCAAAAACATATTAGTTATACGAGACTGGCGTATTTCGGTTAGCAGCATGCTCTCTGGCTCCAATTTACTTTGATGACCTGAATTTGACCCCGTTAACTCTGATAGTCTATTTTTAACATCTATGATTCGTTCATCAATAGATGCCAATAAGCCATAACGGATAGGAGTGGAGCCGTCTTGCCTAACAACTGCAAATCAAAGATTAAACATTGTTTAGAATGAGAAGTAAGTAATGTATGTATAATGATATGGTGATATGATGTATATTAGATATGGTAATTCCGCACTGGCAATTTTAAAAGGCAATTACTGCCACTATTAATTGTAAGATATTTGTTTCAAGGAACAGTGAATCAGTTCGAAGACACTCTTACCTACAAAATCGCAGAAAACAAAACTCTCCATTGGGAGAGGTAAACTGAGATAATTGAATGGATCAAATCGGACGCTTTCTTGATTACACTCTTTACATCGGACGCTAGATTTAAGCTGACCGTGGAAAAGGTCAACAACAATACTTTTATTACGGAGTAGATGATTTTCCCACGCTTCCTGAGCACATATTACATCAGGTCGATTGTCACTGTCTTTTAACTCTACGTAAGGTTTCTCTGTCACACGATTTAGGTCTTCGTGCAATCCATCAAGAAGAAAAGCTAAAAGCTCTTGGGAATCATTTTGCTGGAATCCACTAAAGCGAGGAGCATATTTCCCAATCGTCCACTATTGTAAAAAATAAACATTTTTTACATTAATACCTCCAAATAATAACCCATGGGATAAATACATTACAAATTTTCCCAAAAATGTACACACTTTCTCAATGATCATATGTACACGTTTTATAAAATAAAGTAGTGGTTACCCTCAGTTTGAAAGGTGCTATGGTTTTAACAGATCCACTCCAAATATCTGTAATTAAATCTCCATAACGTTTCGCTATGTGACCTTTCATTCCTAGCGGGTTAGTACGGTTTAATTCATACATGTGTTTCTTCTTTGTAAAATACAACGTTAGGGGTCTAGTATTTGAAACACATTGCAGAGCCGAGTTCATGAAGCATGTGTTTCCCAGATTATTCAGTCCTGTGAGCCCCTTTTCTGCAGGATAAGCTGAGATCTGTCTAGAAAGTTGTTTTGAATCCGTACTGTTATTTGCAAATGACCCAATTTCTTCAGGCCACGTTTGATCTTTGTTTCGAGTTTCTATTAGAACAGGGGATAGGTCGGCTAAATTAACTTCTTCTAATGATAACTCCTCTTCTTCTAAGACTAAATGGAATGACAAATCTTCATTTAATAGGTCCAGCCGAGTATCTTGAATGGATAGCCGTAACTTTTGGCAAATAAATGTCCAGACTTGACCTAAGGGTGTTTTGCGGCTAAATGAAGCGCTGAAGGCTAAAATCCTAGAAGATGCAAAATAAAAATTAGGAGCGCACACTACACTGAACCTTCGGCGTTGTCTTGATCTGTGTTATTTCAAGCAAAACTAAATTAGATTGAAGAAATGCTACTGGCAGCTGCGAGTTGTTTCCATAAACTCTAATCCACCATTTTGTAAGGGTTGTGAACTCTGTGAACTGATTTTTAAGGCGATAATTCTTACCTTTTTGGTGGATACAGGTTGTGGTTCTGAACATACGAAATTGTTGTACTAAGAGCAGCAGCACCGTACATTCCAGTCCATGGAGCTCCACTATTCACAGCACCTTTGTTAGCCGTGCTCGAAGGTTGATGGCGATACAGCAATAAGGTCACTGGATATAATTCTAACTCTAATGTTTTTTCGGTTTCAATAACCTAGAGACATAAATCAGTTTAAATGAATACAGTTCTGATAATGTTTGTAATGATAGAAAATTATAAACTAAAGTGCACTAAATTTTGCAATTTCTAGAAATAATTTTTGAATGCCCACCTGTCTAGGCAATGGTATCTGAACCCCATACCACTGATGAAGAGCATTCCATACAGCATGTGGAACTTTTTTGAAGTCTCTGCCTTCCTGAATATCTTCACGAAGTCTTCCTCCTTCCCCTGTAAGTGAAGAGACTTTGAGCTCAGAGTTTTTTTGATGTCCATACGACAAAGGATTTATCAGCGGTGAGTTATCGATTCCTCCAGGCTTTCGCCCTCTGCCGTTAGCACTGGTTAAATGTTTACGATTTGTTCCTGGAGAATTCACAGGACTCGGAGAGCTGCTACATGTAGACCTAACAAATACACATTTTGTTGATTCAACTTTAATTCTAGGTTCATTAAACGAGTTCATTCAATCGTAAAAGAAGAAGCAGATTGTAAATTTATTACACTGGTACTACAATAGTATTTGTCATTAAGGCTCATGTTTAAGAAATTTTGGAATCCAGAAAAGCCTTACCTAGAGCTATCCATAGTGACTAAAGATAATGAGCTTGAACTGCACTTAGTTCTGGAATTTAAAGTGGACGTAGCAGACTTGTCCCCATCAGTATCGGTCCCTACAATTACGAATATGCATTTGTAAATTTCCAGTTATTCGACGAACCACCTTTTTTCAAGATAATATCTCAAGCCATCGAGTTTTCCTTGATTTTAAATCTTAGTTACTTTACCGATGGAGCTCATAGCGGTGACTACTACATTCTGACTCGTGTCCATGGCTACGGAAGATTCAACGCCAGATTTCTTCATCGACCAGCACCTACTAGAAGAACTACTTTTGTTACTGCTATTGCTACTTGCGCTTCCAGTATTATTATCACTGAAACTAGCAATACTATTGCTCTGACTGGCTAAACTCCCGGTTCTAAAAATATAAAAAGTGAATTTAAAAAAAATGAAATCATCATATTTGCACAGTTAATAAACATATTATAATTAAAGCCATGATGTACAAAGTAATTTACATTGAACAAACACCGCTATCACTATTGCTCATTTGAGAAAGTGCAGAGGAGCTTGCATAGCTAATCCATGAATTCCACCACTCCATAGAGATAAGGTACCAAGTCTGACCAGCTTGAATGCCTCTGTTTTCTTCTCTACATAGCCAAGAAGTCACCACATCAAATTCTTCAGAAGGATCTAATGGTTTCAACCCAAGCACAATTTGGCAAACCTAAATTAATTTAAAAGAAAAAATTTTTTATACTTCAACAGGTAAATATAACTATGAGTTAGGCTTCACTTTTAAAAAAGTCTAACAACAATTATGAAATCGTTTTCCAAGTGAAAAAACATTGCTTAGATTTTTCTCAGGTACCTGATAAATCAAAACTAGAAATTTTTCAGGTAGTGGATTTGAGAGTGACCAAACTAAATATTCCCCTAGAGTTAGATTTACATCACGGGAGAAATTCTGCAAATCAGTAATCAAATCCTCGTCTTTTTTTGTCGCTACAATCGATAGTTCGTCGCTGGGAGAATCATCCATGTTGTCCAGCATAACAGATTTCATTATACTTATCATATTTTTTTGCTCGGCCGGTGAAAGTAAGCCATCTTTGTCTTGGTCAAATATTTTAAAACAAACTGTGGGCATAACAAATATAACATTAGATATCACCCTCATACTAACAATTAAAATGCCTATGTACTTAGCATTAGCAAGAGAACGTGTCCTTACATTTCTGACGTTCTGTTAATGGTCCACGAGCTGCAGCAGATATACCACACGCCATTTCTTTAAAGTCAATGTGTCCATCTCGGTTTTCATCAAATGCATCAAAAAACCCTTCAACTATGGAATCTGGAAGTGGTGGGCTGACTAAAGGAAGAAGGGTGGAAACATCCATTTTTCCAGAGTGAGAATTTAAATGTAGTTGCCAGTAACGCTTTTCCAACTCAATGATATCCTCTTCAGCCACTATAAACAAAATTGCTGTTCAAGCGCGGATTTATACACTTCATAACACATTAAAAATGATTATTTTGCAAGTAATTACAGTGAGTGACTCCGGCCAAGGTTTGATAGAACGTGGGAGTTTCATGATCATCTGTCAGGCTAAATGAACTTGTTCCAAAGGTTTTAGATCCAGGAATTTGTCCACTTCCAAGCAGCCAAGAAATAATTGAGGTCGCATTACAATTATCAATTACCCAGCGATAAAATGGTTCGAACTCGACAGTGGTGCTCTGTAGTAAAAATAAGGAGGAAAGAAACGTGATGATTATAAATTTTAACGACGATTACAAATTAAGACTAGCATGATGTAGTTTTTTGCATAGATTATGTGCGGAAAATACCAGTAAAAAGAGTTTATTTAGATTCTCAGGTACTGGGCATTGCTCGACTTCTTGTATAAATCTGATGAAATCATCCCGGTGAATTAGGTTATCGGAAGAATAGATAGAGAATATAACTAAGCAACAAAGTTTATAAAAATACAAATCAAATTAATAATATACAATTTTTGTGTTTATTGCTTGCAATACATAGATAATACTTACAACGGACTTTCTCTTCGGTTGATCCCTTAGTTAGCACAACAAGGGAGCTGATCAAGTCTCGTAATAACAATCCCTTTGACGTTCCACCACACGAAATATATATGTACTACGGAATTTCAATACATCCATTAGTCAATTAGCGACATATTAAATTGAAATGTTCATACATCAACACAAAAATATGGATAGTATATAACTAATATAACTGAAGTAAAACAAACCTCTGCAATGTCCGGCGGGACTAAATCGCCAAGAACTTCACGGCAGAAAGCTTGCTTAGTGATAAAAGAGTTGGAAGTCGCAACCCTTTTGAACGCCTCCTGAAGGCGACGACATTCCGATTCCGTAACTGCAGCGAGAAAGAAAAACCGCACACATATTTTTATCTAATCATGCATAATTACGCACCTCGACAGGTAAGTTAATCAAATATAGGCTCATCACATTTAACTGAGGAGGTATATTAACAGCAGCCTTACTTTTCTTGCAAGCGTCATCATAATTCAGAGCGACGGTTTTGGATTCCTTGATTCCCATGATCGCAGAAGACAGGTTGCTAATGATTGACTTCAACATCCTTTTAAGCAGGATTTACCTGAGCTCACAACCGTTCATTCTCCACATAACATTTCGAACTCCTTTGCCATCTTCTAGAATAATCATACAATTTTTTAAATATTTTCACTTATATTGTACCTTTTCGTACTAAAGTTAAATAACATCATGCAGTAAAGAAAATAAAACCTGGATGTAACAGTTTAAGCGGGAAATTGCAGCGCATACGAGTGTATTCAAGAGAAAAATAAATTCACCACAGCAATCACCCAATTTAACAGAAACATAATATGAATTAATTCAAATTTAAAATGATAATCATGCAACATGGAATTAGTCGAGCTGATGGTTTGTTTACACTCCAAAGCGCTAACGACAAAGAGAATCTCTTATGTCGGAGATCCTATTAAAGAGAGCTCATTAGTTGTTAATTAGCTATCGGACAGTGGAAACAGTTACTGGATAAGATTTATTGTGCATGGCATTTTTAATATGCTACTACTTTAACAGTTTCTAAGCTGAATCTGTGATTATTGAAATCATAGCAGTAAAGCAAGCCACTTCATCCGAAGACAATGAGTTACCTATATATATTTAAAAATTGTAACTCCAAAACCTCAATAATCATATTAATTAAATATCGATCTCTACACGCAAATCGTTTTACAGTATTTTACACATGTAGCGTAAGCACGAACTAACTTTTATTTAATTTCCCTACAGTCTCTCCGATTTATTTTCTATCTCAAATGTGCTAACATATCAAAACGGTGTAAAGACAATAACATAATCGCATCAACGCCTTTAAAAAACAAAGCTCACAGCTAATGTGTGACAAACTGGAGTTCGTAGTTGGTTAAACTACCGGCCTCAACCGTTATTCACTACTAGTTTTAATAAGAAAAGCAATCCGGGTTATTAAATACAAGTATATACTTATACTTGTATTTACTCATAGGAAAGTTGAAAATGATAAAGGACAAGTGTGAAGTACAAAACACTAAATATACGTCGTAATCATACTGTCTTGACATCACTTACTATGTACTAGCTATGTAGTTCTATTTAATGCGGAGTACCATTACCATTCACCATTGGTGACAGGCATCGTTGATCAGTGATCATCCTCTATCTATTTAAACATTGTCAAGCTTAATCATTATTTTTATTCGACTGCACTTGACAACGTACCGTAACACCTACATCGCATTTCACACACTGCTGATCCCATCACTCTCGACTACCAAATAAATGCATGCTATATTCAAAATCTTAGCACTTTTAATTTTAGAATTTAGCAACTTACGGATTTAGTAATTTAGTACTACTATAAACACAATACTCTACAACTGCATGCATGACACACATACGATTGAAGAATGTATTTGACTGTCAGCTCAGTAATACCTCACCAAAATGTAAAACAATTCAAAATTATTATAATTTAGACTATCATTGCCGTCAGATGAAAAGCAAACCACATATTAATTAGTAAGTCATAAGTTGTAACTATCATTTGTATTTGCGCTGGCTGCTGGCTGGTCACGGTATTTCGTAGCATCATCAACCAGTACCATACTTTACTGTCACATTTATAAGTTGGAACTTACATTTCAGAAAAAAAACAGGAATAGGTGAGTGAAATGAAACACTGTCTTCGTCTTCTTCGTTAATTCACTTTTGTACAGACAACTGATATTACACTCTCCTGTGATTTGTTAAGTTATTTATGTCTATAAGAAAACAACCTCATGTAGTAAGTAATTCTTCTCACAAAACTACCACACTGCAGCTAGCAGCACTCCGTGTAGTATTTACGTTTTTTTTAACTCACTGTCTGTTGTCTATGTTTATAAATTTCTCAAATCGCTCTGTTTCTGTTCGCATACCCAATAAACAATAAATACACTAACAACTAATGAGTACAGCAATCTTTCATCAAAAGTGAGTTTTTGAGGCAAAGGATAATATAATATGTTGTTTGTTGTTATTTATGGAATATCATTGATGTAGGTAAAGTTGACTGAACAGGCACAAAAGCTCACGAGAGACGAATTCTGAATGATGAATGAAGAATGAATGACTATTTCAACGAGAATAAAAGTGGAAATTCAAAATTGCACTAACACACAAAAACAACAAAATAAATACATTAGTTTCTACATATTTGATTGCTCTGTTTTTGTTTATAATATTATTATCCCGATCCGTATCAATCAAATTAAAAACCAACCCGTTCCGTCTTCCGTCATGTGTTGGTCTTCTTCAAAGTTGAAACTTAACAATCGTCCGTCATCCGTAAGTAGTTTAGTATAAGTTTATGATTTTTAATAATGATACCATAATGTCAAACGTTGAAGTATTGTAGTCAGCCCAGTAGACGTGGCCGTGTGTCCGTGTCAATTTTAATTTTGCCTTCTTTACCCAGCTGAACTTTTTTTTAGTTTTATTATGCACTTATTACGATCTACAAAACTTTAATTCAAATTCAACACCCCAACAGCAACGTTACTTTACATTGGTCCTAACTATACGAATGACTAGGAAGCAACTGATTTTAGTGTGCTGACTGCTGACCGAGCTCACAGCACTACCATAGTACTAGCACTACGTCTCTTCTATGTATGCCGTATTATGCCCATGACCAGATATCTTTAAAAAGATCCTGGCACCAATAGTGTAGTAGTAAGTAGTAGGCAGTGTGTACACGAGAGCTGACGAGTGTAGTTTTTTACGTGGATGTAATATGTATATGAGAATAATATGTATGAACCTGCGGGCTGAGAGCCGAGGCAGCTCCCACCTTCCCCATGAAGAGTTTATTGAGTCCGTGTCGTAGTACAACGTTAAACGTGCCCAGACTGGTTCCTCTAAGTAGATATTCCCTATCTTCTTCTATATAGTGACTCGCTAGACACAGTTTTCAGTTGCGCTCTTCTTTTTTTTCACGCTCATTCATAATCCTAAGAATGATAGTACTCTTATAGTTAAATCCCCTTCCCCATCCGTCTGTCTGTTAGTTTGTCCGACCTCGGCCCGTATAGTCCGAAGTTGATCTTTTCGGAAGCTCGATATGTACATCGGCAATGACTCTTGATACGCATCTCATGATCTGCTGACAGATCTCGTATAATAATTATCAACTCTCTCTTGTTCTCGTCCAAAACCAGTTGATTTCAAAAGTACTACTAACTATAGTGTGTCCATTTTTCGGAACAATTAAAATTAACGGCGTGCCCACAGCTATAATATGCTACAGCTATTATGCTTACTGTTTTTTTTGCATAATTCAATTTCAAATCAGTATGAACGATGAAATGACGGAGGTTGAAGATCTTCCTGAATTCCTGACGAATGATGCTTACTAGTTAGTACCATTGTATTTCCATTTCCATCCCCACGTCCACCCCTATCGATACCAACATATAACAAGTTGTTTGGCACAATCAAAAACGGGAAAAGCCCCTTTTTCTAAAAAATGAGATTATTTGAGTCACGTGCTCTATTCAGCTAGGCACATTATTGGATTGAATGGTAAAGGTCAAAGTTCGACCAACGGAATTTTTTAAAATAGACAAAATTTCGTTTTTTGATAAAATGGGATGAGTCCATTAAATGATTTTTTGGTAACATGGGGTATGTCAACCTAAAACATGCATTTCTGATTTTGGGGTTTTTAAGTATTTCCGTAATTTGTAGAAGACGATTCCCGTCCTTAAAGTATGCAAGGAAAAAGTTTTGAGAGTTAAAAAAGTTTCATTCAGTACGATTAAAATGTCATCTCATGGAATTTTTGCTCCATGTTAAGCTATTAATTAGCTGTCAATATGGAATAAGTCCACAAATTAAAATTTTGAAATTTAAAAAAGTTACAGAGGCAGCATGAATTTGTACGAAACTGCTAGTCATAGAAACGCTTCGTCAGTTACAGTACCTGTAGAAAAAAAACTGATCCTGTCACCTTTTATTCACTATTCGTTGTTCCTATAAATTATCCCCTTTTTGTCAAAAGAATCTTCGCATTATGAAGAGTTTGTTTTCAAAACGCGCCAAGTCCGCGGAACTTTTTATCCACTGGACTTAACGGGTTTTTGCTAGCACAATTAATCTCCAATTTATCTGAATCTTCATTATAAACTCAAAATCTATGTGATGAGACAGGAACATATGAGTCCTGCTTAAATGAATGATTTATGTTTTGTTTTTATTGCCACTGACTGTCGGATCGGAATCGGACGGATGGTGTTATCACTAGTAATTTATTATTATTAGAACAAGAACGAAGTAAAAACTGTATACATATCTATACATGGATTTTGGTATTTTCGTAAATGTTCCGTTCAACCGTTGAAATAGCTGTATTACTCGGCACCCTGCTTGATTATGTAGTAACAGTTCATAGTTTACTAGGTTATGAGATGTATTCTGATGTACAATATTATATATGCCCAAATTGTGTCACGAGGGTCTTCTCTACTCTACACATCAATTTTCAGCTCTCATTACGCATTGATACTCGTATATTGGTAAATTCCATGGAGTACTTTAATTGCGCATCAACAACTCACGTATAATTCTTAATATATTTAATCGACAGTGTGGTGCCTAATACTCTCATTCTTTCTCCCATTCTCCCCCTATTCGTCCGAGTGCTACAGTTTTATTTGAGCCGTATTTTCTTTCTTTTAAAAGCTGTGATAAAGCAGTATATAAATAATACTATCTATACTGTTAAAGATACCGATGCAGTGCTCCAACACTCCAACTAGACAACTTCAACAGAGTAGACAATTCATCGTCATATAATTTTCCATGCATTATATCGAGCAGACAGTAAAAATATTTTTTTATATTACTGCTGTTTACTTTTGCATTAATATGGGGAGTTGCACATGCATTCTTATTATGTATTAGTATCAGTATGGTATTTAATGAGGAATGGGGATTACGAATACGAAGTTGTGTGATGAATTTTTTGATGATTTATCTTCATATAATCTATATAGACTATGGATATTAATGAAATATCTCAACGATATATAAAAATGCCTACTTGATCTTGCTCATAAAAACAAAAAGTATCAACGCACGCTTTATTCCAGCATAGCACTCCTATATACCCTACCTATTATGCATGGCAATTATGCAATCGATTAGGAGTTTATCATAATATTATTATGAAGGTTGACAATATTTTTGGTCTAATATTTTTGTAGTAACAACACTTAATTTTTTTAAGATAAAAGGCTGAAGAAGCTATAATAGTAAGTATTTTTGTAAATAAAATAAATCAAAATTATCATGATGACATTTTATGCTTGCACGATAATAATTACACAGTATTGGACGGACGGGAGTCAAGGACCAAAGAGATTACATAGAGAAGTTCACGCATAAGATGTATTTAATTGGCTGCATTAAATAATATGACATTTTCATTGATTTACAGTGGTCATGATTTTTTGTACATTTTGACATTTGCAGCGCTACATATACCTACATTAAAAATTATATGGATAATCTATTGAGAAGGATACATAATATACATAGATGCATGCCACTTTATAGCACATTCAAATTAATTAGGAATAATACCCCAACTATACCCTGGGACATCACATTATTTTTACTTAATTATGGTCCCGACATATGCTGTAACAAGAGATTCAACCCTCTTATTCACTAAAAACGAACAAGTAAGTAATAAGTAGGGTTGGAATGGCTGAATGTTGTGTCGTGATGCCCTCATGGTCGAGAAGAGTAATATTTTAATTTAGGTTTAAGTAATTTGTCTGGAAAGTGAGAACGCTTCGAAACTTAGCCCTTGTATTCATCCTCGTCTTGGAACAATAAAAATTAATTGCCTTTTCAAATATTTATTTAGTGAAATCTTTACACTAGTATACACACTTGTGTAAGTACTGAACATGAAAGTACCTACCTACCTACTATGTAATACTAATTGAACTGTATGATGGTGATGACGACTTGACGACATGTGCATCTTCTTATGATAAATTATATAGCAAATATATAGAAGTAACTACTAATCTGCGATTGCTGGTAGTACTAACCATAAATCTGTAGATTGACAGAAATTCAATCACCAGATCGAACTCCCTTCTAATAAGGCACATTTTATTTGTAAATCAACACTGCCTCCCAGCCCCAGCAATAGGAACACTACTTTGCTACAGACATATTATATGTGTATACTGGCAGTCTCTTCCCTTAAGGTAACCAATTTAGTTATCAGACGTGTCTATAAATGACTAACGTATTGTATGCTGTTACATTTACAACAACAGTGAATTGAATAGAGAAATCGATAAAATAAATAATATCGGATTACTAATGATTTCCCATATAATTATCAAAATTTTTATCGGGTTTGATGAGGCCTCTGCAGTTCTTCGCTCCCCACTATTCCCCCTTGCAACCTATGTCGAAGATCAAACTTTATAATCTTGGGTATACCTATGTAAATTCATTCTTTATGTTTTGACTTTTCATCCTACTCAGGATGTTGAGTACTCTAATAATTAAATTACCTTTCTGAAGGAGCATAACATATCGTCGATGAAGAATGAAGTTTGATCATCTCTTTTTGGGGCTAAAATGAATTATGATCATCTCCATTTTGCTCTAAAGTGAATTTTGATCATCTCCATTTTTCATGAAATACGGCTAATGAGGTAAGTAAATGATTAGTTTAGGGTTTAGTAATTCGACACTAAGTACATTGGGGGTCACCCATAAATGACGTAATTAAAATATCCCCATTTTAAGTCCCTGTGACCCGCCTCCTGTCATTAGTTTACCCGTTGCGTGAACTGCTATAATTAGCATGCCATACCATCAATATCCAAGTAAGCTGCTTGCCTATACCCATGACGTCATTTATGAGCGGCCCTTAATTTTTAAAACTTTCAATAATGATTTATTGATGAATTAATTTATTCAAATTATTAAGTTAGTGCATATTTCATGAGAGCAGGAATAAGTTCATCAATGAACCAGTACAGCAACTTACAAAAAAATTAAGGAATTGCTCATAAATGATGTCATGGGTATGGGCAAGCAGCTTACTTGCGCCGGTGAAGAGTCATTCTGTAAGTCCAATGCACAGCTAAAATCATTCTGTCGCAAGTCCATACGATTCCTAACGTCATTGTGTCGCAAGTCCATTCAATTGGTAGCTACTGTCGAGGCCGCTTCCGTGTTGTGCTATGCATTAAGGGAGGTGGGGGGGGGGGGGGTATATTACTGACTCTGTTTTACTCATGGCTTACACTTAGGGGTCGTCCACAAAAGACGTAATGTTACTGACTGTGATGTACTCATGATGTACACTTAGGGGTCGTCCACACAAGACGTTATTGTACTGACTGTGTTGTACTCATGACGTACACTTAGGGGTCGTCCACAAAAGACATAATAAAATTCCATTTCCAGAACATTTTGCGCTTTAAAAAAACATGTAAATAGAACATTTGCACTTGTAAAAAACATGTAAATAGAACATTTTGTACTTTTAAAAAACGTGTAAATAGAACACTTTGCACTTTTGAAAAACATGTAAATACAACATTTTGTACTTTTAAAAAACGTGTGGACAGAACATTCTGTCATTTTGAGAAACATGTAGATATAACATTTTACGCTTTTGAGAAACAGGTAAATAGAACATTTTGCAGTTTTTGGAAATGGAATTTTTATTACGTCTTTTGTGGACGACCCCTAAGTGTACGTCATGAGTACAACATAGTCATCAATATACCACCCCCCCCCCCCTTTCCCCTCAGGAGTGCCATAGGGACTTATAATGGGGACATTTCGATGACGTCATTTATGGGTGACCCCTAATGTACTTAGTTTCGAATTACTAAACCCTTAACTAATCATTTCCATATCTCATTAGCCGTATTTCATGAAAAATGGAGATGATCAAAACCAATTGCGAATCAGAATGGAGATGATCATAATTCATTTTAGCCCCAAATGGAGATGATCAAACTTCATTCTACATCGACGATATGTGAAATACACGACCGATAATAAAGCATGCAATTTATTTATAGTTTGTTCACTCGTCTTTAAGGCATCTTTCGGTAAGTCTACATGGGTAGATAATTTACTATGACTATATTAATTTGTGTTGAACCTTGCATCCCTATGATACGAGACCAAACTAAAAGCCCTTCATTATTCTACAGGAAATTATCATTATTGGTTGTAGAATTTTTCCTACCCGGACTTTTCCTACCCATATGGTTTCTACACGGACTTTTCCTACCCGGACTTTTCCTACCCACGACCAAACCTATAGGACTTTTCCTACCCATGTACAAAAAAAAAGAAACTACACATTGCGCTAAGATATGCCCACAACTTTTTTGTTTTATTATAACCTGGAGTTAATTTACGTAAGTTTTAAATAAGACTTGCTAGTAAAATAATCTTTCCTACTTTAGAAATTGCTAATAAGACTAAAAATGCATATTTGCGACATTGTTCCATGGTGCATGTAATACTTTTGAATTTTGTCTTACACTATCTTTTTCAGTTTTAATGTTAGTGGTAGTTTACGTGTATTACCATAATTAATTTTAGACAATCGTCACCATTATTTATAATAACTTATTCATAATTAACAATTAAGTATTAATATTGATTATAGTTTAAACAAGGGGCGAAGCCCGCAGCCGAAAAAAATGTATTTACCATCCTTAAAAAGTACATTTTTTAAAAATTTCCTGCCAAATCTTAAAACCAAAATTTCAACCGGTTACTAAATGAGATTATACACGGTTCAAACGGAAATGACTAGGCAAATCTAATTAACTTGCAGTGCAAGCTCAGATCAGGATTAGTTTTTTAATGTAATTAAAAAACGTAAATATTTTTTTGCCAAAGTTGACCAATGTTAGCGCATGATATATCATTTATCATAGAAGCTCAAAAAACTAAGAAAACGGGTATTCTGTTTTAAGCTTCTGGCCCATTTTATCCAAAATTTTCAAAAAAAAGTGACGGTTTTTTGAAAAAAGTGCAATATGTTTTATCGACAAGCTGAAAGGCATTCTGCTATATGGAATGCACTAGTCATGAACTTTCAAATGGTATACAACACGTCGAAATTGGTGAAGTATTTCAAAAGTGTGAAAATTCCGGTAAATTATGTAGTAGTAGAGTGCGTAAATGTGATCGGGTTCATTTTTTTTCAAATTTGAAAATCTGTAACTTTTCACCCAGCCGACGCACAATGAAGAAAAAGTTATCATTATACTTCTCTTTTAATCCTTTATGTACACAAAAATACTCAGCGTCGAAAATTAAAAGTTGCAAGAGATACAGGTCATTGTACAAAAAAACTGCGGAAAGTCTTACAACGGCTCAAGTGACCTTAATGTGATCAATACATTTAAAGTTAATGTTAAAGTAGGGTCTTAAATGTGACAAATTCAAAAAAGTACTCAAAACTTTCATGATTTTACATAGCCAGAGTTTTTAAGGAAAGAAGCTGAAATCAGTAGTAAAGATAGTTGAGACTATAGGCTGTATGAATATTAGTCGCACAGATTTTTAAAGGCGGTAATATTTGAACGGCGGCCACTGATCACATTTAAGGGGTGATCACATTTACGCACCTTAGTGCTACATAGATAGGTAGTAATAATAGTAATAATTTAATAAACTCGTTGGAAGCTGCCGTGTTACTACGGTACACTCATAAATAGTTGCGTTTGTATTTTATTTCTACATAAGTCACAGTCTTGGGCTTGGGTAGGAAAAGTCCGTATAGAAACCATATGGGTAGGAAAAGTCCGGGTACGAAAAGTCCGTTTACCGGATATGAGCTTGATGAAGCGTCGCTTCCCCTCCAACCAAAAAAAAATAACTATGGCCAATGGCCTACGGCCGAGTCATTTTTCGGAAATAGTACGGAAATAAATTCACTTTCCCCCAAACCTAAGCAATTAAGAAAGAGAAGTACTTAGTTACGCATCTTCATTGCAAGCAACCGATGCCAGGCTTGTTATTTGTGTGTGATAGACATAGGTTATCTAATCTATTTACAGTGCAGTAAGCAAACAGGATTTTTAGGTGCACGCGTACTAATAAATAAATACGTCTTGAGCTGAATTTTACAAAAATATCCATGTATATTCAGCACAATCAATACATAATTATTACTCCAGTTGAACTATATGGTCTGTTTTTGAAATTATACCGCATTGAGGGAATAATCCTGTTCCAAATAGGTACCTACATTATTAAGCCATTAATTACGTTTTAGAACTGGGCTGAACTTTAGAACTAAATAGAATGCAAGAAATTTCTGGAGAAATAATTTAAATTGGAGTAAATACATACTTAAGTATACCTATACGATGAATAGATGTCATAAGTTTGAAAATTTTGGCCATTTGAAAACTTATGGTACCAGCCTCCATAAGCATCTTTACACCTCCCCGAACTTTCCTAATAGTATGGTATACAACCACTTTCCTCCTGGACATTTTCCTCCCGGACATTTCCATCCCGGACTAATTTCCTCCTGAAATTTTTCCTCCCGCAATTCTGTACGAACAACATTTTCCTCCCAGTATCAAAATCACATCACTAAAATAAACTAGTGTTCCTTCCTAGAAAATTTTGTTTTTGTTTATAACAATAAGCGTTAATGCATTAGCTAAATTAATTGCAATACATATATTTCAGTTATGAATTTTGGATATTTTCAAGATTGTATTCGAATGTATAAATTGTCTGAAAAGGAAGGCCAGTTTATTTTAGTGAGTGATATTGATACTGGGACGAAAATGTCCTCCGTACGAAGTTGGGAGAAAAAAGTCCGAGAGGAAAATGTCCGGGAAGAGTACTTTACGATGCTCCAATAAAATCTACACAAATTGAGTCCCCAGGATAACATGCGACGTCTTGCATCAGAATATTTTTCTTTTCAACAACGCGCAACGCATTATTTCGAGGAAACACTCGACTCTGACAAGGACTCAACTCACATTATAATACGTTTTTAGTTTTCAATATACCTACATGAGTATGCAGAAAAAAATTTAAATTGTTAAACTTATCTCCTGAATTATTCTAAATAAACGATATAATTAAAGTCCAAGCATATAAAGCCTATACAGTTAAGGGTGCTAAGGCGTACTGTTGTGTTTTGTTCACAATTGTTTGTGAATTATTGTGATTCTCACACCACAAAACAATCACAATTTGTATTGTTCACAAACTGTATTAAAATGCTAAGATTGTGATTGTGAAAAATTGTGATTGTTAACAAAACGATAGAAAAACCTAATTTGTTGACAATGAGGTGGGGGTGGTGGGGGAAAGTTTTCCAGTTTTATTGGGATCGTCCACAAATGACGTCCCGCAAATTATCATTCTTTTGTTGGGATCGTCCACAAATGACGTCCCGCAAATTATCATTCTTTTGTTGGGATCGTCCACAAATGACGTCCCGCAAATTATCATTCTTTTGTTGGGATCGTCCATGAATGACGTCCCGAAAATTATCGTTCTTTTATTGGGATCGTCCATAAATGACGTCCCGCAAATTATCATTCTTTTGTTGGGATCGTCCATGAATGACGTCCCGAAAATTATCGTTCTTTTATTGGGATCGTCCATAAATGACGACCCGTAGACATTTTTTATTAGGTTTGTCCATAAATGACGTCCCGAAAATGATCATTGTTTTATTGGAATCGTCTATTAATGACGTCGTTCAAATTAGCATTCTTTTGTTAGGATGGTCCTTAAATTACCTCACTTGAATTATCACATTTTTAGGACCCACTTACCCCCACGGCATTTTTAGCACGTTTTGAAAACGCTAATTTTTACATGAAGTTTCATGCCTGTGTAGACACACTGGCCCTTCCGTTTACATATTTTATTCATGATCTCAACTGTTCAGATCACAAAAGTTAGTTTTCCGTTTTTTTTGTGTTCTTCTAAAATTAGTCGTACTCTCTACGCTCTGTACATTTTACTACGAACTACTATTAGTAAGATTAAAAAAATAACTGACTAAACTACAAAGTACACCATGAAAATAGTATCGTCAGTGAAGAGGTATGTTTGCCAATGTCCATTCGTTTCTTAGACGCGCTTTTGCCGAAGTCCATCAAAATGCATAAATGAATTAAATTATTGGTACATGCTTACAATGTTATAACTAGAGTGGAAAATGTATTACCTGCACCAGTAAAGTGCAAAATGCAATACCTACACCTTTGAAGTGCAGAAGTTGACACCTAACGCATTTAATTGTAAAACAAATAACGAACTAAACTGAGGAAGTTAAGTTACAGTAACACTTTCATATTTTTATCATTTACTGATACAACATTTTAGTGTTCAAAAAAGTATATAAACCTGATTCTAGCAAGGGAATGATTTCACATGGAACCCACCAATTTCAAAAAGTCATATCTACAAAAATCAGGCTACTTTTGAATAGTGGGGATCCAAAGTAACTCGAGTGCATTTTGCGTTGTTCGGTCACAATAGCCCGCCAAAGTTTAAAAAAATTCAAATTTTAATATTTTGCCGCCCTGTAGCTTCTACAGTTCTCATCCGATTTTGATGAAATTTCGGTTTTTGTGATCCTTAGGGTTTATACTAAAAAGTTATTTCAGGATTTTGAAAAATTCAAAAATTTTCATTTTTTTGGAAAAAACGGTGTTAAAAAATTGGGAAATATACTCATTTCTTGGATTTTTTTCAAAAAAATGAAAATTTTCGAATTTTTCAAAATCCTGAAATTTCTTTTCAGTAAAAAGCGTAAGGATCCCAAAAAACGAAATTTCATCAAAATCGGACAAGAACTGTAAAAGTACTAGGGTCCCAAAATATCAAAATTTGAATTTTTTTAAACTTTGGCGGGCTATTGTGACCGAACAACGCAAAATGCACTCGAGTTACTTTGGATCCCCACTATTCAAAAGTAGCCTGATTTTTGTAGATATGACTTTTTGAAATTGGCGGATTCCATGTGAAACCATTCCCTTGTAAGTTATACTTTCCAATAAGTACACACTATGATGAGTGCATTTATAACATTAAACACACATGATCATATTTTTGGTGCAATATATATTGAATTGCACAAAAATATGATCCAGATATGATAGATGTCAACAATAGCTGGTTTGCTGAAACAAAAAACAGAAATGGCACTTAATGAAAACAAAATGAGCTAAACTTTGATTCCGTCAAATGTAGAAACTGTAATGTTGTAGGTACTGCATTCTTAACTTTGCTGGAGAAAATATCACACTTGAAACTCTAATAATAACACTGTACACACACCAATAACTAAATTCACTTGTGCATTCTGCACTGGAGTTAGAAAAATTTGTGTTCACTGAGAAAATTTTTTTAGTTGTACACTTTGAGTAAACATATTGTCTGGATACAAAGTCGAGATAGCTGGGCAAGGTGTCCAAACCCTGCCGTGTCCATTTGATTGCATGGATATGAAACTGTTTGGACACCTTGCGCAGCTATCTTGACTTTGTATCCCGACAATACGTATTTTTAATTAGTGTATGTATAACAAAATAATACGAAGTGAAACGTATAAAAAACGACAAGAAAATTAGTAACTTTGAACACTTGTGAAAATTTGAACACTAAAGACGTTTCTAGCAGGGTCAGTGTGTCTAGGCGGGTATTGATAAAAAGCAATTTAATAATTATAATAATTTATTCATTTTTTCAATTTACCAGCAGCACATAAAACATAAAACGCAATATAAAAAATTATCGTTTACAAAATGTGCAGAGGGGTATGAGGGTCCTAAAATAGTGATAATTTGGGGGACGTCTTTAATAGACGATCCCAACAAAAGAATGATAATCTGTGGAACGTCTTTTATGGATGATCCCAATAATTGAATAATAATTTGTAGGACATCATTTATGGGCGATCCCAATAAAAGAATGATAATTTTCGGGACGTCATTTACGGATGATCCCAATAAAAGAATGATAATTTCTGGGACGTCATTTACGGACGATCCCAATAAAAGAATAATAATTTTCGGGACGTCATTTACGGACGATCCCAATAAATGAATGATAATTTCTGGGACGTCATTTACGAACGATCCTAAAATCATTTAGTGCTCGTTTGTTGTTGCTTCGTTGTGATGATTTTGTGATTGTGCACAATCCCATTTTAGTAGTTTGTGATTGTGATTGTGATATCACAATCACAAGCGAAAAAACAATGGTGATTTGTGAACAAAACACAACAGTACTAAGGCGTTAAAAGGTCTTAACTAAATTACTCACATATTATATGACGTCAATTCCTGGGGAAGCATGAGAAAGCCTCGAAATAATTTGATTTTAGTAGGTAACACAAAACTGAGGCCTAGCGACACATTGCGACATATACTGCTATTAGAAATTTATGACCGGCATGATTCAAAAAATCTACTTTATTGGTGGGTAACTTTTTTGCATTTTGGTCTTACTTTACATTACATTGGATTCAAGACTTAAGACTTGAGAGCAATAATTAATGATTAAGTAACAGACTTGAGCGAATGGTTGAAGTCCTCTACTTGCTAGTTGGTAGAAGTGAACAGTACGGGTTTATATATGGAGTTGGTTAGAACATGACAGCTTCAAACTCCTAGTCCCATAAGTTATACTTACAGCACGTATATCGTACAAGTACATTGAACGAGTGCATGCATTTTTTTCCCGTTTTAGTGCAATGTAAAATTAATAAAGTGTTGCTGTGAAATTATCTGACTCTGACGGATACGGACTGCGGACTGACGTCGTCAGTGTGTATAAGTACATGGACTAAATTCCACTCCTCATTCTTCCTTCATCTCAGTTAGCTAGTTTATATTTTTCATCGCTGAATAATTCATTCATTCTCTCATTCGTAATTATTATTTGGTTGTTGCGTTTTGTGTTGTGGACCGGATTTTTGGTGGAAATGATTTTTAATGACAAAAAGTCAAAAGTGGGTGTTGTGTGCAGACTAAACTGCAACTCTTTCATCTTTGGTTAAATACGTATCTATATGTAAGTCGACACTGGCAGGCTAAAACAACAAACTTGGCTTTGGGTGTTAGGTTTTTTAGCTCAGCATTTGACTTAAGCACTTTGTGAGGTACACACTGTTACTCTCTGCCTGTCTGTTACACATACTTATTACCTTCGATTTCGTCATGTGAAGTCATGTCCTATCGTATCAAGTCCAAGTCCGTTCGGCACCTCAAAGCTCAGAGAAACACCAACAAGGATTTGTCCATTGTCATTTTGAGGATTTAAACAAACGCCCTAGGCCCTAATCCAACACAGATTTTAAAGTGAAATTGGATAATTTATTGTGAATAAAATGTATAAACCTTAATTGAAAATTCATCAAAAGTGTATTGTGCTTCCTTGCGTAGTCTATAATACCAGTAGTAGTTATAATATATTTGACCAGTCACCAGTGACACCCAAAAAAAATCAAGAACGAAGATATTATTACACATAATATAGTGAGATTTTTAAACTGCATGACTTTTTGTATTTTATTTAGTTGCAATTGATTTATTTTAATATACAAACAAAATGTAGATTGTGCACACTAAGTAGTTCTATTTAAGTTTAATTGAATTCCAATGAAAGGGATTTGTTTCGTCTGTCTGTCTTCTGTTGTTTTTGTTTTAATTTTTAAATCAGGAGTTGTTCGTGTATTAAAATCAAGTGATTTCTTTACAAAATATCTTACTGCCAGCAATGTTTTTTTTTTGTAATTTACATGCATCGATACAAATAAGTGCATTTTGTTATGATTCAGGTTAGTTTTTTCAATGTCAGTAGACGCTTGACTATCGACCCTTATCAATTATTTGAACTTTTAATTTAAGACAGCTATACAGTTTAATAGTAAGCGTGGCAAAACACATGAATTTGTTATTACAAATTGTGTGTAGCAACCTTGTTACATGTTAAAGAAGACGCTCCCTGACTTGAGTAATGTTTAATGTTGCCTGACGTATGACGCCTGACGTCATACGTGAAAGAAATTATTTGCTGGAAGCATTAGTAAAAAAATCATGGGAGCATTATAAATTATAATACTCGAAACCAAATACGGAGCTGATTCGATATACATGTGGGAGTGTGAATGCATGCGAAGACCTTTCCACTTTAAACATTGTTAGTTCTAAGTTCTACGACGGTTACCCGAAGTGGTTTCCTCTGTTTTCGATGTGCGTAGTAAACAATTAAAAGATATATGGTTATTTGTTTCAGTTCCATCGAGAGAGGTAGAGTGAGAGCCACCCCGGAAGGAGTTGTCTGGAATGACAGATTCGAATAGCGTCGGTGGGGGATCAGCTGAAACTGGTGAAAACGGGAACAATAACACCGCCAGAACTACAACACCTCGATGGACGTTTGACTTTGATCTCAATTTCGATCCAAGGTGGTTAGTTCCTCAGACAGGTTCAGGTCGTCAGATAACTCCAGCGTTAAGTATGCTAAATGACTGGATGAGAGTTCCCTACAACTTCCGTAGATCCAATTCGGAAAATAATGACAACCGAGCAAGAAATCCTGCGACATTTAATGCTGCCCCAAGTTCCTCCACTTCCCGTACTCGCTCTTCGAATGCTCTAACTCGGGGGACATCGCAGTCGGTCAACACCCCTCTTAATTCCCCCCCTGAAGAAACAGCAGCATCTGGATCTTTAGCAGGTCACGTTGTTACTCAGACTATGGCTAACGCCATTCAGGGATATATACAATCAGCAGGAAATCGTGTCCGAGCGCCTTATCAAAACATTGAAGCTGACAGTGCAACTCCGGGTATGTATTATTTTCGATCCTACGTAATTTTTAAGTCTTGTATTTAAAAAACAAATATTATGAGATAGTTCTAATTATCGCATTATAAATTTTGTGACTAAGGGAGTGTCATCTCACACCAATATTTCATTCCCTTTATTTATCTACAACGTAAATAATGTTGAATATGCCCAAATCGTATTAATCAAAATAAATATGATTCCTATCCTAAATAAACTTGCTTCTTCGTCTTAATTAGGAACTCCTCGGCCCAATCCTGAGTCATATGTTGTGGATATGGAGTCGGATAATTGGACTGCACCCCCCAATAATCATCACAACCAAGGTACTCATAACCACAGTCATAATCATAGTCACAACCATGATAACGACCATGGGTCAGATGATGAAAGGGAAAGACGCTCCCCCGGAGAAAGTCCACGAGCTGAACCAGAACCATCCACGACTACCCCAGCAGAAATATTTCGCCAGAGCCCGGAGGGTCAGGCTATTATTTCAGTTGCGGAACGCTATTCGCCTTTCCTATTGATTCTTTTGATTAAGGTGCGCAAGTTATATATTAACTATACTATATTCGATTTTTATAAAACAAGTTTAGTTAGAAGTTACTTTTTAAACTCTTCTTAGAAAAATAATAAGATTACAATTCCCTAGCTATACTTTAAATTACATCCGGTACTGTCCTGAACCGCAACTACCTATATTTACTAGATAATCAAAGATTCAAACACTGAAAATAGGCAAACAAGTGTGTTTAATTATTGATGACTGTCGTATCGTCGTATGGGGACATTGCACCACCTTTTGCGACATGTTGCTTTTACATGGGAACACTTGATCTTTACTGTTTGAATTTAATGATATTTAATTTTTTTGTAAAAATAGGGACTCTTCGACCATGGAAGCGGAATAGTTTGTTTTTTGGCTTTGTTGCTGACGTTTTCACATGCGAATTCACTTTTCAAAAAAGAAGTTAGCAAACAAAACAAGCGAAAACTCTCGTATTTGTTAATGATTACAGCTAATCTACTCGTCTGTATGGGACTAATTTTTTATGTCTATCAAGAGGAAAAGTTGTATCTTGGGTAAGTTGACCATGAGTACAGTTGATATTAGTGATTGCACGATCTTAAGCTAGAGCGTAAACATACTTCATACCGCATATTTAAGAAATATAGTGTTTGTTTGGGTACTTATTAAGTAAGTACCTGCGAGCACTTCGTGTAGCTGTTTACAACATGACATTTGTTATAATATTTTCAGACTTCTGTTTCTTCCAACTCGTACTCATTTGTCTTCAATGTGGACTATGTTTTGGGTTACTGGTAAGGCCATAAATTTAATCTTGCAATCGTACACGTAGTAATAATAAAGCTATTCACAGAATTGTTGCGTAACATAGGAAATATTGACAGTGTTACATGCTTAAGTACTTTGCTTTCAGGCGTGGTTGACTTTATAGCCAAGTTTATAACAATTATCGTCAAAGTTTTCGTGTTGGTTTGTCCTGCTCGGATATGCCCGTATCAGAAACGGGTAATTATAACTAATTAAATCAAACCTAATTTAATAATATTACTTTTGTCATCGTACTTACGAGGGTGTGGTCACCCCTTATCGGTTCCATGTATTGTTTTTTGAAAAGAGCATGTGAAAAAAAGTATATTTGCTCAGAAACATGATGCAAATAGGCATTTTGTTTGCTAAGGGGGATTTTTGATAAATTTAAATTTGCTAATGCTAATTCAACGGGCGCCATATTTAGTAGACCAGAAAGTGAATTTTTGATTGTTTGCCTCTCTGTAGCTTCTACAATTTTCGTCCGATTGAAAAAAAAAGTTTTATGAATTCCAGAAAGTTATCTAAAAAGTAAATTCAGGGTTTTTGGAATTTAAAAAAACAAATTTCAAGAAAGTAGGGTTTTTTTTGCGGCACTGTGTAATACGAATTTTTAATTTAAAAGAATGAATTTGTGTTACTTCGCGAGTTCGCTACCCTGTTGCTCCTACAGTTTTCGTCCGACTTTCAAAAAATTGGAAGGTTCTTGATCGCTGCAACAATGTTGTAAAATTTATTTCTGGGTTATTGAACATTTTTAAAATTTATTTTTAATGAAAAAATTTAAACTCGTATTAAAGAGGACCTCAAAAAATGCCTCGTTTTCTGTAATAACAATATTTTTTTTTGAAATTTCGAAACTAGCCCAAAGATTACTTTTTAAATAACTTTCTGGAAATTGCAAAACTTTATTTTTTTTTTAAATCGGACGAAAATTGTAGAAGCTACAAAGAATCAAACATTTTTTGGCCAACTAAATATGACGCCCGTGTAGTTACAATTAGCAGTGTTAGCACTTTAAACTTTCAAAAATCCCCCTGAGCAAGCAAAGTGCCTATTCGCATCGTGTTTCTAAACATATCTACTTTTTTCCACTTCCCCTTTTAAAAGACAATGTGGAGCCAATTCGACGTGACCACTTCTGACCCTTCCCTCGTTAGTAAGAAGCAGTCACTTTCTGTTGGTGACATCTATATTCTGTAATAAAGTAGTTTTGAATCCCAGGGAATATTAATTTTTACTTGTAATTTCAGGGAAAATACTATTTATTCGTTGAACGCACCTCCCAGCTGTACAGAACTTCCATTCCTGTGTATTCCTGGGTCCTATATATGTCCGGGACGTATGAAGGACCATCTGCAATTATTGGAGGTTTTTTGGTTGTGCTCTACTGTGCTCTAAAATTAAGTGATATTTCTAAACGCTACAAGGCGTGGCGTGTAGCCTTATCTAAAATGCTGCAGCAAGTTGTGAGTTTTGACAAATATCATTTGCATTATTCTAGTTACTGCATGCCGTCTTTGAAGTTGCTAGACTTGGAAGTTTCAAGTTTAAAAAATATTTAACCGTCAAGCTAGTCCCAGGCATGTGTTCCCATTACAGTACGCTTCGCTGTTGAAAAAGATCACAAATATTTTTGGCTTAAAATTTTGTCAAAACATTTTTGCCGAAAATTTGAGATTTCAAATGTTGCACTTCAACGATGATATACTTAATTAAAGCTTAAGAATGTTAAGTGAGCAGGTGTTTAATTTATTCTGTTTTCAGCACTACGGAACTACTCCAAATGATGCAGAAATGAAAGAGGCTGGGGAAGTTTGTCCAATTTGTCACGATGCTTTCCAAGATCCGACTAAACTTAACTGCAATCATATTTTCTGTGAAGAATGTGTCACCACTTGGTTTGATCGTGAAAGGTAATTTAATTTGTTAGAGTTTCTCTTTTAATTCACTTTTGCGCCGTCTACGAAAGCAATTCAGTAAAAGCGTTCGGGGCTTACTTTCTGTGTGAGAGTGAGTGTCGGATATAATCTATAGAGCTGAATGGAGCGCAACTACTTTGCGGCAGTGTTTAATTGCAGGTGATAAATAATTTTAAACTTTGGTTTTGTAGGACGTGTCCAATGTGCCGCTCAAGGGTTGTCGATGATCCAAGTAAGTTTTGTTTCATTGCCCTATGTTGATCTTTTTTCATAATTTTGTAGTAAAAACTAAGCGCATGTGTATTAAACAATATTTATTTACTTTCATAGGCTATCGTGATGGGCAGACGACACATTTCATCCAGATTTTTTAGTCGCAACCGTAAAATGTGCTGTTTCCTAGTGGAATTAAATTCACTTCACTGTAATAATTATAGATTATTATGTATATTTAACACTTATATTGATTGATCGTCCTATGAAACAGGCAGTACTGGTAAGTGGGATCGATATATTGTATAAAAAACGTAACTTGCTACGCACATGTTACCTATGTGTTATATTAGTACCTTAACAAATCATTGAACTGAACTGAAAATCGTGTATATTGAACGTTTTACTAGACAATTTTTGTATTTATTTATAGCGTGATCAATGTAAAAATGTTTTTGGCGAACTTTGGATGCCTAACAGTTTGTTGAAATGAAAAGAAATAGGTTTGGATGGTTTTGATATGCATCAACAAGGTTCAGGGTTTTATGAATTTTTGCCTGAATCGAAATCATCCTTGGGGGTAGTCACCGTTATAATCTCGAAATGCTACGTAATATAGGAAATCAAAGTGTGCATGAAAAATAACTTTACCTAAGCCCGTGTTGTTTTTTTCTTGAGAGGTTAGGCTAGTTTCTCGAACAGTGAAATTCTGTCGTGTTCGTAAGTGTATTTCAGCACTTTGTAGCTACAAAGCAGCTTATAAAATTAAGAGTAAATTTTACAAGAGTTATTGTAATTTTGAGTAATAATTTTTGAATCTTCACCCGGCGATTATTATCATGCGACGATAGGTTACATTAATTCCGTTAAATTTAGGATTCTTTAAATATTTATTATTCTAATACGTAATAATAAGTAAATACCATTTCAACTACATATGTGTTTAAGTACACTGCAATCTTAATGTGACTCTTCAACCCACGTGTGTTTTTTACACGGACGCTGAAGCTACCTAGTGTAATTAATAATTTTGCTCAAGGAATTGTCGCTACTAACTACTCTTCACATTTTAACAGTGCTCCCAAAGTTACATCCAAATTACATAATGTAATCAGTAATATTCCTTCGTAATTTCTTTAGTGTGCATCATCTTCGAGCTTCCAATTCCAAGCTAGCTATAACAACGTGATGACTTTACATTGCATGCTTCGCAGAAAAATACTATACTACGTACTACGTATTACAACTAAAATGTTTTTACTTAAAAAATTCTATTTTTTTAAATGGACAACTTTTAATTTTGTGACTATTTGATTTACTTGAAAACGATTTTACTCGCAAAGCCGGAAGTTTCTTCTAAGTTAAAGTTTTTTGTTGTTCATTGTTGTTCTGACATAATAATTTACAGAAAAGGCAAAACCAGTAATTGATTGACTTAAAATAATTTACATTGCATTAACCTTGCATAAGACTAGAATTTTCCGAAATCAGATTGGAGTTTGTTTTATTAGAAGCAGGGTGCACTACTGCACGCTACAAATCGGGTACGCTACGAAAGATTTTTGTCGTCAAAAATAAAGTAACTATATTAAAGTTTCTTGTGCAAAGCGCATGTAGCGTGAGCGGCAGACGTGACTGTAGAACAGCAGTAAGAAAAGAAAGGTATCTTGGGCTCATATTGCGCATTGCATGGTAGTTACGTAGTTACATTATTAGAATACATCAATATTAGAATAATTATGATTTTCAACTTAATTATTAATTGACAATAAAGACAAAAAAAGATGCAAACATGTGATTTTATGCGTAATCAATAAAAAGTAAGAATAGTAAATATTTATTATAAATCCTTACAGGATTTTCATTGGAATTTGATAACTTATAAGTAATTTATATAATTAACACCTGCATTAGGCTTTTCAGTATACCTCTTTACAACATACTTTAGGAGTGAACTGTCAGAAAATAGTAATTATTTGCTTAAAAATTACTGACCACGAAACACTATCATATGTATTGCTACATATATCTACATAATAATTGCACGGCAAGGCCTAAAAAGAAACGTTACTATAAAATTAACTGCAAGTCAGTAATTCGCAACGACCATACAACATATTGTGGGAGGTTACAAGTCATAGACAATAAATTTTGAAATTCCCGGATAGTGAAAAATACGATTAAAAGGTCTATAATGCAATAAATACGAAACATAAATAATACCTGCTTCTCATACTACTAGAACTGCAGGGTTACAGTAAGGAGTTCAAAGCCTTCAATTTACCTCTCACATCAAGATTAGCAGCAGGTCAAACATTTTAATCACTGAAATGAAAAATGACAGCCAGAACGGCAAACATGTACAAGCTCGGCCAGAAGAAAAGCTTCCACTTTGAACTTCTTTTTCATTTTAAATTGTACAATTTTTTTAACCCCTAATTGTATAATACTCTATCTAAATGAAGCTTGTAATGATAAATGGGGCAATCATAATTAACAAAATTAGTGGTTAGTAAAACAATTACTAGACTTAAGGATTTGGGGGCCTTGGGTCACGATTGTTAACACGGTGCCACATAGATAATGTTTAACGCTTCACGGCAGCATTCTTTCAACTCTGCTTTCATTCATTTACTACCAGCACTATTTTAGAATGTCCTGGATTAGCAGGTATATTATTCGTTGTGTTGTTGCTTTCTCTCTAAAGATCAAGTCATGGATACTCTCACATCCACATTATGATTGGATCTTTAAAGAGAAAGCAACAACACAAAAAGGAAAATACTTTTAGTCTAAATAGGGGAAATTAGAATAATTTTTGCGTAGAGTTTACTTACGAGGGAATGGTCACAACCGGGCGACGCAAAACCACCCAATCTATTTTTTTTGTGAAAAGAGCACGTGAAAAAAAGTGGAGTGGCGTAAACTAAACCATATTTCAGAATGGGCCTTTGGGTGTGCCACCGGAATTTTTGAAGACATCAATTTGCTAATGTTAATTAAATGAACACCATATTTAAACATTTGAAAGACTTCAACTGTGTCTGCAGGGTACATTCCTCAACCGATTTTGATAAAATTTGAAGCTTTATGGTCGTCACAATATTTTTCAGAAAGTTATTTCTGGAATTTGAAAAATTTAAAAATTGCAATTTTTTTCAAAAATGCTTTATTTTAAAAGGACCTCATTTACAATTTTCAAGAAATCACATTTTTGGAATTTTCCAAATTCCAGAAATTACTTTTTGAAAAATATTGTGACGATCATAAAACTTCAAAACTTTATCAAAATCGGTCGAGAAATGTATCCTGGAGACACAATTGAAGACTTAAAAATATGTTTAAATACGAAGTCCATTTAATTAACATTAGCAAATTTATGTCTTCAAAAATCCCGGTAGCACACCAAAAGGCCCATTCTGAAATATGATTTACATTTACGCTATTCCACTTTTTTTGACATGCTCTTTTCAGAAAAAAATAGATTGGGTGGTTTCGCGTCGCTCGGTTGTGACACTTGTGACCATTCTCTCTTTAGTAAGTAATATTTGGATTAGAATAATAATACTGAAGCCCGCCATAATTTTAGACATACTGATACAATTATTTTTTTCCCATTTTCTTAAAATAAATAATTTCATTATAATCATAAAATAAAGTCTCTTTTTTGAACTTTTCTGAAACCTTTATTTCACATAAAGTTAATATAATGTAAGGCATGAAAATGCATAAGACTTCGTTACTGAGTGCAGTCTTAACTACAATGCCTATAATATACTAATAAATCATTATATTACGCAGTGAGCTTAAGGTAAGAACACATCGTAATGCAACTTAATTGTGTAGCTATTTATGTACAAAACCGATAAACCTGAAGTTTCGCTGTAGACTGAAGCTGAAACTGCTCTCATATAATAAATACACACTGCGTCACTTGGCTTCGTAACGAATATCAGACTAATAAATGAACATCTTGCAAAAGTACACGCCCTGGCGGAGCAAAAGTGAAACAAGCAATGAAAAATCATACGTATTCTTAAATGGCTTTATTTCCAATATGAGGTTTATAGGCGCAAATTAAAGATAAATGCACAATTAACACTTTAGGATAATTAAATTGGCAGTGCCGTGCCTGTGGTAACCGTGCCGTCCTCACTGCCGGCTAAGTCCGACTTAACTTTGTTAAGTCGGAGAAAGGTGTTGCATATGTAGACAGGGCCCAACTAAGCCTGGCCTAAGTTAGGACAGTAAACACCTTTCACTGTCCTAAACACCGGCTTAGCTGAGACACTTTTTGGTACCAGCTTAACTTAAGTCACCTGCACGAAACCAAGTGCTCCGCAAGCACAGAACACAGCGTTATACATTGCGTTGAACGACCGATTCGCTTCTTGCCCCATAAGCATGTTTTTCTGTCCCATTTAATCCACTTCTCGCCACTCGTACTGTAATATTATGATTAACTATATTATTAAATACGTTTAATTAAATAATTTTATATTTTTAGATATTTTAGTTAAGACTAGACAAAGATTAACTTCGAATTTAAAAAATCCTGTCCAAAGTAGGGCGGTAAAAAGCAAGAAGTATCGGGAACGACGTTTGTTTTTATTAACATTAACAAGAATTACATTTTGGTATTGTTACTACATTTTTTACTTATTTCAAAAACATCCTGAATAGTTGTAGAACTATATAGAAGTTAGAGAATTCTGTTTTGAAAATTTCAGATCACTCTTCAGCAATCCCAAAACGTAAAAGAATTCTGATTGAACTGTTCTCCGATTCTTTTGCCGAACAGATCTCTCTCTATTTACTTGCAAAATGAAATATGAATATATTACTTTAAAATGTATTTATAAATTAATTTGGTAAATACTATAACCAAAAACTTACACATTTGACTCGGATGCAACAAGCTGTAAAAGGTTTTGAATTTGTTCATCCATGAAGCGGTCTTTAGCGTTCAACAGACTAATTAAAGCTTGGTTTTCAACTATTTGTGCTATTATACATGCCTGTGTAGAACTGAGTACTGATTCCTAGTTTAGCTGTTTGATTCCTCAACCAGATTCATTTTCTTTATGATTTAATTTACTAAGTAATTAATTCTATTCTATTCCTATAAATAGTTTAATATTAAACTGAATAGATGAAAAGATACACTTGGTATTCTAGAATTTTAAAATTCCCGTCGAAATAAACGCGCCAAATCCTTAAGTCATCGAGTGCCAGTGGGGTGGGGACAGGCTTTGTCTTAAAGTTAAGCCGCAAGTGTCTTAGCAGGCAGTGGGGACAGTTCCTATTTTAAGTCGGGCTTAACATAGGACTTCAGTGTCCTATTTTAAGTCGGACTTAGCGCAGTGAGGACGGCACTTATTATAAAATTGATTCTCAGGTCGACGTATGTATTTCAATGAAAATCCCGCACCATTTATCTACAAGCCGTACGTAGGTGGACTTAAGTATTATTCTATTATGTACCTATACTACTATATAGTCTCTTCGATGAATCAACTTATTTCTTTTAAAAACACTACAGCGAGAAACATTAAAGAGATTAGTTACAGATATTAATTTTCCGGAATATTTTAATATATTGCAAGTTGTGGCGGGGTTCGCCCTAAGATTGAGTGTCATAACATAGCACGCAAAACACAAAACAAAGCTATTAAACCCGGACATGAAAATCACTTTTGAATGACCAAGCGTAAATATATTGGTAATGGTATTTACTGTAATTATTGTAGTGGTATGACTTTTTACGTTCTCATAAACGTGTACTTTAAAAGTGGAAACCAGTATCCCGACTATACCTTTATCATGCTAGGTAATCTTTATAGATCGGTCTTCGCTGTGTACTACTTTTGATTTTGGAGTTTTTTAAGTTAAAACAATTCGTATGAAAATTCGATGTTATGATCAATTGTTTTAAGCATCTCGTTGATTGACATACGCACTGCGTATGTATGGGAATGATAATTTCAAATTCATGCAATGCATAAAAAAAGTACGTGCACAATCATATGCACTTAAAATAAGTAATACAAACATAAAGTATTATAAGTTTTAATTTCATTTATTTATAATATTTTTAATCTGTTACTTATTGCATCATGATACATAAATTACATTCTGTAGTAGAAGTAGTAATTTGCAATAAACCTGAGCGAACCTATGCAAAATATTTTCTTTAAAAAATGTCATATATCCAAAGTAGAATTTAACTACTGTCGTAAAAAGAAAGCACATTTGTGCTCGTTGCAATAAAGGTGTAGTTATCATACGCTAATGCGCTATAGTATGCTTTTACATACAATATTATTTCTACATTTCTACATTTCTACATATGTACATAATTTACCAACCGTTTGAGATACTTGACGAAATCCGACATGCAATAATTATTTCAAGCTCTTGAAAAATAAAAAATAAATTCAAGTCGTCTAAAATAGAAATACAGTTTAAATACCCACTGTTAATTCGCGGGCTTGGAGACAAAAACTGGTGTTTTTTAAATCCCGATCTTGTATCTTTCCTAATTAGATTCCATCGTTTGAATGATACATAGCTATTGCACAAACTTAAAGTGACGAATCAATACACATTCGAAGGTATACGTAGGTAGTTTTTAAACTGAAAATGAAGATTCAAATAAGCACATGTTTGGTGCTGTTACAAAAAGATTTTAGACTACAACTTCCCGGTTGGTATTGCTGCCAATACGTGACTAAGAACAACAACTGCTATATGTAATGCTCTTGTTTTTATAGTACTTCCAAAATATAGTCAAGTTAAATGGAAAAATGTTATGGATAACACAAGACAAGTGTATGTCGCGTCGCTTTGTGGTATTTCAAAAACACTGGTTTTTTGGTAGAAGCAATTATATACAATAATTTTAGCTAAAAGACAATCTAAACATGGTAGACAATATTTTACACAATGTTACGGCGCGATAAAATTTCAAGTAGATATATACACGCATTTTGTCGACTAAACTTTCAAACGTAAATTTTGAATACGAATACTTACTGATAATGATACAACTAATTACATACTTACTTAGTCTGACACGCATAAAAATTACATAAACAAATTTAACTTTTACGGCGAATTAAAAATAGTAAGTACATTCACTATTATTGTTGAGTTCTGCAATGGTAATGCAGTGAGATCTCGTTTCACAGAAGTCAAACAAAAAGAGTAATTTTGTAGCGCGATGGAGACCTACGACAGCAGCAGCCCGGCTGCTTTTATATAATGTAAGTACACTAGCTAGCCTACCTTCACTTCAACTAGCGCTGAGTGGTCTACTCAGCGTCTTACTAGTTAGACCAATTAAGACAGGACTCATAGTCAGATTCATTCTACTACATGTACGTTAATGTATTCTTATATTTAGCTACAGGACACTAAGCATGCTGGAATGTTGGCCAAGGTTCTACACAAGTGTTAGTACGTGGTACAATGTACGATTGAAAAGAATGTACTTTGAACTACTTTGGCGCAAAGTGTTAGCAAATATTTAATTCAACGTTACGCATTGAGTGGACTATATGCTACTCTTTACTCTTTCGGTTGAACCATATAAAATACGACTATTTTAAATTGAAATATGACTAACCGACCTTCTGGCCGGATTTTTGTAAAATTAATTTGAATTCGTTTCAGTCCTTACTACCAAAATTGTGCAGTTTACTTATTATATTAAATACCGTATCAATTCAAATTGTAGCAGTAATTACTTACTAATTTGCGCACCCAGCCCAGGAAGGAAGTCTGTAGATAACTTTTTTTTCTTTTGAAAAATTTAAATTACGTAGTCTGCTTTGACACTAAAACTTTACGATGTGTATAAATGGCGGACTAGGACAGAGTTGTTCATAAATCAGATATACTATAAGGCCCAGCATTATCGGTTTCAGTTATATTTCATGTCATTTACATCCAGTTTATGATGTATTAAGATCAAGCTAATTTTACTATTATTGAACAAAAACCATAACTCCCACAATGAAATGTACGTCGAATTATCCAGTACAACAACCACAGTAATCAGGAAGTTTTCTTTGCTTTTCCGAAAATCGCATATTTTGATATAATTACATTACATAACCGATAAATACATACTTCTAGAAAATAATATATTGTTGGATTACAAACCTTAAGTTGCATTGCCATGGGTCATTTTAATAAAAGAAATAAGACGATAAAAAATTCCAGGCATTATCTATATCTCATCGATTTCATCACTGGAAAATATTTTTGGAAATTATATTACTGCATTCAAATCAGATTCTATGTTGTTACACTTGTTACTAAAATTAACTCTCGTTCTCACCACCTGACAATTTCTAACTATTTTACTCTATTACAAAATATAATATTATTGAATACATACATAGGAAGCTATCCGATAAACGGGTACATAGAAAGGAACTATGGAAGTGTAACTCATTGTATAGCATCGGTAACTGAAGTAATTAGCATAAAAAAGAGAAGACGTAAAAAACAACTATTAAATACTCAATCAGGAATTACAAACTTAGGCATTTACAAAAATGGAAACCATATGAAAATTACGTAGAGGTTTACATACTACATACACTTGTACTCTATTTCTCTCAAGCCGTGCTACTTCCTGTGTTTCCCATCGGAACTTCTTCTGATTTTCCATTAGAGACTATAACAGGCATTTGCCGAGCCATGCGTGCTCTCCCACTGATGTATATTTCAAGCTTCCGAAATTCTGGTAGCATTTCTCGAAGAAACGAAGTGATTGAGTAAATGTTTTTGATAATAAAAACTGACACATCAGAACTAAACATCTGCCAGATGTAAGCACGAAATGCCAGGTAGGGGACATTCACAAGTATGAGATGTAAAACTTTATACAGAGTTCCTAAAGGAACTGGATATGTCCTTCCAAAGTTTGACACAGTTAATTTGTACAGTGCTATTGCAGGGAGCATCAAGTTAATAGATGCCAAGCCAATGATGAAGTTCTCCATTTTGTATGAGTAAACTGAAAAACAACCAGAAACAACAAGAATTTTTACTTCGGTAATATTTACATAAGTGTTGATCATATTATGTGTGTTAAAATTACTCAATAAATAAATTTTAAATACCATGACATGGACAATAAAAGAAATACAAACACTCACTCAGGTGCGATTCAGATCCAATTAAGATGGTTAAAAAACTCGTCTAAGTAAAAAACACATGACATGCTTCAGTTTCGAACATTAAAAATGAAATTTAAATTAAGAAAAAAAACATTTTTTGTACAATAAGAATCAACTCTACATAAGTAAGAATAAAACCGTGCGATCAAGTACAACAGCGCTAACTAACATAAGACATACCGAATCAAGAATTTCCAGAGCCATGCTATAGGAAGCCATTTTAATGTAGTCATATCGAGTAGGGTCATCGTGAGCGTCATGATGTGCTTCCACTAGTAAAGAATAAATAATGGCGGTAACTCCAATGGCAAACTTGACCATTTGGGGTCCGAAAAAATCATCCGTTTTGAGTGTTTGAGGAATGTCAGCTTTAAACAGAACAACTATTTTGGCAATTAATATGAAAGAGTAAACGATCCAGCAAATATAGCTGAAAGGAAGTTTTGAGACTTGGGAGAAGCAGTCAAAAGTTGGATATAATCCTTGATCCGATATATTACTATTTCGAGAATTTGTGCGACCGGAATTCACACTACTAGAGCTAGACATATTCAGACTTTTCTCCCGTCTCTTCATCTTGTGATTGTTCCGATATGCCAGAAACAGCGTCAGAGAAAAAACTAGGAGGCATATGAAATCCCCGAGGAACCACAGGAAAGATACATTATTGTAATAATGCCTAATTATAAAATAATTTAGAATAACACTCTGGAAAAGGAAGACACCCAGTAAGAATACTGCATCCCCAAATCGGTAGAGCGCATCTCTGGAGCACACCATTTTGGCAAGTTTAATCTTCTAGATTCCAGGCTCAGAGCTGAGATTAGGAAAAATGAAACTTCTTGTTTCTTTTAAATTGACTGCAATCACAAAGAAAAATTTAAAAAAATTAATAATCTGCTAATTACAATAGTCATTAGTACATCTTTGCCTCCACAGCAAATCCTTTTTCGAGATTAATTGTATTGTCGGTTATCGATAAAAATAATTAAACACAAAACCTCCACCTCCACCGTCGTATTGTGTGTCAAAGATTCCTTACGAAGTCTACTAGCATACCGCATATCCTATAATAGTGCGCGGGCCTGTAATAGTCCGCGGGTCTGAAAGGTCTCTGTTTGGATAGTACGCGGGTCTATTTAACACGCTATTAAATGACAGTGCGCGGGTCCGTAATACTACGCGGGTCTGTAATAGTACGCGGGTCTGAGAGGTCCAAATTTTGATAGTACGTGTGGCGTACTATTATAGGATATACGGTAGCTGCTTTTGGATACATTCAAAACCTACAAACTAGCAGTAATAATTAAACGCAACGCGGACAGTATTTGCGTCTAGCCTGTCGTCCGATTTTACTTTTGGAAACACTGGCTCATTCCTCACGTGAGACCCTGTGGCCCTATAAACTCAAAACATGTGAAAATGTTTCAACAGAAAAGATTAAGGAGCAAAGAGCCCGAAATCAAAGTAGGTAAACGATTTTCAAAATGACAGTTAGCCCTATTTACAATTAAATAGTTGAATAATCACACAGAATTTAATCCCGCTCGGTTGCTCATGCTATATGCTCGCGTTGGTTACGCATAATACATTAGTAAAAAAATCATCACGTTCGCGCATAACAATGCAAATTATTACGCTGAATTGTGTAGTCTGACAGTGACCCTGAAATTCTGAGACTGACGAGATTCTTTTTTTAAGAGGCAGGTCTGTGTTCACAGAAGGGAATTTTTTCCCTATGACATATTAAAGGCGAATAAAAATATTAATTATAATCATCATGTGTCATATTGCTCACAGTAAATTTCTTTAGCTGGGGCATTTATATCCCATGACGTGATGTCATTACCTATGCCTAAAACCTAAACCTTTATATTCTACAATGATGGATAATACAATACAATACTCACATCACATCAAAGCAAATATAGTACTTGACTGTTTTTCTATTTAAAAGCAATGTATTACACAGTACTAGCAGTGCATGTCCTATTCCTATTCATTTTAACACTTCATTACGAAGAGCAATATTTATGACGACTCATATTACAATTTTTTCCTCCACGAGCTTCTCAGAATTTTCATCAGCCTATCGTGAACCTGCCAATGTATGCTTAATGTCTTCGAAATATACAATGCCCGTACTTCCCCGTAAAACTTGCTTCATCATGTGCACAATTTATTTTAGCTTAAGTCGTATCCGTGACAAGAGATATTTACCATCAACCATGACAAGTAAGTGCCTACGTTAAGAAGACAAAGGTACATTTCATGTAACTTCAACTGAGCAGGGTTAAGTGTTTCTTTTGTAAACAGGTCACGGAGCCAAGATTTTTCCCTGAATCAAAATCAAATGTGAAGAGCAGCACATTTTGAAACATTTGGAAAATACATTAAATTGGTTTAGCAAGGGTATGCATACAGACGGATGTTTACATTACAGAATAAATGCATATATCAGTATATTAATGACCCAGCATCCCCCGCCGCATAAAAAATAAAAGAGCCACATTATGTATAATCCTTAATATCATCCATCCATACGAGCAAGTAAACTAGACCTTAACGTTGTTCAATGTTCATTTACCTAAGTGTTAACTTTCGTTTTTGTTTAAATTTATAATGTGTGCAATACACGACCGCTAGCGCTACCTCCATGAGCATGAGCAACTTTGATACAGTCAATTTAAAATCTACTTTATAGAGAAAAACTTTATTAAGTCACTGTTGCACAATTGCAATAGCTTCACAGCTCAGTATACAAGACAATACATTCTTAAATAAAATTTAAACTAATTCAACAGTTTTGTCCTTGACAAGACTCCGTTCGCAGGAAAACGAAAACACTGTTTACTCCATCATTAGGTTCATAACTAACTAAAAGAATGTATACATCCTATCATATAACTATATACCACCATTTTTTTTAAGTAATAGTAATTACAATTAAACTAAATAACCCATATGGTATAGAAATAAATAGGATGTCATGTAATATATAAATAGCGATGCTTACATTGTATGTACTTACAAACATGAAATGCGTTTAGTTTAAACATTTCTTTAAAAAAAATTTCGAATTAAAAATAAAATACGTGCTGGAGACAGCGACGACAAAACGTAAACAACAATAAAATTCTTATGCCACTTGTCCTTCAACAAGTTTGCTCAACTCAAGGATTTTTCTCAATCAACTTGTTGTTAGTTGTAATGAATAATGGGCAAAGTGTACTCCTTTTACTTTCTATATTCATACTTACTCCTCACAGTACTCCCCAGTGCACAAACACACGCAGACACACACCAATAACGCTTATTATTACTATTACTTAACAAAGGCTCATCGTCAAGAATTAAGATAGACAATGTATTACCTACACAAAGGAAATAAAGTTAAGATGCTCACTTTGAAATTATTCTGTTCAAACTTCAGGCTGAGGGCCGTTTTGTAATCTTGTTTACGATACGAGTAAAATTTAGTTAGATATTCATGCTAAATATCCTATAAAGTTGCAATTTAATTGCGTGTTATGAAGCATAATTCGAGCGAGAAATATAAAGCAAAAATACAAGACTCAAACAAGGATATTTTCAAATGATTTTTAAAACAAACTGGGAGAGCTCATAAAGTCGTCTACTCATTCTGGATTTAATTTGTGTGTCAACCATGAATAGCTGGAATAGTTAAATATCTTAAATATACAAAATGTATGTAGGTACTGTGAAGGTGTGTCTATGCAGACACTTGCACACAGCAAGATGTAGTATGATATGGGAACATGAGTGAAGACATGATCATTATACAGTTGAGAGACTCAACTAATACTCTGTCCTTCATTTATACTACCTTTACATGTACTACATCTCTCAATCACCATGCCACCAGCACCGATGAGTACAAAGGAGTAAAATTAAAAAGTGCAATGCGCGCAGTATAAATCATGCTACAGACGATCACCCCACACACACACTCAAACTATGAACAATGCGAGAACACCTAAATGAATGCAAAATGAAACTTGATGAGAGCCTTCCATTTATTTATCTTCCACAACGTATGATTTACCCTTACTATATTGAAGTAATTTCACACATAAATCGTGTATCAATTTATTTCCTGCATTTATGACTGACTACCAAATAAATATAGATAACAATCCCTTTAAAAAGACCTGAGATGAGAGAGCGAAGGTAACGTAAACTGAATATGTACTTACGATTAGACGTTTAAATAATGTCAAAGGAATAGGCATTACGTAAGCGAGTATCCGTTACACAGGCTCTTACTTGTATCGTACTTAGAATAACTAGTGTAAATTAAACTGCCCCCGCTGTAATAACAAGCACCAGTCGCAGTCAGTGTTTCTCTCTTCAGCCTTTATACACCCCATGCACGATAGACAAGTGACACAACAAAGTACTGAATTCAGGAAATCACATATGAGTGTCACAAAAACACGCACAACAATTTTTGCAAAAATTAAAGGAGGTAATGTCGTTAAGCATGAGTATGTAATAATGACTATACTGAGCACTGTGACTGTGATATTGATTTATGTTGCAAGTATTTTGATAATTTCTCTTTGTCTTTAGAGAGGAAAAGTCAGGCAAATATTATTTGCTTTGGATTAATCTCTGAGTTGGAATTACTTTTGCAGGAAGTCATTTATAAATTGGTATTGATGTATAGTGATGGAACAAGAACCTTACAATATATTATTCATTTTAAAAGAACGAACCAAAATGTAAGCTCAAAGCAAGAAAATGACTTGTTAATATTCTAAACGTAGTAAGAATCCATATAAAAAATGACACAAAGAAAGGAGGTAGACAAATCGTTGGAAATATCACATAGCGAAGTTAATTAGAATATCCCTCTCTAAGTACTTAAGTACTACGTTGCGTTGTGCTGGGATGAAGTAAAAAAAAAAGACTGAAATATAGCAACTCACCAAGTTTCGACAAAAAATGTAGATATTCAAGGGTAAGCGTAAGAGTATGTAATTTAATGAAGTTAGGTACTACCTTCACATTCACATATATTATTATTTGCTGGTTCCAAACCAATTTCCTTCCAGACATATTTTAACATTCTCCCCCAAAAACAATTTGGATTGAAGAATGCAAATACACATAAAATGTAATCTTTGAATTCGCAAGACTTGACATCTAAATTCTACTCTTTGTTACTACCTATCTACTTTAAAATATAAATATGATAATTTTGTAGGTATATTACATCTCTAAAGATAACCGCATATGGATGTCAAATCATGCATGTAAAAACGCAATTATTATAGATCGTAGCCGCTGATGCCTTGGACCTTCAAAGATAATCATTACCTACATTCTGAATGAACTCATTTGCACGCTTTGAATTTGTCTTTCATCACTGGGTTAGTTGCAACGGAACGGTAAGTTGTAAATTATTTCCAAATTTAGCTACTATTCATGTAAATGAGGAATGAAGATTTTCGTTATTACGTACGTGCCCACCTTGTAAGATGTGGCTTTTACTTGAATGTGTATACTAAAGCAGAATACAACCGTTTATACACCCGGGATTCATTCTTACGTATAGCATAGCTCATTACACATTCTCATTTACTGTGTACAGAATTTACAAATGAAGGGATTCACAAGGAATTTGTATGTTGGGCGCTGCTTTGAAATTCTAAAACTCTCTGGTTATGCTGATGTTCTATTCAAATTTCAAATTATTATTAGTGAATGCATGCGCTGGCTAAATTAAAAACCACTCTAATGGTTATTGTGGTCACTGGCTAACAGGAAGAACGAGTGGATCAGATAGGAAAAAGGACTCAGAAATTCAGAATAAAATTGAAATTTATAGTCATATATCATAATAGTGGGAGGCTAAAGGCTGCGACGGGAGAACACGCTACAAAAATTTACTCCTCAAAATTACCGATTAAAATTAAAAATTCAGTAAGTTTTACGAACTTTATACATACAATAACTACAGAAATCAGTTAAACTAGTAGTTTGACACATATATTAAGTGAAATACCAAAGTTTTATTTCATAATTAACAGTAATTACATTAATTTACGAAAGCCACGTTCTTCCCGTTTACTTACCATTACAAGCAATATTCCATAGGGTCATACGTAACATACATACAAGAATGACTGAAAACTTTTGCTAACACTGAAACGAGCACAATAATATCAAAATTGAAGGTCAAACTGATGTCAAGAATGGCAAAACATCGTAACAAAAGCAATAATGGGATATCTGGAAGTGTTTTAAAACCCACTACTACCAGCGAGACGGATATTTATTCTGACATTAGAGCTATATTACTAGAATTTCGTGCTGAATCAAGACAGAGTTTTGTGGAACTAAAACTAACAATACAAGAACAAGCCAAAAGAATTAGTAAATTAGAGGACGATAACGTAACAATCAAAAGTGAACAAGAATCAATCAAAACCCAACTGCTACATGTAAAAAACGAAATATTATTCGCTAGTAACCACCATCGCCGCTCAAATGTACTCTTTCTTGGACTTGATATACAGCCTGACTCAAACAAACAGCAAATGAAAACTGAAGTTTCAAAAGTCCTCCGTATTATTTCCCAAACTGATCTGAAACCTGAATCATACGAAATAATCCCATGGATTGACAATTGGTGTATTAAATGCGAATTTTCAAGAATCAAAGACTGCCAACTCATACTCTCAAAATCTACATTGCTCAAAACCTCAAACTCAAAATATTCTATTTACGAAGACTTGTCACCACAGCAAAGGAAAGTAAAATCCCACCTCCTCAAAATGCGTGCTGAAAAGCTATCAAAGAAACCTAATTTAAAGTGCAAGCTTTGGTCTTCAAGATACCTTATTGTCACTGATGAAAATTTAACACACTTCTACGAGTCCGATGGAATTAAACTACACAAATTGAATGAAATCCCTGGATATATGCCAAAAACTACGATTGAAAACAGCACCAGCAGCCTAACTCAACCGAAGCAAAAACTAAAGACTCACACCCAAAAGCCTCTTGCTCCTACATAAATTATTCACATTGTTAATTACTAAAACTTAATATTTTTTAACTAATCTAAACATTATTTTGGTACTTTTGTCTGTTTACATAATAAAATGTGGAGTCCAACTACAACCAACAACAAATGCTTCTTTGGCTGCCGTGCCGTACACCGGGGCATCTATTGCGATGCGGGACTGACAAGTCGATTTTACAATTACACGTTTTAAATTCTGTGATTAAGTCTTGTGTCTTTTGGTGCTCGCGGAGAAGCTCCCTAAGCGCGTAACAATTAATTTTTACTGGACTCTGCTGCAACTAGTTCGTTAATATTTCTGCTATGACGATTAGGATCATAAAAGTGTTTTATATTAGTCCCTAAATCATTGAAAATTATGTTTATCATATACATTCACTACTACTTTCAACACATAAATTATGTATACTAACTTTAAAATTATTATTGTACTTCAAAAATGTAACTTGAAATTATTTTCTGGATTTGTGTTATGGGTAATACCCGGAGAACACGTAATAAAGTTGAATTGAATATCATAATAGTGGGGAATTTGTGTGAATACTTAAGAAGTAACAATGCAATGGATTTACACGCTGAAGAAGAAATCTTTTTACTTGCATTTATTTTGCAAATAAGTGAATAGAAAGAATGTAGCAAAGCCTGCTGGCAGTGCTGGCGAAGCCAAATAATAGTTATTCATTCATTTAGAATTATTGTAGTATAACTATGCATCCATCCATCCATCCCTGATTTGAATTCCTGTGTGTACTACTATACTACTGTAGTACATAATTTGGTATGCTACGCGCTGTGCTGTAATGAAATTACTTGCCTCTTGCTCACACTTGCCACTTTTAATAAACACTATTCGTTTTCATTGCACTCTACTTTGAAGTAGGTTATTCGCTATAATGTACAAAAGTTATTGTAACTAATGTATACGAATTCGTCAAGCGTTTCTTTGAATAGGGAAACCAGTTAGCAAGTTATACAAGGGAATAATCTATACTATAATCCTATGCTTTGCTATGCTATGATGATGATGATACGATGCAAGTGTTGTTAACAAATAAATTCACAGCTGACCTGACAGTGTACTTTCAATAACAATATATTTTGTATTACGTAATCCCAAACTTCCTCAGTATAAATTACACACAGGTTATGGGAATCCGTTTTGTATAATTCTTACATGAAAATATTAGCATTTTTTGGTCGCATTCTTGCTCCCCACTTACACGTTTGATTTTCCGTGAGATAATCGATATCTATATTTACATTTAAAACACGGATGCGAAATAATTAAACACATTCTATATATAATCCATTTTATCATGAACAAACTGTGACAATAATACTACCTTTCGATTTTAAGAGTACAACCGTACCGTCAACCATGTGTGCCATAATATTAGAATCAAACCAAACAACCCATCAGGATGGGTGGAGAGGAGTTTGCCGAGAGAATATTATATGGATGAGTTGCTCAAATAAACTATTATAGAGACGCATAAACTTCACCAAATCTCTAGTGATCTTGTATAGAATGTATATGATCGTGATAGAGAGCGACAGTTCATTTCCATCAAATGTGGCTGCGAAAATTAGCAAACAATGAAACTAAAAGCAAGTACAACGTGACATATGAAATCATACTGAATACACACATAGACAATGAGAATCTTAGCTCTCTTATTATTATTACAAAATTTTTGCTGATAGACTGTTGCTATATTTCTAACAAACTAAAGTGAGGGAATAAATATACAACTATGTACTGAATCAATGAATGCACCTACAAATATGTTTTTTGGAATACCACGTTAGTATACAAAAATATTCATTAGCTAAATACAAATGTAAATTTTCCACACGATCAAGAACGTAGCGTTAAACACATACTACCATTACAAATGAGACCGATAGCTCAAACAACGACCAAAAAATACTATTAAACGTCTCCGTTCCCCTTGAAAACATTCCATATTACAATTATTGCAGCATAAACTGAGAATTATTAATTGCATGAATTCAATACAAAATACTGCTACATATGAAGTTTATAGGGACGAGTTCATTCGCGGTTCGTAGCATTAATAACCTACCTCCCTTCCCCTTCCTCGCCCGGAAATAGATATTTTACCGATAAAACAAATAAAACTGCTTGGCAAACAATAATACTATTATGCGTATAAACGTCACAGACACAGACTTATTGACACAGAGATGAAGCTCATCTTCAAACAATAGAATTTCATTCCATGTTATTTGCATTTATTCGCCACTAATGTTCCAGAACCTTGTCAATCCCTTTTTTATTATTATGCTATGATTTGTGGGTACAAAGTCTTGGGACAAAATTGTAGTGAACTGGAGTACATATTTCATATTGTATCCAAAAGTCCCAGTCACTAAATTATATTATTCTATTACACCCGCTTACAATTTTGTAATGATGCCTGAATCCTACAGACTTACTTCAGTAGGGAAGTATAATAATTACTTGTATTCCGAATGTTAAAACAAAAAACTCGCGAATACAAGGCGAATACATGTCCACATCCCATAATGATTTACATTGTTATATCTACCTGAAAAGATTATTGCTATTGCTATGGTCTTATACTTAATAACATAACTACCACAAGATTGTTCTTGTGGTCGGCTCGTGAGAAGATTAGTATTAAATTAACGACACCTGGTCTCTAGACGTGTAAATGACAAATTATCCAATTACAGCCTGCATTGCCCGTGAAAAGTAAACATCCATATCAACTTTATATATAAGAGCATATGAGCTTGTTTTCGGGTACTACATATAGATATATTATGATGGCTAGTGCAGTAATATTACACGTATTACCAACATACAATATAAGAGTGATTTCGTTCCAACGTATCGATAGTTGATTCCCAATAAGTAATCAAGTATTAACATGTTTCCTTTGTCAATGACAATGGTTCATGATGATAACCTCAAGACTCAAGATGCCAGGACACAGGAAGCTTCTTACTTGGTTAACCTTGATGGTTGGTAGTGTCAGAAGTCAAAAATACAATTTGAAACCCAATTCATGATTTGGCCATGAATTGGTCACTGAGCATAGATGAAAGCATAGTCGTACACGCGCAAACTTAATATATTTAACAGTCAGAATATCATTTTATGACGTCCGTCATAAATAAGTAGATGATTGTTTAATCTTTGTTATGGTCCTTGGACAGACAGTGCAGTGGGCATTACGTAAGGTAGGTAAGTGACTTGACATGACCACAACCAGCAAAATCACACAAGCTACCAGCTCCACGTACATTACATAATTACTATTACATCACGAACTTGACATTTAAACATTACAAACAGCAAGCAAGTCAACTTAAAACATGGTGTGTCGAGATTCTATATCTTGTGAAAAATATCAAGTAATAATAATGTTTTTTAGACGGACAACGAATGAAAACTGGCTAACTGAGTGTCCCATCATTAAACGGATTACTGAAGATGCTATTAACTTACCCACTGGCAACTGGTAATAATACTTGATTGTTGATGCGATCCGATCAATAAAAAATCCGAATTTTTCGTCGTTTCTTTGTTCTTTAAATTTTGTCAACTTTACTTTCTCACACATTAATTTCAAGTTTTATTTCATTTCCATCCACACAATAACTCCCTTCCCTATCCTAGTTGAATAGAATAAATGTATCTAAGAGGAAAGTTGGGAAAATGTGAGTTACCCTAACGTAACAAACAACCGCAGAACTGTATTGCTTTTGTTTCATAATGTCACTGTAATAAATTCGTAAATAAATGCACGTTACTAGGTTACTGTTATATTACTACACTCCACTCCACCCACGTTGCTACAATCAGTAATTCAGATAATAATGCACCTTGATCTTCAGCCAGCCGACTTGATCAGTTCAGAGTCAGAGTTTCGACGAAAGACAAAAACAACTTGTTCACTAGCAGGTTTCTTGGGGATTGAAGTGGTTGTGGAACTAACACTCAGACCATCACTAACAACCACCACTAACAAAAGTTTACTTTGAACACTGTTAATAATAATAAACAAACGACTGAGGATTCCTCTACAGTCAGTGTAGTCTAGACGAGGCGAGACGAAGCAACAAGTGAAAAATTGGACGGAGAACTTTTATTTTACTCTATAGCGCTCCCTCCCATGCCGTGCCATGTTAAATGCATATGTAGCTCCGGGCTCCCATATGCCGATGCCTCTCATATACATACTCCTCAACGAACCATTCCTCAGGACCAGGACATACCAATGCAGAATGCAGAATGTGTTCATTACTAAACAGTCAACAAAATTCAAGTCGACAAATCCAAAGTAAACGTGATGTTCCTCGTTCCTATCCTTTTTAATATATCTCGTAACATTTAAAACGCGCTTTCCGTTTCATGCCCTCACACAACAACCCAAAACTTCGACTTTATTATTACAGAATTACAGTAGCCAGTAAGTATCGCATACAGCACTCTCTTTAGGATGGTGGCACCACACCACGGCCACAAAAACAGAATGTCCCAAAGCCCAAACGACACGACTACAACTACAACGTACTTATTTTAGGTACCATTAATAATATTGCTGCTAAAGAAGCAAAATTTCCTATCTCCTCCAGTTCTTACTAAAAGCAAAATTGTCGATCTCAATTATTTTGTAATAATGTAATGTACATATTTACAGGGCCGGACGAAGGAATTTCTTTTAGGCAGCAATTTGATTCCATACAAAAACCCCCATTTAGATTTTATTGGTGGCTTTCTTTGGTAAAACAAATTTTTGTATTTACATGTTTTTAGAAAAGTGCAAAATGTCCTTTTTACTTCATTCAGAAAAGTGCTCAATGCGTTATTTGCATGTTTTTGAAATGTACAAAATTTTTTAACTGCATGTTATTGAAAAGTCAAAATATTCTTTTAACATATTTTTGAAATGTACAAAATGTTTTAACTGCATGTTATTGAAAAGTCAAAATATTCTTTTAACATATTTTTGAAAAGTGCAAAATGTTTCATTTACATGTTTTTTGAACATTCAAGCAGCGGGGGCGGCCTGCGCTGGCCGCATTATCCGGCCCCGTGTATTTAACTGTAAAGATTTTAGTTCGGCAAAATAAGCAAGTTGATATTTCTTATTGCTTTATTAATGGGCTGAAAAACCAGATTATATGTTAAATTTAAGTCAAAAAATGAATAACGGCAATTTTGCTTCTTCAGTAGCGAAGATCGAAGGTACTTGTTACACGTTACACAAGTTATTATAGTTTTGATGAAGAAGCAGCTAATCCATGAAGAATGAAGTTTGAGCTTTTTAACTAACAAATAAACAGCACACATATTATGGACTGCTAGGCTATATTATAGTGGCTGGAAATATAATTGACTACAACAAAGAATTTTTGTTTAATTGATATTTTTCTCATTCATTTGCTGTACTTAATAAAAGAAAAAGAAGACCATGAAGTTGGTTCGTAAATTAATGGCGATGAGTCATAAATTAATACGTAATTAAGTGTATGGCAACGGCAGCCTTTGCGATATGCATATACACATGCATCTATCAAAGCATAAAAGAAAATACTATTGCGTTTCGTTTTTACAAAAAGTCGGACGATGTAGATACTACGCTTCAATGTATTATGCATTGCATAATTACCTATGTATAATATACCTCAGTCAGAAGTTATAATTCTTTCAAATCCACAATCTATTATTTTTTTGCACGTGCTGCGGAGCTACACCTATACTTTAACACAAGATCATAATTTGCAAGAACAAAATGTCTTAAAATTTTATTAGTATCGTTTTTGAAATTTGTTTGTACTGGGGATTGCTGCGACCTTGTCCAGAAGTACCAGGAAGAACCAACCATATTTCAACTTTTTTCAAAATGTGAAACGTAAAAACTAAAGAAAGAAGACAGTAATAAATGGAAAACGTCGACGTGATTAAATAATTCCAATTTGTGGCATTAGTATACACAAACAATTTCGGGCGAGATCCATAAAATAAAATATTTCAGCCGTTTCTGTACACTTTTAGATAAAACAAAATGATTAAATTTTACTGTGCAACGCAAAATACAGTAAGAAAAATCAAATAATGAATATGTCGATACTAATAATGCATTTAAAAACAAGTTAAATTTAAGGTCATACTCTGTATATCTTCCTAAAGGGAACGCGAGTCCCAAAACTGCAATTTATTAGCAATGTATCCACGTTGAAAAATACAATCGTAAACCATTTTTATGACTGTAAGTACATTCTACGCATTACTCCTCTTTAAAATGTGATATAGCGAAAATATTGATGTGTTATTATTAAAGGCAAAATCATTGTGGAACAACTATGCCACATGCTAAATATATACATATAGGTATTTTCAGCTTTTGTGTGAATAAATACTCCATCACGAATGGAATATAAAAAGTTTAGTATCGAAAGAGTAGTACAAATATAAAGATATATATATAAAAAATGGGGGAGTCAGACAGAATATTATGCTTAGGGGTTGGAAACATTTCAATGTCAGCGTGTAAGCTAATTTTTCTGCGGACTGCGAAAACTGCCAAAACGTATAAAAAATGCACTAGAAGTACAGTATCAAACACAATACATGTTTCTTTTATTTTCAAATTTTCAGGAGATTCAGCCTCCATATATATTACTGGACAAACTGGTTGGATTTTCCTTTCTATATCAATCCCAATCCCATCCCGTCGACTTTTGATTTTAGTTGAAAAATTATAACATGTAGGTAGGTACTTTGATTCAAAATCTTCCACATGTATATATAGGGAACCTTTTCCATTGTTTTGATTCACATTCATGTTACAATACACTAGCAAATCAGGTAGGCAAATGTGACACATTTATATTTATTTTTAGACCAACTTTATGCAGCGTCATTGTAATTCTATACTTACTGATTGTGACGTACAATCAAGTTACACACGAACGACAGCATCTCAGCTTGTCATCACATATAATATCATTTAATCATTTTTGGATAAACACAAAATATGGCGGAACAAATATGTTTTCATTTTACCAGGGTAGCCCGACCAATAAGTGGCCAATGAAAATAACTACTCCCTAGATACATATCGTCTGTGAAGACGTGAAGAACCAAAATGACCCATATCCATTTGTTGCTAAAAACAATATCTACAAAAATATTCAAATATGTCTTGAGAGCATTTAAATAGAATATTTTGCACTTTTCAAAAATATGTAAATACAACATTTTACACTTTTCAAACACATGGAATTAGAACATTTTGCACTTTTAAAAAACATGAAAATAGAGCATTTTACAATTTTCAAAAAACATGAAGTAGAACATTTTACGTTTTTCAAAAACTCATAATTAACATTTTACGCATGTTTCTCATTTTGTTTTTATGACATAGCTCATTTTGATTCTGGATTAAATTGGAAATGGGTCATTTTGGTTCTTCACAGACGATATAGTTACACGCACCAGAGTGGGTTGTCAGATTTCAATTTAATTTTTAAAATGTGCATTTGGAAGTGATGAACATCAGACAGTAATAATAATTATGATGAGGAAAGTTAAAAATAACTATGATACTTCTCCATCAAAATCTGTGGTGAATTGAAGAATAAATATAAAATATTCCCAGAGGAATAGAAAATAAATAAAGTGCTACTCGCTCGGGCTTCAGTCTCCAATTGATTTATTAAGATCAGTCTTTGTGTCGAGTAAAACTCGGTTAGTGTAATTTAGGTATACCAATTGTTTATACATGTAATTTCCTCCACGAACTGTGGGTATGACTTGGTCAAATAATATGAATATGTGTCACAGCACATATGAATACAATATATAGAATGCCCATCCTGTATTGTGAAACTTCGGATGGTTTCTGCTCACCAATAAAGTCATAAAACTTAATGGCTGAGTGACAAAAGGACGAAGGGAAATAGGATCCTTCGTGTCAGCATAAATAATGCACAATGCTTTCAGATAGGAAAGGCTTTTTAGATTGACTCCTTAGAGTTCACAATAATTTCTCAAATATTCTACTCCATGTTAATGTAGATAGAACTATTTGCTGTTAAATAGAAATGATTCTAATTGATACGGATTGCTCCTGTAGAAGGAAGTACAATCCTGCTGATCTGTAAATATTATATTATAGAATTTATATATAATGAAATCATCCCTCCTTACCATGGACGGGATTTGCCAATAATATGTAGAATGTGCAATCTCTACATTTACAATATGCCTACGTAATAATCTCATGATTAATACTAGCAATTTATACGGATACATAATAACAATGATTAAGATATCCTAATAAGTACATCTATATCTCCTATCTACATCTGTTATAGGAATATAATGTCTATATACATATATTAACACCTCCTTACTTGGCAGGTATGTATATCTATATTTTAACACCCTCCTTCAATTTGAGGTAAATGGAATAAATTAATATGAAATGATCCGAGAATTGATAAATCTCTAATATAGAATTAATATACATAAAATCTGAACAAATTTGAAATGATATCATAATTAAAAATTTCAACAAAAATATACAATTTATATTTCAAATATACTACACCATATACATGATCTGTCTCCTTGATGAGATTATCCAGGTGTGTCCGTATTTTGTATTGTCCAGTTATCTCCGATGATCTTGTGATCCATTAGCCACATTGATCAGAGATAGAACAGTAAAGTTCGATTCCAGATGGTCCATATGAAATCTGCTTTCTGTCTCCGAATGGTACTGGGTCTTGGTTGGCTGGAACATCGCTCAACTCGCCAGATTTATGCCATGAAAGTAGTCTAAATGTTTGACTCAACTTTCTCTGTGCTGTCGCTATGTACTCGTAGATAGCAGTCGCCAGGCAATGTAACATGATGGTGAGGTAGAAAATCATACCTGCTTGGTACCATGCTCGGTAATTATACTGTGCGTGTGGGCTCGTCCATGGAGAAAGGCTTTCGACAAGGTGAGGACTACCACAGCAGTCTGAGGGCCAAATGATTGGGCTTATTTTGCTGTTTCCAGGGTCATAGCTGGAGTACTCTGGAATGGGAACTCCAAATCCTTTGCAAGTTCTTAATTCGATCCATTCTATCATAGGGCTAGAGATGTTTTCGTATCTCTCTTCCGATATTCGGGTTTTAACCTGCTTCCTTTCCGACGCTAGTCTAAGGGTACGGTTATTTTCAATACATGTTCGTATAAAGTTGTCTGAACAACAAACTGTCAGTATGTTGTGAATTCGGTCTCCTTCTCTCAGGATATCTTCGACCTTAATCATGCTTCCGCAATGTATGGTTTCCTTAGGCTCTGCATTCTTGAGCTGTAGATGCGGGAATTTGTCAGAATTCGATTCGGAGCTTTCCTTCGAGTTATAGCTGCCTCTCGGGCTATCGTCATGGAATTCATGTTGACGATGACGATGACACTGTCCTTGGTCCAAGGATATGTTCGTTAGCTTTATGTAGAATTGATCTGTATAAGAACTCACAGAGACATTCTGCAGTCCAATCTGAGAGTCTAATTTCTTCAATTCTAAGTAACTTGGTCTGGAGATTCGGTAAGCTTGAGGCGCTTCACCTGTGAGACTCGTTAAATTTCCACAAAGTCTCATATTGCTCAGTATTAGTCTACTGACTGGCAATATTTGTTCCAATTCAGTATGATTCTTGATATAATTCATGATTTGTGGTACGGGTTCTTTGACAGGTGGATGTCCCTCTTCACAATCTTTTATCACGACTTGAGAGGCGCAATGGCGGCTTATGTACAGTAATATGAACTCGACCGGTGATACAGTTTCCAAACCAGGAGTTTCTTGTAAATCTTCCGGAAATTTTCCGATTACAGATTTGACTTGAATCCTATCTTTTCTTCCTAGATTTTCTGAATTAAATTTTGTCAATAAATCTGTTTTCGGTTTCATACCTTCTGTGGCGAGCACTGTGCTCGGCTTCTGGGATCCCAATCGACGTAGATAGCTATGGCTTGCATTACTGTCCAATTCTTTGAAGACAAATTTAATTCTATGAGAGTCTCCAGGTTGCTTTGATATGCTTAGGCTGGAGATGAGGTCTTCGCATTGACCTGTGTCTTCGAGTGTTCGCGTCTGGGATGCCTTGAGGGGAACGACATCTTTCTTTTTCTGGATATTTATTATTCCACGAAATGAGCTCTCTGATGTGTTCATTTTGGTATGTTCGGACTTGATCCTGCATACTACTTCTTTAATAATTACACACATGTCTTGTGTGGTTACTGCTGGGCCGGGTATCGGTTCCAGTGTTTGTGACTTCTGTCTTGGGCTTAACTGCCAAGGCTTATAGTGGGCTACACACAACGTGACTGTTTGTGTGTCCACCAATAATTCCATCTTATTTCCAAGAACATTCATTTCTGGTGCACATACTTGTGGCGATCCATACAGTTCAGTTTCCATTTTTGGTAGTTCTTCCCTTACTTCACCGAATATCATATTCATTATGTGGGTGAAGAGGGGATACACAATTCTGACAGCTAGCTTGCCTGTCTGTTCCAACGTTGAAAGTTGATAATTCTCTCCAAGTTTGAGGAGATTTCTGTCGGTCCGAATTCCAACTGCATGATTAGGAATGACCGGGTCCTTCGGATTATGGGGAATCCTGGATGACGTCAATAGTTGACTCATGTATTCAGGTGATGACTTCCACAAGTTAATCGTTCTTGTGCGGAGTTCTGTACGTTTTCTTGACTTCCCTAGATTGGGGATGCCCAAGACAATGAGTACGCTTGTATAGAATTTCTTTCCAGTAAGTGCGGAATCCTTATTCGGCATGGCCTGTACCCTATTTCTAAGTGTTGTCTTTTGATATTTCCAGGGAAGTTCATCCCGGTTGGGTCTTGTTGCCCGTGCATCAATTTCTGTTTGAGTGATCATCTTGTTGCATGATGGATTCACTGTGTTGTTGGTCAAGAGTGTAGCTCCTCCTCTTGCCAAAATCATAAGGACCATCAGTATTACAAGAAATGTATTATGTAATCTCTTACTGAGTCCTTTCCGAGAAGTGCGCTCTACTGTGTTAGTAGGCTCTGGTTCTTGTCGCGAATGCTGCCTCCGGCCTTGCCTGTCAGCTTCTATTTCTTTCTGACTTTGTTTCTCGGGGTCTGAGTGGAGTCTTGCTCTCTTCTCTGGTTTCTTTATGTCAGGTACTGTGTGCACGGCGAAATTAATTCTTGGTGGAGAAGGCTGCTCTGCTGCCCTCCTTACCGTGTACTGAGTCAAAGAAATCTTTTTCTTGTAAGTTTTCTCAGTTGTTGTTTCCGGAGAGGGATCTGTAATTACTGCCCTCCTTAGTCTTGGCTGAGGATGTTCTATCCTTTCCGCCTTGTTTTCTGAAATTCTTGATTTCTTAATTATTGCCTTCGGAGGAGATTCTATGAACGCTGCCCTCCTGGACATTGACTGGGAAGACATTTTCTTGGCTGCCTGCCCAAACATCGGCTGAGGAGACACTATCTTTGCTGCCCCCCTGCGCATCGGCTGAGGAGACGCTATCCATGCTGCCCCCCCTACCCAGAAAGAATGAAAGTCTTGCTGGGTAAGCCTTCTTCTCGTCTCCTTTAATCGGTCCAGGTTATCCGATGTCGGAGGTAATTGTGCCATGTTGGTTTCAAACTTCTGAAATAATGTTCCATTTTTCAGATCTTCATTGTGTCGACTATCGAGTTCGTATCTTTCATCTGTACTCATTCCTAGAAATTTCCTTCTCCTTTCTAGGTCGATAGGATTGTTGATTCTCAGAAGTATTTCGACTGGAATCTGTCCGATGCTCCGTCTCTGTGGGACTAGCTGGTTTAATTCAATTCTTTCCTTGAGGAATTCTACTTTCATTTGGTCTCGAAAGTTCCAAGTGTCATATGGTGACTTGTTGTAGATGGCTGACCATCCTGTACATGTGACGGTACTGAACTGGATAGGGCTGAGCCAGGCTCGAAGTCCTATTTCACATAGTAGTGCATGAATGTCCATAGCTTTTAATGTAGCGGCGAATATTGATCGCATTTCGTGTTTTTCAATATTTCTTCTACGTATTGGAGTACGTTCCGAAGTCCAATGTATGATAACACCGTTCAGTAGTACGCATTCTCCCAAAATAACTGCCCTCTTCAATGGGCTGGGAGTATAGGAAGATTGACCTTGTGCTTCCAATCTTCCCTCCTGGCTGTCGTAATCTGAGTAAAACTTCAGAGATTCGTAACTTGTGGATATCAAATAATTGATTATCCTTATTGCTGCTGTGTAATCGCAGGCTTGGTAACGTCCAGTGATGGACTCAATTTGATCCAGTGCCAGGGCTATGTCGGGACGTGTGGATTCTTGGATTTCCAACAGTCCGCTGATCATTTCGTGACAATCTCGATATTTTTCTTCTGAGAGATTTGTCCAATCCGGTTGTCCGTCTGGCGGATACGGAGTATTCACTTTCTCGTGTAGTACGAAAGTATACATGTCGTTGAGACGATTGATCCGGGTAATCTGGTTGAGGCATAAGTGGCCTGATACCCTTTTAATGTTCATGTTCATCCATTCTGATGGGAGAAAATCTTCTTTCACTTGATAAGATCTTCTTAGCTTCTCTGCCAAGTCGCAGATGTCCTTTCTGTGAGTTGACGAGACTAGAGCTTCTTGTTTATTCAATAGTACATATGTATTGTGTACTTTACCTCTGCGCTTATAGCTTCTCATGTAGAGGTGTTCATGGTGGACACTCTGAGTATAGTGCCATTCTTCTAATTTCCAGTGGATATCGGTTTTGAATTTTTTCAGGGCTTTCAGTGCTCCTATAGTCATTCTCAAATCATAGATCAACCTGTATCTATGTTCAAAACCTTCAGGTGGTGAGACGTAGAGATGCAGTTCTCGAGTCTTGGTTCCTTCAGCTTCGGTCCGTAGCTTGAAGGTAGCGAGGTATTTCTCTTTAGTACCCGCTTCTGCTAGGAACAATCTTGAGATGAGTCTCTGGTTCCGTGTTACTTGTAATCCCTGTAGACTAATTGGTTCGTCTTCAGTGAGAATATTAAGCTTGGCTTGAAATATATCTCCATTTTCATAATGACAGTATTTCCAGGATGAGGGTAGCACCTCCATCCCTACTGTTTTGGGAACTAACTTCCAGGTTCCACTTGCCATGTGAGTCTTAATTTCTCGGTTCATGGCGTCGATCCAGAGTGCTTTCTCTGGAGACGTGACAGCTTCTTTAAAGTTTGTCGGTGGCACGACTTTCTTCCCTGTATAGGAATACAGCTCCGGCTTAGTACGGAGGTTTTGTGTATACGGCGCTGTGGCCTTACAGTCTTGTTTTATAGATACTGAGAAGGCTGTCATAGGAAGAGTATGAACGATTCTTGGCTTGTTCATATTTTCAAATTCTATTTGTAAATCTTCCCACTCTTGTTCGACTTCGTCTGCCCAGGTATTAATTCCGGATATCTGGTCCAACTTTGGTGATGGTATATCCTCTGTTTCAATTATCTCGTCTTGGTACTGGGGCTTAGGACGATCTTGAGAGATGCTCGCTGTGGAGCTCCGGACCCGTGATGGTCCTGGTAAGGAAACTTCTGTCGCCCTTGCTTCACAGGCAATAGGTGCAGAGTTCTTACTGGAGTGAGCCTTTTCTTGTATATGGCCTAGTTTGGTGGGCTCTCTCGTTAATATTTCTGTTTCTGTGTCGGAAATATCCTTTTCTTCTATAGGTAGGTCAATCATGAGGCAATCCGTTTCGGATTCGGAGTCGTTGATGACTTCTAATTCTGCCTGTCGTGTAGGCGCCTCATCTTCTTCAGTGTCACTATCTTCTGATATTATTTCAAAGAAGTCTGTGATTTTCATAGGCTGTCTTCTTGGCCTTTGAGGTATGAGCTGGTCATAGTATTCTCCATTTTTAAATTCTGTATATTCTTCCATATACGGATCGTATAGCATCCAAATTCGAGGATCGGCGCGGTAGCCAGTGAAGATCCCGATTTTCATGTCCCCTGTCCAACCGGAATTCGGGGTTGCTCTTGCCGTTACTGGGCATCCAAAGATATGATATCTTGCCCAGGAGATTCCCGTGTCTATGAAGGACGCGGCCGGAACTTTTGTGTCGGTTCCTTGTAATATTCTGTTGTGTGCATGAGCGGCAAAGCTAATTGCGTCTTCCCAGAATCTTTTCTGTAGATGTCCTTGGGAAAGGAGAATAGTAGCTGTCTCTTGTAGCTGTCTTATTTCAATCTGTGCTCTTCCATGTCGTTTTCCATAATAGACTATTTGTTCAATGTTCTTATATTTGAGGCTGTCCTGTAGCAGGCCTGTAGTAAATTCTTTGGCGTCACTTGTGTAGACGGCTTGAGTTGTCTTGGGGATTCCTCCTTTATGAGGTTCCAAGGCTTGTTGTATTTTCCCATAAATGTCTGCGTCAGTGATGACTTTATGGAATGACACTGTCTGGTATCCAGTGTAATCGTCTATTATGAGGAGAAAGTGGGTATTTCCACGATTCGATACTTCACATGCGGCTGCATAGTCGGCATGAAGGAATTCTCCTATATGGGCTGCTTGCTTCTTGCAGGCTTTTTGATTTTCTTCAGTTCTAATCTGAGCACATAAATCACACCTGTAGTCTGCTTCGGATTCAAATCCTGGCTCGACGTGGGCTGCTCCCGTTCTACGGGTTTTGTCTAATTGTTCATAGCAGGCATGTCCAAGTTTCTCATGGTGCCTGTAAATCGGTGTGATGGCCATTCCTCTCTTTTTGTGTTCCTTCTTCGAGGTTTCCACTAGAATGGGCTTGAAAGACATGACCTGTAGTCCTGTGTCTTCAGAGTTTAGAATCAGTGGTGTTGACATCATCACTGTATTCTCCGGATACTTCTTTCTTCCTGTAGGTAGGGTGACAGGGGGTATGTAACGTCCCCTAAAAAACAATGTAGTATCCTCATTCGGATCCGTGATCGATCCTAGCTGAAGCATGTGTCTTGCTTGTTTTCCAGAAAATAAATTGACTGCATTTGGTAGGAACCAAACATCATTGAGTTCAATGGGACACCATGAGTTGCCATTAAATGCGCTAACCATCACGGTTCCTGATCCAGGTGACTTCACCTTTTCATTGTTAGCGAGAAGTAGTACCCGGTTTCCTTCTGGGAAGTTGGTGTAATCAATATACCAATCCATTCTTCCACAGATGTGTACTGTAGATCCCGTGTCGTGGATCCAGTAGAAGTGTTCGGGCTGTGGCGCGTAGCCATATTTCGGGCCGTTGTAGACCGGTTCTACCCGTCTGGGGGTTTCTCGAACGTTCTGCATCCGAACACAATTTATGACTCTTTCAGGATATAAGAAATCCTGTTTGTCAAGTGCAATTCTTATTTGTTCTATGGTAGAGTAAAATCTTCTCTGACCTTCTTCAAATTTCTCATCCTCAACATTCCAACAATTCTTCATTGGTCTGAGTACGGATGTCATGTGAGTTTCGGGTCTCACCATGAAAATATTGTTCCGGCGGATTTTTCCGTGAACACTTGTCTGCATTACTGGGTTTTCAAAATCCTTTAGTCGTACGGATTGAAAGAATGCTTTTCGTAATTCGCTCTTGAGGGGGATACACCACCCTGTACCTTCGCATAAATGCTCGTCGTTTTAGACTATTGGTGCGTCTGTAAATAATTTCAAGACGGCTTCGTTCTGTGCGAACTCAATACATTGAGTGCGGGGATTGTAGGAAAATCCTAGTTTTGTCAAAATTTCGGTATGAGAAACGGATTCAGTAGTTCGGCGTTTCTTCTCCGGGCAATTTTGTTTAATGTGCCCTTGGCCACGGCAATGCCAGCATTTCATTTCTTCTGGCTTTTGTGGGCTTGTAACTTGAGCTTGACTCGTAATCTTGGAAGGTTCTGCGAATAGACCTTGCTGCTTTCTTGGAAAAGGCTTTAAATGTGGAGGTAGCTCCAGCAGTGGACTTTGTACCGTGGGTACTTTGAACGTGAGTCCCAACTGCGCTTGTTCGAGTAATCTCTGCCTATTTTCGGCTTGTTTCCAATTTCCATACCATTGTAGAAATCTGGGTTCAATTTGACTTATCAAGTCATTGTCTTTTCCTGACAATAAGTACTGTGCTAGTACATGAGTCATATACTTCTCTTCATCCGACTGGAGACAATATGGGTTTTGTTTCAAACGTCTCACTATTTCTCCAGGGGTTGAGAAGGCCTCAGGCTTAGTAACTGTAGGCTTGGTGCATTGTTGCGGCTTGTAAACGGATTTCTGTAATTCTTGACGTTCCTCTTCTTTTCTCAGTAGAGAGGCGAGTTCCTCGCTCTGCTCTCTAATTTTGTCTTTCAAAATGTTGATCTGATTCGTCATTGTCAATGATGACTGTGGTATGGGGCATACTGGGATCGGAGTGTATCCTCCAGTTGCTCCCCCCTCTCCGCTGGTCGGAGGTATTATGTGGACGGATTCGGTTTCTGAGTTTTCGGGCTCGACGAGGACTTCAACTGAGTCGTCGGAGGCTATATCTTGTTCTAGGTCAATGTAGTATCGAATCTTTCTGTTCATAGATTCTACTACCGTAGGGATGTTTTCTGCAGGACGGTCATACTGGACCATCGTCCTCATATCCCGTTGATGCCAGTTCCAGGCTTTGTCAAAAATTTCTTTGCTGCACTTCTGTGACAGGCTTTCTGTTTCTTCCGACCTTGGTGGTCTAATGAATGTAAATGGCTCTGTAGATGTAGAGGCTTGATTGAATGCGGCTCCGCTTCGTTGTGGGAGACTTGGTTCCTTCGTATCAATGTACTGGAAATTCTCGGTAGGCATGAGAGGCGTATTCGGACTAGTCTTTTTCTTAGTACTTTCGTCCTTCCGTCGAATCATACAGATATGATGACGTGTCTTCGGAATAGAGGCTACGGCCTTCTGGGTTCCTCTTATGGTGAGAGATTGAGTGTATCTCATATCAATGTCCCCGTAGCTAGGGGTAGGTGGCTGTAGTGAGCCCGGATAAGAATCCTTACTGAGTGGGCGAGGAGCTCTCATGCTATCCTGCCTTCTTTGCTCCTTCGTTTTCGGAGGCTTACATGATATAATGAATCCGTCTGAGCCAGGGAAATACGGTATCGGTAGAACGGGTATCATATTTGCGAGTGCTGGACTGAATCCGGTTTGTGTTGCCGTTTCAGTGACAGTGGCTCCTTGATATGCTGAAGTGTATTCAGGCTTGTCTTGTGCTGGGCTTATGATGTCAGGCTTAGGTATGGCTGGACTTATGATGCCAGGCTGTGATGTGGCTGGACTTATGGTGCCAGACTTATTCGGTACATTTCTCATCAGAAATAACCTTGCGTTTTCATTCAATTTCGGTGCTCTGTTGGCACGGGGAATTTCTGCCTGAGCTAATTCCTTTCGAATAGTCAAGTCGATCTCTTGATCATATTCTAGCAAAATGGTGTGGAGAACTCCGAGTGTTCGATCCTCTTTCGGGATTGATTCCCATAATCTTCTGAAATCGACGTAGATGTCTTTTCCAATGAGCTTTTGTTCTGTCAAAAATATCAGATGCTCGTCCGGGATTCCATCATATTCTTGATGGAGGACTGCACTAATACTTAGCAATTGTTGTAAGTATTTAGTACCCGTCTCTTGCATGTCCAGCGTGTGGAGCTGGTTCATGAGTTTGTGTCGTGGAGCTGCCTTGGGAAATCTGAACCTCGACCTGAGGGTTTTATACATCTTCTCTGATGATTCAATGTGCTCGACATCTAGCTTGATGGAGTCTGATACGGAATTCATGAGGATATTCCTATTTGAGTGATCGATTGCGATCCAGGCCTTTTCTAGGGCTTTCGGTACGATACCAGGGAGATTTTCGGTTGGTAGCTTCCAACTTCCCGTAATGACTTCCCAGCCTTCGTTGGCTGAAAGGGAGTCTCGTAAATTCATTTCCCATTCTTCAAAATTTTCAGTTCCTTCCAATTTTGGCATTTTTCGTCGGAAAGACTCTTCAATAATTTTAAAATTCGTTGGAGTGATTGATTCTTTCAACTCCAGATTTTTTCTGTTCATCATGATGATGATATTCGAGTAATGTAACTCTAGCTTTCGGAATTGTTCTGCCATATGGAGATTGGCGTTGGTCACCACGTCGTCCAAATTTACTTGGCTTTTCCATCCTAACTTCATAGAACCGTCATTCGGGTTTTTGACTAAATCTTTGAATTCGTTAGCCTTGTAGGTCGTAACGACAAATTCGGTAGGAGATTGATACATCTCATGGTTCCGTCCTTCGGATGAGGATCCTGGACTAGCCTGTCTTTCGGATGTAGATCCTAGACTGTTCTGTCCTACGGATGAGGATCCTGGACTTTTCGGTCTTACGGACGAGTTTCCTAGACCTGTGGGTTTTTCGGATGATAATACTAAACTTCGTTTTCTTTCGGACATTGGTCCTAGATTTTTCTTTCCTTCGGATAAATATCCTGGATTGTTCTGTCTTTCGGATGAAAATCCTTGACTATTTCGTTCTACGGATGAAGATCCTGAACTTTTCGGTCTTTCGGATGAGAATCCTAGACTTGTTGGTCTTTCGGATATATATCCTAGACAATTCTGCCTTTCGGACGTGTGTCCTAGGCTGTTCAGTCCTTCGGATGAGGATCCTGGACTTTTGGAGTCTGACGGAGGTAGCACTACCGTCCATTCCATTTCGAAGTTAATTTTCTCGGGGTTTGATATGACCAGGATTTACTAGTTGACCTGGGTTTGAGTAAATAGCTCCTGGATTAAATTATGCCAGGGCTCGAGGGGCTTAATAAATTATTTAATGCACTCTAAACTGTGAGTGGCTGGTAGTGCGCCCTCAACGGAGGTACGTAGCGTTCAGAAGTTAATTCTATTCTTTTCTTGAATTTCGAATTTTCAATGCTGATCCTCTTGATCCTCTTCTGAGCTACTCTTCTCCTCGGATATTTCCACTATCTGTATTTCCTTTTTAGGGGATAAAAGATAGCTTATTTCCTCGAGTTTACTTACTTAACCTCCTTCGGATCCGCTTGTTAGGCGGTTCGTTAGGTTTAATTAAGTATAGTAGTGTCGTTAGCTCTCTGCCGTAAAGATGAGATCTTTTCCAAACGGATTAAATAGATCTGTATTTTATCCTTGTCCAAACGGATTAAATAGGATAAGATTCTTTTCCACAATGGATTTAAGAGAATCTATAAATATTCTTGTCCAACAGGATTAAATAGAATATTTCAGTCTTTTCCCAACGGATTAAATAGACTCTTCACAATATTCTTTTCCAAGGGATAAACAGAATTATTGCGGCTGTGCTCAACTTTTCCAAAAGAATTTAATAGTTGACACGAAATACTAAAAACTCGGTTTTAGTTTCAATAATACAGGACAAACGTCGGGTGCTCTGGCCAGAGTCTTAGCGGGACGTTTCCTGTCTTTTTACTTTAGTTAAATCAGGGTAAAATCGGCTTTATACTCAGCCGTGCTGATAACGTAATAATAATTATGATGAGGAAAGTTAAAAATAACTATGATACTTCTCCATCAAAATCTGTGGTGAATTGAAGAATAAATATAAAATATTCCCAGAGGAATAGAAAATAAATAAAGTGCTACTCGCTCGGGCTTCAGTCTCCAATTGATTTATTAAGATCAGTCTTTGTGTCGAGTAAAACTCGGTTAGTGTAATTTAGGTATACCAATTGTTTATACATGTAATTTCCTCCACGAACTGTGGGTATGACTTGGTCAAATAATATGAATATGTGTCACAGCACATATGAATACAATATATAGAATGCCCATCCTGTATTGTGAAACTTCGGATGGTTTCTGCTCACCAATAAAGTCATAAAACTTAATGGCTGAGTGACAAAAGGACGAAGGGAAATAGGATCCTTCGTGTCAGCATAAATAATGCACAATGCTTTCAGATAGGAAAGGCTTTTTAGATTGACTCCTTAGAGTTCACAATAATTTCTCAAATATTCTACTCCATGTTAATGTAGATAGAACTATTTGCTGTTAAATAGAAATGATTCTAATTGATACGGATTGCTCCTGTAGAAGGAAGTACAATCCTGCTGATCTGTAAATATTATATTATAGAATTTATATATAATGAAATCATCCCTCCTTACCATGGACGGGATTTGCCAATAATATGTAGAATGTGCAATCTCTACATTTACAATATGCCTACGTAATAATCTCATGATTAATACTAGCAATTTATACGGATACATAATAACAATGATTAAGATATCCTAATAAGTACATCTATATCTCCTATCTACATCTGTTATAGGAATATAATGTCTATATACATATATTAACACCTCCTTACTTGGCAGGTATGTATATCTATATTTTAACAGACAGTGTTATTGTATTAAGTACAGGCTAAAGGAAGATACCCACACGGGAGAATGATAATACGTATAGATAAATTGCCCATTGCAATGAAATGAATCAACTGTGAAAAATTTGAAACGATATGATGAAGGAAAATTTCTGAAGACAAATATATGTTTTTCAAAAATATGTCAGAAATGAGCTTGTATGTTATTTAAGTTTGAAACTGGAAAAATCATAACTTTGGCCTAATTTTGTCTCAACATCACATTTTCATTTGTAAACCAATTTTCAAAATTATTATTGTGCTAGATTTGCAATAATATTAGATGTTATTATTCGTTGGGATGGGCATGGTGTAGTTTTGGCTGTGGAGTGGAGGGGAGGGGGGAGTAAAAGGTTATTAGGAACCATAAAAATTAGTACACATTCATATTATTATCTCCACCGCACGGTTATCCTTGTTTGTGACAGGAGTCTTTTATAGCGTATATGTTACGGATGACGGGGTGGAATGTCCAATTCCTCAATCCCAACCCAACTTGTAATCAGGTCAATTAATACGTACGTCTACATCCAAACATCAATCAGAAGTGCTAATTATACAACGAGCCTGAATAATTGTACATACCTTTACACACATTGAAAATAAGTAAAGATCAAAGATAAAGGTAGCTTTCGCTCCACACACACACCTATCATATACCAAGTGAGAATTTGAACTGAATTGCTCGTATAATTATAAACCCGAGTGTGTTGATTTGGATTGGAATCGACTCCAAAACGGAACTTCACCCTATATGTACTTATATCACCCCGGATTTTTCAACATAAAATTTCCATCTCAATCTCCCTTAATAATATCCTTTTATCATGTCTGAAGTGTGAGAAATTTTATTATTCACGTTGGATTAGGAACAAACTGAGCAACTTGAACCTTCCTCGTTCCGGTTTAGGTTCTTCGACATATTTCTATAATGACAATGAATTTTCCTATTTCCACATACCTGGGTATAACCACGCCAGCCACACATCAATTTTCCATACGGACTTGGACACTTTACTTTTATGAAAGTGCTATGCGAGCGAATACAGTTTGAATACCTGTGTAGTCGTGGTGCAGCCTCCCACAGTCTCCCTACCCCTTCCCTGCTGCTATATATGATGATGCTTTAAAGAAAAACCAGCACGAAAAGGAACTATGATTGTGATTGTGAGACGAACATTATTTAGGTTCCTAAGTAGGTTTTTATTTACATGCCTAGACAATTCAAATCGACTTCATATGATGGCATTTCTTGGGGTCTAAAGGGATTTTAAAACCCATGAGTTTTGTATTATGTACACGGTTGACAAGTATTAGGAGGATTCTACCTACTCAAATAATCATAGACTACAAAAATATCAGGTAAAGGAATAGAGCTCACTGCGTGTCCATTTAAAACCTCAGCCGAGCCAACAAAACTGGATTTAATTTGAACATAAAATTTTAATTTCTATTAGAAATGCCGGCCAAGCACAAACCAAGGGGGACTATAGAGACCTGTCTCCACATTTGCATCATCCTATGATTTCGGTCCAGGCCAAAAGAATGCACATGAAACAAGTTTCACTAGATAGACCACGGGACACGGCACAGTACAGGGAAGGATGTGATAAGTCTAGGTCTAGTTCTACCATTTATAAGTAGGTATTTGCTGTGAGGAAAGGGAACTTTTGAGCGAGTGCTAAATTTACAGGATCCAAAATAAGGACACGAACCGGAACTTTTTCAGTACGGTACTTATTCAAAATTTTTAAACTCAAAGGCCTCATATATAAGGGTCTTTGCACCTTTGCTCACCTTCCATTTCACTTGTAACGGGAGCCTGGCATGGGGCAGCGGAGGACTTGAGCTATAGTGACTTATGATTTTATATTTAGTACAAAATTTTCTCTCTTTTTTTTTCTCATTCAAAGTTCTGAGGACGACTCGATTTGCAGAGAACTAATACAATATTTTAAACAAGTTTTTTTTGGTTTTTCATCCTCAAAAATTTCACACCTGGATTTATTATTGAACTCCTCAGAGAAATAACCACGAGTGCCAACTGAGTGAAGAAAAAAAAAGTGTTGTCAACATGGAATCGGGATAAATGTGCCAAATAACTGAATAGAAAAAATATAAAGAAGAAAAAGATTTCAAGAAAGTTATTTAGTGCTTGACGTTACGGTGACTGGCTCATTGACAATACGTGCGTGCACACGGTGAATATCTTATAGTATCTTGTGGAGATTGAGAAAGGGAAGTATATAGTATTTTGAATAAAAAAAATCTGTGTTATTATTTAATTGTATTTGCACAGTGACGTCCTCGTCTTATTATTGTCACTGTCACTTCTCCCCTCGGACTTCTCACGTCAAATCCTCACAGCATCTTTCACTCCTCCTCCTCATGCTTATGGATATGTGACGAGAACAAAGGAGCAAAGTACTCAGACGGTTTTGACATTCAAATATTTTATATTTTTATTCACAAAAAAAATTTAATCTGTTTCACAAACGACGATCATCAACAACATCAACTATGACATCCCTGCAGCATTACTAATATCATCGAGAAGAATAGGAAGAATAAAAAAAACACAAACATAATTTCTTGAGTGAAATAAACTTGAATCAAAATTAGTTTTCATTTTAATCTTGAGCCTCAACGAGACACTGTTGTTAAAGTTTCTATTCTATTCCAAGTCTCCATTATTTCAATTTGCGCATTCATAATATAAGAAACAGAAACTAACTTATATATTAGTATTATATTGTGCAATAATTTTAATTGAATCAATTTTGAGAAATTATTTTTCGTTACGTGTTCCGGATAATGTGTTGAGGTACATATACAGACTTTGAGGGGCAAATAGGAAATTTCTCCTGCAACGCTCAGTCGGCTCAGTGACGTGGGGAAAAGGGATACACCGCCAATTCGGGCATTAAGCCTGGGCCTACTAACTAACTACATAACACCAACAACAAGTCAGTCAGGTGCAGGACCAAGGGACCCGCAGGACGACAAGGTGACGGGAGGGAAGTTGCGTCGGTCCAAAATGAAGATTATTTCATTAGGCACCGTTCTGACGTTATCTGGAGTGATACTCTTTTTGATTACATACCAAGAATGCATGGGTATGCAGGAGGAGGAGGATTTACACAGTGATGAAGAAGTTGACGTCAAGACAGATGAGTCGGACAGTAATTGTCCATGTGTTCCCAGGAATGAATGCCCCCGCTTGTATGGACAAAGTGCACAGGATATTCGTGAGCTGGGCTTCTTACAACCCTGCCTTGACTATGGACACGTTCGATGTTGTGGAGTTTCTGTAAGTTCACTATACATTTTTTGTGCTCTAAATTACTCACAACATGTGTATAATTGGATCATGTGATTACGTCACTCTCATTTCATCCTCCGCAATTTTTATTTCATTGCGTCTAATAGTTTTCCCGCTGACCCTAACGCTTGAAACTCATCTTCCTTCTTTTCTCCCCAAATTCCATTATATCTGTTCCTTGTAAGCGAGTCCATCCATTATGATTATGATTGTGAATAGGAGATCCAGTTTCAATTACAGCAGATGTAATTCGTTCATCCTTATTATCCTTATTATCCATTTTAGTCTTTGGAAAGAGTTCCCAAGAATTCAACCTGTTTTTAATTCCTGCTGGTCACATTCCACGAGAAAGTGTTCTGTTCTCATTTCTCAGACCATAGCAGCGTTTGCTTTAATGCTCTCGTTAAATAACATGACATTTTGCCGGTGTACGTATGTATCTACCAACGTTACGTATGCATTAGCTTGTATCTTAAATATCCCGTTTACAAGCTCACCTGATTCTTATCCCGGCTCTTTGTTACCCGGTTGTTTGATTCGTGTCCCCACTCTTTGTTCCCCGGTTGATCATTAGCCCAGGAGATTCTATTTTTAAAATATTATCTATTGTCTTCATAAAGTCGTGTAGATTTTATTGTATATCTATGTAATTCTAAAGGTGTGAAAATGATAGAACCCTTTGTTGTTACTTTTAGTTTAAATTTAAAGTATTGGTGCAAATGGTGGTTTTGAAGTTTGTTTAATATATTTCGTTAAAACTTACACACATATATGCTTCCTACTGAATTTACGCCATTGTCTTACAATCAGTTTCGGAGTTACGCTTTGTTTGATTACTAAAGCACTAACGAAATCGGCAATGAAGTAAAGTCAGAGTCAGTGAAGCAGTTAGTAATGTATAAGGTCAGCAGTGGTGTAGAAGCATAACTGTACTGTATTCTGGATGCTGTGGATTCTTATTATTATCGGTTCATACTTTCTTTGTAATAAGTTATGCAACATTGACATAGGTATACATATGTTAGTGAATCCATTGCATAAAGGATTCCATATCTCTGTCTCTATGGAAACTTCAGCTACCGGAATTTAATGGCAATCACAGAATCACAGAGCATTCATTAAAGTTTTTGTAGAATATATATATTTTATCATTTGTTTACATCAGAAATGACTATAGATTCACAATAGACTCAACTTTTCCTTTCAATTACAAGATACGACACGACATGCATAACGTTGGATGCAAAATCAAAGATACAATAATAATAAAGTTGAACTTTTCCTTTCATTATTAATGGTATATTCCGGCATTATTTTTGCTTCCTGAGTCTGTTCCTGGAACAATATAATTCCGGGTAGAAAAAAAAGGTGTCGCATAAATATATTTTACTTTAATAATTGAATTTGAATTCATCTAGGCCAAATGACAATCCCTTCAAGCATATAATATGTATGTGTGCACAAGCGGAACTTATATTTGTGGGTAGCTTGCACAACAAAAATTGGTATACATATTGATATATTCTCTTATCTTGAATAGTGACTGATTGTTCAATAGAATCTCTCACAAATCCGTAAACTAATTAAACAAGGCGTCTGTTAGCATCAACGTTTGACCATTGTTTTAACAATTTTTTAAAAGTTTAGAGCGATAATTGAATTGAATGAATAGAATAGAATATTCGCTTCACCAACTTGTATTATCAGTTATTGAAAAATCATATTGCAATCCCAGACCACAGTACTTGACTTTCCGATGCGATAACGAGCTTAATCTACGACGGTCACAAATTTTATTTTAGGAGTATCGGTATATCCTTATAACTAATTAATCGCTAATTATACTGATAAAATTCTGCAAAACTTACTAAATATGACGTCTAAATAATCATTTAGCATTATTTATTTGGAACCGTATGCATTTAAAGAGTCACATCTATACCCTTTATATTATACTAATTTAAGTTAATTATATGAGAAGAATATGACGTAACTTAAATATTTGCGTTTCGGGCCCTTCATTTATGTACTTTATTTTAACGCGCTGCAGAGCACTAGTCTTAAAGATTTTGAAAATGGAATTTTTTTAAGGCTCTCCTTTGTGTGCTTAAATTTAAAATATACATATAGTCATTTAAAACATGGCTTTTACTTATCAAATTCGCCTTATGCTGCCCTCAAAAAACTTTCCAACTGTGTCCAACACGAAACTTCGCCCTGATTGTGTGAGTGTGCTTTTCCCATATGCAAATACATGTATATAGCCGTAATACATTATACAGTATGTCCGAAAACTCTGGATATTACAGATACACCCTTGTTTTACTCGCCCAAGATAACAAAGCTGTAAAAGGAACCATAAACAAAGGAGACTCAAATAAAAAAACGAGCCTAGCAACGCCGAGACAAGGAGTCGGAGTCTTGTTGTAAATTTGATTTTGTAAACCAAGTAAAGTTTTAAAATCAGTCATTTTCTTCACTTAAGAAGTTTTATGCTGTACAAGGTCCGGTTTGAGAGGGGAATAATGGGGGGGGGGTGACTTATATATGTATAAGTAGCTCCAGTTATTAGATGTTTAGACGTCAAAGTATCGGCAAATTATATTGTAACCTACCCGACCTCAGGGTGAGTAAATAAAAATAGAAGAAGCGCAACGACTATATACAGATAGGTTGGCGAAACAAAAAAAAATGTAATAAAATCCCAAGGTTGGAGTCCTGCAGAGTGCAAAAGCTATCCAGTAAATGGCTTTCCTTTATTGCCAACGACTGTACACGGTGAGCCGTAAACTTGCAAAACCGCATCCATGCACGACCGCTGGACTAATGTTCTTTAGTTTATGCATCGTAGGAACCTAGGTATCTACCTAAAGGTATGTTAGTAGACAACCGAGTCAAATAATAATATGTATAATACCGTATATACTCCCAGACCAGACTGGCACTGGCACCGCGGTGACAAATATTGAATCCGAAATATTTTGCACGTATACACAGATATATCTATATATTTTGAGTCTTATTATTCACCTCAGAAACTTGTAGTTGGGAGCCATTGATATGTTTGGAGCCATCGGTATATTTTACGAAAAATGCCACTACTAACGGGACTTAAGTGAGATTTGTATAGCCTATAAGGTTGTTTCGTATGTCCGCCTCTGTGCATGAAGAATCCTTAAAATATTCCTGTTTTTATTACTTTTTTTGTATGTATATATTCCTTCAAGTATTTGTATTTACTTTTTTTTTATTCTTTGCCCTCGACTGAATGTGTGAGTGAAGAGCTGTCACTTATCCACAATGCCTCATCATTACTTCTTTTTAAGCACAGCATTTGAGCATTAAACTTGAGTTGGTACATAAAGTACACGTAGTAGGTACTTTCTAAAGGCGACGCCAAGGCTTCTCACAGGTCAAATTATCTTATTGGAAATACAGAAATGCCGATATGTTTTTCAATGAAAAGCTAATATATACATATGTCAGTATACCTGGATACATACTTATTTGTAACATTGGCACTTGCCATAAATCATAAATACGTACCACACATTGCATTTATAGGCCTAGCGTATAAGCGAAACGCGACTTGACAAAGTTCGTTGTCTCTAACGTAACAGAACAAACAAACAGGGTTTCCGGTCCCTCTTAGCAAGCATATTTAGATTTAGCATTTGGATTTTGGATTTTATAGTTTATTGAGCTCCGGTATCGGTAACATATAACGCAAGAGATCGGTAACGAAGTATGAGGAATTTTATTCACTTCCTGGACAAATAATTTTGTGTGTCAAAGGAAAAAATGTCTATTCCGCTGTTCCAAATTTTTGTTGCGTTCTCTTAATGAACGAACATGAACGAGATGAAATTTGATGCCGATTTGGAAACTGTAACGTTTAATTGCTTAATTGTTAGTCCTTTGAATTCAGAAATTAATACACTACACTACACACAAAAGGATGAAATCGTACATATGCATAGACTTAGAACATTGCAGTACTGAAAGTAACATTGTAAGTTCCATGTTCAAGAGATCAGTAATGAACGTAATAAATTTAATTTAACGTGTGCTGTAGTAGTTTATTGGTTGAAACTTCTACTCATATTTTTTCGATAGGAAATTGTGCCTCATGCTTTGTTTTGAGTACAACAAATAGTATGAATAATGTAAATTCCGTATAAGTCTAAGTAAAGCAGGGTATACAGCTAGTTACGTTTATTAGGCCATGACTTGGCGATGATTACTTTTAAATAACGTGGAAGAGCAATTAGCTACTAATCAATGTGTTTATATACGGAAATGCAAATAACGCAGCTACTTGCAACTAAAATCATTTCCTAATGGTCAAATTTTGAAAATTTAAACTGTATATCCGGAAATGTGAAACGCGCTGCTAATAATATTATTTTGAGGGGTAATTAATTAAAAAATGTATACAAGATACTCCAATAATTATACTATACTTACTATAGTATATTTCGCCTGTGAAGAACCAAATATACAAATATATATAAATACATATCCATTTGTAGCTAAAAACAATATTAACTATCTACAAAAATATTTAAATATGTCGTGAGAGCATTTAAATAGAACATTTTCCATTTTTAAAAAATATGCAAATACATTTGTTTCTCATTTTGATTCTGGATTAAATTGGAAATGGGTCATTTTGGCTCTTCACAGACGATATACATATATTATTTTAATTACATGATGTCCATAGTTTTGAACACGTAACATTCACCTTAATCACGTGAACACAGTGTGTATACCCGCCCACCTACATAACTACACTAATTGTTTTTTTTTCAAATACAAACTTCCAGGCAAAAAAATTTTAATGTCAAAGACTACATGGGTTTCTTGTATTTTGTATAAGATTGCTTTACTTCAAACTAGCCGTCTGCGGTTTCTGCGATGTTTTTACACTTGTATGTAGTAAATGATAAAAGTGTATTACGAATACTATTTAGCACGGAAAAAAAAATTACATACTAAACTTTGATCGACCCTTCAAAAAAGTTAGCAAGTTTCCGCAATTTTGAGGCACTGGGTACAAACAAAGAAGCTGTGCCATATTGGTTTTAGTACATTAGGCTCCGCACAAAATCATAACTAGAGTACGTATATTTTTTTTACATTAAACCAAAGCAGAAGCGATAGTACAACAAGCAAAAGTATATACTTGTCCACATTTGCTTTATGAATACAATTTAATGAGAAAAAACCGTTTAATATTTTTATTACTCAATTTTCTCAAAGAAAAACACATCAAACTTATGAAATTTCCTTCCTTCCAAGATGAAGGAGGAATGGAATACTTTCACTTTTGACTATGCCATTAAAACTTTTCCAATCCTCAATATACTGATCAAGGTTTCTTAAGTTTGTCAACGCAACGCGTGACTATATAGGAAGAGTCTTTTCATTTCACATTATATTTTACAAGAAGAAACCCATAGATTGTAATTTACAATGTTCATATACATTGTATATCAGGCTCGGCAGTCGTCAGCAGGTGTACATGTAATTGAAATTATTCAAATGAAAGTCAAGTCGTCAGCGAAGCCAATCCAAGGGAATTGTGGAATGGTTTTTGTTGTAAGCATCTCCCAGTAAAGAACAACAAATGTTTCTCGGAATTTCCTATCTTATTTCTTATGGGAGGTAAAATTCATTAAAATCTGAATAGATAAAGTTTCGAGTGTCTTTTCTTTTCTTATTCGAAAGCAATTCTTCCGGTTTATTTGCATTACATATGCTCTACTGCATATGTACCGTTTTCTCCTGTGCCTCTCTAAGGTGTTTTGATGGCAAATACAATTTCCTTGGTACTTTATTGACATACCGTATTTGTTCGAATAAGCGCCGTGGAGCTTATTAATTTTTGTGGACTGACAACCATAGGCGCTATTACTTGAGGCAATCGATTATATATTTTTACGTTCATGCTCAAAAAAATAAACTACAGTATTTATAAAAAATGATGCCTAAAATTACAGTTCTGTTGTTTTTCCTACCTATCTACATAATTTACCGGATTTTTCACACTTTTGAGATACTTAACCAATTTCAACGTGGGATATACCATTCGAAAGCTAATGACTTGTAGATTCCAAATAACGCAAAAGGGAAGAGTTTATCGACAAACGTTTGCCATTTTTTTTTCTAAAAACCGTTACTTTTTTTGAAAATTCCGCCTAAAATTGTTTGTATGCGTCGGAGACCAAAAACAAAATACCCGTTTTCTTAATTTTTAAAGGGCTTTAAAATGATGTATCATGCATTAACATCGGTCAAATTTGACAAAAAATTAGTTAAGTTTTTTAATTACAATTAAAAATTAATCATGATTTGAGCTGTCACACTACGTTAATTGGATTCGCTCATTCATTTCGGTTCGATGGGTGCATCGTTTATGTGTAATTCCATTTAGTAAGAGGTTCAAATTTGGATTTTAAGATTTGGTGGCAAATTCAAAAACATGTACTCTTACAAAACTTAAAATCACCTAAAGGCATTTTCGCCTAAAGCATGTTTATTATTTATTTAAATTTATAAGTCAGCATCGAAATTTAATGAATGACAGACTAAATTGCTATAACCTAATAAAATCAAGGGCTTTAGCCCTTGTTTTTTTTTAATTATATTTTACGTTTGACCAAAATGTGTTCCTACTATCATTCAGCTATGTTCTATAATACTTCAATTCTACTATGCTTAGGGTTTAATAAAACCCGACACTTGTTCGAACAAATACGGTATACAAACAGGTTTTCGTTTGACAATTGTCGCAAATCTCAGATGGAAAAGTTAAAGTCAATTATACGTAGCGTGGTAAGAGATTTAAATAAGAATTGAGAGATGTAAATTTTGTACCACACCATACTCCACAAAAGAATCGATGAAGAAATGTTTCAGCGCACCTATGCATGCATACTAATATAGCCACGAACTTCAAAATAATTAATTCATTCATTTTATTTTCGATTTATAATTATGTTTGCGTTGTTGGAATTAAATGTAAACTCAGAATGTTATGCATTAATTTGTATGTAGTTTTTCACTTACTTATGTAATAATAATTGTTATCTGTATATTTGATTTGGATGTTTAGATCAGCATAGTGCAGAGCGTGGAAGTGGTCGAGCCCTCTGACATAGACCGACTCAAGTATGATGTTTCTTCCTTGGATGAAGAAACGGAAAAAGATAATATTTCCCTTGATGAAACTATGGACACTGCAGAGTCATCGATGAGCACATACACGACTCCTCCATCAGCCCCACCACCACCCGCTCGTATGTCTACTTTGTTTAGAAATACACGGAGAAAAATTGGTTCTCAGCTCTCATTTCCAGTTCAAACTCCATTGGAGCCTACACAAAGTTCAGGCGAAGAGAATTTGGATCTCGAATCCCCTCCAAAAGTAAACAACTTACAAGGAGATACATTAACCGAAAATTCGAATTCTGAAACAAATGTCGGAGAGCCTCTGCCCCTAAGTAATACGAAACAAGGAGCTCGGATTTTATCCGGATCTGAACCTGTAAGTCAATACTCTAATGTTATAAATAGGCCACCATCTCGTCTACCTTGGAAAGGATTAAGGGCAGTCGGTAAGCCTACTCCTCCTCCTCCTCCTCCCAGCCCCAAATTAGTCATCAAGCCACCCGTTCCATCTCCATTGGCGTCCTCTATCCTCCGTCCAAGTTCCCCTTTTAACAGATTACCCACTGTCAATACGAATATCATGGGACCGACGGTGACGTTAGCTTCAGTGGGAGATCTTGGGAATAGTAGTATCCTCATTGTATCACCACCAAATGGTCAAATTAATGTGACAGAAATTAAAGTGGACCCACATATCACAACTACTACATCAAACCGGAAGACTGATCCCTTTCCTAAAATCCGACCATCTTTACTTAGAAAACCGGTGTCAGTCCCTGTATCTCCAGTCCCAGTTCTCTCACAATTGACGATTAATAAATCGCCTCTCCCTCCTCCAAACTCAATTTCCACAGATTCTATGGAGCAATTTACATCCGTGTCAGTGCCAGTATCCGAAAACGTACAGATCATAACAGCACCAACTGGGTCGATAGTAAGCCTCCCAAATAAACTTCCTCTTCGTTCCAAACATCCTAGCATGAACAGAGGAATTTATTCAACTACAGGCAAACCTATTTCTACCACAACTAGCTATTCCTCACGTCCAATCTCATCATTGATGAGGCGTAAACGACCGAATTTCCAAGTGCAAGCCCAAGCCCCACCACAAATACCAGAAGAAGGTCAAACTATCAATGCCAATGCGGCAATTACCGAATTACCGAGACCGGCGGAGCCGTCATCCTTCAATCAAAATAGTGTAATGGAAAACATCGTGACAATCACATCCGAAGCTCCATTACAGCTAAACAACCAAGCTCATAATATTATCAGTCAAGGAAATCAACGGCGAATGAAATCAAGAGTGAGAATGGGAACCGTAGCACCAACCACAGAAGGCTCACCCACCTTCATCATCCCTCCTGACTCTATTTCTCCTTCGAACATAAATGATGAGCATATCAGTAGGAGCCCTAATTATGTAGAGTCTCCAGCTAATCAAGGCAGAGTTATGTATGGGCCAACATCTTCCTCAGCATCCACTTTACCACCACCAACAGTGACGAAAATCTCTACAGAAGCAAGTGTTGACAGTCTGAGCTCAATGGTTGTGGAAAAACCTGAAAATGTCATGAGAAACCCACAGACTTCCCCACTTTTGACTGTGCGAGACGAGATCGGGAATGAAGACGAGACCGGAGAGCATTATGAGAAGGATATTGGAGTCTCAAACCGAGCGCAAACTACAGCCACCAGCACTACCACTACCACCGAAAAACCAAGTTTAATAAAAATCGTTAAAAATCGACGAATTCGACCCCAGCAGCCTATGGGTAGTAAGATGTTGAGTCAAGGAACAACGATTGTGACGAGTGTACCCATTCATACAATCTCTCAGTACTCCAGGATCCGCACCACACAAACCAATGGAGAAGACAAAAAAATAAGCTCATCACAAGAACAATTCCAGTCCGCTCCGAGTCCAAGTTCCAATCCTAAAAGTAGCTTACGACCGAACTACAGCGGGAATGGAAGACGAAGATTCCCCATCCCACCGAATATTTTCCATCCCGATTCAAAGTCTTCAGAGTCAGAGCCCCAGTTGCTGTCCAATGTAAATCCTGATGATCCTGACAAGGAAAAGCTCTTAGACAGTCAAACTACCATTCGGAATGAAGGAAGAGAAAGACTACCACAGGAAGAAAGCTACGATCTTGTGCTTGATAAGGAAAAAAGGAAATTTATGCATACTTCCCCCCCATCCTCACCTCAACCCCATCACCAGACAGTTCCAACAAACATTAATAGCAATACTGACTCTAACACGAACAGTCTCAGTCAGTCACCTGGGATCAGCTCTCATGCTCAACAGTCTGCAAATAATCCACCGGATCAGAAATCATCTGCTCCAATTTCAATAGATGCACCCCAACCACAATACCATCATCGAAATCCAACTTACTACACATTTAATAAAGTGGAAACTCCCTCCGACTCAATGAACAACAGGGAAGTGGAAGACGAGTCTAGAATCCACTCTACCTACACCGTGAGGGATCGAATAACGAAATATAAAAGTCATAATCAGAACCAGAACAAGAAGGGTGAGTCACATGAAGAAAATGGGTCAGACAGGAATAACCAAGAGACCTCCACTTCGAGTCCAGTCACAGTTATCACAACTGAGGCGAATGTTGAGCCACTCTTAGATTTATCCAACTCTAACCATCCATATCGAAAGCGAATCAGGCAAAGAGTCCGGCTTCCCACTTATACAACCACGTCTACAACTACAACAAAGCCTGAGTCCAGTTCCACTTCCACCTCAACGGAACGACCTACTTCCATTGACTCCAGCTCTCAATTCAACTACAATCAACAGACAATCGAGAATGGTCAAGTCAACTCAGATGGAGAATCAGAACAAGAACAGGGACAAGCTCAACCTCCAAATTCTTTTAGCACTATTCAGTCCTCGTCCTTTGTCACATCTCATCCTGGGACTGGAGCCCAGCCTCAACCGGAACAACCTACTAAACCAAGTGTGAATGTTGTCATAAATTTAAATTCTAATGACCTTTCTCCCACACAGCAACAATCATCATCCGCACCTGCAGCCACACTCATTGTTGACACGTCAAATAAGGATTTCCAACCCATAATTCAATTTAATACAGTTCCAGACCTAGCGTCTGAAAAGGAGAACACGAGAACGAAATCGGATGAATACTCGACACATTTCTCTTCATCATCTTCTTCCCGACCAATGTCTCCTACAACACCAAAAACCACCTTTATTTTCCCACCATTTAGACCGACAACGACGACGGAGAAACCCACAGTTTCCACCACTGAACAAGGTCCAAGCGAAAGTGCTCATAGCGGTCCAAAAATAATCACACCTTCACCCTTAATAGTAATTACATCCACGAATTATAATGCACCTAGGCCAACGTACAATGATAATGAAAATGAAAGGGAAAGCGAAAATGCACAACACGAACCAGAATTAGTGGGGAATTCTGCAGGTTGGACGGGATCCATGACTTTTGATACTGACGGAGATATGGAGGACAATGAAAATGAAGGTAACGTGCTGGGGAATAGCAATGCTCACGCTGGTCTCCCTTTGCCTTTGCCGCCGGCATCTTACCTTCAGCCAGCACCAGCACCACCTGCTCAGCCTGAGCCGACTTTAAATTTGAATGCAAATCCTCACTACAATTTCCCCCCTACTTCTTACTCATTCACGAGTCAGGATGTACCCGAGAGTGCGGACGTTATTGGTAATGTCAATCCTGGTTCGGGTAGTGCTTCACCGCCTCTGAGAAATCCAGCTTACGGAAGTGGAAATGGTGGAGGATTGGAAGGACAGAGAGAGAGGCCAGTGGAGCCGGAGCCCATAAACAAATACGGCGGAGAGACGGAACGTGCACCCATAATGTCACCTCCAGCCTCCGCAAATCCTTTCCCAGCTCCAGTTCCAACGACAGCCACCGTGACCATGACAATGACGACACCCGCTAATATCTACCATTACCAAGTGCAACCAACGGAGAAGCCAGCTCGAACTCGCTATACTCATATAGTACGAACCACAACCACAGCGTCCCCCTATACTCTACCCGAAACTTCGCCAACGTCAATCCCAGTCACGTCCACACCGACATACACCACACTTGCGAAAAAATACCGAGACCGGCCTGCACGACCACAACTGCAACTTCAATCGCAACCTCTCCAAGCACAAACACAAATCCAAATTCAAGATGCTCAAGAAACTCCAGGAGGAAATCCTGTGATTGACCAGAACGAGAGCCATAGACCATCCGGATTTTCATGGCCCAAGCCGAGAGGGAACAACACGAACACGAGATTCCGTGTTCCACAAAAATTTGACTTTCACACTAAGAACCATTATGGAAAAAATCATGAATTGATCTCAGTTCCTCCCCCATCATCTCCCACGAATGAAAGACCACAATTTGAAACTAGATACCCTCCTCATGCCGATACTCACTCTACGAATCTCAATGTAAACCCAACTGGACCCGCCTCCCCTCCACCTCCACCCCATACTCCCCCACCCCGACTATTCCTTCGTCCAGGCGGCCAGAGTCATGGAAATAAAAATATTGTCAACATTACTCATGGTCAGGACGCTCTTCTCCCAGCCCATCATGAGGCTGTCAAAAGCAACTATGCGGAAACTCCAATGTATCCCCCACCGTTCCACACATCCACATCTTTTCAAATCTTACCCGCAACAGCTCCACAACAGGAAAAGCAATTAGCTCATAACGTACGACCCATTAATCCCCAACAGCAACAACAACAGCAGACACAGTATGCAACTCTAACAGTGACACAACAATCCCCCGCTCTGCCTCCTCATGTACCCTCACCCGTCAATCCCATTCCTTTGTCCCCTGTCTCACCCGCTCAGTATCATCCATCTTTAGAGAATCGTCCTTCAGCTCCTCAATACTCTTACCCGGCTCCCGCACGACCAGCTCTGACACAACAGCAGCAATCTACTCCTGCACTATCTTCATCCTCGTACTCCCGGGATCCTCCGCCTGGATTCCCACTTCAGAATGGTAACAAGGACGGATATCCTCAACCGCAGCCACGTCCACCCTACTCACCTCATGAAAAGGCGAAGCCAAGCGGAAATTCAGGGGAAATTAATTTCTCACCGTTCCGAGGCTCGGAGCAACTTCCTTCTTTTCCTCATCAGTCCCTGTCTTCTCAACAACATGAGCTGAGTCCACATCCAAATCCAACTCCAGGCATCCTCAAGTTCCCGTCCGGAATTAATGACTTGAGGAATGAACACAACTACGCTCCACAGAAGCAACCACCACAGTCTCCAGAATATCCTCCCCATATGCTCTCCCTCCCACCCAATTACAAAGAAAATCCCATACCTAATTTGAAATTCCCAAGCTCCACTTACACGAAACAGTTGGCCCCATCGTCACTGCCACACCAAGCTCAACCACCAACTTTCCATCATTCCTCAGCTCATCAAAACCCGAATCCGAACCCGGCTCCAAATCAGGCTCATCGTCCTTATACTCTCCCTTCCAAAACTTCCTCATCCCCACCTCCATCATCATCATCGTCGTCAGGAGGAACAATGGGAAACAAGCTCCCGAATACGGATTCTATCCCTACCTTGTATCCCTATCAACCAGGAACTGTTCCAGTTCGCACTCCGAACCACAGACCACCAATTTCCCAAGGAAAGCCATCCAACCACCATAGTAACCATCCTCTGCAAACACAACAACAACAACAGCAGCAACAAAATCAACAGAAACCTCTTGGAGACAATAACCGATATCATGTTCCTGGTAATGGTCACACTAACTCTCCACCAATTTTTCGACCTTTGTCTGACAACCCGAATCAACAGCAAAACCAGAACCAAGTAAGTTCAACTGTCAAACCTCCATTCAACTCATTCTCTCAGCTCCAGCAAAAACATCAACAGCGCCATAATCAACTTCCTCATGCAAATATGCAGTATCCGCAGCAACAGCAGCAGTATTCTTATCAGCCACAGAAACAACAAGAGAAGCAACAGGTGGAGTATCCCAGCAGGGAAAACACACCTAATTATCCTCCGCCACGACAACTTTACCCACAGCAACAGCCCTATCATCAACAACCATACGCTTATCCACAGCAGAACCAGCAGAACCAGCGGACTTCAATTCCACAAAATATTGTGACCCGGCTCAAGAGCTCCATGCGAACCTCAAGAGCAACAAATTCTCTGTCCCCTCTTGAGAGCAATATTGAAGAAATGATATCGGACAGTATGGGGATGAGTCAACTGGGAAAGTCGGACGACCAAAATTTGGAAATAAAATTAACGCCCCCAATGCCTTCACAGATTTCCTCGTCAGCCTTCAGCGGAAGAAGTGGTGAGCATCTTCCTCCTCTTCCGATCAGTCCGGTTGAATTACTCCGCTCCGGCTTGGAGGAACTTCTTGAAGATGTCTTGACCCCACAGGACTCAGTTCAGGACGACAGTGATCAGAATAGTAGAATTAGGGAGGATGGGAGAACAATCCGAGCGCACATGGGTGATTCAAATCCAAATTCAAATTTTGAAGGGGAACACATTCCAATTGAGTACACCATTGATGACCCGAGATCCGACAGAGCCCTATCAAATATTAAACTCAAAAAGAAATTTAAATTCCCAACGTTTACTCAGCGAGGGTTTCTCCCTATCCTCCCCTACAGTGAAGAGGACCCCGGCCCAACTTTTGTAAAGTTTGTCAAGAAACCCGAGCCAACAATCAAACCAACAGAATCCGTCAAAGTTATGCTTCAAATCACTGGCTCTGATGTGAAGTTAAATTAGGCTTTGATACTATATATTTTCTACCATTTAATTTTTTACTGATTTGTTTGTAGTACCATTACAAATTGCAACTATATACATAGTATAGTGCAAGAATTGTTTGAATTCTACTTCCTTAATGTTCCTGAGTACATATGTAATAACACTAATTTATACTGTAAAATTGTTAATGGTGTGCTTGAATTTTCAATTATTGTATAAACGATGACAGGGACGAGCACTTGTTTTGCCTTTTTTAACCTGTGCTCCAGTATAGTAGTAGTAAGTTATAGTATTATTTATTGTCATTTAATTTAAGTTTATTAATTAAATTATGCAATCTCAATTTTGTTTCTTTTGAACAACACTTCCTGTTGACACATTAAATACTATGTTGTTATGTATGTAATATATTACATCTGAATATTTAAAATTTCATTTTCATTATTGCGACTCAATTCAGGGTACTATTTGCATGGCTTTAACCTAAATCCGAGCAGTTTCTGCATTGGCTGCATATTATGTGGAATTTATATTCACATATGTATGCACTCACATACATCCCATTGAATTTTAATTTCATTGAGGACCTACCCACCTTCCCATACATTGTACAACACATGCACCCACCCCTTGTTTGCAACTGCCTATTATTAAATTTTGACTTCCGTATACATTATGACCAGAAGCGTGCAACTATCGCTTAGTCAATAACTTCATAAATTAGTAATTAATATATTTGCATGATGTTGTGCCCTCTGGTCCCATGGTTGATATCAAAGTAGTGAAGTGTCTTATTCTTGTTGAACATGAAGCACCACTTCCGTTCCGGTTTTTGTGCAATATTTTTAATTTTTAAAACAGGTAAAATTGCATATTCGTAATTTGCCGGAGCAGGGAAATGAAATTGTCAGCATTTTGTGTAGTTATAACTTTCCTTCTTTTTGTTTACTGCTTTTACGCCGTACGTTTAGTATGCATTGAAAGGTAAACGCATGATTACGACAGATATTCTGCCCATTTTAAGATATTTTTGTAGTTCATTCGTCAGCGTCGTAAATTATTGAAAGCTCATTAGAATTACAGCACGTAGTAAAATTAATTACACAAAATTAAGCGCAGAAGCTGTTGAAAGTGTTAAATTGTGAGATGAACTTGTTTTTGGTTTTGTTTTGAAGTGAGACTCTTTGAAACTGGGAGCGTAATTTAAAACTGATGAGTTTTTAATAAATAAGAAAACGAGTAGAACATATTGTGTTTTCAATGGGAACAGTCATCAAATTATTTATGGACTTTAAGGGCGTCGAAAACATTTAAAAGCATTGGTACCTACATAGATAGTACGTAAACAAGCGATTTCAAAATGTACACCCACCATTAATTATTTTATCTTTTACGTAATTTTGTAATTTAATTACATTAATATAGGTATACGTTGTACTTAGGTAGCGGTAGCACGGTGCTGTTTCTTAGCAAAATTGATTCAATATTTTTAAAAAATGAGACTATTTGCGTTACGTGTACTGTCCAACTAAATACGTTAAATACGTCAATGACTGTGTTGCTTGGCAAAGGTTGGAGTTGACCCACAGCCATTTTAAAAAAATAGCAAAAAATAGTGAATTCAAACTGAAGAGACTTTTGGCAAAACGCGATAAGTCCATCTATTACATGCATTTCTGATTTAAGTAATTAAACTTTGGTTTTTGAGTGTTTGCGTAGTTTGTAGAAAACAATTCACGTGTCTAAATTTTTTCTATGCAAGACGAAGGTTATAAGTAAAAAAAAGTTTAGTTTCACTGAATACGATTGAAATTTTATCTCACTTTTTAATCCATGTTACGTTATTGATTTTATTTTGTTTTGAAAAACGGGATGATACCAAACAGCGATTTTTAAATATTTGTTTCAATTTCAAAAATAACTCTAGATTTAAAAGCCGTTACTTGTGATATAGCGCTCATTCCTGTCATTGGACAGTAATATGTGGTAAAATATTAGTCTTCTAAACTCATCCAGTCATATATTTGTTTTTAAATTCCTTGTTCATGTACTTGTTATGTTGGACTTCCTTATCCCGATTTGCCTAAAAACTCTTCATTTGTGATTGAAAGGGCGTGTCTACAATAATTTTAATAATTTTATTTTAACCTTTTATAATGAAGTATTGCATGGGCTCATCCCACATTAAGTATAGGCTGAGCTGAAAAAATAATTCATTCATAGGTAGGTAGGTGTTTCAAATTTGTTTGAAACTTAAACTATTCCATTTCCATTATTCATGCTACCCTGGCTTAAACTGGGAAATATTGTGTAATTTATTTTTGGGAATCCTTAACAAAAACTTTAGTTATACATTGCACTGAATATTAATAAATTTACTTCCTGGTTAACTGTGTAAACTAAAGGAAAGGTGCGACTCATTACGTATGTAGGTGTAGGTAAATAGGGCAAATAGATGCAAATGAATGCATGTTTTTGCTCCAGTAATGAAAATGGTTGAAGTTGAAAGGGGAATTAGTGTTATCAAAAGTTTTCTCATTATTTAATTTGAAATACATAAATGTGCAGAAATTGAGCACTGTTATATTGAGTAGATTAAAATAATAATGGCATATCAAAGTATTTCCTTCATCAGCTCGGTTTCGGCTCGTATTTAGAAGAGTTGTTATCCGTTGCCCGAAATGACAACGTATTTTGTCAACAACCCTTTTACTTCCGTCATGGCTAATGAATTCTTGCCCATATATGATAATACGCTACGATTTCCTTAATTTTTTAATTTTTGTGATCAAGGTGAGGGCGCCCGGATATACTCATACCATTAATTTGGTACATCGTAGGTGTATATTTATATACTTCAATGAAACTTCATTTCTTTTGAAAAGCTTTTAAGAGAGGAATTTAGCTGTGTGGAACTGTGGAGCATGAAGAGGCTCGCGTCTTCTTGATCTCCACTTTTTGCAACTTTCACCATTAATGATTTTTCGAGGGAGGCAAAGACAAAGAAAATAGAGTTTTGATAAGAAAGTTTAGTTTAGCCTCTGTACTCTAATTCTAATGAAATGTCCGATTGAGTTGTCTTGACTTTAAGGAGATTTGCCGTTCAACTGACTGTGTGTCTGTCTGTCTGCACATGCTGTATGTGGGTGCTATGTACTGAATGAGAGTGAGTGGTTATACACTATGCAGTCTAGGGATTGCCCTTCCCTCCCTCCAAGTAACAGACTTGTTTGTTTTTCTTGAAACATTTCACTCTCCGCACATGTTCTATCTTAACCTCAATTCAACTTCAACTTAACTCATCCGTCAGCACAGACACGACAGAGACGGGCTTTTTGAAACCACGTGTCTCTTTTTTACATACATATAGCAGTACATTTTTGGATCATCCTTAAAAAAAGAAAATCAATTCCAACTTCAACTTCATCTCCAAAACTTCAACAGAAATTCTATACTTACTTCATGTTATTTCTATTTTTACTCTGTATTACTATAAGCCAGGGCCGGATAATGCGACCAGCGCAGGCAGCCCCCGCTGCCTGAATTTTCTCAAAACATGCAAATGGAACATTTTGCGGTTTTCAAAAATATATAAAAAGAATATTTTTGACTTTTTCAAAACATGCAAAATAAAAGTTTTTGTACATTTCAAAAACATGCAAATCATTTTTTTTTCTCACAATTCAAAAACATGGAAATAAAACATTTAACACATTTCAAAAAACGCTTAAATAGAACACTTTTGCACTTTTTTGAATTAAATAAAAAGAACATTTTGCACTTTTCTAAAACACGTAAATACAACATTTTGCTTTACCTAATAAAACCATCAATAAAAATCAAAATGGTGGTTTTTGTATGGAAAAAAATTGATGCCTAAAAGCAATTCCTTCGTCCGGCCCTGCTACAAGCTTGCATCTTCATACCCCCAAACCCTTTTCTTGTCTAAGCTATATTTCCTCCATTTTCTCCTTTCTTTGTATTTATTTGTGTCATTTTTATTCCGGCATTATATTAATCAATTAATTATGCAATAATAATAGATGAAAAAAATGGGAAGAGAGAAAGTAAATATTTATTTACAACTGGCGCTACTATTGCGCTTCGCCATAAAGACACAGTAAGAACAAAACACATCATTCACAAGTTTAGTATAATATTTGAAAAATAAATAATAAAATTATTTAATAACCTAATAATAACCTAAACGGTACTGACAGTACTGGGCCCTGCTCGCCTCGGCCCCACCGTATTAGGCCCCGCAATGTCGGGTCCCTCTCACATTCGGTCCCTGCTCATGGCCGGCCCTGCTCTATTCGGTCCCATTATTTTTAAATCCTAATCGAACTGCGAATGTTAGCTGTGAAGTTAATTCCTGTGTAAATCTAATTATAAGAGTAGTTATATTGTGGACGTGATGACGTGCCCTTGCACTAATTCTCCCGCCGGTAATTCAAGTTCTAGCTCCATTCCTCTGTCTTGTTCTTACTGCACGAGAGTGTACAATTTACAAGTATTACTGAAATGGAAACTTTAGAATTTGAGTTAATCGTCGGCAGTGACGAAGGTAGTAGCGATATAGTCGAGGTCGAAGTTCAAGCTAAAACGAAAGATAAAGCCAGCATAACTGAACGAGGGGGGGAAGTTATATGGTATGAAGGTTTTGCCTTTACCTATCACAAGACTGCAGTAAAAATAGAGCAGGGCCGGCCATGAGCAGGGACCGAATGTGAGAGGGACCCGACATTGCGGGGCCTAATACGGTGGGGCCGAGGCGAGCAGGGCCCAGTACTACCCCAACCTTTTAAACAGCCAATGTAAAATTAACTATGAGATAAATTCATATTATATAAATGATTATGAGCGATTCGGCAGGATCCTCGGATTGTAGCGACCACTATTTCCTCAATCATTCTTGATGGAAGACGCAGATCTTCCACCAAACAGTAGTTAGTAGTTAATTTTAATAAATCTACCGCTAATTTTTACGTATTTTACATACTAACTTGCATTTAATATTTGTCTACATATATATATTTCATATATTTTATTATTAGCTGCACAAATCCCAGCTGAAAGACGGCCTTCATTTCCGTATATTTCAAACTCTTATACAAATAGCGAATCTCCTAGATAGCAAGTAGGATAGGTACCTACATATACTATACATGGATTCTCACCATTCATGACAAGCGTTGGGAGCACTAAATCATAACGCAGACCCCATGCATCTTATTTATTTACTGACGCGTGTGGAGGGGTTTAAGGTTCACGGTTGAGTAGCTCAAATTTTAACTCGAACAGTTTACAATCCGCGGGGATTACACACTCTTTGTTTCTATTCTCCTCAAGTTTGCATCTCTCTCGCTCTCTGCCTCGGTGACGCAACGTGAGCTCAATTTATAGATTATGGTAATAGTAACAGTGTAAAACTGGTAAACTTGGCCGCGTCATTCCGTAGTGTGGAGAAAGCATAATAATGTGCTGTTTTATTTTCTATTATTTGTTTTGTTTACGTTTACGTTTACGGTTTTACTTTATTTTTCCAAGCAAGGTGACCTGCAGCGCAGGCAGCCGCGTCGCTGCTTGAATTTTCAAAAAACATGTAAATGTAACATTTTGCAGTTCTCAAAAGTATGTAAATAGAATATTTTGACTTTTCAAAAAGATGCAAATAAACATTTTTGTACATTTCAAAAACATGGAAATAAAACACGTTCCCCCTTTATCAAAACATGTAAGTAGATCATTTTGAACTTTTCTGAATCAAGTAAAAAAACATTGAGCACTTCTCTAAAACATACAAATACAAAATTTTGTTTTACCAAAGAAAACCATCAATAAAATCAAAGTGAAGGGTTTTTGTACGGAAAAAAATTGCTCCCTAAAAGAAATTCCTTCACCCGGCCCTGAATGTGACTCAAGGGTAGTTAAATTGGATCAAAATTCAACAATGGAACTTAGCTAATAACACAGTGTCAGTCATATATTATAGGGAACTATTTAGTTTGAGTTTGCGAATATGAATTTATAATAACTAATTCTAGCGAAATATATAATAGGTATGTTAATTTAAGGAACAATGGGACTGACGTTTGCTATAAAACAGAGGGAGGCAAAAAAAATATATACGGCACATGCCATAATATATTTGTAGTGGATTGGTTGTTATTTTATTCATATGTACAATATAATTATTGTAGGTATAATGTAGGTTATTATGATAGCGATTGTCGATGTGGATGTCAATATACTGCCGCACTGCACTATTGTTGTAATTCCTCATTATTTATTTTAACTCTGTATTTTGCTTTTATAAAGCCATTGTAATTTTTTGTAATAATGGCCAAATTCAAATATAAAAGCATTAGTGTGGGGCTTCTCTGTCTTCTCTCCTGAAAGGCAATATCAACAGAGCTTAACTGGAGCTGGAGAGAATCAAAATGTTTATTTTACGCTAAGGCCATAGTAGGAAAATCATCAGTGTGAGGAAAATAGAAATTTATTAATTTACAAATTCAACAATAGTATTGTTTACTTACTCGTTCTCTCTCTCTCTCTCTCTGTCTCTAACCCCCTGTTTTCAGGTTTTATTCCTATTTACATAATTTCCTGTACATTTATAATGCAAACTGTACGGGATGTTTAATTAGGTGACTTATATTCTATTGATTTCTCCATTCTCTGTTCTATTCTGTTCTGTAGAACTGTGTATAGGTTAAGTAGATTTTTTCGTTATGTAATATAAAAGAAATATAGTAAACTTTTATTATAACGCGGTTTCTCGAGGGGCATCTACATATTATAGATTTAACCACTATAAAGGAAAACCGTTACCGTATTTTTATGTAATGCAACCTGTACAGCAGTATACTGACACAATAGGCTACATATGAAGAGTTTTTTGGCAAAACGGGATAAGTCCATCAAAGCAAATTTTACAGGAACCACGAGAAACGAATAAATGGTGACAGGTTGAGTTTATGTAACGCAATTGATTTCTACACATACTGCATCTAACGAAGCGTAATTACAAGTAGTTTCATAATTCTGGACTCTGGAATTTTTTAGAAAATTTTCAAAAATTTGAATTTGTGGACTTATCCCGTTTTGCCAAAAAATCAATAACTTAACATGGGGTAAAACTTCCGTGACATGAAGTTTTAATGAAACCAAACTTTTTCTTAACTTTTTATCTTTATTTGCATAAAAGCATTAACGCACGACAATTGCCTTCTACAAACTACGAAAACACTCAAAAACCAAATTTAAATCAGAAATCCATATTTTAGGTGGACTTATCCCATTTTGTCAAAAATAATTTAATGGACTTATCCCGTTTTGCCAAAAAACGAAATTTGGCCTATTTTAAAAAATTGTTTTGGGTGAACTTTGACCTTTACCGCTTAACATAGTAATGTATCTAGTTGAATAGAACCAATAACACAAATAATCTCATTTTTGAAAAAAAATGGACTTATCCCATTTTGCCAAAAAACTCTTCATATTTTGCCAGTGGCCCACCAATTGATACTTGAACTGACAGTAGCACAATAATTGTGTAAGTTTGCGCTTAAAATAAATGATTGCACTCCTGTTTTAGCTCTAATTGTTTCATTTATACAAAATTTCGACAAAAAAAAATTTAACTTTATATGTGCACCAAATAATATAAAATATTTAATTATGTCATATTTTCTGCGAAGAACCAAAATGACCCATTTCCAACTTAAGCTAGAATCAAAATGAGCTATGTCATAAAAATAAAGTGATAAAAATGTAAAATGTCAATTAGGAGTTTTTGAAAAGTGTAAAATGTTCTATTTTCATGTTTTTAAAAAGTGTAAAATGTTCTAATTCCATGTTTTCGAAAAGGTGTAAAATGTTCTAATTACATGTTTAAAAAAATGTAAACTGTTCAATTTACAAATTTTTTAAAAACGTAGATTATTTTATTTAAATGTTTTTGAATATTGCATAATGTTCTATTTAAATGCTTACAAGACATATATCAATATTTTTGTAGATGGTGGATATTGTTTTTACCTAAATATGGATATGGGTCATTTTGGTTCTTTACCGACGATATGATAATATAACATTAACGTGCTTACCAAATAATGTGTTTAATCATGTTTACTTTGAACTCGGAATAAAAATTGTAATTACGACAACAAGAGTGATGAGTTATTTAAAACAGATGTGTACCTTCCTTTTTTTGTTTTCTTCAGTCTCCTTTTATACAAATATGTCTGGCTGTGCCCTTCAGACGGAGTCAAGGTTATATAGCTACTAGATTCAGGAATTTTATTATTTACAGTAGAATTTTAATTCCAAGTCTTTCTTTTGGCCCCATGAAAACAAATTTTGTCTCCCCGTGCCATGTAGACATTTTAGACTGACTTTTGGATGGAAGAGACAGCGTGTATGGGTCTTGTGAACGAAGTAATTAACGGATGAAAATGAGTGAGAGGCTCGGCACTGCATAATCTGTAATCTACATGTTTAAAACGACTCTGTCTCTGCTGATCATTTAAATTAATGAAGGCATGCTCAATGAAGTAGAGTTGAATGAAATTAAGAATTTCACAATATCAGTCTCAAAACAGCTAAAGCTAGACGAGGATGTTAAATGCCGCCCCATGTACGCTCGACGTTCATATCCATATGCATGCTGCCGTATATAGCGCCTTTAGCCAAAAGTCAAAGTCAAAGACGACCCATTTGTCCGTTTCGGTTTCACTTTAGGTCTGTTCAAACAACGAACGGCGAGAGTCTCAAAAGTATGAAGGTAAATTTTTTTTGAAAACACGGATGCGCTCATGTGGGAAGTCTCTGTAATAAGAAAGATAACGTGTAGCACCGATGTACCGAGCACAGATGAAACTGGAAATGACAGTTTTTCGAGAGACTATGAATTATGGATTCGAATTCCTTCTATTCTACAGCTCGTTCAACTATGTATAATTTGCATATCTAAAAAATACGTCCCGAATTCTTACAATTTGAGGTCGGGTAGAAATAAGGGAAGGAAAAAGGAAAGGGAAAGAAAATATTCATGAAATCTCTGGATACAAATTATCGTGACAGAAAAAAAGACAAAAACAATGTCTCAAAAAGATTTTTCTCGCCCGCACCCATTGACGAATAATTTGGTATTATGTATAAAGATTTGTTGTACTTGAATGTTTTTCATTTTAAAATAAAAGTGAGGGCCCTATTATAATACTCTTATAGGTACTTTCATTTTACATCACGTTTTTTTATTCGCATAAATGAAATACCTGTCTTTGAAATTCTGAGGGTAGATTAGATGCGGCTTTTAGGATTTTCTTTAGTGATTATTTCAAAAATTGTTGCAAAAAAATACAGGATATAGGAGAGATGATTTCTTCGGTAAAAAATCGAAAGCAATCCATATGATGCTTTATATAGTCTTTAGCTTGCATTCCTGGAATTCTATAAATGGGTAGGTAGATAAATACCTTGGTGGACTTGCTATCTACATGTCGTCTGTGAAGAACCAACATTACCCATATCCAATTTAAGCTAAAATCAAAATGAGCTATGTCATAAAAATCTAATGAAAAACATGCGTAAAATGTTAATTAGAAGTTTTTGAAAAGTGTGAAATGTTCTATTTTCATGTTTTTCAACAATCTTAAATGTTCTAATTCCATGTTTTTGAAAAGGTGCAAAATTTTCTAATTCCGTGTTTCTGAAAAGGTGCAAAATGTTCTAATTCCATGTTTCTGAAAAGGTGCAAAATTTTCTAATTCCATGTTTCTGAAAAGGTGCAAAATTTTCTAATTCCATGTTTTTGAAGAGTGTAAAATTTTCTATGTACATATTTTTAAAAAGTGCAAAATATTCTATTTAAATGCTCTCAAGACATATTTCAATATTTTTGTAGATAGTTGATACTGTTTTTGGCTAAAAATGGATATGGATCATTTTGCTTCTTCACAGACGATATACTTCAATTGGATAAGACGGATGAGAACAACTTGTCATGTAATAATGTGCAGTAGCTTACACATCGAAATCCGAATGTAACTGAGCCAATGTGACATTTCTTGTAGCTTTAGAAACGGGGAAAAAAAGAAAGATGCCTTCCTTTCATGACATTTAATTTAAAAACCTTGTTATGTATATGCATATGATTTTCTAAAACACCAAACACCACCCTCGTAACTAAACATGACATAACTCGTGTATCGTGGGGGCGTTGAAGATGCAATATTACCTAATGATAAAATAAAGGCAAGGATGAAACATAAGACAGCTTAAGTATATGCAAAATATTGCACCTACATAATTCAAGAAGTATTCTAAACAATCAAATAATATTTCCAAGGTAAGTATCAATAAATAATATATCGCCTGTGAAGAACCAAAATTATCCATATCGATTTTTAGTTTCAAGAAAAATGCACTATTTACAGACAAAATTTAAATAACATGTTCAACAAAGCATGTAAATACAGCCTCCTTCCACAAAACACTTAAATAGAACATTTTGACCTTTTAAAAAAGAATGTAAATAGAATATTTTGCACTTTTGAAAAACATATAAATAGGACATTTTACACTTTTAAAAAACACTTAAATAGAACATTTTGCACTTTTCAAAAATCATGTAAATAGAATATTTTGCAATTTAAAAAAACACTTAAATAGAACATTTTGACCTTTTCAAAAAGCATGTAAACAGGACATTTTGCAATTTTAAAAAACACTTAAATAGGATATTTTGAACTTTTCAACAAGCATGTATGTAAATAGAATATTTTAAACTTTTGAAAAACACTTAAATAGAACATTTTGCACTTTTCAAAAAGCATGTAAATAGAATGTTTTGCACTTTTAAAAAACACCTAAATAGGACATTTTACATTTTTACAAACTACTTAAACAGAACATTTTGACCTTTTCAAAAATATGTAAGTAGGTCATTGTTAAATTTTTAAAAACATGTAAATAGAACAATTTGCTCATTTTAGTAACATGTGATTAGCGTTGTAATAAAGCATGTATCTTATGTACTGTATTTTTTGGCATAGCTCATTTTAATTCAAGCATAAATTGGAAGTATGTAGGTAATTTTGGTTCGTCATAGACGATATGTACCGACGTATGTATAGACAACGTTATAATTTTTTGGAAGTGTGAAGAATAGGCCCTCGTAACAACGTTTTTGAAAAATGTCCAATTAATTTTTGGTGCTTTTTATTTTCATCAATACGAAATCCTTTTTATGTATCCGTAAATAAATTTAATTTCAAAAAAGTATACCTTGTTCAATAAGATGAAATTGATTCTGTCAATAATGCACTGTCAGTTTATTCAATCTTTAAGTTTAAGTAAAAATATTTTAATGAGACTCGTTTTAGAAGCATCATTCATCCCCTTTCAACATCCACGCCCCACACGCACAGTCAATGTATACCAAGATCAAAATTGGGTACGTTTTGAAAATTGCTACTTGGGACTCTAGGATAACGGATAACAGTACTGAATCTTGAACACTGTGGAAGACATGTGTCGTATGCCCAATTATTTTCCCAACTTGCCATTTGCAATGACATAATAGAAAACTTTCTATACAATATCCGTACTTGGAATTATAATCTGACATCTATACGAGCACGTTCCCTCTACCGAAAATACGTGCCCAAAAAACGGAATTTCAATAAGAGTTTTGTTATAATGATGAAAACTATGCACTTACTTAACTATGTAGCCAAAAATGTCTTTCCATTGAAAATGCAAAGTACATTAGGTATTTTACACCATTCACAACCTTAATTCAGAAATATCATAGCACTTGTCAAAAAACTACCAAACCTAAATCATATGGGTTTCATTTGAATTTTTAAAAAACCTATCTAGGCAGGGCCGGATAATGCGGCCAGCACAGGCAGCCCCCGCTGTCTTAATTTTCTCAAACCATGTAAATGGAACATTTTGCACATTTCAAAAACGTGCAAATAAAAACATTTTTACATTTCAAAAACATGCAAATAAAACATTTAACATTTTAAAAAAAAGCGTAAACAGAAAATTTGCACTTTTCTGAATCAAGTAAATAGAACATTTTGCTTTTTTCTAAAACATGTAAATAAAACACTTTGCTTAAGCAAAGAAAACCATCCATAAAATCAAAACGGTGGCTTTTGTATGTAATGATGGAAACAAATTGCTGCCTAAATGCAATTCCTTCGTCCGGCCCTGCATCTAGGTGGCACTATTATCCTACCAGTAACTGTTACTCAGCATGCTGAAACCAAAAAAAAATCTTTTTGACTACGAGAAAAAATTAAATTTAAAATTAAATATCAAATATTCAAAATTACAAATAATATTGTAAAGAATAACAAAAAAAGTTATAATATCAATGATATTAATGCCGTTACTATAATGCAGATACTGCATAAACCTTAATCAAAAATGTGTCTTCTCATGTATGCACCATCTCCTAGCATGAAACTTTTTGTGTACACTCTATGCATCTAAGGGGGGGTCGATAAAACTGCTTCACTTTAAAGAAACGTGAGGTATTTATTATATGGAGTAGAGGAGGACTACTATATATTACTATGTGAAGATGAATTGCCTGATGTAGCACGTTTTGGGTGCATTTTACACCTCACTCACGGAGAAATGGAGAAAAACTGAAAGTGACACGTGACTAGAAAGCAAAAAGGTAGAATAGCTTCATTTCTCAAACAATACTTTTGCATTTTGAGTCAAAATTCTGTCGTGATGTATGTAACCATGTATATAGCTTAAAATACCGTAGGATTAGGGTAGGAATAAGGTGAACCACAGTATAAAATACAACACTGGTAATATTTATTAAGGAGAATCACAGACAGACAATGTTCCCAGTCGGAAGTAAAACATAAAGTAATTATGGAATTGGAAGTAATTCCAATTCCAAACCGGCGCCACTGCCACGGTATTATTTATATAATAATAATAATATTAATAATATTGGGAGAAAGTGAGAATGGCTACAAAGTAAAGCCATGGGAACATGACATGCCCTTGTCCTCCTTGACCTCGACCCGAGGTCACATCTTGATTAAGGGAAAGAACTAGGGGTAAGAAGTATAGTTGTGGCCCCCTCCCGGAAAAATGTCGGCCCGACATTGACACCCCTCTGCACCGTGGCAAGGAAAACCATCGTGGGAAAATAACTTGCCACCGCCCGGGTATAGTAGGCGAGCATCTGCTGGAAGATCAGAGGGTTCAGGCGAATGTCCCGTCTCGGCTCGCCCCCGAAGAAATCGGATTTCGGCGGTCAGCTGATCTGCTTGCCGCTGATGGTACTGTTGCTCCAGGACTAAGGCCGAAAGATGCACTGCCGGCGGCGGAGCCGGAGGGTTTATTGGGGCAGCCGTAAATCCACTCACGAACACAGGGGAGTTTGAGATGTGAGAAAGTGTTTCCTCCTCCCGCCTTTTCCGCAGCGCGCGCCGGCGCTTATTATTGGCACGCTTTCCAGTAACTGTTTTTCCAGCCCGCTTCATGTCAGGTGGACATGGTGTTGAGTGCTTCATAGCCTGAAGGCAAAAGAAACAAAAAAAAAACAGGAAGGAAAACAGGAAAGGTCAAAGGTCATAGGTAAATTTAGGGCCACTGTGAATGTTACGGTCGGAATTATTTACACATGACGGGGTGGTCATTCGTAGAAATTTTGAAAAAACAATCCGAAAAATTTAAAAAACCGAAAATAAAACCCGGGTAACCAATAGGGCCACAACAAAACGGACCATACTAGCAGACGCGCCGTCCCATAATCACCCCGTGGGAAGCCCTTCGGGTTGAATCGGCTCCCTAAAACACCGTTTGACGGAGTTAAAAGCAAAAAACTAAAAACCGGGTATTAGCGGTATTAATTAAATAATTCCGACACGCAATGCCAGAGTACGCGAAGACTCGCCATGGTGACAGCACAAAGTGCAAACATCAAATTATAATAATTAGTAACAAGCAGCGGCGACATCTAGCGACGCCGCGCATGCGCAGAAGCAGCAATCCTTCAATCCGATTCAACTGACCACAGCGACACGTAGCGGACCATAAGAAGCTACCAAAGGTCCCCTCTCGGCCACCGTGACAGCGCTGACCTACTAATGACCTCGTAATTGACCTGTGAGGTCAACCGAAAACCGCCGGTCAATGTGGCCAGCCACTAGGCAGCGATTTGTCGTGAACCTTTGACACATCAATGACACGGGGTCAAACGGAAGACATCGTCACGGTCAACCAGGTCAACGTAGGCAACATAATCATTGAAAACTTAAGTTGAAATAATAATTACTGAAAAATTGCAAAACATTTAATAATTTAATGTAAAATATTTAATGAATTTTTGTAGTCAAATACTTATTTTTTTTCGTGGGTGTAGGTCTAGGTAGGACGTAGGATGTAGCTTCGCTTGGCAAATGAGAGGAAGGCAACCGACGCAACTTCCAACCGGGGATCGTAAAACCGAACCTTGTTAAGATACCGTAGGATTAGGGTAGGAATAAGGTGAACCACAGTATAAAATACAACACTGGTAATATTTATTAAGGAGAATCACAGACAGACAATGTTCCCAGTCGGAAGTAAAACATAAAGTAATTATGGAATTGGAAGTAATTCCAATTCCAAACCGGCGCCACTGCCACGGTATTATTTATATAATAATAATAATATTAATAATATTGGGAGAAAGTGAGAATGGCTACAAAGTGAAGCCATGGGAACATGACAGTAACCATGTATATAGCTTAAAATAGGAGGGATAATCATTCAGGAGTAAAATATTATCCTAAACCATAAGAAGATAAAAAGAGCATATAATACTTTACTGTATAGGGATGAAGCAGGCTACACTGCACTTCAAGAAATGTTACATGGACTAACCCGAGCGTCCTGCAGTTTGGAGTAATCTTCTTAAGTTAGACTCAAATTAAATACATTTTCAATTTCATTAGCCGTCTGACATTGCCTTTTGGCTTCGGCTTCGGCAGTCCAAAATAGTGAGGTTATATAGTCTACGTTGCAGCCTCACAATCTGTCAGAGTCACGACTATTCACAGTTTACTATTCAGATTTCAGAAGCTCCCTAATTACATTTTCCGTATAACAATCTGAAAAGCTGACGAAGACATGAAAAGGAAGATATAAAAATACAAATAAATCACTCATTATATGTCACGGGATGGCCTGTGGAAGAGCTCCTAACAACGCTCCGACGTCAAATACTGTAAAGATGGGTCCATGAATATTCAGTACATGATTAAAATTTATTGTTTCCCAACTCCAGCCACCCACAGTAATATTTAATAATGTTCTAAGCTGACTGAGACTGACTCCGGGAGTCATCGTTGCAATTTCGTCGTTGTAGATGTAGACGTAGGGAGAGCAATGGGACCTGCACTAGTGCTGACACGCTGACACTCCGAAAGCGTGGAATGACCTCGTCATTCATAGTGTAATCTGCAACAACGGGGATAAATATTAAATTAAAATATTTGCTTTCAAGTTTCAGGGAGAAATTCAGATGACGTCACACAAACGATTGTTAACTTTGCACTTTGCAGCATCCAACGATGGCAATATCATTGCAGACGTAGTGGTCTAATGCTCATAAAGAATAAAGATAAATTTTACCAATAGCCTGTGGCCTCTACTTTCACCTTTCCATGTTAACACATGCATTTCTCCTAGTTTTTTGCTACGTGTGGCTGGCTATACATATGATATCGAGTACATTAATGTACCAATTTTTATGTTATGAGAGTAGAAAGCATAATGTTAAAGTTGCTGGTTGAAATTACTAGAATTTCAAACAAAGCTTACAAATTTTATAATGTTGTAAACAGGTTAGACCAGACAATGCCCCTGCCCCTAGTATTAATAAATCCAGCCCTGGAGAAAGATTAATTGGGACTACTGATGCATAGTGCTTTCTTGAACATCCCACTGCTTTGTTGTCCTGTCTATTGGATCCCTTGGAATTTTGTAAGTTTTTCCATGAAAAAAGAAGAAAGTGAAAGCAATTACTCAAATTATCAAGAACTACTTCCCCATGAGAATAGAGTTAGGTTGGAATCTCTAGTATGCACAAAAAAATAAATGAATGTGAAATATAATATAATGTTGATACTACATCGCCATTTGTAATCTCTTTTGTTTTAAAAGAGAGTAAAAACAAAAATCATACAGCAAATTAGAACAGTGACGTGAACTAAAATTTCCAGTTGGGAAGAGAACTGAGTGCGGAGAAGTGAGACGCGGATAGTCTGGAATTTTAGTGTTCATAAAGAACACTTAGGGCAGGTAAGTACATAACCTTAGGGTACAGCACATAGCCATAACATTGAATGCTTCAATGTCATTTATTTTCTACAGAAGGGTGGGCCGAGATTATAGAGACAACGTTTACCTTTAATTTTTAGTATGTAGAACCCGGCGATGAATAAACTTAGTATTTTCATTGTGTTCTCCGTTCAATTTCGATACAGTAGGTAGTCTTTGTTTCCCTGATTCGAGTACTTCTCGGCACTTTTCAGGGGTGACTTTGTTCCACTTATCGTTTAATACTTTCCAAAGCCCTTCAAGGGTGGATGCCTTTCGTTCAAATAATTCTTGTTTTAAGCAACCAAAACCAAAAACGTCCATGGGACTTACATTGGGTGATTTAACGGGAATTTCTGAATTTAGAATTAATTTTATCCCGAGTCTTTCTTCCAAGTCTATAGAATACCACTGGGTTTCCCGGGCAGTGTGTGAACTTGCCATGTCATGATGCACAAAGACCTTGTCGGTGTCCTCCCCGTAAGTTCTTGCGACATAAAATTCCATTATAGGTTTTAAAACCTTGTCCACATAGTACTTTTAGTTTACCTTGACCTTTGGTGCGACTTTAATAAGTGGCAGCACTCCACGACCCGTCATTGCACCAACAACCATTATCTTGTCACCGAACTTTTCTTTCTTATTCACCACCAGATTAACATCTAATTCTTTATCCTCAGTATAGACAAATCTCCTCCCCTTATAACAGTCCTGAACGTGAAAAAATGCCTCGTCAAGAGTTACAGCAAATTCGGACTTACTACCTGCAAGATGGTCTTCATACAGCTTCCGGGCGTTGTTTTTTCGGACTTGTTTGTGTTTATCAGACAGCCGATGCACATGCGTCTTTTTTAGAATAGTTTTACTTAGATCTATTTTTATTATTCGCCTCACAGTTGTACGAGATACTCCTACTTGCTTTGCCATAGCAAGTTGAGATAATGGGTTGACATTAGAAGTCATTCGGTCAACTTTTTTATAATACCCGGATTTACAACTTCACGAGGGTACACGTTTGGGGGCCGAGGAAACCCTACATCTGCAGCTGCTCTTCATTTTCCAACAGATTTTACAACACAATTAACAGTGCTAATGCAAACAGGTATTACTTCATTGGTGAGCATCGCTGTTTTTTTTCTACACGGGCATTTAAGTTCGGAAAGCACCCGGATGCGGGTTTCCACTTTAGAGTCCATTTTTGGGCCCATTTTTAAAGCTACCGTTACGAATTTTTGCACACGTAAGCCTAAAAGCCTTGTACATAGTATTGTTAATTGCCGCGGTTCTTCTGTAATTAATACTGTCAAAATTTAGTATTCTAGTTTGTCTCTATAATCTCGGCCCACCCCTGTAGAAGAGGACTTCATCCACAGTCGACAGCATAGTCATTTGATTTATCTGGGACTCGAGATGGCACTTTAAATGACAGATCGTCTTCCTTGTAAATTATGTATTATATCTTTTGAGCACAGCGTTCGGATTACGATTATGGCGTCATATCATAATTAATGATCACATTGTGGATTTTATAACACCTACCACGAACGAAAGCACTAGACGGCTGGGCCCAGTGAAAAGAAAGAGGCTCAAGTAATATGTAGGTAGTTAAGTAATTACAAAAGAAACGTGGCGGCGGGTATTGGAGATAATTTTAACTAGCGACAAGACACAAGATATTTTTTCTGGGAATCTATAATATTGTGAAATCGAATATAAAATGAGAAAAAATGTCCTTAAAGTTTTGATTTCTGGAAGGCACATACGTTTGCATTATTTTGAGATGTAAAACATTCATGAATTATAGTTAAATGTTAATCACTTATTCGGAGATTTTTGTGCATCGAAAATCTCGAATTTGCTCTAGACATTAAACGAGACGTTTGCATTAAAAGTTGAGTCTCATTTGTCATCGTCATTGTCATTGTACACCCACACGGTGTACGCTATATTATGCAGTTTTGGAAGTTGAAATTGAATTGTGCCAAACTGCACTGCGCACTGAACTGAAGGTACTTCCGTAGCATTTGTTTTGGGATTTTGCAATCCTCCCAACTTCCAAGCTAAATTTACTGCATTTAAAATCGAAACAAGTCTATTTTGACTTCAGCTATTGCATAATTCTAATTACGTGCATTTAATTTGAAATCATTTATGTCTAAAATGGAAATAGTTGCGAAACAAATAGTAACCAAGAAGTACTTTCATTCTGTGCGCAGTCATCCCCTAGTTCTTGAGTAGTAGATTACATAGGTAAGTTTCTTTATAACATTCGTCCATGATTATTTCGAATTCAATAAAGAATATACATCCTAACGTTATCGTCCATGTAGGTACAATGTATTGTAGTCACTGTTACTGTTGCTGGAACTGGAACTCTCCTCGAAGTTCAATGCCTAAAATCTATGCAGCACAGCAGAGAAGAAGCTGCTACGCAGTTTAATATAAAAGATATGTACAACATAGACGATGCTCTCCTATAGAGCATACCTGCTCAAATTAGGGACCTATCTACCTACCGTATTTTTATAACAATCCGCGGGTCTGGAACAGACCCGGATCAGTTACATTACGCGCTTCTGTTGCAGTACACAGAGCCTAAAGCAGGGCCGGGCGAAGGAATTGCTTTTAGGCAACAATTTGTTTTCTTATACAAAAACCCTTCATTTTGATTTTATTGATGGTTTTCTTTGGTAAAGCAAAATGTTGTATTTACATGTTTTAGAAAAGTGCAAAATGTTTTTTTGACTTGATTCACAAAAGTGCAAAATGTTCTATTTACATGTTATGAGAAAAGCGTTAAATGTTTTATTTGCATGTTTTTAAAATGCACAAAAGAATTTATTTGCATGTTTTTGAAAAGTCAAAATATTCTTTTTACATATTTTTGAAAACTGCAAAATGTTCCATTTACATGTTTAAAGAGAAAATTCAGGCAGCGGGAGCTACCTGCGCTGGCCACATTATCCGGCCCTGCCCTAAATAAAACGTGGGTAATAATAATTTCTTACAATACCGTTACAATTAGTGAAGTTATGTGTCTATTATGTATGTGTCACATCATTAATTGAACGAACAATGATTCTTTTTAGCGTTCTGAATTAAAACTACTCCCACAAAGCGGGTGGGCATTTTGTCATTATTAATGGGACAAATTTATAAAATATATTTAGTGTGCGGGTCTGTTATAATATACGGGTCTGAGAAGTCTCAGTTTGAATAGCATACTATTCGTGCGGCACACTATTGTAGGATATACGGTACCCAAGTTATACGGCTGAATCATGTAACAAGTTTGCCCCTCACTAAATTCCTATCAGTAATCAATATGGGTCTAGCTCTAGCTGCGGCTGGCCGTAATCAAGACGTTGCGTTGTTGTTGTTGTTGTTGTTGTTGTTTACGTTAAAACTTTATAATCAACAGCATCTGATGGCAATGACGACAATGACGAAAGTTACTAAACACTCCATTTCTTATAATTTAAAAGTAGATGCCTACTTTTCTCTTCCAAATTTTGGAATCTAGTTAAACTCGAAATGTCAATGTCCGTTGTGATCTGGGAAAATCAAAGGGAAGACAGAAGTAAACACTCTTCAAACCGTCTGCAGTGCTCTTGACCCTTCACAGGTAGAATCAATGCCAGTGACGCTTTTTGAGATTTGAGCCTCAGTTTAATCTACTTTTTTCTCTAGGAGAATTCAATTGATCGATGTATTCTCCGTAAAAGTTATTTTCATCTTCATCTAGTTCTATAATCCCTCTTATATAAAACTAATAATTGTTGCAGTTTGATTATTTTCTTTATCGAAAATACTAATGATATGACTAGAGGCTACCGGAAGTCACGCTGTATTGAAGATCCATGAGATATTGCAAATAGTGAAAAAGACGTGATGGGAAGAAAATTAATCTGCCTCCTGTGATTAGTAAAACTCTCTTATATCTGTAGGTATTTCTCTCTTTCACACTACGTGACAGGACTTTGGATGAAGCCATTGCATTGTGATATTGACAATAGCATTAACTGGACACTGAACTGAACCCAGTTGAACTATTTGACCTTGAACTTGGTATTTCTATGGAATAAACTTTTTAGTCAGGTGACACAATAAAAGCAAAATTTTCACGTTCTAAATTTTTGGGGAAAGTTTAATGTTTTACGAAGAAACATACCTGGAATTTGAAAAAAACGTAGGTAATGCGTTCCCATTTATGCAATCCGCGCACATAGCTAATTGTTATGACATGATTAAAGGCGTGTTTAAGTATGTACTATATTGTCTGTGAAGAACCAAAATGACCCATATCCAATTTAAGCAACAATCAAAATGAGCTTTCTTAAAAACAAAATGAGAAACCTGCGTAAAAGGTTAATTACGAGATTTTGAAAAGTGTAGAATGTTCTATTTACATATTTTTGAAAAGTGCAAAATGTTCTATTAACGTGTTTTTAAAAGTGTAAAATATTCTATTTACATATTTTTGAAAAGTGTAATATGTTCTATTTACATATTTTTGAAAAGTGTAAAATTTTCTATTTACACATTTTTGAAAAGTGTGATATGTTCTATTTACATATTTTTGAAAAGTGTAAAATTTTCTATTTACACATTTTTGAAAAGTGCAAAATAGTCTACTTAAATGCTTTCAAGACATATTTCGATATTTTTGTAGATAGTGGATATTGCTTTTAGCTACAAATGGACATGGGTCATTTTGATTCTTCACAGACGATATGTAAGTATGGAAGTGAAAACGCATTACTTATAGACGACAAACGCATCTACAGATAATATGTAATAACATTTGTTTGTGTGCCTATACAGATATGCGTTTTGAGCATAGTGACTCGTGAGCATGAATAACCGCTCTAAATACATAGAAACAACATAAGTTTGGTTTTCAGTTTACAAAATAATAAGTCAGCTCCTTCATGGTTTCCCTCTAATTGCTTTAGCCTATAAACTCTCTCAGTTCAAAATGGCATACAGAGGTATACACACACACACATCCTATAATGAATATATAGTCGTTATGGATTGTTTATCTTTCCCCAGATTGTTTAAGTTCGGAAATGAATTATCAGGAAATCATAATCACAATTTCATTAGATTTTCAATTATTTAGAATATGCACATAGTGTACAGTCATTTCGGAAGCATAAATGCTGTAAGTGAATAGCAGTGGCAGGGCATTTAGACGATGCAATACTTTTGATGTTCACACAATTATAAGCAGAACTATAAAGATAGACGTGTGGCGAAGAATGTGGGATGATGATTGGATAAATCTATGTGATAGAAACATAACGGTGTGGCATATTTTACTGCGAGTGTGTAGATGCTATAGTGCTATACCTATACAGGAACTGCATACTATAGTTCATATAAACATCAACACTCCACAATTTATTGACTTATGATCCGTGAACTGATTTATATATTTGACAGCTAAACAACTTCAAGAATCAGAATTCCGAGTCTACAATTCTAGCTCGAAACATTCACAGTATGTAGTCTGCCGTCTGCAGTGCACAGTAAATCATTTTTTGTCATAAATATTTTACGAATTCAGCTCCAGGATGTATGTATTGTGTACAAAAGACAAGTACTACGAAACGAACTACGTCGTACGTAATATATTGTATTATTATTACTTAATCACGGGCGCCTTACCACCTGCTATACAGTTTATTGATTGTGCCATGCCAGTGTCAAAACCGTGAGGTATGACGTAAGGTGTCAAATCAAAAAGTACCTGCCAATAGGTATAGGCGCCTACATATTATATAGGTATGCAGACTGTAATCTTACTGTTTCTAAATCTTCTGTATCTTGTAATAATTACAAATTAAAAGGGCGTCTACAATTATTACTCTTCCTCCAAAGGCATCCCCGTCTTGTAGTTACCATAAAACGAAAATTAGATGGGCCTTAGTTCCGTTTTTACTTCCATTGTTTTCTTATACCTCTAACATGGAAGGAAAATCTACGAAAATCCTACAGAAGTGCGTAGTGCACTTGTGCATTTCCTTCGATCACCAACATTATTAATCCAATGAGTTGGTGAACCTTGTTTCTTGGAAAAGGCAATAAGCGATACTGATCGGGATAATGGTGCTATGTTTAATGAGGTACGTGCAAAATGAAATTAGGTATCAGTATCAGTATCACATACTATACATTGGAATATTCTCTATAATACTGGAAAGGACAGACTCCGGGATGGGGACTGGAACCGGAAACTAATCTGCCCATTCACACCTCCCCCTCCCCTGGTACTGGTGCAAAGTGTGAGACAGTAGGAGTGCCATAATAGTGTACAAGCTCAAAGCAAAATAAACTAATTTTGTTCGTGTGAAATCTACTAGACATTGGTACATATTGGGTATACAGTTTGAATGCAAAACGTACAAGCTTCTCGCATCTGATGGACTCCAGTGTATGATTGCAAACTGAGCACCATACTGGAATACTAAAGCTGAAATGAGCTTTAAAAAAATGTTCTCCGTTTACTGGCAGTGCAGTATTATGGGGTCTTGAGTCGAGGCAGAGACGACGGAGCGGTTTGGTTTAATAGCACAGAGCCAGAACCAGAAGAAGAATGGAATTCAACTCGAATCGCGAGTCAGCTCGAACATGTTGAGTCGCATTCATCGGACTTGCTAAATAAAAAGGACAGCGATTCGGGAGACTCCTCATTCAGTTCACAGCAGTGCTCGGAGCTGGGAAGGTATTGGGAGTGTGTTGCTCGTCTTACAAACTTCACCCGCTGCTTCCCACTTCATCTCCATCCTCCAAATACTAACAAACAGAAACACACACACAGAGTCACCACATCTTTCACATCTTCTTCAAGCCAAGAAAGCAGAGAAGAAAACTCAGCTCAAAACTATATATTGAGTTTTTACCTTCCTTCCAATAATTTCAAACTGTCTACTTTAACAAAATTCGAGAGAGTCTCCAGACTCCAGACTCAAGCGCCTTGTTTTCACAACCATTCTCTCCCAATATCCTGTCTCGCTAAATCAACATCGTTATTTTACAGTCTGACTGAATAGTGAGATGAAAGAGCCTCCCTTCCCTCCTCATCTCCCCAACAAAGAACATCCACTCAATCCTGTCATTATCCTTTTCATTGGGAATCTCAAATAAACGGAAAGCGATCTCCTGTGCTCCCTCCATACTCTACCTTTAATTACACCATACATGTGTGTGCCCCATTCACTACAATTACCCAAAGGACTTTTCCTCATCAACCCTTTCCACGTGCTGAGTTCCTATATTATATTCCTTTTTCTAACATTTCGTAGCTCAAATTAATTGAGAGCATCACGAAATCACAGCGGAGTAAAAGGCTGCCAATTCAAATTCACTAGCACGGATTCAGCCAGAATTATAATCCAGAATTTCCGTAATATTCAAGCATCAGCCTGTGTACCGTAACAATACACTCCCAATCCCAAATGGCAATGGACATATAGGGACTAGTAAAAATGAAATTGAAGATTAAAAATTTAGATCCATCCGTCTGTGCTCAAAATCTGTAGTGGACATAATCTACAAGATACATACGGAAAACTGCATGGAAGGTTTTAATCAAGGAATATATTGACATTCACTGCAGACGAGAAGGACGAAATACAATAACATGTAATGGAAAAAAAAAGTGGGACTTGCTCTAAAAGTAATCACATAGGTGTGTGATATCCAGATCCAGACACGTCAAAGTCGACATTTGAACATTATTTTCCAAGTTTAATATTTCTATAATAGTAGGATGAACATCCATTTAAATATTTACTCATCGTCTGCACCCATCATCTTCAGGAACATGGTCAGCACATAGGGCGAACAGTGGAAATTATGAAATGGAAGAACATAATATTATTATGTTGACTTTACCAAGACATTTTGCGAGCACCAGAAGGGACAGTAAAACAGTACAGAAAGTATGGAAAGTGAAACATTGCATTGATGAGAAGGGGAAGAGAGAATTTTGAATATATTTTAGCTCCGTCATAGATAGAAACTGGAACTGGAGCCGAAACCAGCCCGCAGGATTTCCAGTCAATCTGTGTGCGCTTCGTTGATAAATCCGTGCTGACACTCTCAATGTACTCACATTAACTCAATTATTATAAAAAAAATAAATTTTACTAAAAATTCCAAGAAAAAGAAGAAGAAAAACTAATTTATTTTCTTCAACTTGTATGCTATTATATAAGTCCTTGCAGGAATTCTTCAGTCGTGTTGTTGTTTATTTGTTGTTACTGTTGTTGTAACTAGTTGTGGTGGTAGTGCTGTAATTTTTAAGGAATAGAAAAAAAACGAGAGACCTACGTATGCATAACTATATAGAAAATACTATTACTGTTCCTATTGAAAAGGGGAATTTGATTTACGGATTTACTCAAAAGTGTGCCCTCAGTTCCTGTGAGTACTACAGATAAATTAATTAATTGTAAGATTCAGCAGAACTTGGGAAGTTCAAACCACGGTAACGGTGACGAGGACGGGAGGAGAAGAGGATAAATACAATATATAGTGGTTAGTTGATAACAAGATAAAGACGAGAGCCGTGTTCGGATTAACACTTTGAAGTGTCTCCTTAACATTCCAGAATTTCCTGCTGCTCCCGAGACAATCCTTTAAATTCAGGACCTCGACCCGCCCCCCAAAAAACTACATCAATAATCTACCACGAGCTCCGAAACACAAATAATACTTGAACTCTCAAGAGTAAAATCAATTGTGGATTAAGCTAATATTCTTTGAACTCAGTCGTTCATTTGGAGTCGTTACAATGTTGCTGAACACGTAAGTGGACCTTCATGTATATTACTTAATTTTATATTTATTCATTAATTATTTTCAAATGTTTCTTGAATTGTACTAGAATTAGAAATGCTCTGCTTAATCGTAGTATAACATTCAATGTTAGATTCATTAGATGATAAAAATATTTTCCCGACGCCCGTATGTATCTGTTTGGTACTTGCTTTGTAGTCTGCAAGACAAAAGAAAGGATTTGGGCGCTCATGTGCCATTTCATTTTTTGTATATCCTGCTCCTGAGAATTCTCGTTCTCGCTCTTTTGTATTCTATAATCCTATAGAAAGACCAGATTCTGTTTGATTTTCTCTATATTATATATTATGCTCTCGAAATAATCTTAAGGATTTTTGACTTGGGCTATTCCCTAAAATTCAAAACAAAGGAAAACAAACAGATTGTCTCTTGAGTCAATAGTGTTACATATATTTGTTTTTGATGTTTACGTAATGTAAATATTCGGCTTTGAAGATCAATAGCTGTCTCTTCCAGATGTACCTATGACACGTGTGAGAGCCTTTGGCCTTATTCAGAGTGTTCTTCTACCTTGTAAAGGATGCACCAAATAATTTATATATACCTACCTATCTAACTAACTTGATGACAGACCTTTTTTTCGTTGAACGTCAAACGAACGCAGTACTTGCTCATTATTAGACCCTTTTATATTTTAGTTTTACTTTTAGTTACAGGCTAAACATTGCTAAATTTAACCCTAAAGATTTGCCTGATAACTTCTATCTTCAAGGTTCACAACTTGACATTGACTTACATAATACATACACACACCTAATGTACATTTCTGTTATGTATGTACAAAAAATACCTACACCACATCTATTGTGCTTGGGACAATAATAACACACACACAGATCTGTTCTCCCAACATGGGGATCCGTGTTGGGAGTACAGATCGTAGATCTTATGTGATTTGAAGCAGCTAACCCCTCACAAATAACAACGCTATTTGAACTTTTAACTCGTGCGTAATTGAAAAATACGCTTTTGCAATATTTAATAAAAATAACCTAGATAGGATAGGTAGGTAGGTAGGTACATCTATTGTGCCTATATTCTTGAAACACTTAATAGTTCATTATTTATTAACACTATATCCACTTCATTGTATACCAAATTCTTGCAGCAGTAATTCAGACAATGCAAAGCTATTTAGTGCTATACACAGTCTACAATGTTTTTAATTTTAATTTAGTATTCACGAACGTAAGTAGGTGGGTAAGAAAGAATACAAACAAATTCTGATAATAAAATTAGTTCTATAATAAGTTTGATGTCTCTAAATTATTTTTAAAAAAACTGCGTTAAAATGTTCGTAATAGCAACGTCTTCCAATTCGGCAGATTTCATTCCAGTAGAAGTAGAAAGTACAGCCTAAAAATATTTTAGTGGGTCTGAATTTTTTAGCAGGGAGCAAAGGCAAGATTATTTTACACTGTTTGGGTGCGGTGCCTTTGTTGCTTCTGCGGTATTGAGGAAATTGTCGTATAACCAAAAAAGCTCAAGGAAAATCATTGCGTGTTTTCATGTTCTATTCAAGGGAAAAGGAAGCACAGGCTCCTAAAGGCTAAAGGTACTTTTACTGCACTACACCTACTCACACACTCTTTCCACTACCCATCCGCCTAAACCGAAACTTTTGTCTTTGTGTGCGATTTTGTTTTTGTACCAGGGAGCCCTTCATTTGTGGCTCATTTTCAAAAGTGAGAGGAACTGAGGCATGGATTTTAGGCAGGTAAAGGTCTTCTGTGCGGTCTATGTTGAATGGATTAAAGTTAAAATACCCAGGAACTATAGTTGGAGAATTGATCATTTTCTCTCTTCTTTTAATCAACTAGAGCGAAAAAAGGACGAATATATACTACATACATAGTTTTATCCAACTTTCCGTTCATCAATACCGTCTGTGAAGAACCAAAATGACCCATATCCATTTTTAGCTAAAAAAAATATCAACTATCTACAAAAATATTCAAATATGTCTTGAGAGCATTTAAATAGAACATTTTACACTTTTCAAAAACATGTAAATAGAACATTTTAAACTTTTCAAAAACATGTAAATAGAACAATTTACACTTGTCAAAAACATGTAAATAGAACAATTTACATTTGTCAAAAACATGTAAATAGAACATTTTACACTTGTCAAAAACATGTGAATAGAATATTTTGCTCTTTTCAAAAACATGTAAATAGAACATTTTGCACTTATCAAAAACATGTAAATAGAACATTTTGCACTTTTCAAAAACATGTAAATAGAACATTTTACTCTTTTCAAAAACTCTTAATTAACATTTTGTGCATGTTTCGTATTTTGTTTTTATGACATAGCTCATTTTGATTGTAGCTTAAATTGGATATGGGTAATTTTGGTTCTTCGCACACGATACTTTCATCTAACTATAAAATAACCTCATATTATCTACAGTGGGTTACACAAGATACCTATCTCTATACTATTAATGTGGGATGTGGGGGAGAAACGTGGACGTCGTGAGTAACGAGGGATGCTATACTATAGGCAACCGTACTTTGGAACAAACGGACGCGTCGTTCATCATGACACAAATTATTTGCGTTTTAGCGATGTTATCACAATTTGTAAACAAACTACTGTGAGTTTGACACAAGAAACACCAGACTTCTTGTTCATGTGTGAGCTGCCAACTTACCTGGCGGCAATCCTGGAAATGTTTACCTTCTCATGATATTCCATTTAATACTCATAGTTGAAAATACAAGCTCGTGCTTCTGCCCCAGCTATGTTGTTAGTCTCTACTATTCTCTGCCATTCAAAGACTCAGTGACAGGTAAGATAACATCTTGGAAGGTGCAATAGAGGCTATATTTAATGTTTTCTTCCATATGTACATAACATTTACAGTTTAGTGTAGCCACCGTATATTGTATCATCAGAACGAAAACGAAAGGTTCAGTTATCCCGTTTTGCAATATCAATTCATCGCTTTCGGTATGTTCAAGTCTTCAAAGACGTTCAGGGGTGATGTAATGGAGGGCATTACATTTTATTATAACGACTTCCACCATTACAGTTCAGCACACAATATTCAGAGTATTTTTTTTGCGGTTTTGAGTAATTCAATTCAATAATATTTCCATTTTTGAAGAACTAACTTCAAAATCTAGATTCGGAGTTTCAGAGTTATCCAATTTTATATGACAGAAGTTGCCACTGTTTTCATACAATCAGAGCCGGACGAAGAAATTGTTTTTATGCAGCAATTTCCATACAAAAACCACCATTCACATTTTATTGATGGTTTTCTTTGGTATAGAAAAATTTTGTATTTACATGTTTCAGGAAATTGCAATAATGTTCTGTTTACTTGATTCAGAAAAGTGCAAAATCTTTTATTTGCATGTTTTGAAAAAATGGGACAATGTTTTATTTGCATGCTTTTGAAATGTACAAAACTTTTTATTTGCATGTTTTTGAAAATTCAAAATATTATTTTTACATGTATTTTTGAAAATTGCAAAATATTCCATTTACATGTTTTTTGAAAATTCAAGCAGCGGGGGCTCCCTGCGCTGGCCGAATTATCCGGCCCTGCATTCAATGAGAGGACGCCTTCGTATATTTGTACCATTTTAATTTTTGAGGGACGCTATTGTTCCTTCTACCTTTATTTGGTTGTCAATAGAATATTTATCTAGAGATTTGGACCTGTACACTGTAGTCGCCTGTAGACTGTAGAAAGACTTGCCTTTCACTAAAGTAGGTACTTAGCTGCGGAAGTTGGTGTTTACATTTCTTAAGGAAAGTAGCCCCTCTGCTCTATGCAGGATAATCAGAAAAGTTTGCATTTGTTTGTATGGAAATGTAAATAGTCAATATCTTACAAACATGCTCCCGTCATCGCTCCCGTCTTTCTCACCACCGCGAACAAAACACAAAGCGAACGAAACCAGAGCACGCAGAGCAGTCAACAGGGGCAGAGAGTGGGAATTTACCATATTGTATATTGCGTGTATTCACACCATGAAATGAACCAGTAATTACTTTCGTCGAGGGAAGTGGAAACAAGAGACGGAGAGCCATCTCAAACTTATTTTTTTTATATCTATAGTCTTGAGTCTTGAGTCTTGGGATGTAATTCTATCCTTTTATTATTAGAAATCTTTTAGAATCCACAGCAAAAGACATATAGGGATTCACAGCAATACTTATTGTTAGTAGTTGAAATGCTACATCTAAAGTTACTATTTACTTTCTAATGGTAAGTAGGACTGTACGACGTATATTCTTACCTACCTACATATCTTTTTCCTTGTACCACTCTAGCAGTACTTGTCCTTTAATTCTATTTCTCAAGATTCTACGTGATTAGATCCATATCCCGATCTCAACTAACTCCGTACCTTACAAAATATATTCGGATTTCGGAAGAGTATCATTTTTAAAGTTTGCTTCCAGTGTAAGTTACTTACTTTGCTTAATTCCTTTCTGTCTCTTTACAAAATAATGTATCTAGGCAATTTTCTTGTTTCTTATACTGATAGTTGTGTAAAGGAAAAAGAAATACGTACTGATAGCTGATAGTAGTATTGAATTGTTTGTGTTTCTGGTGTCTTGTTCTTGTAATGCTAAACTCATTTTATGTCATGTGTGTAGAGTGGCATTTTATTTCCATCAAAGCCCAAGCTTGTGCGTTTGACAATACGATAAAAGTGTATGGAATCGAACAAAGGTCATCATTAATTTATCATGCCTTTAAAATTCGTAAAAATACATTTGATGTTTTGTCGTGAGGCAAAGGTAGTACACAAGGGAGATAGCATATTCTTGCATAGCTGCATACCCATATTTTTATTGAAGCTTCTATGTTACATACAGATATTATTAGAAATTTTGCTTAAGTTTAACGGTTAGACTTTTCAATTTCCATTGTTTTTGCTAAAATAAATACCAAAGCAAAGTATAGAGAAAGAAAATTTTATTAAAATAAATTTGACAGCGTAAGTTTCGAAATTAATTTGATGTACAAATATTATTTTGATCAAATCTGCAAAAGCATGCCTCCAGTGCCGGACGAAGAAATTGCTTTTAGGTTGCAATTTGTTTTCATATACAAAAACCACCATTTTGATTTTATTGATGGTTTTCTTTGGTAAAGCAAAATGTTGTATTTACATGTTTTAGAAAAGTCCAAAATGTTCTTTTTACTTGATTCAGAAAAGTGCAAAATGTTCTATTTACATGTTTTAGAAAATTGGAAACTGTTTTATTTCCATGTTTTTGAAATGTACAAAAAATTTTATTTTGCATGTTTTTGAAATGTACAAAAAATTTTATTTCCATGTTTTTGAAAAGTCAAAATATTCTTTTTACATATTTTTGAAAACTGCAAAATGTTCCATTTACATGTTTGTTAGAAATTCAGGCAGCGGAGGCTGCCTGCGCTGGCCGCATTATCCGGCCCTTCATGCCTCCGTGATTGAATCCAAAAATTGCTCGTCCCGTATGTAATATTGCAAATAGATGGTCAAAAGAGATTATCATAATGGTGCATTTATATTCCCATTAGCTCAGTATTCCTTCGGACTATTAAATTATTAAAATTTTGTATACTAATTTCATGTGCCAAATAATCCGTGAGTATTTATATTTTTATTTGTGTAAGATAATGTACTGTACTCTGCTTTTCCGCCAATCCACTTGAAAGTATACGTATATCAATAGAATGTAAAATAATTCCTTTAAAATCTTTATACTTTCCTTGTATGGTAAATTATGGTTACATCATACGGAAATTCAAAATGAAGCATCTAACTAAATTTCATAACACCCCCGTAGTAGTGAGTTCCGTAATACTCCTCCTGAGTCCTGAGTTGGACTTAAGCCCAAGAGCTCCTCCGTCTTTTAGCCTGCCCACTCGACCAACGAATAGCATATTACCTATATAATATATAACTACTTATTATGAATGTGGAACGTGGATTAAGTTGGAATATATTTCGAGTAGAGCGGAGAGCGTGAAATCAGAATGAGCACCCGCATGTCGTTAGATGCATCCAGCAATAATCAATACATTTTAGATTTACGAAGATGTACATTATGCATGGTGCATAGTGTGCAAGATTTCTCCAATAATAAGCTTAAGCCAGTATGCAGAAAGTCCTTTTTACTATGAATGAATGTGTCTGTAATCTGTATGGTGAATTACTCAAATGTAAAATCTGGAACAGACGAGCATTTGCCTAACTAAGGTGCTTATATAATGTAGGCGTATAGGCAGTATAGGAACTGTCTTGGACTGAACCGGTATTTATGCAGTAGCATTGCATTTAACTGCTGAAATTAGCGCTCAGGTATGCAAATGGAAAGTTTCTGCATATATTATAATACCAGATTTGAATAAATCTTATATTTGTAATCCTATTCCCGGTGAGGCTCAAGTATTTGACGTGGACATATCTGTGTGGTGCTAGGAATAAAAATGTAATTTTTCTCTTGAATGGCTTTGACAAATATTGATTTTCCCTCCATTTTTCAAACATGTATCTGCTTAAATTCAATTTAGTTTTTATATTTAAATTACCTATATACTTTTTTTTCTAAGCAAACAAATATCCCATTTACAATTTTACAAGGAAACAGAACATCTTGTCTTGGTCAGCCAGTCAGAACACCTACGTACAATAATTAATAGAATAACCACATGATTAACAGTATTTAATTTTCCGTAATCCAGTAGCCAGTAGTCGGTTTAAACTAGTAAACGTTTTTTAAGGATGGTACCGGAACGAGAATGAGGAGGATCAATAACAAATTTTACTTATTAATTTAAACACACAGGTAAACAGGAAATCGTTTAACAAAAGTGTTTACCTCCCATTTCCTTCCTTTGCTACCTTTAATATTTATAAATTTTGAAAATTACATCAAATTGAGGTTAAACTATATGAAAATGTTTTAGTCGGGTATGGATCAGCTAATTGACCCATCTTTGCTGGCATACGGACATTTTCTACACGGACATTTCATCGCTCAAAAGGATACGGTCCATTTTTTTGTGTCCATGGTTAGAAAATACCAGGCTAGCAAAAGTCCCGGCAGCAAATGTCCCACAACCGTTTTGCTTACTTTTGTGAATTCGTTCAAGAAATTCAATATTAAAATTGGAAAACCTCTAACGAGTATCATCTGTGTTGGAGGGAGCAGGAAGAGATCGTGCCTATGCATATGCAATTTTTGCATCATAATTATTATGCTCGATCGCATGTTTCCATCAATGTGAGACTCGTGAATATGCATTGAGTTACTTTGCATGCACAAAACCTATAATTGCAAATAATGAAAAATTCATGCTCTTTATCGCCGTCTTCTTATTTACTTATTTTTGCAACACAAATTTAACATTGATCCTCTGGTTTCGGCTCTGGCCATGTCTGGAATTACCTCATACCAAACAATAGAACTACTATGTAATTTGCATATGCTACTACTTCTTACTCTTTAAAACAAGAAGGTTGAAATATTTGCTGCTTGATATGAATCGATATGTTTCGTGTAATATTTATATTGCAAAAATCGTGTATTATCGTTAGCCAGCACAAAATTCTAGAAACGCTCGAGCTTTTTTTTTCAAACACGTCAACTTCCAAACTCGCCTCCGTCATGTATATTATGGTATTTAAAAAAAATGAAGGTTTCAATAAAGCATAAATAATGGATGTAAAATCTGACCTTTTGTAACTCGTTTCTTTTGTTTTTAGAGAATTGAACTTTCAACTTTATAGACGTATCGCCGGTGAAGAAGCATTTTTGCCTAAGTCCAGTCCAGAACTAAAAGCATTACTGCCCAAGTCCATGCGCTTCCTAAAAGCACTTTTGCCCAAGTCCACCAAACTGTGCAGGTTTGAACAGGATTTGTATATGGACTTAGGCAAAAGTGCTTTTAGGAAGCGCATGGACTTGGGCAGTGATGCTTTTAGTTCTGGACTGGACTTAGGCAAAAATGCTTCTTCACCGGCGGTATGTTTATTTTGAGTATGTAGACCCTACATACATAAAATAGTTGAAGGACAAATGGGAAAATCTTTCTTGACTTCCCTTCTTGACCTTCCCTAACATGACTTCATATATACATTTATATTTCGTTACCCTCCGTCCACTCGTATACGGATCACGAGTGTAGAGCTCCGCGAGACTGCATGAGAGGCCCATTGGTTAAAAGCAAAATTCAAAAAACTATTACACTCCCTGGCCGTAGTGCGTGGGAGTGCGCTACGTACATTCCAACCGCATGTTCGTCAGTGTTCCGCTAATGGCTGCCGTGAGAGGTTCAACGACAAGTCGGAGTGATTAAGATTAAATTAAATTAATTCCATATACTTCATTAAATCAACTTTTTTAAGAATGTCGGAGCTGCCGGAAAGTGAGAGGTAAGCTTAGAGTAGTAATAGTATGGGATGGTGTTAGGCGTGTAGTTAATAATAGTTGAAACAGTTTAAAGCTATATTTTCAAAGTTTTACAACTTTCGTGTATTAAATAGCAGTCGCGCAGACGGCGAAACAATGGTACCAAGAGGTGGAAAAAATAGCGGTCGAGGGAAAGGTCGCGGACCTCCCAAGAATCCAGTCGGTGTTACCGAAATGGACGATAGTGTTAAGAATTTATTAACATCTATTACGCAGTCGATGACTGAGCAAAGTAGGTCTTGCAGTAAAGTACAATCACGTTATACTTTATTTTTATTTTTTGAACGTAATGTGACTATGAAACCGCTCGATTATATGCGTATAATCGTTATTTTTATTATTACCGTAAAATTGCAGGTTCTGCAATTCAGGCTTTAGCAACAATACCAGAAATAATACAGGCTCAAATGAAAGCTATGCAAAAATTAACTAACTCAATGGATGTCGGTGTCGATGATTATGATTCGTACTCGGAAGGAGACGACAATATGGAGTCAGACCCCGTAGACGGGCTTCTACAGAATTTACACTCAAATGCGACCGAAACCGAAGAGCATGAAAATAGTACAGAGTGTCTTGAAAATATCATGGAACTTAATCAAGCTGAGAATGAGTTTGGTTTGCCTGTTTTGGAGGCGGTAGCTAGGGCTTTTTCTAAAATCCCAAATCAAACTATGAATGATACTGCGACTAAACGGCTTAAAAGCGCGTATAAAGCACCGTCCAACTGTACCCAATTAGTAGTGCCTAAAGTGAATCAGGAGATATGGAGCGTCCTTCTCCAGAACGCAAAGTCCATGGACATAAAGTCCCAGTTTGTTCAAGAACAAGTGTTTCGAAGCTTGGTGGCACATGCTAAAGTTGCTGAGTTGACCATGTCCATGGCAACTAAACCATCCAAGGAGACAAGCGAGCAAATCTTAAAAATATTAATGGATTCCGCGTCATCGCTGGGAATTGCTACTAGAGAAATGAACTCTCGCCGTAAATTTCAGTTGAAACCGTTTCTTAACGGAGATATTTCTGGTTTGTGTTCGACTCGAAACACCTCATCTGATGGATTATTGTTTGGAAGTAATTTAGAGCAAGAAATGAAGACCATTCGAAACTTTTCTAAAGTCGTACGACCGCCCTTGTCAACCCGGGCTCGTTTTCGTCCATATAATTCATTTCAAGGTAAACGAACTGGCTTCAATAATTTAAACTTTCAACAGCCGCTGCTTTGGGGGAGAGGCAGCGGCCGACGATACCATCGACGACCGTCGTTCTTCCGAAGCAACCAGTTCCAGTCCCAGTCCCAGTCCAATCAGTAGACTTGCCGGTTAGTAAAATAGCAGGTCGTCTGTCTAATTATGTACATGTGTGGAAACAAATTACAACAGACAAGTTTGTTATAGATTGTTTGCTAGGATATAAGTTACCTTTTATAAGAATACCTACCCAAACGAAAGAGCCTTGTTCACTTTCATTTTCATGTATTGAAACCGCAGAAATTGACAAATGCATCTCTAAGTTAATTTTATCTGGAGCAATTGTGGAGACGAAAAATTCGACGAAAAGGACAGTTTATTTCTAATATTTTTGTAGTTCCTAAATCTTCGGGTGGGTTTAGATTAATTCTTAATTTAAAGCAACTTAACAGTTTTTTAGACTGTCCCCATTTTAAAATGGAAGATTTTCGTGTAGTTTGTTTACTTCTAGAAAAAGGTATGTACATGACAACAATAGATATTAAAGACGCATACCATCATATCCCCATTTATAAACCTCATAGGAAGTACTTACGTTTTCGCTGGAAAAATATTATGTATGAATATACTTGTTTAGTATTTGGTCTATGTACTGCCCCGTTAGTTTTTATTAAAATGTTAAAACCAGTAGTAGCGTACCTACGTAGTAGAGATAACATTTCAGTGATATTTCTTGATGATTTATTGCTTATGGGCTACAGTTTCGATGATTGTTTTTCAAATATGAATTTGACTAAATGTTTTCTGAATGATTTAGGGTTTATCTTAAATGATGAAAAATCCATGTCAAAACCTAAGCAGGAATGTAGATATCTAGGGTTTGTATTTAATAGTATTACAATGGAAATCTATTGGCCATTAGATGAAGTGTCAAAATTAGTTCAATGTTGCCTTTCTCTACTTCGAAAACGATCGACTTCTATTCACGACGTAGCAAAGTTATTAGGGTTATTAGTGTCAGCCAGCCCAGCTGTTCCATACAGCATGACTTACATAAGGCAGCTTGAGATAGATAAAAAAATTATTTAGATTTATTTTCTAATGATTTTAGCAAATTAATGCTTCTCAGTGAAGAATCTAAAGAAGATATAAAATGGTGGATTGACAATTGTGGTACAAGGAACATAATTAGACGCGATTCGCACGATATTATGTTGACTACTGACACATCGTTGACTGGATGGGGTGCGCATAGTAATGGCATTCGCACTCACGGGTTCTGGTCTATCAATGAAAAATTATTACACATTAATGCTTTGGAGCTATTAGCAGTAGAAAATGCATTGCAATGTTTTTTGAGAAACCGTACAGATGTATGTGTGTTAGTAAGAGTCAATAACGTCGTTGCAATGACATATTTAAACAAGTTTGGAGGGTGCAGGTCTATTACATTAAATAGGATTGCTAAAAGAATTTGGAAGTGGTGTGCAAGTAAAAATATATGGCTCAGAGCTGCTTATATTTCAAGCAGTAGTAATTACATAGCAGATAAAGAGTCTCGGCAGGAGACCGATGAATCTGAGTGGGGGTTAAATAATGACAGCTTCAATTTAATTGTGCAGTGCTATGGTAAACCATGTATAGATCTTTTTGCTTCTAAATTAACTCGAAAGTGTGAAACGTATGCTTCATGGCACCCAGATCCAGAGTCAACATATGTAGATGCGTTCTCTATATCCTGGAGAGAACTGTTTTTCTACGCTTTTCCTCCTTTCTGTCTGATTTCTCGAGTTTTAAAGAAAATAAAAGTGGATAGGGCTCGCGGGGTGTTGGTTGTACCTATGTGGGAATCACAGCCCTGGTATCCAGTTTTTAATAGGATGGTAGATTCTAAAGTCTTAACATTTACCCCCAATGAAAATTTAATATTCTCTCCATTATACCCTAGCCCGCACCCGCTACACCAGTCTCTCTCCCTGAAAGTGGCAATTGTATCAGGAGTTCCATGTTAAATCGCGGGTTATCATCAGACGTTGTAAACATTCTCACGTCTTCCTTTGCTGCTTCTACAAAGCGACAATATGAAATGTACTTATCAAGATGGTTCACGTTTTGTGAAACAAAAAAGGTGTCACATACTAATGTTACAATATTATTAATTCTCGAATTTCTTTTGCTAATGTATAATGAAAATTTAGGTTATAGTTCAGTAAATACAGCTCGTTCGGCTTTGTCAATTATTGTAAATCCAATTGAAGGTTTTAATGTTGGTTCTCACCCACTGGTGGTACGATTTGTTAAAGGAATAGGAAAATTAAGACCCCCAAAACCTAAGTATGATTTTGTATGGGACGCTAATTTAGTAATAGATGCAATTTGTAAGTGGGGTGATAACGAGGGACTAAATATTTCTTATCTTACATTTAAATTGTGTGGCCTATTGGCCTTGATTACTGCTCAGCGAGTACAGACGCTGCAAGCAATTAATATAAGTAATATTGTATTCAATAAGGATAATGCTGTTATTTTTATATCAAAGGTACTTAAAACTTCTAAGCCGAGTAAGACGCAACCTAAATTGGTTTTGCCTGTGTATTCTAAAGAAAGTAGACTTTGTGTTGTCAAAACTTTGAAATATTATATAAGTAAAACTCAGCCTTATAGAAGGAGCGATTCGCTATTTTTAAGTTTAGAACCTCCATATACTAGTGTTACTACTCAAACTATTAGTCGATGGCTGAAAAAACTGTTAACTTTAGCTAATGTCAACACTAAAATATTCTCATCACACAGTTATCGTCATGCATCTACATCAAAAGCTGACAGTATGGGTGTCGATGTAGACTCTATATATAAATGTGCTGGATGGTCAAAAAATTCTTCAACTTTTGCAAGGTTTTATAAGCGTCCGTTGGACACGTCTAATGATTTTGGGTTAGCGATTGTATCAGGCATTATTTAAATTTTTTGTTGTGGTTTGAATCAATAAATTAAAAATTTCTGCTTTAAACATCTACACTCGTGATCCCTATACGAGTGGACGGAGGGTAACGAAATATAATGGAAGGTTAGATGAGGCAGTAGGCGAAATATAACCGAAATTATAAGAGTTACCTGGAGTCCACGAGTATAGGGTTCCCACCATCCCTCCCTATTCATTAACATCATCAATTTTTAATTTATTTATCTTTGGAAAACTGACGAACATGCGGTTGGAATGTACGTAGCGCACTCCCACGCACTACGGCCAGGGAGTGTAATAGTTTTTTGAATTTTGCTTTTAACCAATGGGCCTCTCATGCAGTCTCGCGGAGCTCTACACTCGTGATCCCTATACTCGTGGACTCCAGGTAACTCTTATAATTTCGGTTATATTTCGGCTACTGCCTCATCTAACCTTCCAATATATTAAACGCCGTATAAGAGCCTATTGGATATTTTGGTAAATAGCGTGTTGCCGTATACACAAAATCTGCAAGACCAACTCCATGTCTTTAATAGAAACTACATGCAGTTGCAGTATCAAATGCATCCCGTGAGACTAGTATATTTAACCAGTGGTTTAGCCATTATTGCATGATTTTGAAAATCTGTGAGAGATGTTACGAATATCAAAACAAAAACATCCTCTTCTTTGTACTAAAACGTCATTGTGCAAGTGTACTACATATCTTGACAGTTTTATGGGATATACAAATACAGTGCAGTCGTTGTCATTGTTATTGGTTTCCCTTACTTTATATCATCACTACTAGTGAGAGACTGTAGTGATTGTATATTTTTACAGTAGCGAGAAGCAATTTGTATGGAGCTTCTCGTGCCATTAACTTATTGATGCCGTGAGACATGAGTTAAATTCAGGCTAGTAGCGTAGTGCAGTGTGGTAGCTTATGTGAGATCCGCAGTTTACGACCTTAAGTGTTTTCCATTTCCACTTTGACAGTTTCATTGGTTTTAACTTTGCCAGGCTCAAGTAAAACAAAGGGTAGAGAAAGAGTCGCATGGTGGTACACGGAGTTTATATTTTTATTATTTTTATTTTATTTTACTGAATTACTGCTTGTTTTATATGATTGAATTTCCTCCAGATCAAAGTCTGACTGTCGATATAACGATGATGTGATGTAATGAAGGAACCACTACCTGCTTGCTACTCGTTTTCTACTCAGTCAGAGCTTAGGGCATTTTGTCATAACTCTCAAAAAGATCAGGTTCTTCTGTACGGTCGTTCCTAGCTGACACACTCAAAAACAACGTGGGGTAGGTTCTTTCTCATGTTTACAAATAAAACTTGCTCAGAATTTCAGAATTCATGACCTTTAACAACATCCACTATAGACGGTTCCAGTCCAATGCGCAATGTAACCGAATTTTTACATTATGAGTGTTCTTGACACATAGATCTTGTAACCGTAGCTTAAGCAAAAAAGTATTCTTTGCCACTGTATAGCTTGCTGTCAGTAGTAACATCTTATTTCTTATGACGTAGAGAGGACTTAATGTAAATTCATTTTCGAAGAAACTTCCAGTTGCTATTTTCATACATTTTTAAAAGCCAATTTAGAAGATTGCTCTCATAATAACAAAACAACAACAAAGACAAAAAGTGAGGTGTTTCACTCAGTCAATGCAATTCTCTATAAGTGTACATACCTTAATCCCCAACATTATCGTTTAATATGGTCCGTTATTATATCAAAGTTAGTCACTCGTGATTGCTATATGTATATACCATATGAAACCATATTTTCGGAAACCCTTCAAAAGATAGATGAAATTGTGCTAAAAGTTTTGGCTTTGATATAGGATGGGAAAATTTTCAAAAAAAATCAAACTTTGACTTCCTTGTTCACGGCACAAAGGCAAGACAATAATAATGTCAAGGACTAATTAATAAGGAAAGGACTAACAGACAAAAAAGTGTATTTTCTGTCGTGAAAAATATACCTCGTACTTAAGTAGGAAGTCAAAGTCAATGAATGAATACAAAGTTTTGCATCCCAAGTATTTCCCTTTCTATTTAATTGTTCTATCAAGCGGAAGTGTGACTAATATATTTCTATTATGGGTTACACTTTTGAACCTAAAATCATATGTTTATGGCAAGACAATGAATTTTTTTTTACTGTACTTGATTCCCTAGAACGCAATAATTGGAAAAGTTTAAAAGTTCATGTGCATTGCTTTTGTGCCTCATAAATCATGATGTAACTTCATTCAAACTCAAAGTCACACACCCTCTGCCATTGAACTGTGCTTAGTAGTAGTGAATACTTTGTGGAAAGTATTAAAAAATATTCCGGGAAAGTTGAAAGCTCGGCTCACTCACTCATAAACTCGGATTGCCCGTCGGACATCGGGTGAGCCGTCCTGGCGTAACACATATGAGTTACCTATATAGTTAAATTCTGAGAAATAAAGTTTTTATTAGGTAAGCTACTTTCCCAAGACCAATACAAAGATGGAGTTTAATTGAAAAACATATGACTTTCAATTTACGAAAAAAAAAGTTTTTTGAAAAAATAACACGACAGTTTTACATAAGTAAGTATTTTCTGATTTTGGATTGTCGTAATATTTTAATAATAATGCAATGGGATGAAAAAATAAAATCCGTATGTTTATCTACAGCACCGGTAATGTATGTAAATCCGTTATTAGCCTCCATACAGTCCATATTATGTATCATGAGATCTATTACATATGGACATCATTGGAATTCAAATACATGTCAAGTATTCCAAACTACTGGAGGAAACGAGAAGTATAGTGGAAATGGAAGTTACTCGAGTGTCCTTACTTTTTCTTCTTTTTTTTTTGTTGATAAACGTTATAGGGAAAAGTGTGCAAGTGGAAATATTCAAAACAAAACAAAAATCTATAGAGTGTAAACAAGGCTTAGCACACGAAGGTTTGACTACGTAAGCTTTAATAACACAACCTGCCAGACTCAAACTGGAAGAGTACCACTCGTGTTTTTTGAAACGTAAAAATATCAGCAAACAACTCGGACAAACGTGAACATTGAAGCTGGAAGCCCTATACAGATTTGTTAACATTTCAAAATGTTATAGTGAGACGTGTTACGTTTCCACATGATGCAAAAAATGCTCTATACCATAAAGTAAAAAAAAAGGTTTTCTAGTATGTATGTGAAATTGAACTGTAAACTTGTGTGTAACACACAATTAAAAAGTGCCTGCGAATGCATACGCCATTCATCATGTACTGCAGGGCCGGACGAAGGAATTGGTTTTAGGCAGCAATTTGTTTCCATACAAAAACCACCATTTTGATTTTATAGATGTTTGTTTTGGTAAAGAAAAATTTTGTATTTGCATGTTTTAGAAAAGTTTAAAATGATCTTTTTACATGATTCTGAAAAGTGCAAAATGTTCTATTTACATGTTTTGAGAAAAGTGTTAAATATTTTATTTCCATGTTTTTGAAATGTACAAAAATATTTATTTTGCATGTTTTTGAAAAGTCAAAATATTCTTTTTACATATTTTTGAAAACTGCAAAATGTTCCATTTACATGTTTTTTGAAAATTCAGGCAGCCGTATTATCCGGCCCTGATGTACTGCTATATGTATATCTACAGCAGAGAAGCTCCAGCATGTTACCAAATCGCATGCAAAATTCCATGATACCACATTTCAACTACGCCTCGTAAATGTGAGCTTTACGTTGAAATTAAATACCCATTTAAGTAAGTATCTACTCCGATCGTGAGTTAATTGTAACTGAAACTGCAAAGCTAGCAGGATTAACATGGCTTACTACAACTGCATCTGCAAAAGCGTAGATATAAAGATCAAGACTAAAACATCGGGGAAACGACGGGATTTCGCGTCTCTATCTTTACACTTCAAGTGGTAATTTTGCCCTTGTAGATTGTATATAAGATTGCCATATTAAAAACTAATGAGCTGAATCAAAACAATCCCTGAATTCCATTCCAATTTGTCTACTGCATAGCAACATAGGTATAGTGTACATAATATATAGGATGCCTATCACAGTACGTGTTAACGAGAAAGTTTGGGAAGATATGACTTTTAATAATTTTGTGGTGTAAAACCCGAGAGGAAACGGCTCACTCTCATACAATTAGTATCACTATCAGATTGGGATAGTTAGTAGTGCGAGGACCCAGCCACCTATAGGCTGGTCTCACAGTCTCACTAGTCAGTGCCATAGCGCCCAGAGTTGGTTCGAGTCGACAATTAAGTCACTTGAGCCGAGATATCTTCTCTGTGATTACATCTTCTCTAATGTCAATATTTGCTCAGTATCAATTTCATGCGGGGATCCTGCTGTCTACTGCCGTCCAGCCTATACATCCATCTTTAATAATGATCGTCAGAGACCATAGATACCTGAAAGTCATAATAATCCTATAGGCATTTTAACTCGTCCATCTATCTCCCTTTCTCTCCGCCTGTCCCCAGTGTCCCCCAGACTCCATTCTGTATGCTCCTAATTTACATTCCAGCAAACCCAGAAGCTGAAATTTATCAACTCTCCTGAGATTACATATGTTCACATGGAGCAAATAAAACGTGTGTAAGTTTTGGATTTTCAATAGACTAGAAAGGAGACCTGGGCCTGACTGTGTAGGTGTTTAAATTGCCTCTCTCTCTCTCTCTTTCCCCCTCCCTGGGATCATGTGAAATGTGAGTGAGGACGGTCTTGGAATTCCAATTCCAATTCAAGATGTCTGTTTTACTTGGCGAGCTCATTCTTCTAATAATCACATAATACCACACATGTCTGACACATCGATTTTCCAGCTTTAAAACTCCGTCCTCCACATATGCTCTACTATATGTATAACTACAAAGTACACCTTATGATTTTATTAGATTTCTCATTGAAAAGCTTTAAAGCACAGCTGGTGGGGCTGAACCTGGTACTGGTGCTGGTACTGGTCTTGGGCCTATATGGTGAGGCAGTGATGATAAGTTACCCAAGTGGCTCTCTGTATGTGTTCGTAATGAAATACGATATTGTAAAAAGATTTCGAAAATCTCGTAAATTCTCTTAAATCCCAGAGCGTCAGATTGTGGAGACATGCACAATTTGAAAGTTTTGAAACTGGTGAGAAATAAAGTATGGTTTGAACTGGAATGTGAAATAATTGAATTTAATATGTGTTTAGTCGCTAAATGTCTCTCGTATGTTATTTTTTTCAATGTAGTTCGGAACCATTTGGAGGGGGAATGGAGGTTTTTTGTGAAACAGCGAATTCCACGGAAAAGTATGGGGAGGATGACAGGATGAAAACGCTGGACTGGATTGCTTACCAGGTATTAATTATATATATATTCCCAAATGAATTCTCTCTGTCTGTATTCTGAAACCGTCTCAATTTCCATTTCAATTTCACTGTATAATGAGCTAACAATAATCATTTTCAACAAAAGTAGAGCACCGTGAAAGGCTTTCTTCCTCTCAATTATTTGTGTCACCATCACTATTCTCCCCTCGCGCCGACTATAGTGCGTTTTATTATAGGATTACAAATATGGGTCTGTAGTGAACTTGTATTAACTTGGGACTTTTGAGTACGTAACTATTTGCTTGGGATTCAAGATTTCGTTCATTTTCATTGTCTACGTCTACAGTCTACGACTACGGCTAGGGTTACGGCGCACTGTCAAATATTTGATTAGTTTGTAAGAATGTGAAATTAATGCCTGGATGCCCTATGCTCTTTGTTACGCGTGCTTCACTCCCATACAAATGCTGCAGGGAGATCTTTGTATAGTGCTCTATAAATCCTAAGAGTAACTATAGGGCAGTTGAAGTGGATTGTTTACTCGAGACTTATTACTTGTAAACAAGAAGAACTGAAACAGTCTAGGAAAGTCTACCAGTCTCAGCTACCAGGCGCGAATCTAGGTGGGGGGTGTAAGAAGACTTTAGTCGTGGCCGGATAATGCGTCCAGTCCAGCGCAGGCAGCCCCCGCTGCTTGAATTTTCTCAAAACATGTAAATGGAACATTTTGAAGTTTTCAAAAATATGTAAAAAGAATATTTTGACTTTTCAAAAGCATGCAATTAAAAGTTTTGTGCACATTTCAAAAACTTGCAAATAAAACATTTTCCACTTTTTTCAAAACATGTAAATACAATATTTTGCACTTTTCTGAATCAAGTAAAAAGAAAATTTTGAACTTTTCTAAAACATGTAAATACAACATTTTACTTTACCAAAGAAAATCATCAATAAAATCAAAATGGTGGTTTTTGTATGGAAACAAATTGCTGCCTAAAACCAATTCCTTCGTCCGGCCCTGACATTAGTTCCTATTATGGTCTTATATTTCAAATTAGGAAACATGTGCCCATTTAATTCACAATGACCAAAAATTACATATTAGCCCCCCCCCCCCCCCTTTGAACAGTTTCTGGATCTGCCACTGACTGTGTAATACGATGCCTTTTGTATGTAGGCTGAAGTTAAGAAATGGAGCTACATAAGACATTAAAAGATATTTATCACACAACTCCAGGAGACAGAAGGCTAGAGGCCAACACACCTACGTATTTAATACATTTAGCTTTGTGTAGTGAAAGTAATAGAAATAGAATGGAAAAAGTACTGCTGCACTGCTACGAAGACGGCCCAGCCCAACATGTCTTCACATTCTCACCTCAGACGAAAATAAATAAATAAAAAGCACAATGAAATTGCATTTATTTGCATCACTGCTCTTCCGGTGTTCACAATGTTCACTGCTCCACGAAGTCATCCTGCTGTGTCATGTGCTGCACTGTAGTATTCATGTCTGTAGTGATATGGATGGTTTCTGCAATCTTCAGCACTCACTTCCTGCTCCCTGTAACTATTGCAATATTGTAGCCATGTTGGTTTTTGCTTATATTTATCTTGGAGTCTCTGCTGCTGACGTGTAGAGTCTCATTACCCCTGAGGGACACCTTCCTACTAGATGTTAGGTAGGTAGGTGTCTGTGAAGAACCAAAATGACCCATTTCCAATTCAAGCTCGAATCAAAATAAGCTATGTCATAAAAACAAAATGAGAAACATGCAGACAATGTTTATTCGGAGTGTTTGAAAAGTGTAAAATGTTCTATTTACATGTTTTTGAAAAGCATAAAATGTTGTATTTACATGTTTTTGAAAAGTGTAAAATTTTGTTTTTTCATGTTTTTGAAAAGCGTAAAATGTTCTATTTACATATTTTTTAAATGTTCAAAATGTTCTATTTAAATGCTCTCAAGACATATTTGAATATTTGTGTAGATAGTTGATATTGTTTTTAGCTAAAAATGGATATGGGTAATTTTGGTTCTTCATTGACGGTATGTAGCTTCAATACGTTGATACTTTAATACATTTAGAATAGGAAACTAGCACGCTAAGATTCCGAATCCCATTACACCCATTATTTGTTAGAAATATATTTTCCTGTTTTTTGTAAGATCGGATTTTTCAGCGTTTGAAAGAAAATTGTTGTTTTGTAGAATTTACCTTCCTGTCTTTCCTATCATGAATAAGATGTGTACGTACGAATGGTTGAGCAGGTAGTAACAAGTCAACTATAGCTACAAACACGTTGTCGTATCCAAGTAATAAAATGAAATAAATATAATACTTGTTTTTTGGTAAACAAAGTATAGCGTAGTGGCCAAGCGCGGATCCAAAGGGACTATAGCCCTATATGCTAACATACTGACCATATCATGAACAAATTTTTATACATTGAGGAACGTAGAGAAATTTAATTCAAAATGGTGACAGAGTATAAATTAGGCCTCTCTATACTAACGAATTTCTGGACAGGGCCGGATAATGCAGCCAGCACAGGCTGTTTGAATTTTCAGAAAACATGTAAATGGAAAATTTTTCACTTTTCAAAATATGTAAAAAGAATATTTTGACTTTTCAAAAGCTTGCAAAATAAATATTTTTGTGCATTTCAAAAAAACGTAAATAAAATATTTAACACTTTTCTCAAAACATGTAAATAGAACATTTTGCACTTTTCTGAATCAAGTAAAAAGAACATTCTAAACTTGTCTAAAACATGTAAATACAACATTTTGCTTTACCAAAGAAAACCATCAATAAAATCAAAATGGTGGTTTTTGTTTGGAAACAAATTCCTGCCTAAAAGCAATTCCTTCGTCCGGCCCTGCATATCATTATATACTACCTTTGAATCTGAAGGACTATAAGTAATTCCAAACTTATTTTGACTGACTACTTAAGAAATTAATCCATTCATGTGCTCAAATGTGCTGGGCAGTTAAAATGAGATTTTATATGCACGCCCACGGTCCTTATGAAGCGTTCCCTCCACATTCCAGTTTACTTTGTAAAGGTCAATGAAGATCCGTTACAAGCTGACATCAAGTACCTAATAACCGAACTAATATGTTTAGTTTATACTCAAGTACCTGATATAAGTAATCGTTTCCAAAAATCAAAAAACTTTTTCCTTTGTTACAGTTTTTCGAAAATTCTGTGCAATAACTTCTAATAAATTTCTAAGCTTGGCGTTTGTAATTCCATCTAGAAGAAAGTACATATAACTACATAGTATTTGCTTCTACAAGAAATGGAAGCTGCAATAATTTCAAGAATTGTTGACGCTTCATTTTCCAAGAAATACGTGCCTAAATGTAGGTACCTAATGTTATGTATGAATTATTGCGGTATAGGGACTAGAAGAATTAATTATATTACGTGTGCTACAAGGTGACTTCCACAGCAGATAAAAACCATAACCCATAAATATACCCACATGCCTCATATACCCTATATTATGTGCACAAATCAAATCATTCCAAACCATTGAGCTACTCAAAGCAATTTTCCCCCACTCAGCCCCACTGTATTACTACGTATTTATAATTTTATTTTTTCTTCTCGTAATTTTGGAGTAGGTTCAAAAATGTCGTAGGCAGCGATAAGTGAAATGATTTCTTCATCATCCATATTGGTTGAAATAAAAACCTATCACCTCAGTCACCCAATTCAACAATTTAAGAATTATTCAACGTGGTGTAAAATGTAGAATAATTGCGATTCTGCTAAAAAATTGTAATAATTCATTTGCTATTTGCTTGAGTTTAATGTAGCACTATAGGGCGGTTTACTTTAGAGTATTCACAGTCATCACAACAACATTTTTTGTATTTTATGTGTTTTAAATATTTCCCTATGCCGTTCTGTGTGCACTCGGATACTTGTTTGGTATTTCGTGCTTAGGTACATTTGTATGCAGGAATTATGTACGGCGCGGCACGCAAAATTGTTATTTTCAGGGCCGGTTGAAAGAATTGGTTTTAGGCACCAATTTGTTTTTCCATGCAAAAACAACCATTTTGATTTTATTGATGGTTTTCTTTGGCAAAGCAAAATATTGCATTTGCATGTTTTAGAAAAATGCTAAATGTTCTTTTTACTTGATTCTGAAAACTGCAAAATTTTCTATTTACATGTTTTGAGAAAAGTGGAAAATGTTTTATTTCCATGGTTTTTAAATGTACAAAAAAATTTATTTTGCATGTTTTTGAAAAGTCAAAATATTCTTTTTGCATATTTTTGAAAGCTCCAAAATGTTCTATTTACATGTTTTGGAAAATTCAACCAGCGGCTGCGGGGGCTGTCTGCTCTGGCCGAATTATCTGGCCCTGGCTATTTTAAGCTATAGCAGCTTTCCTGGCACAAATATTATTCAAGAGGCGGGAGGGGGGAGGGTGTTTGGGGAGCATGTGGAAGTAACCTCACTCTCACAACTCCCGCCTGCACACAATTGATAGTCGTGTATATCAGCATTATTATTATTGCCATCAATGAAGATGTCAGACTCAATTCTTAAATTTATGGATGGATTTGGACAGGTTAAATAAAATAGTGACATGGTAAGTAGTAGAATGTAGATAGTAGAGAATTTTTTTCCCGCTCACATTAGTAACAATGATAGATTTACGATTCACTAAATTATTACCAAGAAAAAATAATATTACCCTTACAAAAAATCAACGTAGGCTGTGATTGTCAAAGCAAAAGCCCTGTCCCATAATGCACATGAGTAGAAAGCCGTAATGTTACATAATAAATAAGCATGTTGGGACTTGGATATTCGGAGTCGGGGTTTAAGCAGGGCCGGATAATGTGGCCAGCGCAGGCAGCCCCCGCTGCCTGAATTTTCTCAAAACATGTAAATGGAACATTTTGCACTTTTCAAAAATATGTAAATAGAATATTTTGACTTTTCAAAAACATGCAAAAAAAATATTTTGACTTTTCAAAAACATGCAAATAAATTTTTTTGTACATTTCAAAAACTTGCAAATAAAACAGTTTCGACTTTTCTCAAAACATGTAAATAGAACATTTTGCACTTTTCTGAATCAAGTAAAAAGAAAATTTTGAACTTTTATAAAGCACTTAAATACAACATTTTGCTTTAGCAAAGAAAACCATTACTAAAATCAAATTGGTGGTTTTTGTATGGATACAAATTCCTGCCTAAAACCAATTCCTTCGTCCGGTCCTGGGTTTAAGATTCGGTTTCGTATTTGAATTCAGATGGGAGGAACACAATTCAGACTAATAGCGATGGATAGGATGTCTGTTTGTGTATATCCATGCTGATTTCTATATGTAGGTAGGAGGTATGTAAATCACACACATTTACAAAGAATTATTTGGAATTCAAGAATTATTCCTTATCAGAAGGAATACGAATACGAATTTCATCTCAGCAGCAGCACTTAAGTGTCAGGCCAAGAAAGTGTAGACGAACAAGTACCGGCTCAAAACCAAACAAACATACCTACATACCTACATTTCTATTTACATCTTTAAAAAAAATCAATATTTTTAAGATTTAAGTGCCACTTTTCACCGTCAGCTGCTTGTCTCCTTGTCAGAGAAGATCATTTTGGATTTCCTCCTTTCATTCTCAGAGTCTTGAGTCCTCAAGTCCCTCATCGTCCCTGTCAAGAAGTCAAGGTTATGGGCGGTGGAGTGGGCAGTTGCAATCTTTAAGACTTTCTTAATTTTTTTTGTGTGGGACTCCCAGATCGATAATTTATAATAAAACATATACAAGACATTTACGGTTGTAGGACATTTTCCACCCGGACTTCTCATGCCTATACTCAAAACCTGAATAATTAAATCACAAAAAATGTAAATTAAGTCACATAGCACAAAACTGTAGGTCTGCATGTTTTTACATTCTTTCCTAGGTTTGTGGTTGGGTGGGAAATGTCCTGGTAGAACTGTCCGGTTAGAAAATGTCCAGCACCAATTCTAGGTTTCGGACGTGTACTCTTATGTATAATTTATTTTTCTCTATCTTTAATATAGCTTGTATTGTTTCTTCAATTACGACTTCTGTAAAAGTCGCTTTGATTTCCTTTATTTTATCAGTTCTTTATTATTTAATGAACGAAGTGAACTACCCACCTACTCTAAACCGAAGCCGAAGCTAGTAGAAGGAAATTTAAACAACATATGGTATATATTTCCTTGATAGTCTTGTGTTCCTGGGTTAAACTTATTAGGAGAGTGGATGAGGTTTTATTCAGCAGTGTGGAGATTGCAGAGTCAACTTCTATAAATTCATCTTGCCAGTACCAGTCTGCACAAATGTGTTTTGAGTCTATAACTCAACATTTAGTGTATAGAAAAGTGACATGAACGGGGCTCACGGGAGCAGTTTAGCTCAAATTGTTCTCTTTAGCTCGTAAGATTTAGCTAACGAACTTTTAGCACATGAGTCTTGAGTACATAATATAATCTTTAGTGCAGTGCGACTCACTTCATTTCTTTCGTATTTACTTAAATACATACATGCTCTTTACTTTTAGTCTCCCTTCTTATTATTAGATCGCTCAGCGCGTACAGTCTGATTTCCGAGACCGAGAACCGAGAATTCATAGATATGATCATTAGAGCTTGTCATTAGAGTTGGAAGTTTAGTGTTTATTTTTTAAGGAGATGTAATACAATCATTAATTATTATCATCTTATATTCTTTTAGAACGTACATAATATTCAGCAGACTTCTTAAATGTTAACTGAAACAAGAGCTAAGAAAACATACTAAGCAGTGCCGGATAATGTGGCGAGCGCAGGCAGCCCCCGCTGCCTGAATTTTCTCAAAACATGTAAATGGAACATTTTGCAGTTTTCAAAAATATGTAAAAAGAATATTTTGACTTTTCAAAAACATACAAATAAAATTTTTTGTACATTTTAAAACATGGAAAAAAACATTTTCCACTTTTCTCAAAACATGCAAATAGAACATTAGGCACTTTTCAAAAACATGGAAATCCAACAATTTGTACATTTCAAAAACGTGCAAATAAAACATTTAAAAATTTAAAAAAAAACGTAAAAAGAACATTTGGCACTTTTCTAAAACATGTAAATACAGCATTTTGCTTTACCAAAGGAAACCATCAATAAAATCAAAATGCAGGTTTTTGTATATGAAAGCAAATTGCAGGCTAAAAGCAATTTCTTCGTCCGGCACTGATTATAATCTTAAGTAATATTTAAAATTGCTATATTATGTAGCTAGATACACTGCACTGACGTGGTAGGTATTAAATTCTTTTTGTACGACCTTGTTATAGAAAAATGACTTGAGTGCCCCTTGCCTACGTTTTATTTGCCTCCATTAATGAACTTTCTTTGACTTAAAAACTTAACCAAACAGACGATGAGACGATTTAATTTTTTAGCAAGTATCTTTGAAGAGTTTGGTATTCTGTAATATACTATGATTTTCTCAAATTTATTTTTTGCTTTTATAAAATTTTGAAATATTTGTTTTGGGGATTATTTTGGATTCAAAAATGAAAATTGTACACACCTATTTAAATAATGACGATGGAGAATGATCTTTTTTAATGTAGAAAATACACATGCGGATTTTCTGGTGGTTATCTTTAGGTAATTCATTCAACTAGAATAATCCACTTCTATTCTTCAATAGGAACTATACTACGAGCTATAGCCGCATCCTTTTACATTAAAAATAATGCCTTCAAAGAGTTCAAGCCATGGAGTTTGTTAGCGTCTTTCTAATCTTTCTGATGTTCTCGTCATTATTTGTACTATTGTTCTCTATGTAAATTATGATACTCGTTAGACAACGTGAACTACCATTGAGAGACGCTGCCGATGTATTGCTTTCAAAAGTTTCAAAGAATTCTCATATGCTAAAGTTTTTTGATGATCTCTCACTCTTTCAGTACCTACCTCAGTTTGAGTTCCATAAATTTGTCTACTCGTTTCATGGGTGACAACAGCAGGAGGATCAAAGTCATCTACGAAGTTTACGAAAACATTCAGAGGCTAAAAGAAAAGACGCAGGGTGCTTTCCTTTTAACTTCTTAACATTTTTATCCTTGCAATTTGGAAAATGTGAGGCGAGGACCGGGTAAACAGTAAGGGGCCATCTATATATTACGTTTCGTTTTGCAGGGAGGGGAGGGTAAGCTCTCCATTTACCGTAATGTTAACAAAGTTGAAACTCTGGGGGGGGGGGGTGAGGGAGTTTTCACAAAAACTTGAAACGTAATATATATGGATGGCCCCTAATGCAAAGGGAAGTACCTAGTTGTGCTGTTCATATATATAGGAGTTAACGATATGAGTATGTAAGTTGTTGGTGCTATGTATCTCAGTTCAAATTTTTACGCAGTATGAAAGAATTTGGTTTTTCAATTATTGTGTTTTCTTATGTAATTTTGTGTAATTTATACTGCAGCAGTTTCTTTTTCAATTTTTTTTTTTAAAGATTATTTGCAAATTGTGTTGGAGCTCATGTCAAGCATTTCAATTTATTTTTTTTAGATTTACCGTATTTCCTGTAATAGTACACCTCGTGTAATATTCAAATTCTGACCACCCAGACCCGTGTACTATTACATGCCCTTGTACTGTTACAGACCTGTGTACTGCCATAGATTAAAATTTTGCTTTGTGCAAGGAAACTGATATAAGGGAATTGCGACTATAAGGGATAAGATTTTTTGACCGCATGGGTTCCCTCACAACTTTATTTGTCTGTGCACGCTTAAATACTGGGTTCAGTACACTGTCAACTGTTTTTCGCCGCAAGTTATTTTGTATCGGTGTATTACATCGTCTGTGAAGAGCCAAAATGACCCATATCCATTCGTAGCTAAAAACAATATCCACTATCTACAAAAATATTCAAATATGTCTTGAGAGCATTTTAATAGAACATTTTGCACTTTTTAAAAATTTGGAATTAGAACATTTTGCACCTTTTCGAAAACATGGAATTAGAACATTTTATGCTTTTCAAAAAGTCCTAATTAACATTTTAAGCATGTTTCTCATTTTGTTTTTATGACATAGCTCATTTTGATTCTAGCTTAAATTGGAAATGGGTCATTTTGGTTCTTCACAGACGTTATATAACATAGGTAATCGTGAACAAAAGAGATGTCTATGTCTGTCTCTGCAGTCTATTGCTAAGCACGGAGAAAGTTAATACTGTCACGTCAATGATGTATATATCCTACGATTTTCAGTTCGATGAAACTGCAATGTAACAGATGGTATTTATAAAACCATGTTTAAATATGTATCCTCCACGTGTGCGATTCTATAGTATTATATTTCGAGCACAGCTTTACCACATATATTCCAGACAGTATCCTTAAATATAAATAAAGCCCCGTACCAAATAAGTCATATTTCAATTGTAAAAGGAAACCTGAGAAAATTTTTCTATTCAGAGTACATGTCTATTCCTGGTAATTGTCCGTGCTTGTGTGGTTATTGCATTTGAATTAGTTGGAAGCTCTTAGAAACCCAGAAATAGATTTATATTGGAACTGGAATACACTGGAATTTTTACTTACGAAAGAAAGTATTGATGTGCACTACATTATTTAAAGATCAAATTAAGTTTACCAGTACCAGTATGACTATCACCGCTGAAATTCTTAATTTTTAATTCGAATTGTAATTAATAATTTGATTTTTTTAAATTTTATATGAGCTACAAATACAGAAATGTTTATTTGGATTAAGTATAATAGTGAGAATAAAATGGCTACTCGATCCAATAAGTAACAAAGTAAAAAGTTACTCGGTGTACACTCTTGGCTTTGGACGACGTTGTTTGTGACACATCATCGTTGGCCTGTGGAACTCTCTGCCTAGTGATACTCAGCAGTGTGATAAATTGGATAAGTTTGATTAGTTAGTTAGGCAGCACTTATTATCAAAAAGAATAGAGATATACTTTATGTAATGGTAGAATAATAATTTAAGAGTAATATTTTTATAAATTTGACCTTTGTACTAGTTGTAGGGTGTGTATAATGAAAAGAACCGAAATTTTATTATGATACACCTGAATAAAAAATTGAATTGAATTGAATTGAGTGAGTAGTGCTGATTAATGATTGGGCTGATTGTGTGCATGTAATACTCGCCACTCTCAACACGCTCTCAATTCAATGACAAGAAAATATATTGGACTTCATTGATTTTTAGTCTTTTATAGAATATAAGTCGAATTCCTTTTTGGTTAAAAAAAGAAGCTTTCACAGCCTGTTGGCATGGAAAAAAAATTCTGTTAGCGATTCCCCCGCACATACAGATCAGCTTGTACAGTGTGTAGTCACGATTTTATAAAGAATGAAAAAGGGAGTATCTACTTTGAACTATGTTTCAAACTAATTTCCTTCACGTTTTAGTGCTGTGAAAAGTATAATTTTAACCGCGCAATTAAGCAAATTATATACTTTTATCTTGTTAACAGTAAAAAAGTATCAAAACGTACGTATTTGCATATTTACGATAAAGAAAATAATATTTTTGAAATTAAAAAATCTAGAATACAAAAATGCTGATACAGGTACATATCCTACATATCGTCTGTGACGAACCAAAATGACCCATAACCGTTTCTAGCCAAAAGCAATACCCACTATCTACAAAAATAATGAAGTATATTTTCAAAAGCATGCATATAAAACATTTTGCACTTTTCAAAAGCATGCAAATCGAACATTTTACACTTTTAAAAAACATGCAAATAAAACATTTTGCACTTTTCAAAAACATGCAAATAAAACATTTTGCACTTTTCAAAAGCATGCAAATAAAACATTTTTCACTTTTCAAAAACATGGAAATAGAACATTTTACGCTTCTCAAAAACTTTTAAATTAACATTCTAGGCATCTTCCTCATTTCGTATTTTTTATGACATAGCTCATTTTGATTTTAGTTTAAATTGTATATGGGTCATTTTGGTTCTTCCCAGACGATATGTTATTACATTTAGTTATTTTTTTGTAAGCATTGTGAATTTTATACATAATTATGTATCAGTGCTTCTTGAAAAATAAACAAAAATATAGGCCTCCATGGCTAATGTAACTTCGGACTTTGTATATACATATAGATATAAATATCGACTGCAAATATTTAGATTCACGACGCATTTCAAAATTGAACAACAGCAAAGAAAAAAAAAGGCCATGAGCTGTCCTCTATAATATTGTAGATCTGTTTGCTAGTAACTTTCCTGAGTTGAGTTTAAAAGTCAAGGCTACTCGGACTCTGACTCTGTTTACAGACCACACATGTTTTGGAATTGCGTTTGATTCTACTGAACAGAAACAGAAATTACCCTGAAAAAATCTAATAAAAAGCGTGTGTAGCCCAAATTATGACCATGTTCCATACCTACATGTATATTTATTTTTCTGCGTACAGTCCCTTGGGCTCAACGGGTCTGGGCTTGTCGGAAAAAATCCTTTATTTTGTGAAACACATCAAAGCAAACCAAAAAGAAAAGATTCCAATTCATAATCCTTTTCCAGAGTCATTGTTCAATTTATTTCAATTTAAAAAAAAATGTTTTGTAAATAGTTAAATCCACTATACCATATGTACCCATAAAAAAAGAATTTGTGGAGCTGAAAAAAATATAATTAAAACGTGACTCTTCAAACTAAGGCTTCGCTCGGGTTCTTCGCTTTTTAAAAAAATCGATCCAGGGAAAATTAAATTAATTCCAAATTAGAATTTTGCAGACACACTATTCTGTCTGTATGTGTGCGTAACAAGTAACAGGATCTCGGAACAGCAGCTTCTGAACTCCAAGTGATTTTCCTTTTTTGACTACTACACAGGACTACAGCACTACTACTTCTACATTTGCTAATCTACCACTATCAATTTCAAAGTTACTACTCCTCTCGTCGAGACACATACACGGACACAAAAAGTCACGTTGTGGTTAGAATACTGACGGCGGCGGTATTGATTTTTTTCTTGTTTCAAGATCATATAGTTGCTGTGTATTTATTCTAATGAAAAATTTGCGAAACCATGAATGCAGGCAAAAGCTTATATACAATACAATCGCCTAAGTAGTAGGTGTTTTGAAATTGGAAAAAGCAAGTAAGCTAATAGGGCTGTAGAGTGGAAGTGGCACATAAAATGAATCTACCTAATTCTCTAAATGCACATTCTTAACGCCTGACTAATAATACATTTAATTTTCATTGTGGACGCATCCCAATTGCATATGTAAATTACTAGTTATCTGCTATTAAATGAATTAAATGAGTACCTAAGTTAAATCAAAAAGAGATGCACTATAACTATAAGCTAAAATTTAAATGCATTAAAGCAGGGCCGGACGAAGGAATTGCTTTTAAGCAGCAATTTGTTTCCATACGAAAATTACCATTTTGATTTGATTGATGGTTTTCTTTGGTAAAGCAAAATGTTGTATTTACAGGTTTTTAGAACAGTAAAAAAAGTTTTATTTACTTGATTCTGAAAATTGCAAAATGTTTTATTAGTATTTACGCTTTTTAAAAATGTTTTTAATTTGTTTTATTTCCATGTTTTTGAAATGTACAAATTGATTTATTTGCACGGTTTTGAAAAGTTTAATATGTTTTATTTACAAGTTTTTGAATTGCACAAAATGATTTATTTGCATGTTTTTCAAATTTGTTTATTTGCACGTTTTTGAAATGTACAAAATATTCTATTTGCATGTTTTTGAAATGTACAAAATGTTGTATTTACTTTTTTTTTAAATGTACAATTTTTTTGCACGTTTTTGAAAATTGCAAAATGTTCCATTTACATGGTTTTTGAAAATTCAGGCAGTGGGGGCTGCCTGCGCTGGCCGCATTATCCGGCCCGGCCCTGCATTAAAGTGACTTGTAACGTCATTATTAGAAGCATTACCTTTCCCTAAATAATGGTGGGTACTCATAATATAAAGCTAATGTAGATATTTAGTAACTAAAACAGTAAAGGAAGATATTACATAACTATGTACACGTGGCGACAAACGAACGACAAAAAGTCATGCACTTGCATTGACTTAATATTATATTGTACGCCTACCTCCCAATCAATCCCTCTGCAGAAACTGAAACTGAAACTTAATATCATTGCTTACCCACGTCAAAGTCAAACGTCAGACTCAGAATCAAACCTTTTTTTCCACCTTTTTGCTGGATTGAAGCGGGCAGAGTTGACAACTGAACTTGCCCTGACGAAATCAATGTATAATGTTTCAGCTTTTTAGTTCTAGTTGCCGTTTCGGTTTCAGATGTGATGTGAGTCCGGGTCCGGGTAATAGTATCCATCCATCCACTTTCTGCCAATGTCAGGCGATGGACTGGACTGGAGGCAGGGAGGGGAAAAGGATTGTGAGGGTTAAGTAAAAAAAATGTATAATTATATTTTTATGTCATTAGATTATCGGGCCGATGGTGGTCGTGATCGGACTTCTGGGAAATGTTCTCAACCTAATCGTCCTCACGCGACCTTCCTTTAAAGGAGTCACGTATACTTACCTAATTGGACTCGCTTGCAGCGACCTCGGTGTCCTTCTTTGCGCCGTGGCGATGATGGTAAACCACTTCTATTGTTGTATTTTACTTTATATCTATTTTCTCAAACTAAATGCATCCAGGTACCTCCACCCCACATATCGTCGGTGAAGAACCAAAATGACCCATATCCATTTGTAGCTAAAAACAATATCCACTATCCACACAAGTATTCAAATATGTCTTGAGAGCATTTAAATAGAACATTTTGTACCTTTTCAAAAACATGGAATTAAAACATTTTTCACCTTTACAAAAACATGGATTTAGAACATTTTGCACCTATTCAAAAACATGGAATTAGAACATTTTGCACGTTTTCAAACACATGGAATTAGAACATTTTGAACCTTTTCAAAAACTCTGAATTAAAATTTTACGCATGTTTCTCGTTTTGTTTTTACGACATAGCACATTTTGATTGTAGCTTAAATTGGATACGAGTCATTTTGGTTCTTCACAGACAATATATCACAACAACCAACATCCATCGTGGACACACAGTGTCGACGTGGATTTCGAAATCGAAATCAACTGTCCATTTCAATGTTATCGTGGAAGCTGCGTTACCACAATCACGCTCTATTCCCATTGTTCTTTTCTTTGAAACCTGTATACATCCAAAATCCATAGATCGTCTCTTGCTCCTCTGTCTCCTGCGCCCATATCCTCCAAATCCCTGGAATCCTTTCAGCAAACTAGCTTTCACGTCGTCGACAAGGAGAATCCAATGAGTCCTTTATCTTGATCCTGAATGAGATTCCTGAAAGCTAAAAGGTTCTCGCGTCTTATCCGTAGATTGTGTTGCTCTGTAGATACATATGTAAGGTAGGTATCTATTGCTCACGAAACGAAGTAGCCTAAATCTAAATCGACAGAGGAAACTTGGGAAACTCTGCAAGTCCACATCTGAAGTTTCTTGAGCGGTTCATAGTTTAGCTGGAACACTATACTAGCCTCTTCAAAAATCAATCGGATGGTAACCTCTTCCGGAAGCCTATAGCTCTGACACACAGGAGTTCCGGCCTCGACCAAGTTCTCCGTCTTGTGCACTACTTTGGTCCTGCTCCTGGTCCTGAGCACGTATCACCATTTCAACTTGGTCATTTGATTAAAAACGGAACTTGGCGTACAGAAGCTACATCATATACTTTAGTACCTATGTACCTTATGGAATGTTAATGTACCACTGCTTAGTCGGGGAAGAACCAAATGACCTATTTCCAGTTTTAACTAAAACAAAATATGTTATATCTACAAAAATATTGAACTACGTCTTGAAAGCATTTAAATTGATTAGTTTGCACTTTTTAAAAACATGTAAATAGAACATATTACACTTTACAAAAATACGTAGGCAAATAGAAAATTTTGCAATTTTTTAAAATAGGTAAATAGAACATTTTGTACTTTTCAAAAACATGTAAATAGAAAATTTTGCACTTTTAAAAAAAACTTAAATAGAACATTTTGCACTTTCCAAAAATATGTAAATAGAACATTTTGCACTTTTTATTTAAAAATATGTAAATAGAACATACTACACTTTCCAAAAATATGTAAATAGAAAATTTTGCACTTTTAAAAAATTTGTAAATAGAACATTTTGCACTTTTAAAAAATTTGTAAATAGAACATTTTACACTTTTCAAAAACATGTAAATAGAACATTTTACACTTTCCAAAAATATGTAAATAGAGCATTTTGCGCTTTTCAAAAACTCCTTAATTAACATTTTACGCATGTTTTTCATTTTGTTTTTATGACATAGCTCATTTTGATTGTAGCTTGAATTGGATATGGGTCATTTTGATTCTTCAGAGACGATATACTTCCTACTTCTGCTACTGTGAGAGATAGAGACTGAGGGAAAATTCCCAATTTAAGAGAGTTGCCCTTGGAATGTACACATACCAACTGACACTCCCTAATGCTACTGCTATACTGCTACTAATACGAAAGATTCTTTAGAGGCTGATTTAGAGATGTGAGATTTTCTTGTTCTTGTTCTTGGAGTACACATACCTATGTACTGATAAATGCATTGTGGGAAAGTAAATGGAAGGAAAGTGAAACTTTGTACTTTATGAGTCAGGGGCTCAGCAATATATATTCCTACGTACATAGTTTTTCGAGGAGAAAGGAATTCTTCCGTAATTTCGTTGTATGTACTTGGTAAGAAAGGGGATGTGATGGGGAGAGAGTTCTGAAATATAATTATACACACCTAGGTACATACAAATATATATGGAGGTAGACACCATTATCATTCCTGGGATACATAAATCCGATATACTTAGAGGTTTTTATATAGGAATTTATATAGTTGGAGAATTTACAGAGTAATACTGTAGTAGTGGAAAGGACAATAAAGAATGTAGGAGGATCTAAAGGAGTCATGCCGAATGTAGGGAATGATGCAGTTAGGACTATTAGACTAAATTGACGGGGATTCTGTAAGAAGAAGTGGAAGATTAAGTTTTGTCAAGAAAATTTTATTGTATTAATCTTCTTCTTCTTGACTTGAAAGTTCCCAGATACAGCACAGGGGATTTGGCTCTGGAAGTTAAGGCAATAAGTCAAAGCAAAGCAAACCAAAACCAAAACAAAGGGAAACCACATAGCTTGAGAGCATGTCCATTGGGACTGCGGGACTGTGGGAACAAGTTAAGATGCAATGTGTCTTAATTAGTTTCGAGTTTTCACTCAGCCCTGAGCTATAAACTGTATCTGCCACGCTAGATTTTAGAATACCTACTTGTAGTACATAGATAGGTACTTATATCTACGTGCTTCAAAAGTACAACCGTAATTGTTTCTTACGGTGCAGAATGTATCGTATATTAAGTTTAACAAACTTTGAATTATGTGAAATGATGCAGTTTAGCAATGTCAGTAAGTCTACTGAAACTACTTATTATGGTTTGTTGAGGTGTACCTCCGTGTAATTATGTACTACTACCATTGTTAAGACGTACGGAACTCCATCCTAGACTTCTACATAACTGGAATAACACACGTGTGTGGCTCGTGCGGGGTGAAGGTAACATTTTTACAGGGCCGGACGAAGGAATTGCTTTTAGGGAGCAATTTGTTTCCGTACAAAAATCTCTATTTTGACTTTATTGGGGGTTTTCTTTGGTAAAGCAAAATGTTGTATTTACATGTTTTAGAAAAGTGCAAAATGTTCTTTTTACTTGATTCGGAAAAGTGCTCAATGTTCAATTTACATGTTTTGAGAAAAGTGAAAAATGTTTTATTTCCATGTTTTTAAAATGTGCAAAAAAATTTATTTGCATGTTTTTGAAAAGTCAAAATATTCTTTTTACATATTTTTGAAAACTGCAAAATTTTCCATTTACACGTTTTTTGAAAATTGAAGCAGCGGGGGCAGCCTGCGCTCGCCGCATTATCCGGCCCTGCATTTGTAAATAGTTGTGGCAGAGATGACGACTACCTGTCAACATTTAATTGGAATTGTTTTAAAGGGAAAGACAGTAAAATTGTATAATAAGTCGGAAGTTCCACTTAAATTCATTATGTATTACGCTTTATTCAACCAAACCCAAATACCTAGTAGACATTGTAATTGAGTTACCTTGAGGAAGAGTATCCTGGTTCAATACTCTCGGTCCGTCTTGGAATCTACTATGTTTAATAACAATATTAATATTCTAATTTAGAAATTCTGCGGTTCACTTCATTGGTGGCGGGCTTGGAGAAAAGGTTTGTTGTATAGACTACATTATTATTGTGTAGCTGTAGGGCTCAGGGCTGGATTTAATGCGGCCAGTGCAGGCAGCCCCCGCTGCCTGAATTTTCTCGAAACATGTGAATGGAACATTTTGCAGTTTTCAAAAATATGTAAAAAGAATATTTTGACTTTTCAAAAACATGCAAATAAGTTTATTTGCACATTTTAAAAACATGCAAACAAAAACATTTTCCACCTTTCTCAAAACATGTAAATAGAACATTGAGCCCTTTTCTGAATTAAGTAAAAAGAAAATTTTTGACTTTTCTAAAACATGTAAATACAACATTTTGCTTTACCAAAGAAAACCATCAATAAAATCAAAATGGTGGTTTTTGTATAAAAACAAATTGCTGCCTAAAATCAATTCCTTGGTCCGACCCTGTGTGGCTACGTAATTCTCCATAAATAAACTACCGTAAGGCACTAACTAAACCACTCCCGGGGGAGGGGGGGGGGAGTTCCACCAAATTTGTATCTCTAGACTCTGAAACGAACGTATAAAAACAAAAAAATCCTCCTCATTCAATTCAATACTAAAGACCCAGGGCGTTATTAGGGACCCCCGGAATTAAAAGAGACCCAGGAGGGAGGTGTATTTAGGAGTTTCTGCACGGAAGAGGAATCCTTTCATGTCAAATATCAAGTTGGCCAACCAGGTTGACTAATTAACTAATGAACTAATTAAGGAGGCCATCTGCTGCTTCAAAAATAAAGTCATGATGCTACAATTAGGATTCTCCTCCAACTTGTCAATGTCAATAATAATTACTCATGTGTTTAACTGGTTTCCCAGTTCCTAATTATTGATTCTCCTGCTGCTGCTTTAATTGCCGAAATGCATTTGCCTTTGTTACGGTTTATATGATTGGAGAGTTATTAGACTGAAAAGGTTAATCTAAAGGTACGTAAAACTCCACTAAATAAAACCCTCTAGCTCAGCGTTTATAATTAAGATCCTTAATTATAAATAATTAGTTAATTTACTTACGAATTACAGTGAATATGAAAGTTGATGGTGCTTCTCTTCGGTCAGTGTTGGAGTTAGTACTTTCTGGTGATTCGCAACATGTAATATTATGCAGCATAGAATTTGAGTACTAATGTGATTAAAAGAAGTCAGGACAAAACTGGTATTGAGACTTAGGGACTGTTTCAAACGAGATTGAATCTTTGTGTGCAATTTGTAATATTTGTTTTATTGAAATAATTTGCAAAACCAATTACTGTTTATAATTAACAAATAAATTTACAGAAACAATAAGATTTAATAAGAAACTATTTTTATATTTCTAATTCAAGTCGTTAGTGACTAGTTTAATTTAACTAGTTCGTCAGAATAAATACAAGTTAAAACAATACTGCTGATTTAGAACTAACAACCTCCACACTAAAGATTCTCTACCTACCACCGCTTACGTTGACAAGAACAAGGAAGCAGAGGAGTCCGGCGAGAGCCCTTCACCTAAAGGCCCTCCGACGAAGACTGCCGAGTATCCCCCTCTCCTTACTTTAATTATTACTTAAGATCTGAAGCAAGCAAGTTGTGTTGACCAATCATGAAACAATAGAACCACGCTAAGGGATGTTCTTTCTCTAATTCAACTTTGTTAGCCTTTCAGCACACAGTAGTAACAACAGTTATACGTACAACTTCCTTTTAGCTTAAGTATATACATTACATGTACAAGTAACAATATAGTATTTGTAGCTACTTAAGAAAACCGCTCTGTGTACAGTTACACTTGTTGTTGTAAAGGCAAAGCCTGCATGTACAGATATCTAATATTAAAGTACGTGCTTGGACTTTGAGTTGGTTGCAAGAAATGAACGTTGAAAGGATTCTCTAGAAAATCACAGGCTTTTTCCTTTTGAAAGGCTGAATTAAAATCTAAGCAGTAGTACCGTGTATTCTATTTAGTACAATTTGTATTTCTAGATTTTATAATATTACTGTACAATAGGCTTACATGAAATTGTGTACTAACAATTATCCCCCACCTTAGATAAATGCCGTCCCGGCATTCAAAAACCTAATTACGAAGTTACTGTCTCAATTTAAGGTAATAAAATACGTTTAGAGTACTTTACTTTAATAGCCAATAAATCAATGTTGATCGCAACTAAGTAAAGCTAAGTTGTTGTTTTTATAATATATAAACACTGACAATATAACAAGGACTAGTGGTGAAGTTGCGCTGATTTAATATGTTAGTTAGGACATTTTAAAACATATCATTGAATATTGGCAAGTAATTGAAAACGTAACTAAAGTATACACAAATATATGTACGTTTGAAGACGAAATTGAGTACGCATAATTTTACAGTACTGCAAAGTTACAATTATGCCCAATATCACAAAATGTAGGGTTATTGGTGGACAACTTGGTAAAGCGAATAATACTTTTATATTAGTTTTTTAAAAACAATATTAGAAAACTCTTGTTTACCGATACACACTAAAACCTTATTGTAAGCCTTGACTTTAATTAGGGTTGATATATTGTTGCCTAAGTTACTTCATACACAAAGTTTAAACGATATTATTATAGGTTTCTTATTAAACTAGATTTCACTGAAGCACTTAAATAGTTATTGTGCTATTATGTTTAAATGTTTAATGGGTTAACAAAAAATTAACATTATTGCAAAACATAACGTAAAAAAACAAAATTATCCTAATTTATTATTTCAATTTTAATTCTAGAATTTTAATTTATTGCTTCTATAATTTGATGTAAAGATAAGTTATTGAATTGTTCTGTAAATAATTTGGGCTGATAAAGTTGATTTAAAATTCATAGTTTTACTTCAATTTTGAAGTTTACAAACTGAATGACATATTAAAACATTATTTTGATCCAGGTTGATGGTTCTGTTGAGGTTAAAGGTGTTTAGAGGGTCTTGGTGGCATTTGAGGATAGAAGCTGGTGTTTGAATTCGAATTCAATACTGAACTTGTCTTCATATAATATAATTGTATTAAATTATTTTACATATTAAAGTTGAGATTGTTTTAAAATTTACGTAGTCTAAACTATAATAATTTGTATTATAAAAATGTAACAGAAGTTGTAATCATAGCAATAAATAGCAGCTAATATATAATATTCTATAATATTTATTTAGATAAATGTTATTGGATGTTTGTAATTTTTGCACTTATAAGGATACCTATATATATAACTAAATGATGTCATGAATAGCAACAAGGTTTCACGCTTGCAGGCTTACATAATTGCATTTAAGTGGTCGTGCAAAACTAAAAGCATTCTACATTTACATACAAGCAGTTAATTCAGCCTATATACGGAATCGACGCAGAAGCCAAAAGCAAAATCTTGAATTATTGTCTGTCAGTTTTTAAGCATGAACTCCGGCAGCTATTCATAACATCTGAACAATTTGTTTAAATCTATATAAAATTACGCGCATGCCCGGGCAATAATATTTAGCATTCTTGCTGCTACGTGTAAGCAAGATAACGTTTTAAAGATATCTTGCTTTATTATAGCCATTGCAATTTGCTTAATATTGTTTGTAAACACTAGTTTTATTCAAATTAATTACTGCCGTCTAATAAATTAATTACAACCACCTCAGGTTGAAATGCATTCTATTTGATTACTCACTTCATTTTCATTTACTTTTTTGTCTCTTTTATACTTTGATTCCTTTCCTATAACAAACTCTGTGCATTACATGCAGCCAAACACATTTTATTTTATTCCTTATATCTCGTTTGTCGAACACATTTACTTAATAAACCACAAAACAATCTTGCTTATCCTTCTGCAATTGCAACTCAATAAATCTTTCATAAATGGACTCGTATACGTTTACGATCTCAGTCCTGTCATTTTGTTTCTTATATTCATCCTTTTTTTCATATAACGCTTTTTCTTTTTGTTTAGCTTATTTTAATACTCGTGATTATATACTAATACATTCCAGGGCCTACGCCTATCAATTCTTACTTTTTTTTCAACTTTAACCGTAGCGTTTGAATGCGTAAACTTTCTGCAATATATATACTTACTCAATTATTATTATCTCTTTTATTGTAGCGTCCTACTGTTGTGTGTATTTCTATGAATTCACACTTTTTATTCCAAACAATTTTTTAAAAATGTTCTATATTTGCTTTTTATTTATTACCTTTAGGGTATCATGCTCACATGTTTTTTAGCACATAAAGCTACTTTATTGATTTCTTATCTTTTAATTAGGCCTTAGTGAAACAACATATTGTTGTTAGTATTCCAAAAGTGTTTTTTTTAACATTATACTTTTCATATCTTCCATTATGCTTAAAGCGTTTGCATGCGCGCGTTTCTGTAAAAACATATGTTATTTAGTATTAATTTTTTTCAGGCTAGCAATAAAAACACATTTTGCCTTACTAATATCTAGTCAACCTCCATTCTAATAAGTTTAGTGATTTCACCAGTTAAACACTTCGTCGTATAATCTAATCGCAACTGTTTATGTTAGTTATAATGTTATAGGATAATTCCTTGAAATCGTTTTCTTAAAGATTACCAAATATTGTAGATACTTATCGTGTACGTACACTTCTAGATTGGGTAACTTCAGTAATCAGTTTCAATAATCCATATAGTGTCCTTAAAGCATTTTATTCTGAAATTCAACTAAGCACGTACATATTCATTTAGAACCAAAAATAAAATGTGCATTAAACAAAACAAAACATGTTGTAACCTCGTACTTAGTACTTTGCGTAGAAACTTGTTTAACTTCTTCGTTTGTGTTTTGTTCTGCTTTAATTGTTCTTGCAATTTAAACTTCTTAGCAGTGACACGAGCATAGTCCTTTATTTAGGTACGTTCTAAATTCAAACTCACATAAAGGTTATTATTATATTTTTTTATAGTTTTAATTTCTTTCATCTTGCTTAACATAAACACAATTGCGGTTTTAAAATTTATTGAAAAAGCAAGCAACCCAAATAAATGGGAATCATAGCTGAGCTACATTACACGCCGTTTTTGTCATAGTTGCGACCACAGTTACGTCACCATTCGAGACCCTGTAACTGTATGTTTTCTGTATCTCGTCTCCTTATATTTACCACAAATCCCAAACAACATTTGTTTTTGGAACAAAACAAAACATAACACATCATCAGAAACAAAAATAATAATTAAAAGGATTATTATAAATATTACGTTGATTACATATAATCGCCTGATTTATATCTCTTTTTGATTCCATAAATTGCAGATCGAAGTCACAATTGCTAAATGGCTTAGAGTATCGATACTTTCCTAACCGTCGGCATCAATATCAGATATGTCGAAGCAACGTGAAGCATATTTACCGTAATGGTTTCGACAAAGTTTTATTATTATCCCTTTAATAACAATATGCCTATTCTTTTCTTTACTTGTATTTAAATTGCAAATTCGTTAAATCCTTTTTTTTTTAGCGCGTAAATACATAAAATAATTCTTGCTCTTAATTTTAGTAGTTTTATTTATTGCTAATGATACTAACGTTCTGTATCTTGATTTTAAAATTTTTCATTATAAATAAATTTCACAACAAATCTAAAATAAGTTTCGCTATATGCAAATGTAATAAATATTCAGAGTTTTAAACATTATCCGCTAGGTGTTTTTAATATCGTATTATTATGAGTCAGAGTTGTACGGTACCTTCTATTTTTCTTTAATTTGTGTAATGTAAAAATACATCCCTTATTAGGTACCTTATACATGAATAGTGAGCTGTAAAAACTAATCACCCTGACCAAACTGACGAAACTTATTAGTTAAAACTAGTTTTTTTACCAGTAAAGATGAATCTATAGCGTCATTCTATGAAACAGAACAGGTGTGAGAAATTTATTCTATCTGTAATATGTTTAACATTAGCAGGAATGAGTGGGTAGATCAGAAAATAGATCAATTGTGCTGACATCATTTACAAACGCTCTCCAGCATTATTGTTCGTATGTTACTTCCTAGCTACTCATGTGCATGCTACTTCCCTTCACTTTTCTACTGTCCGGTTCCAGAGCTCAAGCATACAAGCTGAAGCTTTCCGTGGCAGTTGTAGGGGAACAATAAGACGTTTTAGGTAGAATCCAAAGTAGCAGACACGATAGCGAGATTACCGCGGCTACCTTCCGTACAGTGTATGGAGAAACCGCTTGTAATCAAATGGATAATATAATTACATATGTATTGCTACGCACGCGACCCGCAGCACGCAGCACTCACATATACAAAAATCTAGCTGGTGACACATATTTATTTTATGTTTTCAGTAGTCATTATACAGTGTAATTCTTGAACACGACGTAAATATACGCGTACTTACTTTTTTTTAAAAAAAACTAGTATCAATTCTCCCCCTAGTTTCGAATGACCTACACAATTATTGCATTATTAATTATACACTTACGTAGTCTACCATTAATGAAATCAATTGTTAATGTTGCCAACAGTATTTTTTACGCATAAAAGAAAATGCAATGAGTTGCATAAAAATAACTAATATACTTAAAATATAAAAGAATTAGTTATTGCAGATTTTTACTGAATAGTTAAAAAAAAACACTAATAACTCATGTAAAGGAGCATTACTATTTTAGCTTGCAACGAATTTAGCCTAGGTCAATTGCTTACAATTCAATAATCTATCCTTATTATTTGATTTAATACTTTTAAATTTTATCACTGATTTTTGTTTATTGTTTTGAATAACTAATTATAAAATAATCTGTAAAACAATGTAATATTAAAAGTGCAACTTGTACCATCTTGTTAGTTATATAGCTAATTTTCTAATATAACTCACAGTCGCTGTCCTCTTTTCTCTCACCTTTTTTTCTCATGAATATTTTAAAAATCTAATTTATCATTTGATAAAAGCGAATTATAAATCCTTTTATCAAAATTAAAGTTTTTATCTGTTTGAATGTAAAATAATTATTACTAGTACAATACTTAGATATAATTACATATTATTATACTAACAACAGAAATCTGAGGCTTATCTGTTGAAAGTAATTCAATCCCCTCGTTGTATTAGAGGTTCATGTAATACCAGAGCATTTGCAGTACATTGCATGTTTACATATAGTAGCTATGTACGGGCAACAATTCTAGTACATGGGACGCTGGTCAACGTTGTGTCTCAACAATATTCCGTGTGCATACCTATAAATAATTTATGATTTCTCACGTTTTCACAGTCACATGGAAAAAAAAATTTTTGAAGTCATTTTGAAATGCGGAGGATTTCTAATTGTTGCCAAACAACAATAGCCGAGATTTTTACATGCATTTTTCAGAAAAAAAAACTCTCTAACTAAACTGTAATACCAGCCTTCTGCGCTAGTCATTCTTTTAATAACAGTAATACCATTTCCAAAAAAATATTAATTAGCGTAGTAGTTTTGCAAGGGTTTTAAAAATTCCATCTTTATATAGAAAATACAATGACACTGGTAAATGCTGGTTTAGACTTACCGATATGAAGTGGTAAATACTGATGTATACATTTGTGAAGCGTAAAGTATTTAAAATAGGTTCTAATATAATTCTAAATCTAGTAAAAACTCAACACCACATAATAAAAAAAATATCTGCTATGCTTAATACACAAAATGTTATTGCTTTAAATGGTGGAACTTAATTGGGTAGTTGTTACATAACTACATTTATTTAGCACATGCCACAATGAACGAGTTCTGTCTTCGGCCAAGATGTAGCAAACCATTTTGCATTGTTGTGGGTAAATACTGTCATTCTAAAGTTATTTGTCGGTGTAATCTCAAAAATTGGGTTTGTTCTGTGACTTGATTAATCGGAAACAAAACGTTAGCTTTGTCATCATAATGAAGACTTCCTGAAGTCAGTGATGGGCACTTGATTTGCCCACCTAGTTTTTCCCTATTTCCTACCTATTTTTAAAGCAAAAAAAAATCATCCTTTTTAATTCCTATCTATTTTGTGTAAGCTGTCTAAAATCCTTCCTATTTTCCTAAAATAATAATGCAGGTTCCTCTAGATAGGATATCTCTGCTATTTTTTTATAGTTAAAATTAATAATGAGTTTGAAAGTTATTAAAAACTAAAAAAATTATTGTCAGTGTCTCTACTTTTCATTAAAAAAGTAACAACTGATGAAAAGCTGCCTTGTCCGTATCAGTTTAGTTGTTGTCGCATAATTATGTGCAGTTGTACTGTCTGAAGTTACGAGTATATATTGCGGTATTTTACTTTTTACCCTGTTACAGGTTTCTAGTTTCTTTAAGTACAGTGCAGTCGCGCTACAACGGCCTGGGCTACAACGGTCACTTCGATACACCGGCCAAATGTTTGTTTTAGTCTCGGCAACAACGCTATGCTGTGTATTGTTAAAGTATAGTCTTACAACGGTCGCCTTGATACACCGGTCAAAATCTTTGGCCCTTACAGCACTGTTACTATTAGAATGATATTTGTTACAACGGTCCTTGGTTTCACTTTTCCTAACAATATCTTTATCTGTAACTCGAATAGAACATTGTTTCAAGAAATAAATAGGCAGGTGAATACTAAAGACACAAATTAGAAATAATCTAACACGAGGAGTAACACTAGGTTAGGGGCGGACTGGTTTCTCTATGGGGCCCAGGATTTTTAATGACGAGGGTTGGCGATGAAGGGGCCCACGACGAGCCAAGGGGCCCAAAGCTCCCGTTCACGTAATGTATAATAAACTGGGGGCCCATCCGGCATTGCCGGAGTTTGCTTATGGCCAGTCCGTCCCTGAGTTTGTAGAAGTCAGAAGTTAGTACTTTTGCCAGCTTCAAAATATTTTTTTGGAATTTTAACTTAGGCGAATTGTAAGCAAATAACTATGGCTCCAGCCACGAACAAAAAAAATCGCAAGCAAATGACAATGAGCAAAAATTATCAATCGTTCACGAACTTGAAAGTGGAACAATTAGCCCATGGTAGCAAAGAAGCATCTCTGCACATATCAACATAACAGTACATACGATTTGGTCAGGTAGAGATTAGATTTTAAATATTTACCTAAAGATTGCACCCACATGTAAGCGTGTTCGAACTATATGATACGCTCGTTCACATTTAGTTGAATTTAAAACATGGATATTGCACAATGGCGAAGATGAGTCAGTTTTTGAAGCTGCGAGCGAAATTAAGAAGTTATCGTTAAAATATAAACTTCAGAATCTACAATAATTACAACCAATTTTTTTTTTAGTTTTCTAACGTCTAATTACGATTTCCTATTATAATAATGTACAAACAAATACTTAATTACACATTCTGTTAAATTTAAATTTTTGTCGAAATAAAAGTAATGCAATAATCATATGTTACTATACAACGGCCAAAGACCGTTGTAACTTTACATCGGACCTTTGATACACCGGTCAAAACCCAACACCCCCTTGAAAGACCGTTGTAACGAAGTTTTACTGCATCTCTTTAACACATTTATTTATCGGATACTTATTTTTCAAAAACAAAATAATTCTGTTTAAGTAGTTCTGAGATGACAATATTTTAATAAATTTTATCGAATGTTGAATATGTCAAAGTATTTGTATATCTAGCAATCACATTAAAATTCATTTTTAGATTCTTGCTAACAGTTTATTGGACAAAATTAGAGACCAATCAATTTACTTCTTACTATACATTTATAGGATATTTCTGCCTATTGTTATTTTAAAGTTTTAATTTTCACCTTCCCATTTCCCCCCTTTTTTTTGTAGGCAATAAAAGGGCAAAACAACTTGCCTTCCCATATAGTAGTACTGTGCGTAAATGTGGTCAGTGTCTGCTGTTCAACTATTATCGCCTTTAAAACCAGCTAGTATTCATACAGCCTATAGTCTTAACAATCTTTACTATTGATTTCAGCTTCGTTCCTTAAAAGCTCTGGCCATGTAAAATCATGAAAGTTTAGTGTACATTTTTGAATTTGTCACATTTAAGTCCCTACTTTACCATTAACTTTAAATGTATTGATCACATTAAGGACACTTAGGTCGTTGTAAGACTTTCCGCAGTTTGTTTTCGTACAATGACTTATATCTTTTGCGACTTTTAATTTTCGTCACTGAGTATTTGTTTGTACATACGAAATTAAACGAGAAGTATAATCATAGCTTCTCCTTTATTGTACGTTGGCTGGGGAAAAAGATACAGATTTTCAAAGTTAAAAAATAATGTACCCGATCACACATACGCACTCTACTACTACTATAAACATAATAGTGGAGACACTGGGCTGGAGGCAGTAAGTTAAGCTAACTGAACGATGAGGCGCTCCGTTTTAGATGTTCCGTATCACTGTGTTCAGACGCGTATTACATTATTATTGCTTTGTAAAATCAACCTTAAAACTAAAATAGTTTCTACAATTGTAAAAACTATATATCTTCAGTATGTTTTAGTGACATCGTAAGAAAATTTTTGACACTAAGAATTATTCTGAACTTTATATAGTTTACCGCTTAAGCTTTTCAATTAAAATATGTGATCAATTCAATTCGCTAGAATTTTTATTAAAAATTAAAATAATAAAATCTTCTCATAGCCGTAAATATTCATTTTAATATTTATAATTACTCATTACTCGTAGTATCTTTCCCTCCTTTTTGGATCTTGAGAGCATAATATTTTATGAAGAATAAGATTTCATTATAAATTCTTACTAATATGCTCTGGCCTTAATTCCAAATGAATTTAGGCCACAAATAAAATGATAAAATTAAAAACATTGCCGAAAAAAAATAAAAGATTGCATTGCTGAAAAGAAGATCATAGATTATTTAGACTGAACAAAACAATAAATTACTTTCTGCTTGTTTGTAATTGCCTTTTTGATTTTTTTAAAAGTTGTATTACTCACTAAACAATTACGTTATTATGTTGGTGTACACTACTGGTAATTATTACCTATAGTTTTGTATTTTTTTCTTTTTGTCTACTCCATAATAATTATTATTACACAAGTATCAATACAGCCACAGTTTATACAATTTTATCTATATATTCAATTTCAATTGACGAATTGGCTCTCTTATGTTGCTTTGTTTTTTGCATTGTCAGTTATAAATAATTATTACACTTATGATGACGAACTGACATTTTGGTCATTTGGCTTTTAGATTATTACACTAAAACTCAAAAATATGCTAAAAGAGAATTTCAGCTTGAAATTAATTCTAGATCCCCTTTATGACACAAGTTCGTAGTCAACTTTATCTATACAGATACAATAAAATAATTTATTACAGCACTCTAATTCGTTAATTATTTAATTTTGATATCCTCATTTAAAACAAAATTAGCTGCCTAAAACGAAATATCTGATTGTATATTTTTTTTTAAATTCTACTAAAAATAACAGTGCCATTTTTCCCTTTCAGAGATAAGGTACTCTTCACCCCCAATCATACATATAGGTATTTTTCACATAATCCAAACTTGACGTGGCGACCCTACGTTCTAAATTGTATCTAGATTTGTAGTAGTAATTCCAAATTTATATTCATATATTAATAATGCTAGAGATATTCCCATATTTATTCATACTATTTTATTACTAACCAATAATTTTGCTCATTACTAATCCAAATGGTTTCCAATCGATGAAATGAAACATACATCTTGTTGCAGGGTAATTATTTAAAAAAAATGATGTGGTGAACCTCTAATACTTGTATTGAATTGTTTGTATTTTTTTTTAATTATATTATTCATATTTCTATATATGGTTGCTGTTCTCTTGTTGTTGTTGATGTTATTATCTCGTGGCCCTCCTATATTTGTGATGACTTCTTAAATCCACCTTCACGTTTCTAATTATGAATTCCCAGCAACAACTCAGCCTCGCTTAAGATTATCCCGTTTTTGGTGTTATTTTTCAATTATTAAAATAATTCAACAGAATTTACTGTAAATGTCGGAGTAACGAGAAAGCAGCTACAAGTTAACAGTAAAGTAGTCAATTCAGTTCTATTTTTTATAGGTGTGCATGTTATTAGACTGGCAGGGGAAAGTCTTAAAGATAATGTCTGAAGAAAGGCGGGTGGTAAATTTCTATTTTCCGTTGCGTTTGTCCAGTTAGATCAACTTAACTGTATTTTTACATGACAACAAACACGGGCACTTTTATTTGACGGATTATGAGCAAGTGAGATAATTCTCACACTTTCTATTTGTTGAAATACTACCCAAAGATTTTCTAATTTAGTTATAAGCTATATGGGAAAACTAAGTGTTCTATGATGTAGTTCTTTTAAGAAAATTCAAATCTAAAAGTTTCACTATATTTAGGAAATCACGGGATATTAATTCATTTCTTACTCCTTGAACTGTACAGCACACTTCGTTCCTCTGCTTATCGTTTTCCGAGTCTATCTCTTACCTTTTTAATTAATGTCTGTGCTCCCGCGTGCATTGTAATAAATCATAGAAATATTTGTCACTCCCATTAGAGTTGAGAAGAAGGACGGAACAAGCTGTAATGTGCCATGGCAGTAGTAATGTATTCCTTATATTATTTTAAAAGATCAATATCAGTACTTAATCAGTTTGAATCATGATAGTGAGAAAGAGTAACTTTATAAATACTACATTTCACATATGTATAAATGCGTATGGATTTCTTTTTGCCGGTTAGCTTACACTGTTATAGCACTTAAACATTACTTTTAAGTACAAGAGGAATAACAACTGCTTGCTTTCGCTTTGTTTTGGTTGCACGTAATTATTATTATCCCAAACTTGATTTGAATTAATTATACATAGTATACATTTATTTCATAATTCGTTCAAATATTACCCATATCATGCATTTTTTTAATACAGGTAATCGCATTACTTTTGTTTTAGAATACACCGAATACTAGCCGTATAATTATACATACAGTCCCACTCATAAGTTCACACAAAGTTTCTTATAAAAAAATCATGTCTTCATCACAGTATTAAACTTGGAGATAGAATTTTTTTGTAAAACAATTTTCAAAGCTAGCGAAGTTTCCTAGTATTTTACCCCTACCATATTCTTCGCAAACGCGTGTGACCAGGACTTTCCAGTCAATAATCTATATAGTATTCAGTGTATAAAAAGACGGCGGCGTTGTGTAGTAAGTACTTGAATATTTTATTCCTAATACTTTGACAATGACGACACAAAGTTAAAGTAGAAACCCTACATTTAAATAGAAATGGTTAGCTTCTTACTTCTTATCAGTCTCACATCTCTACGTGGTTTTTAATCGCTTAATGTGGTAAAGTTTAATTAAGTAATTTTACAGAGCAGAAATCATACAATATATATAGTAATATATAGTAATAGTTTAAATATACTATGGTTGTGTACAGAGTGGCATGAAATATGGAACATAATATTGTATTAATATTCTACCGTGACAGTCGCAGTACAATTTGAATGGTATCGTGTTTTTACTTGGTGTATCACCAAAAGTACTTTTCTTTCTAAGTTATCATAATAATCTTATGTAAAAATTGTCATGCAAATAGTTCAACTGGGCTAGCCAACTTGTTCTATAGAGGACAGTGACACTACTTCCAGGTCTAAATAATAATAAATAATAATAAATTTATAGTAGTGAAGACACAGAAAAGGGCAAGTCAAGACACAAAACAAAGGGAAGACTAAAAAGGAACCATGATGATATACTCTGGTTACGTACATACTTCTACCTTTCTTGTCTATGAAGTCTCGCCGTTTCAGCCTCCACTGTACCCTCACCGCACAACTAGCGAGCCAGTTCCAGCATGGTTCTGGCTAAAATTTTACCTGAATGAAGTAAAATATATATGTATACGTGTATAATGCCTTTGAGCCCTAGACTCCCACACAGATGTGTGGCATCGAAGGTAGCATGAGTCTCGCAGATCATTCTAGGGCCAAGCCTAGTATATGTATATATATATTTAATGATAACCTACTCTTGGTTATAGATTGCCGGCTTAAAACAAAATCACATTTTGAAGCTTACAATTTATTGACATCACTATCATTACACAGATTTAATTGCATCAGATTTAAAACATACACGTCATAATTCTGATAGACTAATCTATGAGATAGAGAGGAGAAAGACTCATACACATTACAGTGAAATGGCATCCACGACCCCTTTGATTCCATATAGCAAAAGATAAAATCATCATCCTCATCAAGTTTCCCCAAAACTTGATGCAGTCAGTCAGAATGGAAATAAATTGGGGTTGTATGTACTTTACAGAGTCCTTTAATAAATGCCAATCCTTCAGGTATAGGTATTTCATGGAATCTGGGTGGTCCTGCTTGATATAATCTTACAATACTGACGGTTTTTTTTAATCATTAATAATTTCAAGAAATTTAAAATTAATCTTTAAAAAAGTAGGTTATTTGTCAATTTAGTCAATTTTAGAACTCTACTGATCGTTATCGAGCTGATAAATAGGCATGGACGGTTTGAAATTAGAAACTGCTCGTAGAATGAACCGTAATTTATGTCATTCCAGTCAAGGACAGGAAATATTTCCGTTATCATTCAATTCGTGACTATTCTTTTCCTTTGCTCTTTAAATCTAAGAAAAACATAATTTCTTATTTTATTAGAGGCAAATGTTGTTCTGCCATACGTTTTTGTGGTTTAGACACGCGGCTCAATGTCCCAAGTCACACTATCCCACATCTGTCCACTTATAACTATGAACGTGGAACAATAAATCGAACAACTATTGTATATTGGCAATTCCCTACTACATTGAAGCTGAGGATGTCTACCTGCAGATTTATACGCATGTGTGCCGCTGTGTTATCATGAAATCCCCATAAGCAAAAAGCAACAAACTTTGGGCAGTGTATTTACATAACCTACAAGTATGTACCTACACCAAAATTTAAATGAAATTTATTTGTGACCTTCTCATTTTAATATAGTGTAATGGAGATGCTTGAAGTAAATAAAACAAAGAAAAGGAAAGATAACAAAAAGGTTCATGGCAAGTACCTATATGCCTTTTATTAAAGTTTTTAGTTCCAGCTCCAGTTTCCATTCCCATTCCACGCACAACTGGCAAGCCAGTTCCAGCACATGTTCGGCTGACTTTTGCCTTCCAGGAAGGCAAATGCATATGCATTCAGTTATAACGTCATAGCATTCTAAGTTTCCACGGTAATACGCTGTTTTAAAGATAGCCTGCGTCTCGCATTAAATTAAGGGCGTAAGAATGATATATTTATATGCCGAATAACGTAAGTAAGTTATTTCAAATTTTTGAATTGTAGCATTGCGTAGCATAAGTGAGTTTGTAAATGATGACGGACAGCAACAAAATTTGGCACTATACCATTGTTTTACAACTATGACTTTACTCTCACAAAAGCTTATATTTAAAAAAAAAACGTGCCTATGAAGTTCTGTTTCATATTTCCAATAACGTTAATAATACTGTGATTTTATTTTGCCGATTTTTATCTGCAAGCCGAGATATTATTGAAATTTAAGTAACCCGTATAAGAATTCTTTAAAATATCTTGTAAGCACGAAATCTACTCGAATAACTGGCTACCGAAAAACATGAAATTTAATTGGAACGTTGATTAATAACGCAAATATCTTAATTTATTATTAGCAATATAAAAGTATTTCGTTATATGCTAGATCATTTGCATATAACTAATTAAATAATTTTAACGAGCTATTTGTATTTGTTTTACTTACTTAGTGCACATATACTTAAATATGCCTGAGCTGTTTTTTTTAAACTTGATATGTAAAACATTAATTTATCACGTAATATATTATGAAAGGATATAAAAAAAAATAAAATTGTTTAGTCAACAATTTTAAGTTTCTGATTATTTAAAATTCAACAATATTGCAGTTTTTTTCTAAAGTTTGGATTACATTTTTATGGACTACTTTGGTTACATGTTGTATCTACAGTTTTTGTGCAAAGTTTGCATAGTATTTTGACCCTCAACATGTGTAATAAATGAACTTTTGTTTTCTGATTGTAATATTAACTGTCTGCTTTTATCTTTTAAATTTATGTATTTTAAACTGATCATGTTATATAAAACTAAAAGGCATAAACTGTGTGTACATTACGCGTGTTATACCTAAAAATGAAAACAGCTAGTTAGTACTTGTATATATGTATGCACTATATATATATACAAACTACACACTGTAAAATTGTACGAACAACAAAGACAAAGAAAAGAATTTAGGTACCTCAAAAACGAAAATATTTGGTTACTTTTTATCGTGTACCTGTGATACTTTGTTAGACGTTTAGGTTTCTTATCTGAATTTAACTTGTTTGCATTCTTAAGTGTCTAACCCATGTAGATACTAACCTTGACCCTTTATTTCAACAAGTAAATATTTACTATATATATACTATTCCTAATAAATTTTGTGTGCACAGTAACATATATATTAACTTTCTTTGAATATTAAAAACTGTTTTTATAATTTTCTGTCTACCTTAACGTTACAGTACAATAAAATAAAAGACAGGACAAAAAACGTCGTATGTTGTCTATTGGTCTTATGTTTCTATCTTGTTATTGTTATCTTATTCTATACACTAAGCTCACTGTCTAATTTTATATTATCCTATCTATATTGATGTCTAACGTTTTCTTACGTGCATTATATTAAAGTTGTCTACCTAGAGTGCCTAGTGTTTGTATTTTATTTCAGCTGCAGTTATATATTATTTGACGTTTCAAATATCCGAGACAAAGACTCTCAAACAAAGATGCAAGGGTATTTTTAGGTACTGTTCCAATAAATGCTTTTTTTCCCACTACCCTGCTGTTAAGCTTTTACGATACAAAAAAAATGCAGTCGGTTTTAGTTTAAAGTGGAAAATCCTATCTTGAACCACTAACATATATTATTCAGAGATAAACATAAAAATGAAATAAAAAGAAACCATGTTGCTGTCCTTGGAATTGTTGTTTCTTGTTTAGATCTGAAACCTAGATTTTCTCATGCCTGTTTACTTTATATCTGTACTCTTGATCTTACTCTCGGCAAAGACTTCCAGCTCATTCTATTTTAAACGTTAAGCAGATGTTTCTCAACTAAACGTGCCTGTTTGATATAACGAGTACTTAAAAAAATAAACGGACGCATATATATACTTTATATATATTGTAGTTGAATATATACATTTAAAACTAACAAGATCTCACAGTGTTTTTAAATTTTATGTTCGGGAACCAGAGATATCACGAATGATTTAAAGCCTTAAAAAATTTTTTTTTTACCTATCAGTTGCCAGTCATACTGCTACCTTTGCCTGAACTGAACAAAGGATACTCAATATTTCCTAAAACGACAACATTAAATACATACTAGCTACACGCTGTGCAGCCCTTTGTTTAGTTTAAGGTTGCCTAAATTATTTATAGCCTATTCATTTACAAATACCGTTAGATGTGTAAGGTTTTTGTGTCTTCTACGTGTCAACGTAAACACCGCTTGAGTCTTCTACTTCAAATTAACGGCTTCAAATAAATTCTGAAAGTAACTCCATAAATGCCAACCACACCAATGCCATTAAACTAACAAGTTGAAAAAGGGTTCTGTGAGTCTTCTTAACGAATATACCTATGCATTTATTCTTTTCTGTAACTTGATGAAGCCAAATAAACCTATACTCTTATTTCTAAATATGCATGAAGGCATTTACCGCCAGTGCTAAGTATACGATTACAATAGAATGCAACTAACTAACATATATTGTATGAAAATATTCTAAGGTCAATTTAAAAACATAATGTATATTTAATTGCAACAAAAGTGCCCTCCTAATAATATTTGCTATGTTTGCGCGATTTTAATTGGATAGTATTTATTTGTTTATAGTTGCTTTACCATTTAATTCATAATAATATATCATTTAGTAACTCAATGCATACTGCACATGAGATATAAACTATATATCAAGCGTTCTATTCCTATGTACTACTTTATAAAAAAGGAATAAAAAAAGAAACCACATACTGTAAAGCGCTATTTAATTTCAAATTCAGTTGACGTAATTTGCTATTATCAGTAATCTGATTATCTATTTTCAGTGCAACAAAAATAAATAATTATTACCACTTGTTTAATTTAGCAGAGTTAAACCCCTTGGTATGCACAATATTGTATTGCAGCCTGAATAAAATGAGAATCGAAGCGTTCCCGGGTTTTGTAGCAACAGTCTGTTTAACTGGTTTCCCAGTTCCTAATTATTGATTCTCCTGCTGCTGCTTTAATTGCCGAAATGCATTTGCCTTTGTTACGGTTTATATGATTGGAGAGTTATTAGACTGAAAAGGTTAATCTAAAGGTACGTAAAACTCCACTAAATAAAACCCTCTAGCTCAGCGTTTATAATTAAGATCCTTAATTATAAATAATTAGTTAATTTACTTACGAATTACAGTGAATATGAAAGTTGATGGTGCTTCTCTTCGGTCAGTGTTGGAGTTAGTACTTTCTGGTGATTCGCAACATGTAATATTATGCAGCATAGAATTTGAGTACTAATGTGATTAAAAGAAGTCAGGACAAAACTGGTATTGAGACTTAGGGACTGTTTCAAACGAGATTGAATCTTTGTGTGCAATTTGTAATATTTGTTTTATTGAAATAATTTGCAAAACCAATTACTGTTTATAATTAACAAATAAATTTACAGAAACAATAAGATTTAATAAGAAACTATTTTTATATTTCTAATTCAAGTCGTTAGTGACTAGTTTAATTTAACTAGTTCGTCAGAATAAATACAAGTTAAAACAATACTGCTGATTTAGAACTAACAACCTCCACACTAAAGATTCTCTACCTACCACCGCTTACGTTGACAAGAACAAGGAAGCAGAGGAGTCCGGCGAGAGCCCTTCACCTAAAGGCCCTCCGACGAAGACTGCCGAGTATCCCCCTCTCCTTACTTTAATTATTACTTAAGATCTGAAGCAAGCAAGTTGTGTTGACCAATCATGAAACAATAGAACCACGCTAAGGGATGTTCTTTCTCTAATTCAACTTTGTTAGCCTTTCAGCACACAGTAGTAACAACAGTTATACGTACAACTTCCTTTTAGCTTAAGTATATACATTACATGTACAAGTAACAATATAGTATTTGTAGCTACTTAAGAAAACCGCTCTGTGTACAGTTACACTTGTTGTTGTAAAGGCAAAGCCTGCATGTACAGATATCTAATATTAAAGTACGTGCTTGGACTTTGAGTTGGTTGCAAGAAATGAACGTTGAAAGGATTCTCTAGAAAATCACAGGCTTTTTCCTTTTGAAAGGCTGAATTAAAATCTAAGCAGTAGTACCGTGTATTCTATTTAGTACAATTTGTATTTCTAGATTTTATAATATTACTGTACAATAGGCTTACATGAAATTGTGTACTAACACATGATTCACTATTATTTCGTTTCCTATATTCGTACCCTGTATATCATCATTAGTTTATTTTTTTCAAGTTTAGGTGTGCTACCAAAGTGCGACCAGCCTCAGACAGACGGCAGACAGGTAATTACTATTGGGTTATAAGCTTCTAATAAAAGCAGATTAAAATGTCATGTGAGTTTCTACTCTTGCGGAAATATGTGTAATAAAACTGTAACGACAAGAGCCTTTGCATTCCAGCCCTGTAACATTTGACCTGATCTAATGTGTAACTTTCACATTTAAAGGATTATTCTTGGGCTATATGGTTTGCCCATTGCCAATACTATGAACTGTTATGAGTACTCAAGTGTCATTACCGTTCCCGTTACCGTTACCGTTATGCCGCTTGAAGTTTTAAATGCCCCTATCAGGATATGACACGAACGTGGATTAATTCAAACTCGAGTAGCCATTCTGTCCTGTCATGCCATGCCACAGTTCAGTGCCATGGTCATGGAACTTGTTTCACTCGCAGTTGGTTTCAAGTTTGCGGTTTATTTGGTAACGAAGGAAAAAAAACTTGACAGGTTGACAAAATGTACTGAACGCAAAACGCACCTCTTTCTCCTTCATCAATTTCACTTTCTCCCGATGCGATGATGATGATGAGTGAGTCTTACTCAATGATTTTAATTTAATGATGACTCTCATTCTCATTATGTTGGAAATGGCTAAAAATAAGGAAATAATGTATTTGCATAATAATAACTAACGAGCTACGTTCATCCAGGGCCGGATAATGCGGCCAACGCAGGCAGCCCCCTCTGCTTGAATTTTCAAAACCCGCGTAAATGGAACATTTTGCAGTTTTCAAAAATATGTAAAAACAATATTGAGACTTTTTAAAAGCATGCAAATAAATTTTTGAGCACATTTCAAAAACATGCAAATAAAACATTTTCCACTTTTCTCAAAACACGTAAATAGAACATTTTGCACTTTTCTGAGTCAAGTAAAACGAACATTTTGCACTTTTCTAAAAAATGTAAAAAGAACATTTTGCACTTTTCTGAATCAAGTAAAAAAACATTTTGCACTTTTCTAAAAAATGTAAAAATAACATTTTGCACTTTTCTAAAAAATTTAAAAAGAACATTTTGCACTTTTCTGAATCAAGTAAAAAAAGCATTTTACACTTTTATAAAACATGCAAATACAACTTTTGGTTTAGCAAAGAAAACCATCAATAAAATCAAAATGTTGGTTTTTGTATATGGAAACAAATTTCTGCCTAAAATCAATTCCTTAGTCCGGCCCTGCGTTCATTCTCCCGTGACTTTACAAATTATCACTCAACCTGAAACTTACGGATACAGATACAACGACGGCGACGAGGACGACTGAGGACTGACGACTGTACTTACATCGTCACTAGAAACCCACTTCACTTTCCTTCTACAGTTCGCGCCGTATCGTCATAATCAGTGACATTTTCAATGCCATTGCCAATACCAATGCCGTTGCTGCCATTGCGTGAGATGTACTTCGTTCGTACAGTTCCCACACTCCACTTTCCCGTCTCTTTTATCTGCTCGGCAAATAATAATGGAAAGGGAGACAATAGCGTCCTAATTCAAGCGTTGCAAACTGCATCTGCAAACTCATCCAGTACTACAGACTACACATAACCCAAGGAAGTGGAAGCTGAAATATGTACCTATAAGGAAGCATATGGGAATTCCTTAGGAAATGAAGGTTACATTGCAACTTTATTCCACAAAGGAGAAAACTACTCTGACTTCTACCTATATAAACACAATTTAGTAACCATTTCCAAAATTCTGAAGGGAACTAAATTTGCAGTACACCGCATCATTTTGAAACTCGTAAAAAATAAAAAATAAGTAATTCCTTCTTTGTGTTATTTTATTATTCCCTTTTTTTTGAGGATTTGCCAACCAGGCTGAATAAGTTTCACAGATCATTGATATAAAATAGGTTTCGTAAATCAACAGGCTATATTTCCGGACTGGCGCGCCCTGTACTTTATAATGACTATGGCTGTCATGCAAAGCAAAAAACAAGGGATGAAATCCTTTTTTTTGTAACGCTGTAACGCATATTGTTTACGTATATCGCGGTGTTCTTCACAATGAAGTCTTTGGGCTGACGTAAGGGACTGAAAGAAATGCGGAAAAATTAATCCAGTGATGGGCGCCGTGCCCTATTTTTAATAGGAAAATAGGGCCACTGCCGCCTTTAGGATATAGGGATACTTTCTATTTCCACATAACCAGAGTTTGTAATACGACTAAAATAGTGATAACTCTATTGTTTGCATAGAATAGTATAGGATAGGGCAGGGCGGGGGAATGCAATTTGCATTCCTACCATATTGAATGTAACTCGCTATGCAGCATCCAGTAATTGGTGTGGTAGGTCTATTGACTTTTGATTATGTTGAGTTTGCCTTTCTCCCAGAACTTCAATGAACCAATAAGCCCAGGTGTAATTTGAGAAATTTGAACAGGTCCACGGAGGCCAAGGTGAATAGATGAAAGCTTCAAAAAGAGAATGAATATTCTCCAAGTCAACTTCTATATCGTCTGTGAAGAACCAAAATGACCCATTTTCGATTTACAATCATCAAGCTACAATCAAAATGAGCTATGTCATAAAAACAAAATGAGAAACATGCGTAAAATATTAATTAGGAGTTTTTGATAAACGTAAAATGTTCTATTTTCATGTTTTTCAACAGTTCAAAATTTCCTATTTACATGTCTTTGAAAAGGTGCAAAAATTTCTAATTCCATGTTTTTTGAAAAGGTGCAAAATGTTCTAATCCCATGTTTTTTGAAAAGGTGCAAAATGTTCTAATCCCATGTTTTTTGAAAAGGTGCAAAATGTTCTAATCCCATGTTTTTTGAAAAGGTGCAAAATGTTCTAATCCCATGTTTTTTGAAAAGGTGCAAAATGTTCTAATCCCATGTTTTTTGAAAAGGTGCAAAATGTTCTAATCCCATGTTTTTTGAAAAGGTGCAAAATGTTCTAATCCCATGTTTTTTGAAAAGGTGCAAAATGTTCTAATCCCATGTTTTTTGAAAAGGTGCAAAATGTTCTAATCCCATGTTTTTTGAAAAGGTGCAAAATGTTCTAATCCCATGTTTTTTGAAAAGGTGCAAAATGTTCTAATCCCATGTTTTTTGAAAAGGTGCAAAATGTTCTAATCCCATGTTTTTTGAAAAGGTGCAAAATGTTCTAATCCCATGTTTTTGAAAAGTGTAAAATGTTCTAATTTTATGTTGACTTCTGTACAAGAGCTACTTAAATTTCAAATTCGAGAGAACACGTTCTCTCTACACACATTAGTGCATAAGTATCTACGTATTTCCGTAATACTTTTCTCCTATATAATTTACATATATAAACAGCTGACACTCGCGCTTTAATGAATACATTTGCACAAAGTAAAGGAAGATTAAGCAACCTCTCCTTTTCCGTTCCACTCTTGAGTCTTCTAAATTTTCCATCTTTTTCCTCCTTTGAGAGTGCAGATTTGTGGATAGTCAATTGTATTCATTTTTTCTCCATCTTTTTAAGTCCTCATTATACAGAAAGCTAATTTGTTCTTACCAAAAATTGCATATAGTATAAAATTAACTTTCTCAATTGTGGACTTTGAACATGCTGTAGCTGTGCGTACTTCACATTATGTCAAATCAGCAATCTTTATGACGGAGAGCTCCTCATAGTACTTTCAATACTTTCAATTTTGTACTTTCAAATATCAAATATTATGAGAGGAAAAAATAATTGTATGGACCTACCTAATTTATTTCTCTGCATTCCCATAATCAAAAATTAAAAAAAGAGAAAGTTCAACTATGTATATTTCCTAGAATTGTTTTTTTTTCGTTTTTCTATTCTAATTCAAAGAAACCGTATATCATTAGATTATTGAGTTGAGTATGATGAGATGATGATTTTCTTTGAGTCTATACACTTAATATATTCGAATAATTCTTCAAAAAAAAATTCATAGCTCAGTACACCCTTCACTTTCCTTCTCCCTTATTTAGCTTGACTAATGAGATCCATCTGTGTGGAGCTTTATGAGCTAAGGCTGAGTGGCTGAGTCGATACGTTAAAAAACATCCTTTTCATGAAATTTTATAGTTCAGGCTTTCAAATACTTAGCCGTTTATTAAAAGTGACCGGGTGCGCAAGAGAAAAAAAGATCGAAAGGCATAATAATTATATACCTACCTGCAAAATTACTATGTCTATCTGAGCGTAAATATTTTGAAAAATCCGTTTTTACCATCGTAAAATATTTGAAATGTCACCCATGCTTCGTGACCATATGTTAATTAGGCCAATGTCGACGGAATACCCTGGAATGAAATGAATTAAAAAGCAATTATTTTAATTTTCTAAAAACGCTTTTCTAGTTTGTCTAGTATATAGCTTGGGGTTGGGATCTCGTTTACAAAAGAGGAAAGAAGCATATTTTCCATATTTAAGTTTCATTCATTTAATTTTCATTAATTGAAATAGGAATTCAAAGAAAGAGAGCAAATGCAATAGTCACAAGATATTTCCATACGTTTTTAATTTAACTTTGAACTTACCTATGTGTCTATCTACTTTTAGAATGGAATTTTTACATTGCAATATTTGAGGAGAGGAGTTGACAATGATTCGAAAGAAATTTTGAATTGACATTTAAATTAGTTTGAATATTCGACGGAGTACGTAGTAATTTGATTTTAATTTTTGATTGGATTGAATTTCCTATACCGCACACAAAACATATGGAGTGATTAGAATTATTACAATTGTCCCCTATGCTAATTTATTGAGCAATTAATAAATGCGATTGTCAAATATCTCCAATCTTCAGCCATGCATTAAAGTCATACAATTTCTATTTCTAGTTACATATCGTCTGTGAAGAAAAAAACTGGCCCATATCGATTTTTAGCTAAAAATAATATCCACTATCTACAAAAATATTCAAATATGTCTTGAAAGCATTTAAATAGAACATTTTGCACATTTTCGAAAGCATGAAATTAGAACATTCTGCACCTTTTGGAAAACATAGAATCACAACATTTTTCACCTTTTCATAAACATAGAATTAGAACATTTTGCACCTTTTTACAAACATGGAATTAGAACATTTTGCACCTTTTCACAAATATGGAATTAGAACATTCTGCACCTTTTGGAAAACATGGAATTAGAACATTTTGCACCTTTTGGAAAACATGGAATTAGAACATTTTGCACCTTTTCACAAACATGGAATTAGAACATTTTGAACATTTTCAAAAACTCTTAGGTAATTAAAATATAACTCATGTTTCTCATTTTGTATCTATGACATAGCTCATTTTGATTCTAGCTTAAATTGGATATAGGATCTAATATAAGGATATACATATATATTGGACAAATTTTGGTTCTTCACAGACGATATTTACCAATTTCTACTAGTTTTATTTTTTACTGTAATGACTGTATTGTTATTGTTATTAAGCTTTATTGTCAATGTCTTCAACAAAATGCTGGTTTTACCGAAATGACATTTAACCTATATAAAATTAATCGATGAAATGTTTTAATTAATAAAAAACAAAAAACATAACTAAGTACACTTTGTATGTTGACTGTAATGAATAAGTTTTCTAGATCGAACTTAATTTTTTCTCGTTTGTTAGAGATTTATACATGTATGTACGTGATCAATTAAACTAAAACTCGGTGAACGCTGAAAACTCTTATTTCAATATTCATGACTAATTAACTTGAGTGCGAGTAGTGTGGATTATTTTTTGTTCGCTTGACGGTGGATGGGTGTCGTGGGAGTTTTTTGTTTTGTAATTCATAAAAGAAAAACTCTATTTTTTATATAGTAGAAGGGAGATATAAAATAAAATTGTGTTGGGAATCATATAAGCTGTGAGTAGTATATACAGATATCTAGGTAGGTAGGTAGATTCCTTTTAGCAAAACGTGGGCGCTATTAACTTGATAGAAATTATGCAAGTCTCATCATCAGTTTGCATCTCAAGTTCCTTCTCTCTATTCCTTGTGTAATAATCATTGGAATGGAAGATGCATTTTCGTATTAAAAATAATTACCTAATGGGGAGATACTTTTAGTCTAAAAGGAAAGAGTCCACAAACTAATTTTAAGCGATATGAGTTCCTGTATGTAGCCATACCTACAAATCATATGACTTGTAAAGAAGAATTTGACACACAAATAGCAAGGAACTTGAGCTAAAACTAAAAGGCTCAAATGGAAAATCCTAAATTCCTTACTACAGCCTAGAGGGTGGAGTGAAAGTAAAAGTGAAAGTGGACAAAGTAGAAGAGTTGATGGGAAGAACTGCGGCTCCGCCTGTGTGGCCGTGGTAACAAGAGCGATGCATTAGTTAATTTAATTCTATAGTCTACAAATCTACAAAGTCCCTCAAGATCTATACGAGTGCATTCAAGACTCTCCTCAAGAAGATCCAACATAATTTCATTCTCTGATGTAAAATGAAAATAAATTGAGAAATAAATTTAGGATGATAGCTCGTATATAGCTTCAATTGCCCAGTCCTATGCAATAAAGGAGAATATATAAGAGCCAATGATGAAGAAAAACTTTTCTCTACAATGCAATCATGTGGTTTTTGTGGTTGTGCGGTGAAGGAGGTATGGGACTCCTCTACTATTCCGTACATTTCCACACAAAGTTCTCTATACTATCACTTATTTTCCTTTTCCTTTCTCGGGGCCGCCGAGCTAAAAAGCCTCATGATTATCACATCCCAAACAAACTTTTCATATCCATATGCAGTTTATCTGAATAGCAAAATTAAGTTGTGATTGTGAAGGAATTTAATCGAGGGAGCTATGAGGCTGGTCATCAGGGCCGGATAATGTGGCCAGTGCAGGCAGCCCCCGCTGCTTGAATTTTCAAAAATCGTGTAAATGGAACATTTTGCAGTTTTCAAAAATATGTAAATAGAATTTTATGACTTTTCAAAAACATGCAAAATAAATTTTGTTGTACATTTCAAAAGCATGGAAATAAAACATTTTCCACTTTTCTCAAAACATGTAAATAGAACCTTTTGCACTTTTCTGAATCAAGTAAAAACATTTTGCAATTTCCTAAAACATGTGAATGCAACATTTTGCTTTACCAAATAAAACCATCCATAAAATCAAAATGGTGGTTTTTGTATGAAAACAAATTACTGCCTAAAACCAATTCCTTCGTCCGGCCCTGCTGGTCATACCGGCTCAAGCCTCCCATTCTCATCCGTTATTTCATCATCATGTAGGTACTATGGAAAATAAAATCTTCATTTTTATCGCGGTCACTCTCGCGGATAGAAGTTTTGCTCAAAGTATAGACTTGTCTGTGTTACACTAGATACTAGACAGCCCACATGGTCGCAAGTCTTAACATGTGTCGGGCGGCTACTCTGAGCTCTGTGTCATTGTCAGTTCAGTTCAAACCCGCACGAATCCAACAAGTTTGATTTTTTTAATTTGCTAGTTGAATTTATCCAGATTTTGTTAATTGTTTCTCGGTCCAAACACCACACACGCGCTCAGTGCTCCCACATAAATTTAGTTTACTTCATCCATAGCGGCCAATGGAACTTTTATAATTATAACAAAACCACCCACCTGCCTAGTGTAGTTGAGAAGGGGAGGAAAGGGGAAATCCAAAATGTGATATGAAATATCGGTATATATAAGTTTAGGCTTAGAACGACCGTTATATTATACACTGTTTAATAACAATATTAATATTCTAATTTAGAAATTCTGCGGTTCACTTCATTGGTGGCGGGCTTGGAGAAAAGGTTTTTTGTATAGACTACATTATTATTGTGTAGCTGTAGGGCTCAGGGCTGGATAATGCGGCCAGCGCAGGCAGACCCCGCTGACTGAATTTTTAAAAAGCATGTAAATGGAACATTTTGCACTTTTCAAAAACATGTAAAAACAATATTTAGACTTTTTTAAAACATGCAAATAAATTTTTTTATACATTTCAAAAACATAAAAATAAAACATTTGCCACTTTTCTGAATCAAGTAGATAAAACATTTTTCACTTTTCTAAAACATGTAAATACAACAATTTGTTTTACCAAAGAAAACCATCAATAAAATCTAAATGGGGTTTTTTGTATGGAATGAAATTGCTACCTAAAAGCAATTCCTTCGTGCGGCCCTGATATTATATAGTATACCCTCATATTTTAATGTAGGACCACAGGACCAGTAATGTAAAATGATATGCTCGGAACACAAGGTTCAAAACTGGTTGTAGGACAGATTCCCCCTGGACATTTTCCCCCCGGACCCTTTCCCCCCGGACATTTTCCCCCCAAACAGTAACCCCGGACATTTTCCCCCCAAACCCTTATTTAAGGTATTGAAAACTGAAATGTTCATTCTATAAAGTTATGAATTTCGAAATGTTTGTTAATAATGTAATATATCATAAATACAAATCAAAATTATACTTTATTGAACCCAGAGCGCGGTTTGCGTAGAAATACATGGCAAAATCAATTTTAACATCAAATTAAGGCAAAAGGGGTTTATAATAATTAGTTTTAATCATAATAAAATTCATAAACATATTAGTTAGTAAGTAGTAAACTTACTCCAGAAACACGTACTATACTATTTTTTCAAAAACTAAAAACAATGTAGATTAGTTATGTATGCTGGCATTATATAAAAATTCCTTGCTTTACTAGATCGGTAAGAAAACGAAAGTAAAACTGTTTTCCCCTTGAATCAGTTAAGTACCTAGTACCTATACTTATTTGACACTACTAATTTGAAAAATCAACTTCGTATTCAAAAATTTAACTCTATACATAATTAAATAACGGCCCCCATCACTATTTTACGGTAAATAAAAAGCTTTTACACGACCGCGTAATATTATATATCAGTATCTTAAATAAAGGTTTGGGGGGAAAATGTCCGGGGGGAATAGGTCCGGGGGGAAAATGCCCAGGGGGAATAGGTCCGGGGGGAATCTGTCCAGGGGGAATCTGTCCGTATACCTTCAAAACTACACGTAATCAACGCTGGAATTGGCCCCTTAATTAACTCTAACTCTCAATTATTGTATAGTGATAGCTTCATCGCCATTCATGATCCATGACTATGGAAATTTAAGCATCATATTCTTGAAGGCCCTATATAGTAGAGTACGCACCTCCTCGAATATACGTCACGTGCCGTTTCTAATTAAACGACACGCTAGAGTTTCCCAATTCTTGGCTCTCGGGGCATTCACTTTTACAATGCTAGGCATAAATTACTACCAGACCAAAGAATGCATGTTCCCTTCACTAGAAGCACCAACAAGCGAAAATGGTATGTGGAATATAGAAATACTATAATGACATAGCTAGGGAAGTGACATCTTGTCTCAGTCACATTTTGTGACGCTTCAATGCTATAGTTTATGACTAGACTTCCGCCTTTGTGTGCATCAAAAAACCTGACTACTGGAACACGAAGAAACAGTAAGTGTTGTAAATAATGCACATGACATACGTTGACTATAATATAGTATGATCTTGCTATTCCAATAATATATGTATATTAGTTATTGGTTAACGATAAGAGGAAGTATTTAATTTCAATATTTCGAGTGCTTACGATGCATTCATTTCCTGTGAATCACTTGCACTTTCCCTGGAAGGAATCACGGCACTCTCACACACTCTAAAATATTGTTCCCACCGCAGCACAGTACCATATTATCCATTTTCCAACCTTTACCTTACCAACACCCGTAATCTCGATTCACCGGAAATTTTCCCAATTCCTGGACGTCAAACTGCTGAATCGAATTTCAATTTAACGGAAATCCGATTGGTTACACAAGTGGCATCCTAAGAAACCTAACACTTGCATTTTTATACCTGCCATATTTTGTGGCAACTCCATTGAAATTTATTATACTGTAAAATATAAAAATATTTATTACAAATTCGTATAAGATAGTTTTATTTCAATATTTGGTAATTTAAAACGATATCGTCTGTGAAGAATCAAAATTACCCATATCCAATTTTAGCTAGAATCAAAATGACCTATGTCATAAAAAAAAATTGAGAAACATGCGTAAAATGTTAATTAGGAGTTTTTGAAAAGTGTAAATTGTTCTAATTACACGTTTTTGAAAATTGCAAAATGTTCTATATACACGTTTTTGAAAAGTGTAAAATGTTCTAATTACACGTTTTTGAAAAGTGTAAAATGTTCTATTTACATATTTTGTAAAAGTGCAAAATATTCTATTTAAATGCTTTCAAGACATGCTTCAATACTTCTGTAGATAGTAGATATTGTTTTTAGCTACAATATTTAACATGGCGTACTGAAAAACTGCCAGCCACCCTAGTAGCTTACGTAATATGTGTCTCTCCCCTTAATAATGTTTGATTTCTGCAGGGAACAGTCAATTGTTGTTTTTTTCACCATGCTTGTTCACCAAACCTGTTGTTTGGGGCTGAAGTAAAATCGAAAATATGAAATGCATTACTACTCACATTATTATTAGCCACCTAAGCACTATACTCTATAGGGTTTTTGAATATCATTCATTTGCCCTCCATACTTCACCGTCACATGGCTGCCATCACACACTAGTAGACCTACTTGCTAAATACCTTTTATATTTTATGCTACTCATTAAAAACCGATTTAGACTTCGTCAAAGTGCTGATTTGAATTGAGGTATTAAGTGAGAATGTTAATCCGTAGTAATTCTTATAACCAATTCCTCGGTAAAGCAATATAGCTGTGAGGGGAAAGAGCTCATACTGAACTAATTAGTGATACTATTCAACATGGAAATGTGTCCGTGACAGTGGAATAACCATGATAATGAACCTTACCACAAAATTCATAAAATCTCAATTCATCGACAAAGGATGAAGACATCTCTCCGAATTAATAGTTAACAATTTCCTGAGCTCATTTTGATGGAATTTTCTATAAATAATTGTATTAGTGAAGGAAATTGTGAAAACTTTCTTTGCTTTCGGTCTATCATTTGGAAAAATAAGTTTGTGTCATTTGGAATGTGGATTTGGAAATTGTATACATTACAGAGCATCAATGTGCAAGGAGATTGTGGGCGCATGAAAATCAAAATTGAGCATTAAAATGCATGAGTACGATAAGACGTTGAAGATCTGGATTCGAATACATAAAAATAATAAAATGGAAGTGGGAGAGGGGGAAATTTAACTCTATTTCAAGGAACACATAACGTCTAATATCGTACAGTTATAGAGATTGGAATTGGAAAGATTTGTTTCTTCCAATTCCTTATATAGTACATAATTTTGAAGGGATTTATTCATTCATTCATTCTATCCACTCCCAAAGTCTAGTGTCTAGCCCTCCAGGCTCTATAGACTTCATTCTCTATTCCTGTGGTTCTGATTGTGTTTCTACTTTTTCTGTGTTGACCTAAAAACCTTTGGTGAGAGGAATTGAAAGATTCATGAAGTTAGAGAGCTGAAATGTGATTAAATTCTGCCGTCTGTGAGTAAATAAGGTTCCTATATCTCGTCTGGGCCTGCTCATAATGGTCTAATATAATCCCAATGAAATCTTATTACGGAATAGATGAAAAGAACCTTTTGCCAATTTATATAAAGTGATTGAACCTGGGAAAATTAAGCACCTAATTTCGCCAACTCATATTCTAACCAAATGTAGATAGCTTCGTAAGCATGATTTTATCGTGTTTTGTAAACTAAAAATCTTCTAACTGATCAAAAAGTATGCCTGCACTTAATCAACTATAATTTTAATTTAATCAGTGAAATTCCAATACTAACCTAAGAACAATTTTATAAGTTACAAAATGTAATATCTACTAAACTAAATTAGCTGGGTTGCTGCTGACCCTGCCAACGATACGAAACTACTACTATTTCGTCATTGTGCACTGGTCGCTGTATGCTGCATTTATTTGTAATGTCAAAATGTCCCTCTTAAATAAAGACAAACTGTAGAGGCCCGGGAGCAATTTGAAGTTTTACAACATAGCTTGTTGTGCACTTTTGAAAACATGTCACAACAACAAAAATAGCAAGGGTGGCTCTATTTAATTAAAATTCTTTTTTATAAGAGGGATTTTTGAAACATTCAGATTAAAAAAAAACTATCGCATCAATTTAATGTTCCCCACAACGTCAGTATGTACAGGGAATTGTGTTCTGAAGATTGCGATTTAATTAAATGACCGAACAATTGAACTTCAAGGCAGAGTATAAAATCCAGCATAGCGCCCATTACTTTCAATCTTACTATTAGCATTCAAGCCCTTTTGTGTCTAAGCATTGAAAAATGGAAGGTCGATGGCGTGGAATTAAAGTAATGGAAATGGAATTGTGTCATTAAGGGAGCATAGTAAAAGAGTATATGAGCGCGTAATTATATGTATGGGTATATATTTTGCGTCTTATAATTTTATTATTACTGATATTTGACTCTATTTCTGTTCTCCGTTCTGTTGGTCTGTAGATCCGGCAGGTGGGTTGGTACCCTTCCAACTCTTGGCTCGCCTCACTATTTTATGCACACATGGAAATCCCGCTGTCAAACATTTTCATGGCGTCGAGTATCTACATCGTCGTGTGTCTCACAGTGGATCGTTTTGCCTCCGTCTGCACCCCCACCAAATTCAAGAGCGTCCACACATCCCAAATTGCAAAGACAGCCATCCTCGTCTGCTATATCCTGGCAATTATAATTTCAGTTCCCCTCGTCCTACTCAAGAAAATATGTCCTCTCGAGGATACAGCAGCGGGCTACAATTTCCGAGAGAATCGGCACGTGACCCTCACGATGATTTGGAAAGTCTACTCTGTGTCCGCCGAGGTCCTCGTCCGCTTCGGCCCCCTCCTCATCCTCACCATCCTCAACACGATGATCATCCGTCGATTCCGTCAGATCACGGAGAAGAGACGGGAGATGCGACGGGCGGGGGAGACACTCTGTCGAACGGAGGAATTCCTCCTGAAAGGAGAGAAAATCTCCAAGAAAATCTACAAGGAGGAGAAGAGACTCGTGGTTCTCCTCATGTCCATTGTCCTCTTATTCTTTGTGACCACGACGCCTGTCGCTTTCCTCAATATATTCTACACAGAGGACTTGAATGATAACTTTTACTTTCAAGTCTTTCGGGCCATGGCCAATGATCTCGAACTTTGTAATTTTGCTCTCAACTTCTACATTTATTTCTTATGCAGTAAGGAATTTCGGAAAAAGTTCCTCAGCTTCTTTCAATTTCTCATTCCTCACAAAGCCAAAAGTGACTTTCAGTCCATCACGCTCCCCGAGGTTTCCCATCATAAAACTCTAGTCAACAACAAAGTCATTCATGATGTGTGAGGAGTCCGAAAGTTCGTCACTCTCCGTACCCTCCTCTTTGGCTCGCATCGTCGTCTTGAGTCAACTCCAACTTTTTCCATCCTCACTCATCTCCTCTCCTGGAGACAAGTTAAAAAAAAACAGAAAGTAAACACACACTCTCACACTCACACACAAAACATAAATTAGGTAAGTAGGTAGGTAGATAGGTAATATCGTCTGTGAAGAACCAAAATGACCCATATCCAATTTAAGCTACAATAAAAATGAGCTATGTCATAAAAACAAAATGAGAAACATGTGTTAAATTTTTATTCCGAGTTTTTGAAAAGTATAAAATGTTCTATTTACATGTTTTTGAAAAGTGTAAAATGTTCTTTTTACGAAATTTTGAAAATGTGCAAAATTTTCAATTTACATGTTTTTGAAAAGGTGCAAAATTCTTGATTTACTTGTTTTGAAAAGTGCAAAATGTTCTATTTAAGTGCTTTCAAGACGTATTGAATATTTGTGTAGATAGTTGATATTGTTTTTAGTTACAAATGGATATGGGTCATTTTGGTTCTTCACAGACGATATGTTTCATAGTATTAGATAAAAAGGATTTTTTGTATTATGTCGTCTACGTCGCGACGTCATATTATGTATGTAATTAAATTAACTTTACAGCATTGAGTAAGATTACATTAGGATTAGAGTAGTTCGTAGTACATAAATATTATAATCTTTGTTTTTGTCTCGCCTCTTCAACTTTTTGCTGTACTGTCTAATGCGTCTACAAAACTTGATACTTGAATACAAATTTCATAGCTAGACTCATAGAAACAAGAATACTGCAGTAAAAGAAACAACATTTTGTCGTCGTTTATTTTTATACAAAGTTTTCAACACCCCTCAATCACACGAAAAAATCTTGTTCATTTACCTAGTAAGTCATTCATCGCTACTTTCACTTTCAATAGGTCATCGGTTATATAATATTATGCTTAACGGAAACGAAACAAAAGTCATTAATTATTTGTGTAGCCGATGCTACGCTACCAACAAAAAAAAACGAATACAGTGGAACTTGAACCTCAAAAACGAAAGTAAGGGTATCAGTATCAGCGATCAGAATCAGCAGAGCTTGATTCTCTACAGTAAAAGTACATAATAATTTTAATTTATAAAGCAGAATATGCCAAAGCTGAATAATTATGAAAATTATATTATTACATTAATTTAAAGGGGTTGTTGCACCTCGCATTATGTACTACTCTGAACTACTCCAGAGTTTGGTAACTACGTATACTTTGTATTGCAGACCCACGAATACCTGTCGCGGAATTATTCCTTGTAAATCAATTAGTATCTACCTAATTATCTCTACTCATGTAAGCTACTATCTGTACTTCTGTTTTGAAATCAAAGTTAATACTTTGATTAGTATTGATCAACTTGATACAAACCAACATACTCATATCATCTGTGAAAAACCAAAATGACCCGTATCCAATTTAAGCTGGAATGAAAATCAGCTATTTTATAAAAACAAAATGAGACACATGCGTAAAATTTTAATTAAGAGTTTTTGCAAAGCGTACAATATTTCACTTAGATGGTTTTGAAAAGGTGCAAAATATTCTATTTACATGTTTTTGAAAAGTGCAAAATCCTCTATTTTCATGTTTTTGAAAACTCCAAAATATTCTATTTACAGGTTTTTGAAAAGTGTACAATGTTCTATTTACATGTTTTTGAAAAGTGCAAAATGTTCTAATTCCATGTTTTTGAAAACTGCAAAATGTTCTATTCACATGTTTTTTAAAAGTGTAAAATGTTCTATTTACATATTTTTGAAAAGTGCAAAATATTCTTTTCAAACACTCTCAAGACATGTTTTAATATTTTTGTAGATAGAGGATATTGTTTTTAGCTACAAATGGATATGGGCCATTTTGGTTCTTCACACACGATATATAATATCTAGTCTTAAGGAAGGCATAATTTATCTAATACTACATAATACTTGGGAGTTTTATATAGTATTAGAATAATTTGAATTTAGATAAAGGTAACTGACTGAGTGAAACCAGAGAACACTGAGCGGTCTTAAATTACTATTTAATCTTGAAATTATTTCAGTTGAATTCGTAAATAAATTTTACTCGTATAGCATACTCATAGTATAGTGCACTTTGGGATTGTGGAAGAGAAAGAGAAAGTAGAAGTATAAATGTGAATATAGAGAATTTACCATAATAATATTTATCGCGGTTATTGTAAAATTACATTATTACATAGTAAATAGTATGTATGCATCTAACTATGATAGAATTATACATAGGTGCATTCATATTTATATAAAATATTCATATATATATGAAGAAATAATAGACGAAAAAATTAAAAATTTTCATCATACTCAACAGCTGTGAGAAATTGTACAGCTCATGCAACGTAAATAAAACGCAGTGCGTAATAATTGGATTGTTAAATCTTTCTTTTACCATCATTTCATATACTTCATAAAGGCGTATGTGAAATACTTATGTGTACAAGTAAATAAAGATTTTAACGTTATTTTATAAGTACAAAGGTACACATCGTAAATTGTTGGTAGAATAATTAAGTAATAGTTATAAAAAAAATAATATTTTAAATAAATGAAGAGCGCAAATAACCATGTATCCAGATATGTAGTAATTTATTAATTAAAATAGTTATAAATTAGTTTAGTGCGTAAGCAGTACCTTCTTGGTTTTGATGTCAAAACTAAAATTCGATAACGTTAAAAGCAAAATTTTTGTAATACCGCTTTACAGTTATGAAGTAAACACAAAATAATACATACTAAAAATATTATACATTATATCGTGTGTGACGAACCAAAATTACCCATATCCATTTTCAGCTAGAATCAAAATGAGCTATGTCATAAAAACAAAATGAGAAACATGCGTAAAATTTTAATTAGGAGTTTTTGAAAAACTTAAAATGTTCTATTTACATGTTTTTGAAAAGTGTAAAATGTTCTATTTACATGTTTTTGAAAAGTGTAAAATGTTCTATTTACATGTTTTTGAAAAGTGCAAAATTTTCTATTTACATGTTTTTGAAAGTGCAAAATGTTCCATATGTATGTTTTTGAAAAGTGTAAAAGGCTGTATTTACATGTTTTTTAAAAATGTCAAATGTTCTATTTAAATGCTTTTAAGACATGTTTCAATATTTTTGTAGATAGTGAATATTGTTTTTAGCTACAAATGGATATGGGTCATTTTAGTTCTTCACAGACGATATGCTACTTTTAGATCTTGATCTTGAAGGTCAAGGGGTAAGTTATATACAGAGAGTTCAAAATTTGTATCTGCATAATAGTAAATATTTATTGACGTAATTACAAGAACTAGCCTAGGTACATAGTTACGCCGGTCTTAATAATAAAATTAGTATTTTATTACAGAATCAGTGAAAATCATTTTTAAGATGTTAAAATGTTAACTTTGGATTATAAATGAGAAAATCTTTCTGAGGCGACTACGACATTAAAAATGGGAACCTTGTCTGGTGTAATAAAAATAAAATTCGACACTTTTAGGTTTGTCATATGCCACTCTAAACTATAACATAATGTAGAAAAAACAGCTAAACTGAATTTTCTATGATTTTACGAGTTATTAAAAAAACTATTATGTTCCAGGATTTTCTTTGCTATGTATCACATGAGAATGCGTGTATGTCGTATGTATGCCTTAGGCTGAAATGCATATACTATACACTATAGTAAAAGTACTTATACAAAATTTATGTATTTCGCTGATTATAGTTATACATTTTATATAGAGGCTGCTGTACACACAATTAAGTTATTAAGTGTTTCTTATCTTTAGAGCCATTAGACGTACCGACGTACGGTTATGATATGAACACTATATGTACTCTATACTGTCCTGTCACCGTTACCGTTAGGCACCATACAATGTTTAGTAGACAAAAGGAGAAACTTTGAAAATCAATGAAAAAAAAATTCCATTAGATCCTTTAGATCTGTGTCTGTGTAGCTTGTGTAATTATTATAGTATCGTGTACTTATGTAAGTTTGTTCATTAAATAATTTTTCAAAACAGAATAAAAATGCTTCAAAATTTCAAAATAAAAGCTGGAAATTCCCCAAGGAAATACATACTTTCTTAGTTATTAAAAGTACATAGGTATTTAAGTTATTAGCATGGTCGATCTCGATGTTGACATAAAATATCCTTTGATGCATCGTTACGTTGGTGGGGCATTGACATTTGCACCGTCATTTTTCAAATTAAAACTGTTATTAGTTGAGATGGTCGACGCGGGGAACCCTCAAAGGGTTGACTATGTATAAAGAAAAATACAATAGCAGCAGCTCTTCCTCTAATTAAGTCAAAGTTTGCTTTTAATATTACAAATTTTGTTTTAAGCATAGGCAAATGAAAATGTTATACAACCCATGAAGTCAAGGCCACAAACTCACTACGCCACTCATAAACTTTAAAACTAGGAGTAGAAGGAGGGGGGAAGGGGGGGGCGAATTTCTTGGATTTTTAGAGATATACAATACACTGTTACTCATTACACAAAAGTATGCAAGAAGAAGATGATGGGGAAATATTTAGTATGCATCTCGTCTCATTTACTCATTTGATTACTTCATGCAAATATTCTGATTAGCTCCACTTGGGCGGAGAGCTTTATCTTTATGTGAGCATTGTGTGTGGTGAAGACGAGTACATGCATTTCTCAAACTTAAGTCATGCATGACGCACCACATTTATCACTCTCTTGACATAAAATACATACATACATACATAGCTATGTATGTAAGCATAGCTACAGGGCATAGCACCTACCTAACTTCAAATTAAACGGACCTGTAGCCTGTAATACATCACATCATACTAGAAATTATTTTCTACATGATACCAACACCGTGGGGAGCCATCGATTAAATGTTATTATGCAGTAATAATTAATCTATCTGCTCAATATTAAATATTGAACATCAAATGGAAACAATCAGCGCTTCCGGCCACGGCCACACACCATCGATCCTTCCTTGAACACACAATACTGGCTTCATTCTTGGGGAAATATGTAACACCAAAATACAATGAAGGGAAAATGAATAAATTTTTTATGTATCTCAATTTTATTCGTTTTAAAAACTGTTCAAAATGCTTTTAATTTCATGTTTTTCAGACAGTTTCAAGCTTACAATTAGTTAATGTTTGTCCTTAAATATTTTACACATAACATGCTCAAGCATATAGATAGTCTATTTTGCATATTTCCGTGTTTATGTAATGTATGGAGTCTAATCGTAAGGTCTGGTCCGTCTGACGATGCTGCCCTTGATCCTGGTACTGCTCCCTCGTGGATGATTTCCGCGCATACTTACCACGCCATATACAAGGTAAGTAACCTCAAAACAGCTATTATTAATGTAACACAGCTCAGACTTGGATTCCGTTCGTTCTGTTCAAAGAAGGATGGGAGGCGGATAATCTAATCTTCTCTCGCGTTACACACATTCATTTTCACCCAATATACGCAGTACGTGTATATTGTACGCAGTACAGTCAGTACTACTGAGAATGTACAGCTACGCAGGTAGACACTTTCACTTTCCCCCGTGAAGAAGATGAAGTGACTCAGCCTGTGTCTTTAGTAGGATAAGGATAATGCTTGAGCTGATGATGCTAAGAAAGAAAAGTCCAGTGCATGTGCCTACACAGTTGCCTAAGCAAGCCGCTACATCCTCTACATCCGGACCCACTAGCATAAAAAAATAAATTTACTTTCCGTTCACTCACAGTTCATTTATATATATAATTAAAAGCCTTGGAAGGTTGAAGGTAGTGGCTACTGGGAGCAGGGCCGGACGAAGAAATTGCTTTTAGCCAGCAATTTGTTTCCAAGCAAAAACCACCATTTTGAATTTATTGAAGATTTTTACTGATAAACCAAAATGTTGTTTTAAAAAAGTTTAAAATGTTCTATTTATTTGTTTCTGAAAAGTGCCAAATGTTTTATTTCCATGTATTTTGAAAAGTATTAAATTTGTTTTATTTGCATGTTGTTGAAATGTGCAAACAAATTTATTTGCACGTTTTTAAAATGTGCAAAAATATTTATTTGCACGTTTTTGAAAAATCGAAATGTTCTATTTACATATTTTTTAAAATTTACAAAATATTCCATTTAGGTACATGTTTTTTTGAAAATTAAGGCGGCGGGGGCTGCCTGCGTTGGCCACATTATCCGGCCCTGACTGGGAGCAGAAACTGGAAAGAAGCTCTTTGTATGCATTTTATGAAAATGAAGCGTAAAAATTACAACAACAACAAAAAAAAAAGAAGAAAAATTCGAATGAAGTTTTGGCCCTGTCTGCTTCTGTCAGCTGCGAGTTGCATCCCCGTCGGATTGAGATCCTAGAGTTTCTATTGTCTATTTCTATTCTGCACGTATGCACTAGTTGTCCCTTTAAAATGCACATGAAGGAGTTTGCGGGGAATGGTTGTTATGCCCCTCATACTGACTGTATATAGACTCTGCCTTAAATAAGAATGAGGAAGTTTAATATGGGAAAAGGTAACTTTTGAAGCTACTTAAAATTCAAAGAGGAAAATATTTCATGGCAACTTAAATGTTTCAAGAGGCAATAATATTAAATTCCTATTCCCATGAAATCCTTGAGAGCATGATAATGCATGGGCATGACGGGCGCACAAATGGAGACGAATATAAAGCGTTTGATCTCACAACCCACAAAGTCTATACCTATCTACATAGCTATATATACAGTAGCTTACTTTTAGATTTTAGAGTTGTGCCTACAATATAGTTATAGTTTATAGATCTTCCCTTACAGATATACTCGTCCCTACCAACTTGTGGAAAATACCTCAAGCTCCAGTGTGCAAAAAGGGAGAATATATAGACAAAGTTTACAAAGGCAGTTTGAACCATTTATGTGGAGAGTATTGTGGTGAAAGTGTGCAGAGAGTTACATGGTCATGATTGGTAGCTTCCCCTATAGATGAATTTATTTATTTTCGAAAACAAGAGTTCATACAATATTCAGTATAGGCATTTACCTATGTACAAGCACATCTCCACTTTAAAAGAACATCATTCAAATTGGGGAGAGGGAGTGAAAGCTGAAGCTGAATGAATGGACTAACAATAAATATAAAATAAGTATGAAATCTTCCCAATAAAATGCATAAAATAAATCCCTATGTTACAATTCCCATTTGCCTGTTTGGATAATCATTGTAGATGTTCTTAGATGTGAGTATACGTAGGAGATTTGTCAGGGCCGGATAATGCGCGCAGGCAGCCCCAGCTGCTTGAATTTTCAAAAAACATGTAAATGGAACATTTTGCAGTTTTTAAAAATTTGTTAAAAAAATATTTTGACTTTTCAAAAACATGCAAATTAAATTTTTTCTCACATTTCAAAAACATGGAAATAAAACATTTTCCACTTTTCTCAAAACATGTAAATAGAACATTTTGCAATTTTCTGAATCACGTAAAAAGAACATTTTAAAGTTTTCTAGAACACGGAAATACAACATTTTGCTTTACCAAAGAAAACCATCCATAAAATCAAAATGCTAGTTTTTGTATGGAAACAAATTGCTGCAAGCCTTCCAGCAATTCCTTCGTCCAGCCCTGAGATTTGTACATGTGGCATCTGCCACTTTCACGACTGTCGCTGGCTGGGTATGAAGTTGAGGTCAACGCAGAGAAAGTAAAAGCAAAACTCTAAATCTTATTTTTGACAATCCAGGACCAGGAGATGCTTTCCTACGTCATTGTGTGTGTTTTAAGCAATCCTTTGGGTTTTATAGTTTAGGAGATTGGATTTGAATTCGGGTTCAGGACCATGACCAGAGGACCGGAACCCCGGAAAGAAAATCTTTCCTGGGACTAACAAAAAAAACAAAAAAACATATTTGACATTTATTTTAATTTCTAATTCTAGACAATCTCTTTCCAGCTGGAGCATACTGAAAGATAATATTTGAGACTACTGGGAAACTCTTTTTTACTCTTTACTTTAGACGTTAGACGTAGTCGCTTTCCTCAAGTCCCCGTTCAATTTCCATATCATCCTTTATTGTTTTCATTCCATTAAGAAAACTCAAAGAGCTATATGACATTATGTCAACAAGAAGCATATGCATTATAAAAGGCTGAATGAAAGACAGAACTGCCTTTTTTTTATACTAACATTAACATTGTCATTTTAAAAATATAAAGATGAATCGGGTTTAAGGATGCTTAGACAATACTCATAGAGCACAACATTTAGGTTCAGTTATGCAATTTAGGAAATATGGGCGCTGTCACTACAGTTCAAATGGGTTAAATTTAAAGTTACCTCAGGTTCAGTTTAACTCTGTTCGAAAGTCTTATGTTCAAAAAAATAAGCTTCAGGGCCGGACGAAGGAATTGGTTTTAGGCAGGAATTTGTTTCCATACAAAAACCACCAATTTGATTTTATTGATTATTTTCTTTGGCAAAGCAAAATGCTGTATTTACGTGTTTTAGAAAAGTGCAAAATGTTCTTTTTACTTGATTCAGAAAAGTGCTCAATGTTCTATTTACATGTTTTAGAAAAGTGCAAAATGTTCTTTTTACTTGATTCAGAAAAGTGTTCAATGTTCTATTTACATGTTTTAGAAATGTACACAAATTTTTATTTGCATGTTTTTGAAAAGTCAAAATATTCTTTTTACATATTTTTGAAAACTCCAAAATGTTCCATGTTCATATCTGTCAGATTTTTATTTGTCTTTTCAGGATTATACAAAGCAACATTTTTCTTTTCTTTTTACAGTTGCCACCGTTACCGGTGTGTATACTAATTACAAAATAAACCATTTACATATTTTTTGAAAATTTAAGCAGCGGGGGCTGCCTGAGCTGGCCGCATTATCCGGCCCTGATAAGCTTGATAGAAGTTTAAAGACATTGATCGTTTTCAACTAACTGCACAAATTTGAACATGTATTTTAAGGCAGTTATGATTTTATAATGGTTAATTTATTAAGATAAATTAGCAGTAAAATCATAAATCAATAAACCTTGTTCAAGGATCTTCGCTCAGTACATCTAAACAATGGTCATGCAGGTCTAGATACAAATCCCAACACCGAAATAAAAAGAACTTCAAAAATAAAATTCGAATCTACTCACGGATAGAATTAGCATAATAATAACTTTCGTAACAATATTTTTTGCTCAAGTTGTTTTTATATTCTTGTAATCTTAATCTGTCACTCATCGTCATCCTCAGTTTCTTCCTTCTCATAAAACATTGAAAGTAGACTTACGTAATGAGACGATGGGGAAAATGTATAGCGAACATCCTTTAACTCCCTCCCCTCTCCCAAATCCCTCTCATATATTAGGTTCATTTATATATTTTCTAATTTGGGTTTTTAGTGAGGAGCAAACAGGCCCTTTGACTTTTATTTGACTAAGATTTGACATCAAAGAGGTACAAGTTCATAGGACCTTGCAAACCCGATGAGGCTATATATGAGTATACATAATATCGTCTGTGAAGAACCAAAACGACCCATATCCATTTGTTGCTAAAAGCAATATCTACTATCTACCAAAATACTGAAACATGTATTGAGAGCATTTAAATACAACATTGAGCGCCTTTCAAAAACATCGAATTAGAACATTTTGCACCTTTTCAAAACGCGAAATTAGAACATTCTACACTTTTCAAAAACGTGTGATTAGAACATTTTGCACTTTTCAAAAACGTGTAAATAGAACATTGTGCACCTTTTCAAAAACATGGAATTAGAGAACATTTTGCACCTTTTCAAAAACATGGAATTAGAGCATTTTACATTTTTCAAAAACATGAAAGTAGAACATTTTGTTTCTTTTCAGAACCATGTAAATAGAACATTTTACGTTTTTCAAAAATTCCTAATTAACATTTGACGCATGTTTCTCATTTTGTTTTTATGACATAGCTCATTTTGATTCTTGCTTGAATTGAATATGGGTTATTTTGGTCCTTCACAGACGATATAGGCTTAGGCCCACCGTCAAAGTGAGTCTTTGAAAACATTTCATACAATTTAAAGGCTAACACAGCATAGTAAGTGCCTATAGTAACTCGTTTCATTTCTTGAATTTTGTTTCTAAAAGTTCCTGACTCTTTTATTCATCACCTAGTAATCTTGTCCACAGTCAACAGTACAACGTAACCATGTCGTATTTTCGTGTTTCCCTTACGTTTCCATTTTCTTCTGTGTATGTTGTTAGCATGGAGCGGGAAAGGCAGTGTTTCGAATTGGGAAGTTAGCGTGGGGGGAAAATATTTTTTTATTTAAAAAAAAATCTCTTGTTTTTATTTTCTTCATTTCTTGTATTTTGGTCACACATCTGTAGGTAACTACCCACTTGCCAAGTTCAAGCACATACTTTCAATTCAATAGGACTAATGTAACTTTTTTTTAACATAAATTATGCTTTACCCATTATGCAGTGCGAAATCAAATCAACTTTTGAACGAGTAGAGAAAGTTTTATACAAACATTTTAGATTTGTGCATGGCACCATTTGTTGTAGAACTTAGGAAACTCTGTATTCTGTATCTTGGTACTTCACAATCATAACCTCATTCCGAATATAGACAGGATTGACAGAAATATTTGAAAATTGTAATATTCGACGATTTTGTATTTTATAGAAAAAGACTTTTGAAAATACACACCACGTATCAGCTCTGCATTCCAAAGTCGAAAGTTTCATCTTCTTGTCAATATTCTTACATTTTTTCCCACTACAAAATTTGTACCCTATACAGAGTAAGTAAAGTAAGTGGAAGGAAATCATTGCTTGAAGTCAACAGCCAAAGTAACTATACTGTATTTGACTCACGATTATATATTAGAATTAAATTACGTACGGAATTTCGAAATTGAAATTGAAGTGTATTGAAAAATTAATATATGAGGTTGTTGGTTTTCTATCTATCGCAGTATAGTCATGTACGATCTTTGGATTTTCAGATTTTCAATTTGAATATATTTATATTGTATATAATATACAAAACTCCCACATGAAATAATTTAAAATGTTTTCTTTGATGTATATTAAATTGAAAGTGAAAGTGTGATGAAGGCTTACATGGATTATTACATCTGTCATTTTTAAATATACGATAGGTATGTATGTGTCTAAATAAATGAAAGGCTGTCGCTTTTTAAAAGAATATAATATGCATTCAAAAAATAAAATGAATAAAAAAGTTCCGTGGCTATGTGGCTGAGAGTTGGTCCGCCGGTCTTGTCAGCGTATTCATAACACAAACAATTTAATTTTTTATTTTAAAATTAAATGAATTCTTTAAGAAGGAATTTTACAGTGGATATACAATAAGTTACTATAATCTGCTGTTGAATGTGTTCATTTTGAAAATTTCTTTTTACTCCCATTTCTTTTTCAGTTGTTGTCCAATGTATTATATTCTAATTTGAAAGGTTCACAAACTATGAATAGTATGAATACTGTGAGTGTTGTGAGTGGGGCTCCCTTTCGGCTCGGACCCGGTTTCTGTGAAACTCCTCTGCTTGCTTGATAAAATCATTCAGCCTCTGTGGGACCACTGTCCCCGGTGGGAATGCTCCATATAGCGAGCTATGCATATTCTGCTTAATGCGACTAATGATTTCCCGTTGCTCCCAAGCGTGAGGTTCCCTGATGCTTTTCAGCAGGGTGTAAAAATCGGATGCCCACTGCCGTATCGGTTCGTGAGCTTGCTGCTTCCAGTTGACTACCCTGTTTAAAACGGACTGCGCGCTCGACCGGTCGTACGCCTTCAGAAATTCCGCTCTTACCGCTGCCCAAGTGTGGTCCACATCCAGGAGCGTCGCCTTAAGCCAGGATGCTTCTGCCGGTGTTGTCAGGCACTTCTGGAAGATCTGAATGTACGCCCTCGGTTGGGCTCCGTGGATCTCTAAGTGCGCCTCAAATGCGTCTATGTAGGTTGGTGCAATATCTACTCGGGGATCGAAGTGCTGCGGAATAATGTGTAGCCCGGTCGGAGCCATCATTCCCGCTAACAGCTGTGTCTGTTCTCGCTGTAAGTCCTGGGCATGCCGGGTGTTCTGGTTTTGTTGGTCTAGGACCTGTAGCAAGTGGTCTGCCATATCCGCAATCCCCGGTGCTGACGTGGTGCTACTCGAGCTGTTATATGACCGCTGGCTGGACTGTTGCGAGGGTATTGCGCTGAAGGTGACCCCCGGTGTCGATGGCTGCTTCGTCCCGGTACACGTTGGCGTTTGCTGTTGCTGTTGGTGGCCAGTACTCGCTGTGACCTGTTGTAGCAAGTTTCCTGACGGAATTGCTGGACCCCCGGGATTCCTGCCCCCTGCCAACTGGGCTTTGATGCGTCCCTGGTCCGCCTGTATGGACTGGACTACTAACTGCATGGACTGCATATCCTTCGACATCTGCAAGACATAGTCCAGCATTGTCTTCCCTGAGGCTTCCGCCTTCTTTGGTGCTACCGGCCCACTCGTTGACGCGGTCGCGATTTGCTTCACCGAGTCTTCCAACTTCTTGGTCTCCGCTTGACTCAGCTCGGTGACACCTTCGAAGTCGGTCTCCCCATCATGTTCTGCCGTTATCATTTGTTGCTGGTATGCTGCGAAAGCGACCGCCACCTCCGAAGGTGTCATGGGCTTGGGTGCTTCTTTCACCTCCAGTTGATATAGATAGACATACCACCTCTTCTTTACATTCAACAGGTCGCATGCCCCCGGTGTCTGCGGGTCTTCTAGCAGAAGCTGCTTTGAGATCAGCACACCTTCCCGGGTCGTCCACGTTACCCCCTCCGTCTTGATGTCGCATATTGGCTTCATCCCGGTCCCGGTCCCTGGTCTTCAGGCTTGGCCCTTGCTGATGCACTACCGCCTCTTTAAACTGGGCCGGACCTATACGGAACTTTTTTGTTTCTCTCTCTTATGGGGTTTGTCGCGGTTGCCTATGTTAATTATACTACCGAGACCGAGTCTGCCCCGCGACCGAGTCGCGGTCTGCGCTATGCGGCAAGTTTTCTACGGACAGGCTGAACTGGCCTGCTAGGGGGTCTGGTGTGCTCGACTACTCCTGCCAAACCACAACCGCCGACCAAGGTACTCGCGCCTATGCTCAACTCGGTATTATGCGTTCCTGCCGTATGATTTAGTATGCTCGTATGCTACCCTTCCGACCGAGACAAGATCAATAGTATGTGTCGCGGTCGACTATCTATCGTAAACTTAGAAATAAGTTTTTAAGAAAAACAGAAATGTGGAACTGGTGGTTCTCACCTGGTTGTGCTGTTTTCGGTACTTGAACAAAACGAAAGTTTTGTGTCCTGCAGGGTCGCCAGTGTAAACTGGATTTTCCCAATATCTCCCCTTTTCCCACGTACCACGACCGGGACAGGTGGCTGGAACAAGAACGCGACCGGGTCTGTCCCTGTAGTTGGAGTTCTTCCTCTTCCACGACCGCGATTGGACGTCGTCGCGGTCCTCGGTGGGCGAGATCGTCCTCGGCTCGCTCGCGTATTTACAGAAAGAGCGACCGGGACTAACAGACCGCGCTTACGAAGTTCCTGCTCACGAAGTCTGGATACGTTGGACTGACTACGAAGAACCCGGTGACTCGGTAGGGGCTCCGTGGTTAAGGATGGGATGCACGACTGTAATGACCCGGTGTGTAGGTGTCGGTATGACCGTCGACACTCACACCCGGAGTAGGAGATCGGTGACCGTTATACTCCGGTACCCGGTGAACTGAGAGTATCACTACAGTACTACTGTGCTGGCTCCAGTAAGCCAAATAATGCCAATGCAATGTTTAATGTTACAGCACAAGTAAATCGTCTTTGGAGTGTTCTTTTATTGAACTCTGAATCCGTTCACTTTACCTCACACAATGTACAATACTCACTCCACGAATAACAAATAATGATCTCTTAATTAATCACAATATTATTCCCTTACGGGTAATTAAAATGGGATCTCCGAAAGGAGAAGAATAAGAAGGAGAATGAATAAATATATATAAAGGATATAAAGCAAGATGGCTGACGGGCTATCTATTTTCCTCACTTTACTAGCTTTCCACCTAGTTGTGTCTCCTCGACGAGTAAAATAGGAAGTGAAGTCCTGGCTCTGTTCGCCTGCTGAGGAGGACGGCGATCGTACGATCGAGAGAGTGCCTACGTCATACTCCTCAACTCCAACCGTCTTTTCCACTTGCCCTACTTTACCTGCTATACTCCTAGCCCCGCTCCCCTCCTATACCTACATCCTTCTCCTGCTATACGCAGTGGAAAATTACTGCTTGTACCGACGACGTCGGTTGGTTCTCCATCCCCAACCTTCCTTGTCTGTTTCCCGCTACTGCTATTAATACTCCGCAGTACCATTTTCCATATTTACCTTCACAATAGTACTGATTTTGTCAATTTTCAATATCCTCTCATTGAAATATTGGAATCTCTATTCTATACTTGCTACGTTATATTCTTGTTACACCATTACAGACAATTTTTCTTTGTGTCGTTTATGCTTTTAGGTGGGAGTTATTTAGTATTTTATTGGTTTGGAAGCAGAGAAGAGCAATAAGAGGTATACGAGAAGACGCAACTAGTGCTAAATATTCTGCCGGGGTTATTTTTCAAAAGCCAATAGGTGCCGAGGAGTACCGACAAAGTCCCAATCAGCATTCAGTAGTGAGGAGGCCCCTCCCCCCAATCCCATTTGGCTAATGCAAAAGTAGTCGGCCAAATATTTTAGCCAGGGTTGCGCCTTCTCCTATACCTCTTATTGCTCTTCTCTGGTTTGGAAGTCGCGTAGCACACAACCGGTTTAGACATTTCCCGAAAATCGTTTCGACTTCTCATTGAAGATTCTATCCATTGCATTGTGGGCTCAAATTTCAATCTCTATTCAAACATCAATCACCGTCCCTTTTATCTTTAAATTCCGCACACCATCAGTATCAGACAGACTGATGTATGAAGTAAAGGGTAATTACGCCTTCAATGCCATGCTTCCAGGAATCATTGTGTAGGACCTTCCTGTTTAAACCCGCTATTCTTGGAGATAACTTCCAACGTTTAGTTTACGCTTGTGCTCGTTTTGGTGTCCATTATATGTTGACGTCAGGAGTTGGTTGTGTGTAGAGAAGGTATACAGTGAGAGAGTGATATGCCCGGAATCTACAAGACCAAAAGTTACGAGCTTGTTTGAGTTTGGATATTTATTAGAGATGCGTACATGGATTGAAGTTGATGGGTTACGTGCTATTCCGTAGGATATGCTGTCGCTGTCTAATCGTAAGAAAAATAAGTTTAAAAACGTCCTGTTGCCACTCATTTATCATAAATTTGTCATTGATGTCTCATACCAAATATTAACTTCCAGGTCCCTAGGCCAAATTTATTCAAATTGTTCAAGTAAGGGAAGCATTAAAAGTAAATATATAGTATATCGTGTTATTTGTTACTCTCATTTTTACCCTTCGACGAATTATGTAGAAAAATCCGGTTTCTTTTTTCACTTCCTAAGACACATGACACTTTTTAGGATGATTTTTCGAAATGCATCCGTTTTTCTGAAACATTCAAAAACTGTTGCAATGTCACTGAGCAAAAGCGAAATTAGATTGAGATAAATATGCCCTAATAAGAACATAATTTATTACTAATCAAAAATCGTTTCGCCGCTAAAAAAAGCTCAAGCTCGCATGAAAATACCTAACACGATAAAGCGACCCACTTTCAATTTGTGAACCTTAGCTTTAAATGCAGACAGCCTACATCATAGACCCAGTTAGGGCCAAACACTAATGATGTCACTCAAATTTACGAAATTTTTGACCCACCCATTGCTTAAGCAGCTATGTCTAACATGCAGTGTTTTTGCAATGTCACATACCCTCTACATGGATGGCGTTACTTGTGTCCGGCCCCATTAGATAACAGAGATAGGAGGCAATTTGAAGGTCCCGCAAAAATCTTGTCAAAACTGAAAATTCGGCTTTTAGACCGTTCACTCACTGAAAATGGGTTCAAATAATACATCATTTGAACAGCAATGAAGAATAAAACTGCATTCGAGTTCAGCGGGATATTCCAACAGTTGCAGAAATTTCAATAAAAAACCAGTTTTTTTGTTGAAAATTTGGGCGAATGTTTGAAAATTCCGTCTAAAAAGTGTTGTATGGGTTAAAGTGAAAAATGAATCCCCCAATGTTTCTATTTTTTCAGGAGCTTTAAAATAAGCTATAATTCGTCAAAGTCGGTCAAGTATTTCAAAAATGTTATGAATTATGTAAATAGGTAAAAAATAAATTATCTAAATAGGTAGAAAAATAGGGCTCCGTTTATTTCTATAACCTAAAGCGTCGTAGTTGTAATTCAGCCACATTTTCTCAGTAACTGAAACTTTATATCACATAGCTGATACGTTCTTCGTGTACTTCGTACGTTAAACGAAAGGCAAGGGCGAATCCAAAGGAAGGCGGGAGGGCGGGAGTTAAGGTGCTATATTGGTCCATGGGCCATATTGGTCCCCCAGCAAACACAGAGATTTGGCCCGAGTCAGGATTTGGTGGGGGAAGTTGGGGGAATCAGATCGTATGGGGAAATAACACTTGGGCAAGCCTTTGCCGTACATAAAATAAACCTAGCATTTTTTGAACGTTTGACCCTGGCCTGGGACTGGAAAACATTATGGTCTGGCTTTGGTATAGTTAATCGAATTTGGGCCAGACGCAAATGATTTGACCAAATACAGGCACTGCTACAGCCGAGCCTGGCCCATATCTGGTTAGTCAGAGTGGCATTTTTATTTTCCATTGTGCAGGATTCGTGTTCATTCTTGGTTTGTCTTAAGTGCAGTGTGGTGGATTGATGTGAGTTGCACACTGCACATCATTATAGCAATTCATTCTGTCTGTGCTTTTCCATCAGCAGCACACAACATTTCTCGCTCGCCTGTTACTACTGATAGTAATTATTTAGTGCATTAAGTAAGTTGTAGTTAAGGTTTTGATCGAGTTGTTTCAAGTAAAGTTTAACGTCAGAACTTCATTTCACTACAAAAGTTAACAATTGTTTGCCACAAGAATCCCCCTTTTATAGATTTAATTAACCATTGTTAAAGTTGAAAGAGAAAACCTTAGGGCTAACAATTGTCAACTTTTCTAGTGGAATCAAGGTCTTAGAATGTTTAAACGTGACGGATTTAAAGCCAGTTAAAAATTATCTTATTACTAGTTCAAGTCTTTGAATTTTTGAAACGAGACTTCAAAATTCTAACCCCGTTTATATTGATGTTAAGAAGTTAAAACAAAAATGTGTATTATTATTTACTTCAGCTGACCTAACGTTCGTCTGTATACGCTTGATGTATGAAATAAGTCATGTATAAGCATGGTTCTTTAACAGTAAAATTATGACCAATAATTAAGGCTGATAAAAAAGATAAATTGAGATTAATTGATGTTTCGTTTTCTTTATTTGCATCAGATTAACTATGTATGACCAAATTAATTATGCATTAATAAGGAATAAGAACGACTGGCTTAGCCCTAGGAACGCTACGTACTAACTCAGAGAAAAAAGCCTGGCCCTTGTTTCACCCAGGCCAAAACCATACGCCAGCGCCAAAACAAAACCGAGCGCAACCCCTGCCATATACCTTTGCCTTGGCCTTAGCTTGCCCCCTTGGCCAAAAAAGAGCCTTGGCCAGGCATTCTTGCATGACTTGTCCCAGACCAAGGCCTTGTCATCGGTGTTTAATGGGCCATGGGCAATATTGGTCCATGGGCCATATCGGTCCATGGGCCATATTGGTCCATGGGCCATATCGGTCCATGGGCCATATTGGTCCATGGGCCATATTGGTCCATGGGCCATATTGGTCCATGGGCAATATCGGTCCATGAGCCATATTGGTCCATGGGCCATATTGGTCCATGGGCCATATTGGTCCATGGGCCTTATTGGTCCATGGGCCTTATTGGTCCATGGGCCATATTGGTCCATGGGCCATATTGGTCCAAAAAAATCAAATAAGTTTTTTTTGTTGTGATTATAGCTTTTAATGTGGATTCTGTACAGTCTACAGGTAAACTATCCGCCCACAAAATATATGTAATGGTTAATATTGTTGAGGGATTTTATCGTATCATGAATTTTTGCTATTTTCAGCAATTTTCGTAGTCTGATACCTTCTTGAAATACCTGACTGATTTTGTCGAGTGATATTGTATTATGAAGGGCGTAAGAAAAAAGTTCGGTATTTTCTTTTTTAACTTCTAAAATTGTGTCACTCCTATAAGTGTTGTGAGTGAAGGTATTGGAAAATAAAGATAACATATTTTCTTTTTAAATGACGTCAAAATGGTACAGTTGTCGTCAAAACCGGTCAAGTGTCTCAAAAGGGTTATACATGATGTAAACAGGCACAAATCAATTGTGGGCGAAGGATCAACTTTCATTATTTGCTAGAAGGAAATCCGCTAACTTCTGTTTTTACTAGGAAGAAATTCCGCTATGTTCCACTTTTGATTTAAATGAGCGTCTTAACTGACCAATTCATAATTACAGTATCAAAAGTGAAAAATGCTCTAATTGCGTATTTTCAAACGCAACACTTTCTATCTTTATGGATTTTAAAACTGCAAATGGTTCTAAGTACATGATTTTAAAACGTGAATTGCTCTAACGTCATGACTTGAAGAAATCAAAATGTACTAAATACTGGATGTTAGTCGCAAACTGTTCTAACTACATGATTTCAAACGCGAAATGTTCTAACTACATGATTTACAGAAATACATAATGTTCTATCTACGTGGTTTTAAATTGCAAACTAATTTAACTACATGGTTTTAAAAAGTACAAAAAGTTTTAATTGCTTGTTTCTAAAATTTTAAACTTCTACTTGCAAAATACATATTGTTATGTATGGCGACCAGTGGGAGTCATACGGTAGATTAAAATTAATTTATTTACATTGTACATTTTTAAGTAATAAAAGGGTAATCATTAAGGATGAATCTCTAGATGAGTTATGTATACAATCATGTAATGTTATTTATGCCAACGGATGTAAGTCAATAAATAATTGTAAAGGAATTATGTATTGTGCAATACTCTTGTGAAACTCGAATTGAGTTGCTAAATTATAAATGGGCTTGATCATTATTGACAAAGATGATTTATGAATTTTGTGTAGCTTGCTATTTATGCAGGTCAGCGGAAAGAGATTCTATAACAATGTAATGTAATCGAATGACCACTACGGCCGGAAGCCGAGTTGATTTCTATAGGATAATCTAAATGTAAAATCATATCCATTTCAACCGTCAACTAACTAGCTTAAACCTTCTGTTCCATAAAACACTTTTCGTTTTATCAGTTTATTAATTGTCAATTTAAATCAGTTTAATTCAATTAAAAATACAAGTCTTATTCTCAGTATTCACCATCGACATTTATTACTCATTCACCATACACTCTACTACTACAAATCATTTAGGTAAATCTTGATTAATTACGCAGGTCATATCACTACATTTAATAATATTACACAGCGGAAAATGTTGTAAATACAACATTTAAGAAGTGCAAAAACCTCTACGTGTATGGTATCTAAAAGCAAGTAGAACATTTTGGAATTTTCAAAATCATGTAATTAGTTTGCAACTTAAATCGACGTAGTTAGAACATTTTGTACTTTTCAAAACCATTTATGTAGTTAGAACATTTTGTAATTTTTAAATAATATAGTTAAATTAGTTTGCAACTTAAAACCATCTAGTTAGAACACTTGTGATTTTTAAAACCGACCGCAACAAAAAGCATAAAGTTAAAGCAATTCGCGTTTTAAAATCATGTAGTCAGAACCATTTGCAGTTTTAACATCCCTAAAGTTAGAAAGTTTTGCGTTTGAAAATATGCAATTAGAGAATTTTGTACTTTTGATAACCATGTAATTATGAGTTGGTCAGCTAAAACGCTTATTTAAATCAAAAGTGGAACATAGCGGATTTGTTTTTTAGTAAAAATGGAAGTTAGCAGATTTGCTTCTAGCAAATAATGGAAGTTAACTGATTTGATCCTTCGCCCACGAAATATTACTTTGCATTAATCGGAGAAGGGTGAAAAATGACACCACATATACTACAGGCTTATCCCCCATATTAACGTAAAGGCTTTCTAGTTACTATTCCAATTATGTAGTGTCCTGATTTCTATGCAATTATTTCTGTGTTATAACAATTATTAGGTATTGTAATAATAATATGAATTTATGCATCGTGGATAAATTAACACATTCGTCAATCACGAATGGTTGAGTATTTACTATCGTACTCAATTGTGCGTGGCACACACTTTTTCCTCTCAAAAGTCTTTTTTCGCGCACTCTTTGGCCCACACTAATTAAATTACACTCTTCTGTCCCCATTCTAGTATCCCGCATTCCTATCCCACTGCACTTCGGTATCTGCTCTCCAGTGTTGGCACAGCTTTTTAAGTACTCTTGAGTCACGTACCCTTCAAAGGGTTGTTACAAATTATGTAAATTATATAGGAACAAATTGGGAAAGGAACTATCTTACGGGAATAAACTACCAACGGCATTAGGAGTTTTAAAGGCCCACCTTCCTTTTCATTCTTTTTATCTTTTTAAACATATACATACATAGTTGTTCGAAGCCCTAAGCCTCATAATCTTCTTGAGTTAGAGCCTACAATGTAATAAATAACAAATCCAAAATTGGAGGGAACATTTGAAAGGGGAATTTGTCTACAAATATAAATTATTTACTACACCACCATGTTGACATCAACAATCGACATGTTTATCATAGACTTCTTTTATTTTGGCCAACGATAAGAATAATAGAAAAACGACAGGAAAACCAAACCAGTTTCACACCCAAGATCTTTTCACTGTGAGAAATACAATATATCTGATCTTGACAAAATCGTCCATTATTTATAAAGTTCACTTCACTCCAACATCAATTTAGACTTGTGAGAAATTCATTTAGCTTCCGATTCTAGGAATGGGCTTATCAGTAAATCTGTGAATGTTTGTTTTCCTATAGGAAATGTTATCTCAAATCTAGAAATCCTATTGCTTAGAATTTTTCTATTTCTTTTCAAAGTTCGAATCGGAATCCCCGAATATATAACATATTATGTCTTTCTAACTTTACAGTAGAAATAGAAAAAAGAGTCAGAGCAATAAAAAATCTGTTGTTTTCATCAAAGAAAGTAAGAAAAAAAAGTTTTGCTGACGATGCCTTTGCCGCTCACTCGACGGGCCGTCATCATCAGAAGCAATGCTCGCTCGTGCTTTCATTATTATGCCCTGTGGCTCCTCTATTTAACCATTAACTATTCATAAGTAAACTTGTGCAAAAAATAAGTAATCAAAAATCCGAATCGTAAAAAGTACCTTTCCTTTCCATTTCTGATATGTAGAACTGTCCCTATAAAAAAATTGCTTGGTAGCGACTTTGTCTAATCACCACACACAAAAAACTAGTACGAGAATTTGAAGACACAACAAAAAATTCTCATTTACAGAAAAAAGTAACATCCACCGTCCGCATCCATAGAGATTTTTACTCCCTCGTTTTACAACTCACTCTGAACAATTTCCTAAAACCAAAAATGGAAAAACTATGACATTGGACGACGCGACGTGGGTAGTAGTATAGTATGTCTTGGCATGGAATTATAATTTGGGAAGAAATAAAACCGGAGTAAACAACATCCAAATACAAATCCTTGAAAATTATCCGCAATAGAAGTTTCGAGCTTAATACAGTCTTTCATAGGAAATGCTTCTTCTCATTCCCACTCCCATGGTTTGTTTGTGTATATCTTACAAGTCTCGGTTTTTCGTTTTCCAAGTTAGTGAAACTTCGGATGGAGTGGTGACATAGTACGAATGTTAAATTCGTTTATTTTTATTTTTACATTTTCCTTTTTTATGCTTATATGTAGATACATATGTTGCCGCCGACGTCAGAATTTGAATTCGTGGATATACATATGTGGTGATAGTGGAACAGTGGAACAGATCGACTGAACAACTTTCACTTCCCGTCCTATTTGTCCTGCTTATGTAGAGAGAGAGAGACATTGAAAATGAAGTTGAACCCGACCCCGAATCCTAACTTAGTGAACAGGGAGGGAGAGAATAAATGTGCCAAACCAACCAAACCCAGTGAAAATTGACACAGCATTTGATTTTAATAAATTTCTCGGATTACATTGTCTAGACGGAGACGGAAGTGGATCTCCACTGCCTCCCCGCATCAGTAAAAGACTATATAGCAAAAAGGAGCATCAGCTGTTCGGATGCTCATGGCCAAGGCCATGACCACAGGACCAAACTCCAAAGTCCATGCTCAAATTCGTTAGTATAACATGCTCCGCATCTGCAGCACATCATCCGTCCCATCCAGTATCCAGCTCAGAGTATTTTTTGTATAAAATCTAGGATTTTTCTGTTTGCTAACCACTTTAGTTTTTTATTATGTATTATTTCCCTCTGATTCGCTTTTGAATGGAATTTAGATACGTACCAGTTTGGAATTTTGTCCTCTCAAAAAATTCCTGTTCACTATGAAACAATGAAGCAACCCCGACAAATATTTCTCTATCAAATATCTCAATATACTTGCATCCGCTTAAGACTGTAGTAGTATGTGCTATGTATACTCAATAAAGCATGTACATATTTGTATGATTTATGATATTGTGCCTATAGCTAGAGAGAGAGAGAGTAAAAAACCAAATGTGTTGATGAAATTGAAGGATAATGTGTAAAGACGAAGAAGCCCAGGACGCAGTTCAGATGTTCATATGATGGAGTGTATGGATTTCATTCAAGTTCCTGGAATTATTTAGGCTTTGCACAGATATACCACCACAGCACAGCCTTGTAAGTACATGTAGAGAGAAATACACACTTTTGGGCATCGTCAAGACTGCAAAACTAAGGGAGAATCCGGAAGACAACGGAAACAAAGGCTAATCTACTAAATCTATAAGCCTCTGGAAGAGATACATGTGGTAGATACATACAGTTGATACGTGTAGGAGGGAAAGAAATCCAGGTAATTACAAAAGTTTCTTATGAAACGTAGGAAAGATGATAACCCAATTTATTTCCAGCTAATAAAGTTTAAGCTCTTCTTGTCGCTTCGTATGACTGCCTAAACATAAACAGAAATGTCAGCCTTATAATACAGCTCCACTTCCAGGTAGAGATTACATTCCAAATCCAGATGCCGAACATATCCAAATAAAAAGGTATGTGTGACCTGAGGAGCCTCATCTACCTTAGGGTACTATCGTACATAATACATATAAAGGATCTTTTAAAAAGATCAACTTCAGAGGTTGATAAAATGTGGAGGCGGAGATGAAAGGTTTTGGTCAGGGATATAATATACTCAAGTGAAGTGAAGGTTCTAATTTAGGCGCGTGGGCTCAAGACACACAACTTTATCTTTATAATATACAAGTTTATACTGGAGTCTGGAGACTAATCAATTCAGTCCTGGGCACAGTGACCACCCTGGGGAAAACTGACAATAATTTTATTAGAATCTTGATTTAAGTAAATATTTTAAATTTTATTGGGGTATGATCTTGTAGTTCCAATCTAATAAAATTAAAGGCTAACCATACGCTTCATTCGAATATTCATACACGAAGTTTGAAAACTTTATATTATGTGATTGGATTATTTCGGTTTCCGGTTGATTGTAATTTTGATATTTTACGGTAGAAATATATAGTATGGGTGTTCAGATTGAATAGGTACAAGGTCCCTGCCGTGTGCAGGCTTGAGTGATTTTTATATGGACGCGTGTGAGGCCTACAGACTAAATAGGAGATACCTACGGAAATACATAGTACTTAATATAGTGTATGAAGGGCACAAATTCATTTTTCCCAATATTTCCTTTCACTCTGCTTCGACTTGAACCAAAACAACTGTCACCGTCCTCTTCCTGCTCTGTGTCTCTGTTACCTTCCACACTCTCAGCGCGTTATTTTCATCCTCAATTTATTTCCGTAATGCCAATGTCCTTAAATCATTTTCGTTTCTGTGGTGATATGTCTTAATATCATGGGTTATGGATTTCCAAGGGCTGAAATACGTACCAAAATCTAATTCCCATCATGTCGAATCCCTCCCAATTTAATTTTACGTCTCATAACTCATTTTTAATTCTTTAGTCCTTTGTATAGGAATGTGGTACATATTGAGTATTGAGGTGTTTCACGTGACTTTTATGTGAATCGCAATAAATTCAACATTGTACTTTCTCGTAACGTGTAGACTTCAGCGTAAGCGCAGTTCTAAGCTCTATGTAAGAAGGAGTAGAAAGGATATATAGGAATAAAATAAGAATACATTTCCCATCCCTGAACGTATTTACATATAGTTGCATTATGTATTTACAAATATTTACATTTCCAAGTCATCAGTCAATTGGAGACAGCGATTTTTCTTAACTGAGAGGTAGAGGATGATCAGTCAACAGTAGCAGTCAAATCAAATCTCCATGTAAGAATCTAAAGATTAGATATGTCGGCGTTGGCAGTACTGGATATTTTATGGGCTTTCACTTTCGGCTTTCGTATGTATGAGTGTACCTAAAAATTGTAGGTGAGGAAAATAAGAAGACGAAGATTGATTTTTGTCACACAACCCAGCTATACGCTTTTAATAGTATATCCACTTATACCTACTTCTTTTGTGCTTCATGTTGACATTAAAATACAAACAGATTCAAATTATTTTGCTTTTCTTGTTACTTTTCCTGTTAGAACTGTACGTGGTAGAGTTGGAAACATGCCATGTGGATTTTAACTTACTATAAAAAAACGTTGGGCAGAACATTATCCTTTAAGAAAATCCAAAATATTCTCCTCACGTGTTTTCTAACCCAAAAAATCATTAAATAGATACAGGTGTCTACACGGTTAACTAGCACTGGCAAATATGCTATGGAAAAGATGTGATGATTTATTTATTTATACAAATACATGCCTGTGCATATCGTCAGTGAAGAACCAAAATGACCCATATCCAATTTAAGCTACAATCAAATCGAGCTATGTCATAAAAAAATGAGAAACATGCGTTGTTCTAATTCCATGTTTTTGAAAATTGTAAAATGTTCTATTTACATGTTTTCGAAAAGGTGCAAAATGTTCTATTTACATGGTTTTGAAAAGTGCAAAATGTTCTATTTACATGGTTTTGAAAAGTGCAAAATGTTATATTTACATATTTTCAAAAAGGTGCAAAACGTTCCATTTACATGTTTTAAAAAAGTGTAAAATGTCCTATTTAAATTCTTTCAAGACATGTTTCAATGGTTTTCTAGATAGTAGATATTGCGTTTAGCTACAAATGGATATATGGGTCATTTTGTTTCTTCACTGACGATATTTAGCATTTTTTAAGGTAGAATTATAGCAACAAAAAAAATATCTGAATAATGTAAGATTGAAACCTCGTTAGCAGTGCCCCATCATTGATGGGAGATTTTGTTCGACCATTTAAAAAATCAAAGGAAACGTGACCACGTCTGAATGCTCTTGTTGTACCTACGTAGATAGGTACATTTTATTTTTTAAAGTCGTTGGTCAAATGGAAACAAATTGAAATGAATAGAGAAGGGTTGTTAACATCCTTTGATTTGACTTGTTTGCTTTTCGTCCAAATTGTTATATATACGAGAGACTTGACATTAGAAGTAAGTACATATTTGTATGTTTCATCTTCTTTCCACTCTGCATAATCCCATTTATGCTTTGCCCCGTGTCTTGAAAGCGATAAAGCTACACACAGTACAAAACAGAAAGCTAAAGTGTAGAGTGGATTCTGTCGTGAGGATGTCATAATGTCAGTTTCATGATGATAATGGAGGTGTAAAAATATCCAAATATCCTTTCCACATGTTTATTAGACTTTTTTTGGGGGGCCTTTAAAGGTTATGAGAAAGACTGGAGCTGGAACTGTGACGTCTTTAGTTCAAGTGCCGCAAGTTCAAAATTACATTATCTTCAAAACAATGTGTTCAAAACAAGTCTTAAAATACAAAGCTTAAAAAGGGGACCCTTTAACTTGGAGTAAAAAAACGCTGCTGTCAAAATCTCAAAATGGACAGAAATCAAGGAAGAATTTTGAGGGCAGAGAACGAAGGCAGCACTTGCCGCCGTTTATAGAAACGACAATTTTTAATCCGTCCGGAAATTAAAAATTATAAAGCCGGATTTAAAGTGGCAATAAGTGATAGATATCCGGATTTTGTATGGAAACAGATTTGCTGCCTGAAGAAAACTGACTAAAATATGATTTCAACACACATACAAGATATTGTGCATTTTAATAAGTTTAAGCGGCAAATATTTCGATTATAAATATAAAGGTTTGAAGTTTTGGAATCTAAAAATCAAATTATACAATGATTTGGCGCAGAGCCGGACAAAGGAATTGATTTTAGGCAGCAATTTGTTTTTATACAGAAACCTCCATTTAGATTTTATTGATGGTTTTCTTTGGTAAAGCAAAATGTTGTATTTGCACGTTTTAGAAAAGTGAAAAATTTTATTTTTACTCGATTCAGGAAAGTGCAAAATGTTCTATTTACATGTTTTGAGAAAAGTGGAAAATTTTTTATTTCCATGTTTTTGAAATGTGCAAAAAAATTTATTTGCATGTTTTTTGAACAGTCAAGATATTCCAATTACATATTTTTTAAAAGTGCAAAAAGGTTGATTTACATGTTTTTTGAAAATTCAAGCAGTCAGGGCCGCATTATCCGGCCCTGATTTGGCGTATACCAAATTTTGAGCTTTATTTGAACATAAGGATATATTCTTGAACTTAAAACTCTCTAACTATGGACGTATAGAACCGCGTGTGTGGGAAAAACCTGGAGACCTCAATGAAGTCAAGGGTTAACGTATCCTTCATAGCTTCTGCATTCTGGAAAATATCGTGTCAAAAGCACGTGGAGAGGATGATGTTGTAACTTGTAGCAATTCCCTTTAAATGTAGCTTCTAGAACACGGTGAAAGCGACAAGGATGAATAGATAAAAATGAACCTTGAGGAGAGAGAGAGAGAGAGTGAGATTTTGTCTTTGTGACTCAACTCAACTTACACAGTCGTCCACTCAAAAGCTTTTTACTTGGTCTAAAAGCTCTGGAAGGAACTGTGGGCTATCTACATTCATTTGTCTGAGAAAGGCAAGTGTGCGGCACATATCCTCTTGACACGGAGCCACCCATGGATATGGATCCATTTGGAAGATAAGGTGAATTTTATGTCCCACTTCCACCCTCCAAAAATAAGACTCAAATCCACTGAAATAACAAGAAGAACCAAATCATTCCTTCTCTCTCTCTCTGCCTTCCCTATCACTGCATCAAAAACTTTTCACAATCTCTTTACGGTCTCTTGGAGCACATTAACATTTGTTTTCGTCCCCACATTTCTTCACTCACATTATGTCTAATTTATTGTCTCATCCTACACTATAGTCTTTCTTCAAAAGCTACGACATGCTTCCACTATTTCTAACCTCCATTACTACATCCACAACAACCACGATATTAAAGAGGAATTACTACACACACAATGCTATATACACCATTTTTAAGCTATGCAAAAAAGAGCGTAGTTGCTTTTGAGGGTGCGTATTATTTAAATACATAATTCCGTTGTAATTACTGAACGAGTAGAAAATCTTGTCATAATTTTAGAATATTTAACCTCTTTTCAAAAGCAAGCAGTTAGAACATTAAAAAAAATATTTTTTTCGCAGTAGAGTTTTATCCCATTTCGTCTACTCCGGAATCCTGTATAGGATGAAGGAATTAAATGCTTTAAAGGTAAATCCAGAGATATCCAAAATCCGAGCACGTTTCTCTACCGGAGATTTATATATGTAGCGGCTATAATTTTGACAAATCTCCAATACACCATTGATGTTTTTATTTGCTTTCCTCGATAGACCACCTATCTACACCAACACGCTCTTAACTTATAATATACAAGGAGCAGTTAAATAACCAGTAACCAGTGTGTGTTAGTTCATAATGCGTCTGAAATTGGTCAATACATGATCAAGTCAATATTTGTCCAGCAGTAGAAGTCGAAGTCGAAATCGACCAACGTTTAGGTCTATAGGTTTTCGGTTTTGGTGTTGATACCGCGCCCCCGCCCCCCGCCCAACCTCCCCTTGCTCATCAGCTCACACAACAGCTAACTAGAATACAAACGTCCACAAAGAGTGGGAGCGGACTATATTATATTATGCCTCTGAACAAAAGGGATTGATGAAATTAATTCAGTGAAATCAAATAATGTTTGACTAGTGGAAGTGGAAATGGAACTCAACACATATGGAAGGGAAGTCACTACAGAGTTTTCTACCAAAAGTCAACTTACTATATAGTCCCCGTGAAGAATCAAAATGACCTACCTACATAATATTTTACAAGCAGATGAGCCATTTTGATTCTTTACATACTATATAGTTACTATACTATACTACCAGAAGTTCTGGTAGTATAGTAGACAACCAGACGTACCCTCCGTAAAAGTTGGGAAATGAGGACGGCAACAAAAGAAAACGTGAAAGAAAAAGTACCGTAAAGTTCCAAATAACTCAGTGGTCTCTTTTAACTCCCGGGTCCCGAATAACACCCGTATAGTCTTTAGTATTCAAACAAACGGAGAGAATTTTGTTTTTGTATACTCTATGGTTTCTAACTATACTCCCTGGTCCAGTGGCGGATCCAGGAAAAACTTCTGGGGTGGGCACTACATACATGTCGGCCATCTTGGTTTAAATGCCCCTATGTTAGCATATGCTAAAAATTTCATTCTGGGGTGGGCACGTGCCCTGTTGCCCACCCCCTGGATCCGCGCCTGCCCTGGTCTAAATAAGCTATAATGTTTGACGTCACTCCCCCTGGGAGTTCTTTTTGGAGCATTACGGTACCCACATTATACGGTCATATCAAATTCGAATTCGTACCGTATTTGAATCTGAATCCGAATCCGAATCAGAAGTTTTTCCTTTTTTTATGAGGCCTATAATGTTAGAAGAGGAGTGAGGTCCACATTTGGAGCGACTGTCTGGGACGAGGGAAAGTGCGGAGAAAAAAGACGGTGAAATAGATTTCAAATAAATGTGCTAATATAAACGCTAACTTGAAAATCAAAACCAAGTCGAGACTATTTTCCTCTGGATGCATCATAATATCATGCCCTTCCGCTCCATCATCACATTTTCCCTTTCAGACTTCCATATTAAAATCAAATAATCATACGCTCTTGCTTAGTATTAACTTGGTGATATGTGTGAGGTTTCTATTTTGTGTACTATTTGCACAATGAAGTATAACTATAGTATAGGTTTGGCGTATGGCTTACTTATATGTTTGGCAGTATAGAGAGGTGATAAATGCATATACCTATAGCTACATGTATAGGGCGGTGGATGTGGATGGAAGATTACATATGTAATTGCACGCTCCACTTTCCCTTAAGTATTCCAAGTATTGAATTTCCTCATGTCTGATCAGTACACATACATCCCACTGTGTGCACCTACCTGTAATCTCTTTTCTACTACTCCATCCAGGCTCTTTGACTACGTATACATACATATAATTATTACTTTTGTGTATTTTTCTATCGACATCGACTACCCCCCCCCCCCTCTCTCTCTAGTCCTACCTATCTAGGTTCCTGATAGTGGTCCCAGTCCGTACCCCAGGGCCGGATAATGCGGACAGCGCAAGCAGCCCCCGCTGACTGAAAGTTTAAGAAACATGTAAATAAAATATTTTGGAGTTTTCAAAAATATGCAAATAGAATATTTGAACTTTTCAAAAACATGTAGTTAAAATGGTTTGTACATTTCAAAAGCATGAAAAATAAAATATTTAACACTTTTTAAAAACTGTGTAAATAGAACATTTTCACTTTTCTCAAAACATGTAAATGAAACATTTTGTACTTTTCTAAAACATGTAAATACAACATTTTGCTTTACCAAAGAAAACCTTTAATAAAATCAAAATGGTGGTTTTTGTATGGAAACAAATTGCTGCCTAAAACCAATTCCTTCGTCCGGCCCTGCTTTATCTTATTGTACTTGTTCATGTCCCACAATATTTTCCACAGACACTATTTAATACAGTCGTTTGAATTTGGGCTCAAATTAAATTGTTAAATGTTCGTACGTGCAGATGTAATTGGCGGAGGAGAGATCCCCGATCCCGATCTTGATTTGACGCTCCAGGCTCCAGCTAAGCTCACTCAAATAATATGATGTACCAACCTCCACACACACACAGACACAAACACGAGCGTCTGGGACAATCGTCTGAGAGGTGAAGTTTTGAAATGTTTTCATGGTGGGTTGAAAATAATACTTAACTTAATTTCCTCATTTTCATTTCATTTCAATTCATTTTATGTTTATGTCAATCCAATCGATTTATTTTCCTTTTCAATATACATAAACATCATTAGGGTATCTCAGTCTCGTCCCTTCTTCAATTACAGATTACGCCACAGCACAGAGTACAGAGAGTTCCATAACAAATAACAATTTTTGTATTTTCTAAAAGCAAAGCTTTTCTCTATACGGCTACGGATTACTTAATGGGTGTATGTAATGTTCCTACCTACCTACATAATACGTTTATGTATAAGCTGTAACAGGACCGGATAATGCGACCAGCGCAGGTAGCTGCTTGAATTTTCAAAAAACATGTATAAATGGAACATTTTGCAGTTTTCAAAAATATGTAAAAAGAATATTTTAACTTTTCTAAAACATGTAAATAAATTTTTTTGTGCATTTTAAAAACATGCAAATAAAACATTTAACGCTTTTCTCATAACATGTAAATAGAACATTTTGCAGTTTTAAAAAATATGTAAGAAGAATATTTTAACTTTTCTAAAACATGTAAATAAATTCTTTTGTGCATTTTAAAAACATGGAAATAAAACATTTAACGCTTTTCTCATAACATGTAAATAGAACATTTTGCACTTTTCTGAAACATGTAAATACAAAATTTTGCTTTACCAAAGAAAACCATTAATAAAATCAAAATTGCGGTTTTTGTATGGAAACAAATTGTTGCCTCACAGCAATTCCTTCGTCCGGCCCTGATCTGTAACTTGTCTCCACCCACGACCCACGCCCACACATACATAATATCCTAAGTCGTGTTTTTACCTAAAGCTGCCAAGAAACCGAATTAAAAAATGGAAGAATGAATGGAATGAAATTTCCGAATTTAAACAGGTGATCGTTTTTTCAATAAAACATGATGACAAGTTAAAAATTACCCTTACAGCGCACCAGCGCCTCTGTGTACTCGGTCAACTTCTTTTTTACAAGCTAAAGTTCACTGGTCCTGGTCCTGAATCTGAATTTTTTTCAACTAATGACAAGTTTATTAACTTATACATAGAACTACACAGAAAAAATTTAGGGAAGGCGCTTTCCGCCTCAAGCTTCAAAGTTTAAATATTGTGACGTGTTTTCTGTTTTTTTCAACGACGAGGAAATGAAGAGCACTTGGGGCTTGAGGAAACCAATCTCTATATGTATATAGGCAATTCTAAATTCGTCATCGTAATCTTGAAAGTAGCTTTTATGTTATTTAGAAAAGCATTGGTGAGCTGTATCAGTAGTGTAGGTTTTCGAGGATTTTTTCTGGCTTTATTTAGCTAGGAAATAGGATTGGAATTATATCAGTGGAATATAAGAAGTAGATTATAATATGGGAAGTACTACTATACAATCACAACAATTATATTTTATTCAACCGATCCAAGTGATTCCATTTAATCCTTATTGATTTTTTAAAAATCGATTTCGGATTTGAATTTTGTCCCTGTCCCTCGAATTGAGTATATTGGAGGGACTGGAAGTGAAACCGACAAACTCAGAAAGTGAGAAAGTGTTCATACATTATTGTTCCGGTCCGCGTGAGTCTATTCCCACTATCGCATCATGTCAGTGAAGATCTGGATCTGGTTTCATTTTCGTCGTCATCCTCCAGTTCCAATTTCTGCTCCAGTTCCAGCCTCAATACTCTCAGTAACCGAGTAATAAAGCACCTTCCTTCCCTATATCCCCTGCTAGTACACTAGTTCAGCAGGGCGCTTTTAGTAAGATATAGATGTAATATGTTTCCCTTTGAAGTGCCACAAAAACCACTACCAATACTGATACATACTACTGATACTGATGATGAGGACGGGGAACACATTGCCTTTGGTAATTTTTCTATTGTGGGTGTATGCTGGATTCCCCTTAAGGATTGTTCGATTCTGCTACCATTTAACACCAAATCATACTGTAATATCATGCAGTAGATTGCCTTCGATATAATTGTATCCGTATCAAAATGTTTTAATGAGGATTCGGGCTAAGGAGAAAGACGTCACCACAGTCAGAGCTCTGAACTGAATGTAGGTATATTCTCGTACTAATATTCCAGTATATACACTGTATGTAATGCCCGCCTACACATAATTATACAAAAAATCTCTTAATCCTCTGTTTCGGTCTCTAACCATGGCTCTTATTTGCTGATTGGGGGACTAAAGACAATTTTACCATTAAAAAAAAAGTGTCGGCTGGGTGACACACGAGCTCTAAAAGCCGCCTTCTCCGAAATGGACCTGACACATCCAACGAAATTGGACGGTCTTTGGGTCTTTCTCTCGTACTACGGTGATGCACGAAGATAAGTTTAAATTTTATTATATACTTAGAATTTCGAAATTATACCCTATTCGTATGCTGAATAAATGGTAGGAATAGGAGTAGGTTGGTGGAGAATCAAACTTTTATTTATTTTCCGGAATAAAATAATTGTGGTGTTAGTCGGTAGGCGGGTCGTTTGATTCTGATTTACATTACGTTTTACACTACTGGGACTGGACAGATTGGGATGACTCGGCATATTAGAATGTTTGTTATTGATATTGCAAATATCACTAACTAAATCTGGGGGTTGCTATGCCAACCGCCGTACTCCTTACAATATATATTTTCCAGAAAATCATGCTTTCGGCTTCTGGCAGGCAGAAATAATGCTGTAGGTGGGGATAGGAATATAGGAAATACAAACGGAAGAACGCGGGGAAAAACTCCTCAGAAACCGGGAGCAGGGACGGGTTTACGCATATTTTTGTGAGAGGAAATTTTGGAGATTAAAATTCCAACAAAGTGCAACGTGTAGCTTTCTCTCTATAAATTGGCAGGTTTATGTCGCTTATGTTCTCTTTAATATTATATAATTTACATAGTACAGTATTACAGAGGACTACTTAAGATTAGACTACTACAGGCGACGAAAGAAAACAAAAAATGATTTTCTTTTTTTTCTTTTGAAAATTTTTGAGCAATTTTTACTTTTAATTTAGCTCAGCTATTTTTTATTTTATATAACTTTAAAATACAAACATACGTATTGATTTCTAGTGTGGGTAGTACCGCTACAAGAATATGAATTACATCTTCAAGATGTACTATTCATTTCAAAATTCAAAACTGTTGCAAATGTCACAAATATTAAATTTCGCCGGATCTGAATCTCTTGTTCATCGGTCATGATTGCATACGACATAGTAATTTTGTTCGTGTATCTCTAGAAACTATTGAAGCTAGATGAAACTTAAGATGTATTAATACAAATACAGAGCTATAATATCAGGGCCGGACTTAGGAATTTCTTTTAGGCAGCAATTTGTTTCCATACAAAAACTACCATTTGGATTGATGGTTTTCTTTGGCGAAGCAAAATTTTGTATTTACATGTTTTAGAAAAGTGCAAAGTGTTCCATTTACATGTTTTGAGAAAAGTGGAAAATGTTTTATTTCGTATGTTTTTGAAATGGTCCAAAACTTTCATTTGCATGTTTTTGAAAAGTCAAAATATTCTTTTTACATATTTTTAAAAAATGCAAAATGTTCCATTTACGTTTTTTGAAAATTCAGGCAGCGGGGGCTGCCTGCGCTGGCCGCATTATCCGGCCCTGTATAATATGTATTTTTTAACATATATATAATATATTATATAGAGACAGTCAACAAACAATTTCATTCAACAAATTGAAATTCCAAGAGCTTGAAAAAAAACAATCAAAATTTCATATTTAAAAAGCGAGTAATATGCAAATATCGTATTCCTCTGGACTGATTAAATCTGTGACTGCAATTGATACGGGTGAAGTTGTTAGTTTGCAAAATGTGGATGATTGCTTTATATTTTTTATTAGAAGGGCCGAATGTATGATTAAATTGGTTTACTTTACGGTGAAATCACAAAGTCAAAAGGAAAAAAATTAAGGGTGCTTCATAATGCTTAATAATTCAGAAAATAAACGTCCACGCCCACGCCATTTTGAAATAAGGTGATATTCGATAGTTCTTGCATCTCACAAAAAATAGAAGCTAGTACACAAATCGTATACTACCGCGTGTCACTATGTCATACAAAGTCATGTATATTGAAATGAAATTACGAATAATATTAAATCAACTAAAGCAGAAACTTAATCATTCTGAAATGTGAGGAATTCCATATAGTATTAATTTTATAAATTCACAGTAGTACAGTATATCCTATAGCAATGCGCGGTTCTGTAATAGTACGCGGGTCTGAGAGGTTCAAATTTGAATAGTACGCCAGTACGCCCCACGGTACATTTGCTTTCAAATATAGATAATAATCTTTTGGAACTGGCGATGGAACTTTCCTGAGCTGACGATCATGGGGGGAAAGGAAGTTCCCTACTATTAACTGTGACTTGACAACCCATTTCCATTACCATGACAAAGCATGGCTTAAAAAAATTACATACCTACCTAAATAGGTAGACCTGTAAGACTTATGTATAATAAGTGTAAAGGATCTTCGCAGTTACCTAGTAGATGTCTTTTGACAGACAGACAGACCGAACGGCTTATCCGCACCCAATTCTAAAATAATGTCCATGACCATGCAGTGTATGAGGAATGATGTATGTCATCTTTTAAAATCATAATTTTTAATTATGTCGTACACCGCTGTAAGTATTAACATCCGTTCGATACATTTTATTTGAAAGTATGGATCAATCAATTTTGCCTGCATGCTTTACACAAAACTGGCATATTGGCAGTGAGCCACAGTTAGAATTATATATCATAGCATTATATTATATACGTACTAAATATCTATTTAAATGATTTTGTCAACTCCCACGTATAAATTCGACAATATGTCGCATCACTTCACATCTGTTTTAATATTCCCATTTCCTCTGTCAGAAATCTATGTATGTATGGTTTATGATCCTCAGCAGTTAAGTTTATTTCACATAATATAATTTTCAATTCTAGAAGTTGGTTTCTCATTTTCCATTTGGTTTATACACAATTACGTATAGGAATCGTCCTGCAATATACTTACTTACTTACAAATGCTGATTCGCTGACACAACTTTGACCTGCTTCAATTTTCCCTGTACCTGTATAGGTTACTTATAGGTTAGAATAGATATTATTGTTATTAAAACTTTTTTTTTCAAGGGTTTACTTGCTGGGTGACGATATCATTTTCATAACAGTACTTTTTTTATGAGTGAAATTATATCTTATATCCGTAATTTATTTGCAGAGTCAGTGACATTATGTATTTTATAAGTACAACATATTTTAATTAGCAGTGAACTCTATTTTCAACTCAGTCATTCAGGAGGTCATAAATCTGGCGTTTCTTCAATATCCACTGAAGTTCATTTTGGTAATAACAAAAATTAGACTAGCTTCCCCAATCAATTGATACTGTGAGCAGGAACAATACGATCACAAAGAAACGAAACGAAATTGAATAAGAAAAAACGAGCTAGTGAAGATTTAAGATATCTGCATTATAATAATGAAAAACCTAATCAGTAATTGACATCTCCAGAAAACATAAATTGCTTTCCTTTGAGCATGTAATTTAACGATAAATTACTCTGTCTGATTTTGATGTTTTGCTGACACAGGTAGTATATATGTAGTATACCAACTCTGCTGTTAAAATGCTTTCTAAATATTTCACTAAATCTAGAAATATGTAAGTACTAGACTAGACATGTATAGATTTTTACAGATGGAGTGCTCTATGGTTCTGATTTTTAGGGTGCTACAACTAATTAGGAGAGAGACTCAAAGAATTTCCCAGAATCAGATCAGGGGTAATGTGTAATTAATATACTGTCAAAAGCTATCACAGAATCACAGGATGTCAACCAAAAATAACGTATACCACCCAATACTACAACAAAAATGAGCCTTTGTGGGCGCTGGCCAATAGGGAAGGTTACTAGCATTTAAACAGGATAAAAATTGAAGTACATAAATTGAAAAAAACGACACAAATACATATATTCTTCATAGGTGGCAATATTAATTTTTGGCCAGAGAAAAAAATAGGTCACGCAATACTTAAATAAATTATTTATCAAATCGATGTACTTAATTAGAATTATACTCAGATTTAGATGGCTTAATTTGGTAAATTAGATTTCCTATATTTACAAGCTACACACAAACTGGGCGGTTGAGATAAAAAGTGAAAGATTTATAAGTATATTTAACTAATCAATATTTAACACTTCAGAATTACTTTTAAACTTGGTAGACAAGGTAGATTAGGTGGAATTCATAAAATGAATGTGGTACCTTACTGACATGTACAGCCTATATCATATATAGCCTACCACTTCATCTAGATTCGGCTTGGTTCTATTGCTTCATATTAACTTTATTTGCGAATATAGAATAAGAGGTGGTCTGCTGTAAAATAAAACTGTCAAATGGTATTTAAACATAGCATTGCAGGCAGTACATATTAAAAATACTAATTTAATCCATGTTTTTATTACATGGAAAAATATAGTGTACTAGTAGTAAGGCCATTCGTCATTCGTGCACACGAATGGAACGCCCCCTTGCCCCGACCGTCGTCACATTTTCATTATACCCCAAAAAGGAAATGTGACCGTTTTTGCTTCATTGGAAAGTTGCGAATTAGAGTGGGTAGCGTAAGTAGTTATAATATGTGCACCTTGGATAATTGAATGTACACGCGTTGCACGCACTACTATGTACCTACATAAATGTAAAACAGTGGGTATTTTACACCACCCCTACCCGGATCCTCATTCACATTCAATTTTATTATTGCTGCAATTTAGTAAATACGTACTGCCTGCCGCATTTCGACGTGGATTTTAAACAAGCCACTGAATGTCAAAACGGAAATTATTGCTAGATTACCATCAATAGTTACGCATGGAATATTAAAGTCAGCTAGTACATTTGAAAAATTTAATGAAATCACAACATGATGATCGTTTACTAATGAGCCTGCAGAGCACCACACATTTACATAAAACACAATTTTATTGTATTTTAAATTATCAGTAGTCAATAGAACTAGACAAATACTTTCACTTCATTTAAACTCATGTATTGTATTTATATGGATGCACTTTGTTTGCACATCCGATTATTTAGCAACGTTAGTAGAAAACAAATAATATCTGATCTTTAAAATAGTTTCTCATCGTTTTAGTACTTAATGATTTCAAGAAAAGTATTACATAATATATAAACTGATAAATTATGTATACAGGTATGGTAAAACCAGCCCCCCCCCCCCTCCCTAAAACTTATCAGCATCTGCGAGCATTTTAAAGATCTTCCTCGGTGATTTTTGAAAACAGAAGCCGTATAAATACTGATACGTCAATGATTTTTTTATTATACTACACTGAACGAAACAGCACGCTTGAAAATTAAGCCATGGGTTATAATTCACTCTATACTATGAATGTTCATGTAAATGTTTCTGAAAACAGGTTTAAAACTATTTTTGTCGAGGTTAAAGTCAAACCTATATAACTGGATCGGATGTAAGCGTCCACGCTCATGAATCAAAACTGGATTAGAAAGTTAGGTATACGCTATAATTACTATTACTATTAGGTATACCTAATAGGTAGGCATACGCCAACAATGCCAACATTGATATAGGGAACGTAAAAGCAGTAGCAGCACAAGTAGTCAGTAAGCAAAATTATTAACATGACTTTATGAAATTAATACTTTAAATGGATGAAAATATGTGCATGATAAACCTAATTTACTTAACTAAAATCTCCAACTTCGTACAACAATTCAATAATCATAAATTACAACATGACACGTACAAATACGCACTCACAGATATACTATTTATTGTTGTATGGGCTGTCGATGGAAATATGAGGTGAAGTTTAACTTAAGGAAAATGAAAAGACCATCAATCTGTGGAAGGAAGGAGGAAAATTGAAAACCGAAGAACGTTTCAGAAATTCTTTCACATTATTATGTCCTTTGATTATACTTTTGAATTATTTTTCTTCAACTGTATGCACGACCATGCCAATAATATTTTAATTATGGAAAATTAAATACCTTAAGCACGTACCTGTACAGATATAATAATAAATTATGTATAGGTAATAATTTATAATGAATCACTTTGATCAGTCTTCAAAACACTTAGTTTCAAAATTAGTTCATTTATTTTCAACACTAACTAGAAACCACATTGTCAAAAATTACATAATTTTATACTTTTACTCGTGTAATTTTAATAATTATATTTTTATAAGTCCTTTGAGGTCACTGCACTGGACGAGCGCAAATGATCAACAAGGGGAAAACTTTTAAAAAACAAAAAAGGTGCCGCCATGAAAGGTGATGCTTAAATTTTAGAATTAAAATGAACACATAATGAAAGTTGAAGCATAATACTTTAAATGCATACTACATTCGACGCTTGTAGATTTAACTTTTCAATACCTTAATATTATTTTAGGTTTTGTTAAAACACATGCGATTTTAGTCATCAGAACTCTTTGGTTTCAACTATACTACCGATGTAAGTAATTATGTACACCGTTTCTTTAGAAAACATCTCCAGTCACCTGTCATACATTACGTTGCTTTTGTTCTAAGGAACTACGTATGAAGAAGTATATACATACACAAAAGAAGCAAAACTCACACTGAAAAATAAGATTAAGGAAGACATTGATCCCATTCAAAAGGAGGATTGCGAAGAATCACATTCAGTTTTACGCAGCGGCGGCAGCGGGAACCTTGGATAGGGAATAATAAGCATGTCACAAGATTTTGCAAGATTCAGTCTTAATTATTTACCTAATTTAATTGGTTTGAAAGGAAGTTCATCAATAAGCAATTGATACTAAAAATTGCTGCCAGCGTTTGCTTATTATGAACGAGGATATAGAAACGATTAATCAAGTGTGACAATCCGCTTTGTTATCAAGTTCCAAAACTTTGAAATTCAACAATTAGTTAACCACAATGCCAGATAGTTTTCGATTTAGTAATTAAATAGCCAATACTCATCTTGTCATAGTTTAGTTATTTTTAAATTGGAAATTCAAAATTTTACGAGCTAAGAATTTATTTAGGAACAACGTCAAATTGTATGGACGTGTTAAGTCGTGGCGACAAGTAAGTTTGTCAAAGCTACAGTAGTGACTTCTAAAGTCAATTTTCCTTACATGAGTAATTTTAATTGAAGTTGAAATGACGTGAAGGTTTTAAGGTTTTAAGGGAAATTGTAATGTTGGAACAAAAAGTCTGAAGAAGAACATCTGCGACTCAAAGCGTGACAAGCTGAAGGTCATGACAAATAACATCCACAAGTCTCGAATGTAGTATTCATGTAAATTTAACATGTGGGATGGAGTGCTGACATGTCAACAATAAACAATTTAATTTAAATTTATATATGTATAACTAACTTACATTACTAACTTATGTGTATCTGCGATATAGAATCAAAATCATACTAAGTTAAATCAGACAAATCCAAATTCAAATAAAATGTAAGTAGATTGCCGAGGATGACCCGAGAAGATCAACAATTTTGAACCAAATAAAATTTGCAAACTATAATATAATCAAATTAAATCACCAATATTTTTATAATTATCTAATATATAATTAATTATTAAATTTAAAATGATATCGATATGTTTAGAGATAAATCGGAAACAACCATAATTCTAATGCGATTTCTAAAACGTTCGACAATAATATTTTTGCGAGATAAAATTAGTGAGAAATCTTACATAAAGTCCAAGTTACTGTACTTGTTGTTAATTATTGTTAGAAGGGCTTTATTGATAAATGTAACATAACAAACTGATGGTGGTAGGTAGAGGACATGTAGAGTATAACGCGTGACAACAAATACAATATTCATACAACCACATCATCAAAATGGAAAAACAAACAGACACATAATCAACCAAGCAGTAGATAGTCATTATTAGTATTGTTTATTTGACTATGAAGTCTTGACAAGAAGTCTGTGAAACATTTTCTTTCTCAAATAATATTATTAATATTTTTAATTTTTACAATCTCTGGCAGACAAGTCCTAGAGATCTCACTATCACCGTTCGACATTATACATTTTTACGATATCATTCTTAACGAGTTAATAACATAAATAAGCGCTTTATTGCCATTGATTTTCTTTCCCATATTTTTTGTTCTCATCATCGTCATCATCGAATTGAGTTTTTTTTACACTACTTCTTCGTTTGCATGTACATTCATCAAGTTAATTATTATTATTAATATTACAAGTAGCAGGTATATGATACAATGTTAACTAATATTACTGATCAAACTTAACGTGTAAGAAGCTGTGACATCAGTTTATTTATAGTTATTATATAGCTTATTATATTTTTTACTTATCGTAAGATCTCACTAGTGAATAAATTGTAGGTATTTTTATTCTGCATCTACATTTTCTAGTGTACAATAACAAGACCTGTTAAATATGCAAATGCGTTCGTTAAAAAATCGGTATATTTCGCTGCACATCACAGCAAGTGATCAATAAATTTAATTCCATATTGTTATTATTACTGATCACAAAAATCATCATACAATTAGTTGTTTAATGCACGTTGCAGTAGATTAATTACACCGTTAACATTTTCATACTAAACAATTATATAACACTCGGCACATTCGTACTAAAATATCGCGGTAATAATCATTATTTCTACACTACAAACTAAACACGAACCATTAAATGCATGAGAAAAGGGGTACATTTCTTTCTCTAATCAATAAATATTAAGCAAGCAACACACACATACCATACTAATAAATGTCTTTTTGGCCACTCAAATAAAATCCTTGGATGGCTCAAATAATATTTATGAATTACTTTGAAATTGAAACAGTAAATCAAGGCAGAGCGTACCTCGATACTACAAGGACAATAACAACTAAAAGACCCCGGAACATTTTGATCTCTTTAATAATGTAACATCAACACTGTTGACATTCAATCATACGTATCAAGCAATGCATTCATAATATATTTTAAAACATGAGGTACAATATATGTAGTAAATATAGAAATAATAGAGAAGTATTCGCAACAGAAATTTTAACAGTTAAAGTATGTTAATTAGAAGATTAATCTAGCTTATCTTAAAAATTATAGTGACTGCTGGGATCCTTGTTTTTTAGTCAAGCTTAAAGGTATAGACGGCAAAATTTATGAGAGTTTCCGTTTTGGGGTAGGTAATACGGAAACTGGTTATCTTCAGCCGAATAAAATAACAAATATAAATAATTTCGAATTTTAGTTTAGCAATGCAATGTTTGACATAGAATAATTACAACACCAGATCCATGGTGGCTAAACAAATTGCAAATCGATTTACTCTTTGTTTAGCCGGACCTAAAATTTAAAAAACAAAGAGATAATTTAAACGTTTGTGTGGCGCACGAAATGTGGGTAGCGTGCTTGCAAAATTAAATCGATAAATGCATGTCACTCACATTTGTTCGGCTCATTTAACGGCTCATCCCAAATTATATTTCTTATATTAACTAATAATTCTACTGAATCTCAACACTAAATTATATTTACTTGCTCATAACATCGTTTACTCTTCACTACACAAGGATCTATTGTTTCAATTTGCATCGCATTTTGACAACCGTCAAAAACACTTTTCAACTTGCATCTAAACATTTGAAATAAGTTGCACAAATAATGTCCTCTCTGTAAAACCAGCATGTATTTGTTGAAGGGATTGACAATAAAGCATAATACAATAAAAATTCGACAATTACGGTTGAACTTTCTTAAAAGAAAATAATATTTTCTAGTCGTAACAAATTTTGCTTAAAATGCAAAATAGAACCATTTCTGACAAGTCGATAAAGAATAAATTAAGTCGCTTGACTCTGACTCGCAATCACAATAAATGACTTCTTAGTTTCTTGGTGTAACGCTAAAATAGCTTCAGGACGTACAATTTCATTTTGTTTCCAAATTGATGAAATGATATTTTTATTTAATTTACAGCTTGAACTCGTTATATGTAGACTGGGTTTCGGTTTTCAGTAGGGACTTACTTCAATGTGGATGTTCTTAACATACTAACTATTCTTTAATACAAGATTAACCTTCAAGTTTCTAATAGTATAAATTATCAGATACCAACGTGCTACAGTACCTCTATTATCATTTAGTTTTCGAAGTATATAGAGATATGCCTGGCGCTAAAAATAACAAAAAAGTTGTCTTGATATCTTAGCACTTTTAAGACGATAAAGTAGTAGGTACGCCTTATGGTCAAACGTAGTAAATTTTCATAGCAGTCAAGGATCCAATTTTTAACTGTGGTTAATATAATGGATTGTGTGTTTTTGTTTTGTCGTGTCAGAAGGGGTAATTCTTTAAATTCGTTAATTGTTTCACACACAGACACACAAAATGTTGCTATAGAAGCAACCGTGTAAATATATTTGCATAGACGTAAAAATGTGAAAATATAATTTTTGCGTACTACAAAATGATTCTTTACCCAGGTAGGATTTCGTAGCTTTGCTGTGATACCTTTGACACATTTTTTTACGCGTTGATATAAACGTAATTGTCCTTAGTATGTAACAAATACGTCTAACTCAAATTAACATGAATATTATTGATTGATGAGTAGATTATATCAGGAAGTTAGTTTTACACATTACTTTATCAGGTAATATTTCGGACACGACTTGTGTCTTCGTACTGACGCTGAAGGCGATGGCATTCATGAGTTCCTATGAAAAGAAATTAAAAAAAAATTACTACGTCATGAATCAAACACAACAACACCTAGTCTTGTTAACGCTGGAGCAAAATATTTGTAAGTTTAGAGCAAAGAAATGATGATCTTACGTCTTTCCAAGTAACTGCGTAAATCTTCAACATTTGCATTATTATAAAGACTTGGATCGGGTGGCATATAGTATTGAGCGAAATTTACAGGATACTCAAATACCATATTTGGTACATACAATCCCCCAACATTAGTTAAATCAACTGGGACTAGCGTTTGTCCTAATGTAGGAGAAGTATCTGAGTCGCTTTCTGCAGGAAGATTAGGGTCAGGCACTTGATAATACCCCGCCTGAACAGGCAACACTTGGTGAGACTGCCGTTTTTGTACAACAACTCCAGGAGTATTTTGAGAATATTCGGAGCTTACCGGCGCTGGGTGCTGAGACTGAACTGACGCACTTCCAGTAATACAAATAGGGTCTCCAGTGACTGTAGCTGAGGCGACCGGCACTGGAGGAACTTGCTGGTAAATAGGTGATACATACTGATTTGGTGGACATTCGAATGCAACTGGAGGCAACTGAACCGGAAGCAATCCAGGGGTGGGTAAAGGGGGTACAACCTGAAGTCGATTTTGATAAGGACCTGAAGGAGGGGCGCCAGGTATGTAACCAGGTATTCCGTACACAGTAGGGGAAATTCCACTACCAATATGAACTGGGTTGACGTTAAGCGGGAACGTCGTAACCACAGTGGAATTTTTATAACTGTCGGGTGAAGCCATCTGAGATGAAACAGGGCGGACGCCATCAGACGAAACTGGTTGCACCCCTTGGGCTGACTTCTTCGCATTATGGGCTATCCTATGCTGGCTACCTTTGTTAGGTTGATTCCGATCCTGATGAACTGGCTGTAATTTGCTATCGAGATTTCTGACATTTCTATTTCCTAACTGATTTCTGTTCCGAACATCTTGCTGTTTCAACCGTGTATGGTCATCCGATGTTCCTGTGTACGTATGCTTATTCTGAGACTGCTGATAGATGCCATCTTGAACTTCTTTTGGAGGAGGTGATGGTACGTGTTTGCTTTTTGATTGTTTCCTGTTCACTACGTTCTTTGATCCAAAAGGACTATCGGGAGATATCTACAGTTAAAAACAAAATAAATTATTTACATCACCCACTACATCGTAGACTTTATTAATAGCGTTTGTTTTTAATAATTTTTGGCACGCTAAACACTACAAGCACTGAAATTGTTTGCTCAAAATAGCTCCGCCCAAATACCCACGATTAAAAGAAAAATAATGATGCAATTTCGCCAGTAAGACCATTTCAGCTTAATCCTTAACTCATTAAAATGAAGCTCAATAATCACATCCTTCCTAAGTTTTGTTGCAAAGGCAGCTAGGGGCGAAAAAAACTCGGAAAAACCTTATCATTGTTAGTATTCTTACCACCTTGATGAAACTAGAATGAGGGCTTTGGGGGGGGGGGGGGGGGGACTTGTGGTCTCCGGTTACCGGGACTCCACTAACTTAAGCACCATATTATTTTTACTACTCTACCACACGATTGTATTTGTTTGCGCCATAAATGAGCAAGTAACTTACTACATCAGCATTAACGAGTCTACAGTATTGCGTGCTTGATCATTTAAATTGCTTTCTTTCAGAATTAACAATCCTGTACGGAATATGCCTAACTGATTTTGCTGCTCAATGCGTCAAAAGAACGGCATTAATTTTCTTAATGAGGGAACATAATAATAATAATACGAGTCCAGATAGTTCCTCACTAAATACTACAAAGTTTTATAAAATGTCACCGCTTTCGCAATTTTGGGAAGCACAAATTAAGATTGCTTCATTTGTATAAGTTCCTGGGGTTTAGAACTTTTAAGGGCATTGTGTCAGCAAGAATGGAATCAGATGTAATTTATTAGATTAACATTTAAAGCAGCTTACCGCCCACAGGACGGGCCACTTTACTTGTCTAGAAAATATGAACCAGTGCACAATATGTAGCTTAATACTATCCATTTAGTCAAAGTAATATTTATTAACAATTTGAGTCAAGGGAATTTTACCTGTTTATCTATATCAACTAAAGCTTCATTGACGTCAAATCCAAAGATCATCTCAAGGTTTTTGGATGCAAATTGCGGTGGTTCTTTAAAATTTTCTCCACAGAATACAACAGCTTCAGTACACTGTCCGGCAAGTCCTGAGCCAACCTTGTGCAGTAGAGGAGCAGTCACACTAAAAGCAGATTTTTCAGCCTTGGCACCAAGAATATCACTTCTTATAATCTCTTTGTCTTTATCACTATCAGACACATGACCATTGACAACAATATTATCCACATCTTTGGGCAAACTTTTTTCATTCGGACAGACTTGAGATTTGAATTTAGCTCTACCACAGTCAACATCAGTAGGAGAGTTAAATGTCACATTAGTTGGAGAATTAAGTACTCTAGCAGGAGCAGCATGAGACGCTGGTTTATTATTGACACATCTTGCATTTCCTTCAACACTAGAAACATTATTAACATTACTTTTAGCCGATGATGGAGGAACTGATGTACCCATAGTAGCAGGACTAGCAGAATTTAATTGAGCTTTAGAAGTGGGTGTAGGTGCTCTGGCTACATAATTGGATGACACTGGAAGACTATTTGACACTTTGTATGTTCCAGTTGCAGGATTTGGGTTTGATGATACAACACTAGACATAGTTTTCTGGTTTGAGAGACCCTGTGTAAGAGTAAGTTTCGGAGCACTACCTGAAGTCAGTTGGGGGAATGCACTGTTATTACTACCATACTTTGTAACGGGAGAAGGCAAAAGTTCAGTAGAGCTTTCCTGAGGTGCCGCACCAACGGTGCTATTAAGTTCGGGGAAGTCTTCGCTAGTATGATCTTTCTTGTCGTCTTTCTTTTCCTCGTGAGATGCCAGTCTAGCAATGTCTGCGTATGAGGTCTTAAAAAATTTAGAACGTTAAAGAATTATACATCGGAAACTCTTATTCAAGCAACGCACATCTAAAACATTCTCCTTAACTAGAACAATCAATTAACTTACGAGGGGGGTTCCTCCAATGCAAGGTTGTGATTTAACACAAATTTCTTTAGAATCTACGTCTTCCATAGGCACAAAACCATCTGAACCAATATCAGAAACTTCAGAATTTTCCGATCCATGCAATGATGGATAGTCCTCTATTGCTTGAGATAGAACCTTTTTATTTTCTTCATCACTTGTTAGACGAGCAATATCGGCATAAGACGTCTGAAATCAAACAAACATTGTAATAGTAATGCCAAAACTTGAGCTAGAATAGAAATCATTAAAATTAACAAAAAACCATGCACACCTGAGGAGTGCTGCCACTGGAAGCGCAAGACTTTGGAACGTCTTCCCTTTTCGTACACTCTCCAGTAGGCAAAGATCGAACAGAGCAATCGTCGGACCCTTCTGATTGATCCAAGCTGGGAACAGAACCTACTGATTTCCGTCGGTCCCCTCTACTACGACTCCTCCGTGAATCCTTGCGTTGCTCTACTTCTTTTCCTGTTGTACTTCCTAATTTCACAACAAATGAAAACATATAATTACTTATTACTTTGAATCTTATCAAATAATGCAATTTAATAACCTTACAGTTTCACTAAACCTGACACTACAAAAAATATCTTCTATAATAAAATATAGTTAAGCAAAGTAGATGTTCCTACAACGTCAAGATTAAAGTAGTAATCTTTTCGCGTAGTAAAATCTACCCGTTGGCGAAGTAGTGCAGGCAGTCTTATTCTTCCTTTTTCTCATCACAACTGTAAATTTCGGTTCAGCTTGGTCTCTGAGCGGAGACTTATTATCCTCCTGGTCACTCTCCCTTCGGTTACCTTGGTTAGCTAACGACTTCTTGGTTCCAAGTGATGACACTGCTTTTCCAAAATCTTTTTCTTTTTTGTCCTTGTCAATTCGACCTCGTTCAGACCGTACATTAACTGCGTCTTTTAAAGATGTAGCTCGATCACCCCTATCTCCCGTCTTCTTCGTAGCAAAACTTAAGTTGTCATCATCTAAAGACATTGATTTGACTAATATGTCGTTTACATAAGATTTTCCTCGGTTCTCACGTTCTTTCTTTTTATTACCCCGCTTACCCTGTCAGAAATAAATGAAATCATTGTATCACTGTATGACAAGTCCAAAATAATTTACACGCAATATAATTACATATTAGCAAAATACACCAGCGGTTTGGCTGCAAAATGCACCAACGTAAATCGTTATACGCATACCGTGCTATGTACAGCCTAAAGTTGTATCCTAATAAAAAAGACGACCATACTTATCAGCTTCCCAAAATTAACTACGCGTTCATCGTTATTTTTGCTCATGATGTCGTTTTTGGCCAGATTGCAACTGCTACGAAAAAAACTTAAAAGACGTAGCCTTTTTTAGGTTTCCAAAAATTATGTTCATGCTGAATATTGTTAATAATCAGACTTTGTTATTACCTACTTACGTTAAAATAATATTTTTGTCTGCAGAATATATAGTAAGCAAGAGCAATACGGATAAACGTTCTATCCTTATTCTGAAATTAATAATTACGCATGACGTCATGCCACTTAACGTCTCTGTCTTCGTAGCCCTGCACACATTACATCCATTCGATTAAGGTCAAATTACGTAAATCAGTAACCATTTCATAATTTTGCTTTACCACTGGAGTGCCTTCAACGAACTGAACCAAATCATCGACGTCCCCGTCCCCTCTAAATCCAGGAATATTATTAGTAACCAGATTCGTTTCTCTTAGCTGAAACAAAAAAAAAGTTCTTTAATTGTAAGGAAAACTGAAGCTCAAAGTAAAAAATAACTTAAGATATTAACTAATTACATTAAATAAACAAAATAGTTTATAGTGTCAGACCAGTAAGGTAACTGAAAAATACGTATTATTAATTATAACAATAACTGCAGAACTACTCTAGAGGTCTCTTACTCCTCTGCCTTTGCCTTTCTTGGGAATAGGTTTTCTGTGATCGGAGTTGGATTTGGTAAGGCTGGAATTGGAAGATGGGTAGTTTCCGCAAGAACCCGTGAGAACTTGTGAAAATCCCGACTGTGTAACAGAAATCGTTTGTGGAGTCACCAAAGTTGCGGTCTGGCTTTGATTGAAGACAACAGGTAGACGAACATTCAACTGCTCCTGCAACAGTAAAAATATTATAAATAATTAAAATTGTCCACGTTGCAGATAAAGTAATAAATGCCCACAATAAGTGCCTAATCCATCTATAAGTCAATGTATAAACGCGTATGATTTTGTGATACCAGATCATTCATAATTTTGGTAACTCATATTCTACACAAAAGAATTCACTAAAATAGAAACTTACGGGGGAAGATTCATTTGAGTATGACGCTTCAGTCGAGTTTTCAAAAGAGAGACTAGACTGCCCTGTGCTAGGGGTTGTGACGGTGGATATACTAGGATACGACTCGCTTAACTGTATGTTCCTGTAAAAATAAAACAAATATACGTTAACGGCGATCCAGTGACCTTTCAGCCAAACATACCATTGGAGCAACACTTAAGAAATATTCGCCAATATTTTCTAATTATTTTGGTTTTTGTATTCGTGAGGTATTCTGCAATAATTTGAGAACATTTCAATAATATTATGATCAAAATAATGAAATAAAGTCTGCATGGCGCCTTCGCCTTCAAACGATGATTCTTTCTTGGTAGAAGAAGAAATACCCTTGCGCACAGGCAATGGCGTCATGGACGTATAAGTGTACAACTAAAATAACGAGTATAATAAATTATATACGTACGATTTATTTCGGATGACAGACGTTGTTTCGTGTTCTTGTACTAAATTAGGTGACTGTACAGAATGGGGATCATGAATTCCGTGTGGTCCAACTTCTTCTACACCTACAGCTCGTCCCTCTGAATAAAAAAAATAAAAATAAATAAATATTTTTGAAGCATACTTGTACTTCCGTTAAAGCTACTTAAAAGTAAAGTAATTTTGATGTTTTCAAAATGTTGATTGAAATATTTTGTCTAACGTCATGCATACCCTCCAAGGTCCCATTCCGTACATACCCGGGGGACCCCCTAGCAAGGTGAAGAGGGGGGGACCCCCCTAGCATCATCGGAGGTTGGAGTCATGCTCCTAAATATTTAAAAACTCTAAATACTTGGGTTGCTACCAAAATAAAAATGTTTTGTTTAAATAGGAAATTACAAACGGGTAAAATATCACTCAATATACTTTTGCCGTATATTAGATCTAAACCACATTAGTCCCCTTTTAAAAACTTCATATCAAGCACATGAGTATAGTTTTCAGTAGTTTTATTTTTTTTAAACTACAAAAACACATAATCGAACGTTCATGGCAATTAATGGAAGAAACACTAAATAATGCGTCTAAAAAATAACCAAATCATTCATTACTTCGTACTTCGTAGAACCACTTTCTTTACCAAAATTTAATAGTCTGAACTGAACTTAATTTTTAATTCTTACCAAATTAAAGTAGGTAACGAGGCCTAGGGGCTTGAAAACCAAACCAAAAGACACCCAGAAAGTTCAAGGCGCTTTATCACCAAGTGGCAAACGAGAAAATGGATATTTTGAAATTATTATATGTGTTTTAATATGTTTAAGGAACGGAGTCAAGCTTAGACATTATCTTTTTACAACTAATCACTTTAATCAATTTGAAGTCTAAAACCCCCGGTTCCTTAACTGAATATTCTTAGCCAAAATAACACAGCAGGTAAATCATTAAGCAACACGTACATTATTCTCATCTTCCCACCCAATTGAAGAAATATAGCTTTTAACATAATCCTATACAATGCAACACTACACAAATTTAAACTTCATATAGAAAGGAAAAACTTGAACACACGAGCGCGTCAGCTGAATGATCATGGCTCATAATTACATAAAAATTTCTAGGTATTGCATTAGAGTGAAAAATCGACAAAAACTAATAACATTCTCCAGTAAAAATAAGGGTAACGGCCGATTTGCAATTTCCACAACTGGAGAACTTGTACTTTTCAGATAATTTGAAGGCAATTAACTAAAAGGACATGTGAGGCAGTGGGCAGTGAGGCTATATTTAATATTGAGGAAAATTTACTACTGACTGCATGCCCTTTGGTTGTAATATTTTGAACTCAATGAATTAAGATATGTTACGAGTAAATGACAGTTACGTCTGTTTTGGCCTTGGCCATTTCTCCCGTACCCTTCCAGATAAAAAACCCGCATTGGACTTGTAAGGACACTAGTCAACTTATTTATCAGTTTCAACAGGATGCTACACGGTAGTGAATAACAGAATTACGGTTACATAAAATTTACTCTTATAGTTATGTATAGAGCTAATATGCGAGTAAATGCAATGATGCCAACTTTACTTTTATGGAAAAAATGTTGGTACTTAAAACTGAATAATGTCAACGAGAAATCACACTATCGTATACTAAAGTAAAGTGTACTATGCAGTGAAGATGCTGCCGATATCTACAAGCCACGACTATACGTATCCATACCAATCGCTCTGATCCAGGGAAATTTCTTTAACCACTTTGTAATTGGTCCAACTTCGTTCCGATTCGCCCAAAACTTTCCTGGATTAAAGGAATCCATCAGACTAATGTGGAATGAGGACTTTTGCTCTCATTATAGGTATTTGATCTACGTAATTAACGAGTTCAAATGCAAGAGTAGTTTAAATTTATTAAATCATGATACTGGTTACAAGGAATTTATCCAGCTATTGTTTTCTTTTGGCGAAACGGTTTGGATATTATAAATAATACACAAATAAAATATACGACGCAGTAAAAGCACGTTTTATACCTTTCGAATTTAGTGGCCGGGCAATTTAGCACATCGAACACGTATGTTGAGAACACTCATACTTTCGCTAGTAGCTCATTGTTATTATCATGTAATGCTAAAGACTTGTACATAATTACGTTCGACTTCAACTTTAATAAGAAGCTTAAACAAGACTAGAATGTACACAACCATTATAATAGCAGATTCACTCAACCGGAAATGAAATTGCCCCATTAATATTGATTACTAATAAATCATTGACCTAGTTTGCATGCAGCGAAAAATAGGTATAAACACTAGAATAGTCGTTAAAAATTTGTATTCATTAAATAAGCTTGCATCTCTGGATTCAGGAATTTCAAATAAAAATTGAAATTTTCAAACTACGTCCATAATCATATTCGAAAAAAAGCTTTGCCCCTTGTCTATTACTTTTTCGAAGTCGATTCTGAATTTTAGATTCTTCAGTAGGTTCGCAGAATGAACAATTCTTATAATTAATTAGAAACAACATTAGGCAGTCTTTTAAATCGCTTCAAAAAATAGTAAAATACTGGCCATGACCTATAACATTTTTTATGTAGGTAACTGGTTTTGGGTGTTAGACCTTGATTTCACTAGCAACTTTAACAACTGTTAGTTAACAATTGCTAAGTTATCACTGGTTAACTTAGCGATTTCACGAGTAGTTACCAATTGTTAAACTATCAATGGTTAGTGCGATTTCACAGGTTAAGTTATCAACTGTTAACGCTAATTATCGATTTTAACAATTGATAAAAATTAATCATTGTTAAGAGTTTAGCAATTGTTAGTTCACATTTCACTTAAAAATGAGTGATTAGCTAACAGTTGTTAGGGCTAACAATTGTTAAATCGTGCAGCGAAATCAAGGTCTTACACAATTCTTAACCTTTCTAGTATTTCTTCTTTCTTACCTACCTTTAACCTGTGTCAATCTATCTGAGTGATGCAACTGTTGTTTAGTTACTCGAATTCTTAGTCAATGCCGCCCTGGTTCTAGTTAGCTCAGTTCCAAATTCCAAAAAATTCTTAGTTCTAGTTGTTCTGACTTCACTTAACATACCTAGCTAGTTCTTAGTTAGTTCCATCCAACTTACGATCAGTTCTAGTCATAGCTTTGCTTTTCATGGTTAGTTCTATTCCAAAAGCCTAGTTGTAGTCTTCTAGTTTGTTCCAAATTTTGAAGTTGACGCCAAACTATTGTCCGGCCGAATAGATTTGGACCTTTTGTACATGCGCAGTAGAACTTGACGTTACTTTTAACATTACATGTGATACAAATTTTTGAACAAAGATTAACGGTCAGGGCCAATGCTATTCGGCTGCTATTCGGCCAGACAATAGTTATCATTTAGCCCTTGCTCTGGTTAGTTCCAAATCACGAAATTGGTACCTCGGAGATAGGCGGAATTTGTATAATAATATGTTTTGGCACCAGTATTCTATAGGAAGCTTGCAACTATGGCGTCATAAAATTTGGGGTACGGAGAGTATGGAAAAAATGATCTTGTATCCCTTATATTAGTCATAATTATACATATTATGGAATCGTATGATTTTAGGGGGGGGGGATGGGTCAAAATCGAGGAATTTCGCAGGACATCATAATTGCAAGCTCGCTAAATAAAAAATGTTCTCTATGGTTTGAGTTAGTTCTCAGTTCCATCAAACTTAAAGGAGGGGGCGCCACATGTTACTCCCTTAAAATCACTATGCAATCGATTGACCCACCTAAAGTGTATTGTATAATGAATCTATAACAACTCGGTCGCATTTTGCTCCGTTATCTCACAATTGCCCGCCAAAGTTAAAAAAAACTCGTTTTTCGGATATTTCGTCTTCGTCACCCTGAAGCTCCTACAATTTTTATCCGATTTTCAGAAAAAATGAAATTTTGCGTTCTCCAGAACATTAATTCCAAATACAATTAATCCAAACAGTAATTTCTTAAATTTGGAAAATTCAAAAATTTCAATGTTTTAGGACAAAAAAGGAAAACTATTTTTTTAGAAACATCAAAATACCAAATGTTTAGAAATACTCACGAGAACTAAACTGATACGAAAAAACCATAAGCTACGACTATGAACGACATGGCCGGTATTTTCAACACCTATGTGAGACACATTTTAAAATCCAACAAGCTAACAATACGCAAACCGTTTTGCTTTTAGGTAAAATAGGAACGACGTCAATTTGCTTCTAGCAAAGAATAGGATGAAACCGATTTGATCCTTCACCGAAAACCTTTTGCCGGTGATTTCTTTAAAAATTAACTTCAAATTTGAATAACAAAATATCTATCATTAAGCTGTTAAGTATACCGAACGAATGGATATAAGAATTTCATAGTTGAAATATGTGTGACTTTTCAATGCACCTCATGACTGGAAACAAAATATTATGTCAGATGACCACAGTTCACAGTGCCAGGAATACTGACAGCAGGTTTCATTTAACCCGTGTACTACTGCAATAAATGGGAAAATCAATACCTACTTATTTCATTACTTTGCTTCATGCATGCACTAATATCAAACAATTTTCACAAAAACAAATTGACACAGGTTGATGAGAAATTCGCAACTTTACAACCATATTCATTTTCGACGCCATTGACGGTCACAGAGCGACTCAACATGTGACACTTCGATATGCTCGATAGTATGGGTTTGACTAGTGACATCCACCGTTTAACTTATGGAACTACATAACTGACTGAAATTAACTTCCTGACGTGATGATCCTGATTCATATGCTACCCCACTACCTCCCAATAACTGTTTCGTGAATTAGTGCACATACATAATTTACATTAGTAGTTAGCTTCATAGAAGACTAATAACTACAGCTGAAATATTTTAAGCAATTTAAATTTCTTAGATCTTAATGTAATGGCTCGCAGTAATTAATCGAGTGTGTATGTGCTCCGATTCTTAATCTTAGCATTTGATATTCTATTATACGCACAAATATGCTGCTAATCCAAGCAATAATACTGATACTGAATAATAAGTCGTGTCCGAGGCATAGATATTATGTAGTAGATTAATCTGTATGCATCGGTCGTGTTATGCTTGCAAAGCCGCCTTCTAATAATGTGATGTAAGTAGGTTATATACCAGGTCATACATAATACCACTATTCAAATTCTAATTTTTCATTTCTGCTGTTGATTATGAATGCATTACTATTTCTATGGTTACCTTGGGCGAAGATAGATACATCGCAGAATTCGCAGACAGTTTTGTTTAAATTTTAATACGTACTATTTTGCATTCGCTGTTACCATATTTTAATGCACATCTCTTAATTTCTTCCCAGCGCAGCGAGCCGGCGTATATCACTAATCAGAGCTTAGCACTCGCCAGAAGGCACAGAAAGGCTCGGCTGCTGTTGAACGTCAATGAAACAAACGAAATTTGCCATAGTATAGGACCGACAGTAATGCCTAATGCCAGTAAACATGTGCAATACACAAAACAAACAGTAAGAGGTTTCGCATACCTTGTAAGGACGGAAGTCAAACCTCGAATTGAATTAACTTAATTAATATCTAGAAAATTGGTTCAGAGCTTCAAAATAAATTCATACCACTAACTCGGAATCACTTCAAATGAGTTTTCCTACCCCCAAATAGCTGGCTTACCCAAAAATAAATTGTTAGCAATGCTAATAATTGCTGACATTCCAAAAATGATCCACAGGCCACAGGCATACTCTCTCTGAGGTTAACAAATTGAACGGTTATCAGAAGGAAGTTCGGAAGTTCTTTTACGCATGTAACTTATACATCTAACATGATATAATGCAACTTGGGGCTTGAATTTCTAGGTAAAATTCGAACCAAAGATCCTGCTTTTACTAGCGACTGTAACAACAGCTAGTTACGTTATCAATGCGTAGTTATGTTAACTTTGCTATTTCAGCGGTAGTTATCAACTGGTAAACTAACCACGGTTAGCGTGATTTCACAGCATAAAATAACAATTGTTAGTTACAGCGCCCACTACTCAAATTTTAAAGGTTAATGGCTAGTGCGATTTCACACGGCAGTTGCCAATTGTTTCTCTACTTATATTCGTTAGAATGACTGAGTTCAATTCCTTAAGATTTTTCGGAGCGGTAAAGAAAAACCCATCCATAAAACTTCTCACTTCATATGAATAAGTCTGACAACTGTCAAAAAATTTCTTTCAGAACGAAATCTATATACATAAGCGGTTTTAGCTAGTCAGAATAATTATTTATTATATACATAAACGAAACTATAAAAAGAATGCAACTCCGTACTACTGATGAAATATTAAACAGCATTTAGAATTTAGAAACTACAACGGTCAAACGGAGCGTGCCATACAGATTCTTACGATATTTGAAATTTTAAGTACAGTAAGACACTTACGATTTGAAGGCGGTTGACAAACGTCTTGTGTGCAATTGAAGTAGTATTGGGCAGGAAGATTATTCGTCGCAACTGTTGAGGAAGAAACTGGAAATACAACCGACGGTATTACCGTAGTTGTCGCACTGCAATTAGTCACGTTTTGGCTCTGTTGGTAGTGTTGGTACAGGTCTCCAGGACGGTTATTAATTCCGGTACTAGTGGCTACTTTATGATGATTTTTTCCTTTGTCTTTGTGCAACAACGACTGCAAGGAAGAACTATATTTTGCATTTGTGAGACTTGGAATTGCTTCCTCGGGCTGGACTTTCATCTGATGCTCTAATTGCTGCAATAAAATTAATTCGTTATTTAGAATAGTAATTCCGCAAAATTTTATTTTATTATTATTTATTCATTCAGTCGATCTGCCCATCGCCCATACAACCATATTACATACTTGACTGATGTCTTTATTCTTTATAATAATATTTTGTATCTAATTTAGTAGGTCCTTTAACATGTGCATAATATACGTAACGATTAATGGTAATAATTTGTTACTCTCCAAAATCTAATCAAATATGAACAAAACTATGCATGAAAAAATAACCAGTTTTATGTACAATACTCACTAAAAATTGAAGCCGGTTTCACACGCCTACGTGGGATCCCACATTACCTAACACGTCAGTACATACAGCATACTACAATCTAATAATCTAAAAATTACAACACTGCAGCGACTGCTTGTAATAACATACAATGCATTGCCGTTCAACGAGTGGAATCATCACAAAACAAATCTCAAGCCTTAAAAGTGTGACGCAAGATGCAATTGCAAATTGCAATGTGTAACGTTGCTCAACTCCATATTTCCATCAATACAATGCAATCACCGTGAATCTATTACGTTTCTGTTTCTATGTCCCTCATGTAGACATAATAATATAAGATGCCTTCCCTATATCAAAATTTTACCAGCCAGCTCATAGCGCTACATGCTAATAACTTATCTTGTTGTCAAACAAGTACGAGTCTAAATTAGTGAAATCGAATGTCGAATATTTCCAACAAAATTGAACCTATGTGACCGATTCAGTCCTCACTGATTTACAAATAAATAGTTGTAAGTGTAATAATTTCTTCTTCAACGTGAAAATTAAGACGGTAGGACATCGAGTCTGTATTTGCAAGTTAAACTATTGCACGTGCCTCGTGTGCTTGATTGAACAAACACGAAGGAATTCAAACAAAAATATCCGACTGGAGCAGGAAACAATCTACTACTAGTATAGTATTCCGATCCGAAGCTTCAGCTATATTATGCTGTGTCATCAAATTAATCAAAACCGAAACGGACATATCGAATTGAATATAAAATCAAAGACATAATATTTTGCATTCCAACCAAATTAAGATTGTTTGGGGTTGCATATTAAAAATATATTTTCAGATGATGTCTCGATCGTACATCATAATATTATTGATTCTGCTTCCCTGTAGCATTGCGTTACCTTGGTCGCTATTATTTAAACAATTTGTAATTTGTAATACATTATGTTAAAATCCTAATCTGAATACATACTACAAAAATTGCATCCTCAGAAAATTAAAAATCGTCAAGTTATATGTACTTACGCTAATAATTTCCGCCTGTTCGGATGTCTTCACTTTTGATTTATCCGCACATCCTTCTAGTAACACTACAAATTCTTCCATGGGCATACTATCCAGCTTCTCTTTAATTGTCTGTTGCACACGCAATTTTTAATCATTGGACATAAAAACAAAATCACCATTAAAAAAACGAGGAACTCACAAATTATAACATATATTATGTATTCACACCATCACTTCTTCACCATTCGCATTCTCACAAAAAAACAAGTGAATCCTATTCGGGTCATAATATATCCCAAAATAAAATAATCATACAGCTTGATTGCAGAGTAGCTTGCAGATTGCAGTGCACAGTGTAGTTGATACGAATTTCAACTTGGTACAAGTTGAAAGCGCCTTTAGGTGGAAAAAATACAAAATTGAGCGCACGAGAAGCTGACAAAATAACAATGAAGCCCAGATTTATCAGTAAAAATGACACTACTAACAATTTATGGCTAACCCGAGACCAACCCGAAGCCCTATTTTGCTATTACTCCTATAAATTATAATTTTGAGTTGACGCTTTGACGCTTGAAATACTACGATAATCATAATAAGTTTCTATTTTAATAGAATCGGTAAGCAGTGTTAAATCTATTAATGATAAAGCTATATTAACTGCTGCTTACAACAACAACAAACTACCAAGACGGGGATTGGGATGATGGTATCTAACGACTGAAACCAAGGTAAGATTTTATTTGCAATATTTAACCCTGCTTTAAGTGCATGCCTGAAGGATTAAAGGTTTTGTGAATATTACTCTAACTTGTAAATTTATCTAACAACCAACATGCCAACTATGCTAATTACAATATTGGCTTTCAACTAATATTTTAAGAACAAACCCATTTCAGAAACTTATGACAAATGAGGATGAAGGGACATTCACGGACGTAGATTCGAACACGATATAATTACATACGCATCCAGGTCACAAGTTAAAACATTCTTGGATTCGAAAATCCAAGTTTGAAATCAACGAAACTTATAATAAAAATAAGTCATTAGTCTGGCAGTGTGATATCTGCGACTTTATAGCATTTTCAGATCGTGCAGTCAGCAGACAACATAATTTAATTTTTTTCATTTACGTTATACTATTCATCAGCCATCAGCACCCTTTCAAACTTGTGAGATACGTCCGGCTAAGTAGTATTTAATCAAATTAAATAACTTTTCACCTTGTGATAGCTCTGCTCATCCATTGTCTACTACTGTCTACTCTTGATATTGTTAATTATTGAGTAAACTCACTATACTTCACTCATTATATCAATATCAAATAAATTTAACCTTCACCAATTTAATTATCACAGCTACCACTGCTCCGCACTTTAATCTTAAGCCCAACCATTCAGTATCAGGTTACGAAATAAAGAAAGAAGTCACGGTTGACGGTCAACGGAATATCTATTCATAATTTTACCACAAACAACAACCTTTTTCTAGTTTTGATAAGAATATATCGAACAATCCTGCCTGACACCCCTAAAATAACGAATAATTAATAATTAATAACATACTTACTTTCAACTTTGATAGCAATTTCGTTTTGGTAGGTCATGTGAATACACTATTGACTATTGTGACACAAGCTGGTCTACACTATTGTGTTACGAACATTCTTTAATATAAATGTAACCCACTCATGACTCAAGGTAGCTTGACTCACCTTTAGCAGGTAAGGCTATCCAGAAAGAAAGAAAATGAAAATTGCCTACTTAAAATTTCATTGCATAAAATACATCCAACATTATTAAAAGAAGTTTATCAAAAATTATTTCATAGTTACTGACAACTGAGGTCAAAGTCAAAATACACAACTTCTGAACACAGGACCAGGAACTGGAGTCAATGTTGAATATTTTCTGTACCGGAAAGACAAGTCAAGCTACATGGCATATAGGAATTGTACTACACTATACAACGTACTATTTTTACCTGCTTTGCTTGCTCTGTAGTACCAACTGACTGCATTCGTGACTTTGTCGTATGGTTCAAACTCGGAGATTAAAGTTACACGAAGTTCAAGTTGAAAGTACATTAAATTAATAAAGTAACAATCAACAATGCCGAATCAACACCTATTCTACTGTTATTGTTTTTCTTATTTCCTCACTCTCTCTCTCTATAACGCTGTTCAAATCCAGGATAATTGTAACTTAATAACTACGTACGACCAGGAACTTGAGCATTTGTTCGGTTTAAAACGGCCAAAGGTATACCACAAAAGATGCTATATCATAGCATTGCTATGCCGCGAAAAGGAAACAATAATGAGTAAGTAATTGAATTGTAACAATTAGTTATAATAATTCGTATAACTTCCTTTTCCTTTATGTCTCCCAAACTCCCAAGAACAGCCTAAAACCTCAGTGTTCACTTTCCTTGGACACAACAAGAAGAAGAAGACAAGAAGAGTTTTTTTTATATGTGTAAAGAAGCACAGTTAGACTCGAACATTTTACTTAACCGTAACAAACTAGCACGATTACGATTATAGTTTACCCACAGACTGATAGACTCATTCCCTCTGACTATGACTCTCACTGCGTATTAAAAATATATCGGTAGACTAGTAGTAGAATGGGATTGGAGAGAGAGGAGAGATGGCAACGTAGGGAAAATTGGAAAATCCACCATGCAGGTTCGCTAGCGTAGTAGTAGTAGTGTGTACGAGAGCTAAACTGTATGGCAAAGAAAACAAGTTTTGGCGGAAGGATGGAAGGATCTCTCCCACAGCACGCTTCCAAAAACTTATTGCAGTCCACCTTTAAAACTCCTTTAATTATTTCTTCCTAATAATCACTGCACCCAATGTCAATATTTAAACTATTACATATTTGCTCGTGAACTAATCCAGTAAATTAATGCCGAAATTATTCATTAATCCGTGCAAACAACTAGTACGAGAAGCGTGGTAGAAATCAACGATGATAAAACCAAAAAAAGCACAGGCTGCTGGTTCTGGTTGCCGTCGTCCGCTAAAACTTGTACTCCCAGCTCAGGAGTGAGCGGCAGTCGTTTTGGCGCTATTACACTGTGTGGACGGAGTTCTTTTACCTACACCTACTATATCGAGAGTGTAGTATGCGTAAAATTGAGTATGTATGTAGAGAGAGATTGGGGAAGTCTTGGAAAAAAGTGGTTGATTCAAGAGGAAATTTTTCGATGATGGACAAAGAATCTCACCTGACTTGAAGAAGTATCTTGTACACAGAAACTTTTGGTCTGTGTCCGATTCGGGACAGGTTGTCCCGGGTCGGTAAATGAAGATTCACACCTGTCTGGCGGCTTGGGCTCACACCCACCGTACACACTATTCACCGCCGCCATTACTTCTACAAGGTATTGTATTGTAACATGAAAATGTTTAAGACGACCATCAACAAGGTACAGTGGCGAAACCAGCGTGCATGACGCCCCCTCTCGAGCTCTCCATTTGCCTCAACAATTTTTTTGATCTTACTTTTATTGAGGTGAACACCTACTCATTTTTTTTTATCTTTCGAACCTCTCTCTCTCTCTCTTGAAACTAGTCCATTTCCATAGACACATCTTTAATAGTCCTTCTCCTTTTAACTTTTAAACTGTATTTATATATTATGCAATGCAAAACCTATATAGTAAAATTGAGTTCCATTTTAAAAGAAATGCGTGTGTATGTTGCTGATGCGAAAAATAATTTTTGTGTGTTCCACATCACATCAATCTACTTATATACCCAAACATGTTAAACTTTTCCGTCATTGTAGATTTTATTCATTGTAGGTATATAACTATTAAAAAAAACCAAAGATTATGAGGCGATGGTACATACAATCCTTTTGGTTACAACAACAGACAAAAAAATACATCCATCTAGAAAAATGCGAACGGACAGAGTTACAAAATATATTGTTCTACAATAATTACGTACAACGTCCGTTTTTTTGAGAATATTCAATACTCATAATGTACAACATCATACAACATGATTATAAATTACACAGTGAGCCAAAATACAAGAATACAACTCCACTAATTCGATTTGATTGGAAAATAAACAGTAAAAAAAAATGATGACCGTGATTTTTAAGTTAAGAACCTTTTCCTATCTTTTATCTTTTCTTTTATGCCGTGACTTTTCATGGTCATCAGATGAGGACGAAGACGGGGATGAACTATCTCTACGATGTTTCTTTTTCTTCTTATTTTTCTTGTCCTTTTTACTGTGCTTCCGTTTGGAGGAGGTTCCATTTCTACTATGTTTACTATCGTCACGACTCCTCTCATGATCTCGTTCACGTCCCCGGACCTGATCCCGATCGCGATCCCTGACATCTTGGTCATTGTCTACTCTATGCATTCTTGTGTCTCCATTCTCCTCCCTATCTCTCCTGCTTCTGGGTCGAGTGCTGTCCAAGTCTATGAAATCATCCTCTTCCTCTCGACGTCTCCCTTCTTTCCTCTCCCAGTCTCGCTCTTCGTGTATTTGTTTGTACTTTTCAAATTTCTCATTGTCTAAAGAAAGGAGCAGATAAGTAAAATTATGATGCTTAAATTAAAATTTAATATGTCATGCCATGTGCGATTGAAAATGTTTTAAAACTTCCACCGAGACAAAACTTATTTAGTCAGTACTACTTACTCAATATTTTTGACTTTGATTTAAATTCTGATGGAGAGACGAGGTCAATATAGAATTTCGACACCGCTGCCATTTTAGAAGTAAGCGCTAATTTAAGTATTACACGGTTATTATCCTCATCAAATGATTCAACCTAAAACAAAATAAATAGTGATTGTTAAGTACTGCGCACATGAATATGTACTCCTGAAGATTAATGCCAAATTAATAGCCTAATAACATTTGTTTAGTGGATACATACTTGCCCGTACATCCCTTTATTAGACCCTCTGTTAATTAATGCGAAAGCTCCTATTTTTAACGATAATTTTGCTTCCTCTTCGTTTCTGCCCTTCGATGGCATTGCATCTTTATTTGCATTAGGCCTTTCTGCTCCAAGGCCTAAGCCTTTGGGCCTCAGTGTAGGCTCTTTTAACTCCACAACACTGCAAGTTATGAACACACATAAAATATGTGAGGAATCAAGACCATCTTCCAAAAATTGAATGCGTATATACGTTTTAGTAACATCGTAATACTAATTTACAAAATTGATTTACATGACAGTAATGCTTCCTCCATACCTTTTGTTAGTGCGACCGATTCCTTCTTTTTCCGTCCAACCCATTCCTCGTAACATGGCCACGCCGAAATGCTCTACAGGAAAATTGTCGTAGTCTGCTAAGGTGGACTATTGTAAATCAAGAAAAAAAATCATCTTATTAATCAGGAGTAACTTTATGTATTTAACTAGTTAGCCATTCAAAGACCAACCACAATCGCATTTACATACCTGCTCTGGACGTAACGAGACATCCATATTATCATCATTTTCGTAGCCACCAGGTATTTTGTTCTGAAGTAGCAGCGGAACTTCATATTCAGTATCTTGCGGTACACCTACCCCATTAGCTTCGCCTAAAAATACCAAATCCAAATAGGAATTTTTGAGAATGAAATTTTGTTTTTGGTTTAACAGCCGCTTTTTGTTTTATTTGAATGTTTGCAGGAGTATACTTACTGAGGATTTCTCGAATAGCCTGGCGTTCCAAAGACTCCTCTGTACTTAATGTTATTTGTTCCTTGATTGAGCCGCTTTCTTCAGACTTGCTCGTGATTTCTTTAGCTGGTGAACTGGATGCAGTAATATCAGTCTTGACACGCCACTGATTTTGCTTTATTAGAGGTATTATCCATTCTTTCGCCTTTTCCTTTTTCAAGGACCTGTATATTATAAATAAATTATGATTATTGCAAGCCAAAAAACAATATCAGCACCTATATTTGGATATAAAATAATCAACTGTAACAAGCGAGAATCACATCCAACGTGATTAACAATATTCACAGCTCACTACAACCTAGCACATCACATATCGATAAAAACTACAAAGAACCAACATGAGTATGGAGTAAGACTTACCCCTGAATTTCATTCCCAACCACACATTTGACAAAGTCCTTTTCTTCCCTCTCATCCTGTGTGGAATCATCTCTCAGCTTTGAATGACCCAACTTCTTCGTTTGAGATTTCTTTGCAAAACTAAATGAGAGTGGTGCACTCATATTTAAAATGTAAATATAAATACCAAAAAATGACGACAGAATGTCCAACGTAGATCCAGGGAAACTGTGACTGTGACTACTGCCTTCCGGTAAACTTTTTTCTGTATTTTCCTTAAATTTTTGTTGCGAAGTGGTACTAAATAAATAGTCGATGGTCACCTTGTGCCTTGACAGACAAGAGAAGAGACAGAGGTTGCAATTGCAATTGAACTGCTAATTTTACGTTTTAGTTCTGGCTGTTCTTTGATAAGTGATGGCCAGGCCGGTAAGTGATGCCCAACTTCGGTAAGTGATGTCCATTTCGGTAAGTGATGTCCAACTTCGGTAAGTGATGTCCAAAAAAAATTCTTTTTGTTGAAGTGAAATGAATATAAATCGACGAGAAATGAATATAAATCGACAAGAAATGAATAAATCAACTAATATAGAGTATCATGCGGCGATGCATGCCTGTTGTGTTATGTCATGATGTATGGTAGTATAATGAAGATGTTGAGAATTAGTAATTTTATTTCAAGACCACGAGGAAGGGTAGCAGAATGGCAGTTTTAATTCTGTATTTAATGTATACAATATAAATATAACAATAACAAAATTATGTAAATAGGTAAAAATAAATACAATATTATATATACTAATATATATATATTTATATTATATGTTTATATATATAAATATATGTGTATAAATATATTTATAATAAAACAATCAACAGTTGACCTATATTTTCGCTTTGAAGCTCATGGCTTTTAGTTATTTCAGGATTACTGTTGCTGCTACATATTCGCTTGTGGCTACCTGTCGAAGTTTGTTATATTTATGGTTAGGTTAGGTTTGAGGTGCGGGGGTAGGAAGAACTGACTGGAAACGGTTGACGGTTAGGTTATATTTTACCCTCGGCCGCCGGAGGCGGCCCCGCCGAAGGCGGGAGGGGAAAATATAACCTATCCGTTTTCAGGCAGCTTTAGGAGCCTGGTTCAGTGTCATTTCCGGTTTATTGTTATAAAATACTTTTTTGCAGTAGATTTATTCATTTCTTGTCGATCTGTATTCATTCAGCTATCAATAAAAAAATTTTTTTTTGGACATCACTTACCGAAGTTGGACATCACTTACCGAAATGGACATCACTTACCGAAGTTGGGCATCACTTACCGGCCTGGACATCACTTACCAAAGAAACCCCCAATTTTTAAATTCGAAATTAATGCTGTCCACTTGTCAAAACTCTTATTATATTATTATATTATAGGGAAATTATGGCTTGGGCCAGGTACAAACGAATAAATATAAAAAATAATTCTAGCTTCTGTTACAATTAATTCATGTAATTTATATCCATGTGAATCACAAAAGTTGTGATGATGAGGAACGTCAAAAAATAGCCACAAACAAACGAGTGAAACTCAGAACCGAACGTTTAATTAGTTAATATCAATTTTGAATGTTGCAGGTTCGAGGTAATCTTTCTATAACTTAAATAGCTTTTTCATATGAATTTGAACTTTGAACTTCATGTCAAAATATTTTTAAATAAAATTATAACTTAAAAGTAGCACTGCACTGCCAACTGCTCACTGCACTAGTGAACTCAATCGAATCTTCACTGTTCATTCACCGTTCATCTTCATCCCCCTACATTCGTCGTAGATTTGAATTTTGCGGGAATAAGACCATATAGTAAGAATTGATTTGATTAGTTCAGAATTTAAGTGAGAATTTGTGCGTACAGATATTGCAGATTACAGATGTTTCCCTTTTAAAGTATCGTTTATAGCAGTAGCAGCAGCAGTAGAGTTGAAATCCGCATGTGCCCGTCTGGCACTGGTTTCTACCAAAAACAAACATCACCAACATGCACACACACCTGTACAAAAAATTGGCTCAATGGACTTTTTCTTGGCCGATGGACTTGGCAACGGAGTTTTATGTCATTGATTTTAAGGCTCAAACTGAACCCACAGCAGCCCTCTCATATCGTACGCAGAGACTACTTGAGCTAGACCAGTCTCTCTGCTTCCAAGAGTATTTGAATTCGAATTGAAGCTACAAATTCGTGTTGTTTATCGTCGGCGGCGGTTTAATGAATGTGGCTATTCTCTTACCTCCTGCTCACTGAAGAACCAGACAGAGCATTGGATCACTTGGAATGACTTGGATGGAAGATAATACTTAACTGAATTTAAATGAAGCACAACAGAGCATTCATTGTGAAGTAAACAGTTTAAACAACCAACAACGATTAAAGCAGTTGCAAGTTTTTGCTAACTGGGATCAGTAACTGGAGAGTTGTTTTTAATTTAGTTGACTGACCCAAACTTCATTATTTCGCTAATGATGGCAGCCACACCGGAAGCCAACAAGGGGAAAAAGGACAAAACTAACCTTGGTAAGAAATTTTCTAAATTATGTTTTTCCAATTTACACTTACTATGTAATAATCCTTTAAGCTTTTAGCTTTAAAGGCAATGTTGACTAAATTAATTACGAAAGTTTGGTAGAGGAAATGTAATGTCAGATGGGTTTCATTCATACAACAAAGTTATGCGAATCAGTACAATTATTAAAATGTTGGATGTTTTTATATTTCATAATTTTAGTTTAAGCATCTTCAGTATTTTTTAGCATGCTTTTTCTATCATGCAAGAAATTTCTTAGTAGCTTTCAATTTATATGTCAGACTTACATGTTGTATGATGAATATTTGAAAGAAACATTACAAGTTTCATGCTTAATTATTTTCAGTTTTGTTTCGCAATACATTGGTGAATGGAGAGTACATTCAACATTTGGAAATGTAATTAGGAATTACTACGATATACAAAAAACCTATACTCTAAATGAATGTTATTTGTGTCACAGAGGATGTATCGGTGAAAACAGCTCGGATGAGATTTAACAATGTTTTGCGTAATATGATGCAAGAAAATTTCATGCATGAGGATGATAGTGACAGTGACACGGATGAAAATCGTCTCTACCGCTACAAGTGTAAGTTTTAACTTTACTACTATTAAATTCAGTGCTTTAATTTACTTGCTTATCTGGTACTATTATTTTTAAAATCATGTATTCAATATCTGGAGTGAGTTACCACTGTATAAAAATGTGACTTCTATTTACGCTGTCTTACATTGTTTTGTAATTATTATTGCTCTGTACATTTAGTGAACAGAACGGGCCCGGGGTTTAATAGGATGGGATTCAGGTTTCCTACTCCTAAACGAGGCAGTAAATCAGGTTCTCTTGCCGAAGCTCCAAAACCTCAGCCGTCATTTGTCATGAAATTGTTTGATCGCGGAGTTGATTTAGCACAGTTTGACGATTCTACCCCGCTGTATCCTATATGCAGAGCGTGGATGCACAACAAGCCACACAAGTAAGCACGTATATATGGATAATTACTATTTATTATTAAGCAAAATGCATTTTTATTTCATGGTGAAGTGACAGTGTGTACACTTTCTGTGTAGTGCAAGGAGCCCTACAGAACCGGATAATGAATCAGAGGTGTCGGAACCAGAATTTAGAGAAGAAGGAGAGGATGTGTATCGTCTTCCCCCACCAGAACCGCTTCCTATAGACGAATACGGAACTCCTATCAGTATTCGTATTCCACCACCTTTGCCCCGAGGGGATGAGGAATTTGACATAAATTACGTAAGTCAATTTATTAGGAGTGTAGCAGATAACAGTATTTAAACTTAAAATTAGTATTGTGTAATGCATAATAAGTCAACGAATCTTCACGCTGCTACAGAATGATGAAGATGCTCCTTCACCTGCCTTATTGTTCCAAAATCATTTGGACCGATGGAATCTCATTCGTCAACGTTGGAAGGAAGCTTCACATTACAACGAACGACGTTACGAAAATAGCTTTGCCGTTCTGCGCCAAATTCACGATCGGTAATTATATTTTTTCACTATTTTTGAATTCTGGGCTCCTTATTTGGCCATATTTTTTATTCCTTATCGCTTGATATGTTATGTCACATTATAGTAGTAATCTTACGAGAATCAAGAAAAATCCTTTTAAATAAATTGTGTTGAGCAAACTCATTTTGTACTAATTCGACAGTAAATCAAAGATTCATTAGAAATATTGTGAAATAATGATTCTAATTTACAACATTATTTTCAGGAGTACTAATGCCATGCCCCCTCCGCCAGCTCCTTAAATAAATTGGCCAGTTCAAAGTATAGCTGACGCTCCAGACCAAACTATGGTATTTTTCTGAGCCATGAAGAAGTCTTGATATTTATATTTTATCTACACTCATGGTCAAACATTTGTTGTTTTGTATCATATGTAAAAAGAAAAAGAAATCAGTTGTGTCAATAATTATTATTTTCATTACAGTGAATCACTTAAGACGTCTTAAGGAATTCAAATAATTGTTCAATTGCTTTTAGAGGTTTATTAAATATCTCTTTCGCTAATCAATAGTTTATTGCAAAATTAATCACATTATATTTTAACAGTTAGAGCATCAACATACAATCTTACCATTATTGCTAATAATAATGTGTGGAAAACAGATTTATTGCATTTAAATTCATTTAAAGCTAATAATTATAGTTAGTAGGGCTTGATTGTAAAAGGACCTAAGTACTAAAGGTGCACTTATTTACATATTCAATTATGTGGACACCATTCCGGGTGATAATTTTTCTAATAAAAATACCAATACGTCAAGTAAACTGGAGAGAGTCTGCCAGTGTTCACAACGAAATCAGTCAACTGAAGAGAATTGTATATATATATGTCTACCAATTCTAAAGTTTCAGAAATACACGAAACGGTGTATGTATATAATGAAACAAGGGCGGATCCAAGGGGGGGGGGGGGGGCTATGGTGCTTTAGCCCCCTCCATGAGGAGATTTTTTAACATGGTGGAGATAGGAGCGGCCATTTTCCAAGATGGCCGCTTAACAATTTTAACATTGTCAGCCCCCCCCCCCATGACCCAATCCTGGATCCGCCCCTGTAATGAAATGACCAATGACGTCATCCTTTATGGTAACAAAAATGAATATTTTTAGCCATCTTGTATGGCCTCAGGATAAAAACTAGATGGCAATAAAGCGAACAGTACTAACGATGAGTGCCTACTTGATAATCAAAACAGTAATGTACTCACGGTGGCATTGTGTTTTGTCCAAATTATTAAGAAAAGGGACTACACACTAAATTATTTAATTACTCAATTTTCTTTTCCGCCAAGTGACATTTTAGTTATTTTCAATTTTTAATACAAGTTTTAAAAATACACCAGGCTTATATAATGCAATACACGCTCATAAGTTCAGATTACATGTGAGCTCTTCATATGCAAAGCAGAATTGTGCTATGATTCGGTTAGGCATACTTAATGCTAAGAAGTGAAGTAATAACACATGCATACTACTAGTAAGTAGGTAGGCAGCTTTTACAAAATCACCTACAAAGGCTGTTGTTAATTCAGAATAAGCAGTTTTAAGCAACCAAGACCAATACGTGACGTCCGTCGTACCTTGAAGCTTGACATATTTCAGTTATACTTTTATATAGTGTAACTGCAATGGCCCAAAATAACTCAATTACCGACTGATAATATCGTTAACATTTTGCATAAAGTGCAGTTCTTTCTCTGCTGCTGGTATTGGGGATGCACGCGATGGCTGTCAGTTCTATGAGTGGAGTGATTGGAAGATACCTTATGTGAGTAGTTGATGAGAGAAAGGAGAAATTATGTCACTTTCTTCATTCTGTGCATCCAGAAGGAAGTTTCATTAGGTTTATTCCCTTGTTCGTTGAGGATGGGAGGTAACGTGGCCACACTTTGCTTGTAATTATCTGGGAGGCAAGAACCTTTTTTATTGGTACCAATACGTTGCTGACTTGTAGTGGACAAGCTCCGTTGCCTACCGCTAAAAAAAATCCAATAACATTATCAGGGAAACTAATGTATGTGCCTACATAAAATTAAGACTGACTGAAAAAGCTGATTTTTTCTTCAACGTTCAAATCATTGGAAAGCGTAGGTATGGCTTACGTAGTTCTTATTAAGTGACTTGGTTTAGCAGGTTCATTTCCCGCGCGATGGGGTGCTCTTGATGATGATCTGTGTTCTGGTGGGGGAAGCTGTAACATATTTAAGTTCAAAGTTATTAGCCAAGAGGTTTAATTTTTCATTTTTGGGGCTTGATTTGTAATTTTTACTCGTCGAGACCTCTAAAATGTGTGTCGCACGGAAATCGTGCAGTAATTCTATATCATGTTAAATGTATACAACGCTTATAATAAATCCTTAAAATAGTAAGGACACTAATGTGAAAAATAAAATTTGTTTGGTTAATTCAGCTCATGTCATGTTGATGTTACGCTTACTCTACTACTTATGAATCTTTTATAAGTCACTTTCATAATACGTCTGTGCCAAATGCCTATTTACGATGTATATACTGTCATATAGCTGCTCGTATCACAAAATGGAAATAACCTTGGTCCACATTTGTACTAGCAGAGCAGGTTTTTGAATTCGTAACATAGTTTCTATATGCATAGTCGTTGTCCCATGACAACATTGTCATACATCAGAAATGACATTGTGACCGAATGGCAAGCCGACTCACTACTTAATAATGACTTCCTCTATACCTCGTCCAAGTATTACGGCACCGATTAAAATGAATGTATGACAGTTTGCACAATCTCTCATGAATTAACGGTTGAACTTTGTAAACACGCGATATAGACCAGCAACTTCTATATATATAGCTTCCTAGAAAGAGACTAAGAGACTATATAGGAAATGTGATGTCCCTTACCTAAATAATGTACGATTACCGACTTGATTATTCATTTTCCTACACAACCGACACTGGCCTTCTCCTTCTATGACCATTACGTATCGTACTTAAATTGTAGGGCCGATTTTTTTAATTATTTTAATATTCTCTCGTACCACAGTCACAGCAGAGAACTGCCTCCAATTCCTCGATTCGATTTTCTTCTATTAATATGTCTTCCTCATATGTAATATATAATTATGTGTGATAATGACTCCAGTCCAAAATTGAACCAACCATGAAACATAGAACCCCCCCCCCCCTTCTCTACTTTAACTTCACCCCGTATCCCTAAATAAAGTTGTGTTCATGAACGTAGACATAAGAGAAAGTGGACTTAATATGTTATTTGTCAATGCACAATGCTATGAATATCCTGGTATTGATTGGTACTGATACATTTTAACGTCAAGAACTCAAGCAAGAGAGAAGTGTATTGGATGCATTGAAATACTTTCCTTGCTTTCCCTCATGTGAAAATTCATTTTACATATCTCCTCCATTCCATACCATTCCATATTGATGTTTTTTTTCCTTATACATTCACCTTGCATTCATATATTATCATTACATGCATCCATTCCGCACTGACTGACTGAGTACACATAATTATGTGATAAAGGTGAAGTAGAAAGACTAGTTTCTGGAACGGAAGACATTATCATATATGGAGCCCGGCGGATTATCTCAATATGTACTGGTAATTACAATACTTCAAAAGTTTTGGAGTTTTGGCCACATACAATGTTTAGTCGATTATTATAATGATGTTATGCACTTTGGCTTTTATGTAACATCTATAAGTTTAGACAACAAAATGAAGCCATATTCAGCTCACTTAACCTATACTACTAGCAGAATTATATATTCTGAAAGAGCCACAACAACTTTGGTATTATTACAACAAGCATGCAAATCTGTGCAATATTTTTGGACTGTGTAGTTATGTGTGCTATATTCCTTACAAGTGCAAATACATACTACAACTAATAATTTATTTATTGATTTGTGTATTTTTCAATTTAAAAAACTTTAAAATGTTATATGTACGGGGCTGGCACTAAATCGAAAAAAAAAATTATTACTACGTATATTATTTTTTTATAACTTGGGCAAACCAAAATCAAGCCTTCAACACAAGCTATATTTATTTTGTGTATAGCTTAGCCATTTTATATACAAGTAGAATTTCGATTTACGTACCTTCAACTGCATCAACGTAAGCTCCTTCGTCGTCATCTCAAATAACCTTTTCTATAAAATTGTCAAAAAATAGCACAATAAAAATTAGTAATATGACAAAAAATAATTGGAAAAGTTTTACAATTATATTGTGGGATTTTCATATATCGTCTGTAAAGAACTAAAATGACCCATATCCAATTTCAGCTAGAATCAAAATGAGCTATATCATAAAAACAAATTGAGAAACATGCGTAAAATGTTAATTAGGAGTTTTTGAAAAACGTAAAATGTCCTATTTACATGTTTTTGAAAAGGTGCAAAATGTTCTAATTCCATGTTTTTGAAAAGGTGCAAAATGTTTTAATTCTATGTTTTTGAGAAGTGTAAAATGTTGTATTTAAATATTTTTGAAAATTGTAAAATGTTGTATTTACGTATTTTTGAAAAGTGTAAAATGTTCTATTTACATGTTTTTGAAAAATTTAAACTGTTCTATTTACATGTTTTTGAAAAGTGTAAACTGTTCTATTTACATGTTTTTGAAAAGCGTAAAATGTTAATTAGGAGTTTTTGAAAAGGTGCAAAATGTTCTAATTCCATGTTTTCGAAAAGGTGCAAAATTTTCTCATTCCATGTTTTCGAAAAGTTTGAAATGGTCTATTTACATATTTTTGAAAAGTGCAAAATGTTTTTATTTCAATGCTCTCAAGGCATATTTGAATATTTTTGTAGATAGTTGATATTGTTTTTAGCTAGAAATGGATATGGGTCATATTGGTTTTTCACAGACGATATCTGTTAGCTATAGTAATGGTTCTCTGGTTTAACTGATAAATACAAGATGAGTATAGGAATGGATCCGCATACAAAAAGGAGTTATAATTCACCTATAGGTAGTACATATATAATTATTTCCTTCTAAAAAATGTAATTACAGGTAACGAGAGGAAACCAGACTCATTTTATGTACACTACACCTATACGAGTGCCTTTCAAATCCAAAGCTGGAACGCGTACATGCTAGAAGTTTCTAACCTAGATTGTTGTCCTTAATTTAAAAAAGAATGATTACCTGTAATTCTTCAATTTGAAACTCTTGATGCCGGACACGAGTCTCATAATGATTTTGAACCCATTTAGCTTCTTCTAACATATTTGTAGCTGTTTCAAGCTCTAACTGTAGGTTCTTATTACTACCGGGATCATCCAGAAAATCCCGTGCAAGCTTTTCCATCTCCCACTATCCAATTTCAAATACAAAAATAAGTCTATACATTATATATTAGTACGGTGCTCAGTCGTACACTATCAGTCGTACCCTACTAATTTGTACCCCAAACATTCGTACCCTGTTAAGTTTCCAGCTGAACAGCTACCACATCCCATAACCCAGCCAGTGGAAAAATGCTTCATGCTTTCAATAAAATTTTGCATGCGTAAAAAATGATGCCGTTTTTTTTGGGGGGGGGGGCGAAATAGCAAGAGACCAATTGTCAGGGTACGAATTGTAGGGTACTAATGAGGATGATACGAGATTTTAAGGTACGACTAAAGCACCTCTCGCACAGCTATACTACAGTACTACACAGACGGAAAATTACAAGACTTTCTAAAATCAATAATCAATGCATGCCGTTGACTTTCCATCTGCCTAAACTTCCCCAATGTACTATACAGATATATGTATATGCATGCGTGCCGTATTGATTTGATAGTTTGAAATTTGACTCAAAAAAGTAAATCACAGTCTACAGACCTTAAAATCATCCTTTTTAGTCTTTTCGTCAATCTTGACGTGTCTCAAAGCCACATAAAGTAAAAATTTGAGCTCTGAAAAGGCATTTAAAACATTTCAGGACATTAACTACGCTGTAAAATGACTAACTATTAAAATAAGAACAACAGGTACAAGAATACAGAAAGAGTATTTTTGAGATTATACAACATTAACATCACTAAACCATTAATAAATGGGGGGAAAAATACGTACCATTATTTTCATATCTTAAATCTTGAATCTCATCTTGAAGCTCTTTGAGCAAATCGAACTGTTTATCATCATCTAAATACTCAGCATTGTAAGAATTCTGCCGCTGCTGTCCTGATGCCAGCCTTTGTTTTCTTGGTTCAACAGCCGCGGAATTGGAAATTGAGAGTAAGAAAGACACGGGATCCTTTTTCTTGACCACATTAGCTGAACTCATGATTATATGATGATCACAAAGTAAAAGCTATGAAGTTATTACGTTCTCACAAAATACAATCAAGAATTTTGACGAAATCGCAAATTTCGGAAATGCGCTCTGCTTTTTTTAATTTTCCTTTCACACTTTCTACTTACTACGATGTGATGTGATGATTCTTTAGTCTGGTCTGGATTTGAGCTTTCCCGTTTCACAACTAAAGCTTCCTCTGCCTATGTTTACTAATAGCTACCTACACCGGTAAGTATAAGCTATAGCGGTATCCGTATCACTGTACTCCGTTGTTCCCTCGACCAAAACAAAGTGAGTACATGTCATTGTTTAATCAATGCAATGGATTGATTTCTCGCTGGATTAAATTAATTAAAAATACAGAAGCTATTAGATTGTGCTTTATACTAATAGAATGAAGGGTAGAACTTATTCGTAATCTTGTCAATCCTTATTTAGTAGGACACACTTTATAAAGGCCGTCTACCACAACAAGGCAAAAGAAATGACGCCTTCTTGACGCTGAACTATATCATATAGTCTATTCTATAACAATCAATAATGTCAACTTTAAATATGGATTAAAGTGTCCATGTCCGTAATAATAATTACTGCTGACAATACATATTTTTGACTATTCTATGACTGAATCCAAAATGACCTGGTGATCAGCACATGTAGGTAGGTACTTTTGTTTGCAGTGCGTGTTATCAGTAAAGTAAAAGTAAAACTGATCCTACGAAGAACACAGGAATAGGTGCCTCGGTGTGATTGTGAATGGCAGATTTTTCACTCGAGCATTCAGCCCTGTGTAAGTAAACGTCAATTCTAAGAAACTCCAACTCTGACTGACTGGGTGAACGAGAATGGTAGTGCCGCCGATGAGAATGACGATGACGAGGAAGGCAAGTAAAAAAATGTGTCTTTGTACAGTGAGTTTTCGGGAGACTACAGGTAGCTCACCTTTATAGGTACATTGATGATGGTTCAACAGAATATTTTCCCCCCGATATATACATGTACACTCCCGCTCGCGTTCCTTTATTCCCATCACACAAAATCCATAAAATACTGTGTGTTTACTTTGTGAACACCGCGTTGCCTACATCGCAAACCTGGAAATAAATGCATGTAATATGAATTAAGTTGTATGATGATTATTATGTAGGTAAGGTACCTATAGGGGCCTATATAGATAATGGTATATTTAAATATATTGAGTATCTTTCTCTTCGTCGTCCTTTATCGGTTTTTCAGCCTATATATATATTATTATTGTCTCGTATAAGTATGCGTATGGTCCACCGCTACCGTTGGAAGTATAATATCGTCAGTGAAGAACAAAATTGACCCATTTCCATTTTTAGCTAAAAGCAATATCCTCTATCTACAAAAATATTGAAATATGTCTTGAAAGCATTTAAATGGAATATTTTACATTTTTCAAAAACATGTAAATAGAACATTTTAGACATTTCAAAAAAATAAAAATGGAACATTTCATGTTATTCAAAAATGCGTAAATAGTATATGCACTTTTCCAAAACATGAAAATTGATCATTTTACCCCTTTAAAAAACTCTTGCTTAACTTTTTACGCATGTTTCCCATTTTATTTTTAGGACATAGCTCATTTTGATTCTACCTTAAATTGGATATGGGTAATTTTGGTTCTTCACCGACGATATGCTGTTTGAAATTACTGAAGAGTAGGCTGCACACACACGCTAAAAAGTTCCTAGCGCTATAGCGTGCCAGACCAGAGAGAATGTACATCAAGTTTTCATCCATTTGCATTGTCATTTTTCGATACAAACTTTAATCAGCCCCCCAGCAGAACAACACCAAAGCTATATAGCTAATATAATGGTCAAAGTAAAGTAGGATAGGGAAACTAAACTTTTAAGGGAAATTGTCATGCTATATTGTAAAATTAAATAAATCACAAATCAATCCATCCAGGACGAACATATGCTCTGCTAACTGCTAATCTAATCGCAAGTGTCATCATGTAAGTACAGCATAAAGTTTTAAGTTTCTCTCTGGATTGTTATTATAAAAACTACATACATACTACGCGAGACCGAGACAGACCTATACAGATGACAGATACTAGAACCCCAATTCACTAAAAACGACGGCGTATACATTTTGCAAAAAAAGCTGTACTGACGATGTATTTCTGTGAACTTTTCCATTCGGTACAGTAGCGTGCATGTGCATATGTTTGTATTATTTATATGTATTCCCGTATAGTATTCATTAGTAATCCGAAATCGTTTATCAATATAGCACTGCAGGCATTGCACCGGAAGATATTTTCGGAATTTTCGACGTAGAAATATGCTTCCTCTTCCATATTATATTATATTATACGATACAAACTATTACATATATTTATCTATGCTTACATACGCGTGTTTTTGATTTTTGAAACAACCAGTTTGATATGAGCTATTTACATGTATGAAGATTTCATCTTTGGGTTAAATACATACACGTACCAAGTAGTTTTACATAGATTGTTTGAAGATGCCATAACTTACAGTAGAAATTAGAAATTATTATAATTACGAATTAGGTACATTACATATTTACTTATTACATCTCTTAGTCTGAATGATCCGAAACCTGAAATTGAATAATTATTTCTACCTATTTACATAATTTGGAACCTTTTTAATAGTCAATAATAATAATTACTATAGTGAGAAAAAGACTACTTAGATATCCACAATGAGATGGCGTATTGTATTCCTTATTTTAGTTAGTCAACAGTGAGCACAGCTTTTTAAAAATTATTTAAATAAATTCAATTAAAAAAAATTACCAATAATTAATTTAAAAAATACCAAATCAGGCAAAAGTTGCAGAGATTTTGTTAGTCATATAAATAGCACATAGCTGAATTAAACTCACTTTTGAGTAAGTCGTTGTTGTTGTTGGGACAAGGATTGATTGACATTAGAACATACAATTTGATGCGTTCTCCTTTTCCTTAATAATATAAGGAAAAAACGCCAAAAGTGTTTTACACTTATTTTTATATTTATCATTAAGCCGTAGGCACAGCAAATTAGTAAGGAAAGCTGAAAGAAAATCAATTCAAAAGATAATGTGCGGTGCGCACTTGCGAAGTAGCTATATACCTAAAATTCAATATATATTATTAACGAAATGTTTCACGCTTTGCATTGTTTGCAAACTTTCTGCTACTCAATATAATTTTATATACTAACGTACTTAAGCATATGCCACTGCCGCAGAATTTCTTATTTTTTGTTGTCTCCAAAATAAAATAATGATGATTCGTTGTCGTCCATACAATTATTACAATACGGAAGAGGCAGCATTTGAGGGAGACACACGATTTGTATCCGTCGCATCCTACCTGAGCTACTCACCATACATACAAAAGTTAAAGTTTACCAATCTCATGCTCACCGACTGCCATATCCCCAGTTCCAAGGGAAAGTTCTCACTTCCATATTTACGTGAATTACAATTTTATGGAACGTCAGCTCTTGAAGAGGATGCATATTTTCTTCTGAACTGGATTAATAAAAATGTATACCTCCCGCGTCTTCAGTCCTTTTCCTTCACAACTGATATTAGATTTTGGAACGACAAGAGGATTCCGTCTCAATCTAATCGGTTCGGGTTTTCCGAAGTTACTCAAACAACAACAGGAACAACTGTAGCGGATTTCCTCATTAATCATAGGAAAACCTTACGAAATCTCACTATATGTGGTCCATGTTTGAAGCTAATAACGAACCAAGGCGAAGGAGGAGGAGGAGCTCCACTGGATGACGATGACAGTTATAGCCATTCGGACCTTAATGCCCTCCAGTTGGACTCACTCACGTTTTCACTGGACACACCGGAGCTACATGTGCTTTTAGAAAATCAGATAGGCCTTGAAATACTAAGATGCGACAGATATCAAAATTCAGACGATATCATAACCACGAATGTCCAGAGTTTATTCAAGTGTATTCGAAGAAATTCCAAATATCTGAAATGTATTGAAATTACACCAGTCTTCCTTGATGATCTCATCTGTGATCCTTTGCTAGATAGATACAAGGTGGACTGTAGTATTTTTAAGGATTGTCATCATCTACTCAGCTTAAAGCTTCGAATGAATTTCCTTACAAGTTTAGAAAACTGGCAAAATTCTGTTCCAGGCAGAGTCACAAATATTCATCTACTCCCAAAAAACTTGAGAGTATTAGAAATATCCACTGATAAAATTGACACAGCCGAGTTAAAATTGCTGGAAGAAAGATTTGAGGAGTTTACATCTCTGAGAACATTTTATCTAACTTGTCTCACATACAATCTTTATACTATACCCTCGACATGGGTCGAGAAATTACTAAATTTGAATTTGAACGTGGCAATATTTATAGGTGGGAAATTAGATAATTTAGATGAGGCTATAAAGTTGGTCAATTCCAATCAGAACAGTAGGATATCCTTAACATGGGCTGGAGACTGTCGCGTCATTTTTGAAGCTGTAGATTCTGTAACACAGTAGGTAATCGGGGCTAATCAGTATGAACTAAAAACGTAAACAAAAATGTAGTAAATTAATTATTGTAAATCAATTATTGAACAATCAGAATTTCCTTGCATAAATAAATTCTTCAACTTGCTTCTATATGTATATGCTTCTTGCATTCATTTTATTACTGAAAGGCAAAAGGCCGCATCAGTTATACCCTCAGCTATGTCACCTGGGGCAAATCAATTCAATACAATATTGTTTCCTGCATAAAAAAATCCTGGTATTAATTAAAAGTTTGCCACTGTCATGTTTTTAATTTTGAACGAAAGGTTGATGAGGTCTTGAGGTTGAGAATGACATCTCAACTTCTTATCGTAGTTGATATAGTGACTATGCAGTTCAAATCATTAATTTCACAAAGCATGACATTCAAAGCAAGAATTCCAAATTTTTAAATGAGAATTATTCGATCGAATGCATGGAATAAAAAAAAATTAAAAATTAATAATTTTAAGGAAACTGGCAATGAGGCTGCAGAGTTAATATTGCTTACAATTAATACATTAGTTAGTACTCCTGTAAATAACTTAAACTGTTTATTTTTATATATAATAATATGAATAATTACATAGTTTAATTTAAAATAAATATGATTATACTATCTAAAATCCCTGTTTCATTTTTCCGTATGTATTGGGAGTAGGTATAAAATTAAAATAAGAAAAACAGAACATTATGTCAGTTGTTTAAGCGCAAATACATTTACAAAGCCAAATTTTAAGTTTCTATAGTCAATCGTTAATTAAACCTGCGAAAAACTGTAATTTATATTGTCACCTTTACTTATATTACTCTGCTATATTGTATGTATGTCTTGAAGATTGTTTATATCATTAGCAAGCATCAAAATTGGAGTCGGGTATATATTGCATGATAATGTGCTTTCGCTGGAGAACACGGCGAGGTAGTCCATAGTTCAAAGTTAATATAATACATTAAATTCTTCGGTAAGTACAAAGCATTATTGGTATCAATAATGAACCCGAATGCGACTAACGTAAGTATAAAATAATTTTTTGTGTATGACAATAATAATTATTGGAATTAATTACATACATGCAATTGCCTTAATTAATTACAAATGCATAATGATATGCGATGAAGAAATTAGCGACAATCAGTTATAGTACAATAACTAGAGTCACTTAATAAATTGTTTTAATTACGTTCAAGAGCTCCAAAATCATTCACAGCAATAACAGTAACAGCAACGTGTCATCCAACAAATTATTTAACCTAACGGCAACAAAGAAATGCTTAATGCAAAGCAGAAAGTCCATACGAGCAATATTCGAGCCATTGCACAAGTTGGATGATTCACAATCCCGGTCCCCCCAAGTTAGAGACATCAAAAAAGAAAGCTTGCCAATGTTTATGACACCACCAGAAAAAAACAAGAGTTTGAAAATGAATGGTGGTAATAATAATAATAATAGTAACCACCGAAAAAATCGTGATCGTGGGAGCAGCGACGTGAAGCATATTTTGCAAGCTATTAAATCCAGCAAACGTCCAAGTATTTACAATACAATCAATATCAACAAAAATTTTGGTTCTAAATACAGAGTCAGAGGTGCATCTAATTCCGTTTCTAAACAGCCAAGTATAAATATGATTAAGGAAAAATATGGTCCACAAATTTCACAATCACCAAAAAAATTACAGAACAAAAACAATAAGATTATTGCCTCCAGTCCAAGTCCAAGAAGTCCGAGAAGTCAGAGTCCTTCACATCTTCCACGTATATTCCCTTTCCCTTTATCAAAAACTAAAGTAAGCATCACTGAGCTCACAAAAAAACCCAAAGGGGACCAGAAGGACGCCCGAGATGCAGCTGATACAGAAGCAAAGAGCAAAAGAACAGAACAACAACAACAACACGAGGGGGGAAGCCGAGGAACAACAACAACCTCATATAAAATGTCTGAAATTTCAAACTACAATCCTCACAAGGATCCGCAAGTATTCAAACTTTTTAGCAGTTCAAAAGTCAAAGGCAAAAACCCAAATACCACGTTACTAAATCAGACTCCAAGTCAGCAATTTTTATCACAACAACAAACTCAGGAAAATGAAAATTCTGATCTTGCCGCTAATTCTTCAGTTAATCCGTACGACGTCATCCTGAATAACAGTTTTGTCGTAACCGTAAATACAATTTGTAACTTGCATTTCGAATTCGATCAGATTAGATCAAACACGTTATATTACTATGTTATTTTGAATTCAATTTTTTAATCAGTGTTTTTAGTGTTTCAATAATAGTTATAAGATTTTTGAATGTGCATGCGCCATGCGCGTCCTTTTGTGTCCAGGTTTAAAGGCTATTCCAAAAGTCGGGATCGAGAAAAAAGGAAAAATAGTATATATGAGATTCTTGCTTGGAAAGGGAAAGGGGGGAACTGGAATGGTCCCCAAGTTAAATCCAGCTATTTGAATAAATCTTCATTATTTCGAGAAAGAGAAAGCGTAACTCCGTCCGGACTAAAACGTAGTCGAGAGCAAGAGTTCCGTTCGTTGTATCGACGGATCAAAGTAACTTACTTTTTGCAAGATGAAGCTTACAGTAATGTCATGGTCCCAGAGAAATTATCTCGTGTCATTCAAAATTTGAGTAAGCATGCATACTATTATCACCACCTAGTTAAAATAATTATGATCTCTTCTATTTTTTATTGTCTTAGGGTGTGCCTATGCCTATACATGTACAGTAAATAAATTAAATGTATATGATTGAAATTTCACTCACAGATAATTTTGAGGCAGAGTTGGTTGACTATTTGGCTGTTCCTGACCCGCATCCTCAAGCCGCCGTTGTTTTAGAAGACCTGAGAAATCGGAGGAATTACCTCGTAGCGAGTAATATAAATTTTTTTTATGCATAAATATACTGACTAATAAAATGATTTAAAAATTCCCCTTCACTAGTAGTGCAAGTGGCTGAAAATCCGAGATTTCTCATTTTGATTTTTGATTTTATGTACTCATTAGGAGAGCAAAAGGCGTTATTGTTTTCCAACAACAAAACAAGCAAAACTAAAGAATTTCCTGGTATTGCCTCTTCCCTTTTCCGGGCAAAAACCTTCAAACGGATCCCATCAACTGCAACTCCTGAAAAAGCTACCGCCAAGGGCAAGGAAAGGTTTGATACTTCGGCATTGTTAAGATCAACTGATGGATCTAAGCAAAAATTGAGTAATGCACAACGTTCTTCCAGCTCCTATGTCACTGCACGAAAATATTCTTCAAAGAAAATTAAAATTGTTGGAAAGGCTCTAATAGTCAAACCAAAATCAAAAAGAGCCCGAAAAAAAATTGGAGGGGGGGCGGATCCTTCCAAATTTATGTCAAAGGCTAAAGTGAAAGAAAAACAAATTGTCGAAGAGGGAGAGGATGGAGAAATTTATCAAAAATTAAAAGTTTTGGAATCATTCCTTAAAACTCGACCCAAGTCCAAGGAGACAGATAAAATGCTCCATGAAGTGGCTACATCCATCAGTAAATTTCCAGTACCTAGCTCTGTACCAATCTTAGAATTTAAAACGTCGAACAAAATCCCGGGTGTTAATTCTCCCCCGGTCAAAACAAAATGGAAGAAAAGTGATTTCATTCGCCTCCTTCCACATCCAGGTGAGATAACTAAGAATGTCTCAGAGGTAGACCAAAAGCGGAGTCAGCCATTGAGGGAGAGGGAAGACACAAAGCCATACATGTCCTGGTTGGAGGAGATCATGGCTCGCAAATTAGAAAACGAAATAGGAGTAGAAGTAGAGCAGAAGACATTGCCCGACACTAAACCCAAACCAGTACTAAAATCTATAGGTACAGGAAAAAATCCATTTGGGGGTTTGGATCTTCGAGGTCCCAATAAAACGGGTCAATTTCCCAGATGGGCGAAAATTATGACAAAAGGCGGGGGTAATTTTGTCAGGTTTAAACCAAAAACGGAAGCCATCAAGAGTCGCACACCGCCTCAACTCAGTGTTCAACATATCCCTACGACGCAAACAATCACAGTTCCTAATAATAATAATAATACTACTACTACTAATGATATGCAAAGTCAGCAAAGTGTTGCACCCTCACCGTCTAACCACTCTAACCGTACTACGACGACCAATTATAAACATGTTATGCTAAATGATAAGCCTTCAGAAAATAAAGCTTTTGTAAATCAATTAGGAAATGCCAATTTTGACCGACAACAACGGAAACAAGGAGTGGAACTAAATTCCATGCTGGATGCTGGAAAAGACATTGTAAATTCAGCAAAGAACAACAGTCCACAGGTCAATTTCAATGAACTTAACATTCAATCACTAGCTCAAAATTTTACCCCCAAAAATGACAGCAGTGGACGCCCAACTTATTTCAGTGCACTTCTAAATATGGACGACAACGACTCTACAGATGTGAGTACTCTGTTTCAGCCTAAAGATACATATGGGAAAGAGCAAATGTCAGTCATGTCCATACATGGAAATTTCATGGACATACATAATTTCAAAAAACGAACTAATATTATTGGACAAGTCCGGGAATATCGTGATAGATCTGGAAAAAATACGGTGAACTTGAACAACGAACCACCCCCACCACCAGCAACGACTACCTCCAAATCAAAATACATTCACCCGCCATTCCAACCCGGAAACCTTCTCAGCATTGTCAACTTTCCTCAGTCGTTAGGACTGCGAATTCGGGACAAGAGACTTGCTTCTAATCGAGTCAAGTTCCCAATACCTAATTATTATCCACCAGTAAATACTTAAATACAATTCCACACATTGCGGCATCCCGACTCAATCATAAAGTCGATATATGAGACTTTTAAGAAAGAAGGCATTATATTATATTTCTATAGTGTGTGGTGTCATAAAGTCACTATTGTAACGTATAAATCATTATATGATATCATATGAAAAATTAAAACTCAAAACCATGTTATTTTTTTTTCATGTCACAAATATTTCGTGAGCAAACAACGGGAGTAAAACGTGCCATTTTACAATTTTACACAGTTTATAAGCAAATCGCGCGGATAATGAAAAAGGTGCTCCATACTCATTTATTCTCGTCTTTATCATTTACTTTATTTAATTCTAATAGATGGTAACAATAAGTTTTATATATGTGTGAGAAATAAGATTTAATATTTAGTAGTGACAATAGCTTAATTTTTTTTAATCGTTATAGTATTAATGTAATTATGAAAAAATTAGTTGCTTCAAACTTTTGACTGGGGTATTGAATGGGAAAGAGCCTCTGGTTGAATTTAAGTCCACATTTGTATATAACTATTCAACATTATACTTCACAGTTTACAGCACACTAGTCTTTTGGTTTTGACCTTGGTATCAATATCAAAGCAATGTATATAGTTTGAGTCCTCGAAGAAAAACAATGGAATTTAATATTCCTACCATTAACCATGTCGATTGTTGGTATTAAATTTGATTTCAATTTTAATCGATACAACACAACAATAAATATCTGTAATAATTATTTTAAATTTGTAGTCATACTTTCGCCGAATGCAAACTTTTCCGTTTTGAAAGCTGTACCAATTTTTCGCTTAAAGAATGAAAATAGAACACAGTACTTATTTAATTATTTACTGCCATTGCTATATTATGTTCTATTACAATCCAAAATAATTAACTCTAAAAAAAATCAAAACCGAATAAGCAGCAGGATAAAATAAAAACACAACACCTTATTACTTTCAAAAAGAATATTGTAATTTTACATATCGTCTGTGAAGAACCAAAATGACCCACATCCAATTTAAGCTAGAATCAAAATGAGCTATGTCATAAAAACAAAATGAAAAACATGCGTAAAATGTTAAATAAGAGTTTTTGAAAAGCGTAAAATGTTAAATTTGCATGTTTTTCAACAATGTAAAATCTCCTATTTAAATGTTTTTGACAAGGTGCAAAATGTTTTAATTCCGTGTTTTTGAAAAGGTGCAAAATGTTTTAATTCTATGTTTTTGAGAAGTGTAAAATGTTGTATTTACATATTTTTGAAAAGTGCACAATGTTCTATTTAAATGCTCTCAAGACATATTTGAATATGTTTGTAGATAGTGGATATTGTTTTTAGCTAAAAATGGATATGGGTCATTTTGGTTCTACACAGACGATATATGCCTTTTTACATGTATGGGATCCGGAGTGTGGGGAAAGAGGGGTGGATGCTGATGCTGATACAGTTGTAGATACAGCCTAACGATTAAACGTGGTGAATTACACATATAGAATGGCGGCCATGTCTGGGTATCAAGACCAAGACCAACCAAGAAAAGTATATGTTCCTATAATAATGAACATATTCCGGCGCTGTCTAGTAATTTGAGAAACCAATACAGTATATAGAATCTCACACACAATGGAATCCATAAATTCATGCATAACCAGAGTACTAAAATTTTAAATGAGAGTGGTAAAATTTCGGATATGTCAATTCACTCCGCCGTTTTATTTAACAAATGCACGTAGGCTAAAAGATGAAGAAATATATTATTATAAAAAAATATCATATCGCCGTCTAATTTTACATTCCAGCCAGCTCGTCGTTGTCGGTCGTTGGTACATTTTCGTTTTACTCTCGTGAGAAAACCAGAGAGAGAGAGAGAGAATCTAATATAATAATACAATAGTAATGAATTGAAACTATTGAACGTATATAGTAATAATAATGATTCTTAATTTACATAAGTAATAAAATATAACTACACAAGGTCTTGGATTTATGATTCATATGATGCGACCGCCCCACAGCTTTAAAGTCTTTAATACTTATGTATAATTACAAAAGGGCCAATTGACACCTTCAACCTCTCTACTTTCCCAGAACTCTATGTAGGACGTAGGATCTACACACTAGACTATTTTCTCCTTTATTATGCGTATGTGGAGACGTAGTACTTAAATAAGTAATTACGAAACAAATAAAAATTATTGTTGTATATTTAGTGAGGGTACTTAATCTTAGGGTAGAAGAAGGATGCGGAATGTATCCAAAATGTGGGGTGAAAAATTGAAGAGGTGAATAGTACAATTTCAACAAAATCAAGGGAAGAAAGCTGCATGTAATAAGTAGCCCAAAATGAACTTACATTGCGCATTACCCCTTGGTCTACATTTTAATGGTAAACAAAATTGAAACAAATGTGAATCGCACCTAATTGGTAGTTTTTTATTCGTCATCAAAATCGGTTTGAAAACCAAACTGTTTCTGTTTAACATTGAAAATTTTCCTTTCTACTCAAATTCGTATAATAACAACACTGCTTCAGAGAGCGAGCTGTTGCTATTATATGGAGATGGTTGTACAGCTAAAGATGAGCTTTCTGCATATAATTATATAATATGCATTATAACATTATGCATTTCATTATCATACTTTTTATAAGAAAGAATTCGTTTTTGGGATGAGAATTCTACTTGGCATTAAAATTCTTAGAATAACTCCGCTCGCGCTCCTATGTATACTTCATGTGATTTGATTTCTCTGTCTGGAGGCTAATATAATCTTTAATTACATTTTTGTCAGCCCTCATCTGTTCCTTATTCATGCATAGCATGCAGTAATTAATCCTTCGAACAAACATGCATTCTCCAACTCCAAAAAATTCACCGCCCCCGGTTCCCAATGGGGATCTGTATTTAATATCTCGTAGATTCACAGCAACTCTTATGACCCGAAATATCGGAGGAATTAGTAACAGTGTGTTTGTTGTAAGAGCGGCTGAAATATGGAGTTAATGAATATAATTAAAATAGGTGTATTATATATGATATTTTATAAAATAATAATGGTTTAATACATGTAATTTCAAGTAAGCATTAATTATGAACCCAAATATCAAACCAGTGCAGTAGTGATACACACCATGCGGGTGGTATTTGGGAATTGGTGGGAACGTTGGTTTACAGTGTCTACTCCACACTCTAGACACAATTCAGCCCTTTGGAAGACGTGCTGTAATTTAAGTAGTGTACAAAGTGTCAAATCAAAATTACTTAAAACATTAAAGGTCTCAAATTCTTATTCCTTTTAGTACACTTGAGTTGAGAATAAAACTATATGTAATTGGAAATATTATTACGGCCACCTCTATTTCCACTTCTACTCTATTATATCTCTTATGAGAACCACAGGATAGTCCACTTCACATTCGACTCAACATAATAACACAAATAATCACATAATATGTAACTTGTTCACAGATTAATTCGAATTCAATGTAAAATGATATTTGATCACTAATTCGTCACCAATTTGCGTTATAATTATTTAATATTAATGCATTATATTAAATTAACTATAGAATTTCCAATTTCCTTCAGAGAAGTCGCTGGGAGAAACAATACACATACTATAACGCACCCTTAGTAAATTCACAAAATCTGCAACATTTTTAGTGATGACGCCAGTCTTTGAACTATCCTTTAGCAAAGCAAGCAATTCAAGTCTTAATAAAATCATTATTGTCAAATCTTGACCAGCTTTTTACACAAGATCTTCAATTAATTTAGAGCCAATTAAATACTTTATCACTTATAATTTATTCGCTAAAATATCTTCTTTTTTAAATATGCTTATTGACCCCCAAAAATTATAGATTTTTTATGTACCTATAATGAATGCACAATAGGTATCAGTATTTACCTGCAGGGGTACGTGATCAAAGGGACAGGAAAGAGGAAAAGAGGTAGATGATAACGTGTATGGAACATGGCAAGAGCGTCAGTAAAGCATGAGACAGTAACAACAGTAATAATACAACGTACACTATTGTGAGTTGTGTACATGGAACTGAAAATACACGTGAAATATACAGATATTTCTGTAAATCTAATGCAATACAAATAATGCGGACGGCTAATCTTCACAAATATTCGAGGCAGACGAAAAATTAATGTGCCGTGTGCCTTGAACGTACATATCTGTGTATACCTACTGCAGATCTTTAACGATACTAATATTATTATATTGCTACATATGTAATAAAAAAGAAGTCAAGTACGAGGAAGAAAAAAATGATATACATGTCTGTAGTAGTGCCAGGCCCGGCGGAACAATAAGCCAGACCCCGGGGCAAGGGCCTTATTATTTCGGCCCTTACTTTTGGTTCACGTATTTATTCTAAATGTAAACGACTCCGCGCGCCCGGCTTCTTTTGGAGCCCGGTTCCGGGCCTGGAGCATTGCCACATCCCGCCCAGCTGTCCCGCCTGGCCTGAGAGTAGTACCAAGCCACGTTGCAAGTTACCACTGCACAGAGTTTTACCAAGAAGTCAAGAAGTATTATCCTCGTGCTAAAGGGAGGAAGGAAGGAGGTTTAAGGTACCTACCTACATAGTATAAAACCGCATGCTGTATACTTGCGCGTATGAAGTTTCCCACTACAATGGAAAAGATGCTACCGAAATCCGATTCGGATTTGTCAGTCTCTTCCCTCCTCTCGCGTGGCTCACATGCTACATACAAACGGAGCTGAGGAAATATTTGGCCGCCGACGACGACGAACACACGAGTTTTACGAAGGAGAAGTCTGTAGGAGCATATATCGGCATCGGATCGGAATGCGAGTGCTTCTCTATCTATAATTACTGAACCACCGCACCGCAACTTCTTCAAACTCGAACGAAACTCTGACAAAAAGCATATTGCAATGCACTCTTCGTCCTCCGTCCGTATGGTATGCTCCTCACTCTACTATTACAGAGCGTTGAGAGTGGAGCACGTCTCTAGAACTGCGGATATTTGCTGTTCCTCCAGTCGAGTGACAACATCTCAATGAGACCAGCAGCAGCGGAAGCCGTTGTCAATTCTGTATCCTTGCTACCTACCACGTGATACTCTCTCATCACAATAATCAGAGCCAGGACCACAGAACTGCCAATAACTTTTGTGAAGGTGTAAAATGTTGTTGCTGCAAATAACGATAAAAGCATAATTATTTTTAGAAACTTTAAGTCGTTTAAAATATTTAAAAAAATTATTCAGTGAGAAACCAAAACAATTTCTGCAAGATAACAATTTTATCAACGTGATCATCAGTTGCTTTAAAGTGTTTACATGACTCAGATTTGTCTCATTTTTAAATATTTTATAAAATTTTATTCAACTTTAAAATTTTCAATAATGAGAAATTGAGAAAGATATAGAAGACATAATATTATATACAGTGCACTGCTAAGCATTACAGTGCGTGTGTGTTGTTATTGTTGTTGTTGTATTTTCAACTTCCGTCCTTCCGTCCAATCCATCATTGTGCAGACACGACATCCGTTGTTGTTCCGGTTCCGTGTGGGACGTTCACAATTTTTTTATGCACTTTCAAAGTAATATCGTTTGTTCTCGACCGGCGAAGCGTCGACCTGGAAGACCGCGAAAAGACTCGAGTCAAAGACAAATAGTGGTGAGTAGTAAGACTCAACCTTTGAATGAGTCCACACTCGAAACTGAGCAGTCTTACAATCCCCAAAGTCAAAGTCTCCTCATCACAGCAGACGACAGCATCTACAGACAATTAATCCTAAAGTCACAATCAACTATACAGACTGAACCTCTTCAACTAATTATGACAAACAGTATCCGTATCAAACGAGAGATGTTGGATTCTAATCCTGAGGTTGGTTTTAAATTTCATATATATTTTCTTACAATTTGAAAATTAATATGACTTTGTAATCTAATTATTATGCAAAATTTAATTTTATCCCGTTTTGTGTAAAAAAATTAAGCATTTTATTTCTTTATTGCGGTTAATTTTAAATCTGTCATTCGTCTCTTTAACGTAATAATTTGTATCAATTTATTCAAGCGCGTTTTAAATTTAATCAAATGACAATGTAATAACACTTCCCTACGTGTTATTTTTATAAGTTACAAAAAACGAAAGTTATATCTCACAAAAATTCTAAGGCACAGTCTACACTCTATACATATATAGCTTGTGTGCAATAAGAATAGGAAAAATGTAAAAGCCCGATACTCATAAAGCTTAAATTTAAAAAAATGTGTTTACTTTGGAGGGGGAGGGGAAATAGAGGTGAACCCCTCAATATATATGTACACCACCTAAATTCCTAAACTTATTACGATAAGACAAAAATCGTTTGACGCATTTAAATTGAATTTCTAAATTGAAATCAGATAACCATGGTTAATTGTATAATTTATTATATATATCATGTGTCGCAATCCCTATATTATACTTCTTGAGCGAAAGTCAAGAGAGGAGTCGAAAGTCAACATACTGGATTTACCTTAGGTTCCTTTTCTATACACTGCTCTTCCCTTGCAATTATTTTAATGAACATTGACAAATTTTACAAACGTTTATGTCAAAGATAATTTCATGTCGGCATTTAAAGTATGGGAAGCCGAAGCCACCTAGTTATATGTACCTATAAGAATCTGGTCCTCTCTATATTTGTAGCGTCTTGTATTTTGTATTGAATTCCTATCCAGTTCTGTTTTGTGATATGGGGATGATATTAGCATGATGATGATCTGTAGTTAAGAGAGTTGAGCATGAGCAAACACATGCAGGTGGAACTAAATTAAAAATTCCATCTAAATCTCAACTCGGATGGAAGTACCTATGTAAATATACTATATAATTACATGCATATCCATTTGCATCTGGAGCTGGAAATTTTTTTTGCATTTATACGTAAAGAATCTAATCATTTCTATCAGTAATCAATTACAAGCTAAGAATTTTTAATTAACTCATGCGTCACCATCCTACCACCACCACCACCCCGACTAACTTCCACGAACATGACATAGCTTCGGATTTAGGTTTCGAGTTGGAGAGAGGGGGGGGAGTAGGGTAGAGGAGGGGAGGGGGGGGGGGGAGGGAGTGAGAGGGAGAGACAGAGGAGATACTTACGATGTATAGGAGAAGATGATAATACAAAAAAATTATTAGGTTTTCCAACTCATTCCTCTCTCAGTGAGAGAGAAGGAGAGAGAATATCCAAAAATACAATTTCGGATCACGGGCACACATATTAACTTTGTATGGGACGATCGGATTACTCAAGGCATACATTATTATACTCGGATAAATAATACCTACTGCCGACGGAACTCATACTTCCTATGCTCCTCCGTGTATTGTACATACATACATACATCCATTATTACATCAGCATCAGCCTGAGCATCATGAGGAGGACGGGTTCTTCTTGGTCTTTTTTGTGTGCAGTGCAAACTGCAAACTAAACTAAACTATAAACGTAGACTGTGTGACTGTGACTGTACTCTACTACTGTTACACATAAAATCAAGAGGAAGACAAGAAGACAGCCAGAGTATAATAAATATAGAGGCAGGATGATATGTGTTGCCTACGATTACATCTTTCTCATACATATATATATAATAATAATAATATTACATCCAAACTGATACAGAAAAGGACAGAAGCTCTCCTATTTTCTCTTACTACTTCTCTCTCCCGCTTGTTCCAGCATCCCATTACACCAGTTCTTTACTCTATTTCTACTTCTCTATTACTACATGTAGTTATAGGTCTGGAGCGTATTTCCCTATATTTCACTACTTGGGCCACTGGGCCCAATTCGAAGCACATTCTATGTGTACTACTGTGTGCATGTGCCTATAGGGATATTATTACCTTATTCTCACTCACTAATAAAAGTCAGTATTTTCAGTCTTCTCGTATTCTGACATAGGAGAGAGAATAGGTGCACTCTTTTTTTCAACTTTTAGTTTGACTTTTACTGACGGCACACTCTCAGTGCACTACACACACACACACACACACACACACACACACACAGAGACAGTCACCGATACTAATACCGATGTCGATGTCTCTCTCAGATAAGTTGACTACGCGTACAACAGTAGAGTATAAAGTACAATTTAACTCACTTGGACCATGTACATTGAACGGTGAGATGTCCACATTAGTAATTTGAAAGCTTAAACTTAAAACCTTCTATGTCTATCAGTGTTTGTATCTATAATCCAGCTGTTTACCTATTTGTATATGCACATACTATACCTTGATCCTTCCATAGGTAGTATCCGTATCCGTATCCGTCCGACTCTGGCACTCTTTAGAATTTCGTTGATATAGCTATAGAAAGTACACTTGATACTATGTGGAAGTGGAAGGTACCGAAAAACTTTCCTTCTCTCTTGTTTCTTGTTTGTCGTTTCTTTCTTGTCGTTGTCGTCGTATATATTTAGCATGGAGATTGGGATGCAAATGAACAAAAATGAGATGCGATCGGAATCCGAATCCGGTCCGCGGATTGGGATGCTGGAACATGTATTAGGTGGGTGGGTAGGTAGGTAGGTAGACTTCAACAACTATATTATGTGAGTACAAAACCCTTTGTTTTTCGGAGCAGTCATTGGCAGATTGGCAGGAGTGGTAACAACTTATCGTTAGCAACAGGGAAGCTGTAGATTTCATCATTATATAGTAAAATAAAATCAACAAAATCATTTTTTTTAAATTTCCCGCTAAAAGTAAAATGTCACATTTTGACCAGTCATAAAATTCAACTTAAATGTACACAAGGGCAGAATATAATATATCGTCTGTGAAGAACCAAAATGACCCATATCCATTTTTAGTTTCAAACAAAATGTACTATCTACAGAAAAAATTAAAATAACATGTTCATGAAAGCATGTAAATAGAACCTTGTGCATTTTTCAAAAAACAAGTAAATAGAATATTGAGCACTTTTCAAAAACATGTAAGTAGGACATTTTTCACTTTTAAAAAACACTTCAATAGGACATTCGGACCTTTTGAAAAATAAGTAGGTAAATAGGACATTTTTACCTTTTCAAAAATATGTAAATAGGACATTTTTACCTTTTCAAAAGCATGTAAATAGAACAATTTGCTCATTTTAGAAACTCGTGATTAGCATTGTAAGCATGTATCTTATTTGCTGTTTTTTTTGACATAGCTCATTTTAATTCTAGCATAAATTGGAAATGGATCATTTTGGTTCTTCATAGACGATACTATATGTTGAAGCTTGAAAGGCTTTTTTAATAGTACATACATTTAGTAAAAAGAAGATTTTTAATCTAATATTAGGCTCACAAAAGAGGTCTACTTTCCTAGGCACTCATTTAACTGCTAAACTTCAATATTAAAGGGGCACCCTGAAACTGAATTTTGTTGAAAAATGTCATAGGTAGTATACACATATCTGTAATGACGCACCTATATCATACACCAAAATGTAGTAAGTAATCAAACTTCGATTACGATTATTGCACTACAGTATTTAATGGCTAAAGCTGAAGCCATGGTAATGGTAATGTCAATCTTAGTAATTTGAACGAAAACGAAGCAGATCTCCACAAACTGTGCATACAAACTGCGCTAGCCTCATCATATCTGTGTCGATCGCAGTACACACACACACATTGCATATTGCAAATGTCAAATAAGCGAGCCTATATTCACAAAACTTACTACTGCTTAGTAATAGCAGCAACGTAGACCCATAGCATAGTACATGTGCATAAATGACAGTTACCCTACAAGGACCATGGTCGAACACAATTCAATCTATTTGTATTTGCGTTTCAGCATCTCCGATTTCCAAGAACTAAAAACAAATACAATACAGACAGGGTCGTGTAGAATGCAATGCAATATGATGTTGGACTGTGAGAGGGAGATGAGGATCTAGTGACTTGTGTGAGTCTATATGTATTATTATGTATATGTACGGATACAGTGGAACGGTGACGGTTGTGTGTCTTTCATTATGAGGATGAGAATGGAAGGAGATCATTTTCATCATAATTATTTTATTATTATAGATTTATATTATAATTGAGAAAATTTAGAAATAGGCGATTCAATCCGAGCCCAAAACCCAAAAGCATCTAATGAATCTGGTTCCACTGTGAGACTCATAGAGTATCCCATTATAATACTACTAATATAACTTTCGCTATAGGTATATTTGTACATAATATAAATGCCGCGCCGTTATAGTACCACATACATGAAGATACATATGGTAGAGGCAAAACACTACAATAATAAATACGAGAATATTGAGTCTCACAACATATAATACAATTTTTTCCCAATCATATATTATTACATGTATAAAAAAAAGTATAATTTAAAGTATACAATAATATCATGTACTGTGAGTAGTAAACTAAAGTAATTTAGTAACGGTGTCATACGTTCAAATCTAAAATTGCCTTTCTGCTCCACTACGGCCAGTCGGCCAGAGAGCTATGTGCTGGAGATTGCAGAACCCGAGCCATACTTGTGGTTCTGGTTCTGGTCCTGGTCGGACAGGACGAGCGTATTACATTAAATGTGTATAGGTATATCAGTATAGGTATACAAGGTTGATTTCCCAATGCAGTGCACAGTATTATATGGAGAGACTTGAGTATATTTTTTTTATCTGCCTGTATAATTGATTGGTATGAAGAGAGAAAGTTATTATGTAGCTGTCTAGGACTTAATTAGGAGTAAAGACGAGTAAAAGAGGTAGACTAGGATTGTTTTTTTCCTCCTATATATATATATATATGCTCTCGTCTCCGTTGTCAAGCAGAGGGGATAGTTGTAATCGGATCTAAAAATGGAAAGAAGAGAGGAAGGAATATCGAATTGCACGACAGAGATGAGAACATTTGTATATGAAGTTGGAAATATAAAACCCGGGTAGGAACACGATATACGAACCGAAATAATAAACCAGTGAAATACTACCTTCCTGCTCTCTTTCCTCGTTCACTGTTTTATACTCTTGTACTCACTGAGTGAGTGAGTGAGTGACTGAGTGAGTACAGTGGGTAGGTACGTTACCTATATCCAAACCTCTCTACTAGCAGTCATAGATGCTGTACCCACATAATATGTAGAGGTAATATGTAAAATTCTTGCTCAAGAACTACACTGTTGTGTATTAGTACTCGCAGTGGGACTATGATACTGCCTGGCCTGGTACTGGTACTGGTGCTGGGATGAGCTCTGGGCTTCCTTCTTGTCTTCTCTGGTTCTGGATGTTCGCTCAGTCTTTCAATTCACAATTCACTGGAAGTGACTCGTTATTAGAAAAGTATAATATGTTGTGTAGGTAATCAAGTAGTCTCAATGTAAAGTGGTATCACCATACAGACAGACAGATAGTGCACACTCGGCTACGGCTCCGGCTCCGGCTCCCAAGCTCGTCATAGTCATCGGAATCGTCATCCACTACTGCTGGAGCACATTCTGAGCGTATATAATAATATCGAGAGAAGGCGTAAGTTTAAGTAGGTATGTACCTACCTTGGCCTAAAGTGCCTATAGTAACCACCAAGCAGCATCCCCATCTGTATCCCTTGTATCTGTAGCTACATCCTTCCACATCTACTATCTACAGGCCCAACACTAGTGAGAGAGAAAAAAAATCTACAATGTACAAAAACGTCTTTTTCTTTCTTTCTCACTATTTTCACGCAATAATTATATACAGCAGAGGGATATTATTATGAGCAGGACCTGGTACTGATACTGGCTTTGACTTCGACTTGGTCGCTATTAATATTGAACTATGTACTACTACAACTACTACTATTATTACTACTATTTAATGTTGTGTTGTCATGTTGAAGGGGAAAAAAACGAGAGTATTTACATAAATAAAAATAGTAAGAGGGAGATGAGTATTATGTTATGTTCTTTCCTCATATCGTCACAGACTCGTTCACATATTATCCCAAATGTTTTCTTGTGTGTATGTGTGTATTCCCTAGTTTTAGTTTTGTCAAGTCTTGAAGACTCGAGACTGACTGACTGTGAGCTCAGTTTTAGTTCATCGCATTACACACGAAACACGTAACACCCGTGGAAAAGCTGCGAGAGGAAAATGAGGGCTGTGATGCCATAATGCTATGAATGATGTAATGTGGCACAAGAGTATATACATATATATATATATATATATATATATATCAACATGTGTGTATAGCCCGAGAGTGTGCTCCATCATCAGTTGACTATATAATTACAGCCGTGTATGTACATGTATTCAGAGTTTCTTTGAGGATGCTAAATAATGGAGCTAACATATTTACCATTTACCAAGTCTCTGATTCCTAGAGCTCTCTTTTAATAAACTCTAATAACTGTTCTTCTCTCCCTTCATTATTATTATTATTATTATTTAGCCTTGTAACCAAATCTTGAATTCTCAGGATTTAAAATCAATCCCTTATTTTCCCTTCCTATTCTTACTATATTACATAATATGCTATTATAGAAGAGCTTTACAAAATTTTCGAGAACCTCGTTTCAGGTGATGCAAATTTTGAATAGAACATTTTTGCATTTAAAGGATATTTAAAACGGCGTTGTACTGTATACAGTCCAGCGTGATATCAAATTATCAAGAGCTCTTCTAAATTTTTTCCACTATACTTATATATATCTGTCGGGACACAATTCACGTCTTTGATCTCTATCCGCATATCTATATCCATCCTTCTGTAGCTCTATGTTTCCTTATAATATGATCGAATTTCATTACATTTTATGTGTGAAATATATTATATTTCTATATAGGTATTAAACGCATTTCAAATTTAAATTGGAACAATAATTATGTGTGCAAATGGGGAAAGTGTCTTCCTTGATTTACAATTTAATTATTTCTTCTACGAATTTTTTCCGAAATTAAAAGGTTTTATTTCTCCTATGTGCCGGTCAATTCAATACGCTTCAAATAAATGCAAGAAAAGAGGAAATAACGTCAAAGATATTGCACACAGGCGGGAGTCAAATGATCCAGTAGGTATAATTTAAGTAGGCAATAGATTGCAATATATTATGTACTAGACGTAAAGGCCCCTGCCGACGGCAGGGGTTGTCTTCCAAATTTCTTCACTAACTTAAGGCGTCAAAAGAGTGAGTTGCACACTGGGTTGCTTAAAGTATCACACATATGCCGTTGAAGACATTTCAGGACATGGAAAAAATTTGTGTATCAATGGGCTACGTGACCGCTTAGCTAACAAGTGCAACTTTGATCAGTCCGATTTTGGATAGCTTTTAACCTCAGCTGCATTAAATTTTGATTTTGAAGTTACACTTTATTTAGCATTTATGACTAAATCCAATTAATCTGTTACGCACGGATCACTATTGGCTTTATTTCATGGGCTTTTGGCACAACAAATAGAACTTAAAAAACTTTACGTGATACGATATAAGGGATTTTTCACAAATGACGTCATCGGTAGGGTCAGTGGGGCCACTTGGCCTTGGCCACGGATGGGTTCCTAAAAATGGTGATTTTTCGATGACGTTTATGGACAAGCCTGTCTGGGTGCGTCAAGTAGTTCAAAAGGAGTGAAAATCATTTAACTCCCGTGCTTTATTATGCAGATAATAGCTGTACACATATACACTCGTCTGTATGCACAGGTGAGCTAAGCACGGACGTGCCTTGTTGCTAGACTGAATAAGAGATGGGAGATGGGAATGGGACGCTTTTAAAAATAATAAGTATCCGATTTCAAATGAAACAACAATGCTCCCTTTAATTTTCTCCAATATCGGGTAGGTTTCGGATTTGTGCAAAAGAATTCGATATAATAGCTTAAATAAAGATATAATTAGATCGTTGTAGTTGTCCTTGTTTGTCGAAACCTAAGCACACACTGCGTACCTCGATGAGCTTATTTTTAGGAGTCGAATTTCCACAAATTAGGAAATGCGAACTCTCAACAATAATTATTACGTGACGCCTAAAAACTGAGATTTTCCTAACTTCATAACAGACGAGCTTTTTACATAATGACTCCATGCTCCCAAATATTTTTTAATTTGTGTAACGACTAAATTTGAAGTGACAAGTTTTTATATAGCGGTATGCCTATAATCTATGCGGGTATAATATAAGGAATACAAGAATTTCTCAATAGTAGACCGACTTGTACCTACACAAGGTTTACGAATATATACATAATACAATATACAATGTGCAACATTTGGTTGGCGAGCCAGATTGAGACTACAGGGTATAGCAGTAGTGTCTAATTTATGACTTCCTATTTTTGCTTCGCCTTCGGAGGGAACATACTAAAATACTCATATGCTAATCGTCTCTTTCTTTCCCTGGTACTTTTGACTGATTTTCTCACCGATAAGAAAATATCTTATCATAGGTCATGACACTGACACGGAACTAATGAAAGGGCTCATTTCTTTTGCTCAGGAAATTATTTATTTCGGTTATTCTAGTATATCGTAAAAAGTAATTCCGGGTTTCGTCTTGGTGGGAGGGTACTTTGGTACTTAACGAGTGTATTTTAAGGAAGATATTTCACATTATAGATGATATATAGTCAGGGTATTAGCTATCGCTTCTCATCTCACTGTGTCACCGTCACCCCTCAAATACTTCAGCTCATTTTTTGCTTCCACCTTTTTGTTTTCTTTTTAACACGATTCCAGATTTATTCTTTTCCTACAAACTAATGTTTAGCAGAACAAGAAAAATTAGGCGCACTAATACTAATACAGTACTTGTAATAAATATGTACCGGTACTTTTAACAGTAGTTTCATAGAATCGGGTTTAATTTTTGAAAACTTTTAGAACTTGTGTATTTCTACATAACAGGCGTATGGTACAGCATACAGTGTTGTAAGTCAAAGCGTATACAACTATGAAATGAAAAAACAAATGCCTCATTTAAAATAAAATCGTGTTGCGGAAAATTCACATTTTCTGACTAAAAAACCGAACCAGCAACATCGAGGTTTAAAGTTTCGAACTAAAATAAGAAGCAAAATCACCCCTAGAATTTATTTTTAAAAAATCCTCCCCCCACTGAAAATGGTACTAGATAATCAAAATTTTCTAAGGAATCATGTGGTTTAAATTTTTCAAGAATACCCTTAAAATTGTGATGTGAGGAAAAAATATTTCTGGAGAAAAACAGTTTCTTTTGAACTGAAAACACTGAAAGAACTTCGCTCGAGTCCTTTTTTGAACGAATTTTTTTTAGCCTAAAAATGGATATAAAAACATAAATTTAACGACTGCATGAGCTAAAGTTATGTTCTATCATCTTCTTCGTACCAAGATGATATTAAAATCGCAATGCAGCTAGAGCTGGCTCTGGTGCTGGCATGCGTCCAACTACTTTCCACAAAATTGTGATACAAAATACTTTCCCTTCACACACACACAAACACACACACACACACACACACACACATGAACCCATAAAATAAATTTCCTAAATAGGACATACCTTGGTCTTGGCTGTATTTATTATTTCAATTTTCAGAATACAATTTTATGGTTTTGAAACAAAACATATTATGGGTTTGCTGGAACTGGGACTGAGACTGGCGACTGGTATAACAGTTTCAAAGGCATGCATCTAGAATTCCAGGAGCTCTGGCACTAACGCAAATTATACGCTTCAATAAATCACTATGTACCAGTAAAAGCCATACCCAGCCAAGTCAATTCCATTCAATACATAATACAAAAAAATAGGGTGGTATTTTAAGGCTTCAGCGGAAAATTATCTTTTTGTCAGACGACGGATTATTTTTTTATGCAGACGAGATTAATTTGATATGCAGAGCCAAATGAGAGTATTTAAATAATTTTTTGGTCAGAGAATTATTTATAACTTTAGCATTCTATTGTCAGTCGAACAGAAAGATTAGGCTAATGCAGCCTACAGGTAAATTTTGTCCATAGGAAAAATTATTACTAATCTCAGATTTACTTCAGTTTTAGCTATAGCTGGGAAACTTAAACGAGGAAGACCAGCGAAGGTTGCTCAAGGCAGGGCCAGCGATCGTACACCAGAAGATTCCCTATCTGGACAATAACTTTTTTTAAATGTTTTATTAAATTTTTTTTAATACTTACTGACTTACTTAACTGTATTACGTTTACTACCTAATTCTATGTTGAATTTAATCATTTTTCGTTTCCTTAATAATTAATACTTTATGATGCACTCTTAAATGCCTCTGCAAAATAAATTATTTTTTTGAAGTGTATCACTACAAAGTGTCTGAAAACCGTAAAAAGGGCTCTGCAAAATAAATTATTTCCCGCTGATGGTTGGATGTACACCTCTCCGGTTTAGATGTAGGTACCTCGCTGATCGAAAAAAATTTACCCAAAAAAATAACGCTTCCCTTAACATTGTAGGGTTACCTATTTAAAAATAATAATAATAATAATAATTTATTCATTGGGTCGATTTAACCGAAGTTCATACAACCAGACTCAACCAATCACTGTGGGTGAGGAAATAGGAGGCTACCGCGTTAGATCGTCTCGGTCTTTGTACCCATTCACTTATCCCCGTCCCCTCCTCCACAGTAAAGGAGTCTCATTCCCTAGGCCCCTACAGTAAGTAGTGGTCACTAAGGAGCACCGAAGGAGATTGGGTTTCAATTAACCATCCAGTGACGTTTACCGTACAACACCGAGCCGTAAACGATTAGCAGTGGCCGAGGATCGAAGCCGGGTCTGAGGCTGTAAATTTCGTTACAGTCTGCAGTCCTAACCACACCTATTTGGATTTGTCATGTGGATGTGCGTGAGGGGCAATAAGAAAACAAAACCAGCCCACAGGGTAGCCGTATGTTCATTAACAAGGTCTGCTTCTTAGAAAAATGGAGTATTAATTAGGGAGTTTAATAGTAATGTAGAGGAAAGTGTTTTGAACCCTCCTTCAACTCTTAATATATGGAAGGGAAATTATAATAGTTTTATATAGGTTATCGAATTAAAACAATAACAAATACAATGAGGGTGAACACGGTCAGGGAATATGGAAAGTCAAAATTGGCAGTTTTTCTTGTTGACAGTCACATACATATATGGTATTTATATTTAATGTATTTATGCATAATATTATACACTACCCACATATTTGCCATTCAAATTGGATCTTCCAAGATCCAACGGCGTAAAAAGGAGAGGCTTGGAAAAAAAAACATGTAAGGATCAAATACACGAATTCAAATCACGGGCCTGATTAGGACTTCGTTAAAAGAAAAGTTCATCGTTTCTTAGCAAGACCGAAAAGCTAATAATGGGGAATTCTATCCGAGCCTGTTGCTGATCCTGAGGAAAGGGATATGGAATGTGAATGTAGTAGTGAGGAGCCCGTAATTAACCCTCTTTCCTGAATCTGTCGTAATAATACTACACGCAGAAGATCGAGGATGAGTGAAGAAATCAAATCGGCATTTATCCATCTTCGTTTCATCCTGGAGAAAATACAGGGAATCAAGCTGAACTACCGTCCACTCCACGACAGCCGTACTTCACTTATGCCCACACACACGTTTAGCGAGCGAAAGGTCTGCAAAGTCTGTGTGATGATGTGTGACAAACGTTTTCGATTGACGTTCGTCGCTGGCTCATCTGTTCGGACACTGTGTGGGGCTCATAACGAAATGTATATACTAAATGGAAATGGAAAGGCTTTCAATTTCAGCTCCCCGACTTTCTCTCATCCTTCGTCCACATCCGACGTTCGCCTCGATCCGTCCTTCCAAGCCTTGCACACGAGTGTATACATACCTACTCCATGTTACAGGCCTCAACGAGAGCAGTAGTGATCGTACACCTGAGTCAATTTCACGTTTTAATAAAAATACACACAGGGCGGACGCATGAACCTCGTCCTCCCTCCATATTAATATCAGTATCCCGTCAATGTTCATAACGTATAAAAAAAATCAACTACAGACACTACTGTACTGGACACTGGACTGGACATATTGGTAACTTCAGCTCATGTCATCCAATATGAAAAGAAGCTAATGGACTGTAGGTTTGCTAATAATGATCGCTATTGTGAAGTAAAACCAGATCGTATTACTCTTTAGCATGACGAAGACTGGAATCTTGAGTTCTTTAAGAGAGAAAGAGACGTATACTGAATGAAACACACGTGTACATATTTTGTAGATTCGCTCATAGAATTGAAACACGCTGTTTTTGTTAGCGTAACTTACTCTCGTACTATTGTTAAAGCCAGATGCCAGATGCGTTTTTCCTTTCCTAAGAATCTCCATGTGCTTGGAAGTGCGCTCGTGTACTCCTCACCCGCTAATCCTCATGACCACGACACTATACGCAACCATGACTATAATCCCATATAAATAGTATGTGACTGCATAGTAATATATTATATTATCTTTTGGGTTTATCAACTTTGTCGTCTTGTCGTTGATGAAATTTGAGTCACTTTATTTCTCTCTTTTATCTCTCATTCCACTCCCCCATCGTGTTTTTTTACGAGAAACGTAAAAGCTTGACCACAAAAGCCGGAAGATGTTTTGATTATTGGAAATATTATATAGACATATATATGAATAATTATATGAGAGCAAAATTGAAAGATAATACTAATTATAATACTTACCCTTATTATTTCAGAGCATACTACCTTTGTGTAAGTAATTATGTAGTATATATACAAGATAAAATACGAAATTTTAATTATTTTTTTTGTTTGGGTTCGATTTCTAGGATGTGACCGTGGAGCAAGTTCTAGATTTGCGGAAATCTAATAATAAAGGTATGCAAATGTGAGATTATGGCATCCTATTGAGTCGAATATATTGAATTTAGAAATTATTTTGATTTAATTTAAATTGGTTTGATATTATGCCGACTTAGTTCAATATAAATGAATTGAGGAAATTTTGAAAGATTTAAATTCAGTCTAATTGTGTATATTTAAGGCGGTTCGAATTTAAAATATTATTGTTCGTTTCATTGTCAGAAAAAACTTGTACTTGGTGTGGCAAAACGGGGGATTTTCAAGAAAAAGGTGCTCATAAAGATTTTTGCTCTGACATCTGTTTTGATCAGTACCGTCGGGATTCGTTCAAGAAACGCTCAGCATGCATTTGGTGCTCGTCTACATCCGCTCAACAATTCATTTTAAGTTCAGCCAATGTTGACGAGTCCAAATTTTGCTCTCCTCAATGTTTAGCCCAATTTAAAGTCCGAGTTTTTTGTGAAGAAACCTCCGCCCATTTAGATCAACTCAAGGTGAGCTTGTTAATTTGAAATATTAACAATTTGACTAAATTAATAATGACTCAAAAATCAGGATTTAAAAATACACGTAAAATTGACTGAACTATAAATAGTATTTAAGGAGTGAGTACTACAAATAACCTTATCCAATGTTGTTCTGTAGGATGTAAATTTGCCGGAAGGAATAAAAGATCTCATAACTCCAGAGTTATGGCTACATAATTCCTCGAACGGATCCGGGAAAAGATCAGCATCCTCCTTAAATGGGACGAGTGAAGGTTTATACTCGAGTTCGACGGTTGGAGGGCAATCAGCTGGAGGTATTCTCACAGCTCTCAGTCGCGTGTCCCCCTCTCTATCATCCAACTCAGGAGGGAAGACAATGGGTCCTAGGAGTATACTGAGCACTCAAGGAGGCTCATCTGGAACCTCATCATCGCCCTCATCATTTGTTAGTCAGAATTTAGGTGGACTCGGCTCAACACAAGCAACTAGCATCCTTGGCGGAGCGCCACTAAGAAAACGTGGGCGAACCGTGGCTAAATCCACAGTCACCAGTCAACAAAGATCTCCGAATGAAAACTTGTCCACGAGAGCTGGAAATCCAAATCCGAGCAGTCACTTGCACTCACCACCCATCCTCAATTTCTCGACAGCGCTACGTGAGAAACATTCACGTTTCAATGCTCGTCGTGGCGGTGGTGGTGGTGTTGGTGTTGGTGGAGGGGGTACTAATAGTTCTGCGATGTCGATGTCAGTCTCAGCAGCCCTACAGAACCCAATGATCTCATCCTTTCCTGGAATTAATTCGCCCATGATGAACAAAACATTCCCATTGACAGGCTTTCCCTTCGCTCCCCCCTTCCCTCACCAGAGTCCGAATAGCAGATTTCATATGGAGACAGGAGGAATGAACAGTACAAGACAAGACGGTGGTGGTGGGTCTCATCCCGTCTCTAATAGTTCTCTTCTCTCCCCATCAACTAAAATTCATATCCCTCTGCCAGTACCAGCCCCAGCCCCAATCCCAGCCGACCGAAAACACTCACTCAAGTCACCGAGTTACATGGGGAGTCATTCGGATAAAACGGAGCGATCCCACACTTCACAACTAGGAAGCTCTTTAGCTTCTCTAGCTGGACTATTCTCCAGTGAAAGTTTTCTTTCTCGTTCTTTCCCGCCCATTACAATGCTCGTCCCTATCCCATTACCTATCCCGATCCCCATTCCTATTCCCATCCCTGTCATCCTCAATTCAAATTTTATGAAAAACAGCTTAAATTCCAGGAAATCAGAAAATACTACGAATGAAGGTGGAATCGATCTTCTCATCTCGTGCAGTGATAATAATAATACAGACCCGAGCAATGCTAACAATACCAAGACTAACAATAGTGGTCGTGACAGTTCAGACAATGGTCGTAGTGACAAATTGAAAATACGCGGCCAAATTATCGATGTGGACGAAAATGATTAAGAAATTCCAGGAATATGACTCCGCGATATGTGTCAGTAACTGTCGTATAAATTAAATCTGATCGTTATTGTTATTACTACACAATTTTTAATATTATTTATCTGTGAATTCTTCTTTGTATATATATTGTAGAAATATTGCGTATTTACGTATAGTTCGAATGAGAGCGTAGATATATCACAAAAGTGGTACATAATCGAAATACACTAGTTATTTTTGTAGAGCTCACCCCCCTCCCCACCCGTACCTCTAAAAATGTTCATCTTACTTTTGTAATCTGTGTACAATATTGCATGCATAGAAAAAAAACATTTTATACACATTATCTATACGTAATTATATTTTTCTCTGCATCACTATACGTAAATTCATAAGTTCATTTATAAATACACCCGTCGCAGTACGACATATTTTGTTTGTCCCACACCTATATAATATCATGCCTCCTATATAATTTAAAATTTCTATTTTAGAGACAGTTCATTAGTAATTAAGTATGTAGTCAAACTCCGAAGCCACAGATTGCAAGAATTATCAAATGTCTAGTTGGTAAGTTATATTTATATTGCACGTATAGTGTGTGGAGACGTAAAGTCAATGGTTTTACTACCAATGTACTTTTATGTATTAGTATCCTATATATTGAATAAAGTAGACCAAAATTGTGTACGTAACCATCATTTGGTTTTGAATGCTTAATGCTTAATTATGATAATCATAGGTTAAAATTACTGTAAAATTACAATGAACAAAGTCCTAAATGAACCTAAAGATGAACGCAACTGCACTCGAACTGGCAGGTAACTTGGGAGAACTTGGGAGTTATCCATATAAAATTCTTGTAACAAAGTTAGTGTTTATATGGCAATTAGCACCGAATATTTATTACAAAGAAAACTTATAATATTATGATGATTAGTAAAATTGATAGCTGTAAATAAAATAGACCCCAGATATTTCAAAACCTTCAAGAGCCACTCTGGATTCTGAACAAATAAATTATAAATAGTAATAAATAAAGACATTCGTCGGTATCAAATGTCCATGTATAAATAATAAAAACAGCTAATACAGATTTAAAGAAAAAAATAGCTATTCATTATTGCATATATCAATGTCTTTTTGGTAATGGCCCTTGTGGGGAGTTATACTTTGCATTAATTCCTTTTGAAATTATAATATAGTGACGGCTCCAGTAAATTCATGGGGGATTCAAATTGCCGTAATGGAGACCGTAGGGTAAACTCAAAGAAAAATGATCGCGCAACTAAAGTTATACTGGCTACCTTATAAATTGCATAACTTTTCATTCGTTGTACTTCTAATTTTATGAGGTTTTATATCTAATATAATTTGTATCTACCTAATTAATAAAAACATAATTTAGCACAGCTCAAGTCTTCCCTCAGTTTCAGAAATTATTTATGAAAACGCGCATTATTGTAGATAATAAATAACTAATTCAGTATTTGTAATTGGTAAGTATTGTCATTGTCATGTTCAATTAACATAAATTAAATATCTTATTTGACAAATACAAGTAGTTGGGAGTAGTTTAGAACATCTATTATCATAAATTATCCGGGCAACACCCGTTTTCGAACCGTCAGGATTACTTAAATTTGTTTATTTGAATTTATAATGCGTAGCGACAACGGATTTGACGTTTTTTTTTGTGATTAAAATACATTGGACTAGTTTTAGATATGAAAGTATATGGACTGACTCTAGTTTACATGTAGTTAATTAAACATGCTATCCCATGTGAAGACGGATGTGAAAATCCTCCGACATATGAGTCCAGTAATAGCAAAGCAGATAGCACCTATTGCAACTCCATACACACGAGATTGAAATACGTCGTCCTCCTCTTCTTGAAGGAATAAGTTGCCATCATCAGGTAAATCTTCCTCTACTACACCAGGAACACCGTCAAGATCCCCAGCACCAGGATCAATTCCATTCACGTTAGTGACTGCTGACACGTCTGTCTCTGTGTTATGAGGCATGCGAAAAACTCTTTGGGCCGAGGCGGACACAGGTAGGTGAACTTGCCCAGGAGCTAATGTCTAAAGTACAACATAATTATGCAACAGTCAGTAACATTGATAAGTTATATGTTGGTGAGCAATGATTGCACACTTTCAGAGAGATCTTACAATTTCTGCATTACTAAAGACAAAGAACTTGCTAAGTTCACGTTTGAACAATACTTACATACTTGATGTTTTCAATAGCTGGTCCACACGTTGGACATTCATATGTTAGTGATTTACGAGCTAAGCTTTTTCGTACTTCAGATGGATATTCTAAAGACCCTATTGCTCCCGGTGTAGACGTATTCATGAAACTGATAAGAGCCACCAAAGCAGTCCGAATCGACCAAGACGGCCGCCATGTTTCAGGATGATAGGAAGAGATCGACAGGCAAATTTTAACTCCAGTTTCAAACCGACCATTTGGCTTAAATACACAGAAAAAAATAAGTACATGTTTGTGGTAGTTCATAGTTGGCTGTTGGTTTTAATAATTGTAGAATATTAGTCAATTTTGTCAGCTACTCACAGTTAACATTATAATCGAAGGAGGTTTCATTGGGTATTCTGGAGGTAAAATAATTCTACCATGATAAATACCCTGTTCAAAATCAGTCTCAGGTGCTCCACGTATAGTAAAATGCCATTCGAATAAATTATCTTCAAGTGGCTGTGCCCAAAATTCTGTATTTGGTTCTGATAGCTCTTGAGCTTCTCGAAGAAGACGTTTTACGGCTACAAACATACACAATATACAACTTCAATTGAGTGGTAAACATTATTTTAAATTAAAATATAGGTATTGTAGTATTGCGAGCATTAACAAAATATGGCATTACTATTAGAATATGCTATACGCAAAGTAGTACTTAAACTAAATACCTGGATTCCGCATGTTGTACTGCTTGTCAACATCACGAGGTAAAGGGCTGGAGGTATCCATTATCTAATAAACAATGATAAAGTTAATAATATTATTTAGGTGCTGATGTTCGTATTCTTACATCTTACAACTCTTAGTTATTAAGATTAATAATTTTAAGCGCTATGTCCATAATACAAGTAGTAACAGCAGATTGATTACTAGTGGTAGTAATCAAGAGTTTTCTAAACTGAATTATTTATTGAGGCAGCTAATTAGACTAAATTACCTTTGAGAGCTCACGCCCATTAATAGTAGCCTAAAACTGTGATTCCTTCCATGTACAACACATCATTAATGAATAATACTAAAAATATTTATAAACACACAGGAGCCAAACAATGGCAATAATAAACAATCCTGAATAATGCTAATTTCGCAGACGCTGGTAAATTTAAGTTCCCTGGTAAAACCTTACAAATATATACCAATATTATGAAATAAGAAATCATAAACGAAATTAACTTTAAAATGTCATACACAGAACTTTTCTTACCTGTAGAAATTTCAGAGTACAGAATATTGTGTTAGAGGAACAACATCAGCTGTGGTATGGAATTAGCTGGAAATATTGATAATAACTACTACAGAATTGAAAAGTCAAAATTTCTGTGGCATTAACTTCCGAAATATAAACGATAAATGATAAAGGGAATCACAACTTGTGACTTGGAGTTTGAGTGATCTCTTTTCACACCACATCTTCCATTTAAGAAAAGTTTATTGTCAACACAGTCGTCAAACTATTTATATTAACCTATTCAATTTCCAACTAAACAACGACTGGACTATCTTACAATCTTACTAGTTAGCTTGGCATGAAGTAATTAATTATCCTAATTCTACGTGTTGTTGAAATACTGGTACGTACTCTACGTACTTTTATAAATAAGTACTCACAGACAGCGCTATGGCTAAAGGCTGGATAATATTATACGAATACGAATTTATTCATCTTTGCAAAATAGCGATAAGAACAACACACGATTGGAGCCAGTAAAAAGTGTAGTGTATTGTATAGTGTAGTGTACTACGGTCCACGGCAGCAATAAATTGTTACATGATACCACATACCAAAAACTCAGAAAATTTTGGCACTTTACATATTCGATAAACAGGGACATCTATGTAATTTTCCCCTAGTTTCAGTTCACAACGGTTCCCGTGTGTATTGTGTATACATACATAATACCTACTACCTAATAAAACTATTTGTTATAGATGATATCAGATACACTGTAGTCTATTTTATTTAACCATTTTACAAACAAGGTTACTTACTGGCATAGATTAAAATTTTAAAAACTATCGAACTATCGCCTCAAGAACAAGGCGAAAAACAGAATAAGCTTGACGTTTTCGAGCTTTCTTTACTTAAAATGCTTTTGAAGGCCGTTTCCTACCACACTGCAGTCTAAAGTACTTACAACTTACTTAAATGTACTCATGCTGCATCTAATATGCACCTAATAATGTTGATAGTTTGCAATTTACACCAGTATTTGTTATAACCCATGTACATAATTTAGATAACTGTTGAAATATTCCACGTGCCACGTAACCTAACTTGTGATACATCATTTTAAAAGTCTTGACGAGTACATTTCGAATCAGGTATCAAAAATGAAAAATTAAATTATATATGACGTGATTTTGAGTTTTTCCACAAACCAATTGGATTTTTCGAAATCAAAATCATTACACCTTGACTAGAGCTAAAAGGTTTCAATTCAGATTCTAAATTCTGCTAAACATTACCTTTAAAATAAGGTGAAACATGTAGCCATTTGCAGTGAATGAACACGAAATATTTCAAGTTTTTGCTTTCGAGCGTAATTCAAATACGCCAATTTTCAATAAAAAAAGTTACCTTAAAATTGTTTTTTACGGCTATTAATACGTGACCGCTGCCGTCACGTAATGGGGCTGCCCTGTGAAAAAAAAAATAAAGGGCGGAGCCCCTTGATTAGTTAGTAATGCTTAAGTCGAGGAATACTTCAGGATTTGTATCATTTCTTATTATTACATACTTTCGTAAATGTAAGCATGCAATTAAAATATTGTTGATGCAGTTTTAATGCAGTATGTATATTGGTGGAAATAATGCTGGTGAGAAAAAAAGTGAGTACCCGCCTCTGCTGATCATGATCGACAAATGGGACTGCCGATCTCCTCTGCTGATCGTGATCGGCAAATGGGACTGCCGATCGCCTCTGCTGATCGTGATCGGCAAATGGGACTGCCGATCGCCTCTGCTGATCATGATCGGCAAATGGGACTGCCGATCGCCTCTGCTGATCGTGATCGGCAAATGGGACTGCCGATCTCCTCTGCTGATCGTGATCGGCAAATGGGACTGCCGATCTCCTCTGCTGATCGTGATCGGCAAATGGGACTGCCGATCGCCTCTGCTGATCATGATCGGCAAATGGGACTGCCGATCGCCTCTGCTGATCGTGATCGGCAAATGGGACTGCCGATCTCCTCTGCTGATCGTGATCGGCAAATGGGACTGCCGATCGCCTCTGCCGATTCAAATTGGAGCATATGAATTTCCCGCCAAATATAAAATTTAAAACTACTGCCGGTAACTCTATTAATATGTCTTATACATCATTCGAACAGTAATTAAAATTGGCAGCATTATCTGTACCAGTTTTCGAATAAAGTGTGCAGTGCATTTTAAGCCAGCGCATCTACGGTTTTGATTCTAGCAAAAAGCCTAAATGTGAACCATATTAATCCAAGTGAGTACAGCTTATTTTCAACCTTCTAATTTATTCATCTGTTTCTGGAGGACTTTCAGTACTAATTTTGGTTTACCTATACTAAAAACTGTGCCTTTATAATAAATAAATTTAACTGTAGTCATATTAACGCTAATAAGTGATAATTAACTTGGTTAAAGGAAAATTCCGAAAGCATCAATGTTAAATGACAAAATAAAAAACAAATCAATATTGATACGTATACATGCAATGCAGGCCACCGGAAACTCTCCAGCTTACGTTACTAACCGAACTATCCTAACTAGTTCTACTTATATTATTGTGTCATACAGTCATACCATACATACGAAAATCTTGAAAGACTAAATCCAATTAGTTTTTGATTTTTATTTTAATAATAATCTGTAAATAACCAACCAAAGCATTGTAGGGGCTGACGCCGACGTCAAATTGACTTAAATCAAATGATTATTATTAGTATCCATCAAATATCAACTCTATGATTTTACTGCAATACTACACTGGTTGCACAGCTATACACATGATATTACAAAAGTTGAGCAGGGAGTTGTAGGAGTAGGATTATACAATTATGTATAGAAATTACAAACGCGTGGAAAATAACTGCTAAGGTTATTTACAAAAAACAAAACTACCAGTCGTATTACAAAATAGTAGCTCCTTCTATTGACGTAGAAATGGATTTATGACGTTTTCATTGAACCATTTTTCTGTGAATTGCAAGTGGTCTCCTTTGGATGTGAGTAAGTGAAGGCGATGTGATTCATCCAGCTCCTTTAATCCAATACGATCCTATTTAGTATAGTGAAAATATTTTGTATTTTGTCAGGATTCATTTTTCGATACATTATGTAAAGTAATATGTGAAGTGTTTTTTTGTTGCTAAATTCAATTATTTTGTATAAATTACTTCTGTGTATAGAGTTGAATTTCTCAATGAAACGATTTCCTTATCCTGTCCTGTTTTATAAAATCCAAACCATTCAGTCTCTTTTGGCTGAACTATAGTTTCGTCCTCAAACATTACTAGAATAAGATTTTTTAATCGAAGAAGATTCGTTTTGTAAGTTTCATTAAGAACCTGAAACAAGACACACACACGCATAAAAGATAAGATAACTGAATTAAAACAGTGTTCGATAGAACTGTCAACACTTAAGTTTAATACACTGAACTACATATATCGTAACAATTTTATGATGACCTTTGTCGACAAAAATAATAAAATTCATTCCTTACCCTTTCATTATTAATATCAGCCAAAAATACACTGCTCTTGACGTATTCGTCATTTCTAAAAGGATCATGCCAATACTGAGCTTGCACCAAAGACTTCTGTACCCAGCTGCACAGAACCAACAAAAACATTAACATGTGTAGAGAAGCACTATCAGTTTAATCCAGCTAGCAACTAGTATTAATTTTGTAACCGAAACATAATGAACATTCATATCAGACAAACAATTTACCTCGCGTACGCGACATTTGAAAGCAACTTATCTATTACTTCACACCAACTATGATCTGGTGCAGAACACTTTGGAATCCCGAAAATACCTTGGTGCTGTCCTCCAAGCGAAACCAAATTATTCATAGGAGGATCCGGGCATCTTTGTGCAACTGCTCGTCTGAAAAGCAATCAAGTTTGAAGAAAACTATAATTTGATAATAACTTATAAAACAATATCTTACAACTATTTCTTTAGAAAAATAAAATAAATATTTCTTTGTAACTGGCGCTTCGATTGCGCTTGTCATTGTCATAAAGACAAAGTAAGAACAACATACATTTTAAAAATTATATTTTGTATAGTTATTATTTTTACTTTAAATCAAATTTTAAATACCTAATGAAAGCTAAAACCGTTTTCTGAGTAGACTTATAAGAAGTATTTTATTTTACTTATTTACATGCAAGTTATTTCTAATCCAAACTTCTTCCAATTTCAAAAATCTAAAGAGAGAGAGAGATAATACAACATATAGATAAAAGAAAAGAATTATTGGACTCACAAGAACTGACCTCCTTGAGACAATCCAATAGCATTATAACCATTACGAAGATTAGTGTCGTTTTTAATCATTTCACAAACCAAGTTAACTTGCTCGTTCACGTTGGAAAAGTATCCATACTCCGTGTCCTGCAAAAACATTTCATATGAATGGCGTATCTTCACAATTTTAGGAAAAATAAAAACCATGGTGTCAGCTCATGTACTTTTTTGTGAATCTGTGACTTCAGATGCCCAATACAAAAAAGTCAAAAGAATAATTCAGTTCCTACAAATATTTCAAATTTAAACAAGCCTCTACCCTTGACCCTTCCCTTCGTGAAAGCCATGTCCCCCTCCAATTTTTGCTTCAATGGTTGCATATACGTATATACTTAAGTTGTAGAAGATTCGAATATAAGGAACGGTAAAAACTATAAATACTACTGCTATATAAATATGCTCTACTATTACATTAAGCATCCAATGCTGGTAGTCTTCATTGGCTTCAAGGATATGCAAAATTATATCTAATCCCATCGTTTATTTTTTAGAATTTTTGTATGAGACATAATGCAGCCTCTTCCCGATAAAATAAATAAACTAGCATCAGATAATATTATACTATGTAGTTGCACTATTAGCAATAGCATTACTTTGTTGTTGCGTGTAACCAGGGTAGAGTACTTACATACAAACAACACGTATTGGAGATTTTTCCGTCGCCTAGAAAATTAAATCAACGCATAGTAAAATCATACGCATATGAATAACGCAAAGTTTACCTTTACTACGTTAGGGCCGATCTGAACCGACAGCACGTAAACTCCAGGAAGTGCTTTGGGTATGAAGTTCAAAGCATACTTGACACTGACACCGTTATCCCCTACAGTTAAATAAAAGTGTAAATGACAGTTTTTGAATCATACTTTTTAAAGCTCTCGAAATAAATTCATGGTTTAGTGGTAGTATACTTTGTATTTTCACAAAAACGATGTAGTACTACTGTCAACTGTAAGAGAATTATCATACCCATTCCATGCCAGTAAACAATCGGAAGGTATGAATTCTGACGCTCTGCTGAGCTAGACCCATCATCATATATGTCATTTGTTTGGATCTCCTTTTCCAAGATTTCATCAAATGAATACTTATGCTTCAAGAAACTTGTTTCGGACCGAATGTCAATAAAGGATACAATTAAAAAGTAAGACAAAACTAGGACACTGTAAGATTCCATATTTAATCTTTAAAAGTTGATTCACAAGAATTCACTACACACTGGTGACTAGTCACTAGTCAGTCTCAAATTTGTTAAAGCTTCTATCCCCAAATCACCACTATCTATCAACTATTCGCTACTCCCGTCCTGTCGTACCAACTGACGGTCAAGGTCAAGGTCAAGGTGGTGGTAAAAACGGACCACCACCACCACCACCGCCAACAAAAACCGTAGAATTTAACTCCTACACCACCACCGCCAACAGAAACCGTAGAATTCAATTAATGCCACCACCGCCGCCGCCAACAAAAACCGTAGATTTGAATTCCCACTACCACCACTTAAAAATTGTAATAATTGTTATTATTTTTAAATAGGTACTTACAAAAAGGTGCTTGTGGGCATTCGATAAAGTTTTTTAGTGGTGGTGGTTGGAATTGAATTCTATATTTTTTGTTGGCGGTGGTGGGGATTACTGGGGATTGAATTCTACGGTTTTTGTTGGCGGTGGTGGTGGTGGTGGTGGGGATTGAATTCTACGGTTTTTGTTGGCGGTGGTGGTGGTGGTGGGGATTGAATTCTACGGTTTCTGTTGGCGGTGGTGGAGGTAGCAGTTAAATTCTACGGTTTTTGTTGGCGGTGGTGGTGGTGGTGGTAAAAACGGTGGTGGGAAAAGCAGGTCCCACGGTCAACGATGAGTCGATCCGGCCGGTCAACCGTGCGACTGACTCAGTTAACACAATTTTGTCTGTGGAATCAAGCTTTAAAAGGAAACAGTAAATTCTTGATAGCAAACAATTTGAATTTAATCAATATATTCTACAAAAAACTGTTTCTGTAAACATCACCACACCACCCCTCACCACTTCTCAGTTATAATGGTCATCGGCATCGGCCTTCTTTTTTCAAGCGAATATAACAAATATTTAAGCGAGAATGAGCTAACGTCAACGAACTATACTCTCACTAGATCGTATACATTTTAAATTATATTTAGTAATTTCCAGCTTCCGGTTCCGGTTTCAGTATTTAATAAGGAGTGATAGGAAAATGATACGGAATTAATTACATTTGTCTGTCAGTTTGTGTTTGTGTTCTGGTGTGAATTTTAAACATATGCACCCACAACCGCTTCAAATATTTCAATAGAGTTTGAAATCGATGGTTTTCCCTTCATGCGGCATTTTGGGCACTTTGGGTAGCTTGCAGTATTTAATTTATTTCTACATGTTGATATATACCACTGACTGTAGTAGTTTTATGAAACAGTGTATACTCGATTGCATATTACTTACTTACACTGTTTTACACATCGTTTTGACGATTTTGAAAAATTAGTACAAAATCGAAATATTTTGCCTATTATATGTTTGAAGAGTTTTTTGGCAAAACGGGATAAGTCCATTTTTTTCAAAATTTGTGTTATTTGTTCTATTCAACTAGATACATTACTGTGTTGAATGGTAAAGGTCAAAGTTCAACCAAAGCAATTTTTAAAAATAGCCCAAATTTCGTTTTTTGGCAAAACGGGATAAGTCCATTAAATTATTGTTGGCAAAATGGGATAGGTCCACCTAAAATATGGATTTCGGATTTAAATTTGGTTTTTGAGTGTTTTCGTAGTTTGTAGAAGGCAATTGCCGTGCGCCAATTTTTTTTCCAAAGAAAGATAAATAGTTAAGAAAAAGTTTGGTTTCATTCAAAAGTATTAAAATTGCATGTCACGGGTTCTTTTACTCCATGTTAAGTTATTGATTTTTTGGCAAAACGGGATAAGTCCACAAATTAAAATTTCTGAAAATTTTCTAAAAAATTCCGGAGTCAGTCTAGAATTATGAAAGTATTTGTAATTACGCTTCGTTAGATGCAGTACCCTTAGAAAAAAATTGAGTTATAAAAACTCGACCTGTCACCATTTATTCGTTTTTCGTTGTTCTTGTAAAATTTGCTTTGATGGACTTATCCCGTTTTGCCAAAAAACTCTTCATTTCTTGGTGTTTTAAAAAATACACGTTTTTCGTGATTAACCTTAGTCCTTAGTTATCTTGTAATTTTCTTTTACAGTTTGTTTTCAGGCAATATGATTTTAGGAGTTAGGAGCTATAGCTATATATTGTCATATGAAAACAACAACCATTGCCCCTTGAAAACGATGATTCTTGCACTCTTGCAATCGTGCATAAAGAAATGCATAAGTAATTGTTTTCCCTTCAGGATGAATAAGTACCTAATAAGTACTAGATTTGAGCTTGGTAGCTATTCACACAGTTGCGAGAATTTAGAATAATTACACTCAGCTAGATGTGATGTGTAGGGTAAAATGGATTCATCGTACATCAGTACTAAAATTTAACTTTTAATTTGGTTTCAAGCTTAAACTTCGTAGCAGAACAGGAAACATTATTTTTTATTGATTTTAGCGTTTACTTTTGCTGACTAAATAAAAGATAGCCACTTTTTCATTTCAATTTTAATACTTATTTAGTTATTTTAATCATCATAATGTTAGCAAATACACTTTTACAACAATTAAATATTCGCAACAACAGGAGTAGTATAACTGATCGTAAGTTTCTTAAATTTCACACGTTTTTATAAAACAATAATTATACAGCTCAAAAATGTCTGCGTCCACACACGAGAAAAATAAATAGTATGGAAACCTAAACATTGAAACTATGTATATGGAGAAAAAAACACCTCAATTCAACGTAGTGGCCCTGTCACCTGTCTGTCACCTTCCAGTCAAAGGTGGGCAACTGCACTGATATAGTGGATTTCAACATGGCGAAGAGAACAAATTCAGTTTACATATTTTCTAAGCAGTAGTTTTAGAAGCAGAGGACCCAGTACCTCCCGTGAGAATAGATTTTTTTTTATCGTTTGCATTTTTTCCTTGGGATTTTAACGGTATGTCATTGTATTTCACATTCCAATCAGTTAAAAACTTATTAACTTGAATGAGGTCCCGCTTAGCCCAGGATATGTTACGGCTAATACTATACAGCGTCTGCTCAATAGTCATAGTTAATCCTTGAAAGGGATGCTCAGAAAAGAATTTTTTCACGTCATTATATCGTTTGACTGTCATAAAGTAGGCGAGAACATGGCGGAAAAACGGTTTTAGTAGCTGCTCGTTCTAAAATAAAATAGTCGTTATCTTCATCATAATATCTGCTTGAGCATATTTGGAAAGCGTAATTTATAATTTTTTTTGGTATGTATTTGTATTTTTTTTGAGAAGCTTGATTACGTGATAGTACTCCCTTGAAAAGTAAGGTTGATGCTCCTTGAAAAAATACCATGTTATATGCCGTCCTAATTTCGTCATGGCACAAGTAGTCATTATAAGTACTGTATGTAGTTTGGGAACGTGGTTTGAAATTGCAAACTGAAGGATTTTCCGTATGAGAATTTTGGAGGTAAATAAAGCAAATCCAGGTATAACAAGCTCTTTGTCATCCAGTGAATCAGCTTTTCTGTAAGCCTATTATTTTATATTAGGTATCTTATTTATAAGTGTAATGTGACAGAAATATTATCGTCTTTGAAGAACCAAAATGACCCATATCCATTTTTAGTTTCAAACAAAATGCGCTATCTGCACAAAAAACTACAAAAACATGTTCATGAAAGCATGTAAATAGAACCTTGTGCATTTTTCAAAAACCAAGTAAATAGAATATTTTGCAATTTTGAAAAACACTTAAATAGAACATTTTACACTTTTAAAAAACACTTAAATGTGAAAAAATATAAATAGAACAATTTGCTCATTTTAGAAACTCGTGATTAGCATTGTAAGCATGTATCTTATTTACTCTCTTTTTTTGACATAGCTCATTTTAATTCAAGCATAAAATGGAAATGGGTCATTTTGGTTCTTCATAGACGAAATTGTATAGCTTGAACTAAATTAATTACACAAGCGTACCCTAAATATCAAATGCAAATTAACTTCATTCGATTTCCATTTTATGAAGCCGAAACTGATGGCACCGAATAGATCCGGATGTAAGTCACTTTCGTCATTTTCAGCTCTGATGAACCAATCCTTAGCCCATGACACAGTTTCTGGGTGACCAAGAATGCAAAGTCGCCTTATAACCAAAGCAAAGAATAAGTATTCTATATGATCTTCTACAGTACACAAGAAAAAAAGTTATTAATTCTGTGTTGCTAACTTGATAAAAACTTTCGTTTTTTAAATCTTCTAAAAATATATATATATAACTTGAACCTGGCAAGCTTGTAAAATTGCGATTAATGTGATTTAACTAACCTTGACGAGTTATATTTCTTGAGAGTGCAAAACATTGGAAAAGACTTTTAAAAAACCTTGTGAATTCATGAATTGGAGGATTTTCTGTAGAAAGGGTTTGCATCAAAATAAAGCATCACTAATCGTAAGAATTACTAAGGAGGTAGTTGTCATATTTTGCATTTTTCGTTAGAATAAATACTTTTTTCAAAAGCTTCTCTGCCTCGTGTCTTCTCAATTTCTTTGTAAAGGTCCAAAATAAACTCACAAAATTTCTCATACACTTTATCGTCAGAATACGAAATGTAATGATCCAATTCCTGTACTATATCGTCAATGGCTTTCCAAACATTGTAGTCCTCGTCCGATACGTAGGCTGGTAATAACTGAAGCACCTGGACAAAAGGATTTTGTATATGTATGTATGTTTCTTGTAAAGTGAATTAATTGTATTTCTTTCTTTTACTTTCTCTCATTTTTGTTTTGAAAAACATAAAATTTCAAAAACTTGGACGCACATCAACGACACTGTTATAACCAGAAATAGCCATTGCAAATAGATCATGAAGAATACCAAGACGATCCAACGGTTTAATTTGTTTTGACTTTATGCCAGTAAAAATGTGCGGCATTGCACTTGAGGGATATCTTACTCGAAAATACCCAACAAGTCCCGCATTCAACTGAAAATGTTCAAAATTTACATCTTAAAAGTTTTCCACGGGTTTTTACTATTTCGTTTGTAAAGAACCAAAATGGCCCATATCCAATTTAAGCTGCAATCAAAATGAACTATGTTATGAAAACAAAATGAAAAACATTCGGAAAATTTTAATTAGGAGTTTTGGAAAGGTGCAAAATGTTCTAATTCCGTGTTTTTGAAAAGGTGCAAAATTTTCTAATTCCATGTTTTTGAAAAGTGCAAAAATTTTCAAATTCCATGTTTTTGAAAAGTGCAAAAATGTTCTCATTCCATCTTTTCGAAAAGGTGCAAAATGTTCTATTTAAATATTTTTGAAAATTGTAAAATGTTGTATTTGCATATTTTTGAAAAGTGCAAACTGTTCTATTTAAATGCTCATAGTTTTTAGCTACAAATGGATATAGGCATATAGGTAATTTTGGTTCTTCAGACGATATGACAGAGTACAATTGTTAGGAAACCAACTGGTCCATGCACATTTGCGCAGTGTATATATTTTGTTTTAAACAACTACTACAATAATTCCTAATAAAGTATATTTTTCATGTGTGGCAATTGAAGTTTAAATTTAAATGAAAAGCTTTTATAGTCAAAATTAAATATTAAATTCCGTCCGCCTACCAAAAAAAAGTCTGCAATACTTGCTTGCGGTTGAATAACACTCTCCGCTACATTCAGGACACCTCTATGACAAATTGTGTTGGCATCACTAGAGCTGATGATATTATAAGGGACAGTCCAAATGGTGGAGTCTGGAATTGGGTTATCCACGTCCGGCTGAAATCTTTCTTGTTTCAGGGTCAGCCGAGCCATCACGTTTTTTTCTTTTATATTAACCAGTGTAATAAGGGGATACCCATTGAGCTTAGTCCAGGGGTCCATTATATCGTTCATAGTTTTACCATGTTCATTTATAAATTGAATCGCCGTCCATAAGTTCAATGTGATGACACTTCCTAAATAATAGGATGTGAGATACGAGGATATATATTCTTTGAATTCATCTGCTCCTACATATTCTTGAACCATCCTCAAAAGCGTGGCTCCTTTGTCGTAGCTGATTTCATTGAACGTTTCTTCAATTTCTCGCGGAGTGTCTAGGTTAGATATTAATGGGTACGCTGAACTAAACATGTCCACCCTCATAGCATTTTCCTTCACTTCATTTGGAAATTGAGACATGGAATGAAAACTTCCAACAGTGTCTTCTAGGATTAAATATTTGAAGAATGTTGCTAGACCAACATTAAGCCATATGTCTGACCACCAAAAAATAGACACCTGAATATGCGAGCATTAAATATTATATTTAAATTATTATTAGAACAGTCGGTAGCTCATTGCTTTTGTGTATAGTGTGTATTGAATATCGTCTGTGAATAATCAAAATGAACTATTTTCAATTTAAGCTAGAATCAAAATGATCTATGTCATAAAAACAAAATGAGAAACATGTGTAAAATTTTAATAAAGGCATTTTGAAAAGTGTAAAATGTTCTAAATACACTTGTTTGAAAAGTGCAAAATGTTCTATTTACGTATTTTTGAAAAGTGCAAAATGTTCTATTTACGTATTTTTGAAAAGTGCAAAATGTTCTATTTACATTTTTTTGAAAAGTGCAAAATGTTCTATTTACGTATTTTTGAAAAGTGCAAAATGTTCTATTTACGTATTTTTGAAAAGTGCAAAATGTTCTATTTACGTATTTTTGAAAAGTGCAAAATGTTCTATTTACGTATTTTTGAAAAGTGCAAAATGTTCTATTTAAATGCTCTCAAGACATATTTCAATATTTTTGTAGATAGTGGATATTGTTTTTAGCTAAAATTGGAAATGGGTCATTTTGGTTCTTCCCAGACGATATTGAATAATGTAAGGGTGCTGATGAGTTACCAACCAAGTTCCCAAACCATTGGAGCGCCACCGCATGAGATATTGCAAATGCAATTCGTTGAAAAACAAATCTAGGTGTTTTAAGAGAAATTTTAGTATCTCGAATAAGCATAGAATCCTCCCGACAAACTATGATGCCCCAATTTGACTGAATTTCTTAAATGGAGGAATAAACGATTATATGTATTAATTACTACATTTTTGCTGTAATTAGAAATTTTGTGCATCAGACACGCTGACTGAAATAAGAAAGCATAGCTATAAAGAATAATCTTACGATTAATTAATTTTGTTTGTATTATTGGTGACTGCACCTGTGCTCATGACGCCGACTGACACAAGGTCCAATTTGGGCAACATGTAATGTTGACTAGTGAAATTGTTCATAAAATTAAGCGACTTTTTCGCTATGGTAAGAGCAAATTTAGCTTGACCTTTCCTACTAGGGTGTGTGTAAACTCGGATCTTCATTCCATTATAGATCACCTGCTTATAGTCAAATTCTCCGATTACAAAACAGAATACATTTGTCGACATGCTGATGCTTTCTTCGAAACTGACAGATTTGTAGGGGCTCCTTGGATTCGGCCTCACACTTTTTTCTTGCTGAAGTTTAGACATAAAAATTCAAAAAATGAAACACATCGAGCAAGTATAAATATTTGCGTAAGGATATTTTATAATTTTAGTGGAACGTCAGTGGGTATGGAAAGGTGGGAAACCCGAGTTTGCGCTTTTTTAATGCTTATTATCAAGAGCTAGGGATAGTTTCAAATAAAATTTATTGTTTAAGCAATATCGTCTGTGAAGAACCAAAATTCCCCATTTAAAATTTAAGCTAGAATCAAAATGAGAAACATGCTTGAAATTTTAATTAGGAGTTTTTGAAAAAGGTAATGTCATATTTACATGTTTATGAAAAGGTGCAAAATGTTCTAATTCCATGTTTTTGAAAAGGTGCAAAATGTTCTAATTCCATGTTTTTGAAAAGGTGCAAAATGTTCGAATTCCATGTTTTTGAAAAGGTGCAAAATGTTCTAATTCCATGTTTTTGAAAAGGTGCAAAATGTTCTAATTCCATGTTTTTGAAAAGGTGCAAAATGTTCTAATTCTATGTTTTTGAAAAGGTGCAAGCTGTTCTACTTAAATGCTCTCAAGACATATTTAAATATTTTTGTAGATAGTTGAATTTGTTTTTAGCTAAAAATAGATATGGGTCATTTTGGTTCTACACATACGATATCATCTTACCATATTGGCCACAGCCATCTTTCTCTTAGGAATTGTTAAGGATAGTGTAAATTTTGCTTTAAAATGTGGTTCATCAAAACATGGAAAGACTCGTCTCGCATCACATGGTTCACATTTGGTTAGAAAAGTGTAAGATTCCTTATTATTAACCACGTATCTTGAATAATGAAGTCCTTTCAATTCATCAGTTATAATTCCGTGGAAGTAAATTTTGAGTGCACACGTGGTAGACAACTTGGTGTTATTAGCCAATTTCACCACGAGTGTTTCTGTTTCGTCCGTGACAATAAATTCTAGTGACTCTGGTGGTCTGTTCTGAGAATCTTTGTCTGCCAGTGCCGCATCAAAGTTTTCATAGAAGTGAACTGACTCTATTTCTAAACCTACGGAATTTAATACGATACTGTTTGACTTTTTGTGTACCTAAAAATTTGAAATAGAATACATTCGGTTGGATTATTAACTGGAAAAACAAAATTACGCGTGTATAATATGGGAACCCCTCACAAATACACGTAATATTAACGGCATGCAATTATTATTGTAATTACTCGCCGTTAATATTAATATATCTTGTGTGAAGAAACAAAATGACCCATATCCAATTTAAACTAGGATCAAAATGAGCTATATGTCATAAAAACAAAATGAGAAACACGCCTAAAATGTTAATTAAGAGGTTTGGAAAAGTGTAAAATGTTCTCAGTTCTATTTTCATGTTTTTGAAAAGTGCAAAATGTTTTATAAACAATCTTTGATAAACAATTATTGTTAACGTATACTGAGTCTATTAGGCTACCCTCATTGGAGGACAGTGTTAAGTTTGTTCTTTTGAATAAATATTTTCTTTCTCCCTATCTACCACGTTTTTGAAAAGTGTAAAATGATCTATTTACATGTTTTGAAAAGTGTAAAATGTTGTATTTACATGTTTTTGAAAATTGTAAAATTTTGTATTTACATGTTTTTGAAAAGTGTAAAATGTTCTATTTACATGTTTCTGAAAAGTGTAAAATGTTCTATTTACATATTTTTTTAAATTGCAAAATATTTCATTTAAATGTTTTTAAGACATATGTTTCAATATTTTTTTAGATAGTGGACTTTGTTTTTAGCTAAAAATGGATATGGGTCATTTTGGTTCTTCACAGACGATATTGTAATATGTGATAGCGGGTAAGTAACTGGTTAAATTAATTCAGAATTACGATTACATTTATTGCATGCATTATATTGTCATGAATTTGAAGTAAAAAGTGTGAGTTAAAAAAACGTATTGAGTAACTTACTTACTTCCATGCCTATAATCACTCTTCCTTGAAACGTGAACAAAGCCAACTGAGGAAAGATGTCGATGTTGTAAAATACTGGAACATGTGTTTTAGGGAGGCGGGCGAATGGCCCTACCTTGCGGGTGAAGACTTGGTCGATGGAATGTCTTTGTTTTGTGGCGCTAATTGCTATAGGAGTCGCTTCCTGTGTGACTCTGCTAGTTGTAAGACTTCGTCTTTTAAACTCAGATGCATCCAGAAGTAACTCTTCTCTATTAAATTTAATAGTTGAAAGAAATTGTTGGTTTGCCTTCTTCTTCTTAATTTTCGATTTCTTTTTTTTTCCCATCTCATTCTCATTCCCCTATATGTATGTCTTTTGCTATCTTGTATTTTTTCAGTGTCCTAGTGTTGCTCGTGTAATTTAATAGCACTAACACACAGATTTCTGGTTCGCAAAAAATTCAAAATTACAATCAATTAGTTTTCTGATTTAAAGTAATTTAAAGTAGCTCAGTATTTTTCATTTTATAATTTTTATTTTAAACTAAAACCTTTTGTGTTGCCAGAGTATCAAAACAATTAATTCATTTGATTTACTCACTAAATAATATACTGTTACCAGTTCATCTTTTGACAAAACTTGACACAAAATGTCAGTGGCATTTCGAAAGAAAACAGTTTTAAAATTTATATTAAGGTCAATATTATTGTATGTTTGTTATCACTTTGCTATCGCAACTTTCTGTAGCTTAAGTTAAAATTCAACAATTATTATTACGCCAACAAAGTAACTGTGAGGCACAAATATTTCCTGTAATGCTACTAATGAATGAGCTAATGACTGCTGCTCCCGCGGCGAATGATGAGTCGAGACTTTTGGGGTCTCAGAGAGGCCTAGGGAAGGTACTTGTACATCCTCCGGGACTGTTTCGCCAATTTTATTAGTATCTACAAGACTTCACCGCACGGGTACCGGTACCGGTACCGGATCTGGATCCGGTGTGCACTTCTGTGCCTGTTGACTATTACTATATGGAATCTTAATCTTATGGAGATTTTCCTCCGTCCAAAAATACTTGTTTTCGTCACAAGGAAAAGTCATCAAGTTAATTAAACTAATGATGACGTTGCGGGCTCTTTTTCTTTCAAGGATATCATGGTCCATGTCCAATGGAATAATAATAAGCTTTGTGTAGTACTTTGTACGCAGTACAAATCAGTTCAGTTTGAGTGGGAGGGAGGAGAATATAATCCCTTTGTTCAATTTCCCCAAATCATACATGTTCTGCTGAGAAGTATTATAGACAAATAGTCACTGGACTTTGCATGAAGCGTGAAGGCGTACAGCATAATAGGTAGAAGATGCATAATGTGATTCAGAACAATAACCTTTGAATCTGCTGAATGCTGCTGTGAGATGCCGGATTTTATTAAAATAAATTAAATTTAGTTTCATTCACAGAAATATGAAAGGACAAAGGACCCCAGCTATGTAGGTACTACCTGGAAATCTAACGTCCCCCGCCCCCTCCCTTCCATTTTGATCTACTTCATAATGAAAATGGTTTATAATAAAATATTACAGCGCAGAATTCTACTAACAATAAGTATGCTACGTATACAGGAAATCTGCCATACAGTAGTACAACATACGACCAACTTCCGTTTATCTAGTACCACATTTATCTGCCCTTATTATCTTATCATACCGTCTGTGAAGAACCAAAATGACCCATATCCATTTTTAGCAAAAAATAATATCAGCTATCTACAAAAATATTCAAATATGGCTTGAGGGCATTTAAATAGAACATTTTGCACTTTTTAAAAACATTTAAACACAAGATTTTACTTTTCAAACATATGGAATTAGAACATTTTGCAGCTTTTCAAACACATGGAATTAGAATAATTTGCACCTTTTCAAAAACATGGAATTACAACATTTTGCACGTTTTCAAAAACTCCTAATCAACATTTTACGCATGTTTCTCGTTTTTTTTTATGACATAGCTCATTTTGCTTCTAGTTTAAATTGAATATGGGTCATTTTGGTTCTTCACAGACGATATTATCATCCAGATCCAGCCTCCAGAAGGAAATATTAAAAATATCTCATCCTAATCCATCAAAATAATTTGTGCGTAATTTTGCCTGTAAATCTACTACCTTTTTCAGCATGATACTTTTCACTATAACAAAGATGTAAGGGCAAATCTATCAACATGCGTCAAGTGCCGGTGCGTACAACGGAAACAATCGCTTTTTTCTCTCTTTCCATTATATTGTTGTTGTCGTTGCTCACTGTATTATTATGTTTGTTGTGTTGTGACTTCTTCTGAAGATTGTTGAATACATTACGCCCAATAAAGATAATAACAACAACAACGACAACGAGGACGGGAAGAGAGACTGAAACGATACCAGTGGGATACGGACATATGGGTACATAAAAAGTTGGAGCGTAAAAAACAGATGAGGGAAATGAGGCTGTTGTGGGAGAAAGGAGAAAGCTCTGCTTCGCAGTTTTGTCAAGTCCCAGTCAATCCGCAATGCTTTCCCTTATTCTCATTTACTCTGAATGAAAAAAGAATCTTGTGAGTTCGGGTTCCAGTCCCAGTCCCAGCTTGAGAGAAACCTTATTTTTTACTGACTCCATCCACTACTGTTGTATGTACTGTGCTGTAGGCACTGCACTGTGCTCAAGAAGTAGTAGTGACTGTGTGTAGTCGGAAGTTGGAATGGGGATATAGCATGTGAAGGAGAATGCCGAATGGAGAAAAGCGGTCCGCAAAAACTGGACGTGGAACTGTGGGAACCTGCTAAGCCTCACTTCCTGCTCCTCTCTCGCTCTTTCTATATACTACAGATACTCCTTTCCTTTCCCCACGATTGTCAAGTCAGTTGTTCTCCGTCTCTCACACCAGTCACACTCTTCAGTCGTCTCAATCAACATCATCACGTTCCTCCTCATCTTCTCACACGCTCACAATCAAAACGTTAATATCATCTTCAGCCTCAATATTTCCTCACTCAAATATATCTATTTAAAGCAGTCCCTACCACGTCTATATCTGCGAAACAACAAGTTGAAAAAAACCCACAAAAACGCCAACAAGTTTTTTGATTTTGGGTCTACCAGTACCAGCACCAGTACCAGTATTAGTACCAGTATCAGTGGGAGTACTTCTTTGCCTATACGTCCACAAATAAAATAATCTTTTATTCAATATTGAAATTGACTTTAATTAAAAAGACAGTGAACTTCATGTACCTATAAAAATTAAAAATCAATGATATTGTCAAGCTAAAATTAAATCTTACAGAAATCTCTATATTTCTAACCAAAAACTTCGAACTGATACACATCCCTGAACCTGAACATTGATTCCTTTCTGAAACCACAGATAACAAGATAACTGGAAATTAGAAATTTTGGAATTAGTAAAAATTGATGAGTTCCGATTCTGCTCTGTAGTAGCAGATATAAATATTCCTACATTGATATTCGCCTACGTTGAATTACGTTGTCAACAAGAGTGAGTAGCAAACTGTATATTGTTCCTTGGACAAATTCAGAAATAAAGAGAGAGAGAGAGAGAATACTGAGAGCCGTTGTTGGGTGATTGATGCGCGCGGTATAGAACTTGGAAACTGGGAACATACTGACAAAGAAAAAAATCATTAATAAGTAATCAGGAACGCTTGTCATCATCATCACCTTCGCTGTTGCTTCATTTAATTATTCAGGAGGATCTGTTCAAAGGTACTCAATTCACTTTTTAATTTCCTACACACACATGTCGTTTCTGTCTACAACATACGTACAATGTTATACGGTAGGTAACGGTAGAATACAGAGGAGAGGGACTGACAGCCTTTCTCCAATCACAATGCAATGGGACTTTATTATTTATATTTCATTTTAAGTCGGCGTCGGCGACAATACTGAAATTGAAATAAGAGGGATATAAATTGAATTGGGAGTTGGATCGATGTCCATGTCGATGTCAATGTCGATGCGTCGATGGATTAGCAGTTTGATTATTTATATGTGGTGTATAGGCAGTTCGAGAGAAACAGGGAAGTCTGCTCAAATTTCCTTTTCCGTTTAGTGGGTTTGTTTCCGCTGCATGGGCCCTTTGTCATAATATCCGTAAATTAAAAAACGAATCCCTATATAGTATTATTTATTATTTATGAAAAATTCGGAACAAAATAAACAAAATTTCATAGGCTAAGAAATTTCCCATTAATATTTATTTAATATATTTACATTTCTAAACTATGTTGATGTTGCGTGTATCAGTATTACTGCTTAGACTGTAATTTTCAGCATTGTGTTGTTATTGCTAATGGCTGAAAGAGTTGTTATAGTACGTTTAGCATTGAAGATTGAATCCATTTTGTATTTTAACTATGTTTCTTTTTACCATTTTATTGCGTAGCACAATATAATAAAACCAATAGACGTTGACATAGTGCAGATAGATACACTACGTTAAAGAGATACAGTAGTCGTTGCTGTCTAAACGGGTGGAATAGCTACACGTGTCAAAATTGGCATTAACGGAGAATACACATATATAGTGTATAATATAGAACTTGGAAAAAGTTTACGTGTGTACGAGTGAGAAAGCCTGCGTTGAAAACTAAATTAGAAAATAAAACATCTCAAGGGAGCATCTTTAACAAGATTTCACAGGATTTGCAATCACCAGGAGCATATGGTATAAAATGCATATAGAGAAGCTTTAAAAAAAAACGTACCGTATACTCTGCATTAGTGCGCTGCTCTCGGAGATAGTGCGCTTTTCTGAGAGGTCTCGGTCTCGGTTGACTGTAGTGAGCGGGTAGACTAGTATAGAATATACGGTAGATATATGTACGAGCATAGCATACCAACATCAACATAGGATATACCTACCTATAAGAGGTAGGCACTTCTGTCCGCGGATCGTATCAAAGTTGATGAAAAATGAGATGAAAGGTTAACCTTCCTCTTTTTTTCTCGTCCAATTTCTGTTTCATATCATGTCTAATTATTTACTTGTACACAATAAAACTCTCAAATCTTTGGTGACGTCCAAAATTTACAGCCACTGCTCATCTCCTTTGAAATGCACTGCACTACTCTAGTCACGTGTCACATAAAAGAAATACTTAGAGTCAAAAGTTGACTGCTGACTCTACTTCGGTGTGCATTATTGTGTACACGTACGTCTCCCGTCATTGCATTAGCCATTCCAACACTTAATTATACAAGCTGTTCAGTTGACTGATGCCAGTGCCAGTGCCAGGGCCAGTTGACAGTCAGAGTACACGATGATGGTGGACGGTCGAGGAGACAGTGCAGTGACGCTGGGAAAATGAGGACCTATTTTGATTTAATTTGAACTTTGGACTTTAAAGGAGGAAAATTTAAAGGGAGCCTTTTGCCTTTTAAACCGCATCAGTAGATCGTAGTATCGCAGTTGTACAAGTCCCTCACATTAAAGTGGAACTGTACTGTAGCACCGCAGGCTATACACACAGCGCAGCGTCAAGTTGTCAAGTTGTCGTGTTCTCTGTATTTATTTTCCGTGTAATAAATTTGAAGCTTCTACTTCTACTTCTACTCCTGTCCTAGTCCTAACAGACTGACAGCTTTTTGATCCAAGAAAAATTCTATTTTTTATATCATTCTGACTTTTACATATTTTTTTAAAATTTAAGCAAAAATATTATGGGAAACTGAAACTGGTGTGTTTTGCCCCTGGAAGTAAAGACGACGTAAAAATACAGATTCTAATGTTTAGCATAATATATTATACCCTCCCGTATTGTATCGTAGTCCCAAATTAAATGTCAGCTGAGTCTCCAATACTGTCTCACTGCTATGTCTCTTCTCTCTAGAAATTCTGAATCTGATTCTAACTCTGGCCAAGCAGTAGATCTACAGAAAAACGAGAAAATTTTTATTTCTCAATTTTCGTCTCGTTTTTTACATTACAATATTCTTTGATCGTTTCTGAAATATACGAAATACGAAGAAAGTTGAGAGTAAATGTAGTGAATTCGAATTCTATACAATATGTATTTCCTATACCTCCAATCCTACAATTTGGATTTGGATTTGGACAGAGCGTATCCATCATTGTCTATATTTTATTTTAGTCATGTCATACGGTAACGGTTTGGGACTTTCTTGGAAAAGTTCTGGAGGATCTGGATCTTGAGGATTACAGATCTCATCACACGCACCAAAACCAAACCAAGGCAGAGCCAGAGCCAGAGTCGTCCGAGTAATGTAATAGAAAGGGCAGGACAGAACAGTAAAGAACTATATAGAGGGTGTGTTGTTGAGACTTTTAAAGGTGAAGGTGTATTCTATGTCCGTACAAAAATGTAATGTGACACCTTTCTGTTTACAGTTTTCAGTTTCTATTTAAATGGTGTCTTGTCTCATGTGTCATGGGCGTGAGATGGTAGGTCATTTTTTTAAACGTCCAATTAGATCCTCGTTTAAAATTGTGTACCTATGGGTACACGTATAGTAACTATAGGACAAAAGAAGTTTGAAAGAAAGTCGCGGTATCAATGTCAACCATTTGACTTTCCAATTCTAAGAAAAAAGATATATATTTATATGCACCTCTGGTGCAATTTAACTTTCGGTTTTACCGGTTTTACAGCGATCTTGTTTCGGACATAGATGGTATACAGTATGTATGCAGGTACCTAAGTCCCTATGTAATGTTCACATAGGCACATGTATAATACATACTATCTTCCCACACATGCTCATTTATACATACACATGTACTAACCCTAACCTTTGACATTTATTTAACTCATTTATATATTTATGTGTTTCAATCCAGTGTAAAACAAACTTTTACACATTTATCTTCGTTTTATTGGTTTTATTTCTAAGCTGAGTTTCTTGTAGGTGGGTAGGAACTAATTTTTAAACTTGTTAAACTAATATAATGCAATTAAACCTAAATTGCTAACCTTTTTTACTCGGTGGACTCGGTCGGTTTTGTATTGTAGATGTAAACTTATGGATAAGCAGATAGTAAGCAGTTAAGAGCGTAGTTTTACAATCATTCAAACGTCACTGCAAATCACCATCACACGATTGCATTGCCGCTAAATCCCTATCTCTATTAACTAAATTTACTTCCTCTTTACACTCACATTTTTATTACTATTTGAATTTCTAATTTACTAATCAAAACTAAAAGTTTCGATTTCTCAAGATTCTGACTTCTGACTTGCCAGTGTGCAGTAACTTGATTTTTCCTCAGTTTTACACCTCTTCTGCGTATCCTCGAAGGAATTAAAGCACAGGGCAGAGGCAGAGATCCTATGGATGAAGTTGAAAATCAGTGTTGATAATTTATTCGAGCTTTGCTAAGTTTTAAAGTAGGTACTGTAACTGGTACTACTTATAACTTTTGACATTTGCTTACAAAGAAGGGTCGGTCGTCAGAGTGGGCGTGGGCGTTGCAGAATTTATTTTTTTAGTTTAAAAACTCAGTAGCATCTATTTCAATAATAAAGTTTTTATATTACTATCGCTCATTATTTTGACGAAAATAAAATATTATGATAAAATATTTAAATAATAAGGTTTAAAAAAATAAGACTAAAATTTTGTAGCGGGAGCTATTACCATGGGATAGAAAATTAAATATTTTTAAAAAATCAAATCAGCATATTTATAGCATAGAATTATAGCAAATCAGCGAGAAAGTATACATAATGAGATTTTTGACTCCAACTTTTAAAGGATATCCGGGCAATTCCTAGATAAAGTTCTCCACCATCACCCTCTTCCTCCAGTTCCAGTACTCCACTATATAACATTTGAACACTTCCCGTCCTATAATTTATTACCTGCACAATTTACGTTCTGATTGCTCCAGTATATTACCAAGTAGTGTAGGCTTCTTTTCACTGTAAATGGTCCTTAATAACTTTTTATTGCATGGGCAGTCCCTAAAATATATTTTTTTCGCTCTACATTACTACACAAAATGTGCACTTGACGTCCTATTAATATACATAGTAATATCAGTATTTCTTTAGTGCATATCCAATGTTCTAATATAATTTCGAGTGTATAAATCTACACCACTTAAATTCCTTTGCCATTTTTATGAGATAATACATCTAGTCGTAAGTAGGTACTTGCATGCAGCATGCATTTAGTGTCCCATTGCACCATCAGCTACAAATCTATTAGTGCATCATCCTCGTTCTCGGGGTCATCCGCCGTGTCATTCCTTATTACAAATGTATTTTTAATTTTACTGTGATATCAGCACCTCCCCATTCCCCATATTATTACTATACATTTCAAAGCTCTCCCACCACACACAGTGTTTGTACACAATTTTGAAAATAAAAATAAATAAAAATAGAGAAATAAGATACAGAAGGGTAGAAGTACATAGTACAACTAACATCCTTAATGGATTTTTTGTCCCACAGGAAAACTTTTCATCTTTATAGAGGTCACACGTACATTGTACATTTGTATTCCATCCCCATATCATATACATAGGGCCCAACTTCTTTGACTTCTTTCTCAAAGGCTTAAGCATATAGCCCATTTGCACTCGAATCGAACGCGGGAGTTTTCATCACAAGTGAAAATTTTGTGATATTTTGTTTGCAAACTTTATTTTACACGAAAATAGAAATGGATAGTCAGCATTAACAAATGTGTCAATTTTATTCCTGGAAAATTGGTAACCAAATGAATAATTAGCAAAATAAATGTTGACAGTTTTATTCAAATACTCATGCGTAATCACATATATCTAAAGTCTAGTATATTGCTAACTAAGTGTAGTTTACTGTTTACTATTCTGCCTTTCGACAGCCTAAGTATGTAAAATTGTATGCATATGCTTTAACTTATTTAGAGGGAAAGTTAACTAAGGGTAAGCGGGAAGTGAGTATAAGGCTCGCGCCTGTTAGATCATGACAGTTCATGCCCATACGCTCACGTCCACAGGATAGTGTCTTAACTTTCCATATAGGTGTGAATCTAACACAATTTTGTGGAAAGGACTGGACGAGTGTGTACAGGGTGCTTCATAATCTTTATCCCCCCCCCCTTTCCCCATTTTTCCATTACTTGTCATGTTCTACAGCCAAAAGACGTACTACGTAAAGAATTTTTAACATTTTATTTGAAAGAGAATGTTTTTACAAATCTAACTAAAAGAGGATATCTGGAAATTTGATTAACTAACAAATATTTTATCAGAAAAAAATTGGACTGGCATTGTTTTTCAATTTCTATAACTTAAAAAACCGCTACAAAATCTGTTTTGGTATATTATGAAAAATTACAATTCTCTTTCAATTTTGGACAGTCAGTACAATACCGTCGGTGAAGAACCAAAATGATCCATATCCATTTGTAACTAAAAACAACATCCAGTATGTACAAAAATATTGAAACTTGTCTTGAAAGCATTTCAATAGAATATTTTGCACTTTTAAAAAACACGTAAATAGAACATTTTACACTTTTAAAAAACGTGTAATTAGAACATTTGGCGCTTTTCCAAAACATGTAAATAGAACATTTTACACTTTTCAAAAACATGTAAATAGAACATTTTACACTTTTCAAAAACATGTAAATAGAACATTTTACACTTTTCAAAAACATGTAAATAGAACATTTTACACTTTTCAATAACATGTAAATAGAAAATTTTACTCTTTTTAAAAACTCTTAATTTACATTTTACGCATGCTTCTCATTTTGTTTTTTGACATAGCTCATTTTAATTCTAGCATAAACTGGTTTTAGGTCATTTTGGTTCTTCACAGACGATATGTTGTTTTGAATTTTAATTTTTAATCAGTTTCCGTGAAAGCCGGTAAGAAAAATTCTGGAGGGAAAACTTATTTTCTGAATAAACAATACCAGAGCCACAGGTTCTTTTGCACGTTATTTGCGTTAGAAATTGAAGAAAGACTTTGACGCAGTATTTCATTTGCTTGTGATGTATATTAATAAAATTTGAAACTTATGACTTTGCTAGATTTACATAAAAAATTCTCTTCAAAATGAGCTATTAGTTTAAGCAGTATGTATTTTGACTGTAAATAGGGGTGAGGATAGTTCATGAGGCATTCTGTACAATGTGTGGATATAATTATAAAGACTATATAGCTTACTCATAGATTGCAATTAAATGATAATCAAGGAGGTTTTTTGGAGCTTGAAACAAAATCGTTCACGCAGAATAAGCTTCTCCCCTTTACACGTGGAACCTTATATGTTATTACTATCAAGACTCATTTACCAGTTTTGTATATGGAGACTAGACTTTTCTATATTGAGCTTGTTAAAAGTTTTTGTTAGAGAAACTTTAATTACAGACTTAACACTTTAGCACGTGTAATTTTTTTTCTCCTACTCAGCATGAACATATTGTTCAACTTTCCCCCGTCCTTGCAGTCCTTTCCATCATTTCAAGAATAATATAATAATAATAATAATAGGAGTCTAGTTCTGAGAATTGAAAATGAGAAATGAAATGAAATGTCGGCGTTGCGTTAAATTGGTTGTTGAGTGTTGGTCTGATTTCCAATCTTTTATCTTCATTATTTTATATTACATGAAAAGTTGGGACTCAGTCATGGGGATTCTATGCTAGAAAAACAGATGATACACAAATTTATATGGTGTAGGTATGGGTAGGCTTGATCGTGTCTGTAAAACAACATAATATATAACCTTAAGGTGTAAATATTTAATATTTTGTTTTGTATACAGTATACAGCAGTTGTACTGCTCATGTTGTTTTGATGAAACTTTTGACATGTAATGAGCCAATTTAATTTTCATTTGACTAGGCACGCAAATATTTAGACGAGTTCAATATTACTATCAAATAGTCTCTCAATTTGTAATACAAGACAATTATAAATTCTATAAAAATTCTCAACAAGTAAAATGCATTTCGCCTGTATAGAATCAAAATGACCCATATCCATTTTTAACTAAATACAAACTGTACCATCTACAAACACTATATGAATATCGTTTAATCCTTAAGGCATGTAAATAGAACATATGGAACTTTTCAAAAAAGTGTAATTAGAACATTTTACACTTTTCAAAAACGTGTAATTAGAAAATTTGACACTTTTCAAACACGTGTAAGTAGAACATTTCACACTTTTCAAACACGTGTAATTAAAAAATTTTACACTTTTTAAAAACGTGTAATTAGAAAATTTTAAACTTTTCAAAAGCGTGTAATTAGAGCATTTGACACTTTTAAAAAACGTGTAATTAAAACATTTGGTACGTTTCAAAACCGTGTAATTAGAACATATGAAACTTTTCAAAAACGTGTATGTAATAAGAACACTTTACACTTTTCATAAATGTAAAATTAGAATATACTGCAAATTTTAAAAACACAATAATTAACATTTCTCTCGCCCAATTATTTTAGCTTTTGTATTAAGTAGCTCATTTTAATGCTAGCGTAAATTAGATATGGGTCATTTTGGTTCTTCTCTCACGATTTCCGTCTAGATTGTATGATTAATGCAAATAAAATTAAGTTGAAGTAAAACTTTCCTTCTTTTCTCAATCAAATGGTGAGACATATGTATGTAATAATAATAATAATTTATTCATTGGGTCGATTTAACCGAAGTTCATACAACCAGACTCAACCAGTCACTGTGGGTGAGGAAATAGGAGGCTACCGCGTTAGATCGTCTCGGTCTTTGTACCCTTTCACCTATCCCCGTCCCCTCCTCCACAGTAAAGGAGTCTCATTCCCTAGGCCCCTACAGTAAGTAGTCACTAAGGAGCACCGAAGGAGATTGGGTTTCAATCAACCATCCAGTGACGTTTACCGTACAACACCGAGCCGTAAACGATTAGCAGTGGCCGAGGATCGAAGCCAGGTCTGAGGCTGTAAATTTCGTTACAGTCTGCAGTCCAAACCGCTCACCCAAGCACGCCTGCTTGAGACATATGTATGTCATTTAAAGCGCAAGAACTTTTATTCCTTTAATTTATAGCTTATAAAAAGGACACTATAATTTTTTGTATATTTATTATTTTAAAAAACCAACTTTTTCTAATTTTATTGGTTTTATAAAAGGACGGTTTTGGTTATTGCATAATTTAAAGTTACAAAACTTTTTATAGATAGTTATTTGTTTTTAGAAGTGAAAGGTTTTTGTTATCATTTTTTTAAATATAATTTTTGGGCATTTTAAAGTGAAAAGGTATAATTTCCTGCGCTTTAAATTGATACTTTTTTCATTAAGTTTTCACAAGAGACATATTTTTTGTTGCTCGGTTTTTTAGAAAAGCAATGTTTAATATTATTTTAAAAATAAAAGTGCAATTTTTGTTTATTCTGTTTTATTAAACAGGGAAAATTAGTCACATCCAATGTTGAACTAACCTTTCAGTTTTCTTACAAGCAATTTGGAGGTATATACCATCCAAATGTAGATACACTCTTATGAATGCATAAAAAGCCCACCACGTTTTGGCACTGCTTCCCGGGAGCAACTATATTACATTAATTCTGTCTAATAATAACTGTTTGGAGCTACAAGCTCAAGGCTCAAGAAATGAAATTCTCAAGGGCTTTTCAAGAGCTGACTTGGGAAGTATTTTGCATGTAACTCTAGGATTGAACCGATTGTTACCAAAACGTCTTCTACTGACCCTAGACACTTCAACTAGTATATAGACTTGAGTGCATTTTGCGCTGTTTGCGCATGAAAGGCGCGCGCATTTTGAAAAAGTGGTCGACTTTCAAAATGGCCAAATCCTTATGGGATTTAACATGTGAAAATGAAAAAATCCAGGTCCCTTCCTGTGTTTTTTATTCATTTTTGACAAAATCTCAAAATAACTTTAAAATACCAAAATAAGTTTCAAAAAGTTGTAATTACCAGTTTTAAGCAAAAAAATCACAAATACGTGTTTGAAAAGTATGCCTGTCATTCATGCATATCGTCGGTGAAGAGTCATTCTGTTGTAAGTCCAGTGCACAGCTAAAATCATTCTGTCGTAAGTCCATTCAATTGGTAGCTGCAGTCGAGTTCGCGTTGTTTTGCGATGTCCTTTGCATTAGGTTGGAGTGGTATGTTACTGACAGTGTCGTTATCATGACGTACACCTAGGGGTGGTCTACAAAAGACGTACTCAAAATTCAATTTGCAGAACATTTTTAAACACGCTTTTTTTAAGGTGCAAAATGTTCTATTTCTATGTTTTTGAAAAGTGCAAATTGTTCTATTTTCATGTTTTTGAAAATTGCAAATTGTTCTATTTACATGGTTTGCAAAAGTGCAATCTGTTTTCTTCCATTTTGGCAACATGCAAATCCGTTTCGTTCCAATTTTCACTAAAAGCAAAACGTTTTCCTTCTATCGACATTGCTCACAGATGACAGAGCACGGTTTTGTTTCTCGCAAAGATTGAAGGGAAACGGGTAATCAGTTTTGCAAAGGAAGCAACTTGTTTGCCAAGTCGTACTCAAAATTGAAAATCTTTGAATAGTTTTATTAATCAAAATTTTATTTGTTATTCTTTTGAATTTTATAAATAGCCAAAACTTAACACATAATTTTTAAAATCTTGATTTTATTTCAAATGCATACAAATAAATATTTACAAAAATACCGTATATCTTCTAATACTATGGGGGTCTCCATTAAAACACTGGTCTCTAAATAGATGGCGGGACTCTATTAGACAGTGAGTCAGAGGCTCACGGGTCTCTAATTAAATGCGGGTCTGTAATACAACCCGAGGATAGGCGTTAGATGTTCAATACTCTATACAATGTGAGTCTCTAATAATAAAGCAAGGGTTTGCTATGCTTTAACATTGCGCATAGGTAATTGAAAATGTAAACGTTTTAATACAACGCGGGTCTCAAAATTAATAGAAGAAAAAAGAGACTCGTAAATTAAGCACCATATTATTTATAAAATATGGTATTCAAAGCACACAGTACGAATGCTCAAATGCCAATTAAAATACGCATATAAAGAAAATCACTACATGTTGATTATTAAATTCGATACAGTGATGCATTAAAGGTAGGCGCGGAGTAAACGCCATTAACAAAAAACTTCAATAATTTGAATTTTACCGCATTGGGTCGAATACTCCTAAATGCAAATTTGCGCTTTTCAAAAACATGTAAAAAGAACATCTTAAATTTTTGAAAACATGTTAAAAGAACATCTTAAATTTTTGAAAACATGTAAATAGAACAATTTGCAATTTTAAAAAACATGAAAATAGAACAATTTGCACTTTTCAAAAACATAGAAATAGAACATTTTGCACCTTAAAAAAAGCGTGTTTAAAAATGTTCTGGAAATTGAATTTTGAGTACGTCTTTTGTGGACTACCCCTAGGTGTACGTCATGATTACGACACTGTCAGTAACATACCACCCCAACCTAATGCAAAGGACATCGCGAAACAACGCGAACTCGACTGCAGCCACCAATTGAATGGACTTTTGACAGAATGATTTTAGCTGTGCACTGGACTTACAACAGAATGACTCTTCACCGACGATATGCATGAATGACAGGCATACTTTTCAAACACGTATTTGTGATTTTTTTGCTTAAAACTGGTAATTACAACTTTTTAAAACTTATTTTGGTATTTTAAAGTTATTTTGAGATTTTGTCAAAAATGAATAAAAAACACAGGAAGGGACCTGGATTTTTTCATTTTCACATGTTAAATCCCATAAGGATTTGGCCATTTTGAAAGTCGACCACTTTTTCAAAATGCGCGCGCCTTTCATGCGCAAACAGCGCAAAATGCACTCAAGTCTATATACTAGTGGAAGTGTCTAGGGTCAGTAGAAGACGTTTTGGTAACAATCGGTTCAATCCTAGAGTTACATGCAAAATACTTCCCAAGTGAGAGTAATTTCATTTAGGTATGTACTCTATTGAATGTCTATTAACATGGGGGCTCAAAATGAAAACTCTAATAATTATTACACTACATATGAAACGAGACATTGACTTCACATCGTCATCGGCATCGGCATTAGCGACGATTAATACGTCTCATCTCCCTCCGTCTCCGCCTCGGCGTGTGGAGTTGATAAATATTTACACAGTTACACACTTTATATCTCTTTACGTATCCTTTCCTTTCCCAACCCCTACCCCAATATCTTCCAGTTTAGTACTCGCAACCTATGCATAAACTGGAATTTCTAAATTGTCTCTCTCAGCAACTTCAACATCAGCAAAAGTTAGAAGAGGTAATTGAATGCATTATTGCTATGTAGGTAATAAAGATAGTTCAATCAACTAAATATATATAACTATACATATCGTCTGTGAAGAACCAAAATGTCCCATATCCAATTTAAGCTGGAATCAAAATGAGTTACGTCATAAAAGCAAAATGAGAAACATGCGTAAAGTGTTAATTAGGAGTTTTTAAAAAGCGTAAAATGTCCTATTTACATGCTGTTGAAAAGTTGCAAAATGTTTTAATTCCATGTTCTCGAAAAGGTGAAAAATGTTCTAATTCCATGTTTTCGAAAATGTGAAAAATGTTCTAATTCCATGTTTTTGAAATGGTGCAAAATATTTTAATTCCATGTTTTCGAAAAGGTGAAAAATGTTCTAATTCCATGTTTTCGAAATGGTGCAAAATATTTTAATTCCATGTTTTTGAAAAGGTGCAAAAAGTTCTAATTTCATGTGTTTGAAAAAAGTAAAATGTTCTTTTAAATGCTCTCAAGACATATTTGAATATTTTTGTAGATAGTTGATACTGGTTTCAGTTAAAAATGGATGCGGGTCATTTTGGTTCTTCACAGACGATATATGTAATTCCAAAGGCAGGTTATATAAGACCCTTAATAATATGCTATATTTTCAAATTATATTTCATAATGCAAGCAATGTAGGTAGCTAGGTAGGTAGGCAGGTCCAAGGAATGGAACTGCTTGGTCCATTTCTTAAACATGGCATTTACTACATATTTTACAACGTATTACATAGTACTCTATATTCAGTACACGCGAACCTGCCGCGTAACTTTCCTTTTCACAATTTGTATTTTATAACATCTTATCTTTATTTCATGCATAGGTAATAATTATAATATGTATCCATAATAAAGACTTCTCCTATATGAGTATGTACTCTCCGTTTTATCCAAAATACTCACCATCTTCATAAATATATATTGTGCCTAATTGAAAGGGCAGGGGGGAAATCACCTTGTGTAAAATTATTATGATTATCAAATTATCCCACGGCCAATCCTCATCACTTGTAAATATACCTATACATGCTAAAGTAGTGACGTCAAATTTTTTTTCCTATACTCATCAAATTCTAATTTTGCCTATAATTTTCATTTCCATTGAGCTATACCGTCGTTCCTCGTTCCTGTAATAATGGGCTTCGTCCAATATTCTAATTCCGACCTCACAGACCCGTCCACTATTCCATATGCGCGTCTACTATTACAGGAAATACGGTATTATATTACCAACACTATTTGGGTAGCAGTCGTATGCTTTATACCATAGATATTTTGAGATATAATATTTTATTTTTTCACATCACAATAGGGAGTTATTGTTTATATGTATGGAGACATTATACACTTTCCTACATGTTTAATTTGCTCGTAGTAGGTGTAGCATTAATTTTTGAAAGCTCTACATACACATTATGTCGAGTCTTCTTTATGGATTGCGGCATGGCGGTCCCTAAACAGGTGGGTAAATTCTCCTCTATGCATAATGGCCATATTTCCGAATTGTTTTATCACATTGAAATAGTATAGTTTTCAAGTCTTTTGAATGCTTTTCGAATCTAATGTGGAACTGAGCAATAGCTGCTTCATTCGGCAACGGGGGAAAGGAGGATTTTGTTTTTATTATCTTCTACGTTGTCACACTCTGAAACAAGAATAAAAAAATAAGCGATTTCTGTGAATGTGGATATGTGGACAAAACCCATAGAATAATAATATGTTAAGCTTAAATGGAGCATTTTTGACATAGAATGTTAAGTAGAGAAAGTCGAAGGTGCAGCGGTATAGGTATAGGAATAAGTATGGGTATAGGTATAGGTATAGGGAGGTAGGTACCTACATTATTAGTATTAATTTTTTTCCCAAGCACTTGATAATAATGAAAATGCTATTTCTGTGCTGTGTGTGTGTTAAATTGAATTCTGACCAAATGGAGGTGATGCGTGCGAGGGTGTCATTGTGTTTATTTTCATTTTCATTGTGTGGATTGTGTGTACAGAAGGGCTCAAATGTCATCAGTTTGTCCTCTAGTCATATCAAATCAAGAGACGAAGGTAATAATGGCTTTTGTTTTTATCTCTGTCTCTCTATCATTTATGACTTTCTCTCGCACTTTCTCTCTCTCTCTCTCTCTCTTTATCTCGGGGGCTCTTCTCAGCTTATAGTATTGTTGGCGTTGGAGTTGGCTCTGGTGTTGGTGTTGGTGTCGATGTTGGGTTTGGGATGGGTGTTATGATTAAACTATTGACATTTATAGACAGACATGAGCTTACTAAACCCTCCCACTTTTACAGAATATTCGTACTTTCCCTCGTATTGTGACTACACTCAGCAGCCTCTAACTAGACCGAGACAGAGAAACAGACATTGATTTTATCTCAAATCTTTTGACATTTATGAGTTTGAAATTTCTTTTTGATCATATTAAGTATTGAATATTTTGTTGGGTGTAAGTTATAGCTAGTCCATCACATCACATCACATTATCACATCAATCTTCTACATTCTTCTTTCAAATACAAATACCTGCTACATAAGTATGTGAATATATTTGAGTTTAGTGCTGGTGCTGTGCGAATTAAATGTTTTCCTATTTTCTTTTTCGTAATTCCCAGTTTCCCGTAGTCCCCATTTCAGGGGATAACCTCGGCGTTAGAATCATATGGAATATTGTAAGTTTTTTCTTTGGCCTTCATCTTCAATTTGCAATGCATGCATAAATGAAAGGAGATATATCGTCTGTGAAGAACCGAAATGACCCATATCCATTTTTAGTTTCAAACAAAATGCACTATCTACATATAGAAAAAATTTAAATAACATGTTCATGAAAGCATGCAAATAGAACCTTGTGCATTTTTCAAACAAACAAGTAAATATAATGTTTTGGACTAAAAAACATGTAAATAGAATATTTTGCACTTTTCAAAAAACATGTAAATAGAACATTTTGCACTTTTCGAAAACTAGTAAATAGAATATTTTGCACTTTTCAAAAAACATGTAAATAGAACATTTTGCACTTTTCGAAAACTAGTAAACAGAACATTTTGCACTTTTCAAAAAACATGTAAATAGAACATTTTGCACTTTTTGAAAACTAGTAAACAGAATATTTTGCACTTTTCAAAAAACATGTAAACAGAACATTTTGCATTTTTCAAAAAACATGTGAATAGAATATTTTGCACTTTTCAAAAAATATGTAAATAGAACAATTTGCACTTTTCAAAAAACAAGTAAATACAATATTTTGCACATTTCCAAAATCATGTAAATAAGATATTTGATATTTTACATTTTTACAAAACATGTAAATAGAACAATTTGCTCATTTTAGAAACTCGTGATTAGCATTCTATGCATGTCTCTTATTTACTGTCTTTTTTTTACATAGCTCATTTTAATTCTACCATAAATTAGAAATGGATCATTTTAGTTCTTCACAGACGATATCAGGCTTGTTTTTTATTTTTTTCATCTTCTGTAGCATTCAATTTAATTTTCGTTTATTTTCTTACTTCCAACAGCATGATGATGCAGGCAACCCAGTGTCCACTTAAAGGGCTTTATGTAAGCTAAGCTAGAACTTGAAATGATGTAATATACGTTATATAACATATGTTAGATATAATAATATGCTTTCACTTTCATAAACTCGATCGATATTCGCATCTAAAATCATTGCCAAGCCACCTTGCCATATGGAATATGGAGATCATGTTGGAGTAGTATAATTATTCTAAAGTTTAATCTTTTTGTTGAAACAAAGATTTTATTTTGACTTCAAGATGTCTATATATAAAAAATATAATGCATGTGTGGAAAGAAGCTGTACAGCGCTATTTCTGTACTTTAAGCTTCCAAAATTTCTTCGCAGTACTTTCTCCGTCTCTCTCTCTCTTTGAAACTAAAATAACTGGAGGGATCTGGTTTTTACTGAATAGATTCTCATAAAAATTTGACACGGGGATGTTAATCCTATTAGTAGCTATACTAATACTACAACTACAACTAAAATATTCACAAGCAGAGATAGAGTACCGTTTGCCCTCAAGTTCAAGATGGGAAAAGATAACATGGAAAGATGATGAAAATGCCCTATGTGCTACTGCTGTACTATATAACATGTAGATGAACACATCAGATAATACATAGTTGAATTTCATCCAAATCCGTTGTTAACCTTCTAAATAGAAAGCAAATTTAATTTATGCATGAGTACGCAACTTCCCCATTTTGATGATTTTACAAGATCAGAAAGAAAAATAAGGAAGGAGAAAAATTCCAGAGTTTAGATTTAGAAATCCAGATCGAGAATCCAGAGCAGATGTGTACATTGCATTACACAAGCTTACAAAAAAATCAAAGGCAAAAATACAATAAAAAAAAGCTTGTGTAAGCTTTTTTTTATACAAGCGTAGAAGGAGAAAAAGTCGGAGAAGAGGGGAGGGGGGGGGGGGGAATTTACATTCATAAGGCAAATGCAAATAAGGAGGAGGGAAGAAGATGTCAAAGTCAACTTAAATTTTCTCCTCTCCATCAGCAGCATCGGCATTCTCATACTCTCATTTAAATGTAATTGTGTTCTTAAAATATTTTCTGAGTAGAAACAACCCACGCCTTCGTCGTCTTATTCCTTTCCTTCCTTCTCCTGTGCCTGTACGTCAGTTTTCAATACAAAAAAAAAGAACCAGAGGATAGGGCATAGAGCAGATCGAGCCGCGGCGTACTCTTTCTCTCACCTTGAAGAATTCTCCAGATTTCTGTGTATATCTTTTTGACTCGAGTTTATAGTATAGTCTTTCTATTCTCCATGTGCTTTACATTACCATTACTATTCACAATTTTGAAATTCAAATTCAAAAAATTCGAGTTTCATGCCCATTGGCTCAAATTCAAAGTTACAGTAAATATGTAGGCACGCGCCATTAGTATTTGACAGGTGTATTCTGGGAAAAAGAAAAAGTCTCTCATTTAGAATGAAATAAAACGTGAAAATTTCTGATGCAAGAAAAAATAATTCTGTTTTCATTCCTCTCTCACATGTCAGTAGACAAAAATATAGAAAACTGTCAAAAACATGTGTTTTCATTCCGTTAAGTACATAGTCTTTATCGGGTCGGGTGACACGTGAACGAAAAAATGCAATTATATTTTATGTGTGTGTGCAGTGAACACTTCAATAAAAATACTTTAAAAAGTTACTTTTGTACAAAATATTTCATAGTATTTTGCTCGCGCGTCCAGTTCCAGTCAGAATCGGAGTCGTAGTAGTGGCATTGTATGTAAGTAGGTATAGGTACCTAAATGCATTTATTACTACTACTAATACTTTGACGCTAATCACGTGCTTGTATAGCCCCGAGCTGGGATTCCCATTGCCGGCGCCGGGCTCTTGGCTATAAACTACAAACGCGTTACCTTGGTTTCATAAAGTTTTAGGTATACAGATAAAGCTAAACAGCTGGACTTTGTAAAAATTCTATAGAATAAAATTATTTGGCTTATTGAAGAGCACAAAGACGTTGAAGAGAATTAATATAAGGAAAAAGTCAAAGTTTAGTAGTACAAGAGAGAAAATAGAAGGAAATTTGGAGATTTAGATTTTCTGAATAATTGTGAATTTTCTACTGGGAGAAAGTTGGGGTTGGACGGAGACGAGCACGAGGACGAATGACTTACTGAAAGAAAGGGAAGAAAGTAGAAATAACATAAACTATGCGACTGCGACCGCGACTATATACGAACTGCCGACGAGATTGTGAGTTGAGATGCATATCCAATCAAAAATAAAAATACAAAAATATCGTCTGTGAAGAGCCAAAATGACCCATATGCAATTTAAGCTACAATCAGAATGAGCTATGTAGTAAAAAAAAAATAAAACGTGCATCAAATTTTAATTAAGAGTTTTTTAAAAGTGTAAAATGTACTATTATCATGTTTTTGAAAAGGAGCAAAATATTCTAATTCCATGTGTTTTAAAAGGTGCCAAATGTTCTAATTCCATGTGTTTGAAAAGTGTAAAGTGCTCTATTTCATGGTTTTTGAAAAGTGCAAAATATTCTATTTAAATGCTTTCTAGTCATATTTGAATATTATTGTATATAGTGGATTTTGTTTTTAGCTACAAGTGGATGTGGTTCATTTTGGTTCTTTACAGACGATATCTAGAAAAAGACTAAGATTTTGTTTTCTGGTACTAGGTAGTCTGCCTTTTTGTCTTTTTCTTATACATATACGCACACACTTCCACCAATCCAATCCTCATACAAATCCAACTTACGATTAGATGCCGACTTTTCGTTGAGGGATTTGAATCCATTTATATTTTTTAATGTATCTATAGTCTATAGTTAGGATAGCAACACCAGGGTTTTGCTATATGACTCTGGCTCCTATTAAAAATACATGGATATGGATCGGTCTTGCTTTATACCTATATATGCACCGTATAAAAATAAAAATGAAGAAAAACAATCTCATTGGTATTCATGCAGAAAGCAAATATGAAATATTCTCCAAGCATGATCACAATGAAGATATGAGGAATCCGAGTCGGATGTGCATAAGTGCACTATGCTACAAACGTTCTTGCGTTTTTTTTGCACTCCTTACACATACGTACAATTACATACACAATGTACGTGACATTACATGAACATGTTCTGAGAGATGTTGTTTAGAGGACAGGGTATATTGACACAGACTCCTATTTCCTATACTACAAACAAACAGTGACTGAATCACATTACACTAATGGAGTAAAGTAAGCCGATAATAGCTTTCCCCCACTATACTGATATTTGTTCTTTGCTCTTTAAACTTTAAACCCACCGTGTAGAGTGTTGTAGATTGTAGAGCGTCCTCATAATATTATGTGAATTTCATTTCATCAAAAAAAAAAGTATTTTTACGCAAGTCCAGTCCCAGTGTGGGTTTACTAGTACCAGTTGGACTTGGACCATTATGCTTTTCTCAACGACATTTTTATTTTGCCGGTGTTGTTGCTGTTGACGTTTTATTTTTCTTCTTCCCTTACCTGAGCTTAAGGACGACGACGTTCAGTGTCTTATTAATCTGTGTGTAGACTCAAAGTAGGTAAATGTATAATTCAAAAAAGGAAGTGCCGAGGCACGTATGGTTCTTTTAATTCTCCTATGGATCTACGTCAAAGGTTAAAGTGCCTACCTACCTATTGTACGTGTTTTTCTTTGAATTGAGATTCTGTCTAAAAGCTTTGACGGATGCCTATTGGACGAATATAGAAATTCGCCATGATGGGCCCTTATATGTATGTAGTCCAGCAGGTTGGTCTTGGCCTGGGCTCCTTTTTTTCCATCATAAATTCATAGATAGATAACTCCATAGGTTAGATTAGATTCTTCTGTAGATTGTAGATATATATTCATGTGCATGGTAAATAATTGGACGAGTGTGAGATTATCTGTACAGATACAGATCACTAATGCCTACGCCTTCCTACATATTTAAAAAATACATGATTTACTATATATCGTCTGTGAAAAACCTAAATGACCCATTTCCATTTTTAGGTAAAAACAACATCCACTGTCTACAAGAATATTTAAATATATCTTGAGAGCATTTAAATAGACCATTTTGCACTTTTCAAAAATATGTAAATACAACATTTTGCACCTTTTCAAAAACATGGTATTAGAACATTTTGCAATTCTCAGAAACATGGAATTGGAACATTTTGCACCATTTCCAAAACATGGAATTACAACATTTTGCACTTTTCAAAAACATGGAATTAGAACATTTTGCACTTTTTCGATAACATGGAATTAGAACATTTGACGCTTTTCAAAAAAATGTAAATAGAACATTTTACACTTTTTTAAAACATGCAAATAGAACCATTTATACTGTTCAAAAACTCTTAATTAACATTTTACGAATTTTTCTCAATTTGTTTTTATGACATAGCTCATTTTTATTGTAGCTTAAATTGGATATGGGTCATTTTGGTTGTTCACAGACGATATGCATCTAGCTATAGGTACCCTACTTTGCCCTAATAATACTTGATACTTCCATGTAAATACTTAGAATTAAATTTTTACTACTACAAAGTGATCTCAATGCTTTTCATTAAATTATTATCTTGTTTGCGTATGAAATTGTAATGAAGCCTGAAGCCTACAGTGCAGTGGGCGAAATGCATATTTTTACTGCAAACTTTCTAGTATAAAAAGATGTTGTAGTGAAATGATGTATGGGCTGCAGGGACAGTCTACAGGCTAGATACATACAAGTGCATTTATGTATGACACGGCCACCGAATTCATCTTCTAAATTTTGAATTCTGACTCCGTACAATAGCAGCAGAACAGTGAAACTTTTATTTGTATAATTAAAATTTATTACAACAATAAAATTTGCCTTGAGAGAATTCCCATCTACCTACACGAAACGTAACTCGGTTATTTTAAATATTTGGTAAATGAACAGAAGTGTAACATAAAGCAAGGATAAAGATACACGTAATAATTATGCACGCGTATTTACAGAAATAAAATTACATAATATGCAATTAGTAATTGGATACGTTTTTATGCAACAACATTTTGACTGTATCTTTGTTCTTTATATAACTATGTAGCTATAGGTAGGTGCTCAATACATTTATAGTGAATTGTGTATAGTAGTAACTGTTTTGTAAACGTACTTTGACGCAGTGTAATTGTTTTAAGTTGATTTCGAGGATGGCTCTGAGGGTGCTGTGTCATGGATTGATGACTTCCTTGTTTGTATTTGCAAACAAAAGGAATTTCAATTAAGCATTTACCTTAGGGAGCATACATCTGTTACGTCTTAAAAAGGGGGAGGGACGAGGTTCAAAGGGCATATCTTTTTACATGGGCGAACATAACAATAGGGGGTGGAGGTTCAAAATTTCGGATTTTTGAAGACATAATAGATGTATCATTTCTTAGCCTAACAACCAACTTACTATTTACAGTGCAGTATAATAGTTACCCCCAGCCATGCATTTTCGAAAGACATATCATGGGTGAAGAACCAAAATGACTCATATCCAATTTAAGCTACAATCAAAACGAGCTATGTCATAAAATCAAAATGAGAAACCTGAGTAAAATGTTAATTCAGAGTTTTTGAAAAGCGTAAAATGTTCCATTTACAAGTTTGAAAAAACTGTAAAATGTTCTATTTACACGTTTTAAAAACTGTAAAATGTTCTATTTACATTACACGTTTTAAAAAACTGTAAAATGTTCTATTAACACGTTTTAAAAAACTCTAAAATGTTCTATTTACACTTTTTTAAAAACTGTAAAATGTTCTATTTACATGTTTTTGTTTTTGAAAATTGCATAGTGTTCTATTTAAATGTTTTCAAGACATATTTTAATATTTTTGCACATAAGTGATATTGTTTTTAGCTTAAATTGGATATGGGTCGTTTTACTTCTTCACAGATGATAAATACCGTATAACCTTTAATATCAGTAGTACTCTCCGAGTACTCTATTATGATAGAATCGTGTTCTACGCTATATAAGACCCCTCAACCCCGCGTACTATAAAACACGCATAAAGAAATATTCCAACTCACCTATAATACAGAGTTTCGACCTGTTACAAACTCAAAATAGGCAAATAGGACGAGTCGGAAGCTGTATAATAACTATGGTACTGGTAAGGAATGAGGAAGTCTGGCTAGCTTGACGTTAGCGTTGGGAAAATTGAAAATATAAGAAATAGACTGGGAAGGACAATATAATACCAAAATATTATATGAAGGGAGGATCATAATAGAATTGGTGTCCTTGAGACGTCATTACCGGTACCGATACCGGTACAATTGTGTGCACGAGTGTGAAATAAACTTTTCTATATCGATATCTCTGTGCACGCTTCCAAAATAATAAAGGTTGACTTTGACTGGGGGCGCTTTCTTTAACAGATTTCTCTTATTACTCCAGTTCCAGTGGAGACGACGAAGTCGCTCGAGATGGCCATTGAGAATGACATAAAGGCGTGCGGCGGATGGGTGGGTTTGCTCAAGTTCCCTCTTTGATTTTCTAGGATCAATCTACGTTTCTGTCATTGAAATCCCTCGCTCCCATTGAGGGAATGCGATCAAGTGAGTAATGTCCACAGAGGTGCATCCTACATTGTCTCACTGTAGTCTCTCCACTTCACATTTCACATTGTGCCTCCACTAAGCTATAGGTGTAGGTATATGTTTTGGCAATATTTACCTCCCTATATGTACCTACATGGACTACTCACTTTGATACTTTGATTTTCCAAACCCATTGCGTAGGTACATATAAAACCAACGTACCACACGTGCGAACCTACATACTTACATTGAATTGTACGTATATATCGTCTATGAAGCACCAAAATGACCCATATCCATTTGTGGCTAAAAACAATATCCACTATCTACAAAAATATTTAAATACGTCTTGAAAGCATTTAAACAGAATATTTTGCACTTTTCAAAAACATGTAAATAGAACATTTTACACTTTTCAAAAACATGCAGATAAAACATTTTGCACTTTTCAAAAACATGCAGATAAAGCGTTTTAACCCCTCAAAAAATGCAGATAAAACATTTTACACTTTTCCAAAACATGCAGATAAAACATTTTTGCAATTTTAAAAAACATGTAAATAGAAAATTTTACACTTTTCAAAAACTCCTCATGTTTCTCATTTTGTTGTTATGTCATAGCTCATTTTCTATTGTAGCTTGAATTGGATACGGGTCATTTTGATTCTTCACAGACGATATGTATGTTATACTCGTAGGGGAAGGGTTGGATTGTTGGATTGTCCATTCATAAAAAATGGATCCTCAGATTTTCACACTAGGTGAGAGATCTCTACACAGGAGCCAATATTCTTTAGCACTAATACATCATGACTCCGTGTAACCACACAGAACTATAACTATTAGGATTCAGTCAAGTAATAACAGTCTGTGTGTAGGGTGTGATATAAGTATAAGAAATAGTACGCTCTGCTACATCTCTTCCCATGCATGCTACTAAATCTATAGATAAGCCTAAAAATGGTTTGGTGGTGTTGATGAGAATACCAAAATACAAATACTTGACATCCAGGATTACCAAGCAGCCTCCATGTACTACACTAGACCCCACTTCAATCCTCTCTCCGTTCCTTTTCAACAATTTACATACATGCTCCTGCCCTCTCAATCCCTTACACAGTAAAGAAAAGAAAATCCACAAACAGAGAAAACTATCTCAAGTTTCCACAATCTTCTCACGTCTTAGTCGCACCGATAAAGTGATGTATGGCACTCCAGCTGTTTGTAGGTAGGTACTATAAGTTTTTAGTACATCCCTATCACAACTACTACTACTGATCTAATATGGACAAATGCTGCTGCTAGTCATCGATTTTTTTAAGTCTCCTCAGAAGGTCAAGATCTCACCTATTGGTTTTAGAACAGTCCACACTTAAACACACAGCACCTATTATGTAATTGTGGTGGCCCAGGCTCCGATTCTGCATGTAGCCTCGACTTCGATGAATATAAGGCCAAGTCTATGGGCACGGACGGATTTAAATTGAATCAGGGGCTTAAAATTCCATCGAAAAAATCTTCAAAATGCAAAGGGCAATGATTTAAAATGTTGGATTTTATCGTTTGTTCAGACTCTTTACTGTAAAAAGAGAGCTGGGTGATGATAGGGCAACAAATAATAAAATGACTCCCTAAAAATCTCATGAAAAACTAGCGGTTGAAGATTGTGTTTTTAAATGTCATGATGATATTTAAAAATCTGAGGTGTAGAATAGATAATATCCAAAAAATTGAAAGTATTGATTTGGTAAAGGTGATTTGAATTAAAGCTTATGCGGGTCGCTAAAAAAGGACGGCTCTATAACACACAGGACAGGCTATGACAATGCAGATCGTTTCCAACGTATGAATTAAATGCCCTCCATTATTGGGGAAAAAAAGCAAAATGTTGTATTTACATGTTTCAGAAAAGTGCAAAATGTTCCATTTACTTGATTCAGAAAAGTGCAAAATTTTCTATTTACATGTTTTGAGAAAAGTGGAAAATTTTTTATTTCCATGTTTTTGAAATACACAAAAAATTTATTTGCATGTTTTTTGAAAAGTCAAAATATTCTTTTTACATATTTTTGAAAACTGCAAAAGGTTCCATTTACATGTTTTCTAAAAATTCAAGCAGCAGGGGCTGCCTGCACTAGCCGCATTGTCCGGTCCTGTGGGGATATGGGCCTCTTTCTAGTCAAGCAATAGTCCTATAGTTGAAAGTTTTTTTTTCATTCCAAAGAAACTATTATATTCGTAAGTTAAACTGTAAATAAAACTTGAGGACCGCGTTCGGATTTCTAGTTGTATCATAGGCGCTTGAGATCTTCCTTTTCCTCCATATTTGTACATATTATGTCCACGGCCAACGGCCAAGGAGCCAAGGACATAGGCAGAGGAAACCGAAAAAGTGTAGCCATGGGCATTGTCCATGATTGGAGTCAGGAGCACGTTGCACTTTCAGCTTCAATTTGGAATTGGAAACGGTTCCATAGGGAACAGCCACGAGTCTCACTTACACTATACGTAGCCATGGTTCCCTTTAAAAAAATAAAAGACCATATATAATACACACACACAGGGATACTCGTATTGGTATTGGGGTCGTGGCTCATCCGAATTTGTGTACTGTGCACGTCACAACAGTAGAATCAGTAGATTCAGTTTACAAAAAAAAATAGAATTTGACAATTTTGTTTTCTTTCTCTCTCTCTCTCTTTCTTCCGGCGAGAGATATCATTCATTCGATTTATTCTTGTCCTGTGTATGGGACTGGGTCATTCTAAAACGCTGCTACGCTTGATTGTAAAACTAAACAAAACTTGTTTTATTTTTCAATTTAAAAGAAACCTTTAAACGACGCGACGGTGACGGTGCCGGTGAACAGGGAAAAACGGCCACGAAGAAAATAAGAAATACGACTGTTACTGTTGACTGAAGTGGTATTGCCACACAGATAAATTATCTGGGATTTTTTTATCTAGATCACTGTATATACCACACCACAATACAAAGCACCTCTGTGCCTTCATAATCCGTTGTGATTACTTTATACGTGGGTAGGTTAGGTGATACGTAGACGCTCAATATGAGAGCCCATGAAATACCATGGATGCTTGTAATTCCATCTGTAGTGTGGTCATGATTGTGGTCTTTGAGTTCATTTAATTTAAATTATATTTAAACCTCAAGGGCAGACCTTGAAATTTGAGATGGAGCTTTTAATGTACTACGAACATCAAATAACGCCCACAACAATAACAAAAACCAAGCTAAAAATACGATTATTTGAATGCCAACTGGAAAACTGGAAAGAAAGCCACTACTGGAGTCGATCGAAAAAGTAACGAGTACTTCTTCCCTTAGTACCTTTCCCTATCTCACTGTCTAATATTTCCTTATACATAATGATTCAAAGAAGCTCAGGTGAGGATAGTATTAGTAATTATTATTAACCGAAATGGTGCAACTATATCATTGAGCTATTTTTCCATACATTTTCCCAGCTCCTTTCCACTTCCACGCAATGTCGCGCCCACTCGAGTACTTTTACTTTTGAGAAAAAACAATGAAACGTGTGTTCGTACTCATAAAAACAATTTAGACGACATCCGCTCCCCCCCTCCCCTCCCATCTTTTTTCACCCCTCGAATTCAATTATTGTGTGTAATTGACTGAAATTTTAAATGAAATGCACAAAAGTCACATTAAGTTTGCCTTTGAACGTGACGGGAACGTTTCGCTTCGTAATTTCTACACCCCACCAATCATACGATGGAGAATGTACCTAGGACCTAGGTAGGTACAGTGGATGGAAGTCACGTTGAGTGACCACATCCCATCAGTTTCAGTTACAGATCTAGACAGGGCCGGGCGAAGGAATAACTTTTAGGCAGCAGTTTTTTTCCATATACAAAAAAAACCATTTTGATTTTATTGATGGCTTTATTTGGTAAAGCAAAATGTTGTATTTACAAGTTTTAGAAAATTACAAAATGATCTATTCACATGTTTTGAGAAAAGTGGAAAATGTTTTATTTCCATGTTTTTGAAATGTGCAAACAAATTTATTTGCAAGTTTTGAAAAATCGAAATGCTCTATTTACGTATTTTTTAAATTTTAAAAAATTTCTATTTACAAGTTTTGAGAAAAGTGGAAAATGTTTTGTTTCCATTTTTTTGAAATGTACAAAAAAATTTATTTTGCATATTTTTGAAAAGTCAAAATATTCTTTTTACATATTTTTGAAAACTACAAAATGTTCCATTCACACGTTTTGAGAAAACTTCAGAATGTTCCATTTACACGCTTTTTGAAAACTCAAGCAACGGAGGCTGCCTGCGCTGGTCGCACTGTCCGGCCCTGGATCTAGAAACGGGAACGGTAACAGTGACGGTGGTAGATAAGCGTGTCAGCATCAACCCGCCCAATGATGTCGGTTAGTCCATGCTAATAATATCATTTCCAACTCTAAACTTGTAAGACCACTCACCTTTCTTTAGCATTTAACCCCAAGTGGAGGACCACCGGAGCTGCGTATCAAGTTTGAGGTGCCGGATGCCATGGAGTAGAATTTCTCCAAAGTAGTAGCACCATCTAACATTACTGTATACAGAGAGATAGAAATACGAGAATCTTTCACTTCAGTGTCTTACTTGAGTGGATGTTCATAACGAATAGCAAAACACGTAGAGGAGCTCATGCTGTCATCCCCTATATCCTCCCAATTTTGAACCATATAGCAGATAGAAATATCACAGTAATAATATCAGTACTGTAGAGCGTTGATGATATTATTATTATTGTTTTGTTCTTTGTATTATTGTACTTGAAGTGGAAGTTGGTTCGTGTAGTGGAGACTGTCGTCATTACTGTCACTGCTCCTTTAATAATACTCCCATGTTATTACTCTCAGGAATCTAATATCCCCACCTACCTGTTACATATCATGAGAGCATTTCCCTTCCCATTTCTGTGTAGGTTGAAGAATAGGGAAGGAGTGAGAATTTTTGGAGTGCCGGTGCCGGTCCCGACTCTGACAATGAGCTCTGAAGTTCTGAGTAGTCGCATTTATTTTGTATCATTGAGTAGTATGTAGGTGCAGACTCCAGATGTGTCACTTCACCATATATTAATACTATTAACAGTAATAACACCATCCCATTTACGCCTGTAAGACTCTGCGTCATACTTTACAGATGGCGTTTCTGGAGCGGTGTGTGTAGTATAGGGAATATTATGCAGGGCCGGACGAAGGAATTGCTTTTAGGCAGCAATTTGTTTCCATACAAAAAACCACCATTTTGATTTTATTGATGGTTTTCTTTGGTAAAGCAAAATTTTGTATTTACATGTTCTAGAAAAGTGCAAAATGTTCTTTCTACTTAATTCAAAAAATTAAAAAATGTTCTATTTACATGTTTTGAGAAAGGTGGCAAATGTTTTATTTCCATGTTTTTGAAATGTACAAAAAAATTTATTTGCATCTTTCTGAAAAGTCAAAACATTCTTTTTACATATTTTTGAAAACTGCAAAATGATCCATTTACATGTTTTGAGAAAAGTGGAAAATGTTCTATTTACATGTTTTGAGAAAAGTGCAAAATGTTCTATTTACATGTTTTGAGAAAAGTGCAAAATGTTCTATTTACATGTTTTTGAAATGTATAAATAATTTTATTTGCATGTTTTGGAAATGCACAAAATATTTTATTTTGTATGTTTTTGCAAAGCCTCAATATTCTTTTTACATATTTTTGAAAACTGAAAAATGCTTCATTTACATGTTTTTTGAAAATTCAGGCAGCAGGGGCTGCCTGTGCTGGCCACTTAATCCGGCCCTGATATTATGTGATTGGGAGAGACAGCAAAAGTGGAGCCCCAAGACCCAGCAGCCAGTCTGCTGTAGATAAGAGCGGACAGAGAAAAGCATAATATAGAAATACCAGTTGAATTAAATCCTTTTGTCACCAGCAGCTTATTGTTTCGAGTCTCTCTCTCTCATTTACCCTCATCCATGACTCGAGTCTCAGTCAACAACAGTGTCTATTTATATTTCCCATTCAAATAATGAGATCACATTTTCTTCCGCGTTTCTCTCAAAATCCTTTTTCCCTCGAACTCTCCCCCCATCCATCGAATTCGAATTATTATTACGGCACAGCAGCAGCATCATAATAATCTTAGCATGAGCTCAGGAGTGAGGAGCATCGCGAGACTGTCATGTATTTGTAAATTCTATAATGACATTTTAAGGAGCCATTATCTCGCTTTAAATACATCTAAAAACAAATAAACCCAGAAAATATATGCAAGTGTAAATAAAACAAAAAAATACACAAAAACACAGCAACGAGGGAGACTTTTTTTTGGTATGTTTTTCTTCAAATGACTTTGACATTATTATTGTTTAAGTCGTCTGGTGTCAATTAGTGTTAATTGAAATTGTATTGCCCTCCCCTTTCATCTTTGTCCTTATCTGTGTCCTACAAATTTGGAGTATAATTACAATTCCCAAAAATAGAAGAATTTTAATTTTCATGCAGTAAACGTCTGTGAAGAACCAAAATGAGCCATATCCATTTGTAGCTAAAAAAAATATCCACTATCTACAAAATACTCAAATATGTCTTAAAAGCATTTCAATAGAATATTTTGCACTTTTCAAAAATATGTAAATAGAACACTACACTTTTTAAACACATGGAATTAGAAAATTTTGCATCCTTTTAAAAACAAGGAATTAAAATATTTTGCACCTTTTCAAAAACATGGAATAAGAACATTGTACACTTTTCAAAAACTCCTGATTAACGTTTTACGCATGTTTTTCGTTTTGTTTTTGCATAGCTCATTTTGATTCTAGTTTAAATTGGAAATGGGTCATTTTTGTTCTTCACAGACGATATACGAAAGGTATAGCTTAAAATATTTATTCTATCTAAAAATTTAAGTCATATGCTAGTACGTAGGCATGTTGCACTAACTATAGCAGTTCAGGGAATAAAAAAAAGTACTGGAAAACGCAGAAAAGAACAGAAAAAAAAACTCAAGTGTAGAACACAAACATAAAGTAGAATCTAGAATCTAGAATCTAGGGTAAATGTTGTTCATATCCTGCAATCATAATCGTGTTAAAGCGTGTGCGGGGGAGTAGAACTGTAGAAGTAGGCAGTAGCTATGTCGATCACCCGGTCCTCTCGACTTTGTTGTAACCTCTTTGGAAAAAAATCCCTGATCGAAAAAAAACAGAGTAATATGGGTTGTTGTAAGTTGTAATTTCTACTTTACTTGTACTTGGCTCTTCTGGCTTTTGAAAACGAAAACAACCAAATAGGCTTTTCCGGTTTTCCCAATCATGTCGCTCGCTCCTTTAATTCGTTTTTTTGAATGAAAGCCTCCAAAATAGTTTTCAAGACATTTTTTGCATGACTCAGTGTAATTGACGTGCTTGATTTACATTTAGAATTGGAAGACACGCAATCCAGCTCCAGCCAAGGACCTCGATCCTCATCTGATGTTCAGGCTTTTAGCCTCTGTTTGAGAGTTTTCCACTGCAATGAGTACAAAATTCCTTCCACCTACGTCTCATACGTCTTACCCACAGCGTTCCCTACTTAATCATGTTCAAGTTCAAAGTTCAAAATCCTTTGACAGTCCTTCTGTCTGTTGGAATTTGGAAGTGGAAGACACTTATGTGTACAGATATTATTGTTTGTTTCGGGTCTCAAAATAGCTTATTCCAATTATTACAAGACTGACTATAGTATTTAAAATGTTCAAGATGGGAAAAAAATACGGTTAGAATTTAATAGCATAATGTTTGTTCTGCCATGTACAGAGTAGAGTAGTATAATTTACATGGAAAACAAACAAAAAACACATTATGACAGGGTAAACAATAATGCTGGTAGGGGTAGGAGACATAGAAACAAAAGTGAATGACACCAATAAGCCGCCCAGATCAATGCAATGTTTATGTAGTTGCTAATGCCTATGAAACGGTGCTACCTTCATTTTTTTGAACTTTTGCTATACTTGTTTCTTTCATATCGTCTGTGAAGAACCAAAATGACCCATATCCATTTTTAGTTTCAAACAAAATGCACTATCTACAGACAAAATTAAAATAACATGTTTATGAAAACATGTAAATATTAAATATAGAACCTTGTGAATTTTTCAAAAAACAAGTACATAGAATATTTTGAACTTTTTAAAAACATGTAAATAGGGCATTTTACACTTTTCAAAAACATGTAAATACAACATTTTACACTTTTCAAATACATGTAAATAGAACAATTTACACTTTTCAAAAACATGTAAATAGAACAATTTACAATTTTCAAAAACATGTAAATAAAACATTTTACACGTTTCAAAACAACAAGTAAATAGGGCATTTTACACTTTTAAAAAACATGTAAATAGAACATTTTGCTCATTTTAGAAACCCGTAATCAGCATTCTAATTATGTATCTTATTTACTGTCTTTTTTTGACATAGCTCATTTTAATCCTAGCATAAATTGGAAACGGGTAATTTTGGTTCTTCACTCACGACATTACGCCGTTTTAGGAGTTTCACTTATAACTATATTTTATTCGAAATTGACATGACTCAGATATGACTCTCGAGTATTCTTTCCTCTATTATCATGTAAACGATACTTAAAGCTATATACAATACAGACAGAAAGGATCCTCAGAATAGTGTCTTGAATTAGAAGAATATCCTCATTGTGTCAAAGTTCTGTACTGATTTTTTACCTTTTAAAATTTCCTGGTACAGATAACTCTTAAAACCTGATTTTTTAAACATTTTTCTCCATTTTTGAGTTTAACGCTAGTGAAAATCAACAAAATTTTCAATTACAAAATAACATTTCCTGGTGTGTTTCCGGATTTTTACTATTTGCGAATACTTGGAAGTAACAATAAAATTACATAACGTACTATCGTTCATTTTTGACTGTACGCAGTAAAAAGTAAAATACCTAAGTAGGTAGGTAGTTGGTTTTTCTTTCTGAAGAATTCGAAACGGATTTCCAATGAAATTGATTCCTAATTAATTATTTCTTTCATTTATTTATTAGTAGTTCTGGTCTGGTTCTGCTGGTTCTATATTCTATGGTGCATTTCCCCATTGTGTGTTTCTTGGAAATTTTATCTATTATTTAAAACTATCAGATGTTGCAAGTTGTTTTTGAGAAGACTTCATTGGTTTATTTAACATCATTAAATCATTGCCTTGGCTCGTGCGCGTATCTAAGTACGTGGGTAGTTGAGTTAGTAACAATTTGAAACTGTAGAGTAAAGATGTAAGTAAGCTACTTTTTGTTTTGTGGCTATTCCATTACAAAAGCCAATCTGACATAATAGTATAGGTTCTCATAACATAAGTACCTAGGTAATAGGTAAAACTTGGGTAAAAGTAATATATTATTTATACAAATAAATAAGTCCCTCCTATTACACAGTAGTATTTATATTTTATGCACATTTTCTAGAAGTTTTGTCTCTGTATAATTATGACTGTCTTGGTGAGTGTAGTTTTAACTTGAAATGACAGCTTGACTATTGTATATTTGATGAAAACAGAAAAATCAATAGCTCTCTCGGTCCAAATATACATACAACAGATAGTCTCTCCTATACTTTGCGCTGTGGTTATTTGTATTTCTAACTTGAAATGGTGAAGAAGTAAAGTGAGATGGAGGACCAGAGAGAGAGAGAGAGAGAGAGAGAGAGAGAGAGAGAGACGAGACAAATACAAATGTTCTCGACATAAGAAATGGAAGGGAGATAGAATTCCAACTGAATAAATACAAATGTAAAAGCACAGACAAAAGTTTTGGAAACCCAAGCTTAAACTTTCTCCGTTAAGGGAAAGCCGCACGTCATTGTGGCTTCGCCTTTTCTTCGTCTGTTTTTTCTTTTACTTTCTTGTTTTTGAAGGAGGAAGTGAAGCAAAACAAGTCATGTTTTAATTTGGGTACAATCAAAACATTCTATTTATGTATCAATCAGGGCCGGACGAAGGAATTGCTTTTAGGCAGGAATTTGTTTCCATATACAAAAACTACTATTTTGATTTTATTGATAGTTTTCTTTGGTAAAGCAAAATGTTGTATTTACATGTTTTAGAAAAGTTAAAAATTTTCTTTTTACTTGATTCAGAAAAGTGCAAAATGTTTTATTTACATGTATTGAAAAAAGTGGAAAATGTTTTGTTTTCATGTTTTTGAAATGTATAAAATGCTCTATTTACATATTTTGAGAAAACTGGAAAAGGTTTTATTTGCACGTTTTTGAAATGTACAAAATTTTCTATTTACATGTTTTGAGAAAAGTGGAAAATGTTTTATTTACATGTTTTTGAAAAGTCAAAAATATTCTTTTTCCATATTTTAAAAAAATGCAAAAATGTTCCATTTACATGTTTTGAGAAAATTCAGTCACCGGCTGCCTGCGCTGGCCGAATTTTCCGGCCCTGCTATCAATGGTTTTAGTTACTTTATAGAATCCAAAAACATCTTTTAAAATTTGTTTGCTGTTATTTTGAAAATATTTTTGCTGCTTACATGTAAATTAAAAACGCACTTTATTGCTTAGTATCTAGTTAGAAAGAAACAGATGTCGTGTTTTGAATTCAAACAAAAATAATATTACTTGATTTTCATTTTAATCTTTACTAAGCTACACAATTGATGTGGAGGTACATGAAATTATTATCGATCCTTGGAATTCTGGCTTTGACAAACCATTAGTTTTGGATTTGCTGTATGAAAAGTGACAGTTTTAGTATTCTGAAATAACATAATATGTATCAAGTGTTGTAGGAAAATGGTGGACTGGACGAAAGCGATAAGGATGAATACTGTGTGTATATAGAGACAGTGGGACGTTGGAAAGAATAAAATTGAAACTCGATTTACTATTACTATAGTAAAAATCTAGCATTACAAATTACAACTACATCTCGTGTCTTATTCTCACTCAAACTTTGTCTAAATATTCTTTTGTGTTCATTTCTTATATTGTTATGTTATAACGTTAGTTGTACGTTAGTTTCCTTTAATTGCAAGGTGAATACATATTTTTGGGGCTGTACGCAGTATCTTGTAAAACATGCAAAACGAATGACAACTTTGTTAATTAATAAATTAAGACACAAACTTTGCTTAATTTTTTCTTGTAGCTTTTGTAGTTGTTAGTCTATATATCAATACTATTACAATTCAGATTTTTACAAATCAGCCAATAACAAAGCAAAGTACTTAGCAAAGTCTTGGTTTTGTTTGTAATTACTAAAAACAAAAAAAGCAATTCAATTTAGTAAAAATAACTGCACAATAGGAAAAAAGAACAGATGGAATTTGATAGATAGATGTACCAATTAACTAATAGCAATCATAGGATAGGAGAAAACTGCCAACTGCCAAACTGCCTTCACCTTCACCAATTTTCCAATTGAAGGTCACGTGAATGGATCAATAATAATGCTGATAACAATATAATAGATATGTGTACATTGTATGAGATATGAGACTTTACGGTAAAACCGTTCAAATTTTCCTCGAACGGCCCAACTTGTTATTTATTGCATGACTGAAGTGCGGTTTACCCTATAGTTTTGCGGTAAATAGTGCATAGCATTCTATATAGAATATATTACATTGAAAAAAATTTACGTGATAACGATATTATTATAGGAAAAGCAAGAACCGTATATCGTCTGTGAAAAACCAAAATAACTTATTTCCATTTTTAGCTAAAAGCAATATCAACTATCTACCAAAATATTCAAATATGTCTTGAAAGTATTTAAATACAACATTTTGACCTTTTCAAGAATATATAAATACAATTTTTTGCACCTTTTCAAAAACATTGAATTAGAATATTTTCCACCTTTTCAAACACATGGAATTAGAACATTTTGCACCTTTTCAAACACATGCAATTAGAACATTTTGCACCTTTTTCAAATACATGGAATTAGAAAATTTTGCACCATTCCGAAAACATAGAATTAGGACACTTAATTTGCACCTTTTCAAAAACATGTAAATAAAACATTTCATGCTTATAAAAAACACCTAATTAACATTTTACGCATGTTTCTCATTTTGTGTTTTTGACATAGCTCATTTTGATTGTAGCTTAAATTGGATATGGGTCATTTTGGTTCTTCACAGACGATGCATACCAAAGGTAAGCCAAAAAACATGGAAGCGAGTATTTACACCGCTTTACTTCTAGGCTAATGCTTTTTTTTTCAATGTGCCAAACTAATTAAATAGATAACAAAAGCAGAAAATATTAAAATTGAAAAGTATCTAAAAATTCCAGGAACGTTTCCAAACTTAACGCATTACACACTTTTTGATATTAAAAAAATTTCCACGGCCGATATTACTTCTTCAATGTTGATTTGCCTTTTCCCTTGAATGTTGCACTTAGGTATCAAATATTGATGGAGTCATGCAATTTAATACATGCAGCGCTTTTCTGCCAATCTTCTATAACTGTATGCCCTTCATGTTATTTAAGAATTTTGAAACAACTCAAAAAAACATAGCGTGTTCTCGACGTTCTCTTGTATTCTCCTACATAGCGGCTACTGTCCATACTCTCGTTATTACGATCTTCCAAGAGATAGGTTGGATTTAGACTGACCTATTGCAAGACTGTGGAAACGAGAGTGGACGGTATATAGCTATATCTACGATAGTGTATGAACCAAAAATATATAATTTATAATTTTAAAAAATTCAACATGCCTACATAGTACATAATATAATTCCACCACAAGAGAAAAATACAATTACTCCAACTAAATTTACTAAACTTGCTTTTTTAAAAAGAAAGTTATTTCCATTTGAGTAATTTAATTTAAGATTGCATAAGGTCTTAGGATAGGCATTACAAAGTTTCTTAAATTTGTATTATATAAATAATTAGAAAACTTTGAAAAGAGAAAATGTTTCTCTCAAAGTAAAAGAACTAACGATAAGAATAGACAAAAGACGAGGATGTTTTTGACAACTTCACACATCTAGTTTTTACATTTTAGATTATTAAAAAAAAACGTAAATTTCTTACGCATATCTTTTGACACTAATAGTTACTACTCTCTAGACTGACAGAAAGTGTATGATACTATGATTTTAAAAATCAAATTTGGTGATTTAAATCACTACCGAAATGCATATATCTCCAGGGGACTTCTTACCTTTTAAAATAAAGTGGCTATAAACTTTACTGAAAACTGAAATCTTGAACGTAAAAGTTTTAATGAAGTACACTGTATATGCATGAATCTTTATTACATTACATATTAAATAAAAGCTAGAGATATGCTAGTTCGATATTAATTTCTAATGTCATCATTTCATTATAGGAAAACTTTTACCTAGGTAATTGCTACCCTTATGGCCTTGAAAATATAACCTTGGGATTGATATTGAAATTAGGCATAAAAAACTTGGAAGGCAAAATTAATTGAGAGCAGATGATACAAAATTTTTGAAATTTGAAATGCCGACACATATTTCACTTGAATGCATTAGAATACGAGAAGGAAAATAATAGACAAATTCTTTTTATTTAGTTTCAGCTTTCGTCTTTGATCTTTGATCTTTGACATGACATTCAATTAAATTATTACAACCAGTTGAATTAAAGGGGAAAGTTGGAGGCTTCCATTTTAATGTAGCATTCCAAATTCCGTTACAAAGTGTAATTAAAATAAAATAAAGATTATTTCTTTCCTCCAGCTAAGAATTCTTCTGGAGTAAAACTCTGGAAACTGAAAAATAATTAAATGATATCATTTAAGAGTAAGTCAGACAACTACCAAGATACCACTGCAAACGTACATCTTTTTTATGTAACTATATAATTAGAAAAATCCAATATTTGCAGTCTGCACTGAGGTAGAAAGCGATTCATTCAGTGACGGCTATATAATATTACAAATTACAATATATACCGTGTGTGAAGAACCAAAATGAACCATATCCAATTTAAGCAACAATCAAAATGAGCTATGTCATAAAAACGAAATGAGAAACATGCAAAAATGTTAATTAAGAGTTTTGAAAAGTGTAAAATGTTCTATTTACATAGTTTTTAAAAGTGCGAAATGTTCAACTTACATGGTTTTGAAACGTGTAAAATGTTGTATTTACATATTTTTGAATAGTACAAAATGTTGTATTTACATATTTTTGAAAAGTACAATATATTCTATTTAAATGCTTTCAAGACATGTTTCAATATTTTTGTAGATAGCTGATATTGTTTGTAGCTAAAACTGGATACGGGTCATTTTGGTTCTTTACAGACGATATTACTTTTGACTTTGGCAAAATAAATGGAAGATCTACAACTTTGCTTCCCTTATACTGTCTACACAAATGTTCAAAAATGCTAAGGTAGCATCACTACTCCATTAAACGTCTGATCATCAGTTGAATTTAAATTTCAAAATAATTAAATTCCCATAGTTACACTCTTTCGGATGCAAGTACATACCTACATATGTAACAACCAACACCAACGTACGTCTCTACCCAAGACAAAAGACAATTAGAGAGGCACAGCAGGCAGTAGTCTACGAGTATAGTACCATAGCACTTATACCTACTATAGTGAATAGAAGTAAATGAAATTTTCAAATTGAATTCGGATTAAGCTACCACAGCACAAACTAAACTACTACTCGTACTCACAAACCAGAGACTGTAAACAAACGCAATTAAAACTTGGAAGAGCATCTGCTCTAGGCTCTGAGGGCGAATTAATGCTTTGTTCCAATAGCGCGATCGCGATGGGTGGAAATGGAAAAGGTGATGATGGTGAGCGACTGAAATTAAAATTTTACACCTATCCCCTCAGTCCTTAATTTCATTCTTTCCTGTGTCTTTCTACGCGACTAAATCTTTGAATTTATTAGGTTTAGATTTAACGTAATCTATTGGGAAGCGTCGAGATGTTTTGACTGTCTAGATATTATGTAATGATTATGAAACATTTTTTATTTACCAAAGAAAATCTTCAATAAAATCAAAATGTTAGGTTTTGCATGGAAACAAATTGCTGCTTAAAAGTAAAAGCAATTTTTTCTTCCGGCACTGAAACTTACGCAACTACATACATAATATGGATACTATTTAGATTAAGCATGCATGTATTCAGTATTCATGGACGAGTGGCTTGAGATACGGCGACGGGGACAGCATACTAAACTTGAGATAAGGGCATTTCACTTTGTCGTTCCATATAATTAGCACGTATCAGATTCTGTAGCACTAGAAATGAATGCCACTATCACTGGAACAATTTGACAGCATCCTAAAATATTATGTACGATTGCAGATATCGTCTGTGAAGAGCCAAAATGACCCATATCCATTTTGAGCTAAAACAAAATCCAATACCTACAAAAATATTGAAACATTCTTGAAATAATTTAAGTAGAACATTTTACACTTTTCAAAAACATGTAAATAGAACATTTTACGCTTTTTAAAAACATGTAAATAGAACATTTTACACTTTTCAAAAACATGTAAATTGAACATTTGGAACTTTTGAAAAACATGTAAATAATAAATTTTACACTTTTCAAAAACAAGTAAATCGAACATTTGGAACTTTTCAAAAACGTAAATAGAACATTTTACACTTTTAAAAAAACATGTAAATAGAACATTTTACACTTCAAAAACTCGTAATTAACATTTTACGCATGTTTCTCATTTTGTTTTTATGACATAGCTCATTTTGATTCGAGCTTAAATTCGAAATGGGTCATTTTGGTTCTTCGCAGACGATATAAGTAATAGTTACAAATTTTAAACAGTATCCTATTATCAGTGCAGTGTGTCTCCTATATTATGCCCTACTTATTTTTATAGATTTAGACTTTTCAAATAATTAAGACTGTCACGCAGATGGAGATGAAAGGAGTCGGACCGCAACTGGAACCGCAAATCACAAAATTTAAACCATACCCATACTTCCGTTCGCATTTAATTAGTTTGAAGGTTAAAAGTGGAAAAGTAAAAGTTGAATGTCAACAAGTCAGTCCAATCAAATCCAAAATTCCAACGTTCCTTCGGATCAAAGCCTATAAATAAGGCCACTAATTAAATATACGGGTCAAATCAAATTTAAAAGCGCAGTTCTAGGACTGCTGGAGAAGGAGAATGCAATGGAATAGTAGATTGCAAGAGTTACAAATTTTTGTTTCTTTACACAAACATTTTTCTTCGTATTCGTCAAACCTTACCTAACCTACCTTACACTTTGTTTATTTTTACCAGGGAATTTTTCTCACCATTACATTATCATAAAAAAATCATGAATATGAGATATGTAGATACATTCCCCATTAAAATTATTATGTTTTTTCACTTAATAATTCCACGAGCAAGCTGGAGGAAGCGAAGAAATGATAATCCTGAGGAGTGATGTGATCTCCGTCAAAATAAAATAAAAAAGATTTGAGAGAGGAAATTTGTTTTTATTTTCCGTGTTTGTCGCGAGAGACAGAGACGAGGTGGGGATTAAATAAGGCTGCGGGTGTGTGTGGAATGTCTCGAAATGTAGATTTGGAATTAAGCATGTAGTTTCTTCCAGAGCTCTTTTAAGAGTACTCAAAATAATTGTTTACTTCTCAAACTTGGAACTTCTCTCTCATAAGTGGGGAAGGTAGAATATACAAGGAATCAGGCGTTGATCAACACCAACAAGAGCCGTTCCACGTACGAATTTCCATGAGTCCAAATCCAAATCTTAAATCCATATTGAACTCTCATTTATAGTCAGTTTCAGTATATACATATATGTGTGTATATATGTGTGTGTGTGTGTGTAATTTAGTAATTTTGTTAATTGATCCCTAATATAGGATTTACAAGATGAATTACCTTTCTTCATTCCTCTGTAATGGGAGCATGTACGTTGTTGAGTCGGGCTGAATGTTGGAATGATTGCCTGTAGCTGAATTTCCTTCACCTTTTCCATCTCCTACATTTGAGATTGTACTAGATTGTAGATTCTAGACACTAGACGCGCGAGACTCGACTATTTTTCCAGTAAGCCATCATGACATTGTCAAGTCGACGAGAGACTTTTCACTTTTAATAGAAATTCTCCCTTTTCCGTTTCCTTACTCCGTCGTACTTTCTTGTACACAGAGTTGGAGTTGGAGCATCTCACACTGTGAGAGTCTTAAGCATACATGTACACACGAATATCCTAGGAGATTGTGAATGACGCAAAAAGTTTTCCTTCTACACCCACGCTTAGACCATTTGGGAAAGGGAAAATACCTTTCTCTCTCGCTCTGGAGCAGTGGCAGTGGCAGTGGCAGTAGCAGTGGCAGTGGCAGGGGAAGGGGAAGGAGTAGACTCATCCCAGGCACACTCTCCAGTAAATCCTCTATTTTATCTCATGCCAAAACCTAAGTACTATGAACACTCTACTTCTACTACTTGTTCTTACACTTTCCTAAAAACTCTGCTGGTACTGGTACTGATCCTGGTCCCTGATCTCCACGTTCAAAATTCCATATACACTCCGAGCTCAGTTAGATTGTTAAGTATTTAATGCAGGGCTATGGCTATGGACCTTAGAGCTGGAACTGGAGCTGGAGCTGGAGCTGGGAAATTACATTGCAATGACAAATATCCACGTAATAGGTATAGCTGGAAAGAACTGAAGTATACGTTTTCGGTTTTCATGTTCATGCCTGGAATCAAAATAAAATATCATGCCATATCTCCAATCGCCCATTCACCCCCACTAAGGTGCCGTCTGTATTCATCTCACTTGAAATGGAGCTACAGTAAAACAAATACAAAACAAATTTGAAAATCTATAATGATTACTAATTATGCTAATACTGCAGTATCTATAATTTTAATTGTAAAATTATTTTTAATATTTTTTAACCTCAACTATTAGTGGTTTTGATTAGCGTATTTTAAAATCCTTATAACACGTACGAAAATCACAAGTTTTAATTTTCTATAATATTATAGTGTTGATTAGATGTAGGTAATTCAATTCCAACACTGATTATGTTTCTCGCTTGATTTTGATTCGAATCATATTATGAAACGACTGCTTTTAATTAATAGCGCCAATATGGCATAGAGAGTATTTTGACTTCCACTCTCTGTGACTACTAGTATATAATACACGGGATTCAACTGTTGCTGCGTGAAACTAAAAACAAATTAATTAGTTTTTTTTCTCTCTCTCTAACATTGGAGGAAGAAGACTAACTTTCCAAGTTCCATATAGTCTTCTCTTTACTATACACATATTCCATCTTTTGTTGAACAAAACAAAAAGGAAATTAGAACAGAGGATTCATTTGCATTTGGATTTGCTTATGTATCCATACGTATTCCGTTTATGTTTACATTTACATTCATTAACTGTCTGAACTGAAGAACTCAAGTCTCTGTGTTGTGTTGTGTTGTGTGGCGTGAGTCTGATGGTGGTGGTCTCTGAGCCAGCAGCGTGTAAAATACAGAATAAAGGAGGGAGCAAAAACCAGATCAGGGCAGTTAACACAAGTATGTTGTGTAGTCGACTGGATACTGGATTGACGGCTGCTGGGGTGGTTGACTGGTTCACTCTCTCCCGGTCCCGGAGTTTCATGAACCTACTAAACTCCGTTGTACAAATCCGTCACTTGACAAATTTACATAAATAGTGCCAATAATGTTTATGAGCATCAAATTGGGAGTTAAAATACTAGAAACTAGAAACTAGAAACTAAACACCAGAAACTAGAATAATCAAAACTCAAAATTAAATCGGGATTGAAGCCATAAATAAAATCCAGATTTTCAAATTAAAAACAAGGTAAAATTACATATAAGACAGACGGTGGAAAAACAACATATCAATAGTCAATGTCCTCTCATGATTAAATCTATGTTCAAATATCATTAGAATCATCAGAATCTCTCCTATAAAGACTCGTCTCACTCAATCAAATGACGTGTGGCATTTGGAAGGAATCTCATTATTAAAATAGGTCCTTCATTTTCCATAGAGGAGAGGAATAGGGAATGAAAATCTTCAACGTGAGCTCTATTTCTGTAAGAGCTGGAAACTGTGAGTTATGTCCGTACTAAGCATCGTAGAAAGTACTTTTAGACAGATGTACCCACAAGAGAGATCCCAATCACTTTTGAGCCTCACATAAAAGTAAAAATTGTTCTAAATATTCCATCCACTTCCACTGTTTTATATGCTCACAGTAAAAGGGGAAAGGCGCAATTTACAAGCTTGTTTTCATTTCATTTCAGACTCTGCTCTGTGTGTGGATTCCTATCCGATTTCTTCTCACAGTTCTATAATGTTAGACTTGGTATTTTTTAAAACAGAATTTCATGAGTACGCCGCTGCTCTAGACGTCAGGATTCAGTCAGGATAGACACGCACTTTTCCCACTCAAATCTCAAACTTAAATCTCTCGTCCGTCAGAATTTTCAAAGGGGGCATTTAATCCTTTAGTAGAAGAATGCTTCATTTTTTTACGTCGTACTTGTAGTTTTTTGTAGCTTTGAACTATTAGCTATATGCTATATGCGCCATGTGTGTGGTGAACAATTTTACTATGTGACTCTAGGATTGGGATTGTGGGTGTTATTGTTGCTTACATTTGAGCGTAGTGAGTGAGACCGTGGTCGGTAGTAGTGGGAGTGCGTGAAGGAAACAGAGCAGCTTTTTCTTTCTACTCACATTTTACATCCAATCTATTTCTTTTCTACTTTCCTCAATCATTTCCTTCCCTCAAATTATTTTTTTTACGACGTAGTATTTTAATATCAAACTACTGTGTGACGTGCTTCTCAACAAACCATACGCGTACAGTGTCTCACTATATACACCGCTTTTAAGCTATTGCTCTCCTACGCAATATATGCAATTTGATGCCAGTAAAAGTTCCTGTGCTGTAGGTATAGGTATAGGGCAAAGACCTTCGTTACAAGGGTGTAAATTGAAGCCAGTTTAGAGTCCTCACATTGTGCAACGTGTAGCAATTTTAATTCCCACATATAGTACCCAATTTTCCTTGTTTGTGTTTGTGAGAATAATACTACGTACGTAAGTAGGTAGTTTACGTAGTATTCTTTTTACTATGCACAATTGACCTCCTTCCAAGATGGAAGGAAGATATTAAACGGTCAAATAAATTGTAGAAAGTAAAGAGTAGAGGAATCTGCTTGTGTGATAGGCCACATCTATATAGGTAGTATATAGGAAAGGTAAAAACGACTGGAATCTTGCCAATTCCCAGCTTTAAAGTTAAATCTTAGTGGATGGAAAAACAAAGGAAATTGATGAAAGTAATTTTCATAGGAAATTCGTTTTTCGAAATTTCGAGCTTCAACTATAGAGATTTGCTGACGACGACGACGAGGAACTGGCCCCGGTACCGGTACTGGTACCACTCCCGAGTGCTTTTTTATTTAAAATTTAGTTTTTTATTTCGAAGGCCAAGGATTTTTAAGGGGGCTTCTTCTTAAGAAGAAGGTTCTTAAGTGAAATAGTTTGACGCTGTGTTAGAATATAAGAAGAATTTGTAAAATAAAAAGCATAGTTAGTTATATCAACTTTGCACTTGCACTAGGTACCAGTACCAGTACCAGTACTATACATATGGTAGCTTACTTATTCATACGCTTAATTTTCTAAGTTACAGTATCGATACTACATAATAACGTGGACTTGCTGACAGGACACTAAGCCTTGTAAAATTACAATAAAAGGAGCTTGTGGTCCGCAAAGGCTATTTTAAATTGACAAAAACCAGGGCCGGATAATGCAGCCAGCGCAGGCAGCCCCCGCTGCTTGAATTTTCAAAAAACATGTAAATGAAACATTTTGAAGTTTTAAAAAATATGTAAAAAGAATATTTTGACTTTTCCAAAACATGCAAATAAAATTTTCTGTACATTTCAAAAACATGGAAATAAAACATTTTTCACTTTTCTCAAAACATGTAAATAGAACATTTTGCATTTTTCTGAATCAAATAAAAAAACATTTTTCACTTTTCTCAAAACATGTAAATAGAACATTTTGCATTTTTCTGAATCAAATAAAAAAACATTTTTCACTTTTCTCAAAACATGTAAATAGAACATTTTTCTGAATCAAATAAAAAAACATTTTTCACTTTTCTCAAAACATGTAAATAGAACATTTTGCATTTTTCTGAATCAAATAAAAAAAACATTTTGAACTTTTCCAAAACATGTGAATATAACATGTTGCTTTACCACAGAAAACCATCATTAAAATCTAAATGGTGGTTTTTGTATGGAAACAAATTGCTGCCTGAAAGCAATTCCTTCGTCCGGCCCTGACAAAAACCAACTACGGGAAATGACCTCGTCATGTTCTTCCTTGTACTATGTACTCTGGTAGATTCTTTTGTACACGGAAAAAGCAACATCATCATTCTGAATCTTATGCATTACTGAATATGCATAGAATCTGTAGAACTGTTGAACTGTTTAATTTGATTATAAAATGTGTAAAACCTGTAGATGGGCATAGAGGAGCCCGTAATTACAATAAAATTCTACATGCACATTTTAACGTAGGCAGATGAGAGTACCTGTACCTATATGAATCAAAGATTCAATCATAACTCTTGCACGAGCCTGTAATACCTGTCCCTGTGTAACTATACCTTTAGTCTTAATCTTAACATTATTCTATTCTTCGGTCTGGGATGGCGTGTAATACAAAGAGCGGGAGGAGAGGGGAGGAGGAGGAGGAGGAGGGGAGTAATTTCTATAGAAATATATAGTAGTGGGCGAGACTTGGAAATTTGAATGGAAATGGCGTATTCAAAACTGTCATTTCACAGATATTGAATTAAAGCTAAAGCTTAAGAATGGAAGAATCAGTACAGACTATCAGACTATGACAGTCTGAGTTAAACTTGAGAGTCTCATCTTGAATCCCAGATTCCAGTTTCGAGAAGTCCAACAAAACTTTATTATATTCCAAGCGACGTTTATTTGGAGCGTAAGAAGACCTACTTTTATTCTGTAGGGACTGTCCAACTTTTACTCGAGTCAAAAAGGAGAAAGACAGAGGAAAGTTAGTGAATAAAGAGAAAAGACAAACTTTTATGAGATGCACATAATAAATATAGATGTGAGTTTTGTTTAGATATAACATATAGGCTACCAGTTCCAAGAAGAGATGTATGTGTAATAGTGTATAGTACATGTCTAACAATAAGGGGAAAAAGCTCTAGTGTATTTTGGCAAATACCTACAGACAAAGGTGGATTCCCACAGTTTTCAAAACATACATTTTTTGGGATAGACGTATGAATGAATCCTTTTGATTTTATCTATTTTGAGAGAGCCAAATTCAAATATAACAAAAAAAAAGAATGTTTTGCAAATTTTGAAAACTTTAACTGTATGATTTTAAGAGCACAAAATACAATAATTAATTTAGTTAATTTCTTGAAGATGTATTTGAAAAGTGCTAAACAATCTAATTTCTTAAATAATTAAAACATGAGTTTAAATCACTTTGCTTACTTTTTTTTTAAACTATGAAATTATATTACAAAATAATTCTATTGGAAAATTTAAAAATCGTGCAATAATTACCTATGCTTAGAAAAAACTTTTTTATTTGTCAATTTTAATATTGCAAAATACTTATAGGTTTTCATGCTCATATATTTCTTAAATGCAATAATTCTTTTGCAAATTTGCAAAAATAAAGCTTACGGATAAATATAGGCTTACATTACTTCTTTTTCGCTTGAAATGTTGTGATCGGCTTTTAAAAACTAGCTTAAAATATGATGATGCTAATAAAATCCGCTGCTGAGTTAGGTACGTTACGTTCATTTTGAAAATCGATTTATTAGAACAGGACATGTATGTATGTAGGTACTGGGAATTTTATTAATAGTTATAATAATGAGGATGTTACATATAATGCCAGAGGCGGTCTTACCTACACGGAGCATATGGCTGTACATGTAAGCTGAACATTTTTATGGATTGGATAATTAGGATGTAGCTATGTAATGATGGAAGTAATCATATCCTAGAACTAGAAGAGATGAAAGAATTGATGAGCCCCGTCTGTCTGTTTGTAGGTGGCCAATATAGCGTCTAGAGATATATCCTTTTTGATATCAATATAACTTATATAATAACATATTATTTTCTAACGCCTACTCGTCTACTTCTTACTTCTACGTAAGCTATAGAGCCTACAGACTACAGAGCACATCACCATTATTCCGTGTAGTGTCTAGCAAAAGGAAAGACGGTGGCTAAGTTAATGATAAGGTTTGGCTTCCTCTCCAACTTTTATAGCGTTCTTAAAGGTTGTACAATGGAGGCACTTATATAGCGCAATGCACACTCCTATATGAAATTATTGGTACCTACCTGTACAAAGATAGATCTCCAGGTCTGGTCCTATAATGAACACAAATTAGATAACTATCGATCAACTTCACCCCTCACCTTCAATAAATTGCATGTCTCAAAATTCTAACTTGGTTTTTATTATAAATACATCTACCTTCCTCTCCTTCCTCCCTACCTATTATTTCGACGCTTTTTTTTAAATGAAGTTTTTGTTGAGTTATCTCTTGAATATAGAGAAGTAAAAGTATTTATATAATTTATTGAAAAGCGTGTGTAAATGCCAATGAGGCAATGTCAGCAATATAATTACGGCAGTTGCTTCCTTTTTCAAACATGAAATAAAAGGAATTTACAATGTTATTTTTTCCTAGATTTTTAAAATTTTCAGTTCTTTTTAAAATTCAAATTATAAAAGTGTAAAAATGTTCAAAACATAAATTTTAAAGAAAATTGATAATTAGACCAGTTTAGATAGTGCTTGAAATCGGAAACTAAAAATCTTTGAAATGTTTTAAAATTGCGATAATTTAGAGCTAACTTCACTAGTTTTTTTCAAAATGAGAGAAATTAAAATTTTTGCTCTTGTGAATCAAGAGCAAGTGACAAATACTATTCTTTACAAAGGGTTTTAAAGGATTTAATATTAAACTTGGTATATTTTATGAGCATGTCCGGTCGGCCGGTTAATGCGGCCAGCCCAGGCAGCCCTCGCTGCTTGAATTTTAGAAAAAGATGTAAATGGAACATTTTTAATTTTTCAAAAATATGTAAAAAGAATATTTTGACTTTTCAAAAACATTCAAAATAAAAATTTGTGGACATTTCAAAAACATGTAAATAAAGCATTTTTCAATTTTCTGAATCAAGTAAAAAAACATTTTAAACTTTTTAATAAAAAGATTCAACATTTAGCTTTACCAAATAAAACCATGAATAAAATCAAAATGGCAATTTTTGTATGGAAACAAATTGCTGCCTAAAAACAATTCCTTCGTCCGGCCCTGTTTGTGAGGGAAGTTTTAAAAGTGGGGTTTCATCCGCAAATATTGTTTTATAGTACATATTTAATGATAATGATAATTATTTGTATTAATTGCAGACTACATCATTAGCAGAAGAGACACTGCCAGTGACAAATAATGGTGACTGCAGCTGTTCTTGGAGCGGCGTCTGGGACAGGGCTAGCCCTCGTTGTTGCTATGACGATAGTCATCTATCGCTATTACCTACTTCGTCGGAAGGGGAAGGACTGGGGGGATTTGGAGCGCTTTGAAACTCCGCACTTGCCCCGCTCCTCCGGGAAAGGACAAAAAGGGCACGCTTATGGCTACAACTATGGACGGTCACAGACTGGAACTGGAACTGGAACCGGAACTGGGAGCGTCCCTACAAAATATTCCCAACAAACCGCTGGAACCCACTCCGCTAAATCTCCCATTTCACGATGGGACAGTCGAGGAAGTCGAGCAAGTACCAAATCATGTCCACCACTGTACACCTACCCTCAAAAGGTAACTTCCTTGTTTTTAATTGAATCATAATAATTACACATGACATTCACTTTTAAAAGCTTCAACTCCATCTTACATGCACTGCCATCTGTTTACATATGTCTTCTGATAGTCATGTCATAATAGTAGTGTCGAGTTCCTTCCATATAGTAATTACTGCTTACAGTTCTAACATCTAAGAATTTTCCATGAACCCAATCAGTGCGCAGAGTCAATAAAAACAAATAGCTTAATCACTCTGTATAGTTTCTACGTATCATATAACTAGTGCTGTCTGCAAAATTAAATTCTAAACCAAATACTATCATTATACCAATATACATATAATACATATGGCTAATTAATTTAGTGAAAGTATCAAACAAGATACACAAAAATATTTTCTAAATTCAAACCATGCTTATATTTATAGCTTTGGAAAAATATCAAATATTTGAAATCTGCAATAGCTTTCATAAAATTCAAAGGTTAAGAAACATTAAGTTTTGATTTTGGAATTAAAAAAACCCTGTGATTTATATTTATACTTAAAAGTGTTCAACTCAACTTGATGTCAATGACACTGTAACTAGTATTTAAATTTCTACTTGAGATTTTTGGAATTAGTTTGATTGAAATTACTCAATTAATTCATGGCTTTTTACTTTGACTATTGACACGTGGCCCAGACATGAACTGAGCAACTGAAGCTACATGAACCTAAATGAATTAAACTTCAAACAACTCAAATAATAATTTAAAATTATTCAAAGAATGACTATAAAAAGGTAGGAATTATAAATTTTGCGTTGATAGAGAAACACATAGAAACCAACTGGCTGAAATGGATTTAAATCATGAGAGAAATCTTGATTGAATACTACGAAAGATACCAGCTAAAGAATTTTGAAAAACACAAATCTGTGCTAATCCGCTTGTGCGTGAGGTTTTAGTCTGTTAGTTTACGTAGTAATCTCATTTAACGCATGAAGCTCTCATATCATCGCAATGCATATACAAGAAAGATGAATCAAGGGTACTAACTTTGAGTTTTGAGTTACTTAAGACCTCAGGTCTCGCCTCCTATCTACATCAAGAGGTCTATGGACTCTGATTACAAAAAAATCTCCTAATGTCCTCCATTCAGTTTAAATCTTGAAATTGAGATTACTCTCAGGGCCTTCTTTGGTTTTGATCTATCATTAAATCCTCTCGTCTGTCCTTAGAACTTTGCATAGAAATGCCGAAGAAATAACAGAAATCAGGAAAATATGTTTCAACATTTGTGCTAATTTTTTTTTCGCAGATACCGAATTATTATTCATTAAATTCATTATTTACAAAATAATTACTTGCTTCCCTAAATCTGTGATTTTATTTTTCATTCACACGGCCAGTGCTGAGTATATTAATGGTCGTTTACTAGAATTAGCAAATTAAGGTAAAAATAAAAATAATTTTAGCAAATTAGCAAATTAAGGTAAACAATAGTAGTAACAAAATCTGACATTAAAACGCCCACAAAAGTTAAAAATAACGATAAGAAAGTACACATTGTAACTATATAGGCTTGCTTTCTCCATGACAAATGGATGTTGCTATAAAGAATTAGAATGTTTACGAATTGTAATTATCTAATTTGGTAAATTAAAGTTTATATAACTGCATATTGCATAAGTTTTTGGTATCGGCTTTTGTAAGGATTCTCCATAATAGCAATCGTAATGGTTATTGGAATCTATGAAAGAAACATAGGAGAGACAGCGAGGAAAACTCGAGTTCCAGATGTTTTCATTCTACATGTTCCATGCTCATGTTTACATTGTGCTTTTTTGTGGGACGGGAAGCTACCGCTTATTTTTCAAGCCCACCTGTTGGAATTTCCCTTTCCAGCCTGTAGGATTTCTTCCTGCTCAAGCGTGTGTGTGGGGTCGACATGGAGTGGAGTTTGAAGTTCCTATCGGAAGTTGTGCTTGTAGTCGTTGTCTTTGTCCTTCCCCAGATTCACCACACACACACACAAATAAAAGGAGAATATAGGTATAAGAGCGAGTAGGAAACGAATAAGAACTAGATAGTACATCCGTTGGCAGGATTTACTTCAAACCTCAACTCAACGCCATCTACCGTCTATCGAATCTACCATCACTCTTACTTTTACTTTCACAAACTTTCACCAACTTTCCCCTTGATGGCGTCCGCTGTCATTTTGAAGTAAAAGCCGAAACTCAACTAACTCTCTAAGTCTCTAATGTTGTTTTAAATATGTTTTGAACTCTTAAACATAATTTAATCGTTCTTTAAAAAAATATTCAATTAGTACTAATACTCATCTTCAATTCAGAATATTATTCTGAAACCTTTTTGCACATTGAATTTTATAAATTAACAAAAAGTCAACATATTCTTCTAAAAGTAAAACATGCAAAGCTTGTACTTTCCCTTTTGGTTGCAATACCTCCCGAGAGATGGATCTAAAAGTGCATATTTTAAACAAACATAAAAGTTTTGAAGGGGAAAGCATTCACATGGTAGGTATGTTTTAAATGTGCATAAGGCAAGAAACAATCAAAGTGAGAGTTTTCCCTACATAAAATATTAGAGGAACCAACAGGTGTACCATTCTCATATTATGTATGTTTTAGAGATGACCGCAGCTCTATACTACATCATAGCACAAAAAGAAAAGTTTTGATTGGTCATTTAGCTCCTTTGACACATATTTAATAAATTTTTTATTGCATGTAGGTACATGTATTGCATGTAGGTACATATATTGCTTTGTTCTAGTTCTACATAACATACTGACATACTCCTACGGCCTGATTTTCAGTCCAATTTGAAGTTTCACCGGTAGTTTGTTTTCGGTTCTAATTTTACTTACGAAAAAATTATTTCCAAGGTTTTTTATATTACTCAATGTATCAAAAATAAATAAAAACTAAGTCAAAATCTACATGAAACTAGAAACGTATCATTATTCTGTGTATTATTCTGATGACAACATGGAGTTTAAGAAAGCAAAATTCACATGGAAAATTTAAAAACAAGTCTTCCAAATCTAAAAAGTTGGTTTGCATTACTGAATTTCAGATATGTAGATTATAAATACTACGTAAGCAACAATCTCATATCTCACTCGTATTATTATTTGAATTTAATATGTCGTTATACAATGTTATATTATGTTGTTATTAGCCTCCTTGTGGGATAATATCAACTTTTGGTAGTGAGAAATGACATGGAGAGGGACAAGATCAGGCTGCGTGTCATGTGTCTGTTTGTGTGAAGTTTGAGAAGGCTGAAGCAGCCAGTGACATGACTACGGGATTCATAAATCATTTTCAAGATTCCAATTAAATATATGCAACGAAGCAGGAGAGAATTATATGAGAACTCCTAGAGAAGTTACTAGTTGATCTAATTTCATCTCACTTCCCTTTCAAACTCAAGCGCACAACATCAGTTTAAGCTTAATTAAAAAATATTTATTTTCCCTACAAACTTTTAACCTTTTACTATTTACTACACAGACGACTTAAAAAAAACTCCTACAAATTATTATTACAAAAAAAATGACTCAGTCTTTGAACTTAGTTATTAATACCGCTGTCAACTTTCCAAAGTGAATGCCAACGTCAACTTGTACTTGTACGTTGTTGATGTCTAGAGCCACCACCACCACCGATACTCGAGTCTATGTATTTACTTTCACTTTTACTTTCACTCGTTATTTCTCCTTTGCTTTTGTTCATACGAGTTTCCTCGCGCCCATACTTGAAGTAATGGTATAAGTAGCTGATAGTAGCTCTCCAAAAGCAATTTATTATTGACTTGAATTTTGAACTTAGGCAATAACCTACTTCATTACTATACAAAAGTCGTGTAGTATGGATAAATAAATTAAATTGAGTGCAATCAACAACACAATAATCGATACAACATGTAACAAAAAATATTTAAACCTTCAAAACTCGATAGATACATTATTTTGTGGGTATGCTTGTGATTTAGGACTTAATTTATTTCTTATATTTTTCCCCTACAATGACACGGACGAAAAGTCCTTGGACATGTAAATGGTTTAAACAGAGGATTTGTTGAAATTGTAGGGTAAGCAGGAGGTAAGGGAAGGCGCAAGAAAAAGGAGACAGTTTTTAAATGTAGGAGTAATCCCACTTTTACCTCCTTTTGTCACAACACAATAGTGCGCTACATCCATTTCGGCAGAAACTCGTCGAGAATAATATTGACAGGATATAATTATTTAGTGTGCATTCAATCAGTATCAGCTCAGATGATGTTAACCCAAGCATTACTTTACTGCACGTCCTCGTCGATCTACTCCTGTGTACAAGGCTGAGTAAGACACTGAGAAGACAATAATTAAATTTTAAAATCCTCAAAAGCACAGAATCCTGAGTAAACTCAACAAAGCACTCTAAAAACACATAAAGAGAAAGAAAGAGAAAGCAGAGATGCGAAAAAACATGAGAAGAGGAAGAAAAATAAAAAGATTTAGATTTCCTTCCCAAGGTCAATATACTTTAGAACCAAATAAAAAAGCGTACGAGCCTCCTTATAAAAATCAACATCAACATAGTATATACAGTAAAAACAACACAAATGCGTATGTATACATAGATCTATGACTGTGTCCTTTTCCCTCTTCGTCGGCTCTTACACAGTTTCGTAAACCTACATGAGCTAAACCTTCCGTGAAACGTGAACGTGGTGGAGGATGATATTTGCTCCGGAGTCTCCAACATCAATGCAGATGGAAGAAAGAAAAAAATTGGATTCTCATACATATTTTCAGATTGCCTTCAAGGTTCCACAATTACCTGGATGAGACTTTTAGTAGTATTTTTATTATTACAAATCTTTTGGAAGCTGTTGGCTGGAGAAGGTGAAAGTACGAGTACCTTTCTCCCTCTCTCTTTTCGTTTAAATTTTTAAAGTCATGCAGTCATACTATACTTTACATTCTTTTGTGCTTGCATAACTAGGGCTTAAAATATATGGGAGGGGAAGTTATGATATTTTTCCTAGTTGAAAGTTGAAATACCTGGAAATTAATTTTTTGACGAGGATGGATATTATGCTTTTTTCTATTGATTATCCAAATGTGGCATATATTTTATTTATTTTCAACTTGAGTTCCTTGAACAGATCACATAAGTTGTACCGTTTTTAAACAGGGAAATAAAATCATCGAGGAAAAAATAATTTTATCTGCTCCATTCCCTATGCTATGGAAAGCCTTGCTTACTTATTCTACTGTTATAAATATTCTAAGGAAGATTTCTCCACAAGTTAAAGCATCAAGCATGGATTACTACATTGACTACACTCATCACCATGACCCAAATATTTTTTTCTAGTTATTGTTGACTTGAATGTCTCACAGCAGGGAAAATGACTAGCGTGTGACTAGCGTTTAGATTCTCGAGAAAGTTTAACTTGAATGTTACCCTCGTATTTATTTTCCTAGAAATGATAGAAAAGATAGATGAAGAAATTTGAAGTACTTTGTACTAACGTAAGCAGGTAGTATTTCAATGTATGATGTAATACAATAGCTATAGAGCACAAGGGCAAGAGTCCAAATACGACACATGAGACATTGGTTAATGTTACTCAAAGTTTTTTCTGTAGAGAAAGTACAACAATGAAAATTTTGAAAAAAAAATAAAGAATCCTATTTCTGTTGTATGTTGTTTATGCGATGATGTGACTGAAATTCAAAATAAATATGGAGACAAGAGCCATAGATGCCACAACTTTGTCTTTTACTTTCACTTCAACTTTCTACCTGTGCCCCAATTTTAGAACATCTCTAAACTTGTAGTTCTAGTTCAAGTACAATGTTGTCCTATCTAGTCTGAGGCTACAATGGCATTGGAGTAAGCAGGTCCTTGACAGAGAAAGTTTTTCAGGTAGGTATATTGCAAACAATATACCTACGTCATTTGATTATTTTTTTTATTTTTACTTTCCTCAAACGCAATAGTAATAGTTATAGAAAGCTATATCATTTTGAAATGTGAGCATAAAAGGAAAAAAATTAATGTGCCGTATTTTCTGTATTATTAAATCCTGTCTATTCGAACTCATACCTCTCTTCCTCTTGGTGCTATTACAGATGCGTGTACTAATGTAGGAAACACAGTAGGTAGATGCATTGCATGTTTTTTATATTATTTTATAAAAATCTAAAGCTTTTTCTAGACTTGATCAGTCAGAGTCAGGATGTGCTCTAATCATTGCAAGTAGTGTTGAGTTCGTCTGCCTTGTTCCTTACTTCTGTAAAGCTCCTTACAATCGCCCCCCCCCCTCCCTTCTACTTATGTCAAACTTAGCTATATAGACTATAGACCCAGGAGTTAAAAGAGACCCAGAAGTTATTTTCAAATTTCAAGTAAAGTAATGTAAAAATACAACATGTACAGAAGAGACCCGCGGGAGTTAAGCCCTATGTTGTCGTAGACTCGGGAGGTACTTGGAGCTTTACGGTATATGCTTCTTGATTATTAGTAGGTACTCAGGTATATTTCTAGTGCATAACCTTGACTTAAAATCCTGGCACGACGGCGTGTCTACTGTACGAACGCTGGGATCACTAGCGATGAGGAGGGAAGGGATTTGTCCCGAGTTAAGGTAGAATGCTTAGATATATGGCTCGCCACATCCTAAGGGCACGTGTACGCTGAGAGTTCTAATCCTCTGCAGGTATTCATCCGTTCAAAATCCCTTGCCTCTTCTTCCCTTCCTCTTGCCTTTCACCACCAAGTTCTTCGACTTCCGCTGCAGCAACCACTCTCTCATGTGTTACACCAACCGCACAGGATGAGCCCGCTGCTCAGGAGCCTATAGGCCCATATAGTTTAGTTTTAAACAGCGGATCTACTTCTGGTATGTTCCCTGTTTAGGCGTGATTTCAATTTGACTTCAATGCTTTTCATTTCTTAGTATGTAGAATTTAGCTACCTAATGACGTCATTATGTACATATAATGGGTTTTAGCATTCATTCCTTATCGCAGAATATCATCTTTAATCTTTTCAGCACTCTACTATTTTTAATTTTTCATATAAAGTTGATTGAATATTCAGTACTAATGTAGTACCAGTACCAGAAGCCGTAGACCATTGCAAAGGAAATGAATTAAAAACAGTTACTTTCTTTACTGCGTCAAAACGGAATTTATTAGTGTATTTTTAAATTCCTGATAAGGTATTACGAAATATGAATTTGCTCTTTTGAACGCTTCAGTACTTTTTAATTTGTGTAGCTAGAAAGTTTATTCCTTTTATAGAATATTCATTAATGCAAATATCTTGAAAATGCAGTTATGTATTTCTGGTAATTGAACTCGGTTTTTATGTCATTTATGGTGTTATAATACTCGTAGTTAAATTAATTAATTTCAAAGTTTTGAGTAGGTACAAATAAACACATTCCCCACTAAATAGTATAAATATAGTTTTACGATTATAAAATGTGTAACTCTAAAAAAACTATAAATAAATAACCCTCAGAAACCTCTGAGACTATATACTATATTTTATTTTTTTATATGTGTCGGTGGGGGGCTGGATGTGTTGAGCAGTTGAGTGAAATTCAAATTGGAGTTGAAACCGAAACTGTATCATAGGCACAAGAATTCGACCTTTCTCAAAATAGATGTGGCGTAGTGCGAGAGAATTGTGAATTGAGTCGCACATGTAATAAGATCTAACTTTATCTTCTTTTAAGCATATATATTCAACGCATTATATGCATATCTTGAATGTCTCTCCTTGACGTTCCCTTACGCAATATTAATTACAAAATGATTTATTGTGAGTAAAATTGAAAAAGCTCCTCGTGTTTGTTCATCTTGTTTTAAATTATCATTCATTCATGTGATATCCCCGGTATATAGTCGTGCTCTGAATGTTGACTCGATCTTCTTGACAGCTGTTTTTCCTTTGGTCCAAAACTCTGTGTACATTTGAAAAGGCGGGGAAAGGGAAAGTGGAGAGCCGGAGATGAACTATCCCTTGAGTCCGTGTGAGTAAGTGGTAAATTATAAATTGGGGAGTAAATTGTATGACCCAGCCAGACAAATCTGTATAGATGAAAAACGAATTTCAAATGTCGTCTTGTGAAAAAAGCAAAAATCGATATTTTTTTACCTTTTTTTTCGGAGAGTAAGTAACACTCGTACAATGTAATGTAAAGAATTACACACACTATGACTCTCAGCCCCCGTACACTATTGTATAGCATGTCTTGAGGTAGTTTGTCCTAAATATATTTATATGAGGACACTAGAGGATTTTGAGCGTGAATTCCTAATTCCAACTCCGACGGTGTGACATAATAAAAAATGTCATGGGCGTATATAGCATTATAGCATATAAAATAGGTAGGTACCTATATATATATAGTGAGTGGACCTTAAGACTGCGAAGACACATGTTGCCGTTGTTCTATGCTCCCACACGGGATTACATGTCAAGTAAAATACAACTGAAGTGCAAATAAATATAAGGAGCAACAAAATGCACTATAAAATCTCTCAATGAAAATGATACGCAGTAGGTAGGGAAAATTCTACCTACCTGAGTTATATTGTCTGAATGGGTAGGTAGGTTGTGGCTGTGACCATGAGTGAATGGATTCTATTTCAGAAACAGAACTACAAAACACAGTGAGCAGTGTGAAAGTTTCTCAAAATAATCGTATTTTATCTCAGCCCAGGGTATTATAATTCCACAACAATATTGCAGTACCTACGTAATAATTTCTGGGGAAATATTAATTTTCATATAATAAAATTATGTTTTTCCTTGTGGTTTTATTCGCCCTACATGCTACCAAGGACGGACTCACACCATTATACACACACACACAAATTTGATTTTCTATTTGCCTTTTTGAATGGTCTGAGAGAGTCAAAGTGAAAGTCAAGGGAGCTTAACTGTTACTAATCCCACCAGCCCCGTCACCATCAAATCCACTCACTTTATTCCTAGAAGCCAAACCCAGAGAGGTTTGTAATCTGAACAGGAGCACGAAGGAACAGGGAGCGGGTGTGTGTGTGTGTGGTTTTCCTGTCCAACTTTCTCTTCGTACTTGAGCTCGCTCTCCCTTCCTTGATGACCTTCGCCCATTACAGCCTCATTTACATATCACGTCACGTCGAGTGTCACCACAACTGTAGATTCCAGATGTGTGGAATTTTTAAATTACCTAAACCCTTTTGAGAAAATTCCACGTTGAGCAGCGGCATTATGCTGGGAGATGAATATGTATACAAAATTTTAATTTAATTTTTGTAGGGTGGAGAACGCAGGTGTGACAAACAAGAAGTAGGAGTAGTATATTGCGACTGGTTGGGAATTGTCCTCTTGGACTTGTATTTTGAATTAAATTATTGTTTTTGCGCGTAGTTAGGAGGATTAATTTTTGAATGGAATTTAAGAAAATAATTGGTAGAATTTTGTCAAACACACAGGATTCCAACAATAAAAATAGGAGCCACTGCTCGTGAATTTAATTGACTCTAGTTGCTAGCATTGAGTAAATATCTTAAGAATATTTTGCAAAAGCGGCGAATACACGATGAGTCCAATACTAGTAGGTAGGTACACATAGCCGATAGATCTTGATTCAATGCAAACAAATTCCATCCATAAATTGTTTCAGTTTGGTATGTATTTCTGAGTCTGGTCTGAATTCCGAGCCTATGAGCTACGGCCGTGACTTTATATAAATCAATGGAAATGTAGAATGCAGAATGTAGAAAAGGAAGAGCACAGCTACTACAGCTTTCGACTTTGGAGCAACAGTTGCTTTTCAATATGTACGCTGTAGTACTCGTGGACGGGGAGGGGAGATCTCCTAACTTTGCTGATGCAGGGGAATAGGAATAGAAATAGAAATGGGACTTGGAATTTTAATTTGAAAGAAATGCCACAATAGAATGAATCGAGATGCGCTTCGCGGAAAGTGGTGAAAGCGAGAGGGGTAAAGGGGGGAGGGAGTATAGTGATATAAAAAAATGTATAACAATGTAAGGCAGAAGACTCCGGATCCGGATCCGGTTGATTCCCATTTCCAAGCAGATGGATGGACGCATATGATTAGGGTTTGGGATGTTGGGACGGAGCGAAGGTTAAACGTGAGGTATGTGATAGCGATGGTTGTTGGTTCTGGTCCTGGTTCAGTTTGAGATTTTACACTGTGGGCTTTCTCCATCCAAAAATCATAGACCATCACCGTAGATGATCATACTTTGTGCCCCGGGGAAAGGTAGTTTTAGTTCTGGCTCTCTGGTCTTCCTTTTTTCGCACGCTCTCGCCTTCGGAGCGTATAAACGACGATGACTCCGGCTGCTCCACTGCTGTTGCAAAAGGATGGGATTGGGAATGGATTTGGATGATATAATGATGCCTGGATCTGGATCTCTCTGAAAATCTAAGGCGCAACAGGCAGAATCCGGAAAAACTCTGTCTGTGCGTCTACTCATACCTAGTTTTCTCAAGGATCATCCAAAGAGAGAAACGATATACCATTGACCGAGAGAGCGGGACGAGGGGAAGATGTAAATGTAGAGAGCTCTAAGTAAACTATCTTTAGGGCGAGAGGAGGAAGAGGAGGCCGTAAGTATGTCAGTTTTCATTGAAGTTCGTCCAACTTGTTCTAAGCCTACATGTTGAATGTGCTCCTTCCATTCCATCCCAACTCTCGCTCTGGTTCTGGTTCTGGTTCTGGGCCTTGTCCCACCCTCACGTTTTATTTGATTGAGATCCCAAAAGAAATTTATTTTGAGCAGAATACTTTTATATCCTAAATGGCTATTTTCCTTTTGGAAACTATCTAAAAGAAAATTTTCGTATTCTTAAGTACAATGCATCGTCTAAGTGTAGTGCAGGTGCAACTGCCGCTTTTAAGGTAATGTAACGCTTTAGTTCCTAAAAGAAATGGTCAGATCAGCATAAGGGCATCGTATTGTTTACGTTAAATGTTTTGTTAATTTTTTTATTTAAATAATTATTTCGTACTTTTCTCTATTTGGAATAATACATTTGAAAGGGGATTTTTGGGATTTAAAAAAAAACACTAAAAGATGCTTCTTTGTCCTGAGCTGTTGAGTTCTCAAAAGAATTAGACGAGCGGGTGGAGACCAAGACACTCTAGCTCCGTCTGCTACAGAAATCTTGGAGCAACAAATCGATACTGACGTGGAAGTTTACTCTTCTCTTCCCATATTCCATTCCCATGGCCACGATTGCTTCCCATTCTCATGTTTTAACTCACACACCAGACCATCATCATCCTATACTCTATAGCATTGCTCCTTAACGATTTTTTGATATATTCACCTAATGTAATACTGGGGAGAGAAAGAGAGAGCCTTTTCACTTTCCTTCGTCCCTGTTGAGTGGATACACAATATTTAAAAAACAGTCAAAATTTTCAGCACCAAATTGTGCATTCTAAAGCCCCGGGCTCTATCAGACAAAGTCTATTACGGCTACATAGAATATAACAATAAATTATGAAATTATGTTAAATAAAAAACTTATAATGCATCATCATAACATTATTCACCGTTATTCTAGGAACTTTGAAAAAATTACGCTATACAGTAGGAAGAAGGAGGCAGAGTGTACAGATGCTCAACCAAAATACGATGAAGTTAAAAAATGCCCAAATTTTGTATGAAATAATTTATGCAAGCTCCTCTAGCTATGCATAATTGACTGGAAGGAAAGAGGCTTCTAACGAGGAAAATGCGGTGCATTATATCTTCTGTATATTTCCTTTTCTATGTATATTATGTGTGTACGGGATCCAATTTTCACTCTAATTAAAGACATCAGGCATCAACACTTCTGACTTGTGTGCCTGGTTTGGTAGATTGCAGAAAAGTAGTCATCATCATAATACTATTAGGGACCTTTGGATGCATTTAATCATAGCTGAAACCTACACTCTATTTTTGAAGGTACAAAATATTCTGTCTCTCGTTCCCCTTGTAACATTCTGGGCATTGTTCGGGGAAATTAAAAAATAAATATTATTATTTATGTATATTAAAAATATTAAAATAACATAGACCTGTATTTTGTAGTTAATTAATTAACACAACACCTGTTTTTAACAACTTTCAACTATAGTAATAATTCAATTTCAAGAATTTGGTGAATTTAAAAATGATATCTCTCCAAAATTTGAACAACTGAAAAACATTATAATTCAAATGTAATGGTTTGGAATGACTGAGTATTCTATTGCATACGACAGCTTGAGAATCTATTCATGGTTCAGAGGGTCACAAACCTAAAAAGGTCAAGTTATTATTGTAAAATGTAAAGTTTGAAAGTTTGATGAAACCTTTGCCTTGTTTCTTAAATTCATGCGCTCTTGCTATTAAGTTAAAGGGTGAATATTTCCTGTTTGGTCTCGTCTGTCGTCCTGTGTTCCTAGTACATGACGATTACACTCATATGGTTAGGTCTCAACTCTAATTTCCCAATTTCCCCTCATAATAATTTATAATAGAGATCTGAAGGTTCCCAGAAACATTTGCATAAACACCAAAGGCACTTTTTCCTATTGAAGTTGTAGTTTCATTTTTTTACGATATACTTTCCAAGACGTTGTCATTTTGGTTCCCGCTTTCAAAATTCAACTTTATAACAAAATTATTTACTTGACTAATTCAATTAAGCAACTCCTTTTCTTTTCTTATTTTTTTCTTGCAAGAAAAGAGAAAGGACGACAGGCGGAGAGAGGTGACTTGTTCTTATTATGTCTATTGTATTTTGTAGAGTGCATAGGATGAATTTAAGGAGAGAAGTTATCAGTACGAGGTATCAATTTGGTCAGAATTTAGGGAAATTGGAGTGAAAATAAAATTAGTTTATTAGTATACAATAAACCGCACTCGTATATTTTCGTTTATATATTTTTGTAAATATTTTTGATACACGTACCAAATTTGTATTTTCAAAATATTTTTTTAATATAATTATGAATGAACACATGAGCATATGCATGTAAGTTGACGACCCTCCAATTCTGTTTGTAGGCCAAAGGTAATTACATGTTATAATTTCATATTTAAACCAATTGGGTTGGAAGTTGACCCCGGTTTCGGCTAAAGTAACAGAGCCAGAGCCAGAAGCGTGTTGCGATGAGTATTCGTAATTATTCCGAGAAATTCACGATGACGCTCCACCTCCAATTTTGTCCGCCATATAATTAAATATTAGACAAACCCAGAGCCACTTTGCCACTGCCGCATAGTAAAAATAATTAATGTCTAACTGAGGACGGTGATAACAACGACGATACGCTCCACGACTTTCACTTTTCCATCTTCCCAAACAATGTACATTACATACAGGAGGAGTGCATCACACAAATTTCCTAGCCAACTTTTAACTTGTATGTCTTTTGCTTTTGTAAAGACTCTGATTCTCATGACGGAGTGACGTCTTGGGACTTGAGACTACTAAATCTCCTCTTCTCAAAGGCTATGTGTGTCTACAGGAAACCACAATTTTTCGAGCTATATACACCACCCCAAAGAACCGTCCCAACCCGGGAAATCTACGGTTTCCCTAAAACGCGGAAAACTATGTATATGCTCCTCCAGCCATCATAATAATATGGTGAAGATGAAAAGGCGGAAAATAAATTAAATTAAGAATGTGCACATCCTTCGCTTGTACTGTGTATGGTATGCACAAGCCCGGCATATAGATACCTACCCATAACTTCCACCTGTGTATTCACCTTTGTGGACGGACACTGTACCTTAAAGCAGTTTCACATACAGAGTACGGGAAAGTCTGTGGAAAGTTCCTCCAACACCAGTGCAAGTCATTCCCAGAATTCTTCCCGTCTCGATCCCGAAACAACGACCCCTACATTTTCCTCAACGTCCACGTATTTTAGTTTCCACAGAATTTCAAAAATAAATTTTGTTCATGTAAATGAGGACAGAGAAATTTCACATTATCACTATATAAGCTTTGTATATCGCTCTCTGATTTTCCTTTCCCCATTTTGCATTGCATTGTAATCCATAAAGAAAAGAATCCTTATCATTGGATCAGTTACACGTTTCTACTTCAAAGAGACTTAGCTTTTATACCATTACATTACAGTGCATACTTTAATGTGATTGTTATTCGCGAATTATAATGCTAGTGACGGATTAATTCAAATACATGGAGCTATTATAATTGCAAAAGCATCGATTGAACTCTTGTTTTTGAGTCTTGGATATTCCGCAGGTTCAGATAAAAATACACTACTAGTCTTTCCAGTGAAATCAAAATCAAGGCAAAATGGCAGAGTCTGCAGAGTGTAAATAGTGAGCAGGATTTTTGATTTGAATCCGAGTAGTTGTAGTTTGTAGTGATTTAATTTATGGTGATCGGGTCCTTGTTACAGGTCCAGGTCTTCTCCTAGGTGCTTTATAGTATACAGATTCACAAGCATTATTTCGTGGAACTATAGCGTTCAGACCGCTATTTGTTGAAACCTATCGCTTTCTTTTCCCTTCCGTTCGTAAGTAGTCTGGAGGTGTACGCACATATGTATATACATATTGATAGACAAAAAACGATAGGTGACCTGAGACGGGGATCAAGGTGCAATGTTTTCCCGGGTCTGGATTTGATTTTGGCTTTGACTCAGGCTTGATGCTCGAAACTGGAAAGGGAGCGCAGCATAATCAAAAGAGCCAAGAGCGATAACAGATAACCCACAAATATCCATTTTGGGAATGATCTCGTTACCAATGCAATGCAATGTGCATGAGTACATATAGGTACACGCTGCATTGCACTTTGCATCCTAAAAGGGATTGATATCTAAAGACATTGTCTTTGCAGCTCTAATTCTACAATGCATGAGCTACTATATATATGTACTATGCTTTCGATTTCTATAGCCCATGGTTACTATCTAAAAGCCGTGAAAGGAAATATCAGGAATGAGCCTAAAGTGAATGTTCAGGGTTATACAAGTACAAAGGAATTTAGACTGGGGACTGAAATGTAAGTTACCAAGGTGGAATCTTCATACCTCTCCTATAATGTCAAAACTGCACTCTATGTGAAATTGTATAATCCTAAGCACTCACTCGGTTGACTCGGCTGACTTGGTTATTTGGCAATTATTGTTGACAAATGAGGAGGTTTTTAGCAAAACAGGATATACAAGTCCATCGAAGAAAGCTGTACAGGGCAGGAACAAAGAATTTTACATAAAAGGTGTAGCAACTGTATTGCAAGATGATATTTAAGGCTCAATATTTTTCCATATTTACTGTAACTGACAAAGCTTTTTCCTTGTTACAAGCCTTGGCTCAAATCTAAAGCAAATTTTGGTTTTTTAAGAAACAATAAAAAAAATCAAAACCTTGTTGACTTTTTCTGCTCTGGATTTCCAAAATTTACAAGCTTAACATGGAGTAGCAGGGTTTGTCGATTATATTTTAAACGTGCTAAGTGAAAGCAAACTTTCTTTCTTTTAAAATTTTTCATGTATGAGAAAATTCATACACCTGAATTATAAACCTTTGATTGTTATTTAAATTCTTCTCTCGATCTTTGAAGTTTACCATATAGCAGAGACAGAATCTAGTTAAATAGTAAATGTAATAAAAATAATCTCAATTTCGTCAAAAAACTGGACATATCCTTGTTTGTCAACGGACTCTTCAAGTGTACAGCCACTTGTGATAGGTGCTTTCGTTTAGTTAGCATTAGTTTGGGTGGGGAAATCGCCTTTAGTGTTAGAAAAGCTCCTGTGACTGCGTGACCAGAAGAAAAACAAAAAGCGGGAAGATAAAGAAAATGGGAAAACAAGCTGCAGTGGATTGTAGAGAGAAGTGAGGAGGCTATGTCATGACATGACTATAAGGCTCTGGAATTCGAATTCACTCCGCTTGTATAGGAGACAGGAAGGAGTATAGACGTTTCACTCTCGTGATGCTCTGACTCAGTGTTTGGAGACTGACAGGGAGAACAAAAGGGAGCGGGAAGGAAAGGATGAGTGGAGGAGAGAGCTATGTGAGTGGAAAGAAATGAGGTTGACTCTCTCTTGTCAGCCATTTATCCTCCTTATCTTCTTTCCTGTTTTCCAATTCTGTTGAGTTCATCCAATCACTTTCACTATCTAATCCTTTGCTCCCTCTCCTCATAAACTTCTCTTCACTCATCTCACTTTAGATGTGACAGTCAGTCAGACAGAGTCAGAGCCAAATCCAGCCCAGTCCAACGTAGGCTCAAGTCCCAAATAATGACAATCCCATCAACGTTTCATTCATTGAATATTGGGGTCCGTTTGAGTCCTTTGTACAGTCCCGTGTTTCGAAGAAGTAAATGCCATGTTGATAAATGATAATCCGTTTTAAATTCATAAATTTATGAGTTCACCTGTCGCCACTGACTGGAAGTTGGACGAGGGATAAGTCTTTATGTCCCTTACTTACGGCATGCACTTGCCCTTGTACGTTGTACCGCTCCACCAAGTATATTATTGGTCGATATCGTAGTCGTCATTCTTCCTGTCCTGGTGTCCCATAATTCAGCCCTCCCCCTATGTATATGCTATCCCTGTTAAAAAGAACAAACAGCAGAAATTGAATTCAGCGTAAGTAGTTGTCCATTGTCTATATATTTCATTAATTTTAATTTAATTTTTAATACAAAGAGAAAGTCATTCATAAATTTGAATTTTTATTATTATGGGAAAACTATGGATAATATATAATTGCATAAGGTTGTGAGTAGAATGCAAAAACTTGGCTGGCCACAATACAAGCAAACACAGCATGGAACTGGTCCCGCATAATGCAGTATTGTATTAGTAATAATGGAAAATAATAAATTTAAATTATGAATTTACAAGGCATGTAGGTTACTTTAAAAAAATGCTTTTCCCAGAAAGAAAATTTTAATCTAAAATTAATATTTAGATTTCTGATGTTGTAGGAATAAATGTAGTCACATAATCAGACAAGGTCCAGGTCCAACAAAAAGAAAACGAATTCCCATAGGCGTTGTATAGGCAGGTGAACAAGGATCATGCATGTGAGGAAATTCTATGAAAATAAAACTATCACAACAACACGATGACGTGCATTTTCGAAATACTATGTATAGATGTGGATTGCTGGATTTTGGATAGGGATGAACTATGAACTATGTATTGCTATTGATGCGACGGTTGTAAAAAATTTCCTGTAGCACTACCAAAACTCAAAACAACCCATGAATTCCCGTCCTATTTTTTCCGATTTCTATCTCTAACAACAATATTTCATACTCCATACTTTCATACAAGCCCCTTGTAATGCTCATCCTTCAGTTTTTTGTAATACATATAAGATCTTCCGGAGTCACCGGAGTCTGAACTACACACTAAATGTACTTTTACAGCTCCCAAATACAAATAAAACCTCCACAAAAAAAAACTATTTCCTGCACTAGGGATTTTGAGTGATTGTGTGTGTGTATGAAGAATGACTTTCACATGCCCCTTGCTATGATATAATGTTCAAATCTGAGCTAGATCATAGAATGCTTCCACGAAGAATGCTGGGCTCAGGAGTAGGGATTGCATTGAGTTGGAATTGGAATGATAATATATTCTTCCAGTGTATACACGGGGTGAGACCCACTGCGAGCCATGGGGTTTTACTTTCTCTCTACTCCACCAAATAAACCAAGGGAGCGGTCCCTGAACCGGTACTGGTCGCGGACCCGATGCAATATGATGTGACGTGATATGATACGATATGATATGTAGTATGGTGGAATTTGTTGTTTACGGCAGCGGCAGCAGCAAAATTAATGGTAAATATATATTGAAGGAAAACTAGAAAATAACCGTCTGCAAACAAGCTGTCTATTTGAAGTCCAGCGTGAAGGTGAAACGCAACAAAGTCTCTACTGGAACCTGGAACTGGAACTTGAGGAATGATACATACTAGGTGTATCCGTTTTCCCCTCAGTTTTGGTACAAAGAGTACTCAGAAAGAGACAGCGGGAAATGTGTAATGTAAATGTGAGTTGAGATACTTCGTCTTCGTCGTCGTCGTCATCGTTGTCGTATATTTTGCTCTGGCTCAGAAGATGAGACCAGGTGTCTTTGTATGGGAGGATATTTTCACTTTGAACAAGTCACCGTCTTACAATGCACATGCACACAATGCAATACTAGGTGTAGGTATACTGTCACATAGAAACTGATATATGTACGTATATGGTGTAGCCTGGGACTGGAACTATACAGTGAAAGCAAAAGTATAAAAACCAAAACCAAACCTTTGTGATTGTGACTGTGGCAAAGTTAAGGAATTGAAATAGAAAATACATAAAGTGAAAGGAGAGGGAGGGAGGAAAGGTTGAAAGCGAGCTGCGGTGTGTAGAATCGAGTCTTCTACAACCATGTGTAGGATTGTGATGAAAAAAGACGGAGAGAGAAAGGGAAAGGGAGACAGGCAGAGAGAGAGAGAGAAAACGAATCTAACTATAACGTCTAACCTCACATGTAAAAAGCTTCCCTTTCCCTTCTCTAAGCTCAACTAGTTTCCTCTCTTTTCCTTTCTCTCTCACTCTCTCGCAGCGCTCGTTTCCATTCCCCGACTGTCAAGTCAAGTCAGTTGTTCGCCGTCTCTCTCTCAAGCCTCAATCAGTCTAAACAACGTTCCTTCTACCAATTCTCCAGCCCCAGCGCTCAAGTCTCTCTCAATTTGCACACACACACACACACACACACAAACTATACAATTTACAAATTCCATCTCTTTCAAACAACATCCATTAGTACGACCATTACTTTCACCTCTAACTTTCACCCAAAAAAACAAGAGCGAAAAAAAAGAACCAGACAAAATAAGTACTAAACTCAAGATACGAAGTAAAACACAAGTTTAATAAATCAAGGGAAATTCAGTTTTAGTTTAAGCACATCATTTCTAGTGACCACACGTACCTTCCTTTCTTACTTTCTCCCTCGGTAAATCGAAACTAACATTGACGAGAAAATAAGAGCAATATAATTACATATAGAGTCCATGGAGTGAACTGACATTTATCGTACATCGAATTCCACATCCACAGTCACTCTCTTCCTAACCACGGACTACCACTGCCTGCTCTCCTATTTTTTAACAAAGAAACACAAAAGACAAGTCAAATCTGCCTAGCTGATCTCATTCTTAAGAGATCCCTCACTATATACCATATAACGTATTTACTATAAAATACCACAAGCGCACTCTTACCAAATTTAATGTCGTTTGCTTTTTAAAAAACAAATATTTCGAAATATTAAGCTACTGGTGGTATTGGTTCTGAACTTTTAGTTGAGATACAAAATTCATTTAAATTTATTGTTATTAGTGCCACACAAAATTGAAGGAAAAGACGAGTTACTAATAAAGCCAATTTTGTTAGGAGTTGTTACCAACAGCGATTATTGTGAGAGTTATACTCATGTGTGTAGTGATGAAACAGTCGTAGACTTGAAAGAACTTTCACTGCTGTGCATTTTGGGTTCGAGTTTAAATTGATTTAAGTGACTAACGCCCTGGGAAGATTTTTAACTAAACGTTGTTTTTAGTGACTTGGAAAATTTTGATTGGATTTTAAAAGATTGAATTGGATCTGCATGAGAGGAAAAGGTAAAATTAAATATTATTAAATCGTATGTTAAGAGATAAAATTTAATCTCACCATATTTTTGTTTTATGAAAAAGAAACATTTTCACGATCTTCTGTTATTTGTCTTTGCCTTTTTGTTTTGAAATTCCACTTATGGAAATGAAATTCCTTATGAAAAATGGGCAAGTATTTTATTTTCAGACTTACCACTTTTTCTTCTTGACAGTTTAGTGCTTGCAAGTTAAGAGGTGAATGTAACGACGTATCGACTGTCGGATTATACTCATCGTATTACATTACAATATAATACATTATCAGTATCTTGTAAAAAGTGCCCATCTGCCCGTACCATGAATGAGTATCAGGAGCACTCGTAGTAATGTAAAAAAGTGCATAGTTTTCATAAAATTCGTATTCAGACGATTGTGTGGTCGTGAGAATTTTTTAAGAAATATCCCAAATAAAATAAAACAGGTATAGGCATGCTTACAAATTTTGTTTTGAAAATATTAAACATTTGTTTCGTTATACATAGTAATATATGTATTGTAATACATAAATGTGAGGGTTGCGTATAGCGTACCTAATTTGTTTTCTCTCTCAAAAGACAAGGCTTTTTAGATGTTTGATATTCCAACTTAATATAATTTTGGAAGCCTTTGCCATAATAATATGGGAGCCAGGGCTGGCACTGGCTGGCAGTAGTGGCTTCACACATAGTCTGTGAAGTATGTTTATCGAATAACAATTTTTGAACCTATATGACATGGACAGACACAAGGCTTTGGAGCTCCATGAATTCAACCTGAGGTTGCTATATATGAAAGTAAGTCTGCACAACGGAAACCAACTCAAGTTGGGCTATAAGTAGAGTATTAAACAATTTACGTTTAGAACTGGCTAGTAATCGAATTTTAGGATTTTATTACGTGATTAGTAATTCAAAGTAAAATATTAAGATTTGGGATGGAAAATACTGATAGACTGATAGTTGGTTTGCCCCCGGCAGCTCGCGGCTTCCACAAAAAGGGCTTTGTAGAATCTCCCAGAGTCTAGTTCAAAAGTAAGTTTAGTCTAGCCGTCGTCTATAGGAGTGTGTATTACAATTTTTCGTATTACTACTCAAAGCTTTTGCTATGCTTTAATATCGTGTACATTGTTGTTTTGCCACCGTTCGAGCTCGTACCTCGTACCATCTTCGAGGACGAAGCACGTTCGCCATAACGATATCGATAAAGATGGGGGTGTGTGAATTCAAGATATTTTCTAAAAAGAGTTTATCAATATGTTGGAGAACTTGCTCACGCCACGACAACGACAACGACCACGACCACCACAACCACAAAAGCCGTTCTTTGTGAGTGAGTGGAAACTTGAGCATATTTACAATAATTAAAATCCAATAGAGCAACCAATATACCACCAGAAAGTAGAAAGTGTGCGCCACAATATTTATCTCATCAACAAGTATAGGACATTGTACTGAAAATAACTTTCAAACTGAAGAAGCAAACAATGCAATGGCCAAAAACTACAATATTAATAAATAGCAGCATACATTTTTCTTCTTGAGTAATGAAAGCCAAATTTTTCTACATATGTTGCATTTTTGATTTTTTGTATTTTGTGCTTTCAAATTAACTTATATTTGTTGTGGAAGAACGAGAGCGGAATCAGAATCGTTGAAATTTTTAGAATTTTATTACGTAATAATATTTTCTATTTCCCGCGGGCCGTCGTCCCGCTTGCCAGTTGCAGTAATGTGTCTTTACTGCACAAAAAAGACCCAGAATTTTGCCCGCAACATGTTCAATATTTCAATATAATTTCTATTAAAAACGTGTGTATAAAGATACATACGTATGTATTGCCTATACACTTCTATTACTATGAAGGAATATTCATTACACGAACTCGTACAGACGAAAGTACACTTGCCGTCTTCCCTTCTTTTTCCTGACAGAGTGCAATATTTTACCCTTGTCTAAAATGGAATCCAAATCCAAATCCAACGCGCTCATTATTATTCCAAGTCCAATACTGAATACTAATAGTGAATATAAAGTGTGGTGCTTCGTTGAAATTCGGAGGTTAGGTGGTATATCAGTATAGGTGAAAAAAAATGTTTCAAGGCTAATCTAATATGTATTATTTAAGGAGAGAATTCAAAACTTTTAGTTATTCCCAATAATAAATCTTCGTTTTTGGGGTTAGAAATAAATTCTTGTTCTATTCCGTGACCGAATTCCAATTCTCCAACTCCGCGATCATTTTCAAATTTTTATTACTTTTCTTCTGAGTGTTCTGAGTAAAATTTAATTTATAGTATGTATTGACGTGCCTATTGATATCAATATCAAAATTTAACGACGTTAAAAGTAAAGTTGTTGTTGTTTCCACAGTGGTTCCTCCCTCATGCTCACAAATGGTAATTTAAGCCACATGACGAGGATTAATTTTTACCTCCAAAACGCCCTTATTTGTCAGTTGCGGTCCCATCTTCCACTTGTTTGGACTAACATAATTTACTGTAGAGTGCAGATTGGAAATTAGCTTTACATAAATAACTGGTAAACGGACTTTTCCTACCCGGACTTTTCCTACCCGGACAATTCCTACCCGGATTATTCTTACCCGGACTTTTCCTACCCGGAATTTTCCTACCCACGACCTTACCTAGGACTTTTCCTACCCATGACCATGAAACAAAAAACAAGTATTACTATTTATAAGTGTACCGTAATAACGCGGCAGTGTCAAACGAGTGTATTAAATTATTACTAATTTAAGAATAAATACTTTATTTAAATAAGTTTTTATAAATAATACCGACTATTGTCTTTAAATCATTAAGTTAATTTACGTAAACTATCCCTAACATTAAAACTGAAAAATATGGTGTAAGACAACACTCAAAAGTATTACATATTATAATCTACATGAATTGATAAAGGACGAAAGAACAGCAAAACATATAGGTAATAACGTTGTATTCTGTGGGTATATCTTTGCGCGATGTGTAGTTTCTTTTTTTGTACATGGGTAGGAAAAGTCCTAGGTTTGGTCGTGGGTAGGAAAAGCCCGGGTAGGAAATGTCCGGGTAGGAAAAGTCCAGGTAGGAATAATCCTACAACCAAATAACTTGAAGCCCTTTCACTCATGCTCCCTTCTGATCTCTAGTTTTCTCAGTATAGGGCTCGCAAGTACTTAGCTCCTTCATGTGGTATGTTGATGTCGAAGGCTGATGGGATATGCTTGAAGATAGGTAGGTACCTACTCCTGTAGTACAAATATCATTTCTAGACATAACACTATAGCAGCTCACGAGCCTTGGCCTTGATAAAAGTGTGTGTATTTAAGGTTGTATTTGCTGGTGAAGACGCAATATGGGCAATCCCAGTCCAAGCTTTATGCATAGCACAATTCATTCGTTTCTTAAACGCAACCCGGGATAAGTGTATGCAATAATAATGCGTTGAGGCAGTTATTGCATTACAACCTTGTCGGAAGGGTTCTTGTTCAAATTATCTATTTATTTATGATTATTTTCAATCCATACGTTGAACCAATTTAAAAAGTAAGAAATGCGGTAATTGCCCCAACGATATTTGTGGCATAAAAGCGTGTGTCTGTTAAGTCTGGACTTGTTCCATATTGAATCTTCACCAGGACCACAAGGAAAGTATAAATGCATATACGTGAAATTCTGAGGAAGAAAATGTATTGCTTTCCATTCCCAGGAAAAGTTTTAGCAATTTTCATTAGAAATTTCATGGAATCAAAATGAAATGGAACGCAACGGGAAGAGGAAGCAAAGCTGTGTGTGGTGTGTGTGTGTCTGCTCCGTGTTTCGGTAGACTTGATAATATACTACATATGGATGGATATCGATTCGTGGAAGTCAAGGAATTAATCCTCGCACTCCCATTCGCCAATCAGGATTGAGAGCTACGATGATAGGAAAAGATTCGTTTTTAATTTGTTGTATTAGTAAGGAACTTAAATACTTTTCACCGAATTTACTTTCTCTCTCACTTATCGTGACATTGGAGAAAGTTTTGCCTGACCTTCCTTCCATTTAAAATTCCTTTCCCCATAAAACTATACTCTAAAGTACAAATGGTAAAGTTTTTTTTAAATAGGATTTACCGACTTAACCAGAAGACCAAAATTGAACCATATTATATTATGTCTCGTTCTCAAAAAAGACGAGAAAAGAATGGAGATTACGTAAAAAGAATCTTGAATTAAGATTAAAGAATGAATGAAATGGTATTTTTGACGTTTGCGCCAACTGTGATCAGTGACATGAGTGTATTATCAAAGTATGTACATAGTCACCTCATCACCATTATACTTTCATTTCCTTTATGTCTTACTAATAATATACCTACCTACTACCTGGATAATAACAACGCCTGGTTTTTGTAAATTTCTGCAAAAGTCTATGTAGTTCCGGCTATTAACTTTCATTTCTCAAAAATTACAGCATTAAAAAAAATCACGTTTTTTGAAATTTCACTTTAACTTGGTTTGCTAGATTTGTAGTTAGTTGAAATAAATAAGAATACCAAGAACAAGACCAAGGCCACATGATATGTAGCTACAGTATGATACTGATAATACTACGACTACAAGTACAGTGGAGGTGGAGACATAGGTTAAAGTCACTGTTATGTCACGCCCCCGCGTCAATTAATGTGAGATATTTTTTACCTGTGCTCGGTGTGCTCCACATGATCCTTTATTTGTGTATTCCTAATTCCCCATCCTCAAGTTTTGGGAAAATTGTATTTCAAAACATTCTCAGACATTATCTCAAGTGTAAATAACCGAGTGACATGCAATAGAGACATTCAGAGGGCTCTCTTATTGGTGAAAGGAAAAATACAGAAAATGGTGATAAAATAAAAACGAGAGCAGATTAGTCTTGTCAATTTCCGAAAATTATGGTGCACGGAATAAAAATTGCTCGCATTAACAACTATTAGAACCAATGATTAACTTTCTACAAGGGTATTTTAGACATGTATACAAGTTCAGTCTTGAACATATATTCTGCGTTTTATTGACAATTTTGTAATTCCTAGACAAATAAAAATGGAGGATTTTGTCCAGAAATTCTGTGAATCTGAGAATAGATGGAATTCTGGAAAGATGTAAATAGGAAACATAAATGCGCTTATTGTATGATTGTATTTTATACATAACATCCTGGCTTTTATATTTAATGGCGGAGTAAAACCATGTGCAAAATAAGATTAAATGTGACCTCTAAAAATATGAAAAAAACTACTGAATTTTGTTTTTGTACGATGGACGACGACGGCGACAAGAGTTTAAATTCCAAATTCCAAGCGCAAAAATGAAACACGATGATTTGGAGTTGACAGGGAGACTGAGGAGCAAAGTATAAAAAAGTATCATTGATTTTAACCTTACACAAGAATTATTACTGACCATAAATTATGACGATCCCAGATACTGTATGTACTTTTACTGTTCAACTTCAAAATTCTATATTCAAACTTTGTATGTAAAAAGTGTAACCTAAATCATGTCAGGGCATAGAAAGATGATGACATTTGAATATTTTATGTAAAATGCAATAAATCTTACTATTTAACAAAAAAAAAGGAAGAAGAAGAGAAAACTATATTTTTTATAAATTCTAACTTTGTGGCTTTGACATAGGAATTTAATGTAAATCAAGAGCAACGGATAGTCCAGCCTCTCCAGTCATCTTTCACCAGCTTACCAGAGGTTCGTGAAACGCCCAGTTTTAATCTCGTCCTCACCGGCGATATGTTAACTCATCAGTCAAGATCACTTCCGTCTGGGCCTCCTCTCCCGGCTGGAAGACTTAATCGGACACCATCCATCTCCTCCCAGGGTCATATTGAGCATGCTGTCAGAAAGGTGAGTGTGTCCCAGTCCCCGATGATGTCACAAAATATATACTTTACCTTCTCTCATTACGAACATATATAGATAGCGGGAGACAGGATTGTATTTTAATTAATTGGTATTATATTAATTCAAATATTTACAATTTTTGTAAAGGTGAAAGTCAGCAATCTGCATACTTGTACCCTTGGAAAAATTCTAAATATTTAAAACTAGTAGAGGAAAAAAATATGTGAAGCTGGGCAAAAAAATGCCAAAAGCCAATAACAATGCCAATCCCAACATCGACTGACAGAACCATGAAACCAAGGGGTTGAGTATTTAAATTTTTAGTAACCAAAATCTATAATTAAGTGTATCCAAACTATGATAATATTTGCTAAGCAACTCCAGCCATAAGCAAAAACACTACTCATTTTTCTTTTATAGCATTAATTTTTTTTTAATTTAAAAAGAATTGAATGCTCCATAAAAACCTGGGAACAACTGGGCACCCTCATAAAAATGAGCAGCTCATATTATGTCTATATTATATCCCCCACATTATACGTTTTTAGTTTTCAAGTTTGAACCTCTGTTTTGTTAAACTGATACGCTTTATACCTTCACTGTGTACTGAGCCATGTCCGCCGTGCCGTCTGCATCATCTGTGCATGAAGTATGAAGTTTCAAGTATGAAAACTTGGGATAAAAGAGAAAATTTTGGAACAATGAACACAAGCCTACACATAAAAAAAAGTTTGAGAGTTTTTTGAAAATAATGCCGGGAGGGAGTAATCATAATAATTATATGTGCATTGGGAGGGGGTATGGCATGGCTATAAGCTTGAATTAGGAAGAAGAAATAAAATCCAGAGTTGTATATTATGATTGGGGAGCATCCAGCTATTTACTTTTTATTGTACATGCCTTTGCCTGAGTCTATGTAGACGTGAACTGTAAACTGTAAAGGAGACTTGATATAGCTCAATATATAATATAGGAGTGTCCCGTGTACCCTGTACATACATATTAGCTCTCGGGTCTCATGAAATTATAATTAATCCTTTTATAATTTAATGATGACGACGAGTAAACTAGTGTAACAAGTTTAGACTTGAGAGAATTTTTCCGTGTTCCCCTCACGATTACAATTCACTAGTGTATTATTTCTTTTAGTTGAGATTTAGAGCGGGACACACGGCTCTAAATCTATTTGGCAGTGCGGGGAGTCCCATATTGTAACTGAAATGCTATTGTGGCTCCGGTCGACTGGGCTGGGGTGTATCCGTAGTGAAAGTAGTCGTTGTGGAATGGAGAGTTGTACAGAGTACAGACAGTTAGGTAGATACCTATATAATTATATTCAGGTACCTATATTAGTTACTGTTCAGCCCGAGCAATTTTTGTTCTTGTTGTTCTTCTTCTTTCCAAACTTTCCCCCCTCTACAAACATTCACATTCCCTTTTATCTCCATTTATCTCAAGTTTAATTCGAACAAATATCTCTAACCTTTAAAGTTTCGGGAAATTAATGCTCTTTCTCCAATCCAGATCCATAGTCCTTTTCTCTCTCTCTCTCTCTCTCTCTCTTTCGTTTTCTTTCTCAAGTCCCATAGACTTTTTCCATTGTTATAGCAATTCATTGAATTTAAAAAACAAGGGCTAAAGCCCTTGTTTTTTGCTTCGCAAGGTAGCAGTCGCATGAATTAGAAATAATTGTGTAGCCCCACATGGATCACCAGGTTATTTTAATTATTAAACCAGGAAGCGAGGATCACGCAAGAAATATATTTTAACAGGTATTAATATTACTATGTTTTGTGTTGGATAATATTCGTTATGAAATTAAGCCGTAACAGAAAACTTAGGCAGTTTGAATTTGGTGCCAAATGTTAATTTTCAATTAAGAGCTTGTAAAATAGGTGGCAGGAACCGTGAAAGAGTAACCTGCGTGGATTATAATGCACGCGTTTTTAAAATCTCAATACAAAATAGGATAAGGTGAGAATGCCCTTAGGCGATTTTCAGTTTTTGAAAATTGGAAACCTTAATATTCAAAATTCAAGCGGTCACTCAATGATAGTATAGACAAGTGATACATCAAAATGACGAAAAAAATTAGTAGAATGATATTTAGTAAATGTACGCGCAGACACCTAAATTTCAATTTTAAATTCCAAATTTAAAGTTAATTATAGTTCAAAAAATTAGTAAATTAATTAATTTTCGAATTATTTTGAATCTGGTATTTTTAATTTAAATCCAGCTTCAAAATGACATATCGTTTGTCTGATTTGGTTGAGAACTGCAAAAGCTTTCCAAATTATGTACATAGGTAGGAACAACATTACAGGATGCAAAAGGTACATCCTCTCCACTCTCCAGTCCCCAAAGCCCATATAGCCCAAAGCACATTCTCTCATTCCCTATTTTCCTGACTCAAGACTACAGCTCCACACTGTACTCTAATACTTACTAATTTGTTAGTACTTACGTACAAGCCACTATACTGTAATTTGGCGTATATTAAGATAAAGAGGGAGCATTGCAGTACATGGAATTCATCATCCATGGTCATGACCCCGGCCCGGGCCATGGTCATGTGTCCATGTTATTTCCTTTTATACTTTATAATTACTGCAGCCTTCATTTTCACTTTCACCTCCACAAACGCATGGCTTGGTGCTCACTCACTCTCGATCCCAATGAGTAGATCATAGACACCTCCCTATGTGTATTACAGTACCAAGAGTGAAAAAATTCCCTTTGTTTGTCTTCAGCTTTGGTTTTAGTTTAGGTTTCAGTTTCAGTTGGTTGGATGGATCGAAATCCAATATGTTTGTATGTAGGTACTGACTAGTACTAGTGTGTGGAGCACAGGATGAAACCGGAACGACAGGGGTTCCTATTGGGTTTCCTTTTCATGAGATGTCTCTCCATTATCTCCTTTTGTATTAATCTAAAGTCTAAAGACGTGGGAATTGGACTTGGAAGGGAAAGGAGAGCTGATGATGAAATACAGTTTCCCATTTTCGTAGTATTTCAGTATTTCCTGTAATTCGAGATTTTATATTATGTCACAATATAAGGAGAAAGTCATGTAACAAATTCACGAGATTGTGGTAGGAGAATACAGTATCAGCTTTCAATACTATTTCTTGACGGGTTTCTTTATTAGCATGTGCAGGTAAGAGATATAGATTGTAGAACTAGTACTGTATTATAGTCAGTACCTGGGGTAGCCTCTAAGCTAACCAGTACAAGGAAAGAACCTTATCCCGTCCCACAACAAAACACCGCACATCTCCCATGTCCCTCTTATAGTAAGATCATTAAAATAACATTATAAAAACACAATTTAAATTTTCCCTGGAATTCTGTACGAGGACTAGGACGTGGACGAAAACTAACCAGATTCAGGGAAAATGAAGTGAAAGTTGAGATACTGCGTTTGTCCCATAGTTGATACATATTTCTACTACAGATCTGTATGTATGCATTGAACGACGTCCAAATCGTCGAGATCGACGTCTCCATATCCCAAAGGTTTTGTTCTACTTTCACTTTCAACGAGATCCAGATTCAGATCCAAATCCAAATCCGCTCTTCTTCCCTATTGTCGCTCTCTCATCGTCAATGTGCTCGTAATGAGGTTTTGTGCGTAAATAATGAAGTCTCTTTGTTGTGTCTGTCCTTGATTGACACATGGACCGAGAGAGATGTCATTTGAGGAAGCCCTACTGTGAGTAGAGAGAGAGAGAGAGAGAGAGTCGTAGACTAATATTTCCCATTAAGATTACCACGATTCAAGTCAACTTAAGTTTATGTAGGTACTGCATAGAAGTTCATCTCCAGTCCATCTTTAAAATGGAAAATGTCTGTAGGAAAAGTAGATACGTATGTATAAGTTTTTTATTCCAGTTCCACGTCAGCTCAACCTGTGTTTCCATCGATACGGATCCACTAAAATAAAATTTCGAAACTTGAGATATTGCAGTAGTAGGTACCTACCTGTAAGGGTGCTTCTACCTGTAGTTCCCTGTGTTTTCCTTTGAAGAAAGTATTATTATTGCTATATCAAAGTCTTGAGTACAAATTCCACAAGTCCACGCATCCTTGTTTCTCCACATGTTGATATCAATATTGATTCTACATTCTAAAATTTTCTTTTTTATTCTACTCACATATATTTATTCCTAGAAAAAAGAAAGAAATATTTTTCTATGATTTTTTCATTGCAAAGTCAAACTACCCGTGCAAATTTAAATAGAAAAATAGAAACGCAGAACCCATAGTTTTTTAAATTTGCTCGAGTGAAAGTGGAAGGAAAAGAGTATGCGTCTATAAACTCACATCCAAGTCCAAATCGAACAAAAGTATCTATGGGTAGGTACATAGAAAAAAAGGGGGAAGAGGTAAATTGAAATAAATATTTATTGCTTCTTGTTTATTTTGCTGTGATATGAGATGTTTTTATATATCAGGAGAAAAACCTTATCACAAACATGTCCTCTAGAGTTTGATCAAAATTTGATCGAGGTGCACATGCAGTAGTGAACATTAATATAGGGGACTAATTTGATATGTAATTTACCCATAGGTAGGTTGTAGGGCTCAAGTTTAAATTTACAATACTATTTGAAAAAAGAGGTGTTTGTGTGTAGTACACTGATGGCTGACTAGTAGTTACCAAGATAAGGGCTATGCGAAGCTCACGTATACTTAAAGATAAAGAGACAGTAGAAAGTCGACTCGTGTAATATATAATATTTACTTTTACTTTATGATTGGGCGGCATAATAAAGCCTCATAAAGATGAAGGAGGGGAGGATGTAATATTCGTATTCGTATATTTGTAGCCAGGTCTCAAATTAATGATTAACTTAACCTCCTCTGATCTCCCTATATCCATGTGTGTCCGAGTCATCTATATAAACCACTCCACACCTATTTATTATCTTCGATCCCATAGCTCCCAGTAAAATAACTACTCAAACGACACAAATAACCATGGCCATTAGGATGATGTTTCGGTTTCGGGCGGCGTTTTACATATAAAAAGATATGACTTTGTTAACTACCTGGTGCGTGTTGAATCAGTCATTTCGTAATTTTACTACCACCTACCTTAACCTTATGAATTGGCTTGATAGTACAGTACACCCTGACAATGAGTTTTCACCGACACAACAAACATTATATCTAACACATACTTTTACTACCAATAAAATTTTCCCAATTTTAAGTCTTATCACTTATCAAACTACACCTACAACTACATATACTGTATAGCAGCTAGTCTGTCTCTGTCATAATCTAAAAAAATACTTTTGTAGTTACTTAAAGGCTAAGATAATTGACAATTATACTACACTCTAATCAGCCACAGTCAAACGTCAAACGCATTAGTTTGAGCAGTTTTTCATTATCTGAGAAAACATATGACGGGAGTTATGTAACCGGTCCTACTATTTAATACAGAAAAAAAGACACAGTTGAGGACTTTTCTCGAATTCAAAATTGGAAGTTAGAACAGTCTAGACATATGTACTCAAACTTGGATCTAAATTTCAGAGAATCTACTATACCTATTACCTACATGTACATATGTTAGCACAATGTTTTCAATTACAACTTTCACTTTGCGAAATACGTTTGAGTCAATTGAAACAGAAAAAAAGTGGTGTTGGCAATTATGTTTCTATTCGCACAAGCTCTGGCTCCTAGTTATTGGCTACTGCTATACTTGAGAAGTAAATGCTACTTAATGGAGTGCTGGTACTGGTGCTGATAGTGGTAGTGGTACTGGATCTGTTTTGTCCGTAATAGAAAATCAATAAATATATAATATACATATAGCACTACTCCGTCTGATGCCCACACTGAATTGTGTAAATGTCTCTCACCCTTCTCACCGCAGTCAGAGTATCACTCTCACCACTAGCGCTCACGTCAACGTCTTACGATTACGACTACGTTTACGATAAAAATGTATTTCTCTATACCGATCTCCTATAAAGGAGCATATGGTTAGTGATGGGCAGATAATGCTATAAGTTAGGGCAATATAGGGCTGCCACTGGAACTTAAATTACAGAGTAGACTTTCGCTAGTCGCTATATCACCATAGCTAAAAGGTTGCCCCGGATTGTATTAGCAAATAGCATGTCTGCCTTAATTGTATCAGTATCAATTGCTCAGAATGTCTGTGGAGCTGATCTGTAGATAAGGAATGAAACTATTACATGTTCAAGCCATTATTCAGAGAATAGTAGTGAGAGATTATATACGGGCTAACCATCCTCATATCCAAGGATCCAACCATGACTCCAGCTTTATACTTTCCACTAATGGCAACTGAACAGACAAAAATGGAAATGGCACAGTTCAGCGTAGCGGCTGTGTAAGAAAGTCTTGAGTCTTTGGGAAAGTGAGGGAGAGATGAAGTGAAAGTATTGAATTGAACTGGATTGGATTGGATTGGATTGGGGAAAGGAGAAAGGAGAAAGTCATGTATGGAGTCAGACTGATAGTAAATAAAATAAAATGGATATATAGGACGGAATGGTCGTTTTTCCTGTGCGTATTTCGTGTATTCGTCTCATCTGAGCAGTGGTGTAATTATAAGATTTGAAATTGCTCATTGAGTTTAACATTTGGCTGAGTCAGCGTTAACGACAGAGTTGGAGTCATCCAGTCATGATTAAATTATCTTTCATTGTGTAGGTCTGTAGGTTCGTTTAGGCTCTACGTGTACATTATATGTACGCTGGCCTACATGGTATATAATATCAATCTGTCTGCATGCCAAATTCTGATGCTTTCCCTTTCCTATTTTCCCTCGCCGCTCCCTGTGTGGCTCGTTTCGTTTTTATTTGAGTGTGGCTGTGCAATCTACAATTGGAGACTAAGTTAAACAATGCTAAGTATAGGCTGTTATTGTTACGCGCTCGGAATCACTCATATGCACTCTTATTAAACATATATAGTCTACGCTCTCATTCACTCTTGTGCCTATATGCTATATGTAACATTTCATTTTATAACAGTCCAATTGAAATTTTCAATGCTCAAGGTAGATGTAAACCCGGACCAGGACCAAGATCCTGCATTATATTCGTAATAAGCTTTCTCAATAACGATTAGCTTCTCAGTGCGCCTATTGTGACAATGATTAGGATGAGAATATTCTTGCACACTCTTTCCTCATCATTTCGCCCACACTCTAACCTAGTAAAATCTCTCATTTACTTTTACTATTTCAATTTAAACATTCAGCTCCATTCAACTTCTACCTGTCTCTACCTTGGAAGCATTAGACCTTGATTTCACTAGAAAAGTTAACCATTGTTAGCCTTAAGAAACTCGCTTTCAGATTTAACAATGGTTAACTCTGAAAGCGTGTTTCTTAAGGCTAACAATGGTTAACTTTTCTAGTGAAATCAAGGTCTTAGCTTTAAAAGAGACCTACCCACGTAAGTAGGTAGGTATATTATAATTAGACACAAATGTACTCAACAGTGGGAATTTTACGCAGAGGCGTAGTAACATGTGAGTTTTTTTATAGAAAAAAGCATTTTCCATTTTTTTTAACCGTCGGATTTCATTTTGTCACTTGATATTTTGTTTACATTAATTAACATATTTTGACTATTTCAAAAAATATTATGAAAGTGTGTAAAAGATGACGACGACCAATGAGATGGAAAGATATGAGTGTAGCTTCCTTGTAGCTGCAGTGAGTGAAGACGTAACTTTACTATAAACGAGTAACTACAAAAACTTGGCTTGGTCTATGCAATCTACGTACTACCAAACTACGAACTGCAATTACGCAATGCACGTTGTTACTGCGAGTTGCTAAAGTGGGGTTTCTTTCGTATTCGTATATTCATATTCGTAAATTTGTATTCGTGATCTGTGAAAATTATCATGGTCACATCACGGTCATTCCCATAGTTTGTTCCATGAATTCTTTCACTTGTGTGCTTACACTCTGTGATGATGACAACTCTGCGACTACCGACCGAGCGAGACTTGCGAGTTCTGGGAGAAAGCAAAAGCAACAAAATATTTAATAGAAACTATACCAGTACCAGTTCCAGGACCAGAACCAGGACCTGGACCGGTGCAGTGAAAGTACCTAGGCAAGTAGGAAGATGAACTATGAGCATTACGAACAATCATATTTTTTCTTTTCACTTGTACGTTTATAAATTTGTACAGAGTACACAGCCTTGGCTTGAAAAAAAAATGAGCTGGATGTTGTTGAGTGTAATGAGACTGCATTCAACTTTTCACATTCATGAAAAACCAGATCTTTTCCCTTTCATAAGGATCTATGAGACTTCATACTTCATGGTCATAGGGTCTCTCTGTTCAACTTGTCTGAGCTTCGCCGGTATCATAAATAAAACGATGACGCGTGTGAATTCAAGTAGTAAATTCATCCCATAAAAATTTCACTATTCAGGTAGGAAAACTAATTAGAGTCGCTCAGTTGACTCGTCCAGCCACTCTCCGTGTGTACTCTGTGTTCAAACTCCAACTCTGGCAATTCAAAGCCTTTCACTTCACAGAACGTCTGCTCTGTCCTGTTGTATGTATGTAGTAATATGTAAATGGGCCAAATAAGCTGGTCCATTGTCCTACACTCGGTAAAGAGAAACAAACAGTCAGTGGAACAAGGTCACATGTTCCAAGAGCCTAACATGCTAAACGTGTATATGCTATGAGTGTATTGCGGTGAAGTAGTCAGTTTCAGTAGTAATGAAACATATTGGAATGTTTTTCCATTCGCAGCTAAAAATTCTCAAATTTTCCATATATATATTTGCCTATTTGCATAAAACAAAACAAGGATTTTGAATAAAAAATACAAGCGTAACAATTATTATTTCCACACTGAGCCACTCACAAACGATGAGTCAATAGCAGCATGTACCTAAATTAAATAAGGAAAATAAGCCTTTATGCTTCCCACTGACACCATATTATTGCATTCCGGGAGTTACTCTAGAGGAAGTGAAAGTAGAAGTTACATTCAAAGTCATAGAAGAATAAAATACCAGCTGTTGCTTTATAATTTTTTCAGACTTTTCCCCAAATATACTTTCCCCACATGAATAGGAATGCATGAGTGAATAAGAGTAGCTATAGGTAAGTGGAGTCACTGCTATAGTCATAACCGGTGCCGGAGCCGGAGCCGTAACCGCGTGACCGTAACCGTTTCGGTGGTTCGTTCAGTTTAGAATCGTGTCATACTCGTCAAGGAAGAGAAAGAATGGAAAGAGAAAAGGAGAGGCAAATAAATAAAGTCTTTCCCATCCTCAATTCAAATTCTCTTGAAAACGCATCGATTTAATACAATTCCTTTTATTCACATAGAATTTTAGCTCACTTTCTCCATCCATTTTCCCTCCTAGTGCGAATGTTATTACATCATGAGGAGGAGCAGAACCAAAAACCAGGAAAATACAAAATATATAAATATAATAGAAAATAGAAAGTGTACGTTATTTCAACATAATGTACTCTAACGATAAGTACTTTCTGTACGTTGAGTTGGGTACTCTGTCATAGCTCGGTGAAAGGATAAAAGAAGATTAACAACCTTTCCCCAAACCAATATTTTTTGTTAGATTGTCGATTTTGATGTGGATTTTGACGTCGACTATTTTTTTAACAAGACAAAAACGAAACGGTATTTTTCAAAAATTCAATATTGACTCTCTATTGTATGCTTGTAATGTCTTCCAGGTTTATCTAACGAGCAATATGCACAACTCAATACAAATTGTATTCAAATTAAACATGTTCCATTTTTAGTATGGACAAGGCCGGACGAAGGAATCGGTTTTAGGCAGCAATTGGTTTCGATTCAAAAACAACTATTTTGATTTTATTGAAGATTCTATTTGGTAAAGCAAAATTTTGTATTTACATGTTTTAGAAAAGCGCAAAATGTTCTTTTTACTTGGTTCAGAAAAGTGCAAATTGTTCTATCTACATGTTTTAAGAAAAGTGTAAAATGTTTTATTTCCATGTTTTTCAAATGCACAAAAAATTTATTTGCATGTTTTTAAACAGTCAAAACATTCTTTTTACAAATTTTTAGAAATTGCAAAATGTTTTATTTACATGTTTTTGAGAAGTCAAAATATTCTTTTTACATATTTTTGAAAATTGCAAAATGTTTCATTTACATTTTTTTTTGAAAATTTAGGTCTGCCTCCGCTGGCCGCATTATCCGGCCCTGAGTATGGATATAAGTTAAAGTATAATTGTCAAGTTACTAGCAGAATAATTTAAATTTTGCCTATTGCATAATTTTAAAAGCAAGAATCATTTAGTAATAATAATGATGTTATTATTATTGTTTCCTAACTAATTTTCCGTATAAGAAAATTGAGAATAAATTATAGATATAAACTGACGTAATATTTTTAATTTTTTGTATAGCACCAAATAGGCGCGCATACGGAAGCAAGAATAATTTCAAGTGTGCTCATACTAAACTGACCATGCGTAATTCTAATAACTAACATTTCGTTTTTAAACTCCATAATTGATTCGTGTAGATTGCTCGATAGACTAAAAATTGTCCAAATTTTTATTCAGAAAAGTAATGAGAACTGGAAGTAACTTGGAAGTTTAAATATGAACGCGGTCTGCCTTTCAGAATATTATTTCTTTGATTGATATATTTTCCTCTCAGAATAATGCCGCTCTACCACGTTCATATCACGCACTTGACGAACCTTCATTGCTTTTTCTTTTATCAGCTCCGCCCTGACGGCATGACTGTTTCTATCACAGTCCGAGTCAGGTTCACAATTAATTCAAGGCCGTTCAAATGGCACACGTGCATGCATTCTGTTTTTGCAAGCCTCCAGACCTCCAGATCTGTTCAGTTCAGATCTCTCCTACAGTTCTGAACACAATGATAACATAGGAGGAATAGGAATGGAGTAATATAAATGCACACGTAGCGGAAAAGTTAGGTTTCACAGTGAATCACTGTAAAGATTTATATAAGTGTATAATAATAAATTGCATGCATGATTATATATATCCTAGATATATATTTTGGACAACTACATACCTACAAACCTACGTAGGTATTTTCCAAAAAGAAATAACAAAGCAAATTTAATGAAGCAATAGTACAAAAGGATATAATTTATCAGTTTGATTGACTCGCGTGGCTGGTTGGAAAGCATGTAAACTGGGAATCACGAACATTGCCCACTCATACCGCGCCGTGTCAGTCGTGTTATTCACAAAAGTTCTTCTAAGTTCAAAGGGGAGCATTATTCATATAAAGTAGAGGTATTTCTCAGATTTCTTTTTTCAAAACAATTCTATGCTTGCACGATATAAATGTGTAATATATATCTGTATGTAGTCATGCAGTATGGGGACGTGATTGAAAAGTGCAGAAAAAACAGATTTTAGACGAGAGAGTGCATGCACTCTAATATCCCCCACTCTTGTGTCTCTTCACTCTTTTTGCCGCACTCTTCAGGACGGTCTCCGCGCAGTTAATATTTATCCAAATACCATATATTCTTTTTCTTTTGTTTTCTTCCGTGTGGAATGTGGAATTTAGCTGTCATGGGAATAAACGTGGTGAAAGTCTTTTTTTTATTTGAAGCAGGAGGAGCAGAGCACAGAAGAGGTTTCACAAACATGATCAATTATGCAAAATAAAACATGAGAAAATTGTATTATAGGACGTTGCATTCTATGTACTCAGCTGAATGAACTGTCTTTTTCATATTATTATTCCCTTTTTTGAGTAAATAGGGAGAAACCACGTAGGCCAAATATTAGTTTCGGTCCTAATCCTTAATAATTTGGGGTGCAGTAGATTTTATTATTCATTGAAACTGTTTCTCGAATAATTCAATGATATCTTGATTCATGTTGCATATGACAGCGTAGAAATCAGTAAACGTATGAAAAAGTGCATATATTTGTGAGATGTCAATACATGCAGCAATGTGACTGTTTCACATTAAATTGGTACGTTTTACATTAAACTTTTACTTTATGAAAATACCAAGGGCAAATATTTATATATACGATAGGTTCAATTTACTAAATATGAAGAATTAATTCGCAATTTTGCTAATAATCCGCAAAAATAAATTCTGACCTCTGAGCCACACGTTAAAGTTGAGTCATACGACGTTGTTTTTTGTAAAAAATAAAATTTTAAACATCGTTCAACTAGCATATTTTGAACTTTTTAAAATATTGCATATTGTATTGGATATTTACAAAATCTTAACTTTCAAAAATTTCAATATTTGGAACATTTTAAAACAAATGTTCAAAAACATTTTGAAATTTTTGAAATGTCATAAAAAAGAACATCTTGTCATTTTAAAATTGTACATTTGGAACAAATTACAACTTTTAAAATCTTCCTGCACAGATGCATATTATATTTTTTAAAAAGCTGCTAACTGTCAGGAAGTATTTGAAAAAATAAGAATGGAAAAAATTGGTGACAGCTACACAATGCGTTGTCTGTTGTATAGTTTTACAGAAAATAAAAACAAAATAATTACGGCTGAAGACTCAAGAAGTTCAAGTGAAAGTGAACTTTACTCCGCTTCTCCTTTTCCTATCCCTTTCCATCTCTAAGAGTATGACAACGGGACCTACGGGGGGAGTTGGAATAATCGGCTGTTGCTGTTGTAAAGAAAGTACACACAGTACAGCTGTAAAACTTTTCCAATCAACAGCACTGATTAGATCCACACTCTTTTGAGTTGCACAAGAAGTCACCAATCCCAAAATTCTCACACACACTCACTAGATCAACATGGATACGGATTCAGGTATTAAAAATTGAGACAAGCGGCGGCCTATAGTATGATTCTGCTTCATTTCATTTTGTGGTGCGCGTCATGTCTGAAATTGTATCTACCTTGTTGATCTTGATGATGTAGCTCTATACTAATTGTGCTCGTCCCTTTCTCTCCCTTCATCCCTTTGAATTTTGCATTGTTCGGAGTCAGAGGCGGAACCCAACATTAAAAATACAGCAGTTCACAAAGAGAAAAAGAATTGCAAAGCATTGTTCATATGTAAATAGTATGATACGGAGCGAACCACGCACAGGCAAGCGCAGACGCTAATGTTCTTGGCTGGTTATCGTTACGGTTGGTAGTAGTAGAATTTATATTTTTGTCCGCTTATTGTTAGAGATGTACTACAGTTAATACTGACAGTATAGGAAAGTCATAATCGTGAAATAAATAACTAGATATGCAAAGTATATAACTAAAATACAAAGCACTCTGCATTGCAAACTACTAATTAATGCAAATACGCTGTGTGAATGTTATTTTTGTGAATTACGGTTCTATATAGGCATATTACTATTACGAAACTTTTTGAATAAGACAGAAAAGGAGGCTACCGTGGCGTAAAGTTGCCAATAGAAGCCCGGGCTTGGATAGAGATCAGGTATAACGGTATAATTTACGATAAACGCTGGAGCTACATTGTCATAATTAAGCGGGAGCTTCTTTTATATAAGCTTGGAGGTACATACATATCGTCTGTGAAGAACCAAAATGACCCATATCCATTGTTAGCTAAAAACAATATCAACTATCTACAAAAATATTCAAATATGTCTTGCGAACATTTAAATAGAGTATTTTGCACTTTTCAAGTATATATAAACACAATCTTTTGCACCTTTTCAGAAACACATGGAATTAAAACATTTTGCAGCTTTTCAAAAACATGGAATTAGAACATTTGGCACCTTTTTGAAAACATGGATTTAGAACATTTTGCATCTTTTCAAAAACATGTAATTAGAATATTTTACACTTTTCAAAAACATTGAATTAGAATTTTAGGTATGTTTTTCATTTTATTTTTATGACATAACTCATTTTGATTCTAGCTTAAATTAGACATGGGTCATTGTGGTTCTTCACAGACGATCTTTATAATAGTAAGGCAAAAGAGAAAGTTCCCATTTAAGTAAGTTTCATTCTGTCTCGTCCAGTTTGGAATATTCGACATTGAAAACTAAACTTAGACCAAGCAAATAACGAAACCCGGTTGGAGAAGCGAACCAACACTAAATTGTTTGTACAGGGAAAATATCAACATCCATTGTGTCGCTCTGGAACAAATGTGTAAATCGCAAGTCATCCATAGAGGAAACCCCGCAGATTTCAGTCTTATAGATTGTAGGTATATACCTATAGTTTGGTTTATATGTTATATAATACTCTCATTGTGTTTGTGTCCATTGTAGAAAAAAACAAAAGGAGAATTACTCAAGTTTATTTTAGAAAATAAAACACGCGGAAAGCTATTAAGAAATTCACGTTCTCATTATTTAAATGGGTTTTTTATATTAGTATTTTTTGAAGTAGGCGGCTCTACCTGTCTCCTTTACAGATAGTATTGTGGGTAGAAGTAATTTTGTTTGCAAAAATTCAGTTCAGCAGTTTGTTTTGTAAATTATAATAGTTATCACTTATCACTGTCAGATACTTTCCTATTTAAAAATAAATATGGGAAGTATCTTTTCAAAAAGACGGTTTTAATTCTATCTACGGCTCGTGCTTAGTAACTACTTAAAATTAATAAGTCTTACAAGGCAAGTAATGAAATTGTGTAAGACGTCATCCTTTTTGTTATAGGATGTTGAACCTGACTTTCCCGTGCCTGTAAGTACGAAATTTTTAGAAAGGACCATGTATATCAAAAATCCAAATGGCCATGACAAAGTTTTGCTAATGAGAACCAGATCTCTAACTTAAATCTAAATTCCCTTAAAATTTATGTACATGCGTAAAATGTGTCATCCATCCCCTGAATATCCCACTTCAAAGACTTTTGGAACCCAGTTGAGTTGAACGAGACAAAAATAGAATTGAATGTTCATTTTATTTCTGCTTAGAATGCTATAACGCTAAAGCTACATTTAACATTTTGTAACTGCCATTTGTATTAATGCAATGCATCTTGGATGTTTTTTACCCGTACTTTCACGTATTAAAAATCGTATTGCTTTCGGTATAGTGCCTTGAACTTGAAGTACTGCAACGCGTACGCTTAGTTTATAATATGATCTGAATAATTTGCTCGTATTTTTATCTTCACGTATGATTTTGTGTATACAAGAAACAAAATTGGATTTTTTTAAAAACATTTATCTCTTTTATATTGTCTCTTCATCCATGAATTAATTTGATACTCTATAGTTTTCTGAAATTGTAATGCAATCAAAATCCTAGCTCAAAATTAACCTGAAGGAAGGATGCTGAGGATATTACAGTAATAATAAGCTACTTATATTAAATAGGTAGCTGTTTAGTTAGCTGTACAGAATAGAAACACTTGCCACTACTCCCGTGAATTTAATATCCATCCATGACCTGACAAAATGACTGATTTAAAATTAATTCTCCGTTTACACAGCGGTCGTCTCACCGGTCTCACAACGTTGTATGAAGAAGATATGATTTAATATACGTATATAGTAGAATATAGAATGTAAGATGAATTTCTAATGTAAATTAGACGGGGAGATTGTAGGGGAAGACAAGAAGAAGGGAGCAGTAGCCTCTGTCCCATTTTCCATTTCCCATACTTCATGCCTATGGTGCTTCCTTGCTCTCCGAGTAACAGTAATTAGTGAGGGAAGGAAAGTTGGAGTTGGTGTTGGTGGGAAAGGGATAGCATTACAAGCGCAAGAATTCTCGGTAATTATTATTTCCTGCTTCTGGTCCGGGTTCTGCGTAAATTGTAAATGAAGAGGTGTAATCTGTGTGAAAGGTGCGGTGCGATGTGGTATGTATGGACGTGTACATAAAGGGAAAGGGCCGCTATATAGTAGCTCGTAGTCGTAGTTGATAAGTTGATACAGTTTGTGTGTCGGTTGAAGAAACTATGTTATTACACCAAGATATTATGTCTCCAACGTTGACACTTGTCTCCGTCTGTATAAATTATAGGGGTAGTATAAGTTACCCACCTAAGTTAGGAAAGAATTTTTCCTGTGAGGCGAGTAGTATAGAGTGTAGTGTAGTAAAGTGATTGCAAAATGTAGTTTGGGGAGGCAAAGTGAATTTCCTGGTAGTCTATCATAAGTCTGTTGAATGATGAATATATTTAGAGATATGCAATAGCACTGCTCTATCTGCTGTCCTCTGTCCTGTCCCTCTCTCTCTTCCATACAAACCACTTGAGCAAGTATTCGAATTCGACTCGAGCTACAAATAAGCGTGTCAAGTGCTGGAACACTCATATTTGTATGTACAGGTGTAGTAAGTAGGGCCAGGCGGCCAGGGCTACATATATACTAATAGAGTTGGGTATTGGCGTTGGCATTGGCATTGGCATTGGTGTGTACGGAGAAATGAAGGTGAAATGGGGAGGGGAATTGATACAGTAGTTGAGTTGACTTGTGCTCCGTGTGTGTGTTACTGTTGAATATTCACGGTAAGTGAATTGAGAGCCCTGTCTAATATTTCACAGGGACACCGAGGTTCTTCACCAGCTATTCGAACTTTTACTCCCGAAGGACTCAGTAGTGGAGTTTCTCCTCCAGACTCACCGCCACTCACCTACATGGGCTCCCGGTCTCCGTCACCTCTTCACGTATGTTTTCTTCTTCCATTATCTCTTATCTTTCCTCCTCACTCACTCACTCAAACATACAGATACACTCATCTCACAGCAGAAGAGACACACGCACACACTGTCCATATATATTCACCCAAAATCATTCCATCTTCAATTTAAATTTCAATCTTTCTCCCTATATAATATACAACTCAACGATACTACAATAGTGTTTGTACACTGAATACAGTTACAGCAGCCAGACTGGCAGATAATTCCGTCCGGGACTGGGACTGGTCCAATAGTGCTGCAGAGAGAGAGAGAGAGAGTTTCGGATTCGGATTTGATATCGGTTTCCTTTTTCGTTTTTGCCCTCACTCATTGTCAGCCAGTTTTGGAAATCAATGAAACAATTTTAATTATTTAGACATTTTCAATTTTGTTCAAAGCGCAGAGTAAATTTTCTTGTTATATATTTTAGAAAATGTGAAATATCTATATATAAGTAGAAAGGCGAGACGGAAAAAATTCAAATCATGGAGCAGTTCAAGTACCGATTCTAAAGCTCACACAGAGAAAGTTCAAATAAAATATTCTTAGAATTTTGAGAGAAATTTTGAATTTATATTGACTGTTATTTTATTATTTTTTTTTGAAATATTTACAGAGTAGAAAGTTTATCCTTATATACAATCATAGCATGTGATATCTTTATTATGGGGGTGTCAATAGAAATACAGAAAAAAGTCTGTATATTCTCTTGGATTCAGTTTTTGCAATTGTAAAATTCCTGGAATCATGAGAGAAAGCGGGAGCCTTAAATATTTTTTTAATACGAGAGAAAGTAAATACCGTAAATGTTCAAATAAAACACCGGCGCTTATTCATTAAAATAAGGAAAAAGTATTTAAATTTTCAAAATTGTACACCTTTTATTTTAAACTCGTGGAAAATACCGAGGTCAGAATTAATGATATATTTTAAATAGGGGAATAATAATCCATGGATGTTAAATTTTTAATTGTTTGAAGATTATAAAGAGGGTTTTAGTTTTGGATATCCAACCTGGTGTGGTACGATACAAATACAGTAATGCACATTTCAATGTAGGTACTCTGTGAAATTTTGAAAATAGGCAAGTCGGTAACGTACTATAATCTATGCATACAATTTCTCTGCCTAGCTTCCTGACTTCCGTTTGAGCATTAAAACTTCCACGTTTTTCCCTTTTGAACTAACAATATGCAGTGTTCACTCGGTCACTGCAAAGAGAAATTTGCTTAAATAGACAAGATCCACTGTGTGTTATTGTAGTAGCACAAAGAGAAATGCGCAGCAGCTCATTAAATCCTATCTTTACTGCTGTGTACTTTCCATACGGACATATTGCATAATGCATGAGACAGACGTAGGTACTTTTGTAGCTGCATAATTTATTAAATATATAACGTTGACTGAAATTACACATTTGAAGAAAGCTGCATTCAGCATGTTTCACAATATTAGAATCTAATTCAACTCCTTATCTTATTCGAGTAAATTTTGAGCACGTGAGAAAGGAAAAGGGTTGTGGATATAGGGAACGTTAAAGCAAACAAAGTATTATTACCGAATGAATTTTTAATTTTGCATAGAAATTGAGATTACGCGAAATTTGTATTATTTCTTGTTCTATGACATTTCTAATGTTATGTCATATGACACATGTTCAAATAATGTGCATGGAGCGTTTTCAAGGTAAAGCAGATTGGAAGTATATTATTAATCATGCCGTACAACGTCATGCACTGATGGCTATAGGCTGAGGCTAGGAATATCCATGGCTTTGTTTTTGCTTTTTAGCTCATCAACTTATATGTTTAAGTCAGAAATAATTATAACAACCTATTGGAGCTTTAAAAAAAAATTTGTGATAATTAAAACATTTTTGAGTTTTAAAGCACATAACTAAAGCAGTTTTATTATATTCGAAAAAAATTAAATAAATGCATTTTGGACCTGTTCTAACGCATATGTGATAACTCTTCGTAATTGGCATCGGCTGAATATTTAGAAGAAAGTTAAAACCTGTGAATCCGTGCGTATTTATACCCAACTTCGGAGCTTAATACACCCGTGATTCACATACTTACCCGTGTATTGATGTTATTTACAGTTTAATACATGATTTAAGAAACATTTGACAGGGGCATGACTAGAACTTTCTCTATAACCACGCTGCTCTTTATCAGTCCTAAAAATAGTGCATTTCTCGCAAAAATAGTGTGTAAAGTGGAAAGTGAAAACGCTTGCAGGCTCGACGCTAGTGTATTTGTATGCTCTGAGTGAGTGACGTGTCTATTTCTATTTACGAAAAGTAAAGCGACGTGAATAGGAATGCACGATAGTGCGGCACAAAAAGTGACAAGTAATAAGAAAAACAAAGCTTCTATTTTTGCCGTTCGCTCCTTTCGTCATTATGAGTCATAAATAGAATGTACATTTTTCCTTCAAAACACTGTCAATTTCACTGTACAATTTCAAAATATAAAACAAATTCGTTTGAAAATGCATAAAAGACAACATACTAATAAACGTATAGACACTGACAACGATAAAAAAATGTATAGTACATTACAGACAATTTGACAGTTTCAACTTACAAATTTACTGATTAATAATTATAGTAATTTGTTATTACAATTTTTGTATCCCTGTAATGCTTTTTACTGAATAGTAATGGTCGATTTAAATAACTAAAAATATAGAAATTGAATTTCTCACTATACTCATTTTCAGGTACGAACAGCTTCACTTGAAATGAAAAATGTCTCACCACACGCGTCAACGGCTGATCTTCGTAATGCTGGCGTTGACGAGCCCAAAACACCATCGCAGTCGCAGTCATCATTAAATTCACTCTCGGACAAACCCCCGTATCAAAATAACAGTCACCGGTACGTACAATATAATTTCTTACTCTACAAAAAGTACAATAAAAACTTTAAAAAAAAACTCGATTTCTTTGAAAAAAGAGTTTTCTAAATTAGTTTGGTTCATCCAGCACTGTAAAAGTATAAAATTACAATTAGTGTCATGGCCAAGGCCACGTACATGATCATTTATTGACATTATAGTGCACAACTAACTGACATAATAATAATTTTTTTCATACTTTTACTTTCACCACTTTAATACCAAAGTTCGGTGTATAGTATAGCGTTAGCATTACAGGTTCTTTCGAGTTTCGAGCCACGTCGTTGTTTATTAGTTTTGTTCTTTGTTGGAGAGTGACCACATGCCCACACATCGAATCATACATAGACTAAGAACCGTAGTAATTTACACTATAAAATCGAGGAACGTATACATAGTATAACATTGTAAACTTGTGCAGTGTTGAAAAACAAATTTGCAGAAATGACTTTTATTTATTACAAAGAAAGAAAAACCCGGAGCCTCAGGGAAGAATGAAGCCGTTTAATGTTTAATTTTGAGTAGTTTGAGTGAATGGCGGCGAATGGTACGATCGAGACAAGATTGAAATGCATGCATAATATATATATATAAGCTTATTGATTTTCCCAATAAAAATCCGAAGGTTTCCACAATACAGAATTACATCCCATGTAATAGTAATAGTAATTGTGATGGGTGCATTTGACCCTTGAATTTTGGCTTCGTCAGTTTGAGTTATTTTATTATTGCTTCGTCAGCAGAGTCATTACTATGTGAAACCATAAAACCTTTCAGCAGCTCCTCACTCATGAAACTTGGGCGTAGGTAGGCACTTGAGACAGGACTCGAAAACTCCGAGTTGTAAACTGGAAACTGCGGCTATAAACTATCCTTATGTTAATGTATGTTATTGTGGATTGTCGACCACGAAATACACTACACAACGAATGAATCTTTTCACTACTCCCTCCTGCATTAATATTTCATACGAAAGGAGACATTAATGAAGCTTTACAGACTTCACCAACACTCCTATTCCCATTTTGCCATTGCCATTATGCACTATTACTCACATTCCCATGCACTAGCCTCCACATCTGGAGTCTCAAGATTGAAGAAATCATTATACGATGGACCGCGCGGACGTTGACGTCCATGTCCAGGTCCAGAGTAGGATCGACTATTCTATAAGGATATAGCACCTGTTGTAACTTCCAAACTTTCAGCACGTCCTAAGTATATAGGCATTCCAGGAGCACAATAGCGGATTCAAAAGAAAATAGCAACAAGTTATACGAATTTCTTGCAAAATATTTTATGTGGATGACCGGACCGTGTGCTCTTCCAATATTTAAAAATTACATGTACAAAAGTTACGTGTTGTTGGTTTCTCTGGGAGGCATTGAAGCTAAATATTATTTACAATCACCACGACTTTTATTGAGATTACGTCGGCAATGACAATCAATTACTGTTGGGATTTAATAGAGAGAAAAGAGATGCCTCCCTGCCTTAATCTCATTCCTTTTCCCTTTCCCCCTTATGTAACTCAAGGCTTTCAATATTCTTTTTTCCTCGAAAGCTCCATAGAATGCAGATTATAGTCTCAGCACGCCCGACTACGCATCACATGACCTCAAAATCTCAATCTCAATGACTAATGACGTCTTTTGTACGTAGAGAAAGCTGGCTATGGTGTCATTGCCTAATACAGTATACAAAGTCGAGTCACTTTGACTCACGGATAAGGGCATAAGAAGTTTAAGGAATCCCTGTCACATGGGTAGCTAAATAGACTAAATATATGCCATAGAAATACAAGCAGAGGGGAAACTACGACGACACCAAGAAATAAAATAAAACAACTTCATAATATTATGGTATAGGGAAGAATACTTTCAAGTGTAGAAAGTTGACATTGTGTAACAGACGGATGGCGGTGCATTAATAAAAGTGATATATCATGACTCAACTCATTTATTAAGTTATGTGGTTAGATCTCATCTATTATTATGTGGTCATAAAAGAAAGCAGGGAAAATTCCCACTTTGATCACTCATTGTCACAGCAGACTTGAACGTCGCAATATAAAATGTGTAAACTACCCACACATTTCCAGTTCTCCAGTTATACATATGTATTTGTAATTTCGCTAAAAACAACTCTTGCCCTCAGGATATTAGCCCCATTTTAACATCAGTCTCATTTTTGGTTTGTAATTACTTTAGAAAAAGAGCATTGGAAAGGATTGCTCAATTCTGATATATTATTTACGACTTCAACTAGATTAATTTTTTTCCTCTGAGCTAGTTATTGATCTGTGCTGCGGGAGTAGAGTTAAATACATTAACGGAGTACAGCTTTGGAAGGTGGGAAGGGTCGTCCGGTTCCGGTCGTCGTAGTCATGGACTGGAATAAAAATCAAACAATAGACTTTACCACTAAATATTTGGGCTCTCAGCTTCTTCACAAGAAGTCTTTATCGTTTCATGTCGAAGCTGAAAAGTTGAATGCTTAAAGTTTATTCCCAACTGCGCACAAAAGATAGGACATAATTTTACTTTATGATTTTACTGGATTTTTTATTTGTTGGTCGTCGTGGGGCTTTTCAAGTTGGAAGTATGTGAAATGGTTATATAGCTCAGGAAAAAAAAAGAAGGATGGCGCCTAACTATACTTGATCTAGTCAAAGTAGATTGAGCATGCATATACTTGCACGCGAGGAAGCAATACTATCCGTGCGAAAACAAATACCTAAAAAACAATACAGGATTAGCTTAAAAATTCATACTTTATAACAGTGTACAAGGAGCACCCATTGCTAATTTTAGTTACACATTCCGCATAGTACTTACCTATGTTCTTTTTGAATTTTTGAATTTTTAATAAAAGCGGGAGTACAAAGTGAAAGTGTTTATTAATGCATCGACTTAGCAATTTTTCCATTATTACTGTCTCAAAACTAAGAAGATATCGTCTGTGAAGAACCAAAATGGCCCATGTCCATTTTTAACTAAAAACAATATCAAATATCTACAAAAATATTCTAATATGTCTTAAGAGCATCTAAATAGAACATTAACCAATTTTCAAAAATATGTAAATACAAAATTTTACACTTTTCAAACACATGGAATTAAAACATTTTGCACCTTTCCAAAAACATGTAAATATGACATTTTAAGTTGTTTAAAAACTCCAAATTAACACTTAACGCATGTTTCTCATTCTGTTTTTATGACATAGCTCTTTTTGATTCCAGCTTAAATTGGATATGGGTCATTTTGGTTCTTCACATACGATATGGTGAAATAGCGTATAGCTGGTATTGCAACTTGAAATGAAAAGAGCACCAGAGATCTGTCTGCATTTAGTGAGATGAGCTGATCGAAGAGGGAAATGAGACGTACACACACGTTTATAAGCCGGGTTCGCAAAATGCATAGAATACGGTAAACTTATTTATCATACGCTATGACGCTATGTTTCAACTTCCTCTCCCTGCGTCTGTTTCTTTTCATGATTCATTTACAAATGTGATTTAGGTTTTACTTGAAGTTACAACTATACGTATGTAGGAAAGTAGGAAATAGCCCCAGAAAGATAATTACTTTCAATCCTTCTACTTTCTCCAGCCTGACTCCGGCTCCGTCTCCGTCTCCGGTCATGTATACTCACATAATACCCTTATTAAGACTTAAGACGTCCTATTAAGACGAACAGGCTGGGGCTAAATAGAATATGGGGAGCATTTGTTATGTGACGTTATTTTATTTTGATGGAGAGTACATAGCATATAATACACTGTAATTATCTGTCTTCTCGTGTCCTTATCCTCATAGTCTCCTACAGTTCTACAGCCCTATGTACAATGTATATACTGTGCATTATTGTGCAAAGGTATTATTAGTACGATGATACACTACATAAAGGCGGTAGTCCGTAGTGGGGATATTTCAGTCTTGCTATCACAAAGCCCTTCCATTTCTGTCCAGAAGTAGTATTTGCACTTGAGATAGTCTCCTTAAGTAGCTACGGTACGACCAACATCTTCTTTTAATATACCTAATACCTAATAATAGTCTACTACTCACTTAATTCACTCCGTACATCCCCGTATTGATATCTATACAATATGCTCTTAGAACTTAAAGTATAGTCCGCGTCCATAGACGATTATGACGACCAGGCAGGATGCATATAGCTATGTAAAAGGAATGCAAGAGATGAGGAAAGTGGCTCTCCTACAGTCCTACACACGAGCCACGAATGTTCCAAATACATGCACTATATACTACTCAATTCACTCTACAATTCAGCCCGGAATTCTGTGTGTGTGTGGAATTAGAATGGGGACACATATCTTAAGCACATAGGGATAAAGAATGCCCGTGGCAGATTGTGAGCAGTTGTGTAGTGCTTTCTCCACTTTCTCCACTAATTCCATAGTCTTCCCTCTAAACTATATCATACTTGAGTATTTATAAGGTGGATTTTAAGGGAAGCTGAGGCGCTACTTTCACTTTAGCTTTTAGTCGGATTTTACCTATGATGAAATATGTATGAGTATGACGTAACCTTGTATATCCTTCCATTTTGTTTATAAACATAATATAGTCTCACGCTCATACTTCCTATCTGTTTCTCTTATGGCTTATGTGATATTTGAGTTCTGACGATTGGTTTCTTTTCTTACTTTTTTAGAGTGTCAGAAAAGTGCAATCTGCAGTATTTTCTATCCCCAAGTACATAAATGAATACATACAGACTTTAAAAAAAATAGTAATTTGTATTAAAATCTTCAAGCTTTAAATTCACCAAATAGCAAGTAATAAAGTTGTAAATTTCCAATTAAAATAAACTCCATTAAAAAGAATTTAATGGGAATAATAAATTCTTCCAACGAAAATACCAAATGCCACTTGTCAGTCACATATTCAGAATTTCATAGTTAGTTGATGTAAATTTTGAAAAATTTGAGAACTGATGATATGAGCTCAACACACTGCACCCTTGAGAATGATCATTACTCTGATATTGAGATGTGTTATTTTACATAAAATAATCATAACGATAAAGATAACGACACCCAAAGATCCAGATCCAGTTCCCCCTCTCGTCCTCAACTGATAATAACTGCCCTGAATACTACACTGTGTGGTAGAAATATGCATACTTACTATACATAATTTGATTAAAAATAAACTCTACACAAGTTACAAAATATGAAACCAACCTTGTATCCTGAGAGAGCCCTCCTTTCAAATAAATTAGCTCTCCTACAAGTCTCAATCTCGGAAAAAAAGACAACTCTTGGAAACTATATACCTATTCTCTTGTCATCAACATCAATCTATTCAATACGGCCACATTTTCAATTAGTATAAAAAGAAGTAATTCTTATAAAAAGAAGAAGCTGTACTCTATAATATACGTTCTATAAATCTAGAGTCTAGAATGTTACCAGACGAGAAGACATTAAAATTAGAAAATATCTATTTTTACCTCCCCACAATGAGTTTTCGTTTTCAGGGACGAGCATGTCTTTCCCCTCTTATTGTGTGAGATAACTTGGAGAGAGACAGACGTCATTCAAGAGGGAATAAAATTAATCTCTCTAACGTTCCTGTATATTGAAAGAAGAGTATGTATTTCATTAAAATCCATTAGTTCGAGGCTATGAACTGATTTGGGTTCGAGTACATATCCTTGAAGGAACCTACCTGGGAAAGAGTACTATTAATTTGATTAGTACAGTCCCTGCTAAGTATGCACACTGCTCCTTTGCCTTTCAAACACTCTGTAATTATACTTATGTCTAGTCAGAGGAAGGGGGGGGGGCAGGAAAGCGTAGCAATGAGGTCTTCAAAGGAAGGGAAAGCAATGTAAAAAGATATTAATCCTCTTTGTTTGGGTCTTTGTCATCGCCAGTGCCAGTGCCATTGCCATCGCATCGTTCTGCGCTTTTGAAGAGTCTCCTAAGTATGTATGATGATCCAATTTTTGAAGCAAAGTTACCTGGTTACCTAGGCTGTGTACTTAGTTTACAAGGGAGAAAGTACAAAGTGAATGATTTGTAAAGTAAACAAAGGGCGTTCTACTTTGTTCCTCATACAGCACAGTACAGCACTAGCTCCAACTTTGGCAACGCACAACGTCCAACCAGCAGCGCAACAGCCCAACAACAACAACAACGACGACAAAAAAGTGCGAGTTAAATTTACAGACATAATAATATACACGCGCTAAATCATATTCAATAACTGACCGCACCCGTCAACACAAACACCCAACGACGGCGACGGCTGATATTTCTTTTTGTATTGAGTGATATACTGATAAAAAAAGAAGAGAAAGTTGGACGTAGTCAAAGCCAAAAAATTCCCGTTAAATTTAATATTTTTAATTACATTTAAAGTAAACACATATAGCAGGTACTTCAAATTCCAAGTATTGTCCCTATTGTCTGTTTTGAAATTGTTTACAATGTAACAAATGCTCGTTCACCTCCTTTATCAAATATGCGACGACTGCTCAAGGTGAAAACGCAACGAGCAATAAATGAAACCTTCCGTTTGTAGTGTAGGCTCCAATGCGATTGTCTGGTTGCTATAGTTTCTCATTTGTAAACAATGACTTATAACAACACAAAGCCAAAATTTTTATAAAATCCATCTGTCTGGACATGATAAAAACTGGGAGGTTGTTGACTTTATCATGGACTTGATCTCGCATGCATATAGGTTTTAATAATATTTAGGAAAATAGAAATAGGAAAAACAATGCTATAAAAGTGTATTTAGTTTCCTACTTAATGTTAGATATTTTCAATGTGCTGTCCACTGTCCAGCTGCAGGTATTCATAAAATCTTTATAAAAAATCTAAAAAACCATTTTGTGAAAAAATCAAATTTAATGCGGGTCTCTGGGTTTTTTTTTGTGTATGTATATATTTTATACTGAAAATGGAAATGAAATGACTGCACACGAGTCAATTTCATTGACGGTAAAATTCAAGGACATACAAAGAAAAATAGATATCTTCTCATAAGGTTCAAGAAAAGTAAACTCTTGAGCCTTTCCACAAGAAGCTCTTATCTGTTCAAACAGACTTTCTCTCTCTCTCTCTCTCTCGTCCCATCTAATTATGTGCACATCTTATTCGTCAGCGGCTGACGACGCTGACTGTGACAGCCACCCTGTACACATTGACGATGGGAGCAATTTACGTGCTTATATTTTAGTGTATATAGCTAATAACTACAAGTGACCTTGGAAACACAAACTAGGTGCGAATCCTCTTATACCTACAAAAGTATTTTTCCAATTTTGTGTTTCAACTAATCAAAATGCGTTATTTTATTCGTATAGGGAGTGAGTCCAATTAAAAATTCTAATGCTGAAATAAAGTTTGAAAATAATTTGTTTACTTTTTCCATGCTAACAATCTGGCGAAAGGGAAAATAAATTTTTTCTTCAAATCTTTAAAAAAAAATTTGTTTTGACAAAACTTGTATATTTTTTGTTTATTTTAGAAATTAGTACAGCAATAAACAGTATAATTTTTATACACAGGGGAAAAATATATTGAAAGCGATTAAAAAGAAGGAAAATTTGTAGCTAAATTCCTATTTAAGCTTGGAATGATTTTGTCAAAAGAAAAGAAGTAGATATGATGGAAAGTGTATGAAGGAATACAGTATCAGTATATTTTCACTTCATTTATTTTTACAAAGATCAAATTAAATTTTACAAAAGGATTTTGGTAGTCTGTAGACTTAATAAAATCATGTCTTTGATAATGATTTCACTCTAGGGAGGGAGGGAGGGATACAGTTAGGTGCTCAAGGGAAAATTCAAAAGAATCTTTAAAAAAAATAGTGAAAGCAGACAGAAGAAATCATGAAAGTCAAAGTCGATACTTTCTGACTTTAGATCCCAAGATCCAGACAGACTCTATATACTAAACTGAGCTCAACTCAACAAAGAGAAATGAAGCTTCATGGAAGGCTTTCATGTGAACATTTGATTATCTAACTTTCTCTCGACTCTTGTTTTTCTTTCAACTTCAACCAACCAGAGAGCTCAACTTTAAGCTAATTATTACACTATCGTTAGACACCATAGCGTATTTTCGTATGTAGCTATGCTTGTCGACTGCCAATGTAGACGCAGACTGAAAGGATGATGGATATCAATTTTTATTTTCCCGTTTCCGTTCCCATTTCCAGCGCTCAACTCTGAAGAACTTGCAATATAAAAATAAAAATAAAGTAATTATTAGAGGAAGGAACTATGTAAAATTATATATGATACTGATCCTGGTATTAAAAGGGATATATTTTATTTAAAATGTATGCTATTTAGTTTTTCAATTCTAGAGAAAGACAACTTTATTAAAATAAACTTGACACTGTCGTCAAACGACGATAGCCCAAAGGACTCAATACATTTAGTTACCAAATATTTTACTTTCTCCATACTTTTGTAAATTTGTATATTTCCAAAAATATTTTTTTTAAACGTATGTTTCCACTGAAATTTCTTAGGAAAGATATGGATTTGCTTCTACGCCGACGATATATCGTCTGTGAAGGACCAAAATGACCCATATCCAATTTAAGCTTCAACCAAAATGAGCTATGTCATAAAAACAAACAAAATGAGAAACACGCGGAATATGTTAATTAAGATTTTTTGAAAATTGCAAAATGTTCTATTTTCATTGTTTTGAAAAGTATAAAATGTTCTATTCACATATTTTTGAAAAGTGTGAAATGTTCTATTTACATATTTTAAAAAGTGTAAAATGTTCGATTTACATATTTTTTTAAAAATGTAAAACGTTCTATTTACATATTTTTAAAATTGTAAAAAGTTTTATTTACATATTTTTGAAAAGTGTAAAACGTTCTATTTACATATTTTTGAAAAGTGTAAAAAGTTCTATTTACATATTTTAGAAATTGCAAACTACTCTATTTAAATGCCTTCAAGACATGTTTCAAAGTTTTTGTAGATAGTTGATATTGTTTTTAGCTAAAAATGGGTATGGGTCATTTTGGTTCTTCACATGCGATATGTAGTTATAGAAAGTTAATTTTAATAATTTATTTGCACCATCTCAAAATCGTTATTTTATCTTTCTGTACTTTTATTAAATAATTGCTTTCAAATACTGTACTTTTCGGAAACTTTTTAATATTAGAATATCTTAAAATGAAATGGCTGTGCCCTATAAAATACAAATACGTTATTATATAGCATTTTGAGAATACAGAAGTTAAGAATACAGTTAAAGATTTAGGAATCTTTTATTAAAAGCAGTAGTAGCTTTCCCATTCATTTCTGTCTGATAGGGGTTATAATAAGAAAATAATGACTGTTACAATCACAAACGAGGTATGACATTTACGCATGGCTGGCAGTATTACTTCGTCATTCATGAAATATGCTTAATATACCTCATTTCTTGGAAAAGTTTAATTTTAAAACATCTTATATATAATTGTATGGACGACTACTTCCAACTACGAAGAAAAGAGAATTTAATTTCAAGAAGAAGAATAAAATTGACAGAGACACATTTTAACGATATTTCGATTTCAGTTTCAGTTATTTGAATATTCAATTAAGTTGGAGTCTCATTCACTCTAAATCCCTTTGTACGTACGCACGTATAGATCTTTTTGTAATGAATGCAAATTACAATACAAGTCTGTAACCCAGGGTTTACTACGTCTAGTCTAGGTAGGTATTGTCTGGATACAAATTCGGGATAGCTGCGCAAGGTGTCCAAACAGCTTCATATCCATGCAATCAAATGGGCACGGCAGGGTTTGGACACCTTGCGCAGCTATCACGAATTTGTATCCAGACAATAGGTAGGTAGTTTCTTCTGAAAACTGAAAATTAAAAAACTTCCTTTGGTCTAACAATATAAAGTCTTATGGCTCATGCACAACTCATAGAGTTGAGATCCATTTATAGAATGTATGTGATGTAAGCGTCTTCATTTGTTTCTAACTTCTTTATTATAAAAATGGCGTTATTTGAAATGTCAAAAAAAAACTGAATAAAAAACAAAGGGAAATTGAACCTCGGGGAAGTTTCCGACTCAGATTTGTTACCTTATCAAGGGATATATGTATATAGTTGTCACCTTTTTTAATAATGCTACATATGGTTATGGTAGTAGAAATTTTTCCGCCTATAGCTTATGTACAATTATTACAATAGACAAAAATATTTTATGTATTTTTTTCAGACTAAAACAAAATTGTAAAAATATTCTTATTGGATTAACCATGCAATTTATATTATTCATAGAGAACGTGTCCGGTCACTTTGTTGCCCTTTTATAGTAAGCTTCAAACAGTTGTATTTAAAATTAATGAGACTTAAGAGAGTCAAGTTCCTTGCATTCAAATAAGCATCAAAAATAATTACCAGACACACCAACGAGTAGTAAAAAAAAATACTGAAATATTTTTAAATTTTTTAGTTGGGTATAAACTGAAATTACACATACATTTATGCTATGCTATAAACAACACCGCCAGAGCTACGAAGGTCATAAAAACGTATACTTTGGAGAAAGAGATCACGACGCTGAGCTCATATACTTTTCGTGACTGTCTTGATGGGCTTAAATATTAAATACTCAAGCTGACTTCTGACTAAATGAGACGTAAAATTTTTATTCCCCGACAAAAAAATCGAAATCCTATTATTACATGATAAATTGATAATACGATTGTATTAGAAGCGTGTAAACCGTAAGTAGTAGAACTCTGTCAAAATGCAATTTTTGTAATATTTACATATATAAGGAATAATATGAATTTTACTTTGCACTCATAGCCTAACCAAACCTAAGGGTGCACCTATAGGTACATCATAAGAGAAAATTCAAAATTCTACCTATATATTGATATGTATGTTCTACCTATATTCATCTGTAGGATAAATTTTTGCCCAATTATATATGGCAGAATTAAAGTTTCAATTACTGTGGGATTTACATTCCTCTTGTCAATTTGTGTTAGCTTCCAACTTGGAATTTTTCTATTGCATTAAATGATTAACTGATTTCCTATTATTTGCTTTATGTATTACTATGCAACGATCATCCAGTATTCCAAATCCCAATTATTTTCAGCAGAATCACAAGTGTACTAATTGTATAAAGTTACACATCGTCTGTGAAGAACCAAAATGACCCATATCCATTTTTAGCTAAAGACAATATATCCACTATCTCAAAAAATATTGTAATGTGACTTAAATTCATTTAAATAGAACATTTAACACTTTTCAAAAATATGTAAATAGAGCATTTTGTACTTTTCAAAAATATGCAAATAGAACATTTTGTACTTTTCAAAAATATGTAAATAGAACATTTTACACTTTTCAAAAATATCTAAATAGAACATTTTACACTTTACAAAAACGTAATTCAAACATTGCAGTTTTTCAAAAAAGTGTATCTGTAATTCAAACATTTTGCAGTTTCCAAAATCATCTAACAATAAGTGGAACATTTTACTCTTTTCAAAAACTCGTAATTAATATTTTACGCATTTTTCGCAATGATTTTAGGACATAGCACATTTTAATAGTGACCTAAATTGGATATGGGTCATTTTGATTCTTCACTGACGACTTACCAACGATGACTATAATTGAAAGGATCCCGGGTGCCGTGCCGGTAACGGTACCGCTAAGTTGGCAACACGAGAGCGGCCAGTAGCACAGTCTGCTCCCAGACATCCATATCATAGAGTTATGAAGCCAGGCAGACTTGTTTTGTTAGTATCGATCATAGAAACCTTTTAAAGGAAACTATAATCATAATCAGCTTATACAAAGTATTGAGTTGATTCCAAATATATTTACATGCATGCAATACCCTACACATATTTTTATTTTTGCCCGCATTTATCCATGAAGGCAACAGGCAGCCACAGCGCTTTAAGCTTTCATGATTTCTGGGCTGATAACAAAATTTTGACCTATTTTCCGATATTTTTTCCACAACAACCCTATTATATGTTTTCATAAGATTTACAGAATTCCAAAAAATATCTATAACTGTTTTGTCTAATTACCGGATTATTTGTAATTTTCCCATAGTTTTTTCTGCATACCTAAATTTCGAATTTGAACTTAGCTATGTAGGGGCTAATTTTTGTAAACGTAATTAATGTATGGCCCCTTACAGATTACAGATAATCATGCCAACTTATCGGTAGTACTGCTGAAAAAAAAGAAATCAGAAAAAGCAAAATTCTTCTTACAAATCTACCAAAACCAAAGCAAGGTCATAGTGCAGATGACAAATTAATTAAATAGTTTGTGAAAAAGACATAATTTATGTACCTATGAACTTTTGGGTGCAGTTTTGTAAGCTTAATAAAATAAAGTGAATTGATTTTGTACATAGTTTTTTTGAAATGTACCTTCTTTGTACATTAGTTGTTTATTTTGTTTGTCTACTTCCAGACGAGCATCCCGATGTCTCTCACCACTATTGATCCCACCCAAGTCGCCTACTCTGTCAGATGCATCATCTCAATCACCCGGCCCTGTATCTCCGCTCCTTGGCTCATTGCAATTGGACTTGTATCAAAAGAAAGATGTGACGATTTTCCTCCCAACAAATAAACAACCTGGTTGCTCTCCACATGATAAGAGCAGTCCACTGGGAAGACTTCATTTCCGTCTCAAATATGAGCTGGACAAATCTGATCTTCATGTTCATGTCATTGAAGGTACGGACGTCGCATAGTTGCTCTCTCACTTCACATCTCCACTCATATTTCAGATTTCTCTGAATCAGTATGCCTCTCAGTACGTAGAACGTGAACGTACAGTCCCGTATCATATAGATGCTTTGTCACATTACTCTAACTACAAAGTACAAAGTACAAAGAGCCCGGGTCCAAAGAGACCAAAGAGATAGAGAGTAACTTTTACTCTCGTCTCAACAACTATCTGTATTACGTCCATATGAACTAGGTACTCTGCGTATATCTTATATATATTGATGATAAGGGGCCATGAGTACATGACGTAGTCAAATGAATCCTCAATTCCAACCTCACCCATTCCCATACCTAATGCTCTACAGTCTACAGAGGGAGATACAGCCGCACACAATGAATCGAACTGATACTTTAACATTGACTTTCCCTGATTTGTCCTGTGCAAAAAAATATCAAGTAAAGAAGACCCACTCTAAGTAATGACGACGTTATTAAAGGGACTTGAGGAGAAAATAGAATTATGAGGAAACCGCGCTCTGTTTTCCTTTCCCGTCGTCGTTGTCTATACAGGTCTCGTCTCTCCAGTTGCCAGTTGATCTCCTTCCAATCCCAATCATCACTCCTTTTTGATTCCTCTGCTGATGGGGTTTGTTTGTGTCTTCCAATTCCAGTCTCCCAGTCCTCCTGTCTTTATCCCTCTGGCTGTCTCTCTCTCTCCCGACAACATCAGCAAAACATCTCGAAACCTGCCAGAAACAAATAATTCAGTTGAGAGGGAAGGGAGCAGCTCATCTCATCCTAAAACCAATTTACGAACCACGATCTTACATCTCTCATACAATGCTTTCCCAATCTCAATCCCAGTCCCGGTCCCGGTCCCGGTTCCAGTTCCAGTGTCAGTGTCTGCCAGCGAGGTAGTACTCCAGATTCCAGATACCAATGTCGCCCTTGTATAGCTAATGTAACAAAATACTTGATCCTCCACTGACTGAGAGGCTACGTATGTTCCTGTGTATCATTCATATGGCCTTCTCCTATTCCTATCCCAGTCGATGAGTGCACTTGAGTCATTCCAATTTATTTATTGATCTCCTTTGTTCTACAGCTGAAGGGCACTCTATTGGGCAATTTTGGTTTGGGAATTTTGTAATTTCTAAATTTAGGTAAATAAAAACAGATGACAATGCTATGATACTGACAGTGTAAAATTCGACAAAATTTATAAATATCCTCCAAAACAGTGTATATCTGTCTCCATGTACTAATCAACCTAATTTGTGACATCTGTTGCTGTCTAATCGTAAGTGTCAGCTATTTTTACTTCAGTGCAGTCACTGCAATGATTTGATAAAGCTCCCAATAAATTCTATCTCAAAATCCTGTATGTAATAATTACATTAAATTCGGATTTCGTCGTGTGGATTACACACTAAACGAGGGAGTCCAAGGCCAGATCTTTTAGCCCATGTCAACTATGAGAGCATTGACGGTACTGTAGAAATTGGCATTAAAATGATGTTGCGCTAATGATTAGTAGAATGTATTTACCGGTTTACCGGTTTATTATATAGAAGTAAATATTATTTTGAAAATAATCTGTACCTGTCATAAGCTCAAACAAGACAGCGAACTTTGGAATCCCATGAGGCCAGGGCCAGGAGGCCACGACCGGCGACGGCGACGGCGACCGTCTCGTGTGTATAGGGTTAAATGTATGTATCCCACTTATCTTACAATATGACCCTTATGTTCCTCTTACCTCATACTCAGGATCAGAGTAATCCCGTCATGTAAATTATTTAATAGGCTTATACGCTCAGTGTACCAGGCTCTATAGAAGGTTCAGTCCTCAGTAGTTCCTTCTGTTGAATCCTTAGGGATGAATGGAGCTATGTGAAACTACTTTGATTTATCCGTAATTCAAAATTCCTTTCCCGAGAATAAATTAGGATCCATCCAGCTAGCTCTTGAATGAATCTTCCAGTGGGAACTTATTAACATTTGAACTCATCCCCGTCTATTCACAAGTCAATGACATCTCCGCCTATAAAATTAATGAATTTTTAGGGAATCATAAAAAACAAATCCGTTGACCTTATACAATCTAGTAGTCAGCCATTTGCATTTCATATATTTTTTCAATAAGAAAGAAGAGGCAATACTAGGCGTACAGGTGTACTACCTAAATGTAAATGTAGTAATCAATGCAGATATTTGCAAAATGCATCTTTGCAATTTGTATACTGTCTTACTTTACAGAATTATATTCGCCAAATTATTAAAAATGCACCTACATTTTGTTTTGGCATTGCAAACTTCTGTGATGGCATTATGTAGTAAGTATGCCTTCCAAATGTGAGTGCACAAATTGAATTTTTTTTACAAAGGCGCGCCGATGCTAAATTCAAATTAAAGATTAGTCGCTCATCCCTTAATCATGATTTTACTATGTTGCAGATTCAGCCATTGACACTGAACCAAAAAAGTATTCATGAAATTCCTCGTGTACTTTTTTTCATTTGCGACAGAATTTCAGGGTTGGAAGAAGCAATTTTAAGCTCTGTCAAATCAAGTATCTACATTCTACATACATACCACGAGCATTAATCCCTCTGAATTGCTTTTACTATGAAGCTAAATCTCACATCAAACATCCAAGTAGGTGGGTAGGGAGCAGTGAGCAAGTATTGCATGGATGCAAAGCAGCGAGCTTAATTTTTTTTGAAATTCCATTTCTATTAGTATTGCTTTGAATTTGAAATCCATTGTATAACGGCTATAATTATATGAAAATCTCGTCAACAATCTTTACGTGCGTCAATTTTTAAAATGAATCAGTTTAAATGTATGGTGAGAGAAAAAAAAGGAAAAAATGCCTGAGAAAAGAAAAATCTAAGTTTTGAATCAAACAAAATCTGTATTCACCTCCAACGTCAACCGTCAACCGTCGTCGTCGTCGTCGTCGTCTACTCACATTTTCCCAAGAAGCCATAAGGCAAAGGGAGGAGCTCCACACTCCACAGTAATATGAGGATGGGTAATTACAGTGTGTCCCGATAGAATAAGGACAAAGTGTTTTTCGGGGTTTACTCCCCCCCACACGGGGCTACTGGGACGAAATAATTATTTTTAAATGTTAACTAGTTAGTATGTATATTTAAACTTTAGTTGACCTCCAGGGGTCACGTAGTTCTCCTAAAATTAATTAAAACATGAAAATGGCTGTCCCCATAGAATAAGGACACGTCCCGGTTTTATTCATTTACATCACCATAACCTCTGACCTAGTTGACGAAAAAATGTCAAATTTTGCGTGGTCACTCCTAGATACATTGCGCATGACTAGAAATATTCACTTTTATCATAGGTTTTAGTTGGCTCCAGTGGCACTGGAAAAAGCTAGCCCCCGCCGTTAAAATTTGTTTACTATAGGAATCATATGGGAAGACGTGACTTGTTGCACTAAAACATCCAGTATATGCGTAATTCTCAACCGATTTCAGTAAATAAGCGCGGTACACAAACCTCATGAAATTGCCTACAAAACAACATATCACTTGTGTATGGGGTCAACTGGGGTCACGCGGCGCACTTCCATGCACACGGTTTCGCATTTTATGAATAGGACGCATTTTGCTAGCAGCGTCGAGGCAAAGCTAGCGTGTACATGGAAGCAGGGGCTAGCTTTTTCCAGTGCCACTGGAGCCAACTGAAACCTATGATAAAAGTGAATATTTCTAGTCATGCGCAATGTATCTAGGAGTGACCACGCAAAATTTGACATTTTTTCGTCAACTAGGTCAGAGGTTATGGTGATGTAAATGAATAAAACCGGGACGTGTCCTTATTCTATGGGGACAGCCATTTTCATGTTTTAATTAATTTTAGGAGAACTACGTGACCCCTGGAGGTCAACTAAAGTTTAAATATACATACTAACTAGTTAACATTTAAAAATAATTATCTCGTCCCAGTAGCCCCGTGTGGGGGGGAGTAAACCCCGAAAAACTTTTTGTCCTTATTCTATCGGGACACACTGTACATCCCGTTTCTGTGAAGGTCTTCCTTCTAGGAATTTTTATTTAGCCTTCTATAATACATTATGTATTCATGTCCAGGCACATCATTAGAGTTTTGAGTTTTGATTTGACTTTCTATACTCATGTGACAGTTTCAACAGTTGGGAAATTCTGAATTGAAATCACTAATGACGAATTCAAATAGACTCTGTGTCTCTTGAAACTTTCCCACTGCGCTCCGTGCTAACACAGAACTTAAGAAGTTACAACTTGAGACATATTGAGCAACAACAGCAGCTGGACGGTTCGATACTCGATCCAAAATTCAATGCGACATTATAGCAGATACGTATATAGCTTGTGTATTTTTCAGGTATAGATTTATGCATTTGCGTGCAAAGTCATGGTGTATATACCTGTTTGAACGAGAATTATATTTACGGCTTTACGGGGTATGTATGTGCAAAATTGTACCTATATAGCAAACTGGACATGGACAATGACGCTCCATTTTTATTGTAATTGGTTGCAAGGTGATTAAAAGGGTATTATTTTTTATTAAAATAGATAGTAATTAAACTCAGATTATAAACTGAAAGACACTTGTATACATATGTACACAATACTTTAAAAAATAAAAAAAGATTGCTTAAATGTGTATTTTTAATTGACTAATTACAGCTCACGACTTAGCGGGAAGTGATCAAGGGGGTTTTAATGATCCGTACATCCGGCTCTTCTTGTCACCGGAAGTGGATGCTCGTAAACGTCAGACAAATATACACAGAAATGATCCTAATCCTTTCTTTGACGAACATTTCAAATTTCCTGTCTCTCAAGATGATCTCAAGGAAAAAAATCTCATTCTACAGGTTGGTGGTTCTTCCACATTTTTTTTGTGCTTTCCCCGATTTTTTTGTCTTGCAGACTTTTGCATCATGCACCATGATGCCCCATATGCCATGTATCGGTATCGGTAGTACCTATATAGTTTCCCAAAATACATAGTACCTATGTAGGTACGTCCTTCGCTTTATCGTTTATTTTTTGAGATCCGAGTCGCCGACAACTCGGACTCGGAATCGGAATCGGACAGAAAGAATGAGATTCTTCAGACAGAACCTCCCTCCTACCACCTAGCGTTTATCCTTTGACTTTTTTATTCAGATTAAACTGCACTGGGAGTATCTAACTATATCTAGGTATATATGTACTGTATATCTCTGCAAAAATATTTTCTCTAAATCCAAAATACTATTTTAATTCCCAAGTAAATATTGTATATGTGTATATGTTCTGATTTGTCAATTCAACGTTAGTTTGAAGGGCGTAACAACTGAGCTGAGAGGATCACAAAAATATGATTATGATACACAGTCATAGTAGTTCCCAAATCCCACGGGTATAAAATATTTAAAAAGGAATTATATTTTTTTCATTTCCAAAAAAAATAAAGATTTATATTTTATGCTTTCCAAGAATTGGAATTATTGTAAGTATATAGCAATCGAAATAAACAAAAATGAGGAATCGATTTCTTCAAGTCTCCCCCACTATTCCCACTTCACGTTGTGAAATAGAAAAAATGTTATGTAGAATATTGAATTTAAACAGCAGTTCTGTGAAATGGGCAATATATATCGCCTGTGAAGAATCAAAATGACCTATATCCATTTTTAACTAAATACGAAATGTACTATCTACAAACAATAATATGAATATTAAGGTATGTAAATAGAATACATAGAACTTTTCAAAAACTTGTAATTAGAACATTCCACACTTTTTAAAAACGTGCAATTAGAACATTTTACACTTTTTGAAAACGTGGAATTAGAACATTTCACACTTTTTGAAAACGTGTAATTAGAACATTTGGCACTTTAAAAAAAAAGTGTAATTAAAAAATTTTACACTTAAAAAACTTTTAATTAGAACATTTTACACTTTTCAAAAAAGTGTAATTAGAACATTTTACACTTCTTAAAAACGTGTAAGTAGAACATTTTTACTTGAAAAACTTGTAAATAGAACATTTTACCCTTTTCAAAAACGTGTAAATACAACATATAAAACTTTTTTTAAGCTCATAATTAACATTTTAAGCATCCAATTAAATTAGTGATTTTTATTAAGTAGCAAATTTTAATTCCAGCTTAAATTGGATATAGTCCAATTTTGTTCTTCACAGACGATATGTCATTGTGTACTTGTATACTTTGCTTATCGCTATTCTTGTATTACGTTCAAACTTAGAGAGAAGATATATGCTGAATGTGAATGCTAAATGCTAAAAAAACAAACAAAAATATTGATATTTCTTTTGCTAGTTCATTTTTAAACAAATACGTAAAGCATTGCATTGAATTCCATCGACACTGTAATAAAATGTCTATTTTCTACTATTTTGGCTTTGGTTTCTCACAGGTGTTTGACTACGACCGCTACTCCAGAAATGACGTCGTTGGGGAAGTTTCAATGAGAATGGATGAATTTAATGTGACTACAAATGTCGAGGTTTGGGCAGAAGTGGTCAAAAATAAAAAGGTGAGAGAACAACACGGGATTTTCCCCATACTTTCTGTATACGAATTTACAAAGGGATCTTTAAAAACAAAACTTTCCCCATATACTCTTGATACAATTTTAAGAGGTACACTTCGTGGCTGATTATGAACGATTTGTGCCCAGAGTCACGCCCACACGGTAGACCATATAGACCTGCCATGTAATGAGCATTAAAAAAAGAAACAATGTTTACAAGGGTAGGAGAAAATATCATGTGGAAAATTTAATCATATACTTGGTTGGTTGTTGGTATAGGAAATTCTATTTTATTGAAATTGATATTATAGTTCAAGCTTCGTTTATTACTACGAATTCAAGTTTCCTTCAAAGTTACGACGTCTGTATGCATGTATAAAATGGGGAAACAAAAATGTAAAATGTTTTCATTTATTTTAGCCTGGCGGTATTTTTATGGTTGTTTTTTTCTTCTTCTGGTGACAACGCAGATAGAATAGAGTAAAAGGAAGACGTCGTCGTCTACACGAACCACATTTTGAATTATATTCAAGAAGAAGAATATTTTTTCCTGTTAACATTGGATTAGGGATTAAGCTTCTGTTTTATATTCAATATTATGTCTCGTTCATTGACCGTCCACCCTCAACGTTGAAGAAAGCATAATAATAATGTTAAATAGCGATATAGCGACACTAAACTCATGTGTACACGTGCGTTAGTCTTCTACTTGTACTGTACATTCTACGTAGGGACGGCGCGGCGGTGGGTGGGATGACGTACACACTTAGATAGAATGTGTCATACTCGTATAAAAAGGAATTACAATTTTCTACAATGTTTTATTTTTTTTCTTTGTGGATTCTTTGTAGCCGTCTGGAGAGCGACAAGAAGTACTAATTTCCCTCTCGTATCTGCCATCTGCTGAGCGGTTAACTGTAGTTTTGCTCAAAGCTCGTAACCTCTACTCCCCACCCAATAAAGACACAATCGGTGAGTGCATTTCTATTTTTATAACATCACATGTAATGCAATGATATGATTAACCATACTGGACATCTGTGCAAGTTCAGTTTTTGAAAAAGTGCAGTAAATAATGACGAGCGGAAAATAGCGTCGTCCGTTCAAATGACTGTGTAGTCCAATGTACACACTGGTGTATTCAGGTTCAAATCATGGGCCAATTGGAAATTGTTTTAAAATTTCAATACGTCAGATATAATTAATTTAACAGCAAGTATAGTATGTGCAATGTGCAGGGCAGCAAAATCAAATAGTACTTGAATTATTGAGTTTGTTTTTCGATTTATAACACAAAGGGGAGAGAGAAGGTACCTATTACTCTGTACTAAAATGGAAATAAATGCTTACAATGCACAAGGTCGGATAATGCGGCCAGCGTAGGCACCTTGAATTTTCAAAAAACGCGTAAATGGAACATTTTGCACTTTTCAAAAATATGTAAACACAATATTTTGACTTTTCAAAAACATGCAAAATAAACATTTTTGAACATTTCAAAAACATGGAAATAAAACATTTTCCACTTTTCTCAAAACATGTAAATAGAACATTTTGAACTTTTCTGAACCAATTAAATTGAAAATTTTTCAGTTTTCTAAAACATGAAAATGCAACATTTGTCTTTACCAAACAAAAACTTCAATAAAATCAAAATGGTGGTTTTTGTATGGAAACAAATTGCTGCCTAAAAGCAATTCCTTCGCCCGGCCCTGAGCTTGCAGCGTAAAGAAAGTAGTGTACATAGGACTTAGAATTGTAGAATTGAACAATATGAGTGATGTCATTAATTTCTTAGGAAATTATTTGAATTTTTGTTTTATTTTGAAATTGAATGTAAAATGTATATATGACCGACGTCCAACTAATTGAACTGCTTTCATTTTTTTAAAGACCCATTTGTGAAAGTTTACTTGGTTGGCGGGGGGAAACGGTTGAAAAAGAAGAAAACATCTGCTCGTAAAAATACTAACAATCCTGTTTGGAATGAAGCAGTCTCCTTCTCAATCCCATCCAGCACTTTGAGTACAGCAGCGATAGAGGTACGAATAAAAAATAATTGTATAATTATATGATTCGTACACGTACTTATGTACCTGTATAATTGCACCAATTTCATAATTAATTTTGTTTCTTGAACGGCGTTAGCAAAATCTTGTTTATTTAGTAGAGAATTTTCATTTTAATTGTTAATGTTTTATATATTCAAGAATACTAGATAAATTAAATAATTGTTTGCCTCATTTATTTTGACGTATGTAGATATGCGTTCTGGATCAGTCAAATGACTTAATGGGGAGCAGTGCTATGGTTGGCTCGTGTATTGTGGGACCACGAGAAACCGGGACAGAACTGAGCCACTGGCAAGACATGACTCAGAATTTCCGGAAATCTATTGCAATGTGGCACGTCCTTACTTAAGAGAATTTCAATTTGACACACGTCCTTCATCAACCATGATTTATGTACTATACTATCAACTACCAAACCATGCACACTTTAATTTTACGCTCTGTGTGAATGACGATAATGTAATTATTATATGACTTTATTTCACCCACACACCTAAGAAATAACTTCGATTGTTCTAGGGGAAAAAAAAATTATTATGAAGACAGAAAAAACTACAGATATTTATTACTATTATAACGACACAATATTTTACGTCTCTTTACCCATCCTTTATTCTTCGAGCACTAAAAAAACTAAAACCTCTACTCTTAATACCACAACGGCGGCGGCGACTGTAATGGTAGCAGTAGTATATCTTCTGTGAAGAACCAAAATGACCCATATCCAATTTAAGCTAGAATCAAAATGGGCTATGTCATGAAAACAAAATGAGAAACATGTGTAAAATGTTAATTAGAAGTTTTTGAAATGTGTAAAATGTTCTATTTACATGTTTTTGAAAAGGTGCAAAATGTTCTAATCCTTGTTTTCGGAAAGGTGCAAAATGTTATAATTCCATGTTTTCGAAAATGTGCAAAATTTTCTAATTCCGTGTTTTCGGAAAGGTGCAAAAAATTGTATCTATATATTCTTGAAAAGTGCAAAATGTTCTATCTAAATGCTCTCAAGACCTATTTGAATATTTTGGTAGATAGTTGATATTGTTTTTAGCTAAAAATGGATATGGGTCATTTTGGTTCTTCACATACGATATATATAGTAATAATGTGTACATACATATTTTTACACGTAAGCTGTTTAAACACTGTTTCTGCGTTGTAAGAATTAATATTACACTTTTGTTCTCTTTTAATTTACTAAACAAAACTAAATTGTTATAATTTTTGTATTTTAATTTATTTTTGCAAATATTTTGAATGCAATGTGTACTTACGACAGACGCATTATATAGGTAGCTACGTATAGAGACACACTTGAACTTAATTTGTGCGTTTCTTTCTCGACGTTACATTAAAATGAAATTCAGGGATTTTGAATATAAATCGTTGTTTTAACTTGAAGCGTGTGAAAAAATAATTTCAAAAAAAAATGTCCAGTGTGACAATTGATCTAGCGTTAATTTATATACCTATAATTTATTTAACATTTTGGAGTGGTTATATACCGATATATATATATATTAAGAATGCCTGGAACTAATAGTTATTAGTCTACTAATGTATAATTCCTACCTACATAATATTCTATAATATTTAATTATGATAAGCTCATGCGTATGTTTCCCCTGGAGGTACAATGACTAACTTTACTTTTATTAATTAACTCGAACTCGACTAGTAATCTACTTTTAATCATAGTTTTTAAGTCCGACTAAAGGCATAATTCATAAATTAGTAAAAATTATTAATAATATACATGATTTTCAATGTAACCATATAAAACCAATGTGCTTAAAAATTTAAATTGAAAAATAATCAAACGGAGTTGGTGTCGGTGTTGGTGTTGGTGACGACGCGTTGCTAGTAAAACAAATTACGAAATAAAAAAAAATGTTATGAGTATACTCGTAATCGAAAGAAGAACTGGGAATATATCCAAGCGACAATCGACATGATCAAAACCTACATAATATTATGGAATTATTTGGGATTTAATTTTAAAAAGTAAAATAAGAAACTATAATAAGTTTAAATTTAAGAAAACTACGCTGTTACTTGTAATACTTGTGTGTACATAAGAGACTCTTTACTACCTAATTCTAATTTACATAACGTTAATTATACCTTTAATACCGTTAACTGTTTTCTCCCCAAGGCGTAAACGTCTTTTGTAATACTATAACTATATAACTACTATAGCAGTTAACTTGTGGCGTGAGAACTCTACTCTTGAGTGTGTGAAACGTAGCGCGAGCGCTATGCTGGGATTGTCGCATTAATTAATCATAATATATATAGGTCATAAGAAACCCTACATAGAATCACAATCACAAAAACTACAAAAACTCTAATTAAACTTTAAATATTTCGATTGTCGTCAGTGTATGGCATGAATGAAGGAAGGTGTGCACAGAATTACTTAAAAGGATTTAATCATTTTTTAATATTCTTTTTATTAACGTTTAACGTGTAGAAAAAAAGGCAAGAATAAATGAGCTGTTACAATTTTAAGTGGTCCAATAAGGTTTGAGTTTTATTTTGGGCTTTTATCCATTTTGTCCAGCTAAAGCCAGGAAGTAATTCCTGTCTAAGTAGTTATAATTTATGGAGTTTTTTTTCAGGATGTTAATTAACATTTTTTAATTTAGTAAAATCATTTGTTTTTAAATTCGTCAAAAAAAATAGTATAGTTATATCAGCATTCTACAAAAAATGGAATAGCATTGGCAATCAAAATGAAAAACCAAATCGAAAAATCGAACCGGTTTAGTTTAGTTTTTTGAGCACAAAATAATTTTATAAACGTATATGAGAGTAATACATAATAGAAGGAAGTGAATGTAATGTAGTAATGTGACTACTGACTACTATAATAAACTAGGTACCTACCTTAACTTATACTATACTATAGTTACATTAAAATATGATGAGATGGAGACCTCCTATTTCGTATTCGTAAAAATCCTGTTAAAACTTATGAAATAAAAGGAAATCAAAAAATATATATTATGAAGTATGACTGCCTTAAAGTAAAGTGATTCTGTAACTATGACTTTATTGTCTGACAAAATGCACGTTTGTACCTGTTTTGTGTATTAAATTATGTGCTACACAGTACGCCATCTTGCATTATTACTGACAAGGGAATGACGCGACATGATACACCCAAATTTCAAGGCAACCCATTTCAAAAAATCAGGCTAGTTTTCAATAGCATAGATCCAAAGTAACTCGGGTGCATATTGCGTTGTTGTTTGGTCACAGTGACCCGCCAAAGTTCAAAAAATTCAAATTTTGATACTTTGCCGCCCTATAACTTCTACAGTTCTCATGCGATTTTGATGAAATTTGATTTTTGTGATTGTCAGTCTGTTTTCTAAAACCTTACTTTCAAGATTTTGAAAAATTCGAATATTTTCATTTTTATTTGAAAAAATATGGTTTAAAAATTGGGCTTCAAAAATATACATTTTGAAAATCATGAAAATGCACCCGAGTTACTTTGGATTGGCTATTGAAAAGTAGCCTGATTTTTTGAAATGGGTCGTCTTGAAATATGGGTGTATCATGTCGCGTCATTCTCTTTGTGAGTTTTTCCAAATTCAAAAAATCTACTAGGCACTTATATGGGTCATCTACTATTATTCTGTCTCTATACTGAAATCTGGAGGTACACAACTATAGTGCCGTCAAATATGTATATGAACTATTGTCAATCTCAAACTCTCAAAAATATATATCACTTTATGCAAATTTATAATATGCTAAACAAATTACGTGTTTCATGCAAAAAGCTGAAATAATAATAACTGTAACGGACATAACCACACCTCTTACATACCCTTAATACAATACAATACTGTACAATTTAAAAATAAGTTACTACTTAATTAATATGATGATAAGACTTTTCTGTGAAAGTACCTACATGTGTTTGCAATGCTTTTTATTAGTTAGGAAGTCGTTACTCATTATCCCAAGACTTTTTAAAATGCATCTCCCATATTTTTGGGTAGAATCTTTTTGCAAATACGTTTAAAAGTTGAAATAATCTTTATTTGCATTGAAAATTCAGAACATTCCAACTTATTTTTATTTTTGAGACGGTTTTAGTTATATAATCATAAATTGTAAGATTTCTTTTTGTAAGCCTATATCTTTGGTTTTTATTATTAAGTAACCTAGGTACATTACAGATATGTATGTAAAATGCAGTGTGACTTCTCTGTAAAAACAAAAATGTTGATTGTTAGGTAGCTAGGATATAAACTCTACTCATATATAATTATTAATTAAATTATAATCAAACTACCAGTAGTAGTACATTATAAATTTTAACAGTACTAGACCAGGATCTAGTTACTAATTTTTTCGTGAATAACTTGCGGGCTCTGGTGGGACTCTGTGTGTCAGCAAATCAAGTACAGCCTTTTATTTAAAAAAAAAACAAAAACTATGTAATAATAAAATCAAAATCAAAACAAATGACAACTTTACTCCTGTCAAGAATACCACACAGGTCAAAATCAATTTTGTCGGAATTTAATTATGGGTCATTTCAAATACATAGAATGAAACCAAAACCAAAACCAGAGGTAGACTCGTTTGCTGACAAAGTAGCGTTTCACAAGCCACGCAGAAGTAGTTCAGACAGGCCTAAATGTAAGCTTAGCTATAGTATTTCACGAGTATACAGTAAGTTGAAGTTATAGCCATCATCATCATCATCAATTAACATGTGAATTGTTACCCAACAACTATAGACGATTATATAACTACACATACCTATAGACAACACTGAACATACTATTTACTATTATAATTATTGTGTAAAAGTAGAAAACTTATTATTACGGATTCATTTCTTGTTTCCAAATCTCTATAATATAAAGTTACATAAATATATTATGTTACTAATAGTGAGGTTGGAAGATTGTACTTAACTAATCATAATTTTAACTGTAAGGTAATTATTAGTAGGAATTAAATATAGCTAATATATTACATAGTATGAATATAGATCTAATCGTAAGTAGTTATATGTATTACTCCTCCAACTACACTATATACATATGTATTCCTTCAATCAAAGTCTAATTAAATAATTAGATACAGTGTAAATAAAAGTTAAGGTCATTAAATTGATTCAAACAAATCTTACAATATTATGACAACTACTATACACATGCATACTTACAATGCATATAAAACTTTAAAATACAAATAGGATAAGTATATAAATAAATCATTAAAATAAAAATTTCCTTCTACAAACTAATTGTGTGCTCTATATAAACTTGTGTAACTACCTTATTCTACACGCGAAACAATCAAAACAAATTAAATAAAAACGAAAAGAACAAAAAAAAATACGACACACATTAATAATTAAATTAATAAATAATTAACTTCTTGACCAATCAGATATTTTTACCCTTTTGCTGCGATCCATTCATTTTGCGATCGGATTTATGTTCCGTCACGACTCAGTTCAATTTTTATCATGACTAAATATTGTAATTTATATTTGCATTACATTAAATGACATAATTCAGAATTATTCTAATTAATTACAAATCTATTACTACTACTAAATATATTACTTACCTTGTACACTGTACTACTGTTGTATTATTATGTACATTAAAAATGGTCTCTGTAAACTGTACATATAATGTATATAAAGCAAGTCAAAATATAACACTTATGTAACAGTGACTTAATAAACACTTTTCCTTTCAAAACCTTTCAAGAAATGAGTGCGAGTGTCGGCGGTGGGGGGTGGAGAATTTATTTGTAAATTTTAATACAGTGACTCATTTTGATCATAGTTGACAATTGAGAAATCTTTCATATTAATAGAAAATGCAGATCTAGGAATAGTTCTTAATTTAAATTCTCCCATAGCTTCCAAAGCTGAGTGAAATTGTTCCTGCCCAGAGCGATGTGAGCGGAAGTGCTCCAATTTGTACCATTCAATCTTTGTTGGGAGGATCCTTGTGAAGAGAGCTAGGAAATTCACTTCATTATCATTATCCTCATGAACATGATTTCGATCTCGACACTCGGACACATGTGATAAATTCCCGAGACGGTCCATGGCAATGAGAGTGTAGCAGAATTTATAGATAGATGCGGCAATTTTTAAATCCATCCCATCCCCCCAGTCTTGCCGGTAGTGAGTTGAGAAGAGGGTGGAGGAGCGTTCTTTCCCGCCATGCTTTCGCTTAGGATTCAAATTAATAAAGTAGCCGAAGCGCTGTCGATGCTCCAGAATCTCTGCTTGAATCTCATCCGCATGGAATACATTCTCAAAGAATATCATGGAGAGAAGAGAGTACAAATCCTGGGGAAGGCTCAAATTGGAGTATGGAAAAGCAAATTCCTCCTTTCCCGCCTCGAACGTGACCACTTTGTAGACAAATTCAGTATTTGGAAATTCTTGATTTAATTCTGAGCTGTGAAGATCCACTGAGCTGGATTTGGAGAAACAACATTTGTGAACGGTGAAAGTTCTTTTTATGAAGAGGGGGTAGTCCCCGTCCTGGATTTGATCCGAGTTACGAGCAACTAGTAATTTCCACAGGGGGCGTCCAGGCTCTTTGGGCCATATCAGAAAAATGATCACTTTTCTCCTATCAGTAACCGATTCTTCCTCCGTCAGCTCTTTTTGACTGTTCATAGTAGTATTACTATTATTAAAATTGGTTTTAGTTTTGGAGAAGGTGACCCAAGTGAAGGCGGAGCGACGTTTGAAGACGAGAATAAATTTAAAATTGTACATATCAGAAGCGACCCGGAGTTGAAAGTAAGAGCCGGGTTTTTTCTGCTTGAGTTGTTCGTGCCTGTACAGCTTTGCAAGTTCCTTTGGTTTGGCGTACATTGAGATTGGACATGTATTCTGATTTCGATACTCTCTCCGGATTTCCGCCTCGTACTTTGACCAGCAGAGCTGAGTCGCATAGGTGCAGAGTTCCTCTCGGATCGTGTCATTCGACTTTTCATCGTCTGTGATGGCCTGGGCGAGAGCGCGGTAGAAACTGTCACCTTTGTCCTTGTTCCCCCGGATGATAAATTGATTTCCGTCGATGGTGAGACGCCACTCGGGACGGCGAAGGAGAGCAAATTCTTTTGAGCTGAGGAGAGCTTGAACTCCACTTGAAATTCCTTTGAGGAGGAGGATCTTTTCCAACTCTCTCTCAAGATCTTCCTCTGTGGCTGGGATTTTAATGTCTTTGTTTGTTAAGAGCCAGTTTAAAACTTTTCTGTGGATTTCATTTTCTTTTTCTGTCTCTGAGTTGACTTTGTGAAGCGCTTTGAATTTTTCCTCATTTTGAAAGTCAACTCCAAGCTCTTTTTCCTTCAGGTATTCTCCTTTGTCTAATATGATAGTTTTCAAATTTTTTGTTTCATTTTTAATCAATTCTTTATAAAAACGTTTTTAGTTTTTAATAACAAAGCGGTGGGTACAAAAATAAAAACCCACTAAACTGCTGTTGCTTTAAACTTTTTGATTGCTGTATTTAGCATATCGTCTGTGAATAACCGAAATGACCCATATTCAATTTTTGCTACAATTAAAATGAGCTCTATGTCATAAAAACAAAATGAGAAAAATGCGTAAAATGTTAATTAAGAGTTTTTGAAAAGATGTACAATGTTCTAATTTCATGTTCTTGAAAAGGTGCAAAATGTTCTAATTCCATGTTTTGGAAAAGTTGTAAAATTTTCAGATTCCATGTTTTCGAAAAGATGCAAAATGTTCTGATTCCATGTTTTTAAAAGGTGCAAAATGTTCTATTTAAATGCTGAAAATGCTCTCAAGACATATTTGAATATTTTATTTATTTATTTATTTATTTATTTATTTATTTATTTATTTATTTGCTGGTGTGACTAAGGAATACGTTTGGAATATGCATACGCGTTCCATCACTCAACTAAGGAGTACATCAGGTTCGAAAATAGCACCGTAATCATGAAGGAGGAGAGAAAGGTGGTAGTACAGGAAAGTGTGGTAGAGGTGGGCTACAAGCGAATTTATACGCGAACCCTAGGATAAGGAAAGGGGTAACAAACTACATAGGAAAGACTATTGAACGCGATGGAACAGATTAAGGTTTTTGTGATCAAGGAAGGATAGCGGGAAATCCAATGTATTGAAATGAGCTTCCAGGGATTCTCATCATTCTCATGCAACACATCTTCATTCCCACTCTTTCTCTGTCTACCTATGGGTTATGGGTAGCTCCAGAGAGTGTAGAGTAAACCCTACAGCCCATACCGATACAACGACAGTCAGCCGTACAGGACTCACCAAGACCAAAGCCAAAGATCGAACCGGGGCCTGAGTCTAGAATCGCCAAATTCTAAACTGCAGTCCCTAGCCTCTGAACCAACCTGGCTGGCAATTTTCGTAGATACAGTTAACCCTCCCGTATCCGAATTAATTGGGAACAGACCCCATTCGGATACGAGAAAATTCGGATATAAGAGGTTTTTATAATAAATACAATAACATAGGAAATACATATAAATATTTTGATTGCAATATGTATTTGTATAGTTTAGAGCAACAAAAATGTTAATTTAGTCATGTTTAGAGCAATTTATCATTGAAAGTATAATTGAAAGTATAATTGAAAGTAACATAGTATTATTGTTATATCTAATTGGCTTTGGCTTGGAAAAATTTAGTAATTTTTTATTGTTTTAATCCACTTTGGTATTTATCCCCAATTTTGTTCACATCGCCGAAATTTTGTTCGGATATGGGAGGGTTCGGATACTGAAAAACCCATTCGGATATGGGAGGTTTCGGATAAGGGAGGTTCGGATACGGGAGGGGGTACTGTAGTTGATTTTATTTTTAGTTTAAATTGGATATGGGTCATTTTGGTTCTCCAAAGACGATATATGTCAAAGACGTGTGAAGAAATGAAATCAGAAACCTTTTACGGGATGATATAAAGTAATAAAGTAACGTAAACTTGGTTTACTTACACAATGGCAATGACTTTCCTAGTTGGGACTGGGACTGGAAAGAGTTCTTAGTGTTCACAAGTGGGAATCCACCAGGCTCAACTTTTCCTGATTTCCTCTTAAAATCCACAAGTTGCTTCCTCATGGACTTTGAATTACGCTTGTGAGTAGTTGCTGTTTTGTGTATCTTTGGTGCCATGTTTTATTAAGCTGTAAGGATTAAGTGAAATATTTATTCATTCTATTATTTCTTTACAAGGGAAATTTTTATACTATGTAATATGATATGATATGGGCAAACCCACTAGATATTCAAGTCAAGTCAAAGTAAGTCAATTTTGTTGCTAACGAAAAAACTCCAGCTGAACTATTGGAGCTGTAGTATTAAAAATTGAAATTGTGCAAACTATAGTTTAGATTGAGATTGTTTTTAACGTTTAAAATACCTGTACTTCTACAGCTTGGTATACATACTATGGCCCGTGGCCCATGATACAAGATACAACTGTAGCGTGGTAGACATACATATTGAATTAAGGCAATGCATGGTGTATATACACAGATGAGAGGCGCAAAAGAAAACAATAGCCGACCAAAAATTAGAATTTTTAGTATTGTTTATTTTATTTTAGGTTACTTCTGGGATTCAACTTCAGTGCAATTTCCATGAATAAACCATACTGTTCAGTAAAACTCATTTTTCATAAATTTGAAATTTTTGAAATAAAAAAAATTATTTTCTGTGGATATACGAATGAGAAAAACTTTTACTTTCCTTAACAACCATCTAGCAGCATACAGTACGAAAACGATACTGCTTAGCCTTGAGAAAATTCCTGACATGAAATTAGGTATTAATGAAATTCAAATTCAAATGTACAGCATCAGGTATCACGTTCGGTTACCCCACTAGCTTTAAACCCTTTACCCATGACATGTATGGGTAAACACAGAATATCATAACATTCTCAAAATATGTAATTTGAAACTTTATGACATAATGAAAAACTTAAATATTGATAAAGCTTGAAATTTCTTTTGGAGCTCCAGTTAATCAGAAAATTTAAAGCTATGCTAACTTTGTGGTTTTGGATGTATTGCTAATATAGAGTAACTTTTGAAGTCATTTTTGTAATTTAAATTATGGAAAAAAAATAACTTAAAAGAAATTATCAAGGGCGAAGGATAAAATTAGTTTCCTTCCACTTTTTCTTGTAAGAAAAACGGTGTCCTTCCATTTTTAGCTGCAGACAGTCTTTATACAAGCGTAGCCACACAGGGAAGACGCTCAAGACGCATTGTACGGCTGTATTGGGTTGATACATATATGACGTCACCCAAAGTAGGGGTCGTCCATGAATGATGTCATGACTCCCATACTAACATCTTATCCCTTGCGTAAATGGCTATCATAAACACGGCATGTCATCAATACCCGTCTAAACACAATGACCCTACCGACTACATTTTTTTTGGACGATCCCAGTTGTTTGAATAATGTCAAAACGAAGTGCTTTTGCAGAATGGAATTTAACAGAAATAGAAGGAAGTAAAATGTACATTTGATTTCGTTGGTGGTACTTTTTAAACTTTGCAGTAGATGTAACATTTTTCACTTCAATGAAGCAGAGAAATTTTGCACTTTAATGGAGCAGATACTACTTTTTGCACTTCAGTAGAGTAGATATCGCATTTTCCACATTTGTTGTGCTGATAATACATTTTGCACTTCCGTAATAGTGGGGGGTTTCCCCATTGAAGTTGTCACTTGTTAAACATATTTGGGTGTTAAGTTTACGTCTTCTGGATTATTTAATACCACTGCAGTAGAAATGAGGAAAAAAGCAACCCAAGCAACAGGAGCCGTTTTCAACTCATTATCTTCATCTAGAACGGATTCATGGTCATGCAGACTAAAACTTTTAAACTCAATTATTATTTCCACGCTTCTTTACGCCTCCCCTATATAGGCTATGGACCATGTAGATCTTCTGGAAGTAGTTCAAACTCAATTCTACAAACGTCTTTTGTGGCTGCCAAACTGTACTGCTACACATTTTATTCGAGCCAAAACCGGATCAAAGCACATCAAATGTCAAGTCACGCGGTTGGTTCTTCTATTCTGGGCCCGAATCTTATCTCAGGAAAACGACAGAATTCCTAAAAAATGCTACATGCGACTACTTGAACTTCACTATCTTAATAGTACCAACATAAAATATAATTGGGTGAGTAAAATTCACAAGTCTCTTGTGGATGCGGGTTTTAACTTTGTGTGGCTGTCACAAGATTCTGCAACTGTGCTTCAACACATTGATGCGATTATAAACTCTATCAATGACCGAACCATCAATCAGGATATCACAAGAGTCCAAAATTCCTCGTTTTGCGAATATTATAAATTAACAAAGTTAGATGCCATTCTTGCAGAGTATCTCAGACTTAATCTTCCTATCGGATATCTGCGAGTATTTTCTCAACTTCGCCTGGGTGTAAATATGATTTCAATTAGCGGAAAAAAGTGTAAATTTAATACTAATGACATGTGTGGTAATTGTGGTTCAGATTTTGATGACACATTTCACTGTTATGTTAAATGCCCGCGCTTTGATTCTTTTAGAACTTTAGATTTAGGAGAACATATTATGCACTCTATTCGAAATCGAAGCCAGGTTGCTCAAGCTCTTAGCAACCAATCTGTTTCTTTCATTTCAAATGTGTACAAATTTACGGTTAAAATGTTAAATATACGTAACGCATAAAGAAAACGCAAGTCAATGTCGTGAAGTGAACCTACAGTACCTGACCGTGGAATTATACTGGAAAGAGTGGCGTCTTTCTGTAACCGTAGCCGGAGTTTTTCTACGTGGAAGGGAATAATTCTGGCAGACTAATACGTAGCAAGTCAAGCAGACCAAAAAGCATCCGAATTTCCTCAAAAAAAGCATCGTCGTTTGTCATTGTATTTTATGTTGGGTATATGCTCCCTAACCAACCTTTGTATCTTCTAATTACCGTTTACCACTTAAAAACTTAAAAATTAAAAATTAACTATGTTCATCAATTACTATGTATGTATTGTATGTTATGGGCAATGCCCTCTGAAACATGAAATAAATTCTATTCTATTCTATTCTAATAGTGGGGGGTTCCTAGCGTCCTTGAAGTGGGGATATTTCCAGGACATCATTTATGGAAGACCCCTATCGTAATTAGGGTGACGTTATTTATGTATAATTCCAATAAAACCATACAATGTACTGTATATTATACCGTATATTTCCTAATAGTAGACCAAACCGCACTCTAAAATATGTTGAGGCACTGCTTTAATTTTTATTGCTGCACATCTGTAAGATTGATACATTCCGTCCGCAGGACGGGTTGGCTGGCTTGAATATATTATATAGATAGGTTATAAAATAACAAAGAGTGAATTACTTATAGCAAGCGGTTACTTTTCGAAACGATGAAGATATAATAATATCTTATGTACGACAAAACAAAATAAAAATGTCATTATGTGTATAGGTATCTATGATTTTATATGTGAATTCATGGAGGAAAATGCTTACAGTCAACCTATGGTGGCCAAACAAAATATTTTATCAATTTTGAAAGTTTCGAAAGATAAAAAAATATTTTTTTTTCTTAAGAGTAGAAACCGGAATATTATTTGTTTCTCACAGTGTCTCACACCAAGTACCAAAAGTCCTTGTTGTTCGCAGTTTTGAATTTCAGTGGGTTTACGATTTCTTTCTCTACTTTTCTCTTTCTGAGAAGTCAGTCCCACATCTCACTAGATGGCGTTAGAGAAAGTGAAATGAATGGTGAACCGATCAGTTTGTCCAGAAGATACTCAAATAAACTGGAGGATTCCTTCTTATTTATAAATTCTTACAAAAACATTGGACTATAATTTAAAAATTCACATTTCTACCATAAAGGGGTTGTAAGGGCTGCTGGCTGATCATATTATATCAACTATCAACTAGATATAATAAACAAAACTAGTTAAAAACTGGGCTTACCTTCCAAATACATATCCAATAAATATCGTGCTCTAACTTACTGGATTTAAAAAAATAGAAATATACGTAATATAATTATATTGTGAATTTGTAACAATACCCTAACATTTCTTGAATATCGTTTCACAAACAGTTTTATTTGGTAATATTTTATGAATTCGAAAGCACTGGCGTTCACATTGTGAAATTAATTTTGAATATCAAAAGTTGATACTTTGGTAATCAAATGTGTTTTTGAATTGTGTTTAAATTTATTGTGTCAGTATTTATATCATGCGGTATTATGTAGAAAAGTATAGAAACCTTGCAATAAATGCACCTTCTATGCAATTTTATGCCATTTTCAGCCAGGCAGCCACTGCATAGATTTAGCTTATATAACTATGTATTTTATGTAATATTAAATTAAATTTTACATCTTTATATGCTTTCTCCCATCCCACCCAAGTGCCCTCATAGAATAAAGAAAGATAAATCTAAATTATTATAAAGTTACGCTGTTACGCACTAACTAACTTGAATAAATTAGAATTATTTATGCAGTCATAATCACTCATTCAATAATATAAAATAAATATTCATTAGGTTGATTTAGCCCAAGTTCATAAAACTAGACTCATTGTCACTGTGTGTCAGAAGATAGGAGACTACCTCATGCTGTGTCTCGGTCATAAAATAGTATTCCTTCACATATCCTCGTACCCTGCTCCGCAGTGGTCAGTGGAGAGTCCTTTCTCTAGGCAACCAGGAACCACAGTAAGTGGAAGTCACTATAAAGAGCACCCAAGTGTAAACTCTCCAATGACATGTACCGTACTAGCACCGAGCCATTTTGGATTAGCAGGCAAGCCTTCAGTTACCCATTCATTTCTGGACGAGCTGGGCCGGCTTAGCCTCGTCGTTTTCGCGGCGCTGATAAGCACAGGCACAGCCCCAAGCTCCAGATGCCTGATTATAATCATTTATTTGAATATCTTGAAAAACCAAACAGTATAGTAACAAAATGTAAATTCTTTAAATTTTAAATTAAATTTACCCCATGAAATTTTTGGGTTTTAAAAAGAAATTTTGTTTGAAAATTTTCCAAAAACTTTGGAATCCAGATCTTGCCTTGATTTGTTCCTTCACTTAAATTCTGCTAGAATACACCTTTCTTGTTAATTGTTATAAACGTGCTAAGGTTAGCAACCGTTCCAAATTTAGACTTTTAAATGTGGCGGGAAATTAAAATGAAATGAGCTAATATTTTTTTTTAGTTATTATAAAAATTGTTTAATGCAAAATAATGATTATTCATCAGAATTCATCTTCAGTTTGTTGGTTGTTTTCCAGAAGAAAAGCAGAGGCTTTAGGTTATGTTTTTGGTTTATTAATTATTTAATAATAGTAAAGTTTTAAAATTAGTAATAAACTTTATATCTTAATTAAAATTTGCAGTGTTACCGGGGGTTGCCAACTTATGCAGATAACTCCTCCTCCAAGAGAGAAAGTAAATATTTATTTACAACTGGCGCTACAATTGCACTTGCCACAAGGACACAGTAAGAACAACATACAATTTTAAGAGAAATTAAATGGTTTTAAAAGAATACAAGAAATTTTTGCAATAGTGCAATTTGTAAAAACTAGCTTTCAGATAAATTCTTATTATAAAGATGATTATGAACAATACGACACGAGCCTCGAATGGTTGCAATCACTATTTCATGTAACATTGTAGAAGGAAGCCGCATATCTTTTCGAAAGGACTCAAAAATTTTTTTACCCCTTATTGGGGTGTCATTGGATAGGCCTTGGTCCAGCGGATGGTAAACTGGTCTTGGAAAATTTGACGTTTTGGCATTTTTTTGAATTATTCACGTTTTAACCTTTTACCTCTGCACCAATCACAGCCTGAAGATTCAAATTTTAAAAAATTCCAGAGTCCTGATCGGTACAGAGCTAGATTTTTAATTACAAATACTTGGAGCCTGAACGCCATAAAATGTGAGGAAAAAAGTTGAAGCCGATAAAAAAAATTTATTGAACCTGGCCAGAAAATTATTAATGAAATTTTATAATTTTATTTAACCAAAGTTTCCTATTGTATAACTTACAACTGCATCGTATCCATGTCTACTCTGCATTACTGCACTTACACTCAAGTGCACTCAAGAACGCTAAGCTTTGTAATAGTATTTTCCTAATAGCTTTGCATACCAATAATTTATTTTTTTATCTCTTTATTAAAAGTGCATAATAATGGGGTTTGAGATGGCCTCTGTTAAAAGATGTTGTGTGCGCTTCACTTTTCAACTATTTGCACTTTCAATGGTACCATTTGACGCGTCTGTAAGCCAAGGTTATCGTAAAGTCTTAACCCTTCTAAGCCTGTGATCCAATAAAATTGTACATGCAGCAGATGGAAGTAAAATATTATATTGAACAAAATAGGGTGAATTTTACATCGCACAAAAGACGCGCGATCAGGTTTTACTTACTCCTTGCGTGAAAAAGTAAAAATGGTTAATACGATGTATTAAACCCGAATTCATTTAAAGCCTTAATTCCGGGCTAACCTGAAATCAAACCTGAGCCCAGCCATGTCGGTGACCATAGCGTAATCAGGATCAGTTTCTAATCAAAACATACCCGGATCGCGCCTGCGGCAAAACCATGCCGCGGTTAAGCCTTTTAGGCCATCCGTGCATTACGTTTCAGGTTTCAAGGGGGGGGGGAGGGGGTTCAGGGCAATGACGCGTTGAAACGGTAGAGATGGTGGGGGGTTCATGATAAAATGTAATATGTGGTATGTGATTCATTTTTTGGAAAAATGTATACTTAAACCTTTAAAAAATATGGGAAGTTCTTTAAACAACTATTTTAAAAACGTTTATAGTGGGGGGTATAGAGAAATGACAATGACGGTGCAGTGACGATTGGAGAGGGGGAAGGGGGTTTTGCACAAAAAGGTGAAACGTAATATATGGATGGCCCATTTGATCATAGCTTAGCCAATGCAAGGTTGTGATTGAAGCTTACCCTGGGCACGTCCGTGACCATAGCGCAAAACTGGCAAATCTCTGCGCCAAACTTACCCCGAGCAAGCCTGTGGGCTCAGCAAATATAATAGCATGCGAACTGTGAGGCAAATCATTAATTTTGGCCAAGTCTGTGGCAAATGCTTAAGCCAGCAAAGCTACGGTGTAACTTATCCCATGCCAGCCTCTGATCGAAGTATTTCACTATTGCGTTACCTAGGCAAGTCACTGATCAGTACTAACCCCGAGCAAGTCCGTTTCCATACCCGGACAAGGCTCTGCTTAAAACTTACTCCTACCACGTATATGGGGAAAACTTAACCCTTGCAAAGTTGAGGCTAAAGTTTACCCCGGGCAAGTATCTGGTCAAAACTTGCGCGGTCCAACCCAATAGAACCTTTACTTTAAGCTTATACTGGGGAACCCCAAAGTCGATTTGACCACAACCGTATTTACTATTACAATTAAAAGTTAAAAATGTATATTACTTTTAAATAGGGTAATTTTTTTTCCTTCATGGGTATTACTCGAAATCTTTGGTTTGTGGTTTTTTATCTTCAGAGAAAATATTTTTTATTTCAGAGCATAAATTATTATTTACTTTATTCTTCAGAGAAAGCTTTCAGTGACCAAACAAGAATATTTAAATCTTCAGTGATATTAACTTCAAATGGTAATATTGTGATTATCGAATTGGCAGTGCAAAAATAAAATCAAATAATAAGTAAACAAAAAAATATTATAAAATCATGAAATATAAAGCATCATAAAATATAATTGTATTGAGTAATCAATCTTAGTTTCAAAATTTGAGAGCTATAATGCTTTTTTTTTAATGTTTTCGGTTTTGATCTCCCAGCACTGACTTTTCCTGGTCTTCCTCGCTTGCGTTTACTAGCTAACAAAGTGTTTTTGTCTTTATTAGGATGCTAATGCAGGTTTTTCTGAACTATTATATGCTTCCAATGCATCGTTAGAATTTCTTATGATCTTTTTTCTACTAATTGTAACGGCAATCGATAGCGCACAAATCCTTGCCTATTTACTTTGCAAGGTGGCTGGCCTTCTTTCTCCTCTGGATCTGGTAAAGCCCGTGTATTTACAAACACAACAACGCTACCCATATTCTATTACTTTAGGTAAACAAAAGTTTCACAAACAGCAACTACTAAGATCCACGACTCAGCTGACAATTATTGTACAGAAAAGTAAGTTCACCTTCTCAGCAACTGACGTCACATGAATTTCACTTGGAACTTTAAAATTAGTACACTATGAGGAGGTTTACACTTTGTGGAAGTACACTATGTAGAAGTATTTTTACATAGAAAGCATAGGACTTAAGCCAGGGATGCAAGCTCAGTACACTATGTAGAAGTATCCACTATAAGGAGGTACACCATGAAGCGAGGGGTTGTAGTTTTCCTTTTACAAAATAAGAGCCTGTTCTCTTATGACTACATTATTCTTACGTTTGGATTTGTCTAAAAAATTAGGTATAGGTAACTAATTTACTTTTAAATATTTTACTGAAGGAAACAATATGTATATGAAGTGTTTTTCACTGAAATGCAAATAATTATCTCTCTGAAGAGAAAAATACTGCCGCCTCTGAAGGATTGTAGTATATCTCACTGAAGCACTATAGTACCACTCATTGCTTAACGCAACCCATCGGGTTGCTAACTTGCTAGTTATAATAATATTCCTATGATTATAAAAGAGCACAAAATGTTTTCTTGTGCATTGCAAGTTTAAATGTTGACGCAAACATGGGGATTGGGGATTCTCTATCCATAAAAGAGAGAATGGCGTTATGTCAACAGCTTTTAAATATTGTTATTGCAACTGCGGAAGTTCTGAAGTAAATTAAATGTGGCTTCACCGATTTTAAGAATCAAATAGGAGGTAAATATGATTGTCAATTGTCAGCGTTGCACGAAGTTTATTTAATTGAATCATTAAAACTATTACGATGATCATGCACACCAGCATTAAAACATAAATGTTGATTTACTTGTAATTTCGTACACTCTGTTGACTGGAATTTTAAATTTTAAACTCATTTTTAAAGGTATTATATCGTCCGTGTGCAGAAGCCAAAACATAAGGCAAATCCTCCGTGTCCAAACCGGGATATGTGGTGAGGAAGGAGCGGGAGAAAGAACTGGGAGAAAGGCAAGTCCAAGAAAAATATTTTCGATGACGACGCAGAGGAATGAATGGTTTCATAGGCTATTTTATCAATGACGTCATGGGTTCAGAGCCAAGTCCCACCTTAACCCCACAGCTAGTCTCCCACGCTGAAGTCTCATGTGCGGTGAGCTCAAGTAGGATTTTCTACTAGCTTTGACTTTACCATACCATACCAAACCGTAGCATATAACCAACCATACCATCCGCATCGGAATCAGCTTTAGCTTTATATCTCTACTTTCTCCCACCACCACCACCACCACCACCATCCAGATCGACCTGGAATTTCCGTCTCAACAGATTTCCCTTCAGACTTTCTCCTCTTCCACCGACTCTACTCATCATATAACCAACTCCACTTTCTCCCTCTCGCTCAGTTTTAGTCAGGAAGTCCAGTGTGTTGTTTCGCTCAAGACTTGTCTTCTCTATTTCTATCGGAAAAGGTGAAAGTCAGCGTCGTGCACAGCTATCTTTGAGGTATGTTACAATTTAATCTTAAAAACTTTGGAAACGTTTTCCTAAAAGAAAGCACTGTTATATTTATTTCTTCTCTCTTTATTTATTTTACAATTTCACCCTGTATCTTATTGGCAATTGCAGCGTTAGCATAGTCAATTTTTGAGCTTTTTAACGGTGTTTGTTGATACAGCTTATTTTAATCAACACCTTTGTCCGTCTGTAGTTTTCAACATCGAACGAGCTAATGTTCATTGTATACTTTTTTAAACACAGGAAATCATCTAAAATCCAAAAACTTGTTGCAGTCTTGAAATCAACATAAATAAAAGAGCTGGACTCAAAACTAAAAAATTAAAAATATCTAACAAAATACTAAAGGAACCAAATAAAATTGTTTTAAAACCATTTCCAGCATTTATCAAGATATACTACTCAATTTTAAAATTAAAGAACTATATCTAAAGTTTCGTAATCGACCCACACAAAAACCCCTCATAACTAACCAGGGAAGCAAATAACAGAACTGTAATAAAAGGAAATTAAGAAAATTCAAGCAAATAAATTTGAGATAAATCCACAACAGCTGTTATTCCTTAAAAAATTAAACCATTTCGAAATCAAATTAATTTCAAGGAAATACATAATAAAATATAAATTTGTAAGCGTGTGCTCGTCATTTTTTGTCCTAACAATTTTTATTCCATCGCTTCGCAATAATTAAGTCATTTTCAACGATAAGAGATAGAGAGAGAAAGACCCTTTGTATAAACGGATAGATCCAAAAAGATTTCCTAAAGCTACCATCACGATAGCACCAGGCACCAGCACACATAAAAAACAAGGATTCTCACTATCCCCATCAGTTTAATTACTGTCAAGAGAGTTACGCCGGCAAAAGAAAAGAACAAGTTTAAGCGAAAATAAAAGTACTTTCCTTTCAACTAAAGAAAAACACAACGCATACCCCGTGACTACAAAATTGACGAATTTCCTTGCACTCATATAAATCGTCACAGTACTGTAATTCCGCAATAATACTATAAACATTCAAAAGCCGCGGAACGTATTTTCTCGTTGAATTCTTTTTTGAAATAAATAATTTGGAATTTTTGAGTAAATATGTCACCAACCTTTACATCAGTTCTTGCATTTCTTCTTCTTGTCCATGTCGTCGTTGGTGTGCCCCCTTACTTCTACGATGGATACACTGCTGATGGTAAGTGGATTTTGATTTGTTTTTTTCTCTACTATTATTGTTTCCTTTATATAGGAAAATATTTATCTTCTATCGGTTTCGGTTTCGGTTTCCGTCTCAACTCAGGGTTTCAAATTTCGTATGGGTATCACAGTACTCACTTGATTTGAATTTTTACTCGCATCATATTAAATACATAACTTTGAATCGTAAGAATAGTGCAGCGAAAAAAAAGGGGGGATACAAACGTTAAGTAACATTTTATTTTTGAGCCAGATTTTTCCCGGATTTTACTGAGCCTTCCAGTTGTATAAAATTTAGACTCGGAATTTTATTGGCTACCTTATGGTTGCGGTGAGGGAAGCCGCCATTCTCCTCCCTGACTTTCCCACGATTTTGAGGGTCGAGCTTGTCTCCCTTCATCATCATACTTGTACTAACTGAGAGAGGCAACCAGCAGGAGATTTTTTGTTCGTATGTAATAAATTCGATTTCGAGTTCTAATTAAGTATGATTAGAAGATTAGATATAAAATGCCATTGGATTTTTCCACATTCTAGAAACATTCTTAATATTGTTTTACATTTATATGTGTATTAATTAATATTTCTCATCACGAGAGGAAAGAGCGGAATTCCTTCGTATATGGTTTTTGTAGGGTATTAGGTATGCTCGTCGATATGCTTATATTTGCTTACACTTGAGTAGCATTGTATGTAATTAACCATGTCATATGGTTGTATGTCTCTTGGATATAAATATTTGTGCAAAAAGTGTCCACTTTCTCCCTGCCTGTCTAATACTGCCTTTTTGTATTCAGTTTTCTTTTTACATTTCTTCAAGCTCCCTTCACCTTAGTCTTCGTCTTCGTTTTCGTCTTCGCCTTCATTACGCACTCGATTTTGGAGAGAAACTCAAGTGTGTCATTCCTGTCATTCCGCTTGAGCCCTGTCAAGCCAAGTGTTTAATAAGTTGAGGGCATTGAAAAAATTATTTCCTCATTTTCTTAGTTATGCAACTTACGTCAGTTCGAGTCTTAAGTTTTTCTTAAGGTTTTCGTTTTCCCATCCTTATTTGACAAATTCTGTAAGAAAACCACTTTTATTTTGTCTTACAAACTATAGCAATACAAATGAGAATTGCATGGTGTAGTTGAAAGACCTATATTAAATGGAAAATTCTTCAATCAGTCTTTTGTGGATATTTTAATAGCTTATAATGAGCGTAGCCGGTTTCAAAAATGGGACTTTGTCATGGTCCTTACCATGGCCATGTCTTCCGATTAGCCTAAAATAAAGTCTATAGGCTATGCCGGATGTGATCACAATAAAAATGTGATACTAAACATAAAAAATAAAAACCTTAATCCGATAAAATTTCGGATTTCCTCTCTACCTTCTTAAGTCCTCCTATTTGAGATTGCAATGTCAATTTCTATCTGGACTTGTACTCAGTGCGAGTACGTAGTGTTGACACTGAAAAAAATATGTGCTACTATTGCTAAAAGTGCACACACGTATACTTCATAGTAAAAATAAAATACTCTTGACGAGAGTCGGTCCGTGTCTATAATGGTTTCGGCTTCGTCTTTGACTTCAACTCTAGCCAATGCAAAGACAAAGTCAACTCATGTGCTTTTCTCGAGTCTATAACTGTATAGGACTCTATAGAATTCCACAGAATACTCCTGTATTATTTGCAGCGTATGAAAGGTCCAACTTGGGATAAAAAGAAAGTGAGGAAAAAAAAGACTGAAAGAAAGTTTCTTGTGTGAGTAAAAATCATACGTGTAGTTAGTTTAGGTTTGGTTCGGCTTCGGTTTCGTTTACGGCTTCCGCTTGGTTTTGAGTCAAGTTACTTTTGAGAGAGAGATGGACTTGGAGCATCTCTGAATTCTGCTCGGCTCTTCTCAGAAAGTGAGAACGTGACCTGCAGTCGAGTTGTTTTAAAGGGTGAAAGAGAGATGGGGAGGCGTGAGTAGTTACAGTGTCATTTATATACGTACACATTGACATGTTCAACAGTCTTCAATTTGAGTTGTTCAAGTCTTTCTGTCGACGCGCTCTCTGTGTATAGCCTGTGTAGCGTCTATATCTGTGTGTGTATCGCAGCAAAAGTAGAATTTCGTTTTCCGCTCGACCTTTTCCTTTTTCGAGAAAGGAGAAAGCTGGCCATATGTATAGTTTTAGAAAGCAGAAAGCACAGGCATTCCCCATTACAATTCAAGCACTAAGAGAAACTCAGGACTCAAAGGGAGAGAGAGAGAGAAATTAAAGGGATCGTCAGCTCTCTTGCACTGTGTGTGTGTGTGTGTGTGTGTGTTTGTAGTGTGTCGTAAGTAGGGATTGAGGAGAGAGTGGAGTGTCGGTAGGGAATTCAAGCGAGGATGGAAATGGGAAGAGAAAAGTTCAAAATAAAGAGAACAAGATTTTCAAACTTTTAAACTTTCTTTCGTTGTCCTTGTCTTCTTCTTCTTTTTTTCTATATATCCTTCATTCTTTCTTTTTTTTCACTTGCATTTACTTTTTGTCTCTGTCTCACTGTGTCTCACACTATCACCTACGCTTGATGTTCATGCTGTGGCTGGCTCCAATTCTTGTTTGCGCTCTTCTTTTTTCTTTCTCTACTCCTGACCTTGTTTTCTCTCTATCTGGGCTCTGGCTCTGGTTCTCGGGTGCTGGGTCTCACTCTGGGTAACCACGTAATTGGAGAGTTACTTGGAATTTAATGACGGCTGTGTAGAGAGCAACATGTGACTGATTCAAGTTCTCTTTCTCTGACAATTCTCCATTATTTCTTTTAGACTATTATGAATTCCAGACTTTCTTTTATTGCGCGGTCTACTTTTGATTGATTGACAGTTGTATTGAAAAGGACGATTGACATTTAAATTTGAATACTTCTTGTTATCTTGAATAACATCAAGACGAAGAAAACAAGCTTTTAAGCTTCCATATAGGAGCAGAACTCGGTATACATATATCTAAACTTCCATGTGTAGCCTAATAATTGAAATGAACATAGCTGCATAAAATGGAAGCCTCTTGATATATATAGCAAACACAGCTGGAGTAAAACTGCTTCTAGTTTTATTTCTTTTGCTTAAACAGCATAAAAGTGTTCAGAAATAAAAACCCTGAAAAAAGAAAGTTAATAAAATGTGTGTGTCAGAATAGTACCTTTCTTTTTACTTTATTTAAAAAATATTCTTGCCCAAACGTCCATCAATTTTCATTACCAAGAGGAAGATGACGACTGCAGGCAGACGTTTTACAAATAGTTAAACATCTTTACATTTTTCCTATCCCTTTCAATGACTAAGGCTTTTAACTTTTAATTTAAACTGAAATCTTCTTATCAATACATCATTAGCCCCAGCAGGCACAATCGCCTTTTCAAAGTATCTGCCTAAATCTGAACTAGTTTCACTTTTTTTCATACTGTGTCCACCCTATGCTGGAGGCTGGACTGCAGACGGTAGAAAGTAGGAGAAAGCAGATTCGGGAAAATTTCTTTAGAAAATCACATTTTTACTTGTTACAACATGGAAAGGAGGAACTACTCAAGAATGCACTGCGTTTACCTCTGACCATTTTACTTCTTGTGTTTTTGCAATTTTTGAAGCTTCCTCTAAAAATATCTCATAAGATTAGGGAGCGATAAAATCTACTAAAATGTACACACTTCCATGTCTTGTTTTGACTGGAATTTTACACTGTGCTCTGTAGTAGTACTACTGTGGTTTTTTGTGGCATGTCTATGTCAGTATGTCAACTTGTACGGGAGACAGTTGGCTCTTGCTGTGTGGCAGTAGTGGGCGCAGTCACATCTCCATCCAGGATTGGTGAATTCGAAATGAAAATTGTCCAGATTGTATCTCTCTCCGTGTGCAATTTGATGGCGGAAGAGTCTTCTGAGAGCAACAGCAACACGCGAGTCCATTACCCTTTCAAAATATGTATAAAAACTGGCAAGTACAATATACTCAGCTTGTGAGCAGTATAAACTTTGTAATTGTCTTGACCTACTTTCACTGAAATAGATCCAAGAAAGTGCATTGTAGTTCCTGTTTTTCGTCGAATTTGCTTCTGCTCTGGTTTTAAGTAAACATCTTTTCTAATTAATTTTACTATAACACATCTCATATGTTTCCTTGTTTGTTTGTCCATAGTGAGAACCAACTATTAACTCATGTAGCAAAATGGGACTGCTATAGCTAAAGTTGCTATTGAGCAAATAATAGGTGGAGGTGACACAAAAGGTATTTTTTATATGCAGTCCCTGTAGTCAGAATTGCATGTTACATGACGTTTCACCACGTATATGACGTCGTTGCAAAAACATGTATAAGTAATAAATTGTTTTATGGCTACAATGAATAATTTTTAATTTAAAAATTCAGAATTCTTCTCACTGACACTTTGAAATTTACATTACTAGTTTCAAAATGATCAGTCTATCTTTTATACATAATGTGGAAGCTGGGTTAAAAAAAACGTGTCATTGATGTTTTTCACCTCTCAGGTTGGCGGCCCAAAAACAAAATTCAAAAGTCTACCTCAAAAATTAAATTGGGTTTTTATTACGGAATAGTTACAAATTACAAACTCTCCGAATTTCCTAAGAATCAGCAAAATATTTTCTTTCATAGTTCATAGAATGGCTCTAATTTCAAATTTGAAAGCGAAAGCAGTGCAACGGTAATCAAAGTTTTTATTAGTCTAAATTTGAATTTCACATTTTTGAGTCAATCAAAATAATAATGAAGGAACAAAAAGTCTTTTTGATACCACTCCTTAGCACTGCCCACACATTTATTTCATTCTCAAGATTCCTGACTAATTTATTATTGTACTATTCAGTTCCGTTTTGATTTATTTTCTACGTTCTGGCATTTTCTTTGTCATAAATTCATCTCGCTTGCGGGGCTCGTAGGACGCTGAAGAAGTAGGAATAGAGTTTTAGCGTAAAACGAAAAGAAAACGACAACGAAAATAATAAATCAAAAAAAAACTTGTGTGTCTCCCTCACAATTGCAACTGTAATACTACAGTGTTTCGGACCTATGGAATTGTACAGGTGATCTTGGGGAAGGAGTAACCATGCGAGGACACAAAAACTACTAACGGAACTTTTTGGTTTGAGATGCTTTCCGCGTTCGAGTGGATGAAAGTGTGGGAGTAAGGTTAAATAGTGAGTGGTTAGGATTGAGTAGTGAAAGTAGTGAAAGGAGCATAGCTTCTGTATATCGACCACCCTATATGCCTATGTCTGTCTGCCTAATCGTAAGTTGAGGCTGAAGCGAAGTTTTACGTTGCATCTAAATATATTCACCGGAGTGATGTCCTTCTCTCCCTCTCTCCAGTCGAGCAATGGGGAAATGTGGGGAAGAGGGAAAAAGTTTTGCAATTTAAGTAAAAGATGAGTTGAGATATTAAGTTGATTGAAATAGTGTAATGAGGAGCTTTACGATCCCAACGTTGAATTTCATTTTGGTGATAAAGTTAATTACCTGTCCCTGAGTCTCTCTCCCCCTCCCCCCTATGTCGCCTGTACGTTTTCCCCAACTAGACCCCATCATTACTAGTATACGGAGAGGAGACGGCACCTCCAGGATTAATTTATGTGTGACCGTATTTAAACTTATGTATTAATCGGAGCCGTAACCCGTAACTGGAGCTGGAGTATTCCATCCTACTCTCAATTTCATCTTCTCTCAAGTACACCGTGAGAGATTTTATATTTTTATACAGGATCACAATTTCTACTCTACTCGAACTCACCGTATCTACCTACCAACTTATTTTCTCTGCGGGAGACAATCATCCGGAGCATATAATTTGAGCAATATAAGCCAAACTAGTCCTCAGCACGTTCTCCACACAAGACATTCAATGTCAATACAAAATATTTTAGTTTACCACTCATTTTGTGCAGGTTGAGCTGACACACTCAAACTACTCATATTTGATAATACAGACCGATGGAGAGAGAGGGACTACTTAAGTATTCATATGCACGTTTTAAATGTAAAACGGAATTTATGTGTGCGCCTCAGGTGTAGTACAAGTTATTTACAATTATTATACAAACATTTTTAATTTTTATTCGGTGACTTATGACATTTCAACCTGGTCTTATAATAACTGCATGCCTTCTTAAAAATTAGCAAAATATTGCATTATTACATTCTGTTTAAATTGTAAATTTTTTAATGCCATGCATTAAAAGTTCAAAGCATCGAGACTACACGTTTTTTAAACTATCGCACACTCATGTAACTATTGACATGTTTTTGATAATTTATTATAGTTATCACATTATTTAAAGAACCTACACTGAAATTTAAACAGGTTAATCTTACCTATATGCATACACGGTTTTGAAAATGGCAGTAGTACGTAGCCGATGTCGTATTATTTATTCTTCTACAGGTGTACACTGTGTATATAAGTTTGGAATTTGAACTTTTAAATCAGTCCCTGACACTCCCTCGCAGAAAATTCATGTGAAAATCGTAATAGAGCAAAACTAGAAGATTACAAGTCTTCATTCAGATTCGAGAGTCAATGGATGTCGCTCGCTTTCATCTCGCACTTGTAAAATTCCAATTTGAATAAATGAACGACGGGAATAAAATGACTTAAATTAGGTTTCTAAATTTTTGAGGATATCAGTAATTTTATAGGGATATTTTGGAAAGGGCTCATGATAAGCTACAAATTGAAAAATGTATGGAAAGTTTCATGAATAAAATAAGGAGAGAGGGAGGTAGGGATTTGATGGGACTTACACGATGTAGTCAAGAAAGAAAGAGAGAGAAAGTGGAAGACACAAATGGTGGTTTGGTTCAAGATTTCCTTTAAGAAGCTCGTTACTACATTTTTCATGGAACAAAGTAAACCTTGTTCTTTACTTCTTTCCATCGCATCTCTTGGTTTAGTTGTTCTGGTTCTCTGTCATATCTCTTTGATGTTATGCAGGATCTTGCTACATGTTCAACTTTCACATTTATGTTTTCCCCACCCCCCCCCCCCTTCCCCTTTCTTCCTCTCTGCTTCCTCAACTTGTACTGTACAAATATTTTTGTTATTTCAATAGGGTGCGTGCGTAGGAAGTACAGAGAATTGTTTTGTCATCGAAATCGGAATCCAAAGCATTCAAACGATATTCATTTGAAATAGAGAATAATAATCATTAATTTCATTGCAAATTAACTACCTTCGCCATCCTATTTCCACCCACCTTCTCCACATGGTATATCATTATTATTTCTCATCCTGTTTTTTTCCCTTTTCCTTAGTAAAAATAGGGAAATAAAACACAATACTGAGATGTTATGTTTTCATAATATAGAATTAACTACTTGTTTGTTTGTCATACTAGGGAGTAATAATGTGATTAGATCCTACACTGCGATATTTATCCTATTTTACATTTCCTTCGTTTCTAATGCAATTGCCGCATATAGCTTCATTACAATTTGTTTTGTAAATAGCTTAGAAAAATAATTCGCTTCAAAGTAGTAATAAAATGCAGAATTATTATTATATTATTTAATTATGCAGAATTATCCCCCGCATAATAAAAACTTATATTTTAATGATTTCAAAGGTCAATTATTTTTTATGCATTTTCTAGTTAATGAGGTCAGCATTATTTTGTATTTTAATTTACAAAAAAAAGACATGAATACTCACTTTGCAGCAGGAACCATCATTCCAGGATAGTTTGTATTTTTAAAAAACTGTTTTAAGTTAACGACAAACTATTTTTCAAGCCAGAGCCAGATGCAGGAGTCGCGGGTTTCCACGTTTTGCTGTTTGGCTTAGTGATGAGGTTGTTGCATTTCCTAAAATCTAGAATCCAGTATAATCTACGTTATTAGTATGGAATATGGACTGGAAATATTGCCTACTCTAGTCTAATGGATTATGGTAATGTAATATACATTTAAATTTTTATATTTTTAGTCTCCATATTAAAATTCATAGCTTTGCATTGCGGTCAGAAATTGGAATATAAATGTCTTTGATTTATTCTTTCGCTACATGTTCAACCACAGTCAATGTTTGTTGTGAGCACAGTTTGCTTTTATATTCAAAATGTAATGCTGCCAAGTGTGAGACATAATGTGATGGTATAAAATTCTACATAAAATGTTATACACTGTTGAACTTACAAATGGTCCTGATTTGCTCTTATTACTTTAATAATGTCAACGAAGAAATTTGAAACAATAAAAGTTTCCTTCAAATTGATAATAATTCTGTCTCGAGTGGTAATATGTGGTAATTGTTTCACACAAAAAAACATAGAAATATTTGCGCATATGTATTTCCTAGTGCTGGTACTGGTACTGAGTACTGGTGACGGGGTAAGGGACTATGGATCCCAATTATCGGGTTGTAGCGTTAAAATTGCTTCACCTTTTCATTCTGAGAGTCCCTTTAATAAATAAGAAAAGAAAATGCTGGCACTGGTTAAATAATAAAGCGAAATCAAATGGTTGAATTGATTTAAAGAAATCCTACCTCATCCATGTGTATAAATAATACGGCCGTTTTCGGTACAAGGAATTTTTTGACATTCCCAATTTGTAATTTTTGGCCATATGGACTGTATTGGGAATCAGGATCGGGATAAGAGTTTGGAGGAGACGGTGAAAGCAGGGCGACGACGACGGCGACGACTAGAAAGTGGAAATATGAAAAGCTTCCCTACATTCATTCCTACAACGTGAGTCTTCTTCGGTCTTTTGTACTTTCACCAGCAGCCAGCACCAGTACCAACTCCGTCCTGTCTTTTCATCTGTTGAGAAAATGAATAGATTTCTTCCAGCATTCCAACTCTAGTCAAGCTCCTTTCACCCAATTCTCACTCACTCCCATTCTCTCCTCTACACGAGAGTCTGTGTCTGTGTCTGGAGTTCTGGAGTCTGTAGTTTGTGCAGCAGAGAGAGCAAAATATGTATGAACTGCTGGAATGGTGCTGGATGCGGAATGGAGCGTCTGCATCCAATCCCAATCCGAGTGAGACATAGACGTTGGATACCTATATATATGGATGTATAGAAAAACATTTTGACTTGTGTTCAGATTTCTTCTCACATTAGCCTCCTTCTTCTTCCTGTTTAGTTTCTTCAAGGTTTAGTCCCACACGGAATCCGACGGAATGTACAATATGGGAGTGAATGGGTGCGTCAAAAAAAAACTTAACGTAACGTAATGTGGAGTTTTGTCCCTTTCTTCAGGTTCACTTTCTGTAGCAACTTTCTCTCTCCCTCTCTCTCTGTTTCTCGAGCTCCTTCTTCGTTCTAGTCTGATCAAGAGCCCATATGGAGGAATATAAATTACAGCTGTGCATGTATTTCGATAATTTTGCAAAGTCTTCAATATGTTAAAGGATTCCAACGTAGTTTGTGGTCATGGAGTAGAAATAGGAGTAGAATTGTATGACCTTATTATACAGTCTGTGTACAGTTCAGAAGATAGTGATATGTGGATGGCTTATAGGAAAAATGAAAACAATGAAATTATTATATTTTTTTTTAGAGAAATGTTTCAGATACGATGCACGTAATATCTGTATTATCAGTTCTGTATACACTAAAATATGAAGCATGCGATGGGAATATAAGGCCCAATCCCATTCGACTTTGAACCCATTATTTCTCCGACCTCTACCGAAAGTATATGTGAGGACGCTGATATTAGAATGTGAAAGTTTCTTTCCAGTTTGGTCCTGGTCTTTGTAGTGCTTTCTCCAAAATTTGTAAAATACGAGCTAAAAATGCCTACTAGAAGTACCGCGTATCTCACGTAATATTATGCATTGTTGTAAGAGTATGTAGTAGCAGCAGCACATCAGTTCCTTAAGAAAACTATACGTCACAAGTAGGAGTACCCGTGCGGCAGATAATACAAATAATATACCACATTCTACGTAGTACACAGATGCTAGAAGGCTTCTCCCCTTATCTCTCCCGTTATTGCAATTTTTAAGTAAAGGTTTAAAAATGTATTCTACTACGTAGCTTGTAGTTATTAACCACCAAGAATCTTTACATAGAATAGTTTGGTGTCGCTGCTTATAGGAGTTCAAAATTTGAAATGCTTTGTCCATGAAAATAAAGAAGGGTAAAAACTATGAGAGTAAATGCAGACTGAAATAAAGTTGAAATAAAGACGACAAAGAAAAAGGAGCATCTTTAATTTGACGTTTAGGAGTATTTTTTGTAAGTAAAAGTGAATAAAGAAAAGAAGAAGAAGGGAGAAAGCGAATACGAGAGTGTTGGGCTAGGAATTGAAATTGGAAGGACGCTACAGTAAATATGTGGAGAGAAATGCCTCAGGCAGGGCGTGTGGAGTTATATTAGAATTAGATGCACCCACCCATGCAGACAGATGCTAACCGCGCAGTGAGGCGGTCGCGTTAAAATGAAAGTGTAAGTTGAGGCAATGAGTACAAGCCACATACTAAAGTTACTCACAGTACCAGATGAAGATATCTCATAAACTCACAACAACATCTTGTTTGCTATCAGTTTTATATTGTATTTTTTAGTCAATAGTGACGCAAGAGCCAAAGCCATCCCAGATCCGCTTTGTACACTTAATGCATGGGTCCTTGGTTAACTCTGACTTTCTTCGTACAATTTAAGCTTCTTTTAGTTTATATTGCATTGTTTACATATTAAATTAATATGTTTAATTGTCAAAGCTCCTTTACTGTGGAGGAGGGGACGGGGATAGGTGAAAGGGTACAAAGACCGAGACGATCTAACGAAGTAGCCTCCTATTTCCTCACCCACAGTGACTGGTTGAGTCTGGTTGTATGAACTTCGGTTAAATCGACCCAATGAATAAATTATTATTATTATTATTAATTGTCAAAGGTCTGTATCCTCAAATCCGCAATTACAAGACTATTTGTCGGGCAATGCATGCATTGAGTATGTATTTGCTATTAATTTTGTGTGCATACTAATGGCTTACCCAGTGACCTAGTCCCATAATAATACAAAGAGCGCTGAGCCTGTTTTATTAAATTCGCAAACAAAACTTGATGACTTAATTTAAATATTGATTTTCCTTTGTGATGTTGTATGGGCTTTGAGAAAATCTCAACAAATTATCTGTTACAAAGCCCCTTGCAGCAGACAACTATTGACGCCATCAGTAGGAGAAATTCAAGTATTTTTGGAGTGTGCAAATTCATCTAATAATTTGTGTTGTAACTGAATACTTTTCAAACATTTGCCAAAACTCATAGTAGTGTAACATTTATGAGACTTCAAGAAACTTCTGCGTACAGATTTTTTAAAAGTCACCTTATTTTTAATGGTTTTAAACTTGCAAAATCTTTTATTTACACATTTTCAAAATAAACCAAATATTTATGTGAGTATATTGAAAACGTTCAAAATCTTTAATCTTGCGCATTTCTAAAACATGCAAAACCTGTTTGGAAGTATACAGTTTTTTAAAAGCCCAGGTATTCTGCGTGTTATTTGCGTGTTGGAAAGTATATTTGAAATACTGACTTTGTCAAATTGTCATCTTCTTCTCCTGTAACAAATAAAATGATCAGTCGCCATTCATCCAACAATGTTTTGGTCCAAAAGTCTCGTTCTGGCTTCTCAGAAAGGAAGCTGGAAAATGGGATGAAACGCTAAATTGTATAACTTTCTCCTAAATTTTTTTCCGGGTTTCTCTCGCTTGATTTTGATTGTGAAGAATGAATAAAGTTTTATCAAGTAATTTCTTTGGTCGTCAGTCTCGGTTTTGGTGGTCTCGGTCTCACGGTTTCTGGTGTGGGTTGAAGGAAAGAAGTTTCAGGCTTAAGCTGGAACTGGAAACTGGTGTTGTGGGGAAAGGGTGAAGGCTTCCATATCAAGCCATTCAGACAGTAAAAACAAGGTTATAAATGATTTAGATTTTGAATTGGAAAGAGGAAACAAGACAGTTTAAACTTAAGCTTGAGAATGTCAAAATGAGTTTGTATTTTAGTGTGAGGGCATTTAGTTTTCTTTTACGACTGTATTATCTTTATACAGTACAGTTGACGCAAATATTTCATAGAATGTTATATTTTCAGCCTAAAATACCAGATTTTTATTTGCATAGTTAAAAAATCCATGGAAATGGAACTGGAGCTGAAAGTGAAATGTCTTTTATTAAAATACAAATATTGTCAGGAGCATTTCAACTTTTTGTTTACTTTTTCCCACTTGTGAATATTATATTAGAGGGTTCAAGACTAAGAGGCTCAAGGAATAATATTAAAAAATTTGTCATCCTTATATACATATAGACATACATGCATAATGTTTGTGTGAGCTGCCAGATTTTCGCAAAATATTAGGGTACACGTGTAAGAGAGAAAGTGTAAATGTACTCCCACGCTCTCCCGTTATTCCATTCTAGCTTCTATTTTAGTGAATTACAAATAACATTCACTGCCAAATAACAGCTAGAACCTAATAATATTATCATTTTGAAGATCTTAAAATAAAATTTCAGGGATAATAACAAAATTACACGCTCCGTTTTCCTATTAAATTGAAATAAAAAGAATGATGAAGTCTTCAAGAACAATTTTCTACCTATAGCTCTCCATGCTCCTACGACCATTGTCATTTTTTTTGTAAAGATTGTAATATGAGTAAATCTAAAACAGCAGATAGATAGTTAAAATTCTGAATGAGAGTACTTATGAACATCCGAGGGCCGAACAGGCAGAACTAAGCGTACTCAAGAAATTAATAACTTGATAGTAGAAACCGAAACTAGCAAGCTACACAGGGTTTGACAAGGGAAGTATATACAACATGAAATTTCAGTAATCAATAATACAGAAATTATGACACATGCGTTTTTCCATGCTGGAGCTGGTCTGGTTCTGGTCTCGTTCAGGGTTCTCCAATTGGTGATAGGCAGTGAGGGTCATGTCAAAAAAAATAACTAGCGGATTGAGAACGTGAAGCAAGTTAGTCTTGACAGTAATTCAACTATGCACTTTCATAATAATCATAATAATATAAAACCGAACATCATAATAAAGGTTTTTGTGAGCGGGTGCAGATGATGCTCCTTTCGTGCGTGTTTATATATGAGTATGTCATCCACTGTAATTGTTTCCTTGTCAAAAGATACTGCGCTCCGTATGACAGTATGAAGTTCACAGCCCCATGCACACTGCTTTTCTAGACTATATAGTCCGTCCGCCTTAAATGGATGGCATATAGTCACGTAGATATGCAGATGTAATCTAGATTATAGATACTGTACCACCACGTGTTGACTAATTGCGTTTCTCTCAAACAAAACTTAGCTTTCACACCACTCTTACAATTACAACAAGTTGGCCAGTCAGAGAAAGTTCTAGTGTCAAATTCGCCATTTGTTTTTGTTCTCCACCATGTGGATTTATTGAAAAAGTACGAATTCTTGATTGTACGCAACATGGGTACACTTATCATTACCATTACTACAACACGAGCAAATTCCACCATTCATCAACGTTGAGAAAATGTGTGTCAGTGTGTGTATAAATGTGTTTTGTGTGAACTCAGAGGGAAGCCGAGACAAATTAAATTTTATCGCTGGCTTAGCTGTGAAAGTATCCAGGCTAAAATACCTCTTTTCCCCTTATATGTAACTTCTCCAAAGGTCCAACACTCAGCTCTGGTGATTTGTGAAATAATTTATGATGCAATTTACACACTCTTCCATTTCGTTTATAAGCTCATTCTCAAATTATTATTGCAAAATTACCTGCTTTAAACCAGGCTTACTCACATTAATACGGACTGGGGCTACGTAATGAACGATTACGCAAAAACAATAAGCCCTATAGTATCTTTACTTAACCTTACTGCCTTACACGCGGTTCAGAGTCTAGCTCAACATGTATGTAAAAGCAAAAATACATAGTCTTTCATATTACTATGTCTACACATATGTACACTTTCTCTTCTCCATTCAGCCTAGCTTCTGTATCTGTATGTAGTATGTAGATGTTTGAAAGGCATGTGAACATAAACGTAAACGACTAAGCCCAGTAGATGAATTTTACTGTGTAGTATAAGAATCGAAATATACGAGCCAAAATTTAAATTCAAACAATGAAACGGGGAAAAGAAAGGAAAGCTTAATAGGAATCTCGGATCTGCATTCATAATATTGGAGAAGAAACTATACCAAAAAGAACACTAAATTCAAATGTAAATCCAGCAATAGCTCTGACCCGACTTTAGCACTGTATGTACATATATATTATATCAACGGATTATAAATTAAATTTACAACAAGGAAAAAAATAACAATAAAATAAAAAATAAGATGAATGAAAAACTTGGCACGAGTTCCATTCATATCCAGTTTTAAGTTCCAGTTCCCTTCTTTTTTTACCATGTCCATAAATTGATGGGAAGAAAAAGATATTGTCTGTTCTGATGTAGACTGTAGACGCCGGGAAGTACAGGAAGGGGGAAGTAAGTTGAAAATTGAGACCAAGTCCTGAGCTGGAGAAAGCTAAATCCAAGCGAAATCTCTTGTTGGCTTGATGTTGATGAAGATCCCTTCAGTATAATATAATGCTTTCCCCGGACTCATTTCCACAGAATTATCTGTACAGAACTGTCACAACTAAAAAGCATGATCATGTACTCAGCCAGAAAATAAACTACACATGAGGATCAAAGTCAAAAAAAGTATATTTTTACTCGAAGTGTAGCATCTAACAAAAATAAGAACAACAAAAACTGCAGCCCAACAACAACTACTGCTAACGATAAGACCAACAAACGCAGAAATTGAGATGAGCTGTAGCGTAAAAAAGCTCAAAATTTAAGAAAAATGCATCGTGAAATATTCGTCTGTACTCTATATTATGCAAGTTTGAATTTGAACACAAAACATGAGTACAACTTCCCTGCGTCATAAAGGGAAATAAAGAGGCAAATATCACTAGTGACTCGACAATAAGAAAGCAAAAATCTACGGAGTTCCACTCGACAGATCACAAAATGGCCAGGACTGTGTATACAGTACCTATATAGATATTATTGTCGGAGAAAGAAAAAGAAAGGAGCCCTCCGTTTCCCTCCAATTTCCCTTTGCTTGTATTGAACTAAGTGAGGACCAAGACAGGGATGTGGGCGTTTTCCTTTCCTTTTAGCTTCTGTTCAAATTTCGTGACATGAAACTAAATAACAGCAAAGAGAATATGTCCACTGTACTCTACGTAGTACAGGACCACTTTTTCAGAGTCTGCCCTGTAAAAATTCCAATAGCGAAGAGGGGAAATACCGACCAGAAGTCGTCCTGTGCATTCATAAACAATGTCGTGGTGCTCTTATAGTAGCGAAACGAGTCAAAACTCCAGTGTATTTAGATCTTAAGAGCATATCTTTTAGTTTTGGGTATAAGCAGTACTTTCTCTCCTTTATTCTCCCAGATACACAAAGTACATATAAAATTCCGTTCAATCGGTTTGGCATGTAAAAACTTACTTTATTGTGTATGTCTGTAGTCTGTGAGAGCGTCGGAGTTGTATACGTAGCTATAGTTGTATGACCATAACGACGTTCAAGTTGAAAATCATAGTGTCTAAAACTTGGATATAAACTCACTTTTACACTAAGACTTTGTCGCGCAAACGATTTTTTCCTGTCAGCCCCCACACCCCGTAGTTGAAGGCCACTACTACAACTACTACGAGCTGGTCTGGACAGCGGACGCAGGAAAACAGGCTTAACAAAGGATGTGGGACTTTTACTTATGGTAAAAATTCGAATTCAGAATCATCGGAAATTCATTCTTTCCACTCAGCTGAAGATGGATTTAATGAAAAATATGAGCTGCTGCCAGTCTTTCACATTCCCTTTGTCGTCGTATATACCATACAGGAAATTTATTATCTTCCGACTTTCTTTCCACTTTCACTTTTCTGTAAATCTAGGTAAGCAGGTTGGTTAGTAGTTCAAACGTAGGTTTTTTACAGTTAAGTTTGCTTATACTTATTTTGTATTCACTCATCCACTATATTGTTTTCTACTTATATCCACTTCTATTTTTCCTCTTCAATTCACAAATTTACTTTTTCTCTCATCTGATAGATGCACCTCTCTCTCTCTTATTTTCCAAAAAGTTTATTTACCAAATTCCAAATAAAATTGAATTCTGAACTAAACTAACTCAGCTGTAAGTTGGGCTATCCAAAATAAAACCAAACTATGTAATTTAAATCTACTGAAAAAAAATCCAATAAAGGAAATATACACTGAATTTTGGATTAAAGGGATAAAAATATAAAACAGCGGAAAGATCTGGTCCTGTTCTATCGTCTGAAGTCTAGACTCACTGGAAAAATTCTGGAAGTAATGATTGTCGTTTGTTCGATTAGTATGTAGAAAGAGTTTGTCTCTTGAAAATGAAAAGGGAAAATGGTATTCACTTAGCCATTTTGACTGATGCTCAATTCAAAGCAAGTAGTTTTCATTGTAAACAGATGCCCTATTATTTTGATGGAGAGGAGTATAAAGTCGTAAAAAATTTAGTGGTTATGGGAATGGCCATGGACGTCACGGCACTATTTTAGTATTTCACTACTTTTTTATACTACTTTCCCATGGCATTGCATTTCCCTCTGTCATCTTTCTATCTCTTATATACTTTGACTACCTACAGTCCGACACAAAATTTTATTTCAAAATAATACACTTAAATATTTTTGTATAGGAAAGGGAAAGACATTTCAGAAATGTTACATTCCCAATTCTTCTTTTCTTATCACAATTTCAAGTATTCCTTGTAATATTCTTTTCCCTATTTGTGTGTGTGTGTCGTGTTGTTGTAGACTTCCACTCTCATGCCTGATAGAATTTCATGTCGTACTATGCAGCAATGCAAATACACATACACACCTCACATTCAGTTACAGAAACGTCTGGAGTGCTATGTAAAGTCTAGTAGTGTAGATTGTTGAAATTGGAGAAAGCAAAAAAGTAAAAGTAGAAATGTGCACTGTCAAGTATTTCTTTTGGCATGTGGAATGTTGTCCTATATGCGCCTACATACTACTTGAAACGAAAGAAATGTTTGTATCACACATGTGTAAATGGAATGGAACATTGAGAAAAATACTAGTTGAGCTTATTTCATTTTGTGTCTCATGAGACTACAAGACGTGCACCAATCTACCATCTTTCTTCTCTCTCCCCATCTCTCTCTCACTTTCTCGCTCTCAACATACTTTACATGCAAATGTAGATATTCTCAAGTATTCTTAAAGTCAGCTCACACATGAAAATGTGTTTCTTTAGTTCTACCGTCAGAGCGTCTCTCTTGAGTCGATACCCGAGTGGTAGTGGAAGCTGACTCAAGTGAAAGTCAACACAGTCCAGCTCCCAGGAATTCCATACTGCTAAGCATCGGATTGACACTGACATTCGCACTGTTGCAGTACAATTTGAGAGTTTAATTTAATATTTAGTTTGAATAAAATTCTATGGCATGACATGACATGGCATGAAGTCTACCTATATACATATTGCGTTATATAGATATGCAGTCAATATCTAATCATCACATCCATGGGCGTATTCATTTTCTCTTTTATGTATTTGTAGATAATAGATATCGATATCCCACATTGTTTTTTGATTTGGGTTTCAATGTCATCTACTGAATAGCTTATTGAGCTCTGTTCAGAAGATAGTCTGAATTGTAATATGAATTTCGTATGTGTTGCTGACACATCAATTACAAAAATGTCATTTATTCCTTCCTATTCAAAAAAAACAAGTAGGAGTTGTAGTCCTACATGTAGTAATGATGAGGGTGGTTCACAAAGATAAATGAAACCTAAATTCAATGATAGTTATACCTTATGGGATACATTGTCAATTGATTTCTGGTTTTGTTTTTCTAGTAAGACATAAATTAGATTTTAAAAATATTCATTAATTTTAAACTTTAGTTTTAACTCTAAAATAGATGAAAACAAACCTATCAACTACATTATATGACTAATTGTATTTATACAATTTTGCATGACGTAAGAGAAAGTTTTGTACAAATCTAATACCAGAACCAGAACTAGGCATTATCATTATTTAAAATAGAGATCAAGGTTACGAGGAAAATTCCAATTCAAATAACTATGAGAATATTTTACGACTGTGCTCAGTTTTTCCTTGTCGTTCTTTTTCTCGTGTTTCCGTTTCAGTCAGCTTGATTATCAAGTTATTTTGTGCACTTCTGTCAAATATCAATGTCGACATGTCACCGCAGTCATCCTCATCATTTCATAACCATAATCATAGTTTTCTCTACCACTACATATCAGTGTGAGTGTCAGTTTCAATGTCAACTGTCAATGTCAGTTATAAGGAACAAACTCAATTTCAGAGCTAAAACTTAAAGCAATACGTCATTCAGATAACTTAGCTCGGAGAAAAAGAAAAGTTACAATGTTACTCAACTGCACGCTTGGGATTTACCTTTCTCTCATAGTCAAATTCTTCCGTCTAACTTGCTTTCTCCACAAATAACAAAAGAAAAGTTTCTTACTAAAGATTCTTCTATCTGTAGAATTGAACTCATACAGAATGGCAGCCAGCATCAGAATGTTTTGAATAAAATAATAATAATTATCATCATCATATATTAATGTTTGACGGAGCTGTGAGCATCCGACAGCGCAGACAGTTACCGTTACTTTGGCAGTGGCTTCCGTTATCTTTTAATCTTCTCCTCTTTCCATGACGTACATTGAGAGATTGAGACTGAGACTGGAACTGCAGTAATCTATACGTATGTATGATAGCTGGAAAAATAATTGTCTTGAGATTTGAAGATTTTTTTCCAAATCTACCTTCCGCTCAGTGCCTGTACTACTGCGGTCCCCACCATTACCATAGGAGGGATAATTAATAAGGCAGTCAAATGCAATTTTAAACGTCCCTATGTTAACTATTTACAACTACGTATATATGATCATTCAGTAAAAAGGCATAAGCTATACTTAGCGATTCAGGATTTAATTAAAAGTAAATTTAACAGTATAGTAAATTATTTTGAGCTTAGCGGTAGACGTAAGAGCTGGAAGGAACTTATTATTACTGTTTATAAAAGAGAGTTACAGTTATAAAAGAGTTTAGGTTAAGAAACTTTTTATTCATTGTCTCCCTACTCTCTCCAACTCACCATAGGAATACATAGAGATTATGTAAAAATGAACACAAAACTTTTTTTTAATGTATTCATTGAGTCTTCATCTTCAACCTTCCTTTACTTCACCATTTTAACTTTGAATGCATATACTACGTTCTTTATAATAAAACTTGAAACTGGAACCAGAGCAACACAAAAACCATAACCTTTTGTTTCTTGAGATTGCGATTTAAAATTTTTATTTCTTAGTCGATTTCCTCCATAATATGTAGTCACATGTATTCAGCTTACCATTAGACTATATGCAAAACATCCTTTGGATTTTGGCACCTTTAATCCTTAATGCTTTCCCAGACTTTCATTTTTAATAATTCAAATTCTGAGTTTCCGTGAATAGTTTTGGCTAGGTTGTACTTATGTAGTCTAGAGAATTGGGGACTACTCGTAAATTCACACTACAATATACGATGATCTCTTAGTATTGTTGTTGTGGAAGTAGTAGGTACTTGTGAAAGTCCCCTTATTTGTACCGTAAACATGGACGAGATTTCTTTTCTACAGGGTCTTCATGTGTCTCTCCATGTGCATCTGCCTCATTATAATAATTCAGTCGAGAATAAATTGAATATTTAACCTGAGGGATAGAGGGAAATTTAGAAAATACTTGAGGTATGTAATATTTTTAGAGGAAAACGAGTTTTCTATAGGCTAAGACTCATGTTAAGGACAACTGTGATTCAAGTCTTAAGCTTTGTGTACTGCCGAGGAATCAATTTCTTTGAAAATATATCACGCCCCTTGTACATTGACGTCCCATCATCGTTTTAGAAATATATTTCGATTTTGAGTTATTCTGATCATGAGAATTAGAATTATGTAAAATGCAAAGGTAGAGATAGAATAATAATAATAATAGAGAGACAAACTGTGTAAAATGCATCCTAAACTTTTTGAAGTTTCTCTGATTTTTTCCCATGAGGAGTTATTTTAGTGAAAGCTGTGTGTATATGGCGAGCAGTTGCAATAACAGGGACAATTCATTGGTTTAGATGAAACTAGAAATCAAGAGAAAGTAAAAAAATACAGAAGGGTAGAATGCACATGATGTAAGTTGAGGTAAAAGAAAATGTAAAGATTCTGGATATATTACGTCTTACGTCAAGTTTGTGCGAAGAGTGGCGTCAAATCCAAGACTCGGTCATTAAAGCTTCGGCTCCTTTTCCTTCCTTCTACTGAAATTTACTGAGCACGTCGCACAATGTTATGCTCAATTTTGTTCAGTTCTGGTCCAAACCACATTACAACTCCTCCCGTACCTTTTATTTGGTGTTTTTGTCCTTGGCTTTGGTTGGAAATGTTGGAAATGTGTAGAATGTACATATTTGGAAATTACTACAAGGATTACGGAATGTGAGTAGGCGACCGCCTTCAGGAATTCATTACACATTTAATTGACCACTGTCGGTCCGCCTGCTGTCTCCAAAATAAAAATCTCCAAGAAATGTAGAGGCTGTTTAACTGTGATAGACACAAAAACATACTTTCACGTTAAATTACTAGACACGTACTATCATACTGTTTTTACTATTTAAAATAAAATATTTAAACTATACACCTACTGATCTAAACTTCCGAGGTAGGCGAGAGTCAATGCTTCCACTATGCTCAATAGACGTGCAATTTATTTTCGATCTTTTCCTCATTCTCCAGATATGATGGGTTCAAAATACAAATAAGGTATTTTGGGATTCCTTTCTGAATTGCTAGAGATTTGAGAGAACTACAGATCTTTATCGTAGGCCTCGCTTAGTTATCGTCATTCGTAACCAAGGGTGATAATGTAAACATGAGCGTATCAACATCCCCGCATCACAGATGTGAATTCATTTCTATTTCCATTTCCTAACCACAAGCCCACACTATATACTATATCAGATCGGAGAAAGAGATGTTCCCATAATTCTTCATTTCAAAAATCTCTCTCCTGCTGCTCCTTCTGCTGATACCAATTAATGCATGAAAATAAATCATTTCATTCATTCACTCACTCATTCATGCATTCATTCGTTCATTCGTTCTGCCTTTTGCTTTCTCCAATCTCCAATAACGTACCTACCTACCTACCTATGTTCTATACAAATTGAATCCCTTTCATATTCTGTTTCGATCCCTACTGTGACTGTATCCGTAGTCCCTAACGAGTAGTAAGTAAGTCTTACAACAGAATCCAGAATCCAATATAACAACGGAGGAATTCTAAAAATAATTCTTAAATTCTAACAAAATCTCAATTTGGAAATAGTCTGATTAGAAAAGGATAGGAATGTGTGTACATGGCTCATATATATTACATTTTTTCATCTAAACTCCTCTTACTGTTAATGTCTCTGTTGCCGTGGAGAATTCATTCACAAAATCAAAAATATAAATAAAAACAGATATGGTATCTTCTACACACAAGCTGTAGAAGCCTCAGAAAATCCCATTCTTTCTTCACATAAACAAAATTTGAGGACAAGATACATGAATGGGTTTTTAAGCATTCTAAGAAAAAGCCTTGTTAACTATATTGCTGGGGAAAGTATACAAAGTCGATGTAATATATCATTGCGAGTACAAAATAATGAGATTATTATTATTAGTAAGAATAGGAACAAAAAAAATGGATCTAAAAATAGATTAACTATTTGTCTTGGAATTTTTTTGAATCTGTAGCTGCGTCGTAGGACGCGCTACTATATTCATGTCCACGCGTGTGTGGAAGGAAAGCTCCAGTTCATATTCAACAACACAATGCTTTAAAATATATGTTATAATGTTCATATTTTGAAGGGGATTTATATATTGGCACTATAGGTATATTGTACACACCTACTGTAGGTACTTTGTATTGGATGAAAATAAATCCTGTATATATGGGATGGATATGTGTAAGCATATATAATATGCTGGTGAAAGTATGGAGTATTTTTAACGCCAAGGACGTTATTAGATTTTTATGGTTTATCTGTGTTCCCATTGCCATTTTCATTTGAACAAGAGAGAGAGAGAACGTGAAGTGCTGAGATGTTGAGTCTTTTTGGACCCGTATGTGGTCTTTCGTAGACGAAGTATTTGTATTGGCCCTGTTCTTATTCTTGGGTTTGGGGTTTTGGGGTTTGTTTAGTATGGGTAGTATGCTGAGAGTGTGTGTGTGGTGGATAAGTGGAGAGTAATGGTGTTCCATCTTGGGTGTGAATTTCATCTTTCCTCTTGAACAGTGAGCATTTCGGTGTTAGCGAGTAAATAAAAGATCAAAGCCGATTGTAAATATCGTGATGAGCATTGTCAGACTCCATCCCTTAGAATGGGACATCATCTTCTCTTTCTTCTTCTTCTTTTATCTCAGTCTTTCTCTAACTTGAGCCTGTTTTATCTTCAAAGTCCACCCTACAATACTTTAGCCGACTGTGGTTAGAACAGTATCGGTACCAGTACCAGTACCAGCATAGCAGGAGCCAACACATCTAGAAAATACAAAGATCCACATAATACAGCTTTCGCTATATAGATTTATACATGAGAGAGATCACACTCTCTCACTTTCTCTCTCTCCCTTTCTGGCACAATCTCCTGACTCCAGCTACAGATCCCTAATATTTCGGTTACTTTCCCCATTGCTTAACAATGCCATGATATATGCACTACTGGAATACTAATGGTGAAACTGCCTATACATTAAAAAAAGTTTCATGATATTCATGCATCTTCTAGCTCCAGCTTTGTCATCCCCTCAATCTGCAGCTGAAGCTGCTAAAGCCAGGGTTGAAATCGTAAATTTTAACTGATTCACCACACCTTCCATTTCATAGCATACCATGGCATATATACCGCACCATAGCACATAGTATGGGTATAAGTGGATATAGAAAGTCTATAGCGTTGACTACATATTGCTATACCCCTAGTATTGTTTTGACTAGATGGATAATTCAGCATTCAACTATGAAAGTTTACTCCATTTACGAGAAAGTGACAAGGAGAAAGCTAAATATCCTTTACTGTCCTCTGGCGTGTCGTCTAAAGTCTGAACCATCATGATGTATTTTCCTTACTATTCATTCAGAGAATAAAACTGCCATGTATTTCTCTTCTCCATTTAGACATAATGCTCCGCTGTTGTTTGCTACATGTAAATATTGGAATTTTTTGCTTGCTTTGATGTCGCAATAAATTGTGGACGACGAGGACATGGATTAGCTATTGCTATTTTTCACTAATAATTAATTATAATTATTACCTAATTGTGTTTATAAGGCTCAGGTAACTCAGTTTGTAATATAATATAATAACTCTATTAAAATATTTTTTTGTTTCATGTAAATAATATTGATTAATTAATAGTATTATTCTGAGCTTTTTGCAGCTATGTAAATATGTAAAAAGGACATTTTTGAAATAAATTCGAATCATTCCAATAATAATAAAAACAAAATCAAAGGAGAATTAGAATTATAGAAAGTTATAGCTTGTGTATTTCCATGAAATTCTTTATCATTATTCGCTTCCAAAGTCTTTTTTTCCTGCTTATCTCTGACCTAGTTGTGACTTTGAAGAAGAAGATACTTTCTTCGTTCTGATTTAATTAAAACCGTGCCATGCCCTGTACCATGCGGATAGTATTGTAAGGGTAGTCAAAGTATTAGTATTCTTGGGATAGTTTGAGTCGTAGGTGGGTAAAAAAGATGAAAGTTTTATTTTCTTGAGATATCGCATACAAATGAGATTTGAGCCCCTTTATCGTGAGACTTGCACTGGAACACGAGTATTCCATCTTCGTGGAATTAAAAAAAAGAGAAAGTACTACACTAAACATCAAATGAATTCAAGTGATTTTCCTATTTATTTTGCAAATGAAAGGATTTTTAGTTCATAGAAAAAATGAGGACAAGGAAAAATAATGCAATTGACAAAGGTAGTAAATATCAGTCCTGGACTCCTGGCTTCAATTCCTTTATGAGGAAGTCGTATTTTTGTAAGAGGCTGGAGTGCAAGAGATTGACATGCGTGGCAAATGAATGTGCATTCTTGGGTAGAGGTAACGTACATAAATGTTGACCCTGGGGAGAATAAATTCATGTGTATAACGAGGTAATTGGGGAGGACGGAATAGTGTGTCTATATATCATACTGCTACGGTGATCATGGAAGAGTAAAAAAAAATGAGAAGGTAAAAGTGAAATATTTATATGCATGGATTTTGAATGCATCAAAGTGCTTCCCACTCTTTCTTATGCAAAAATATTAAACCACGGAAAGAAAATAATTTCTTGCCTTTTGATATGCACTCTTTAAGAGTTACATATATTATTCAGGTATAATTATTACAACCTGCTACAGTTATATAAGGTTATGTTTATTTTTTGTCCTAAGTGATTTAGATTTCTTTCAGTCTCCTTCCAAGTCTTTGTCAAAGAATTTCCTACTTGCTCTTTTTCTCGACTTTAGCTTTAACTCCCACAGTCCTCCTCCTCCTTCCACCCATCTATTTTTCATGGTTGCATAATAATTTTTAAAACTACTCAAAAGGAGCCACTTAACAATACAGTGTGTCCCAACTGTATAAATCACCAGGGTTTTGAGTTGTAACTTTCGTGTAAGCACGACGTCGCAGGCAATATAATAATTGCTTTTGAATAAAAAAAAACTAGTCAGAATTTGAAACGTTCTTTTGACCCCTAGGGGTCACTGCAATGGATCTGCAATTAATTAAAAACAGTGAAAAGACCCATTTTTACATAGCGCCAGTGGTGCTTTTGTGATTTTGTAGACAAAAGTGAACTTTTCAACGTTCTGAGTTATGCATTCACGTAATGATATAATAGTGAATAGATTAAAATTTTGATTTTTTTAAAAAATAATTTGTTTAGTCAATATTTAAACTACCTTAAATTATTAGAATAAACTGGAAGCTGGTGGGTCAATTCTATTGGGACATTCTGCACTCCAAAAGTTGAAGCTACATGAACGCGAAGAAGAAAAATATACATTACTTTTAGAGCTGAACAAAGAAAGCACTCTGGGTCTAAACCTTGCTATTATTTTTTAAAAAGGAAGGCCTATATAGGAGCTGTAAAAAAATCGCTTAAACTCTGTACCCATCTAGAATGGGAGAAAGAACCACGTAAAATGTTTGTGGTCGCCTTCTGAACAAGCCTCTCTATTTATATGTATATGAAATGAACTTTAGCTAGCATTGTCTGCCTCCTGGAGAAAGCCATACTTTCTCTAGAATTTCAAAGCAGTATTTAAAAGTTAGTGTAAGCTTCCCTCACATAATGTGCAGGCAAAAGCACAGTAAGACTTGGCTTCAATACAGGTGCAAACTAAACTATCTCTCTCATTTTTCTAGCAATCGTACTAAATGTAAATTGTGTACATTCAACATGTTCTCAGTGCCACTTTCTTTGCAACGAGTTTATATATATGCATACATATTCCACTTTAGGATTTAGGGAGCAAATGTTCAAGGTTACAAATAACAGTGCAGTGCTAAATAAAACCGTGAACTTTAATGATTCGGAAGCAGAGGAGAAAGCAGTGAAAATATTTTCTCCTATTACGTGAAGAAATAATATGTGTAATGACAAAAACACAAACTTGTGCATAATCATACTTTTTGGTTGTGCTCTTATTTCTTATTTTTCCTACATTCGTGTTAGCTACACATGAGCAGAGAGGCCGAGTTAAATATCCCTTTTTTGTCTGTAGTATCTGTGAAGCTCTGATGTTTTGCTTATTACTTTCATTCTCAGCATGTTAAGGATTAAAGTACGGTATAAAAAAAGGTGCATTGATCGTGATTCTATATATAGCACCTACAGTAGCGGTAACCATATACCATACACTCATTTTCTCTTTATGTACCTACACGTAAGGAAAGTGAAATTGGACAGAAAATGTAAGATTCTAGTATTTTCACAATTCCAAGCACATGACAAGACAACAAGTTCCACATCTGTGAGTTCTAGCTCTTTTTCATTTGAGTTTCTCAAGAAACAAATATAATCTCGTATGGCCGAGGAAAAAAATGAACGTCGTCTTTTCATGTGTGTGTGTGTTGTGAACTTGATAGGATTATTCCATTACAATGCTAACACATTTTCTCCGAAATTTTTTCCTGAGCTCTTAGCCCGTCAAGACAAACACTTTATCTCATGATCTCATCCTTCCTTCTTTCCTCTGTAATCTGTCTTTTTAGTTGTGCAATATGAAGTAGTACATAACTTAAATAATGTTTTAGTATATGTAATTTTAATTACACCTGGATAACGTTAAATTTTGGACAAAATTTAAAAAATTAAATAATGTAAAAAGTTTACATTTACAAAAAGAAGCAGTTTACGAGCTACAAACGTAATCTGGACCAGGAATTATTTTTGAATTATTGACCTATTGGCTAAAATTTCCCCTCCGTCAATTTCTAAAATTGTATTACTAGAGTGTGTAGAGAAAGTATGCATGTGGATATGTGTGAGAAAGTATCACGTATCGTTTTGTGGGATGAAACTAAAGACATTGAATTACATTGACCTCGTTATTTGTTTAGTTTTGGGCTTTGGGGTTTGGATTATGTAGTTATATATAGGAAGTTGAGTGGGATGTATAAAATGTAATTGAAGTCGATAATATGAGAAACCCAGAGCAAAAGACAGCAAGAGAGCAATCTCTCTCTAAACTTGGCAAGAGTGCCTTCTAAGTATGTATATAGCTTGAATGTCCATCGGATTTTGTTTTTGTATTTTTGTGCTTTGTCCATGTATATATGTATGCATGAAAGAGTCAAGGATACTTAAGAGCTAATTGGTAGGGCAAACAGACTGTGATTGGAAATCCCAATTGATTGCCGAGTTGATTTCCAATTAGACAAATGGAAAAACTTTTTCTTCACCGTCTCAACTCTTTATCTGTCAACAACAGTGTGTGTCAGTAGCAGGAGCATGGAAATTGTTAAACAGCTTGGGTGAGTGTGAGTGGTGGTGAGCTGTTATTGGTGCTGGAGTGGGTGAGTCAAAACACAGAGCGTCGCGTCCATCTCAATTGTCACTTTGTTTGTATGTCCATGTCCCAAAAATATTCCATCTTCCCTGTTTAGTTTCCACGTCATAAGGCTGGCTCTTGGGCTGAAAGTTTTAAGTTTGGTCGTCATTTTTATAACTAAAAAGGTCATTTTAAAACGTAGCAAAAAACGTTATATAACTTTTACTCATGCAATAACTTAGCTTGGAGAAAGTTCGCTGCAAGTGAACCAGTCTACTACATACGATATACATCGTCTGTGAAGAACCAAAATGACCCATATCCATTTGTAACTAAAAACAATATCCACTATCTACAAAAATATTTAATCATGTCTTGAACGCATTGAAGTAGAACATTTTGTACTTTTCAAAAAACGTATAAATAGAACATTTTACACGTTTGAAATAAAAGTAAATGGGACACTTTGTATAGTTTTCAAAACTATATAAAAAGAATACTATGACTTTTCAAAAACATGCAAATAATTTTTGTTTGTACATTTCAAAAACGTGTGAATAAAACATTTTACACTTTTCAAAAACATGTAAATAGAACATTTTATACTTTTCAAAAACATGTAAATAGAACATTTTACACTTTTCAAAAACATGTAAATAGAACATTTTACACTTTTCAAAAACTCGTAATTATTAAAACTTTACACATGTTTCTAATTTTTTTTTATGACAGCTCATTTTGATTCTAGCGTAAATTGGAAATGGGTCATTTTGGTCCTTCACACACGACATATACATGTTTATATCTTCATTGATGTGTTTCTTCACGTTTTTGAGTGTAACTTTAATGCATTATCCCTCCCATCAGTATTAGTAAATGGAAACAAATAATGCAAAAATAAAAATTTCACAAAGACTTATTACATATCTTTACAGTACAAAGAAAATCCAAATGGAATAAGTAGCATAGAATATGTTCAAATTTTTGAAGAAACAAAAATAACAGTATAATATTGTTTCTTTTTAGTTTGTTATGTCACTTTTAGTCAATAATGAGAGTGGTTGTGGATGGAAAAATTATATAGCGATGATGTTAATGTTTTATTATACGCATTCTGATTGTGTGAAATGTGCCAAGAAAATAATTGAGTTGTTTTCTACTTTCACTTTTTTTGTCTCTCACCCTCCTTAACCCACGTTTCGTATTCTTGGGCCTCCCATGAAATACAACTAATACATGTGTGTGGGTGTCGATAAAGTTTTTACTTTTACTTTTAGCATCATGTAATAAAGAAACGAACCGGATGTCCTGATTTAATCCAATCCGGGAGCAATGATAATGGCCAGGATGCTACATCTTTACATGCATTGGACTTTTGGACATTGCACATTGCATCAAAGGAAAAAGGACTAAATTACAATTACAATTAATAGAAAAGTTTAAGCTTGTAAATAATTAATCAATTCTTCTACCTATCCCGTACCTACCCTTCCTTCCCCTTCCCCAAACGATGACTACATTTTTCTGTGAATTTACCTGTTAAGAAAGTGTAAGAATCAAAACAAGAGGGCCTTTGAGACAAGTTTACTAAAAATTCCAACCTGCTTGCATCAAAATACCAATCAATCTTATTCGTTAAGAAGTAAGCAAAAATAAATCTCCCTGTAATTTTTTGCTGTCGCTTCCCACGTAGCCATACGTATGTATCTACACATAGTTTGTGACTACCAAACAAACAAGGTGACATTCATTTATACTTTCTTCTATTTTCAGCTTGTTTGTTTGGCTTGTTATCTGAGATGTAAGGATGGAGATGGGAGAAAGTTTGCATGTACATATACCTAACCTCGTTACTTACTTGGGATTAGTACATAGCGTGTATGAGGACTATAGCCCAAACAAAATAAATAGAACGATAGTAGTTCTTAAAATAAGTGATGAAAATTAATTAGTAAGATTGAATGTTGTCATAAAGCTGAAACTGCGGAGTCGAATAGGAATTTGGATTCGTAGTATTGTAGCCAAGTTGGAAATAATGTAGTCGGTCTCTGATACCAAGCTCCCTAAACTCCTCCACGAGTATAACAAAATCGAAAGAAGGATTTCGAATTTCTCTGAGGCTATTTCGTCGCCTTCCAGAACCAGACTCAATTAAAAAGTTATGGAACTCAAAGTGAGCCGGAGCAGTATTGAATTGGAGTGTGCACCAAACACCAAAGCTAAAAGTAATACCGATTATTACTCAGAGTATGCAATTCGCTCTAAGCAAAATTTTGAAAGATCATGTAAAGTATGTAAAATAAGACAAAGTTTAGTTTTAAAACTACCACGATCTTGCATATGACGTGTGACATGTATTTCTCGTGGTAAAGTGAAACTCTTGGTTGTTTTGGGTGGCTCACATATTTAAAGCAGCATAACTACAGTTTTTACCCTTTCCAGAATTCTATTTAACTTGACACATTCGCCATCTACTACATTTTTCTACTCTTGACTATGACCTTAACATGGTATGAGTCCTTTTTTGGAAATTTTACTTACATCGTCACTTAAAATAAACGCCAATTTCAATGCTAAAGTTAGCACTTGTCATTTCCATCCCTAACGATAACGACTCCTGCCCTCATTCATTTTCCTAAGTACCTGTAGGATGGTACTTACGTAGCTATACATATATCTTGAGCTAATCTATAGGGGACAACGAAATGGCCTGTCTCATCCAGGGTCATGGTCAGACATTGTTCCTCCACTTGTACATGATTTGGAGTATTTTTAAAAAATAATTTAGAAATGAATTGTAAATGAATTTAAACAGGGAGTATAAGCAGTATGGAATTAGCTTAAGGAATGTGGCAGATTTAAAAGTACTGGAATTATTCGCTTCAAATTTATAATTATATATCTATTATATTGGCGATGCTTGAAATTTGTAAATAAGTTTAATTTCAACATGACTTGAAATTTCATGACCGGCAATGGTGGTATAGGATTAAATTATTACCGGATATAATACATATCTTAGGGTTACACACTAGCTGTTCGATTCTAACTAGAACTGGAGCAGTAGTCAGTCTGCTAGTTAAACAACAGACAAAAACCAGGATGCCAATAAGACAAAGGTTGGAGATGGGCAGATGGGGAGAAGAAGAAAAGGGTAAAGGTTAATAGGATGTGTGTTATGATTTCAGTCCTTGTTTGCCCATAGTGTGCATAGTGTATAATATCTCCATTTACATTCTTACATTTGGTGCTACATATACATTTCATTACCATTACGACTACGAGCATTGGCGGAGAAAGCCCAAGTGAAGACGATAATGATGGGCTGTAATAAGAACTGTGCCATAACATAACTGAGTTAACTGCCTTGCATTATACTGTCGGTAGTCGGGTGGCTGTGGCTGCTCGTACTAGTGTCATAGGCTCACAGCAGCGCACAATTAAACTTCCTTACTATAGTCAGTCTCGAAAACTACGTCTCTGCTCACCGGTATCGGTATCGGTATCGGTATCGCACCGGTTTCCATAGTCTTCGGTACTACCGGCGAAAATCCTAGTGTGTTGCATTTGCAATTTGTGACGCTCAATACTTTTGCCTTCATGTCCCAGTCGTCCACGTCAGAGTCCCATCACGGTTCATTATCACTAGATAGACAACGGACCGTAAATGTAATGGAAATTAATATGTATTTGTGTAGAAGGAAACTGCAAGCACAAGATATTGAAGGTGCTATATTCTATACTATCCTCCATAAAATCATTTAACATCCTAGACCCTAATAAAATATTTGAAAAAAATCTAAATCTTTAATTCTAAAAGTTTTATTTCACATCTCTCCACATGTGCTACGCATTAACTTGTATTGGATCGACACAGTTAGTAATGTTATGATCAACATAAATATTGATTAATAAGATCAACATCTTTAATTACTCATGAGGCAGCTTCATTTACCTATCGATTAGAAATAAATACGCAAATTATTATGCGAATAATAACTTATGTACCTACATATGTAAAGAACTCTACACACACATACACACTATTGAATTTCCTCTATATAATTATCCCGCAGTTTGAGCTAGCAGCAATTTTTGGATGTGTCCAGAGTCTCGCAGGCTATAGTGTGAGTCTTGTAATAAGAACACAGGTTTGCATTTGCCAATATCAATACATAAGTACTATCTAAAATGACGTAAGGACCTTTATTATTACAATAATGTAGACTGAAACAACTCAACTCGGGTAAGTTATAAGGGACTGGAGAAAGTTCTCGCTCTCCCTGTACTATATGACCTTATGATAGCGGTAATAGGAAAGCATATGTAGAGAAAAAGGAAACCATACGGTAATTTGAAAACTGAATACTGTCCATTATTTGATATACTGTTATCTTGTTATTTGGTCGTCGTCGGAAATTGACTCACAGAGTAATATCTATTACTTAGGTGGTGCGGATTAGAATTCCATTTAGATTTAGCTCAAGTCATAACATGCCATTTCAGATATCAATTTTGATTTGAGACGAGCCGAAAACCTTGCTTTCCTCTGGATTTGTCTGCTCCGGTTAGTTTAACGAGTCAAATTACCATAACCAGAGCCAGACCATGTGTGAATAAAGAAGTCATGAGGCGCTACTAAGCAGAACAAATACGAAACGAAACACGTTCATAGCTCGTCTCCCGATGTCGACGTGAACCTCGATGTGAATATTGATATTACAAAACTAGTTTTGTGAAGGTCAAAGTCAGCTATTGCATAATGTAAAAGCTCTGATGCATTTATATGAGCAATAAACGGAATTTTAAGGCTTAAGTCAATCTCAATATATCACAGTCTTTCCTATAACCCCATGGTTTTATTTGACTACTGTATTCTTTTTTTTATTTTTTGCTTTTCATTCTTTTTTTTATGCAACCCTTGCTCTCATTATTGAATTTCATGGGAGAACTCTCCTTCTCAAGGCAAGTATTTATCACACACAAAAGGTCAAGACAGCTGGGAAGCCTTTAAAAATCCGCCGATAAAAAAACTTCCCATGAATGTAGTTTTAACGGAGGGAAATCTTTAGAACTTTCACCCTCCGAATCTATAACGCTCGCTATAGTTGCGTCAGAGTAGTGCAGATTCATAGATAATCTTTGACTCATTGCTTGTCAAAATTTCGCAATAACTTCACAGACATGCTACTGCTATATTGAAAGTATTGAGATATATATTATGTGAATATGTATAATTTCATATATACGTACGTAGGCACTTCTGCTTATGGCCTCGGCCCTGGCAATGGTGCTGGTAGTGTCGAACTTTTTACATCCCAAAAAGTTATTGTAAAAAATTATAATGTGCAATATGCAGCCATCCAAGCAAAAATATGGAATGTATTCATATTGACGAAAATGAAATCAGGCGAGGAACGAAAGAACATAAAAACATTCAAAGAGATACGACAATTTTTTTGGTACTCCCAACTCTAACTATAATGTGTATACATAACCATAACGACAACGACAACCAACGACGTATTGACGTTGCGGTCGAGTTAACACGCCAAGTCAGGCCATTCAGAGTGAGTAACGTAATCCTTTTCCCATTTCAAGACAGTCTTTCCTTCAAAGAGAAAGCATAGAGCGAAAGCATGATCTCAAGTTCACAACTTATCTAACACTTTCAAAACTTTTTTATGCACTGGATTTTGTGGAGGGAAAGCTGTGGGAAAAGTTGTCACTCCAACAAGCATAAAGTACAATGTAACATATACGATATTACTTCCAACTTATGTTACGTCGATATAGAAATGGTAATGGGCATACACGCTTTACAAATATAGTAAATTTACATTTCTTTTTGCATATTAAATATTATGTTTAAATAATTGTTTTAAAGCAAATTAATTGTTTCATTTTAAACGTTTAAATGTTCATTCATACCTATTATGTATAAATATCAAGGAAAATATTTACGTTACACACCCAATGTCAGTAGTACATAAATGCCCTCAATGTTTCCATATAGGCTGAAGTACCGCGGTAGCATTGGCAGGATAGTGCAACGAGATCCAAAGCAATACTTTGATCATATCTTTGCAGATCATAACAAGTCTCAATTTTTCAATATTTTAAGACGCTGACGGTGAAAGTAAAGGTAAAGGGGAAGCATGCATGATGAAGTGAGATATTTTGCTGTGTGTTCACTCCTTTGACTTGGGGAGAGAGATTTCCTCAGGTGGTGGCGGCATACGTAAGCCCCGTGACAACTCCACTGACATTTCAAAGGAACATGTTGTCAACTTTGACATCTACTTTCTTAGCAACTGTCAAGGTATACCCTCACTTTTAGACTCCCTCGCCTAAGATGGATATGGATATGGAGAAAGCATCTTTAAGTTGTTTTCGATGCATAGTATACACAATGAGCACTTCACTCTTGAGTCACATCCATCAACAAAATAATCTGAGTCAGTAAAAATACTCTTGGTTCGAGTCTCAAAATTCCTATAGGCAAGAAATTAAGGGTCTTTATTTAGCTCTATGTCCCACTTTCACCTCCAATAACTTTGTATGTAGGTATATGCACTGCAAGTGAGTGACATGTACGTCGTACGTTACAAACTGGGTCACAAAAAATGTGGCATCTTTTTACATTTCACGAGCTAAGTAGAAAGAAAATGAAAGCAAAAGTTTCCTTTACAAAATTAAATGTAGTGAAACACTGCTACAGGTTTTTAATATTAGTTTAATCACTCAACCAGTTCCAGTCACTTACAACAATTTTCAATTTACGATTTCCACTTTGACACTGACCTAGTTTCCATCGCAGTATGATGAATAAAAATAACCTGTAGATAATTTGCAAAAATGTAGCATTGCAGCATAAGGAGACTTTGATGATTGTTTTACACAATTTGATACACTGGTTAGGTTTCAAAGGGGATAAATTAGAAATTTAGAAAGGAAGGAAAGTGGCATTAGGGACTGTAAATCTCTATTTGGATCAATACCTATATACTTCACTTTAGCTTCATAATTCTCTGGTTTCTTTTCTCTGATACAGTGAAAATTGTGTTGGAGTAGGAGTAGGACATGAGATAATGAGAGAAAGGGTAGAAAAAGAAGTACCTATATAGATACTGCTCACTACACTACACTACACCGTCCGTCCGGCCTGGTAAATTTATTATGGTTTCTTGAAATTAGTTCTCTATCGTCTTTGTTACTTTTGGTTCTGTCTCACTTATCGGACTTCCCATCTGTGCCTCGTGCTTTCTTCATACTTCTTTTCTCCATTTTGTCATCCTATAGGCTTTCTCTCCTTCTCTCCAAGGTCAGGGCTAAAACATGCTTTTACCTTACTAGTTTAATTTAGTCATGTCATAATGCTCTCAAAGGTCTCACAATTTACATCATCACTACTATATACAATGATACCTTATCGTCGGTAAAGAATAACTTTGTAAAAATAATTCCAGTGAACTTCCTTTGGACTTACAAAAAAAATGATTCTTCACCAATGCCATGTGCTCGAACCAATGAGATGCACATTTCTTAGCATAAATTCAAGTGATAGAAACGAAGTCTGAATGAGGCAAAGGGAATTTAATTTAATTCGTTGGTTCATTGTTGTATATTGTAACGTTTTATATAATATTCGATAGGTATAATACGTAGTTAGAAGTGAAAGCAATTTAAAATGCATATTTATATAGTCTTCACACAGGTACCTACATTGTTTATTTCGTATTTCTACGAATTGAATGGGAAAATTAGACGCTTTGAGTGCGAGAAAAGAAACCAACTACCAATTCAATCAAAATTCGAAAGCTGGAAGTAATCAAACTCAAGGCGACGACACAAGCGAAAATACCAAAGAAGATTGGAATAGGTCCATTTTTTGATGGTAACAGGGTATCGGAAGGAGTTGTAGTACTGCCACTGCAGTAGTACTACTGGTTCAAATGTTGAATGTAATAAATGTAGCTAAAGACATAATACAAAGCTCCCAGAACACATGCCTACTGTGTGACTACATGTATTTTGAACGATATTAGGAACTGATGTACATACAGATCCAAGTCAATTTTTATAGCTATTTAACGCAATGTTTTTGTGAGCAGAATATAAATGAATTTAAATACATATATGTATTTTCCCCAAATAAAATTCTCCAAGTGAAAGCCATAGAGTTAAAGTGGTTGATTTGTTTTATTCACAAAATTTGGTACTATAGTTAAATTTGAATTTAAATTGAAGGAACTCACCAAAGCAAAGAGAAAGAGTAGAAAACTGATGCTGAATTCATTGGGATATGGAATTTTCATCATTAGATTAAAATACCATGTATGCATGATGATGTGATACATGACCCTGAAATGGAAGATGATTCCAAAGCTATACATTTACACATTTCTACATTACAGAATAGTGGCTTAGCATAAAAAAATGTTTCACATGATTTCCAATGGTTTGTCAGATAGCCGTCTCTTTTTTGTTCGTTTGAAAGCTCATGCCGTAAGTTTTTTGACTTTCTCCTGCTAGAACGTTAAGAGTATAGTAGGTAAATTATACACAATGTGATAAAGAGGAGGTTGAGAAAGTCCTGATAGGATCTAGTTAGAGGTATAGACAAGAAAATAAATGGAAGTTTACTCCCCGGGCAACAAGGTTTCTTTGTTTAGGATGTGTGCCTTATTTCTCTCACTCTCTATGTGTACATTTCCTTCCTTCTCGCGGCTCATTATACCTGGCTTAGGAAATACCAAAAATTCGTACAAAGCATTGTTGAAAATTGTTTGTGGCGTAATCTATTTACTTTCACCTCGCATGAACTTCCCAATCAAAATGTGCAGTCATGAGGAAAAACAGACGGTTTTCTTTTTTTTTCAAATTATCTAAAAGGTGATGGTTTTTGGTTATGGTTCTGATCCTATAGCTAAGGAGATGTTAGAATAATCCTTATGGCAATCTTGTCACTGGAGACTGGAACAAGCATTAGTATTATTGGTACTGGTTACTGATGGCTGAAGGTCTGGCTTTGACAGTTGTGTGAAGATTGTGACGCTACTGTCATGAAAAGTGCAACTGTCAAGCGGCAACACGTCAACTAGATAAGGGCAGTTTATGAGGACAAGGAAAAGCGATCATAGCTTACTGGATATTTCATATCTTATTTGTATTTTCTTATTTTGCGGTCCCGGTATCATCATCACCATCATTCCACTAATTATATTTACGACCATTAGAAGCTTCCATATCCAAACCTTTAGATCCCAATATAGAATATAATGAGGACACATGGCATACCATAGAACCCGGGCCAAGCCGCGGCCAAATGTCTTTCACTTTCCATTTTCCTTCAAGACTGAAAGCTTGATACATTTTATTATCATTGTCATCGTGAGTCGAATGAGTCTCTGACGCCGGAGCTGAGCCCCATATAGCCAGGGATGTGTATTTTATTTCTGGTCCACATTATCAGATAGTTGAAGGTCAGCCATAACTCACAACCTGGAGAAAGTTAATGGATGAACAAGAAATGAGCAGTCTCACCTCACGGTTTAGTGATTACATTAGGCCTCTAGCACTATGCGCCTATGGCATTGGACTTGGTCCGTGCAATATTTATGGACATGCACGTGCACTTTAATTTCAGTGTAATCTACTGGTAAAATCTGAAGCCCAGAAATACATTAACGCCTCAATTGCAGCTCACAGTATACTTTTTGAAAGACATTTGAACAGCGACAGAGAAGACCAAAAATGTTACATGTTCAATTGTAATACTTCTAAACTTTCCAATTTCAATACAAAAAAATGCTCTGCACATGACTAAGAAATGCATTACGCCTCTTTTCCAATTTTCTCTAGCCTACGTGTGGGTACTTTCACTCGAGTTTGCACGCTATCTTAATGCAATTTTTTGGAATGCTAAACCATATCCAAAGTAATTTCAAAAATCTCAGAGTGAAAATACAGAAGAAAGCGTGAACGAACTAGTAGTACCGATTTTTATAAAGTTTTCAAACATATATATATGTATTTGATGTATTTTTAAAGTTTTAGAAATAACCACACTTTCGGGGAATTCGGGACAGAGCCTGCTGAGACAATGTGCACATTATAACTAGTTATTAAATACATTCAAATTTAAATTAGTGGACATTATAAACGTTTTTGGACTTTTGGAAGACGTCATACTGTATTATAGAGACAGGTATTTGGTATTTTAGTCCAAGTTTTAGTGAGGCCTTGAATATCTGCAGGAGAAACATGAAAAAAATGTTCGTCCTACACGACTTGACTCCATGTGTAGTTTTGTAAATGGAGAAGAGGGGAAAGTGAAAGTTGGGACCGAAGTCTAGGCAGAAATAGAGCTCGGATTCCATTTCTTGTATTTACTCTCTCTACCTACCTTCCCATTAAGCAGGACAAACAGACAGCCGTTCAGGAACAGCAACAGTGTTCCCCTGTTAGGATATTCCCAGTCTCCCAGCCTAGACATTATATGCCAGGTAGGCACCTCCGTCCTTCTTCTACATGCTGTATACATCCCGTATACCATACTGATACCTCGTGAAATATAGTTAAGTGTAGGTTGAGCACGCAATATTAAAGTTACCAACTGCTCCATAAATATAAAGGAAAAAAAATACTAAGAAGGTCGATCCTGTTGAGCTCGTAGCTACCACTATCACCAGCTGCAGCAATTCCTATTATATAGCTATTCTAAATTCTAGGCTATAGGATGATATCTAGTCCGTAAGGTACATTTACGTTACCCGCTAAATATTTAATGTCATCCGGAACGCGGACTCGAAAACTGTTCAATAAATTTCAATGCAGCCTTGTTATCATGGAAATAAAAACGGAAAGCTATAGAAATACATGAAACACTTAGGGCTATGTGCTCAAGTTGCAATTTAAAATTAAATGAACATGCCTACCTGTAAGCTTATAATATATACAAACTATTCGAATCCGAATTAAGTTGAGAATTATTTTTAATGCTTTCAAGCAATTTTGGGGAATTCATCCTATATGTATGTACCTACTTAAAATTCAAATGTACTGAAATGAGTTAATTATTAAAACATACTGTATATTGATTTAATGCAATTTTGGTGATCAAAAATTCGTATTTATTTTACACAGAGTTTAAATCATTACAATTGCAATTTTGGGAATAATAATCTGAACCCTCTCGTTGCTACTGGATTGTTGTTAAATAATCTCAAAAATAAACTACAAAAATATTAAACTATTTTTTATTTTACCCATAATTTGGCATCAGCTCCTACAACACAATGATTATAGTAGTAATAATAATATATGATTTCTGTTTTATTTTTAATATAGATTTTGGAGTGGAAGGGCCTTCAGATGGTGACCGAGGAGACTTGAGTGTAGACCACATGTTACATGGAATGAGCAAGTAAGATTTAATAATTCGACATCCACAATATCTGTAATGGCTGCAAATCTCTGCTTCCTTTTTACGACCAAAACTCTTATCTGTCCAGATGTAATGCTTTTACGGCTGTCTTAAATAGTCCATCGAGCAAATTAATGGAGCAGACCAAAACTTTCCTTGTACGTACGGAAACTTCTGAAATTATCCCTTTCCCCACCCACCAACCACCCCCCCCCCCCCCCACTCACCCCCCACTTCTGTTTTTAATAACAGCTAAAAGTATTAACCTACATAATATTATAGTATAGAGAAATTTTTTCAAAAGTTTTTTGAGCTATTAAAAGTCCATAAAAAGTTAAAACTATTTGCTACAACCATTAAAAATAGTCTTTATCTAGTATTTTTACTGCTGAGAATGGAAATTCAAGCGTTATAGTGAGTTTTTTTACTTCCCTCAAATTAAAAATGTTTTCACATACGTTAAATATTGTGTTCTAACTTGAACATGTTTTTACAAATCATGGCTATATTTTCCCCCGTATTAAATTTTTATCCAGAAAATAACCATTTAAATAGTACACGTATAGGAGTGTAGTAATAATTTAATTTCTTTTTCTACAATTACTAGTAATAGTTTAGCTATAATAATTACTATGCTTTAAAAAACTAAATGTTTAGAATATAAGGCCTGGCCTTGTGCATGCTTGGCATGTGTCTGCAGTCTCCACTCGTCCTCATTACTATAAGCATCTGTGTAATTAATTATGTACATATTTTATACCTGCTTACTACACAACTTACCAATATACCTGTAGACCCCGTGCATCCCTCCGTTATATCTTACACACTAATGAACCACTAGTTGAAAATTCTAAATGCTAATACTGTATGAGATTTTATGAGTGTGGATAGTAAGTATATGTATCATCGGTTTATTTAAAATACGGTAACTAAATCTCCCGTCGTAGCAATTTGGCATTCCTACTCGCATTACTAATTTTATATAGTTCCATGCCTCGACTTTCTCCAAGTGCGTTTCCAGTTCCAGGTGTGTGCTGGTGAGGATTTAACTACATAAAATTTTTGAAGAGCACCAATTTCCAAGAATTAGTACACATAATGTAATCTCACAAGGAAATTCTGTGAACTTATGCTATGTAAATGGATTCGAAATTTGAAACTAATTGTGTAATAAGTCTTGTAGTAAAAGATTTTATCTCGTACATTGGAAAATTATGGGATGACTGTACCATGTTAATTTCTTGTACAACGATAGGTGAGCCACCTGTGTCGAGGTGTGCATGAGCAAATGGAGCTACTACACAACAGCCGTCTAGCGCGGTGCGATTGCTTTCCATGACTTTAACTACCATTTTGTTTTATGTTCTCGTGTTAAAATCTTGGCACATTCTGATTATAATCCTATCAAAAGCACATATTATTTTGTATATACATAGTGTATACCCCTCCGTCGTTCATGTTGATTAGTTCATGTATTAATCTTGAGATTCTAACTCAAACTTTAGATAATAAATTATACTCTGCTTTTTCTCTAGTCGTTCTCGTTCTCCAGCAGCATTTTGTAGTCATCGTATAGTGTAGACTCGTCCACTCCAAATCATCTGTTTGGCAAGATCGTGATTAATCTTTAAATATATTCATATATTTTTTTTACCCCGGAGAAAACTGATTATACTGGGAAACTGGAAATGGACATACATAGTTGTTGTACATTGTACGTAAATTTATAATATGCATGAGTAAAGGAAAGGTAGGTAGGGAGTCTCCGGATTTAGCAAAGCTGTGCATTTTTCACTAAGTAGGTACTTTCATTCAGTGACAGGCTCTGAATTTTTGACGACGACACGACAGTCTCGTCGTAATGTATGCATTGAAAGCAGCGGCTCCCTTATCAGACACATTAGGGTGCTTTTCAGACTCTCATAAATCATTCGCCACTTTCGTGCAATATAATTTCAGTTTAAGCGACTCAAACTTGTTCATGAATCACACTGTACTGTATATCATTTATGTACATATATAGTGTAGTATGTACGATATACAATAACTTTTTAAAAATCTGGCCACTATTTTTTCCGCAGTTGCAGTGTGTGCATATCGATAGCATGGTTTAGTTGTTATATTTCTTGTAGGTTTTACTTTACTATTACTTTTTTAAATGCCAGAGGCAGAAGCTCTACCTATGCTTTATAATAGTATTGCAAAAAAAAATAATAATATAAAAAACTATTCTAAAAATGTACGCTAACTTTCTCAGAAAGCTGTGTGCCGCAGTTAAATTGTAAAGTGCAAAAAATAGAACTGTCTTTTTAGCACGAAGGAACAGCTCGAAAACTCTGTGTTCATTTTACAAAAATAAAAATAAATGTGCTAATATCGTATTTCCTATTTTTGTTCACTTTGAAAATTTTGTTTACTTCCCCGTGCAAAGCCAGAAGAAATAAATTAAATAAAGTGTTGCTCGTTTTTTAGCCGTCAAGTTAAGTCATAGTATTCAAAAGCCACACTATCTTTAGGGGCTCTGAGTGAGTGTCTGTCTCATGGATTGGGACCCGCGCGTTTGGTAAACATCTGTTGGCACCACAGAAATTGGGAATGGAAATAATGCAAATAACATTCTGTGTATATTTGAATTCTTGAATTCTCCAGTAATGTTTGACAAGGGAGACAAATGAAATTGATGTTTGAACGTTTGGGCCTTGTACGACATTTACATAGGTTGACTTCATACTTTCCGTTCCGTTCAAATGAATTGACTGGTGGCCATTTCGTTTCCTCGTAAAGAATTTTGTGAATTGGTAACATTACAAAAAATGTATAAAGAATGTCATCGACGCATTTTGGTGGATATATTCGGCCTTCGTTGGTATTGGTATAGTATAGGCACATGTCGTATATCGTGCACATGAATTTAAATTCTATTGAAAAGGCAAGAAATTTCACTCTTTTCAAATAAGGTATTCAAATTTCAAATACTAGCGACGGACAAGCAGAAAATGGCAGAGGTTATTATTCCATGTTTACTCTAGGCGCTATAACATGAAATTGAAACAATTCTCCCTTTTCTACCAAAACTGTAGAAAAATATCTTATTTACATCCTTGAACTTCGAAACTACTTTTCACGCAGAAAAATATTGTTTTAACTTGACTGCTCGGCACTGCGCTCATTTTTCATTCAGGGGATACCGGCTATTTTTAGACGAAATTCTTCCAAATGAATTGGATTCTACACACAAAAGCAAGTCTATTGTTCTTTACTTTAAAAATTAATACCACACTTACATTTGGTAGCGTATTTCCGACGATGAAATTAAAGCTAGTTCTACTATATATAAACAAGAGGCTTAAATCGACAAAATCGAGTATGGGAAAGATAGATTAAACCGTGGCAATACGTCAAGGTTATCATAAATCGTGTCTTAAAACTCAAGACGCTTATCCAAGTAGCATACGTCTGCCTTCCCAAGTCCCGCATAAAGAACCACCTGTCAATCTTTGTTAGAAATCATCTCTGTCTTGAAATGGCTGAGGAGGAGAGTTGTCCTGAAGGAGACATTTAAAATGACAATTAAGTAAAGTAGAAAAAAAAGTATATCTAATCCACCACCCACAGTCATATACAGCCATATAGCCACAACCAGTACGTACGCTCCGCATTGCTCAAAGGTAATCGTACACATTTTTTTATTTTAGTTTGAAAGGCGAAAGGTTAATTTCCTCTACACACACATATATATACAAAAGTTGAAAAGGTTAAATCTCACTAATGCATGAGTCTTACCCACAATCGAAAATTCATCCAAAAATAAATTAAACTTTAAGAGAAAGCGCTCTCGTGGAATGTGAACGTATTTTTTTTTCTTCCTTCCTTCCTTATTTAAGTTCCGAACAAAGAGAAGGAACAAGGAGTTGAGTCTAAAACTCTTACAAACGACAAGCTTTGTCAAAAGCTTAAAGCTACTACGCGTAGTGAAACATTTGGAATTGGAAGTATAGAGAAAGAAAGAGAAATCGATGGATCGATAGATTTTATATTAAGATCGCGTTTGTTTCAATGTGTGGTTGATTTGATCATCCCTCCCTCCAGAGTCCCACTGTCCCATCAAAAAAATTGTACATTTCCCATTTCACATTTCATCCAAGTCCGCAAGTCTACCTCATGTTCCACGTTCCTATAGTGTTCCAGCCCTAGCGCTCCATAGTTCAATATAGAATACAACCACATATCGTCTGTGAAGAACCAAAATGACCCATATCATATACAGTTTAGACTACAATCAAAATGAACTATTTCATAAAAACAAAATGAGAAACATGTGTAAAATGTTAATTAGCATTTTTTGAAAAACGTAAAGTGTTCTATTTTCATGTTTTTTAACAATGTAAAATGTCCTATTTACATGGTTTTGAAAAGGTGCAAAATTTTCTAATTTAATGTTTTCGAAAAGGTGCAAAATGTTTTAATTCCATGTTTTCGAAAAGGTGCAAAATTTTCTAATTTCATGTTTTCGAAAAGGTGCAAAATGCTTTAATTCCATGTGTTTGAAAAGTGCAAAATGTTCAATTTAAATGCTCTCCCTCTCAAGACATGTTTGAATATTTTTGTAGATAGCGGATATTGTTTTTAGCTAAAAATGGATATTGGTCATTTTGATTTTTCACCGACGATATGTGCAGAGTATATAGATAGGGTACTGCTCATAGGGAAAGTGCAATAGGAAACGGTGCGGTGATTGTAATCGTGATCGTGATCGTGATCCACATAGTGTGAGAGTTGAGAGTGTAGAGTAGAGGTAGGTAGGTCCCTACGTACCTACGGACCGTTTCCGTAGCCGTAGCCGTAGCCGTAGGAGTAGTAGCATTACTTCTCCTCTGTTGCATCAGCAATCGACTTGGGTTCCGGTTTCGATAATCCGTAGTAGTCGTCGTCGTCGTCGAGCTGTGTGAGTATATATATAAAAAAAATGTAAAACATAAGATTATCTTCATTCCCTAGAAAATCTCACTCAGCACTTTTCCACTCTACTTGTGCCGGATCCTGGTTCTGGTTGTTGGAATTGGAAGCGTCAGTGTACCAGTACCAGCTGTCAAATTTATTCATTCCCCATATCCCCATGCAAATACATTCATTAAGAGTGAGGAGCAGAGACCAGCAGCCCATAGGCTCCTTCCTCCTCTGGCCTTGATACTCCCAGTTTTTTTTTCAAGTATCAAGTAGATTTCATCCTGGAGAAGGAAGCAACTCCTCCACTTTCTCTCCACATATTTTCATCCAGTCTAATTCTAGAGATAATTGTAAGCTCATTACACTTCCAGAGGAGTAGCTCTAACGTACGTACCTCATTTCTCTTGTTAAGTTTATTCATGCTTCAAAGTCTCAGCCCCAGCTGAGTCCCTCTGTACACTGTATAAATATTCATTCCCCATGCTCCCGTACGCCCGTACTACCAACTACAACAAAACTACTGTACTGCCTCTAGAAAGCGTTGTACATAGTTTGTATGTATGGTCCTATATCGGCTTCGGCATGACGTTGTGACTGAGACTGAGACTGGGACTGGGACCGGGACCGGGACTATGGGACCGGGATCGGGAAATTTGCATTCAAGAAAGAAAGAAAAAAAAGTTGAACCAAAGCTCAGCTCAACTTCAACTTCCACATGCACTGTTTAAATACTAATTCTAATTCTAGAGAGTATAGAACTATTCTTGGATCTCTAACATGATAATTACTTCCCTGACAGAAATTAGATTATACTTGACGATTAAGTTTGTGTAAGACAAGGCCTCTCTTCCAAACCCTATTACTCGAGTCTAGACTGTAGAATCCATCGGAAAATCTACCTACCTGATGCTCTTCACATTTGTGTATGTAGGACGCGGGTAGGCGGAAAAGGGAAGATTTTCTCGCTCTGTTTTTTTGTCCTTATCAAGCTCATCAACACGTGATCGAGTGAGAGAATCTTTTGTTTCCTCGTATTTCATATTGTCAAGAATTGACTGAATAATACTGGAAATTTCTGCACAGCACCGGTCTTGTAATCGTAATCATACTCCTACCCGCTCTCTGACAGGCAGACTGACAGATGAATTAATTGAGGGATTATCACAGATAGTCGAAAATTAAAATTAACAACTTTGTACTTGACAGACTGCCCCCATATCCTCCCCGCCCCCCCCCCCCACCACCTCACTCACTTCCCTTTGGGATCCTTATCCATATTTGACGTAATCTATATAGTTATTTCAATTCTAGGAAAAAAATATCTCGATAATCTAAATCGTTCTTCATCCACCCTAATTATTGTTGTTAGCGCTCGGATTTTCAAAGGATAAAGAGACGAGTGGGTAGGCGGGTGAGTGAGACTTGGCTGGACTAGTTTAGATTTGTAAAAAATAAATAAAGAGAGAGAGAGAAAAAAAACTCCTAAAAAAAATAGTTCTAGAGAAAATGGATATAGTTCGTGTAGTAAATATAGAATTATTTAACTATAACACCCGCACCTGTAGCATTAATATTAATTGGTACCATAAACTTACTATACTATTATGTTGGGATATTCATTTCCACGCTGTCAAGCACACAACATAGGGAACACAAACATACACTAATTTGAGCTGAGAGCTAAAAATATACGGCGGCGAAGGACGAGGACGAAGTATACGACTCACGCCAAGTTAAATAATTATTTTTTTTTGTTATGTGGAGTATAACTCTCACGGTAGAGACGACACTTGACAAGAAAGGAGGAGTGCACACACCATGGATTTTTCTCATTAGCAAGTTTAATCAGATTTGAATTGTTCGACAATCTCCTTTTACTTTTACAAAACTTCCTGGCTCAATTACAATTAGTCACTGCTCCTCTGTACAAACTGTATGTACTGTCCTGTATGAAATTACAGGCGCAGAGAGGAAAGCAAAAAATTTATACAGTAGTGTCTAGTGACTATTCATCAGCATCGTTAGGTATTTTTGTATTTTATTCAAATTCTTCGGATTTTGAGTTTAGATGTGTAGGTACGTACATAGATGTTGCAGTGAGATATTCGTCAACGTCAGAACCATTATGATGAGTTCATTATGAGATGAGATGAGCGGAACAACGTGATTTTTAATTGAGTTTGACATTTACTTGACAAAGTTTTTTACACTCGTACAATAAGAATAAGAATTAATCTTTAAAAAATAATTTAATTGGGCCGACAAATTTGTCCATATGTTCATGGTCGTCGTTATGCTGTTAGTTAACAGCATAAAGAAGCGTGTGGATATTTTTAAAATACGGATAATTCAGTAGACATGGTAAATTAGTGTACAATACTCAATACAGCACAATGTTAGGTATATTATCTGAATTAAAATTATGCGCTACCCGATACTAATGATTACCATGCAGTGAGAGTTTCCTTGAGGACCTCGTCAATAAAAAATATGTTATGTCAAAAGGTAATTTCATTTTTTGAAATAAAAAAGGGTATTTGATGTAGGTGCCTACCTATCCGTAATTATTTTAGTTTTCATTTCCATTTTAATGGAAAGCGTAACTTTCTTATATGATTAGTCTTTAATTTTGTGGCTCCGACATTGACACTTTACATTACATCAACGAGAGGCGACAGTCACACAATTGCTCGAAATGCTCTAATTATTGTGATTAATACTCATATGCCAATATAGAATGAGATTGTTGAGCAGTCGATCGTTGACACAGGGTATAAAGTATTAGTAATATTAGTGATTAGTGACTGAGCGCAATAAAAAACCTATCTTATCTTCAATTCGCCGTCATCATCATTCACTCAGTCTAGTCAGTCAGTCAGTCCATGTAAATAAAACTAGAACAGGGAATGACATATTTTTTCATTACGTGTAGTAAAACTCTGTGGGAGGTATTTTCGAATGAAATATTGAAATGTCATATCATTTTGTCTTTGAAGTATTAAAATATATTTATGATATATGAGCTATGCTATAAATTTAATGCTAACACATATCGCCTGGAAGAACCAAAATGACCCATATCCAATTTAAGTTACAATCAAAATGAGCTATGTCATAAAAACAAAATGAGAAACAGGCGTAAATTGTTAATCAGGAGTTTTTAAAAGTGTAAAATGTTCTATTTACATGTTTTTTGAAAAGTGTAAAATGTTCTATTTACATGTTTTTTGAAAAGTGTAAAATGATCTATGTACATGTTTTTGACAAATGTTAAATGTTCGATTTGTTTGTTTTTGAAAAGTACAAAATGTTCTATTTACATGCTTTCAAGACATATTTCAATATTGTTTTTAGATAGTGGATATTGTTTTTAGCTAAAAATGGATATGGGTAATTTTGGTTCTTCACCGACGATATGATATCTAACACTGACGATGTATATTCAAAAATCCAAATCCATAAAAGGTGGTTTCATATTGACTGTTCTGTAAAGAGGAAATATCGTATATTTTAGCTTGCAGCATCTTTAAATTTTAGTAAGAATTAATATTGTGCAATTATTTCCATCTTTTTACCCGGCAACGGCAATACGTTGTGATGTGTGTTACTGGTACTGGTACTGGTACTGCTATGCTATGGTTCTATAGTATTCAGATATGTACAGGTTTGATATAACATCTTGTATCTGTGCATCCCTCATATCGCGGAAAAGAGTTAAATAATTGTCGTTTTACTTTCTCCCGGTCCTGGTGGCTAGTCAAATACAGACAGTTGTTCAAAGTCCTGATTGATAGACGTACACGGGTCGATCATTTTGATGAGGAATAATGAACAAGACTCCCTCCCTATCATAATCTACAGACAGAAAGAACAAGTGGGACTTCAAATAGAAATGACAGTGAAGATGAATGGTTTTGATGGATGTGGAAGTGAAAGTATAAAGTGTGGGCTTCCCGCATGAACATGAAATGGGAGCTTACTCATTTATCCATGACACCAACCAGAGCAATTGAAATAGAAGGGAAAGCAAAACCAGAACCAGAGAGATTGTACAAGGCTCCATACTCCATCGTAATAATCATAATTAAAAGCGGTTAATTATTACTCTCACTCTCAACCTGGCGCAGACCCTTCGTCTCTGTAGCTTAAGCTTAAAGCAATTACCTACACTTAACTCCGTCCTTTTGTAGTACCAAATAAAATTGAAATAATTAAAATTAAATGACTGACTACAATCGCATAGGGTAAAATAAGTTAAATTCCGAACTGGATCTTAAGGAAATGTTCTCGTCGACTCTATATAACTTTGACATTTTTAGTTATATGATTAGCTCAATGCCTCACTTTGACTTTACTTCACCACGAGAAAGACACAAGCGCTGACGATGAAGTGTTCTCCAATTACATTATTCTTCGGCCCGTCACCTCTTATTATTTTTTTCATAGCAATAGTCGTCACGGTCACGGTTATAGTTACGGTTACGGTTACAGTTACGGTAATGACTACAGTCACAGTCACAAGTGCACACCTCCGCGTCGTCGTATTATGCCTCAGCGGAATCCAAATCTCGTCATTATTTAACCCTAGAATCTAGAAACTGAGATTTAACTCAAGAATAAAAGCGCTTTCTCCTTGACGAATATGCTGACGTTTCCTAGTCCTGCCAATGCCAATAATGCTTCGTAAGCATACAGCATAATCACGCTTGCCATAACACAAAAGCAAAAGTTTCTTGTTGTGTAAGAAAAGTTTTTTTTCAAAATTACAATAGAAAGAAATACATTTGTTTAGCCTGGAGCCAAAGCTAGAAAGTAAGAAAGCTAGAAAAAAAATAACGTAGGTGTATTAAGTATGTAGATAGCGGTGTTGGCATCCACGTATGAAAGCCCAAACTTTGTTGTGATGTATTTTTGTTTTACGAACATGAAGTAGAAATAAATTTTCCTTTTCAACTATACTGATATACACTTTAAATTATAAATAAGATAATTATTGTATTGCATTCCATGCTTTGCTTTCCATCACGGAAACTCAGCTTTTGTGTGTAGTTAAATATCATAATGAAATGTGAAGACGCTATTTAGCTATAGGTATATATGAGACATAATATTAATGAAATGTATCGATCCACCATGAATTCCTTGGAGTTTAGAAGGTACGTAATAAAAATGGTTTCGTTTATTCCTAAAATATACAAGGCTGCCTATAGTTTATTAGATAAGCAGCCAAACAGTACTAGATAATGTCATGTCATGAAGCCATCCAGAGAGCAGTCTGGGTCTGGTTACTGGTTCTGGTTCTGAAATGGATTTAAATTATAGGTGTAATGAGCATTTGAGCCGAGTAGAGAAATCATTATAAATTATTCAAGTTCAATCTATCGAGAGACCAAGACCGTCTTACAAAACGTGTTTTTCCTACTTTCCACTGACTAACTTAAGGTTGGAGAATATTTTTAGCTATTTTCCACTCGCTCCTTTCTCCTCCCGAGCAAAGGAATGGCCTGTCTGTTAAAAGAAATAACTAAAATAATTGATAATAGCACCCAAACAAATCCATTATTTAGCATCATTATGTGTGTTGTTTTTCATTTTTTCACATTTCAATCTAATAGCACGCAGTTCCATTTTGTGTGCTTGTTTGAGAGAGAAAAACTCGAAAGGCTTGAACACAATAACAAGGTGTAAATACTCAATTATATATCTTGTTATTATGCATTATGCCCTTGTATTGAATATCACAACGAACTAAGGGAAGGAACGTTTTTTCAAAACAACAAAAGAAACAAATCATATTGCATATAGTTATGCTCATTATGTAGCACCCACTGCATTACCCACTAGCATGGTACTAATGTATTGAGGTGTATAATTTGTACGGTGATGTAATACCTACTTACGTAACTATCTGACAAAAACAATTTGGAAACTATTATATATTATATAATGGTACGTGTATACGTATAAAAGTATACATGAAACCTGGTAGATTTATTACTTTCTCTTTTGTTGTTTGGAAAAAACCAAAACAAGAATTTGAATTAAAATTAGAATTGGAGTGGTAATAAAAAATGAAATGTATGTTGAAAGTTAAAATTTAATTATTAGAATCTCATAAAAAAACTATTTTTAATTTGAGTGAATTTCTATTGAATTCATTTTTGAATAATTTAAATGTGTTGTGACACGAATGCACCAAATATGAACTGATAACTGAATGGTAAGAGCCAACTAATTATATGCTTTGTAGTATCACTATATTATTACCACAACCATTCTAGCTGTAAATGTAGAATAGTTAGCTTTAAAGTGAAAGCAAGAGAGAGAAAGATTTGATTAAACAATAAATTTCATTTTCGCGGGAAGTTTGAAATTGTTTTGTAATTTCCTTAGTTGAAGGTCTTCTGGGCTTTTGTGAACATTTATTCTGTCGTGTAACTCTTCTACGTATTCTACTTTAGTACCATGTCTTCATACTTTTCTGTATGTATAACCCACATAAATGTAAGTCTAAGTACCCGTTCAGAGATACTTTGGTATAGTTAGAGGTAACCTGGCTATTGAATATGGTCATGGAAACTTTGAAGCTCAGTGATGGCGATGTTACAGCTATACATAGAGTTACAAGTGAACTAGATTAAAAACAAGGAAGTTCGTTGGACTTGTTATAACTTGGAATTTTGAATGTTGAAGGAAAGTACAGTAAAAATAAGTAAGAAACAACAACAAAAAACAACGGAACTAACAAACTTTGCCATCCTCTCATTTTGATTAACTAAAAGTATTTACAAGAAAGCCTAAGTCAATTTCACTCCCGCATCCATTTGAATATTAGAAAAGGCAAAATACACTTTTTTGTAAGATTATTAAAGTTATACATGTACCTACCTTTATATTTAAATGTGGTGAAAAGCAGGAACTAAAATCTACCCAATGCCAATCTTACTACGCATAAGCATCAAAATAGAAACTCTACCTAGGTAATTGCATGGATAAACTTTCAAACATATTTACATATAAGAGAATTACAAAGACATAATATTTTTTTACATTTAAAACTTTGTGTATCTAATTGTATGTATTTTCACTGCTATATATTATTTATACACAAATATGCATAGTGAAATTATACCATTTCCTCGTATTTGACAGCTTATCCCTTCTTTAGATACACTCTATGACGAGTCTAACGATAAGACGAAGAATGTCTTTAAATAGAAATATGCCTTTAATAGATGTTAACGTCCACCTAAACGTCAAGCTGTCGTACAAAGTGCACGCTTGCTCTTCAAAATGCTACTTAAAATGCTTATTTTAATTTTACTTTACAATAATCAAGATCAAATACAAAATTCAAGTCGCACGTTTTAAAGTCCGTGCTTTCTCTGCTTTCTCTTCTTGCCTCACGTTGACATTCATTCTTTTAAATTACTTGGAAACGGATAATAGTATGAATAAACTTAGAATTACATATTCTATTAGGACTAGACAAGCCACGTGGCATAAATAGCTACAGGTATACATCATTATATTTATTTGTTCTTGACACTTTTGTAAAATGTAAAGAAAATGATAGCCAAGGTCATATCTCATATCATACCATCAATTACTGGGCCAGCACGAGGAAAAAATATCTAATCAATTATTATGTCTGACAACAAAGCATTATTAAGAATGTGGTCTCCAAATTGAGAATGAAATTCAACTTTCTCCTCATACAGAAACTACCTGTGGAATTGACATTCAAATTATAATTACTGCGCACTAACTTGTAAGTCAAGTTTTGACAGCTGTGATGGCCAGACGAACTACTATACGTATTTATATAGGTAGTAAGTACGTACTAAATATATGACACGATACACAACATCAAGTGAAAGTAGTATTGATCGGCCTAGTAAATGATAGAGACGCGAGACTGACAATGAGTGGTCGATGTCGATGGTCGAAGACCGAGGGAGAGAGCGAGTTTAGATGAAACTGAAACCCTCATTGACTCCGGCATCTTCTCAAGTCTTTTCATCTATTTTCCCAGCTGGAGCTTTTTCACTTTCAACTTCCCACAACTCCTTCTGATCAGGATAAAAAAAGATTGAGGACGCAGACTTGGTCTACTACGCGAAGCTATGTGCATATGAATTGTAGTTAAATTTTGACGCAGGAGAAGGAAAAAAACTAGAGACTCGGCATGATATTTGTGAGTTAAGCAGGAGCTACAATGGAACCTCCGCGCCTTCAGAGCCCTTCTTACTGTACTTTCACTCTTTGCTTTCCCGTTCATCGGCCCGTCCGTCTATCTATTCGTGTCTCTTTCTCGTTCTAGTCACTGAAACATTCTCATTGAGAGTCACATGCTGAGACTGATCAGGATCAGAGGACCGCATCTTCTATTCCACTTACTCAATTCCTTTCCCTTTCAAACACATCAACACACATGGAAGACGGGCACAGCGGCCGCATCTGCATCCAGAGTTGCCAATCCTTTGTTAACTATCTAGGCTCCCGTATTTGACTCTTGACTATCTGGAATGCCTTGACATTTGACAACCTTATACTTTGTGTGAGGCTGTTGAGCATTCAGAATTGGAATGCAGAGTAAATTCTGCCTCGCCCTCCCTGCCTCCCATGTGCACATTTTCACGAGAAAGCACTCAAGAAAGAGTAGGCGAAAATTTCTGAGTCCCATTTTACCTTTGAATGTGAACTTTGTCACCTTGAACAAATCAAACTTTCATATATTGACACAGTAACTTTAATCCAGAGAACAAGCATGCTACACAGAGAACAAGGGGAGAAAGCAGCTATTGTATCGGTTGTGCCAGACGACAGAAAAAGTGATTCAGGGAACAAATGGTAACGTGTATGGGATGGGATGTGTGGTGTTTGCAATGCAAATATTAGCTTCACTTTTAGAACATTTATTTTTTTTCCACATAATATCTTTTAAGAAAGTTGCACTCTCCAGCAATCTCGCGAAATCCAATCCAGCCATAGCCTAGCAGATCCAGATCCAGACAGAAACGAAAAATAGAAATGAGATGAGCTGTATTCTGGTAGTGCGGTGGAGTTTAGGCCTATTCTTTTTTTTTTTTAAAGGTTTTGAAAATTTAGGTTTTATTTCAGGAAATATAAATTGTAGTACATACAGTATGTTGTATAATCATAATTTTAATGTAGCAGTTTGGACAGGGAGTTAAATAATGTTAGTTATAATATCAAATTCAAGATTAGGAATAAGCTATGCTTATTGATTATTCGGGTCCATCATTTAGGGCATTCGCGTCCAAACATTTTCTGACGCTGGGACAGACTCTTAAAAGGTGATTAGATTAATTGGGAAAATTAATGTTTTAATTGAAAGACGACATTCGGATATCAATCCTATTGTTTTGAATTTTAAATAAGAAATTGACTTCTGACCAGTATAATTTAAATAGTTCGAGTGTCACGTTATTGCTTTTAAAATTGTAAAAGTGTAGATACATCATTTCGAAGAATTTTTGTTTATATCTTATTACAGGATTATTTTTGAACGCTATTTGATTATAGTAGGATATAATAGTTTCATACATAATGTTATAGCCCAGATGAATGGCATGGTTGACACAGGACTTCCTTGGTATTCCATGTAGTTTCGTTTTCCCGTTCCATTTATTCTGACTTTTTAAAACGAGTTTTTTAATGTAATCCCAGAGAGGAGAAAAATGGGCACATTTTAAAAAATGCGTTAGTTTTGGATTGAAATGTTTGCAGAATGGGCATATGTTGTATTTTATAAGGCCCATTTTCATTGCTAGTTTTGGTGTACATATGGCTTCATGCCAGAACTTCCACACTATTTCTCTTTCCTTATTGTTAATACAGTTTGCTAGACTTTTCCAGTCGTAGTTTTTACATTGTTGTAAGTCCTCTTCAGTGTAGTTGCACTTTGTGACTGTCATACATATAAGGTAATCGTTATTTTTAGTGATTTCTGTTTCATTACCCATTAAGGAGTTGTAGGCTACTGCTGCTATTTCTTTATCACTTTTTAATAGGTTAGTTTGAGTTGTAACAATTTGAGCGTAATATTCCAGAGTTCTTTGTTTGTGCTTCGGGGCCAAGAGAATGCATTTATTAGTTTTTTCTTTATTCAGGAAATCGCCTAAAACGTTTAGACCATACAATTGGAATTCACTACCCATATGTTTTGTAACATACATAGGGTTTGTAACGCTAATTGTATTACAGAGTTCTTCATTAATGTTAATAAGATGAAATTTCAATCTGGACAAAAGACATTGCAAATTTTTGTAGTAGGATAATTTGGACTCAACAAAGTGGTGGGATATGATCTTGGATATTATTTTTGTTGTCTGCAGACCAAAGTAATGGTTTTGACGTTTTTTTAGTATTTGGAATATTTGTCGAATTCTGAAGATTCCAATTTGAGCTGAAGGATGTTTCACTCCAAGCCCTCCATAGTTAAGTGAAACATATACAAAAAACTGTTTTACCCAATGCTTCCCATTCTTCCATAAGTAATTATTGACAATTTTGATAATAGTCTCAATAAATTGGGGTGGTGGGTCGAGCACTTTTAATTTAAACCACAGGATTGGTAACACAAATGTATTTAGTATGCGTACTTTTAAGAAAATATTACACATTTCGTACTTTGAGTCATAGAATTGTAGTTTAGATTTGAACTTATTCAGAAGAACATCCCAGTTTTGTTGGGTGTAGCTTGGGTTCCTAAAGTGAATTCCTAGAATTTTTTCACCATCCTCTATTATTGGAAAGTGAGTTTGGATTCGTCTGCTTTTCCATTTTCCTAGTAGGAGAAGATTGGATTTTGTCTGATTTACGTTTCCGCCCGAAAATCTGAGAAATTTTTCAAGTTCATCCTCAACTATTTTAATATGTGTTTCATTATTAATCAGCACGTGTGTATCATCAGCATAAGCTGAAATATATGTGTTGGGCGATGAAATACTTGGACTTGGACCTGAGGTTGGTAGTTTTAGAGACAAATTCGAGAGGAAGGGTTCAATTATGATAACGTACAGAGAACTAGCAATAGGATCACCTTGTTTTATGCCTGTTGACACTTTTATCAGACTTGTTAGAAGCGAGCCTATTTTGACACAAACGTAGTTATTTCGATACAACAGCATGACAGCATTTATTATGAAGTCACAAATGTTGAATGCTTCAAGTACCGATTTCAAATATTTGTGATCAGGCGTATCGAATGCCGATGCTTGATCCAATGTTAAGATAGCTCCTTCTTCTACTTCATTAAACATATCTCGTAGGAAGTTTAAATTGTCAAAAATTGACCTACCAGCAATATTGCAAGTTTGGTAAGGTCCAATAATATTCGGTAGTATAGTGGCAATGCGATTCTTAATAACTGTAGACAATATTTTATAATCACTATTGCATAGTGTTATTGGGCGCCAATTTGAAAGGTCTTTAGGGTCACCTTTCTTATAAATTAATGTTATAATGCCAATGCGCATTGACTTAGGAAGTTGATTTAAATTAAGGCTTTCTTCCATGATCCATAGTAATATTGTTTTGTAATAGTAAGAAAATGCCTTGTAAAATTCAGATGTTAATCCATCTAGGCCTGGAGCTTTATTGTTTGGAAGCTTTAAAATTGCTCTGAGAAACTCTTGGGCTTCAAAGGGTTCCGACAGTGATGTATTTTCTACTTCCGTCACTTTTTTTAAATTGGATAAATATGATTCTAATCCTTCAGAGTTGGTATGTTTATGCTTATATTTTTGACTGAAAAAAGTGTGAACCATATTAAGCTTCACTGCACTTGTGGTATCACTAAATACATTTTCAATGGTGGTATTAATTTCATTAGAAGGGAGTTTTTTCGCAGATTCCGATTGGTCACTTGTGAGTCCTATTGCATTTAACATTTTATTGAAAATTTCTCTAGTGTCAGTATCACTTGAAGATAAGCATTCTTGGTATTCTCTTGAAAAACTTAACATTTCTTGCTTAATTTTCCTTCTGTTATAGTCGTCAGTGCTGACAGAGATTTCTTTAATGTTAAATTTTAAAACTTCATAGTCACACAGTGTTTTATTTTCAAGTTTGATAAAGTTTTTAAGTAACTGTTCAACATTGTAAATAAAATCTTTTTGCAAGAGTAAATTATTGTTGAATCGCCAATATGGTGTTGTGTATGAAATACTTGGACTAAAATGTAACTCTACAATGCCATGATCACTAATGAAGGGGAGTATTGAACATTGACGTATGCACTTAGCTTCTGTTGATTGTACATAGATCCTGTCAAGTCGAGCTTGAGGTTTATGTTTTTGCACTCCTACATGTGTCATTGCCTTATTAGTGGGATATATGTATCTGTAGCTGTCAACAAGATTTAGTTCAATACATAATTCCTGCATGTATTTCTGAACACTTTTCCGACGTTCACGAGAGTTAAGTCTGTCTAAGTATTCACTCTCTACAAAATTCCAGTCACCACACACAATTATTTTACCAGTACACTGCATAAGAATAATATCTTTTTTTAAGACAGAGAGCACGTCAACAGCATATTTATCTTTGTGTGGGATATACACATTGTAAATATGAAAGATTTGATTATTATGTTGAAAGGATAACATGTGTAGTCTTCCCAATACTAATATCTTATCTTTTACTACATTTAGACATTTATTAATTATAATACATGTACCACTGCACGGGTTGGTTACTGGATTGAAATAATGCGTATAATTATTGTCATTTTTTATTGAATGAATTACAGGATTTACATTTGTTTCCTGTAAGCACAGTACTGTTGGCTTAACTGCTTGTAAGAAGTCGCTTAAAGATTTTTGCTTATCAATGTTTACGTATCCTTGGATGTTATTTGTGTAGATACTGACAGACATGAAACGAAATTTTAGTCAACCTCTATTTCTGAGCTCAAATTCAACTTGGCTATACACTCAACTAAATATTTTAATTTCGACTTGGTTGGTGCATGTTGACTTGATAGTGCTTCTTTGAGTTCACTCAGCATTTTCATAATACCATCTGAATTCTTTGAGGTTTTTCCTAATTGTATTTCAAGGTTATTAAGTTTCCCTTCATTATCCGTGCGTAAGCTTTTTAAAAACTCATAAAGCTTTGCGTTGGAGATAGGACCTTTATTATTGCATAGCGGTAAGTTCTTCCATTGTGAATAGTGTTAGTCAAAGTTATCTCTTAAGCCATAGTCATGACTTTTTTTTTCATCTTTCTTCTTAAGAGTTTTGCTCTTCTTATTTGAGTGGATTTGAAAGCCCTGTTTATTACTACTATCGCTTTCGGCATCGTAGTCAAACACACTATTTCCAAATGGTAATTCAGGTAATTCAGGGGTGCTAGTATCATTCACATTATCAGCTGGGCGCTTGACTGAGTTTCTACGTGGTCTTGCCTCCAGTGTTGCTTTTGCGAGTGAAAAAGTAGGGACAGGGACATCATGGTTAGCAGGATTGTTGTGTGATGTTGCTATGGTTTTCTCAGCGAAGGTTGGTTCTTTGTTTAGACGCGTTGGACAGTTTTTACCAATGTGTCCTATTCCGTGACATAAGAAGCACTTCCTTTTTCCTACTTGTGTTAGTACTATAAAGTCAGTTTCCTCATACTTTATTGATAATGTATCAGGCAAGCGTTGGCTTTTCATAAACTGCATGCTTACAGTTCTAGTGAAGCTTTTTAGGTTGGGAAATAATTTTTCATCCATGCCATGGATAGTTTCAAAATCCAGTTTACCTTTTACAGATCCGTACTTTGTGAGCTCATTAATTATGAGTTCGTCGTTGATGAATGGTGGACAGCCTATCAGCTTAACCTTTTTAATAGGATTAATATAAGGCCAAAAGGTGCACGTTTGCTTAACTGGAGGAGTATTTAAATCTTGTCCCTGGACTGATATTTCAATTTCTGTAGCTGCTTTTATTTTTGTAGCCGATGCTTCGTCTTTGACCCATATTCCATAATTAGACGCCACTCGACCGAAGAATGTAATATTTTCATTTCCAACGATATTTCCGACTGCTGTACAGTAATCAACACAAGTGGCTTCTTTAATAAACTTAAGGACGAATCCATATTTCTTTTGGGTTGGACCCAGGGGGTCGTCACCCAGGGGGCCTATTCTATAGTGACCTTTGCCTTGTATTGCAACGTGCATTGCCAGTATGGTAAGATTCTATCTCTAGCTAGGAGAAAGTAGAAAGTACAGAAATAGGGAAAATTTTGTAGTAGTTTAGAGATGACATGGATGATGGATGGGATGGTTAATTCAATTTTATTTACAAAGCAAATACTTATAGGGAGGGAGTAGAAAGATTTGTAGTAGTGTGTCGAGGAGCATTGTTGGAAGTTAGAGTGGATATTTATTTGGTCGGCTCTGCTCTTGTTCCGTTTGGTTTGGTTTGGTTTGCTATTTTAACTGTACGCTGGATGTTGATGGGGTTGGGAGCTTTGACCACAAGCAAACACTCAACATATAGCTTTGGCAAATAGTAAATTATAATAGTCTCAAAACTTTCGACAATTTGTTCTACTTTACAACCACTGTCCTGTCATGCAGGCAGAAGCAGAGTTGTTTTCGTTTTCCTATGTTTTCTGCCTCGCCATATATACGAAATTCCATCTCAATTTGAACAACTCTGATCATTTCCCATTGTCAAATCCTTTTTTACTCAGCCCATTTAATTTTGGGTCTATTCTATATTATGTCCCCCCAATATTGCACTCCATAATGTCACTACAAAACTCCAAACAATAACTCTCAACTTCCCTTTTAGCTCCTCTCAGCACCATAGATGCGACTCGGACAAACTTGATCTAATTCCAATTCTAATCGGGAGCTCTGCAATTCCCCTCAGTTGAAAGAGAGAGAGAGAAAGTGTAAGCCATATATCGTCTGTGAAGAACGAAAATGACCCATATCCATTTGTAGCTAAAAGCAATATCCACTATCTACAAAAATATTAAAACATGTCTTGAAACTGTTTGAATAAAATATTTTGCACTTTTCAAAACTATGTAAATAGAACATTTTACACTTTTCAAAACTATGTAAATACAACATTTCACATTTTCAAAAACGTGTAAATAGAACATTTCACATTTTTCAAAAAAGTGTAAATAAAATGTTTTGCACTTTTCAAAACTTTGTAAATAGAACATTTTACAATTTTCAAAACTATGTAAATACAGCATTTCACATTTTCAAAGACGTGTAAATAGAACAGTTTAAACTTTTCAAAAAGCATGTAAATAGAACATTTCACACTTTTCAAAAACGTGTAAATAGACAAATCTACACTTTTCAAAAACTTCTAATTAACATTTTACTCATGCTTCTCATTTTGGTATTATGACATAGCTCATTTTGATTGTAGCTTAAATTGGGAATGGGTCATTTTGGTTCTTTAAAGGACTATATGCTTTGAACTATAGTATAGCACCCAATAGGAATTTGATGACTGGACCGCCTCTGTAATAGGTCAAATTCCCTTCCCTCCGAGATCCGAGATGCGAGGTCCGAGACGACGGAGATAGTCGGCAGTTTACAATATTCATATGTTAGTTAGACTCACTGCAGTCACTAGAACAGTAAGTACAGTATAATCAATGGAATACAGAAGGATAAGGTTTGCTTTGGCAATGGTAACGGTAATGGTAGTCGCATACTATGCACATATCGCTGTTGCTATTTTCTAAAGACTAGTAAATCATTAAAATGTGTATTGGTTCATGAATAGTGCTTGGTTTTAATTTCCTTTGGAATCTCAGGTGAATTGAAACACTTGCCGCCGTGTTATATGTTATGCATGACAAGGAGGGCTTAACAAAGATCCATGAGGAAGGATCGATTAATTAGTACAAGCCGAGAAATACAGCGTAGATATCAAGGAGCTTCAAGTACTATTTGAATGGTACGGTTACGGCTACGGTTACGGTGTTGGTGTTATAATCGGGTTATTTGTACTTTAATTCAAGGTTCAGGAGTGAAAGGGAGGAGGTACGTGTAAGTAATGGTGAAGGTGGAGAGAGAAAGCGTTCAGAAAAGAACACAACCGCCAACCTCCCACTCACTCCCGCAGTTCCAGTGCCAGTAAGTAGTGGGTAGGTGTTGTAGGTCCTGGTTCGTTTTGTAATCTAATAAGAAAATTGAATTAGGATTGTGGTTTATAGACACGACATGAACCATGTGGAAATACAGTGCTATTGTTTGTAAGACGTGTGCCGGAGTAATTTGGAGGTAGATAGGGAGGTAGGTACGTAAATTATATACAATGCTATATGCATTATTAATTTACTCCCACGAAGATATTTTACAAGTACCTACATATTGGAAAGATTGCGAATCTGATTATCCATCTAGTCGCTCATATATGTGCTCGGTTTACATTTACCAATTATTTACATAGATCGACACCGAAACGGATGAACGAAGCTCCGTAAGCAGTAATTAATAGGAAAAGGAATAAGTATTTACTGATATTTATTTGAATCTGCATTCTGCCTTGTAAAAACAGATTAATTAGGTACTCCACTTTCAGATTCTGGATTTCTGCTATTAGATTGTTTCCGCCGCAGCGTATCATTGACTGGATTCATATTGCACAAGCAAAATTCGTTGCAATGATGGACCCATAACTTTAAGTGTTTTCTTCCTTTTAATTTGCATTGCCCAAACGCATCTATCAATATCAGAAAAATATACGTTACTTGACACACGTTTGTTTTCTCGCTATGTACAACTTGCAATAAGCATAGTCACATTTATTTTTAGATTTATCAAAGTTAAAGTAATGCTCTACGATAACGATGTATAATCAATGCGTAGTTTTCACAGGTGCAAAGACTGTAGACTTTCAATTTCTAAAATTGCCCAAGTACTTGAAATGAGAGGAAAGAAGCGGATATTCAAGAGTCTTAATTTTCTACTTTCTCTCAAGATAACAAATAAAATATTTGAATATAATATTTTATTCTTGTGTGTCTCTTGCCCAACTTGAAAATCAAACTCAAACTTAACGTCAACTTGAGTGACTGTGACGGCTTAAACCCCTGTTCCAATTTTAATCCCTTAAGTCTTGACAAGTGTAACGTAAAACGTAACGATGGTCGTCGTGGTTGTCGCTGTCATTGTCGTAAAGGCTGTTTTATAACCCAGCTGGTGTTGTACTGGTAGCCGTATAACTATACCCGCGTTCACGTAGTAGTAGTGCGGTGTGACAGCTGAGCTCACACATTGCCAAAATTATTAGTATTGAGAAGAAGAAAAAGAGATGAATAGTAAAATAGGTCCTTTGTCACGTGTGCTTTTGATTTTGATTCGGATTTTGTTTGAATTTAAATTCAACTTGACATTAAGTCCTCGTGTCTGTCTCTCCAGACAGAAGGAAGCTTCTTTCGATGTCGATTATTAGAGAGCCTATTATGCAATTCTGTCTTGTGTGTCAACTTAATTCGATTTGCTGTTGGTGGGGCCGTGTTTCCACAGTTAATTGTATCCTGTTGTCATAATGGCACACTCATAATATATAGTGAAAGTTTGTTACTATGGTTTTACTGAAAAGAGTAATTATGTTACTTTCATTAATTTGAACGTTTGAAGAATCCCCTATTTCTTCTCATTTCCATTTGAGTCCATATATTTCAATGTCCATCTTCAAATACTGTTTTCATAAGTCCATTATGACAGGAAGGTTATGAGCAGAGTGAAAATTATAATACTGTGTAATTATAGCTTAGAATTGGATTGGGTGGGAGAATTATCAAATAGTAAATTAACCTTCTTACACACTATACTATACTAGAATTTAAAATGTCCCTTTGCTTTCTAATATACTATATCACATAATGTGTATGGGAGGAAGCTACTCAATTATACCTCAATTAATTATGTATAAAATGCTTTCGTATACGTTTATATTTAGACATTCACATTTAAGTACGGGATTTTGTTTTAATCCCTTGTTCTATTGCCCAAAATTATGGACTACTTATGAGCTCTATAAACCTATAGTGAGTGACGTCAAAAACTACAAATGAAAATTAGGAAAACGCGACGGGAATCCTGACATTTTGAATACATTGAGTACTATATATATCGTCTATGAAAAACCAAAATGACCCGTTTCCAATTTATGCTAGAATTAAAATGAGCTATGTCAAAAAATATAGTCAATAAGATACATGCTTAGAATGCTAATCACGAGTTTCTAAGCTGAGCAAATTGTTCTACTTACATGTTTTTGAAAAATGACAAATTTTTCTATTTACATGTTTTTGAAAAAGGTCATATTGTCCTATTTACATGTTTTTGAAAAAGGTCAAATTGTTCTATTTACATATTTTTGAAAAAGGTCAAATTGTTTCATTTACATGTTTTTGAAAAGTGCAAAATACTCTATTTACATTCACAAGGGCATTTTAAAGCGAGACTTATTAAATCTTGTAAACGTATTTGAGAGAACATTTTGTATAGTTGCCATAGGTTAAAATTTGACTTGGCTGACGCGACGGACTAGATTGACCACAAATTTATAAGTTGTTTGTTGGGTTCCTCTGACTCTGATAGAAGTGACGATGGGAGCGTGAAAATGGGGCATTTCCTCCCTGTCTCCGTTTTCCGTGTTGTTGTTACGTAAATTACGTAGCTCAGAGGTGATTGGTTTCGAGTATGAAGCGGCGCAAAAGTTTATTTTTGCAAAGTACTCACTCCCAAGGAAGCTGCCTTCTGCATCTCCTATCCATGTGTGGAAGAAAGTAAATTTCATAATGAATTTTTCTACCGTTTATTATATTTTCATTTCTACTTGAAGAAAGGTACTGCCACTGCGTACAATTCCGGGACTTTCCTTTTTCAGTTTTCAATTGTTTTCCACGTAAATGTCAATCGCAGACAGGGCTACAAAAGAACTCACTCAAGTTTGCAATGGAATGAATGGCGACTGCAGACATATTTTATGCCACTCACAATCAGTGTGTCCCTCTGTCTCTGTCGCATCGTCCATTTTACTCCTACACATAAATTCAACAAGTCCGCAAAGCTTTCTAACTTTACAACTTTCATTTACAATAACTTTCTCTTTAAACAATTCAAGTGTGGAAATAAACTTATATAAATAACGAAATTAAATTAGTTTTAAAAGGCGTCATAGAATTCCCATCGACATCTACTTTTATTACTAATTATATACATGCATATCGTCTGTGAAGAACCAAAATGACCTAAATCCAATTTGAGCTAGAATCAAAATGAGCTATGTCATAAAAACAAAATGAGAAACATGTGTAGAATGTTAATTACAAGTTTTTGAAAAGTGTAAAATGTTCTATTTTCATGTTTTTGAAAAGTGGGACATGTCCTATTTACATGTTTTTGAAAAGGTGCAAAATGTTCTATTTACATATTTTTTAAAAGTGCAAAATGATCTATTTACATGTTTTTGAAATGTGTAAAATGTTCTATTTACATGTTTTTGAAAAGTGCAAAATATTCTATTTAAATACTTTAAAAACATGTTTCTATATTTTTGTAGGTAGTGGATATTGGTTTTAGCTATAAATGGATATGGGTCATTTTGGTTCTTCACAGACGATATGAGTACTTAAGTATGAATTATTCCAGCTGTTAGTTGTCACACCCCTCACCACCAAGGAACTACTCAATTTAAATTCTAGGATTACCCAACGTACTACTCACGGAGTATGAAGGGAGACACTTTTGCTCACATAGTTTTCCAACGTTGATTTTTGAATAGTTGCAGCATTTATTCTATTTCCGTATGTGTATAGGATGTCAGATTGGTTATATATGTCTATATAGTTCATTAATTTGTATGTAAGTCACTCAGTCTTAAATGTCAATTGGAGGACAGTAACCCTAAGGTAATAAAATTATAATAAATGTCCAATATGGATTACACATGGACTGAAATGGTTTCTCGAGCGTTGAAAGTGCACATTTTGCGGGGTAATTAATTCAGCTCTGTATGCTTCTATGTAATATGATTGCTCCTCAGTCCCTTCATGTTCGAGACAGTTACAGGAGCAGATGTGATATTACATAATAATATTGAGATAGAAATGAAAACGGAAATTGAAACAGTTCAAATGGGAAAGGGAAGTGTGTTGTGCGGAGATCCCATTGTGCTTCACAGTATATGTAGTGGAAACTTTTACAGAGCTAATAAATGGCTCGCATTTCCAAATTCGAGAGAGTAGAAATTGAAAGACAAAATCAGACTCGTTTATATGTTATAAAATAAATAGACTTTCTCTTTCCGGATTTGCAGTGGACGACATGAGCATATACATTTACCATGTGATGCATGAAGTGTTTACACATCTATATGTATATACTTCAGTCTGTTCTGGTTCTGGTTCTGGTAGATTCTATGAAAAATTATATTACTTCACAGAATAGCCAGAATCCATCCAGAGCGTGAGCGTAGTAGTAGTACTATTATTGAGATTGGTAAGAGGACGAATACGGAATTTAAATTGGAACTTTGTGTGACACTTTTATCATATTATTACAACAACGAGATTTTGAGAGTGATTTACGTGTGCATTGAGTGGGGGTTATTGGATTACCGCAATTCTACAGATTCAGTCATTAAGTGTGCAAGTGTGAAAGCTGACTGATTTTTTTTTTATCATCTTCAATCATGTCGGTAGATTGGTTATTGTATTGTATTTGAAGGGATCTTGCATAGTATAATACTATGCAAAATGCCGCTCAGGCCACTAATAAGATTGGTTATATATGCGTATATAATGATGGCGGCCCTATAGCCTATAGGTAGGTAGGTAGGTCAGTATATTTGAGTCCCTCCATTACCCATATTTCTATTATGAAAGCATGCATACGATCATGGGGGAGTGATTTATCATGAAGTTTTGATTTGACAAAATCCAAGTTTCTGTCACAGTCCAAGTACACTAGACATTTCCCTTAGCTTTTAGGTAGGTACTTCCTTTTCGGTTTTAACCGGATTTCCCGGAGTTTTTCCTTCCTTTCAGAATTATTATTCAAGCCGTGAATTGACTTGGATCAATCAATAGAATTTACAATGCCCATTTCTACCAACCAGGCATTTAGCCCAATGTAAGTTATGTCAGTAACTGTATGACGTATGCTAAAAATATCTCTATAAAATTTAGAATGAAAAAATTATACAATTTAATGTTTTTTTTCTATACAAAAATATTTCAAAAAATCAACTGTACGTCAGGACGTCAGTGCAATGCTTGATTTTATATCATTTTACTTGAATCCGCTTTTGAATTAATTTCATTTCATTACATTTTGAGTGAAAAACAATGTACAGGAAAATACCTAGAAATAAATCTGGAAGCTAAAGCATAGAGTGTGTGAAACGGCGAAAAATGTATTGACTGTAGAATGCGTAGAGACAGTTGACATTGACGAAAACTTATGAATTTTACACACAAATTATAGTTCTGTTCCATGTCACATTATTTTTGAAAGCTGACCATATGGACAGGAAATAAAATGCGAGTTGGGAAAATTCTCCTCAATTTTGTTTTTTGTGAGTAGTAAAAATGACCAGACTGGAACTTACGATTAGAACTAATAATGCCACTCAGACTCAGGTCCTGAGGAAAAAATGATCTACTAGATCTATATATCTTTTTAGTATACTTTTTTATATAGGTAGGTAGTTTTAGTATATTTAATGACACACGTTAGTTTACTGTTACTGTGTGTACCCACAATGAAACTATATAACATATAGTTCCCAGGTGCTGGTTCTGGCTGATTTACCTGGTCCTATGCCTATGGCTTTGATCTTGGTTTACTCGCCTCCAGACCCAGATCCAGATCTATATGCGGAGGCAGAGATCCCTTTTGAAGTGCTACTTCAAAGCGCTTTGATGTTTCAACACATCAGCTTTTACCTCCCACTTGAGCATTCATGATTTCATCGAGACCGTGGATTGCATTCAAACGCATTAGCCTTCTAGTTTCCTATCTTGTCGTCAGAAAAACTTACTCAAGTCGTTGTCGTATTTGTAGCCGTAAAAAGACGCAGGTAGTAGAAGGAGAAAAAGGGAAGAAAAGTAGGTTCTGTCTTGAACCTTGACGGCAAGCTGTACTCTAGCAGCGGCGGATACAGAAATTTTGTCTGGGGGGGGCTAACAATGTTAAGCCGCCATATTGGAAAATGGCCGCTCCTATCTCCACAATGTTAAAAAATTTCCTTCTGGGGGGGGCTAAAGCCCCAAGCCCCCCCCTTCTGGATCCGCCCCTGTACTCTAGTATCAGGAGGACAGGCGGGAGAGACGAGCATGACGTAGTTAGTGCGAGTGCCTTTCCAAATTATGAAACACTTGAGTTCCCTCGCCCTGTCACAGGTTTCCGTAACTCCAGATCCAATATTCTCTATTGGTCAGTTTGAGAGAAAGTGAGGGGGGGGGAGAGAAGGGGGCAGTGAAAGCAAAAGGAGCAACAGGGTATAAACAAAAAAAATGTTTTATTTATTTCCAGCTTTGATTTCTCACTTCACTTTTCTGAAATATCAAAAAAGTATAATAAAAAAAAACATAAATCATTTTTCAAATCTTGCAATCTTGTTGTGTGTAAGTTTCATATTTCATCCTTGAGCTTGTAATCCGTCCGGAGATTGAGATGATTGAGAGCACCTAATATTACTTCATTTTCTCACTCTCTTTCTCGTTACACATCCCATTATTCCTACCTATTTTTAAAGGAAATACATATAAGATTCCCTTTTTCAGAGTTGAAAGAAAACAAGTGAGCTCAAAAATACTAAATACATATCTCAAGTTGAATTTCTTGGCTTTGGGGACTGTCCATTTGTTTTACGTATATTTGTATGATAAATCTTTAACGTTGTCTTGCACACTGAAATAAAAGACAAAATGCTTAGCTGAACATCACATTCGTGTGTGAAGGTGAAGATGTCTCCTTCTGAGCCGAGCCGAATCTATCAATAAAATAAAACTGCTTGTAATCCCACTGAAAATAATTAATTGATGGTGTTTGCAACCTTGAGCGTTTGTAAAATTTTAATTATATTTGATTAATTTTTAACACGAAACAGATCGGATCGTGAGTGAGAATGCTGGCTGAACAGACTTTCATTATTATTGATATGGTGTGGTCGGCTACGGGTAATTAATTTGTACACATTGGTATGGCCACAGCCATAGCTGAGTGACTTTGTAATTGATAAACATGGAGTGGAGTGTCAATCAAAAGTCAATATGTTTCTTGACATACCCTTAATACCTAATTTGTTAGTTACTTCATCTTGAGCATCTTGGGCAAAAATACTATTGCTGTATCAGTGTAAATAAATGTAGAACGAACGTACTTTTGCTTACATTTGTCCTAATTTATCACGTGCTGCGTGCATGGTGCATATAAGGCTTATTTTTTAGTCTTAAACTGATGGATAAAGAAGGGGTATAAGAATACAAATTCAAAAACGAAAAGGTACGTTGCATGTTAAAAAGGTATGTAAACTGGTTCTAATAGTAGAATATTTAAATTTGATGTATTTTTTCAAAATTGTATCGGGTATTTTTGAGTTACAAAACAAAGTTAAAATTGCAACCCCTGTAATTTGATGTTTGAATATTAATTTCTTTCTCATTAATTATTGTTTCATGACACATTCTGTGATTGTTATTGTGAATTTGTGATTTTTTTTGGGAGTGAGACGACTTCTGAGTGAGTCGCTCACATGACATTATTATTCTGATTTTTTGCGTCGTTTATTGTTTTAAATTTAATTTTTATTAATTAACTGCATCGAAATGCAAGTGTGAAACTGTGGAATGTCGTTAAAAGCATTTTGGACGAGGGAGTGGAGTAAATTGGAGTAGAGACAAAAAGGGAGAGAATTTAGACGGCGACGACGTAATATTCATTTGGCCATTTCTAATTTTCTGTTCAGACGCTCTCCTGTGATCTATCTTTACAGACGTTCATGCATTCGACGTGGCTCTCGCTGTGATCATCGTCCCGATGACTGTTGCAGTGGCGGTGCTTGTCGGTGCAATCTCTGGGGAACCAACTGTCAGTGTCAGCGAATGGGAATCTTCCAGAAATGGGGTTAAATACGAGTCCTCTATAGTCAACCAAAAACAACCCATGGAAATATTCAAAATTAAAAAAAAACAAAAACAACCGACACCAACAAACAATCGAAAATTACAAACAATCCGGTAATATTCACCCTACACAATAAATTCCTATTATAACCTCCCTCTCTTAAAAATTATACCAAAATTCAATTTCAATATTTCCTCATAATTCGGGCTATCAGTATTACCAGTTCAAACAAATTTTTCAGTTATCCTCAATTCGATCCCCTACCCCCCTTAATTCGCCCCCCTTTTCTTCTTTTAAATTTTTTTTTTAATTCGTTTATAAGTAAATCCAACAAGGTAAAAATATGGTAAGACAAATTCGAACTGCTCTCTAATAGGTTACTCTAATCCCTTATTATTGCTATTACTGGAGTAACAAAAAATCACAAGGAAAATAATCCAAAGGTCCCTATTGTCCCTTACTTGGGAGACATATATTATTGCGATTGAAAGATGTGTAAGCCAAGAAACCATGAAAATTACTAGAAATACTTAGAAAAAAAAATAAATATCGGACATCTAAAAACTTAAAGGAACATGAATCATAACTCTGTCTATATACATTACGATTGCGACGATTTGATATGATAATAATTTTGGTCTCGTGTAAAGAAAAAAATTTTCAAAGATATTAAAATATTGTAATTTCATTATTAGTTTTACCTTGCGTCTTCTTCTATATACAGTATTATTATGCCTCTTTAAAAACTTATATTCAAATCGTATATATATCATATGCTAAAACCTTACCTACCTACCTACCTATATATTTCTCTATAATATGTAGTACTAGTATATAAATAGATGCAGGATTAATTAAATTATTCTACTCAATATTCAATCACTCTCGACTCTCGACTCTCGTCAAAATAATAATCAATAAAAAAAATCTATCTTTAAAATATTATAATTATTAAAATTACAAAAATTTATTCATACTATACTTAACTGGGGAAAAAACGTGTATAATTAAAATTACTCACAACAACACAATAACAACAAGAAAATAAGAGAAACATTGGGCTGAACATTGAGACTATAAATTTATATTTAAATTTAAATTAATACAATTTCATTCGGAGGTCTATATATATATTAGTATATTTACACCTCTTTATAATTTTACTATATACAAAATTCTATATTTCACAAAACATATATACAAAAAGAAAATAGGGTGAGCAAAATTATATATTTAAATTCAGAGTTTCTTATCATTATAGTCTTTAGATTTACATGTTAAACTATCTATATAATTGCATGCCTACACGGAATTGTTAAACTTATATTTAACTTTGATCTCTCTAGACATGTTTATATTTTTCACTTATGGATTCAAAAAGTTTTAATGTAAATAATTATTAGAAAAAACTTGAGAAACTCATAATATCTGTAGGAAAGGGGTCATGATTTTTTTAAATAGTTGCACTTGTAATTTTATTATAAATTATTATCTTCTCTCATCTCTCATGATCAACCCTGATGATTTCCACTATATATGGCATAATTATTTAACAAAAATTGTCAAGTTCCTACTTTTGAGTTTCGTGCACATTTTATTTTCTCTATAGTAATAGACACAAAGGATAAGACGTGTAAAAATTATTAGTATCTGTAATTATTCCAAAATTTCCAATGTAGGTACTACATGTAGAAAATAAGAAAAACTTTTTCTTGTTTTTTGATTTACGTTGTTGTCACGTGGTTAGTAGTATATGTGAGGTTATAGGATTGTAGGTTATATTATACATAGTATATTTAAAATACATCAATTTGTGTAAGTAAGTAAATCATATAATTTTGTGAGTTTACTATAGACTTTTTGACTTGGACTTTTGGACAATTATTATTACAACAAAAGTAAGTTGGTAAAAAATATGAGACACACATCATCTTTAAAAAGAAGCTGATCTGTTTCTAATTTTTTGAAAGGCGTCTCATTGTACCTTTAGATTCCAGAGAAATTCATCATTATTATTATAAAAATTCATGTTTATACTAGGTATGTACTTATGTTATATGGATATTAGTGTTGTTAAGATAGTCCCTTTTTCTTCTTTTTATTTTGGTAGATACCTGTATTTGTATTTATACAGTGTGTTATTTGTGACTATATAAACAAAGTAAGCTAACTCATCTATCTATACCTATGTTCATTCAGTGCAGAAACGGTAGGTCGTACCTCGACCTCGACGTCGACCACATCATACCTCACAGTATTAACTAACAAAGGACAAGGATTATATTAGTGTCATTATACGTATACAGTTTTATGTCTGATCGTGATTTCTGATATTGTTTAGTGATTGAACATTAATTACTATGCGCTATACAGATATACATATATGATGAGATCCTCTTCATTCTGATGGAACGTCATTAGACGCGCGATCACACGGATCCATTTAAAACTCATACGGTAAAATTCATGAAAAATTGGGCAAATTTTTCCGTTTTCCATTTTTCGTTTGGAAAAATTGGAAATTGAATAATAATGGGTCCGTGCTGGTCCCATGTATGTTCCATATGCATAATGTGTATTAATATTATTATGGACCAGTCTCGTTCATAGCGATCAGCGTCTTGTAAACTTTGATTTAATTTTTAATTGTGTAAATAATATTAATATCATTGTAATTATTACAGTTTTGACGGTTACGGTTACGGTTACTGTTATACAGCAAGACTAACGTGTACTATTTTACGATTAGATATAGTTCCATTTGTAGAAATTATTAATTATTAATATATATAGGTATATTATGTCATCGTGAGTCTCTACGCCCCAGCGTCCGTTTCACTGTCTGTCGTCTCGTCATCATTACTCACTATCAGTGACAGATTTTACCTATACAATAAATTTAAAAAAAAACAAAAGCAAACATTAACCATTATCATTAGTTGATGTACATACATATTGTTAGTAAAGTATATATATGGAGCATGCTTGTTGTTGCCGTTATGGTTGTTACACTATAAGTACCTACGTTCGTGATGTGAAACGAAAACCAGCCGCGGTCGGTGGGTTCCAGCTTATAACAAATCAGGATCCACATCTATCTACATTCTACATCACCGTATATCTCCTTTACTTTTACGTGATTATAATGATTCAGGCTATATAATATGACGAGACTTACGAGAAATGACTCAGACTTGAATCAACACTGGAATTAATTATACTTTGTCCAAATGCGGGTGTTATATATATATAGGTATGTACATAGCTAAATTACAATTAACATTACGATTACGATTACAATTACGACACTTGAAAATTTGAAGGCGAAAATGACACACGTAGATTTTGACTTTACAAGTATTAGAAATTAGAAATTAGCTGTTGTTTTGTTTTTGTAACTTCTTATCGGTATCGGTATAGTTCACACGTTCTAGTTCCAAGTTACACGTTGTAGCGTTGTGCAGTGTAACGCTGTATGTAGTCACAGTCAGAATTATAGAGGTATATGTATATATTGGCATGAGTATTATTCGTAGTTGTCTTGTCGAGTAGACATTTATAGATAGACCTTTATTATTGCATGTGTTGCCTGTGTTGTCCATCAGTCGTCTCCAAATTGCGGTCGCGGTTTGCTGTCAACGTAAGCGTTGAGATTCTAATGACGTTACATGTAGAATGCACACACATATTACTGTAGATGTAGATTTAGTCCAAAAGTCAAAATTTTTAATGTACATACACACACATACGGATAGCCAATTTAATGCACACAACATGTAAAGCAGGAGCAGCACAGTAATTTGAACAAGCGCACGACCACAAAAGAATCCCAGCATGAAGGTGCATGTTTTAATTATGGAGATATTCGGGGGCAAACGGCTTTTGGTCCTGGTCCTGGTCATGGTCCGGGTTCGTTCTATGGGCTCATCGTCATCATGAATGCATGGAAGCACTCCGTCGGCATCGGCATCGGCATCGGTATCGGCATCGGCATCGGCATCGGCATCGGCGGCTCGGCTGTCAAACCCACACACAGTCACCGCATGTTTCCCCCTGCACCCCACCACGCGTCATGGACGCTTTTAATTTTCCAATTTCGAAAATCAATCTATTGCATTATACGTATGTACATATAGGTTTCACCTTATGCCGTCACTGTAGACCACATATTATAGCATCCCACCCGGATCCTCACCCTATGTGAACCTTACCCTTACCTATACCCAGAAACATGTAGTAATAATTAGTTGCATATATAGTCAAATTCCAAATTCCAACCCGACCCACCCACCAAGTCATATAAGTTAGCATTAGCATTATACAATTATTGTAATCAAGCTTAAATACATGGTTAGAATAGGAAAGGCGAAACGCACATAGAGGTCGTACATACATTTAAATATAGTTATACTTATCAAAAATCCATTGACGAACTATATATCATACCATAACCATAGCAGTGTGTAAAAAATAGTGGACTTTTTTAGAGTTGATAGCGCAGTTGACAAAAGTTTCTTTCTATATCTATATAGGCTCTTCCACAGAGGGACTATATTTACACATATACCAACCAATAGTAACTAAAATGTAACTACGATTTACAATTTACAATTAGCAATGTGGCCGGGGGGTGAATTAAATTCCAATTAAAATTCTTACCTTATAGTTATAATTCGGGAAAAAAAATTAATATTTCTTCAATGGATGTTGAGGGAGTGTATAGTATAATTAATGCATGAACACTGACATAAGATATATAATTACATGTAAGGTATAGTTCCAAAAATTCTTAAATAATTACCTATATATACACATATATAACTGATTCAAAATTGGACGACACTCTCACTCACACTAAAGTATGTATATCCACTTGCATGTATTTAACACACACACAAATTAAAATCTTATATATATATATATATACCTAGATGAATTATAAATGTTAGACAAAAATACTTTTAGAATTAAAAACACCTGATGGAAATATGAAACACTCCAAAGACCCATATGGAATGCAGCAATTTTTAAAAACTAATAAAGCACACGTCTTCTTGCAAATTTACCAATTACAACTTATGAATCTTTTTTTAAATGTACACTTAACACCAAACACCACCACACACGGCATGAAAGAAAGCACATCAAATTACGCGTACCACTTTCACATTTTTTTTAATTTCGAATTTTCACAATAAATTATTGTGTATATCCATAGTCGATCACTATATGCACACGAAATTTTAACTAGACAGCAGTGCATGTCCCTATGTAGGTAATTTTTATTTGAATGCATGCTAAAGTAGAATTAAAATTGCATGAGAAAAATCACACACATTTTAAATATCACAACAATCATGAGAAATGTTTAAAGCCGATGACATTGAATCTGACACTCCGATTCTCATCTCTCAATCTTCTGTACTGGTTTTGACAATTTCCCATATTTTCAATTTCAAATCACACCATACACAAAAAGATCGAGAGACACCAAAGTACCTAATAAATCCGTTTTAAGCATACTAATATAAATACTAGTCAATTTCAAATTTTAAATGCACACCACTTCCAGTAGAACCTATAGAATTCACTCATTCACACAAATACAAGGGATAAAACATAAAAGCCCCATTAAAAAAGCAAATGAAAATACACGACCACCAACCACCAACACCAACACCAACCCTCTGATTTGAAATCGAAGACATGGTGACAAGAAAAAACATAAACATAAACCAAAAAAAACACAAATTAAAATAAAAAAAAAATGTGTCAGTACAAACAGAAAACAAAACATTTACCACGATCAAAAAATGTAGTAGAAACCACCGAAAAAAATCAAAACATTTAAATGAACAAAAAAAAAGATGAAAATGTAACCAGGAAAGGTAACGAGTATTGAGTATACTCGTACTTTTATTGTATAGGCTACACGCTACATTATTGATTATTATGTAGAAATATACATGAACTAAAATATTTTAATTTTCTAAAAGTATAGAATCATTTTTCTTTCACACCCCCTTCAAACCTCCTGTTGTTCGTCAAAAAGTAAATAAGAAAGTAAAATAATAATAAACTAAATTATTATTATTATTATTACAATTTAATAGTACACAACACAATATGACAAAGTAGCTCAGCATCAGCAGAGATACATACATAGATAAAATAGAAGCAAAAAACTGACAGAAAAAAGGGAAAACCGGTACTACTATGGATTGATAGAAATTACTGATTACTCATAGATTCTTAGAAGTTAATACTGATAACTAATTTAAGTAAAAACTAATAGAAAAAATGCTACGACGTATAGATTATAGTGAGTAATTAAATTATATAGAAAAATATTATACTATGATATTTTGTGTAGAAATATTAATGTTAAAGAAGAAGAAAAAAATACAAACAATACAGTAAATTTTACCGATACTGATACTGATATAATATTGTACTATGTAATGTATAAACTGCTGAAGCTGAATTTAAAAAATTAAAATTATGCTAAACAAAAAATTAAATAAAGAAAGTGAAACGGATGATTGCGCTCTCAAGACTGAGACTCTCATTGAAGGATTCTCCAGCCACATTCATCAATGAGACTCTTACCTCTTGAAGCCTTTCATTCAAGTTTCTATCGAAAAAAAAATAAAAGAAGCGTCAGTCTGTAAAAAAACATCTGTACAATAGCCCTGTCTCCTATTATTCCATATAATCTTTTATTAACAATTTTCAATACGAGAGAAAAAAGATATTATACGTGATGTGACAAAAACCTCCTCTTCCCCCTACCGTATCCCAAATACTTAAAAACTAAGGAAGAAAATAAAACAAAAGGGAATTTAAAATAGTGTATAGGTAATATAGTCTTGTTCGTACAGTAGTGTTCTTCTTACAGGTATTAGGTAGAAAAAATAGCATTCCTAATTACTTTATTATTTTTATTCCCGCCATTGAATAAAAACGAAATTTTTCTTTCTGCTTTGATGAGCGTCGGACGTTCTTGGCATTAGTTTGGTACAGAATTAAATTACGACATTGAAAGTGACAGCAAAAAAACAACAAAGAAGGGCAGTTTATTATTCCATGTAAATAAAAAGTAATTCATTTTTTTTTAAATCACGCATAAATAGAAATGCATAGGATAAACTATTTCTTTACAAAAGATCAAAACAGAAGAAAACAATTTATTGTGTTTTATGCAAGTATCGCGTTCTTAATGATCCTAAATCGTAGGGGCAGATATAACTATATAGGGGCGGAGCACCTACGACCTACAGATACTGCATATAGAATAACACGCTATGTATATACCCACTCAAAAAAAACATCATCATATGGGTATTAGCAAGGCAAGTAGAATAATAAGGTACAGTCAATCGACTTGGGGGTCGGTTTCGACGGCGCCCCTCGTTTTTGACGTCATCTGGCAGCCAGAAATTTCTGCCGTAATATAAATCCACACAGAACACATCAACTTCAACAGGTCAAAGGTCGGGCAAATATGGGCCAATATTATTGAACTAGGTGTCAAATGAAAGAGCACAAAACATAGTTCACTAGTGTGAAAATAGCACTGGGATTAGTTTCGGAAATTTTGAGGTAGACAGATTTTAAAATTTAAGAAAAAGCTAATGCTGAGCTTATGGAGTATACAAACTTCGCGCCAACTTTTTCTTCCACCTCACCACCAAAAACTCCCTCTCAAACTTTACCATTGCGATTGACTGTACCTCTTGGGGTATTAGTAATTATTTAAAATTAAATATTTATTTAGGAATTTTTGCAAAATTAATTTTGGGAAGCAAAAATTTGACAGAATATTTGGTGCTAATATTTTTGCCTGTGAGAAGTACGGAAAGAAAGGAATAGGAGAAAAGTGACTAACTAAGCGGCTTTATTAGTGGTGAATTTATATATATATACCAGGAATCCTATAGTGTGAGAAAATCTTTAATTGGATTCAAAACAGGATTGAGCACTACGGGCGTTGTTCAATGTTACAAAAAGAAATATATATATATATATTGAATAGGTTACGACTCAATATAATGAATGGGGCAGGGTTTGCAGTTGACTTGGACGGGAAAAGGGAACACGGGAAAAGGTGGAGACTGAGAATATAGTGAAAGTTTGACTGTGTTTGTGTGTGCCATAAGAGAGAAAGCCAGGAACGAAACCAGTACCATTACTATTACTATACCCGCGTATCTTTAGTGTATTTGATTTTGTATTTTTTTGATTATCCCGCATGATGTATTATAGAGGCAAAATAAAAAGAATGATTAATTAATTTATGTTTGACAACGTTTGACAATTATTAAGGACGTCTAAACAAATCTAATGATCGGAGCATGTTGTGTTTAGCTATAATAGATAGAAAGCTCTTCATCCCAGTGCAGTGTGTTTAGGTGACAGGAAAACCTTAAAAAAAAGGTTAATTTAATTGAAAAAAAAAAGTCAATATATTTTATGTCTTCTTTCTAAATTTAAAAAAATCCTCTGTCCGTCTGTCCCCCATCATCATCATCCGGTCCGGATCCAACTTCAGGTGACCTCTCCTCCGTTTCCGTTATTGTGAGCATTGTATATGTGCGAGCAGAAAATATCTTCACAGAGGGGAAAACATACAGCAGTGAAATCTGTACGATATTTAAAAAAATATATATTAGAAAACCTAATATTTACAATTTACAGGTACATTGTAGAGATATTAATTACATAAATTATACATTATTGTACAAAACAAAATTATTTAACAACAAAAAATGAAGATATGTAGACAGATATGTTGTGCAATTGTAATTTCAAATTTATTATACATTTAGTAGATTAAAAAAAATTAATTAAATTTAGAGTATGTAAACAAAAACATAGGGAGAGAGAGAAAGAGAGAAGAGAGGTAAAAATTTAAAAAAAGTGTATATTATGACGTCAATTATTGTAAATGGTAAAGAAGAAAGAAGAAAAAAAAAAATAAAACAATAAATGGACAATTTGAAGCAAATTATATTATTACTACATAACATATATGTAACAATGTATTGTGTAAAAATTGTGTAACAAGGATATTTAAAAAAAAATATATGTAACATTGTATAATTGTAGTGGTACGTATATATACATACATATACTGTGAGTGTAAATTGTAAATCTTATATGGTAATTGTATATGTATTAATATAATAGACTATACCTATATATATATATTAAAAACTACATACTACATATTATATGTAACTACTACATTACATTACTTTGACTCTAAACAGGACGAAATAAAAAATGAATGTCAATTTATTTATTGCAAATCAAGTTTCATTATTAAATTGTTCATTGAGTTTTTATTTTCACACACTTGTATTGTATTGGTTTGAAAAAAAATCTTATTTTTATTTAAGCATATAAACAAAGTTATACTGCACTAAATACAAAAAAACATTTCACATAAAATTCATAGGGTGCATAATACATCTTTAGTGAGGAATCATAACTGTTGCTTTTATCAACTTTAATCTAAAATTAAAATGAGCTTAAAATAATACAAAACGCACTAAATGAGATTGGTGTGTAAAATTTTAATTAATTGCACTTTTGAAATATGCCAATATATGCCAAATATTTCCATATTTACGTCTTTTTGAATTGTGCAAACATTTTTATTTATATGTTTTCAAAATCCTCAAATTATTCTATTTACGTCTTTTTGAAATGAACAAATTTTTCTATTAACGTCTTTTCGAAATTGTGCAAAACTTTTTGTTTATATGTTTTGGAAATGCTCAAATTATACCATTTACGTCTTTTCGAAATGCACAAGTTGTTCTATTAACATCTTTTGAAAATCCGAAACATTTTCCACGTTTGCTTGTTTTCAAAATGTGAAAAATTTTCTATTTATGCTTTTTTAAAATGAGCAAAATGTTCTATTTACATATTTTTCAAAATATTTAAATAGAATTTTAATGATTCAAAATTGTTCTATCTACCTGTTTCTAGGACCATGCTATGCATTGAGTTATTACTTAAAAGTCGATATGGGTCATTTTGAGTCTTCACTGCATGGTGATAATAGTCATTCTCAGCCCATATCTCAGCTACACAGCAAAATATTAAAATGTAGATCACTATACAAAAATGCCACATAAAGTAAAAACATTGGAGGCTTATGGAATGTTTTGAAAAGTGTTCAAGAATAAACGGAGAAGCTTAAGCTAGTAAATCTGATGAAATGACACTGCTAAATGCAATGCATTGTTAGGAAATATAATATACGTGAGTAGATATTTGAATAGTGGAGCAAATACGTATATAAAGCAAATAATTTATACGGAAGCATATGTTTCTCATTTCCAAGCTCCTTATAAGGCTCTTACGATTAGATGACTCTACATATATATACATACATGACGGAAACGTTCGTTTAAAATAATGTAAAGTTCCAAATCCTAAGGAAGTTTCTACTACCAATTTACGCGCGGCTTCGATAGGAAGAGTGAAAGTACTTTGTCAAAGTGTCAACCCACATAAACGCCCCATATCCCCCATCTTTATGGACATGAGAAAAGAAACTTGTGGAATTAGGCGACAGATCCTATTTTCTCCTTTTACTTTCACAATGAAAAAAAAACAAGGAAAAACCTTGTGCTATATGTATCTGTGTTCTGTATCGTTAGCGCGAACTATACTCTTCACTCAGGGCCGGATAATGTGGCCAGCGCAGGCAGCCCCCGCTGCTTGAATTTTCAAAAAACATGTAAATGGAACATTTTGCGGTTTTGAAAAATATGTCAAAAGAATATTTTGACTTTTCAAAAACATGAAAATCAATTTTTTTTGTACATTTCAAAAACATGTAAATAAAGCATTTTCCACTTTTCTCAAAAAATGTAAATAGAACATTTTGCACTGTTCTGAATCAAGTAAAAACAACATTTTTCACTTTTTTAAAACATGTAAATACAACATTTTGCTTTACCAAAGAAAACCATCAATAAAATAAAAATTTTGGTTTTTGCATGGAAACAAATTGCTTCCTAAAACCATTTCCTTCGTCCGGCCCTGTCGATACTATATTTTAAACGGTGCAGAGGCTATATAGAGTCATTCGCAGACTTTAGAAGCCATTATAAGCAGGTTGCAGAGCGTACTACAGAAAAATACGGCTACTATATAATAATACATATAATTATGTACTATGCAACTGGACTCATACACACATATTTATAGGTGTACGCTTAGGTAATAAATGACGGCGGTTTTATTTTTTGGCTGATCCGTATTACGGAATTGACGGTTGATGGTGAAAAGTGGATGTGTACAGCACTATGAAGTCCGACCCCCATACTATACACCCGTCCAGCTCCAGCTCCAAGTACAGACATCAACATCAGCATCTGTTGCTCTGCAGCCTGGTTCTGGTTCTGACAATGGCAATGGCGATGGTGGTCCTGCTTGGCTGATTATTTGGTTTTACTCTCATGGAACTGATAAGGTAAGTTTCCTGGAGAAGACAAGTGAAAAATTCAAGTCACGAAATCAATTTTAGCAAAGCAAATCTAGTGGAAAGATAGATACGGGCTGAGGAACAATCTCTTACAGACTTTCCTTCCAAGGATTCCTTCCCAGACTCTACGACGACGACGACGACGACGGCGGACCGCGTTATAGTCCCAAATCCGGCTTCCCCACTAAACTCTACAACATGCATCCACACTCACAAATATTTCCGGGAAGCACACATGTTCACGTCTTGTGTGACGGATTTGGGAGTATAGTAGTAGGAGTTGTAGGACCGGGACCGGGAAATTATATGCAGAGTAAATCGAAAAACAACTAGGTACATATTATCATGGCATGCCTTACTTCCTTACTGGTACTGGTGAGAGTTAGTAGTTGTAAGTGCCTACGTACAAGGCCGTGTAAACGTGTAGGATGAATACGAATAGGAATTCTATGGGAAATGGCAGGATACTTACTACTCCTTGTTACATTGTGTGTACACTGAAGATGCATTATCAGCCATTTTGACTGTTCGAGCAAAGACAATAAATTACTTTAGAAATCTTGTAATATATATTTGTGTGGGATTTTTCAGCTTGTTTTAAAGGTACTGAATTGCCTAATTATAGTTGCATTATTGCTAAAAAAAATTACTCTGATTGGTTTTTACTTTTTAGTTTTTAGATACAGGAATCAGTTAATTCCATGAATTTATTTGTTCTTTTTGTAAGCAAAATTTTTTAAATGCAATTGTTTTGATGGTGTGTAAAAAAATGTAAAATTTCTAATTAGATGATTTTCATATTTGCAAGATGCAGATTACTGTGCTTGAAAAGTACTAAATGCTCTTTTTTGGTGGGTTTTAAAGGAGCAAAATATTCTATTTTGAAGACTTTTAAAGGTGCAAAATCGTCTAATTTGATGTTTTTAAAGGTGGAAAATGTTCTATCTTGGTGGTTTTTGAAGTTGCAAAATGTTCTATTTTGACATTTTATAGGTGCTATGTTCTGTTCTGATTTTTTAAAAGTGCAAAATCTTCTATTTTGCTTTTTATAAAGATGCTATAATATGTTCTATTTTGATTTTTGTAAAGGTGCAAAATCTTCTATTTTGATGTTTTTAAAGATGTTAAATGTTCTATTTCAATGTTTTTGAACGGTTAGGAAGTACAAAAGAGTTTTATAAGTTTTATTTCAATATTCGTTAAAGGTGCAAAACGCTCCAATTATAATTGCATGTAGTACCTACGCTGCCATATAAACTTTGAAATTTGTCTCGTGTGACCCCTTTACCAACTCTTTGTGTAAGCTCTGCCTGAAGTAAAAAGCCATAAAATAATTTTGCGAAATAGATTGAGCACTATGTGTCATATGGCTACTATGACTCCCACTGTTCAAGCCAATATACGTTTGCGCCTTGCCTACGGGGTTTCGGTGTACCTCTCCTCAATCCCTGGAACCATCAACGCGTCCAATTTTCATATTTAAATATATTCCAAGGCAATAAACTATGAGCCATATTTCACACTCTCACTCCTCGCACTCGCTCACCCACCGCCTCCCACCTTCAAAATATTGTCTGCTATATCCTCATTTCCATATTTTATGCAGGGCGACAGGGTGTGAATTTTTAAAAATATGTTGGTTCTTTGTCTCCACTCTCCGCGCTCCTTTTGCATATTTTCCCTACTGAGTCCAGTCAAAGAAATGAAACAGAGCAAAACAATTTTTACATGTATATTTGCAATTAGTACATTTTTTATTTTGTCAATGGTATAATAATCTAATCAGACTATGTTTTGCAGTCTTTTCAGAAACTTTTATAATTCTAATAATTTGCATAAGCACTTTTCCAAAACTAATAAAATTTACAAAATGCCCACCACTAAGAACTAAGTATGGAATTAAATATTCAAATCTTGCTACTTAATAAGCCCCTGTTTACTATAATATGCTTAATTTTGAAATTTTGATTTATTTTTATTTTTATTTTCTACAAAATTGGTGGTAGGTTTTTTTAAACATGGATACAAAATTTATTTTATACTAGTCCAATCCCATTGTTCAAAGTTGGAAAAATTTGAATATATTTTATATATAATAATATAATATCATTATAATATTACATTGAAAAAATAAAGTTACCCAACTTTATAAAAAATCAAAAACAAATTTGGTAAAAAAAACATTAAAGAATCTGTTTTGCAAGTCAAAACGTTGCAAATTTTGATTTTTTGGATCTATTTGAAATTATGTATGACTTATTGTATATAGTTACTTCACAGAGGAGACAGTACTGTCACACTTTTATTTTTACCCAGTAGGAGTCCCATAATATGTAGACCAGGTCCCATTCCTAGTTACATTTAAGGCATAGGGAGAAAGGAAGGAAGGCAGACACAAAGAAGAAAGACTGCTGCGAGTCAGACTCCAGTTTTATAAGAAACTCCTGCTCCTAGTGAGTGATTTTACGTTGTTTTTTTTGTTTCAAAATATCCTTTAAAAAATATAATACGGTAAAATAAAGTAGAAAAGTAGGGAGTAGAAGCTATAGTACCGATGCCGATGCCGATGCGGAGCCCTGCTTCAATTGAAACTTTAAACGAAAAATAAAAGATTTCTTAAAAGAGAAGAAACAAATGAGAAAATTCAAGGATCTATTTAACTCACATCCTCATCTTTGTCTCTCTATCTCTCTCTCTCTGTCTTTGTCCAATTCTAAGTTTCCAAGTCGGAATCCAAATCCAAATATCCGAAAAATGTTGTGAAACCTATAAGAAGCTCAACTGGCAGCTTAGAAGACTCCGCGCGGCTTTCCTCTCCCGTACTCCGTCATCTGTAAACTTAAAAGAAATGCCATACCATGCCCCGCCGAGCAAATAAAATACAAAGTCTACCAAATTCAAATTCAATTCAATGGAATACACTATAATACGCACCATACTATGCTATACAGAACATCACATATCATAGTAACTAAAGCTTATTTATACATACACGTGTACTGAAGTAAAGCCCAACCTACAATTTATAGTACCTAGGTACCTACGGAAACAAAATAGTCTAAATTCAGAGCACATTTTTGGTGAAAATATACAGGGTCATCTTCTCCACCTTCACAGTCACGGATTGGAACGAAAATAAATGTCTTATTTAATTTTTGTTAATTATGTTTTTACATTATATCCCAGATTTGATTTCCTAAAAAATGTTTTGTTTTTTTAGAATAAAAAGCAAAAATTCAACAAAGAAAAACAAACATGATATACTCGAAATAGATAACCGCAGTATTACTGAAGAAAACCCGATAGGACTTTAAATTTAAGGCAATTTCAAATTAATAATCTTCCTACGCTCTCAGTTTTACCTCCCACGCCGTCATTCGTCACTGAATAAATCACCATCATTAAAAAATTGTCTAAATTTATGTTTTTTGAAAAGTACAAAATTAACTAATTTCACGTCTTTTAAAGGTACAAAATGCTCAAATTAATGTGCGACGTGGACGCAATTAATTATATCCTAAAATTCAAATTTGATATTACCTATGCCACATTTATAAAAAAACAACTAAAAACAAATTGCATTATTTATCCCGTGTTTTATAAAAATTTATTCAAACAGTTGTTAATTAAACATTTAAATTAAAAGTAAGCGCCAATTATTGCATACTACATATAGAATCTCAAAAGACGTATACAACAGCCAATTTAAAAAACAAATCTTGAGTGTCTAATATTTTTACTTCATTCAGCAACTGCAAGGAACGGCACGACTGTACATAGGCCATAGGCACGCTTCTTATTTGCAGGGGAACAATATTTAATCTTGTACTGATGATATTTCCTATATTTCATTTCTGTCACACAAATAAATTGAAGGAGCTCCTATTTATTGAATCTTGTGATACTCAATACTGCAGCACAAGATACAAAACTACATATACCTAATCCCGTATTCCACACTCTGCATTTTTATATCCACTTTCCCATCAACTTTTAGGTGACAGTAACTTCTTAAGGGTAAGAGGATTTAAGGTCTAACTTCTACAGTTCCATTTCCAGACTTCTGACTTGTTTCACACAAAACTAAAAAATAGTCTAATTTTGGTCTAATTTGAATTTAGACGACATTCTAACACATTTTTACTGTTTTTTGATTTAAAATTTATAAATAGCTTCTGATAATGAGAATTATCGCGCACAGTTTGTAAAAAACTGAACTGATGCGCTGCACTAATTTTTCTAATTAGAAAAAACTGTAATAAAAATTATTTTCACTATAAATCTTCATCGCATTTACATGTAATCCTCAAGCGTGGATTTAATGTAGCATTTAAATTCAATTAAAATCCAAAATTACATTCTAATCCGGTACAGTACTAATTGTAAGTATTGTACATAAATTGGTAGCCACACACAATAAAAACGGATTTATGAAAACAATATGTACAGAGTAGACTCAAAATGTTTGTACATCGATTTCGGTACTTGTCTGTCTCCGCAACATCAAGCCTGGACGAGTGGAAGAGAAAACAAATAGATTGAGAGTTATTGAGGGTGAGAAAAGAAAGTTGAGTAAAATAATGTATCTCTCTGTACGCCCTCTCTACACTCGATGAATCTCTTCAACTCGAGCCAAAAGAACTCAAAGCAAACAAAGATAAAAAGCTTTATTCCCTATTTTCCTCGCTCTCTCTCTCTCTCCAGTTTCCAGTCGTCTCCAGCACTCAAAGTATAAATTCTTGTTAAAAAAAATAGTTCAAACACTCAGAGAAAGACTCAATTGGAATCCGAATGTGGTAATTCTCTCAGAGGATTTCATTCAAAGGAGAAAATAGTCACACCATACCACCGCAAAAACATGTAACCTCTACAACCTCCTCCTATTCTACAGTATCTACCTAACCTACTATAGATATATATGGATATACGTGCGGTATCGGTATCCCGCCCACAACCACACAATCACCACTGAGACTGATGATATGTATAGGTGATATATAGGTCACTAGTCAGTATGTACTCGTTTGTCTATATATAGAAACTTGGCCCACTATAGTCATCATCATCCTCCAAGAACCGTCCACCAAACCAACGTGTTCCCCATAAGAATTTCCTCAAAAAGTCAGTCAAGAGCAGAGTATTTTCCTTTCCTAAACATATGCTTCTCGTTGAAGGTTGAAACCAAAACCAAAAAATAGAACATGATTTTGTTAATCTTTATTTAAGTAGTGTCGCGTATTTCGAGAAATTTTCGAGTTGATTTTGGTTACAAAAATAAAGCTGCTTTACTCTTTTGTCAAGTCTTTGTGTTTCATTTATCTTATTTTACCCAAGTTTGTTTTTTAACAATACTTTTTTTTATCTAAATACAAATCCTACTACATAAAAACCAAATAAGCCATCGAGCAAATCTTGTGTAATCTTAAACTTTATACCGTCTTCCAAGAAATACATGGTACTGTTATTCGTTCATTGTAAAAAAAGGTTTGTTTTCTAATATTTATAAGAATATTTGTCCGAAATACAGAAATACATTTCAAAAATGGCATAAAATAGGCAAAGGTTTCTGGGAGTTTTCTGGCAATTAATTAGATAATATACCGAGGAGATGATCAAGTCAAATGCATCGTATAAGTATAGATCATTTTCGAATTTTGAAAATTTCTGATTTTCGGCCTTAGTTATGACTGGTAGCATAATATATAAAGGGTAAATTCTAGAAATATAAAAGCACTGATAATATAGCAAAAACTGTGTACGACATAATGTGTGGGTCAGGGTCCGTATGTCCGTGTCCATAGGGCTCGTTCGTGGCCGGAATGAACATTGAACTTCTTGTCATTTATACTGGATAACGTCGCGTCGGTGCCGGTTGCCGTTGCCTAGACAACTGCAAAGTCCAGGAAACTTACGTATGTATGCAACTAACAATAAAACTAATGCACTGTCAACCCCAATTAATTTTAAGAATTTCAGACGTTCACAGAAGCTCTTATACTTTTAGTTACAAAGAGCGGAGTAGAAAAAAAAGTAAGAAGAATTCTATAGGACTGCCGACTGGAAGCTTGGACTTTTCGAGTTTGAAAATGCCCTGAGAGCCTTCCCCATGTGACACTTGTGTTGACTGTGCATATGACATAGTAGCACAGTAGTGTAGTAGATAGTGAACGGTCATTTTTTGGGAGGAATTTTATCAGATTTATTATAGCAATTATATTCTGCCTGCAATATAATATGTATTATCCTTATATTAGTGTTTTAGTCTCATCTCCACCAGACTCCCGCCTTTCTCCTCCTTTCTTTTTATTTGAATTGCAACAAGGCCAAGGATCCTTAAAAAACTCCGTAAAGAATGAATGTGGCACTCAAACTACGAAGGACGTATTACATCTGTCTAAATCAATTTTTGTACAAGTAAATATGGAAATAATTGCCAAAACATACAAAATAATGGGTGGGCAGTTTCCAGATATATTGCTGAATAAATCCTAATCTAAAACGCGTATGACGCAATGCTGTTTTTTAATAATAATAATTTTTTTCAGTATTCCATCGTCAGTTTTAGCTGTGGCTCAGTCAGCCCGGACACAAAAAATTTTGCTGTATATTATATGTACTAAACTATGGGTTTGATGTCACTTGGCGGAGTTATTTTTTTTTAAATGAAGCAGTCTAATTTATATATGCCTGAATGGAAACATTTCCGATAATAACTTGCCTTGAGAGTGGCATTTAGTTGGAGAATAACTTCCACCCTAACAATAGTTCAAGTTTCTGGGAAACGCGAACTATAAATGGGACGGAATTGGAATCAGTCCAGCAATGACTCTGTGTCGTCAATTAAGAATTTCTATTCGATGGTTGACCATGTTCACTTGGATTTTTTGATACATATAGTAATAGTATAGAGTGTAGCATTGTATATAGGGAAGCTGTAATGACGTCATGAGCATGGCAGAGCCTTCAAGAGACGACTGCGGGACTTGGAACTTGGAGTAAAAAAAACTATGAATGAAGCTGCTTAAAAACGACTTGTCGTCGGTCGCCGGTCGTTGCCGCAATGTGAGACGTCATAAGCCACTCAAGTCATGGCAAAAACATCAAACGGAAACCGTGAAAAAATTTTACAATGTCAAATATATACGACCAAGACAAATTCAAAATGTTTTGAAAGATTTGGTAAATCCTTTGGTTTGATTTCCAATTTTAAAAAACTAATACGTTATTAATGGTAGCGGCTTACTTAGCGTAATGCCCTTAATATGTATAGCATGAATCATTAAAAAATTACTCAGTGGTTGGTTCAAGATGGGAAGAATTTAAGATTTTATACATTACAAATAGATCATTATAGGAAGGAAGATTACTTTTGATTTTGGATTAGATGAGCTCCTAAATAAAAAACTCTAAAAAATTCTTTAAAAAAATCCACTCTCAACTCGCATTGAGGTTGACTATATATATATATGTAGAATAACCCATGTTCGATTTTTGTGTCATGGAGAAATCTAATAAATGATATTTTCATCAAACCAAACTATTTTAGATTGAGTCAGTAAGCTCCACAGATTACAGATCTCCAGATCTGCCTCCAATTGGAATGCCTCTCCACAGTGTGTGTGTGTGTGTGTGTATGGTATGATATGTGGCCTGGCTGTTACTACATATTATTATGTACATGTGTGTGGCGACTGATCGTTTTCCTTCTCAAGAAATCGTTCTTGTTCGCTTCGGCGAAAAGAAATTGATGGTTTTCTTTCATACCAAAATTTATCGCGGGACAAAACTAATGTTTTTCTTGGATCGGACTTTGTTCCTTGGTTGGTATCACATAAAGAATCCGCTCTCCGTTATCCGGATCCGGCTGGATTCGTAAACCGTTTGTATGAGCATACTACATGGGACATAGATAGATAGATGATGGTGAAGGACGAGGACGAGTGAGGCAACGAGGTGATTAGACGCTTGATCCTTCCTGGGCTGTACTAAAATATGGATCAGAGGAAGACTATATATATCCTTCTATATATATAAGTATTAAATAGCGGTCAAGAGTCATCCATAAAGAATGTCATCATCTCATCCTATTATTATTCGAACCTCCACCAACCTCTAGAAATTATGACGTGTTGACAACATTTTGAAAATAGGGCTCAGAGATCCCTATATAATATTGGTATAGCACCATTAGCAGATGGCCCCTTACGTAGTTATGTCATAATAATAATATCGCTTTTATTTTATTAAGTTCGCGTTGCGTTGTCCTGGCCCTGGTCCTGGTCCTATGGTCATGCCCTTTTCCATTTTTTATTTTTGCACGACGTCGACGACCACAACCACAAGATACACATCATGTATGTAGGTGCGTGTATATATAGCGAGAAATGGACTACAGAATCCGTATGTTACTTGATATATAGAACCTCAAAGATAGTTTGTTTTCCTTTCACAAGGTCCTTTTAATTATTTATAAAGAATCAACATTCACCTCCACAGGTTGAGAGACTGCATTCTATTCGTATGTACGACATGACATGGAGCATATTATAGAACTGATCCAGGGTGTTGTAGATAAATTGTCCCTGACCGGTTGGAGAGGAGGTCCATAGGGCTAGGAGCAGGACCATGGGATGAATGAGCTGCTCCTGGAACGGAACTAATGCATTTACGTGTACGTATATATGCTATCACACATTATTATTATTTTACTATTATTATTTTCCCGAGGGCCTCGACTCATCAGTAATGATGATTGAAGCCAAGAATGATAGGCTTATAGCTGAGCCACTCCGTGAACGTACACATCATTTGTGAAGATCCAATACCTGACATGGTTGTATCTATCTCTTGTCAAAATGTGTCACTTACCTGCAAAAATAGAATTTTTAAGAATTATCCTCAGTAATTTTCTTTTTTGTTAAAATAAAAATATTTTATACATATCGTCTGTGAAGAAACAAAATGACCTAAATCCAACTTAAGCTAGAATCAAAATGAGCTATGTCATAAAAACCAAATGAGAAACATGCGTAAAATGTTAATTAGGAGTTTTTGAAAAACGTAAAATGTTCTATTTACATGTTTTTTAAAAGTGTAAAATGTTCTATTTACATGTTTTTTAAAAGTGGAAAATGATCTATTTACATGTTTTTGAAAAGTGTAAAATATTCTATTTACATGTTTTTGAAAACCGAAAAATAGTCTATTTACATGTTTTGAAAAGTGGAAAATATTCTATTTAAATGCTTTCAAGACATGTTTCAATATTTTTTGTAGATGGAGGATATTGTTTTTAGCTAATAATGGATATAGGTCTTTTTGATTCTTCACAGACGATATGGTTGTGGAAAGTAGATATTAATCTTTGGCATTATTTAAAAATTGAGCATATGGCGGCAATTGCTTCTTCAACGTCATATATTTGTATACTAGTACATCTACAGTGAAAAAGAAAGTAAAGTTTGTTGGCATTGCTCTTGGCTCTCTGAATGGTTTCTCTCTCAAAATATGTAGGTGGGCAGTTGGAGTTGAACTTTGGTAATAGCCATGTAATAAGGGAAAGATTACTTTCAGGAAGACTTTCAAGCTGAAGCTGGTGCTGGTCGCTGGTGCTGGAACTGGAACCTGCTGAACTTCACAACTTTTTTTGGTACTGGTCAAGAGAATGGATTTTCCACTTCTAAATTCATCAGAGAGGAAGAAAAAAGGAAAGGGTTTTCAATGGAAGCCATTTCAGTCTTGATTCAATCTTGACTCGTCTTCGTGTCGTCTCCTTCCTTATACTCTATGTCTCAAAGTTGGATTTTTTTTTACCAAGAAAAAATCATTTTTTCCCTGTTTCAATCTCATTCCAAGCAAATTCAAATCTCGCTTTATGTGGGACAACTAGGTGACCACAGAGAGATATTTCAGATTCTCAGCTCTGATTTCATTTCTATTCAATGCGTGTAACTTTTGCTTCCTATAGTCTCGTACTTTTTTTAGTATTATTATTTTTTGAAAATATTTTTGCATACTGTCAGAAATGTGGACCAAGCGCCAAGGAGCTCAAGATCTGTACTATGCAAAGGCAAACGAATACAAACCAATAAATATTTGAATTTAAAATTTGGAACAACGGCATATAAAATTCTAAATGGTAATTGAGTAAGGAGGATTGTACTCACCAATTTGAGGTTAATTGACTTGTTTTAAACTTTTTTTAAAAATTACAATAACGCAACGTTTCGGATTATTCCTTCTTCAGGCGTTTTATGTTGACAAGATATGATAAATGAATCGAAGCACTCGTAGAATCACTATTTGTAGTGTGAATGTATTTGTTATTTTGGTTTGAAATTGGTGCGGAAGGAGACCGGGAAGGAAATGTGTGAAATCGTGTCGAGCGACACGACCGACATATAAAATATAGCGACACGACATATAAAATTCTAAGTCAACGTTTGGCAGTCAGTGTGTCAGTGTGTTAGCCTTTTCCTTGGCGGTATTGCATGCACTTTTAATGTTGTTTATATAATGTATTTTTGTTGATTTAATGTCGATTTTTGGAAATCAATGTTTGTATGCAACTATATTGATTATTGATTAATTTGACATTTAAAATAAAGTCCAGGAACAAAACATACAAAGTATTTTCCTTAGTATTGTCTTCCCTTCTAAAATTCCAAAATAAGGAAATGTCTGTTTATGAAGTAAAACTTGCTCATCTAAATCTTGAAGGGATTAATTTTCCTGCTCCAGCAACACAAAATATAATAATTATTTCCGCAAAATTAAATTGATGAGTGAGTCAAGTCGAAGTCTGTCATTGTAATAATTGGAAATACATAATGTATGATAGCATTTCACCTTCGCCTTCGAGCAATGCTACAATATTGATCCAGAATTTAAGCCGAAGCGAACAGCATAACATAATACCTGTATAGTACCAATCATCAATCACCGGTGCCGGTGCCGGTGCCGGTGTGGTGCCTGCTTCCTTGATATATACTTATACTGCTTAAATAGTTCCCTCTACTAATTAAATTTGTCACCGTTTCCATTATAATTACTGCGTAAGTATATAGAGAGGTGAGTTAATTTTGTCAATATCCAAGTCACATCATGAACAATACGACACCATATTGATGAGCGACACCACAATCCAAAACCCAGTAGCCCTCCATTTTCCTTGTTATTATTTGTACAACAACAGCACTAACACTAACTACATAGCATAGGTATGCGGGAACAGAAGCAACACTAACAACGTCCGGCATGGTGAAAATTAAATTACGTTGTGTGCACTTGATGCATGCAGTAGATAGATATCTTATCTCAATGTCATAAGTCCGGGTTTGAAACTATCACAATAAATACAAGGTAAATTGCTCAGCTATAATTAACTAGGTACCTATATACGTGTAAAGACAAGGTGAGCTCGGGAGTGTCACACTTGCTGAACAATGCAATGATTTAATTGTCATTATTTTGTATGAGACCAATTACTGACAAGCTTGAGGACAGTAGCAGGTGAATGTACAGGGTGTCATAGGACCAACGCCCCCCCAACTTCGTAGTCTACAGTCCAAACGTATAGAGCTGCAAAAATAGAGCGATAGCGATATTCTTAAAGGTTGTTAAAAAAAAGTGTATTACATTCAAAAATTTCAAAATTTTGCTTTGAACTTGAGTTTACAGCTCTTAAGGTTTCCGACGTCGCCAAAAAACTGGACCATGCAGAGTCGTTATTTTGAATTTTAAGTTTTAAAAAAACGTAGGTACTTTTTTAACCTATCCGCTCTTATATGCATTAGCGTAGGCGGGCAAATATGACATGGCCAGGGCCGGACGAAGGAATTGCTTTTAGGCAGAAAGTTTTCATATAGAAAAACCGCTCTTTTGATTTTATTGAAGGTTTTCTTTAATAAATTAAAATGTTGTATTTACATGTTTTATAAAAGTTCAAAATGTTCTATTTACATGGTTATTGAAAAGTTCTAAATGTTTTATTTGCTTTTTTTCGAAATGTGCAAAAACATTTATTTGCATGTTTTTTAAAAGTTCAAAATGTTCTATTTACATGGTTATTGAAAAGTTCTAAATGTTTTATTTGCTTGTTTTCGAAATGTTCAAAAACATTTATTTGCATGTTTTTTAAAATTGCAAAATGTTCTATTTACATGGTTTCTGAAAAGTGTTAAATGTTTTATTTGCTTGTTTTCGAAATGTGCAAAAACAATTATTTCCATGTTTTTTAAAAGTGCAAAATATTCTATTTACATGGTTTCTGAAAAGTGCTAAATGTTATATTTGCATGTTTTCGAAATGTGCAAAAAAAATTATTTGCATGTTTTCGAAATGTGCAAATAAAATTATTTGCATGTTTTTTAAAAGTGCAAAATGTTCAATTTAGGTACATGGTTTTTGAGAATTCAGGCAGCGGGGGCTGCCTACGCTGCGACCGCATTATCCGGCCTTGGACATGTCACCCTGTATTACGAATAGGCATTGCAATTGACGCAGATTTTGACTTTGTCTTTGACATCGAAAATGAAAATTAAAGCAGGTACCTACTTACATTTCTACTCACACTATGGCTACTTATATACATATGCGTCTGATTACATGTAAACTTGTTGCTACTTGTTGGCGGATTTGGTAGCGTTATACAGGAGGAGATGGAATGCGAGATCCAAATCCAGATCCAGATCCAAAACCAGCACCAGCACAAGCAACAAAAAATTGGGTGTCACCAGAATTTGACCGGATGTACATAATATATATGACCAAGTCTTGAAAGTTGAGCGTATAGAATCTATGTTCAAAGAAATTAATCTCCAACCATGTGCAACGAATGTATCCCCGGTTTCTAAATTCTACAAAAAAAATCGTTCGTACTTCTTTTTCCTTTTCCTTCTTTCCTCGCTCCATCTCTCCCTCCTCAAATTCGAATCTCGCCTCCGCTCCCATGCTCCAGTTTTTCAGTTTTCCTCGCCATTTCCATTACATACAATAAAAACACAAGAACAAACAGAGAAGAGCCTACCTTCTGTACTCTCTATACCACTCACTCTTACACTCATATATTAAGCAAACACAATAAATAAGTAAAACTACACAACTTCCAAGTCCAACTAACTACGTATCTCCAATCTACAGACAGTAGATCTCTTACTGTCTCTACGACTACGACCACGACAATAACGACGTCAACCCATTATTGTTTATTACGCATACATATCGCCATATGACCTGTGTGCATACTGCCAGGCTTGTTGATTTTAAAAATACTACACACAGTAGCTCTGTACACTTGATATGAAGCGAACGGTTGACTAACTTTCAATTTCTCTCGCGTCTTTAAGAAGCCTGTTTTTTTCTCTCCCTCCACTATACTATCCCTTTCATGTCCGGAACGAGCCCTCGCATGCCCTATTTAAGCCCTAAAGGAAGTAAGGAAGGGATAGGGAGGTACTTAAATGGCTGATTGATTCCACTTGGATTGCGATCTGGGATTGAAAATTGAAATGGAACTGTAAATAAAATCTATGGAATGACTTCATACTTACATTTCCTCACTCATTTTTATCGGGCTCCATATGATTCTGTGCGGAGCATTTAGAGTTTATAGCTTAGTGACGATGAGTGAGAGAGTTGGGAGGAGGAAAGTTATGTAGTAATCTAAAGGTGAGGGATATATGTACATAGCTCTTATAGCCGTCAGACCATGTACCTACAGGTACTTTGCACATCATGAGTCAAAAAGCATCTCTACTTGGTTGATGCGCAACAGAGCACACACTTGTCTTTAACAAGCAATAAAGTATTGTGCATGGTTATCCATTAAAAAATCACTCGCTATATATGTACATACTGTCAAGAGTCGCTCCACTGACTACTGAACTCACTATATACTGCCTCTCAAATATATAGTAATACCCATCATAATTTGAAGTAAATAATTTATCTGTTCATGTTCATCATATAGTATATGCATAGAAATAGATTCAACTTTATATTTGTAAAAATACAAAAGTTGATTTTTTGAGCTATTATCCTGCATACATTTTAAAGATGTGTGCATTGTGTGTGATTGTCCTATAGTCATATAACATTAATGGCATATAGTATCCTTCGTCACGTTCATGTTTACTCTTCCTCAAAAATGTTTCATTGTGATATTATATTGTGAAATGGAACAATAAGCCGAAACTTCTCTGTCTGTCTGTTTCTCTCTCTCTCTCTCTCTCCACGTGGAGCTCCTTCAACTTCAACTTCCCTAAAGACATTAAAGACTTCTTCTGAATGGGCAGAATGGAGAAGAGGGGTTATTGTAACAGTGCACAGTATCAAGGCCGGACGCAGGAATTGCTTTTAGGCAGCAATTTGTGTCCATAAAAAAACCACCATTTCGATTTCATTGATGGTTTTCTTTGGTAAAGCAAAATTTCGTATTAAAATGTTTTAGAAAAGTTCAAAATGTACTATTTACTTGATTCAGAAAAGTGCAAAATGTTCTATTTACATGTTTTGAGAAAAGTGGAAAATGTTTTATTTTCATGTTTTTGAAATGTGTAAAAAACTTTATTTGCATGTTTTTGAAAAGTCAAAATTTTCTTTTTTACATGTTTTTGAAAACTCTAAAATGTTCCATTTACATGTTTTTTGAAAATTAAGGCTGCCTGCGCTGCCTGCGCTGGCCACATTATCCGGCCCTGCACAGTATAAAAGTAGCTATACCTAAACAGATATGCATATAGCCCATATGAAAGTCCATGTTATCTTTACCTCTTCAAGGTAAAATCATTCCACGCATTAAAACTATTTAATTCTCGATCTCGATGAATCCATTCGCTATATAATCCTAAGACATTTTTGTGTGAGTGAGTGAGCGTGGCAGGATGGTACTGGTACTGGTACTGGTTACTGGTGCATGTTTCTACTTTTATGATGGTGCCCTCTGAAACAATTATTCAAGTAGCTACGTAGGATAGGACTTTATAAGTGGACACGCAGGAAAATAACAAAAACTATGTAGGTAGGTACCTGCCTAGGTAGGTACATGGCTAATTGATAGCGTGCTCAGTAAAAAAAATGAACTACCGGATGCTTAATTCAACGTGTGGGTTATCTTCAGTAGTATGAGTAGTCTCAGCTACTGATATTTTGTTGTTTTGGATTTAAATCTAGAATTTGAATATCTGGAGTATTCCCTGTATGAATTTCCTTTTGAAAATATTTTTAGATTTTATTTTTGTAATCGACTTTCCGTTTTGCTATTGGAAATCAGTATAAATTGTCTAGTTTATTGACACGGTAATAAAAGAATAACTCAACCTTCGATTCTCAATCGAATTTTCGAATTTGGCATAGTAGCAGTGGCAAGTGGGAGTGTTTAATAATAACCAGTTTTTTTATTTTTATTATGGGATTAAATTAATGACCATTTTTAAAACCCCTGGATTTTATTTATTTAGCATTCAATGTTAGTCAGGCTGATCGAGTTTGAGTACTCCCATTAATTAATTTAGCAATAATAGTAAGTGCTGCACATTACAGAATTGCCGTTAACTTTTCTTAGGAAGCACCTTTAATAGATATACGCATACACAAAAATAGCAGGGTTGCCTGCTTTGGAAATCTCAATTTCGCTTCGACTTGGACCGTGTACCAAACATGGTATGTGGTGTGGTGGCTGGCATCATAAGGATATAACAATAACAATAATAACACGTTTTTCATCCCAATGGCAACGTCAATGGCATGATGATTATGACTCCTATATCAGTACTCCTATTATAAAATGTAGGCATGGCTGAACGTCTACTTAGAAACAGATATCGTCGGGGAAGAACCAAAATTACCCATTTCCAATTTATGCTAGAATCAAAATGAGCTATGTCATGCAAGCAAAATAAGAAACATGCGTAAAATGTTAATTAGGAGCTTTTGAAAAGCGTAAAATGTCCTATTTACATGTTTTTGAAAAAGTGCCGAATGTTCTAAATCCATGTTTTTGAAAAGTGCAAAATGTTCAAATTCCATGTTTTTGAAAAGTGCAAAATGTTCTAATTTCTTTTTTTTTAAAGGTGCAAAATGTTCTAATTCCATGTTTTTCAAAAGATGCAAAATGTTCTAATTCCATGTTTTTGAAAAGTGCAAAATGTTCTATTTAAATGCTCTCAAGACATATTTGAATATATTTGTAGATAGTTGATATTGTTTTAGCTACAAATGGATAGGGGTCATTTTGGTTTTTCACAGACGATATTATACTAATTTTATCCCTATCGGATCTCCTCTCTACCGATATGATGAAGTATTTGCATAGTTTATATAGATAGTTATATGTAGGCAGAATTTAATTCTGTAAAAAGCAGCCGCTGCGTATGGAAATTTAATTTCTTATTGTTAGTTTTTTTATAGTTGAATATTACTTAAATGTACGAAGACCTCAATAATCAAGATATCAATATAGTGGTGCTGCTTGAGTCTACACACAGGTGCAGTACTCTACTCGCGTTAACTATCTCTATAGTATGCACTCGCACTGCGGAGTTCATTGATTTTGATTAAAAGGTTGTTTAGCTATAGTCAGATTATAAAATGAGCGTAAAAACTGTGTTGTGTCTTTTGAGTCTTGATCGCATAATATATTACATGTCCCTATATATAATAGTACATGGCGTACTGAGGGGATAGATTGCCTTAATGTATTCAAATGGATTTAATGAGTTTTAGAACCTCACTTTGATGGTTGTACACTGAGGAGACGTGAGAAACCCATAAAACATGAAAGCTATGGTCATTACTATACATAACTATCACTCTGACTCTGATAGCAATTTATGTAACGCGAAAATACATTTTTTATTATTACTAATATACCTCTACTACTACTCATAAATATTACTATTGGTAGGTACATCAGAGTGAGTAGAAGAAAAATACAATGAAAGAATCATCCCTCTGCTGAGTACCTCATCAAACTCAAGGTATTTTTGCATCTCTCATCATCCATCCTCCGATCACTGTGTACTAATACCAGTACCAGTACGAGCCATACAGCTTCAAATAAATGTATGTACAATTTAATACTTGTCCTGATAATAATCAATTGTCAGAGACGATCAATTGACGAAAGAAGAAGAAGAAGATGCAAGGACGACCAAGTGTCACTGCCAGTTACATTACGATGTACCACATTAAGACCACTCTTACACGGAAAAAATATCTATCCATCTGTAGCCAAAGGCTTGCATCTGCAGAAAGGCACGTAGGTAGTAACATACGATGGAAATAGGACTTTAATAAAATTAAAATATTGTCAATGCAAGCAACACGGCTGCACGGACAGGTACATATCGTCTGTAAAGAACCAAAATTACCCATATCCATTTTTAGCTAAAAACAGTATCCACTATCTACAAAAATATTCAAATATATCTTTTATTTATATATATATATAATATATATATATATCATATATATCTTTTTATTTTGTTCTATAAATAGAGCATTTTACGCTTTTCAAAAACATGTAAATAGGACATTTTGCGTTTTTCAAAAACTTCTAATTAACATTTTAAGCATGTTTCTCATTTTGTTTTTATGTCATAGCTCATTTTGAATCGAGCTTAAATTGGATATGGGTCATTTTGGTTCTTCACAGACGATATATAATAATGACAACAATTTTGCATCTTCACACTTTTTGACAATTTACTTATATGCGTATACGCATCTCATCGTCAGAATTTAAATATTCCAGACATTCCAGTTCTCAAGCTGTAAGATTATATCACCGAAATTGACAAAGTGACAGGCGAAATGTTTAAAGAAAAGGTTTTGTAGTTTTGTTTCCTCATCATCCGTATTTGTCTTCGTCAGTTTGTCTTGGTCTTCTAATTCTTGGTCTACTGTCAAGAAGGAGTCACGTCGCCATGGAGGAAGCACCCACCAATGACGTTAACATAAAATGGACAATATAGTATAATCTCCATAGGTAATTAGGTAAGGCATGATCGTGTCCCTGTCGTCCATTGAAATACTTACATACTATTCAAACTGTTTGTAGATTCTAGACTATGGAAACATCAGTAGTAGTAGTAGGCTTCCCTGTAAACAATAACAAATAGTGGTAGCTGCCGTAAGATAGCATAATAGTCTTACAACTAGTATGTACATACTGGAAGCAAGATTATGCTCACGTGAGGTGTGATGCAAGGCTTGTGCATATATGTACTGTACATTCTTTGATTAATTTGCTCATCAATTTTCTTCAATTATTTCTTGTCTCTGTACAAGAAGCATGGAAAAGAAAAAAAGGAAACGCGAGGCAAAAACAAGAAGTTTCAGTGGTATAGGGAATAAAATTCAACCACTATATTCTTAATACTATACAGATATAAGGTTTTATTACAATCTTATATTTCATAACCATACAAAAATAAATCATACAAATTAAAAAGACAAACAAATCTACGAAATGAATAAGAAATTATTAATTTTTTATAGTCAAAGCCAGCAAGTAAAATATTATACGTGGTACACATGTAATATTCTATTAATAATAATGATTTTAACGTGTACGCATGTACCTACATAGATGATAGCGTAAGAGAGCGTCCCACCGGTCTTGCTGCTTTTTCGTTAGTTTTAGTCGGAGTCGTACTTTTTGCCCACGCAATACACTACTCACTAGAAACTCACATCATTATTATTACTATTTACACTCGGACGATTACAGTCTGCTATGACTCTTCTTGACAGCTAACAATGTTTCATCCCATTATTTGAGCGTAACAAGTTTCCATTTGCATTTGAATTTGAAGGAGAGGACGCTGCGTTGAGGGGGGGATCCGATAAAATGCATAATGGAGAGGAAAGAGCTGTAACTTGTAATTCAAGTTAAACGAGCCCATAGAATGAGAATGTGTAGAGCAGCCTACCTACCTACCTACATGTATTACATAGTGCATGCATGTATGTATACAGCAGATAGACGCAAGAAGAAGACAGGCAAACAATGCCAAGACCAAGACCAGCAGGATGACTGGAAAATTAAGAAGAAAGAAAGGAAGAAAGAAGGTGTATAGTCAACGGTAGAGAGAGAATGTGCCTATATACACGCTATAATAAACCGATATTATACTCCTCTATTTGGCCGGGTAGCCCATACATAAAGTCAAGGCTTCACCTATACCCCTCACGCTTCCAAATAATTGCAAATACAAAATAACTACGCTCAAAAAAAATAGTAGCCCCACTGCTCCCGCCACCGCTCATGACAGAATGAATTCACTGCACCTTGCTCTCCAAGAACAAGTTATACACCGCGGAGCATTTAGTAGTGGAAGTGGATGAGGATGTGGAAGTTGAGGTGAAACACGTTGCTAACTCGATTATGCAACAGAAAAAGTCTCACTCGCTGAGCCTATAGTCACATAGGAGTTAGGAGGGCATCAAAGCCGGTGCTGGAGCTTCGTTGAAGAGTAGAAAGAAGCCACAGACTATAAAGGAATTTTTCTTGCGATTAGATAGCACGTTTTAATTCGAATAAAACTAATATTATGTTTGTCTTGATCTCTTCATATACTTAAGCCCACGACTATCGTAATAGTATAGTAGTATTAATGATGATGATAACAACACAACGAATGTTTTGTCTTTTGTGTTGTGTTGCCGTTGCCGTTTTGAGTGTATCCAGTTTCCGGAGATGGAGCCTATAGCGAAGCACCCCTCACCAAACGAATATCATTATAGAAATATTATGAAGAATTGGAGTGTTACGTAATATCTCCTCTTGCATTGAGAATTGAGGGAAACGAGAAACGTTGAACGTGGAAGAAGAAAAAAAAACGAAGAAAAAAAACTGATCCCTCCATTTGATAATTTAGCTTAAGTCTTAAGACGACGGACTTTGGGAGAGTGAATAAACACCTGACGCTTCTCCACTGATATCTGTCTCTCTCTCCAATTCTCTGAGAAACAATTGAAATCCAGTCCTGTATTACTTACTTACATAAGCTCAGAAACTCACAGAACTAAGCCAGTCGCCCTCGGTCTGTCTCTGTCCCCTCCATAAACTCCATTCTCCATCTCCAATCTCCATCTCCATACTCCATGCCATATCTGTAGGTAGAAGTAGAAGAGGTAATTCAATTCATAAATTACCTCCATCGTTTACTGTACGTAGGTACATACAAAGACATACGTCGCATGTGCGTTGTGTGTCTACCTCTATAGTTTACACTCTGAGCAAAGGAAGGAGAGTTACTCAATAATAATAATGCCTAATGTATCAGCAGAAGGATCCGGCGTCCTCTCTTGTTATCTCAAATTTACTTGCAGACCAACACCAACACCAATACCAATAGCAACTCTACATAGTAATAGCTCATGGGGCTTACACACGTTTCGCCTCGTCATATTAGTATCAGTATAAGGTCCTTAAGGTTTTGATAATAGTTGGATTATATAATGCCACATCATTATCTAATACACATTCTATATCGTCAGTGAAGAACCAAAACGATCCATATCCATTTTTAGCTGAAAACAATATCAACTATCTACAAAAATGTTCAAATATGTCTTGAGAGAGTTTAAATAAAACATTTTGCACTTTTCAAACACATGAAATTAGAAAATTTTGCATCTTTTCGAAAACATGGAATTAGACATTTTTGCACCTTTTCAAAAACATGGAATTAGACATTTTTGCACCTTTTCAAAAACATGGAATTAGAACATTTTGCACCTTTTCAAAAACATGGAATTAGAACATTTTGCACCTTTTCGAAAACATGGAATTAGAACATTTTGCACCTTTTCGAAAACATGGAATTAGAACATTTTGCACCTTTTCGAAAACATGGAATTAGAACATTTTGCACCTTTTCAAAAACATGTAAATAGGACAGTTTACATTGTTGAAAAACATGTAAATAGAACATTTAACGTTTTTCAAAAACTCCTAATTAACATTTTACGCATGTTACTCATTTTGATTTTATAACATAGCTCATTTTGACTGAAGCTTAAATTGGATATGGGTCATTTTGGTTCTTCACAGACGATATGGTGTGTATCATATCAGATTATATAAATATTAGAAGCATGTGTGTGTGCCTATGGACTTGCCTCCATAAGTTATGCCCAAAGACTGACGATGACGATGAGTGAGCTCCCTTTCATTTTCATGCAAATAAAACCAAATAAAACTAAGGAAAATGAGCTGAAGCATATTTACTATGCAGCTCATCCATCGCGGTCCTTTTCTCTCTCTCTCTCTCTCTCTCTGAGAGTATCTTGTTAATTTTTCCTCTTCCCCACACAATAATAATAAGTGATTCTACATACACCCACACGTACTATGCCTATAGTTGCTCCAACGTCAACTCTGTAGCCAAAGGGCGAGGAATTATGATAATGAAAATGATTATGAAAGAGCTCAAGTTTGTGTGTGTGTACCTATAGTATATAGGTAGTCCGTAGTCCACTGCCTGAGCTTCCACTCACAGTTTTTTGTGTCCTGTCTCCTGTGCTGTGTACATCCAAGCTTGACATCTTGAAATTATGAGCAGGACAGAACAGACGCAGACCCATGGATTTCTTACAACGAGGTAGAGCGATGACAGTCCAGTGCTTTATGCTGAAGGGATTTATTCGCAATAAGATGTATTCAAATAAATACTCATATTTTCTATGTACGTACCCTACCCTGCGCCAGTGCCAGTGCCAGTGTCAGTGTACACTAAGGATAAGTAGGCTTGAATTCATATATCGTGGTCGTCTGTGAAGAACCAAAATGACCCATATCCATTTTTAGCTAAAAACAATATCCACTATCTACACAAATATTGAAACATGTTTTGAAAGCATTTAAATAGAATATTTTTCACTTTTCAAAAATATGTAAATACAACATTTTACAATTTTCAGAAACATGTAAATAGACAATTTTACACTTCTCAAAAACATGAAATTAGAAAATTTTGCACCTTTTCAAAAACATAGAATTAGAACATTTGATACTTTTTTAAAACTCCTAATTAACATTTGACGCATTTTCTCATTTTGTTTTTATGACATAGCTCATTTTGATTCGAGCTTAAATTGGAAATAATTCATTTTGGTTCTTCACAGACGATACTCGCGTAGATACAGTAGACAGTCCACGGGGGAAAAGGGATGTGTCGAATTTCTATAATGCTGATTTTGATTTGTCTATTCCTGTACATCCTTTTCCTTCTGAGCATTCAGCAATAATTCCTTTGAATTTCCAAAATGAGCGAGAGCGAAGAAGCTCATCTCATCCCCATCACCATCACGGCCACGGCATCGGCATCGGACATTGTCTCATTGGCGTGATTTCGGTTCTAGTGAAATTATCAATAGGGACAGATATTATGCATATACAAGATGCAGTAGCTTCATTCTTTCCCTTCTGTCTCATTCATCTGCTCACGCTTCCTCGGAAGTTTGGTGTCGTGACCAAGGGTTTTCCTTTTCGGTCTGCAGAAGACGCGGAGAAAAAATATATACGTTCCTCTGGTGAATTACAGAAAAGTGGATGAGGATTAAATGTGGATTATTTTAAGGTTGAGGATTTTTTTTTGTTAAATGGAGAGTGCACAAAGCTTTTTGGATGAGCGTTGGCGTTGGTGTTGGAGTTGGCTTTGGCATTGGCGTTGGGGTTCATGTTGATGTTGCGCTGTTAGTTGGCTGATGTTGAACTGATACAAAGGAGACGACTACAACGAACTACGGATGTGCACGCAAAATTTTTGAGAGAGGAGGACAATGTTGCTCATTGTTGATGGGAATCATATATTAAGGGAGCTTACAATGCAGTGTGCTCCTTCCTAACTACCTATTGGCATCCCACTTGTTGGAGTGGAGGGAGTATATAGTGGCAGCGGAGGGATCCCATTGCAGTATGTAGATTTAGAAATGTCCATTGACAGATGCTAATATAATTACATAGCACATAGTTGTGTACACTGCCAGGGCCGGATAATGCTGCCAGCGCACGCAGCCCCCGCTGCCTGAATTTTCAAAAAAACATGTAAATGGAACATTTTGAACTTTTAAAAAATATGTAAAAAGAATATTTTGCATTTTCAAAAACATTCAAATAAAAAGTTTTGTACATTTCAAAAACATGCAAATAAAACATTTTGCACTTTTCTCAGAACATGTAAATAGAACATTTTTCACTTTTCTGAATCAAGTAAAAAGAATATTTTTCACTTTTCTAAAACATTTAAATGAAACATTTTGCTTTACCAAAGAAAACCACAAATAAAATTTAAATGGGGGTTTTCGTATGGAAACAAATTGCTGCCTAAAAGCTATTCCTTCGTCCGGCCCTGTACACTGCTGTGGTGGATGAGGAGGTAGGTACAGTTGTATCACTTATTCACTTGGAAGTTGGAAGATGGGAGATTGGACTATAGATAGAGAGACACATGGCCTCTCTCTCTCTCTCTCTCACTTCCACTTCCACTTCTACACAACTACATAATACAACACAGAGAACTGACAGAGCCTCTTCTGCACTCTCGCTAAAAAATCTTGCCTTATTGTGTTCTGCATTGTTGGAATGGCGATGGCCCTGGCAATGCTCTTATATTATGTAGCCAGTCAGTTTGTGTATATTATGTAGCAGGTCTGTGCTGTGTGTGTGGGTGTGACGTCATCCTTCTTTCCTACAGTCGTACTCACGGAACGAGTCAATGCCCTACGCTCACTACAGAGAGGAGCCTCACGGAATCCGAATCTCATCCACTCTTTCAGTATGTACCATCTCCCTCTCTCTCTACCTGCCCTGTAATGTGTACTCTGTAAAGTTCCGTACACTAAATGATATAACTCCAACCTCCACTACATAGATACCTACTCCTATTCAAATCTTCATGAAATTCCCATTCCCTCAGCGAGCAAAAGCAACATTGATGGTAGAAAAAAATTTTTGCAGTTGAACTCACTCACAGTCATAGAGGCACAAGGGTCTTTGTCCACATGTCATAGCGTACAGTATCCTAAGTAGATCCTACCTACCTACCTACCTACCTACCTTTTAAGTAGCATTGGAGTGAACCATATTAGATTATGCATTACTGCACTGGACTGCTGTCTATGTAGCTATGTCTATGATATCGTATTAGATTACCTAACGTGACTCCGGACCGGAGATTGCCATCACTATCAAAGGCTGAAAGGAGCCTATAATGTGAGCAAAGATGAAAAGCAAACGGAAAAAGCCATTCCCATCATTGCCATCATCACTGCCGTCATCCATATCGGCATCGGTATGGGTATCGGTTTCGGCATCGGCATCGGCTATCTGTCTCGCCTATCCTCGTCATGGAATTGGAAGTATTGGAACCAAAGCCAAGAGCCAAGTGAGATAGAAGTCAAATCGGACGGGAAATGGGAAACCAATGCGGATGAGCAGCCCACAAGAGATATAGAGAAAGAGCGAAAAAAATAGAGAGAAATGAAGCGCAAGCATGGAAATCTGATGGCCTCAACAAGTACAAGTCTAACACAAAACCAAGACGAAAATCTCAAAAAATCTCAAATCCAAATCCAAATCCAAAGACAGTCCACGTCAAAAGGGAAGGGTTCAAGTGTGGAGTGGATCCGTACAGATGATAGATCTCTGACTGTGAATTGTGTAGCAAAGAGTCGTCAAAGTCTGATAAAAACTTGGTGGAGGATGGGAATGCAAACAACTTATGAGGATGACAAGGTCTCTCTCTCTCTCTCTCTCTGAATGTGTGTGTGTCTGTCTGAGTCTGGATGAACTCGTAGAAAAGAATTGTTGAGCAGAGAGACGGACTACACCTTGAGTAGGAGGTATGGTAGTAGTAGTAGAGTGCAGATATGTCGAGTCCAAGACTTGGACCGAGGAGAATAATAACAAGAAGAATAAGAATAAGAGGAGATGTTGTATATAGCGGAATGAGAATCAAGTTGTGCGAACTGAGTGCGACTGAAGGACTGAACCTCGTTTCCCCCCGCTCACAAAATCCACACACTCGAAATCTTGATTGTAAAATCCCATCGAAAAATCAAACCACCCTTCACCCTGCTGCTATGTAGTACTGCCTGTACGAAAAATTCATTCGAGTGCTTATAATGCGAAAGGGAAGAATAGGGAGCAGGAGCTGAAGTTATGTAGAGGTAGGGTCTGGCGACTTTCGACCGGAACGACATTACGTCGACGACAGTTCGAAGAAAGACATTTTGCCTAAAGACATTGCGTCGAGTGGATATTGAGTCGACGACGTTGCGTCGATAGACATCAAGTAGGAGACTGTAAGTCGACGACATTACGTTGGTAGACTTTACGTCTAATTAATTTACGCCGATAGACATTACGTGGTTGTTTAATGCAGTGCTAACTGAAATGATGTAATTTTATAAAAACGAAAAGAAAGTGAGGAGTAGAGATAAAGACAGCTTTATGCAATTAAATTCGGTCTCGTACTCCAGTACAGATAGCACAAAGGCCTCAGTATACATGTGTGATAATCTACATTTTATTTTTTTCAACTTATTAAGAAACTAATTTATCGATTAATACCAAACAAAGTAAAATATGTGAATTCAGTTATTTTGGCAATATAAACACCAAACAACAGAACAATGTTACCCATACTCTGTAAATAAAATTAAAATTAACAATTATACATAAACCAGCAGAATCTAACATCAGGCCCCACATTTATATTTGTAATTTATGTACAATAGGTACGCCGTAACTGTTTGACATACACAATAAACGATATAAAAAATCTGCTTGCCAATCACATATTCGTGTTTCCGCTAAAACTTTAAAGTATTATCTAAATAGTACTATCGGACTGAATAACTGTGTTCTGCAAGAATTCTTTCGTAAAAATAGGAACGAACTAAAAAATATTACAAAATCTTCTTTATACCATTGACGTCTTCATATATACATTTTTTTTTCTAAAGCAATAAAAGTAGCATCTAATTATTACTAGTGTAATGAATTACTGTACTATGAAATAACTTCATCTTAAAATTAAACAAACAAAACAACGCAAACTACAAATTACTCACTGTCGCTATCACTGGACACAACATTGGGACCAGAATAAGTAAACTGAAAATTTAAGGCAATTCCCTCCAAATATTCTTCGATAGACTTATTAGAATACGAAATAAAACATTGCTTAAGCCTTTGTGTCAAATCTGCAAAATCTTTTATTTGTTTTCGGAAGGAGCAACGAAAATATTTTTTTTCACTATCTTTTTTGTTATCGCTGGTGTACGTGTAGTAATCACAATCCACCAATTTCTTCTCGCCGGCTTTTGAAGTAACAAACCAGTGCGAATTAATACTATTAGAAACCTGATTCGATGCCATTCTGAAAGGCAATTATGGCAGTAAATAATTATAACTAGCAGGCGCAGAAAACAGGGAACAACTAAACATAGTTTTAGATATTTTTGTTTCAGAATAAAAGTGTAATGCCAAAGCCAAAATTTAAATGAAAGTAAAAATAGCGACTGACGATATGCGTGAGGTAAATTAAACATTAATTTGTATAGGATATGATTGAAATATGCAAAATTAGAATATAGCTTGCTTGTTTTCATATTCATATGATTAGATTTAGTTATGAAAATTAAAATTAAAATATTTAGATGCTCAAATGAACTACTTAAGGAAATATGTTATCGACGGACTTTATTTCAACGCATTGTCCGTCGGCAAAACACATTATACGCAATGTCTTTCAACGAGATGTCTTCGCCGAAGAGTCCACTACGAACTGTCTGACCCCGTACTGTCGTGAGCACGCAAAGTCGCCTACGTACTGTCGTTCGACGAAAAGTCGTTCCGGTACAAAGTCGTAGAATCAGAGGTAGAGGTACTCGCCGGTCGTACGGATACTCATCCTGAGTACCTACTCCTCATCATGCCAATATCCCAATGCAATCCCAATGCCAATAATAAGCCCCAACAAAGTGAACAAGTGGTAGAACTATCTTCTCGACAACGCAACACACAACACCACAGACACCTCTCGCACCTTCACATCCCTCAAACACATACACACACTATTATGCAGCTCATCATCCACAATCCACAATCCACGGGAAGAGGACGAGGAGACAAACAGTATCATATTAGGCTATGACTACGAAATAGTTTCTCAGTCTCACAGAATGAGTGCCGTTGCCGTTGCCCTACCTTCTTGTCTCCTATTTTTCCATTGAGAACGAGAACAGGAGAGTTCCATCCATCCCTATATTAGACTCTTGTTTAGGTTTTTAATTCCATTTTGCACAGAAATTTTAAGAGACGGCATTATTATTACATCGCATCACATATCAACAGAACACTCGCATGTACTACCCAGACCCAGTGTACGCACCACAACCCCCTGTATATCCTTCTTTGGAAGCATTCCTATAGACTATAGGAACGTACCTCCCTACCTACCTACCTACTCATCACTACATGCTTCACAACCAGAACCAGTCCGTCTGCTTCCTTTACTACAGCAGTAGTACTACACCACCCCTGTACCTTTGAACTTTTTTTTTGTATTCTGGAGTTTCTCGGAAATGAAACCAATCAAGTAGTGTGATAATCATAATAATAACAAATAATAAAAATATAATTATTGTTATATTTTTTTTTTCACTACCATTGCAAATTATTGTGCTACCACTACAACTACTACAAACAACTTGAGTCAGTCAGTCAGTAGACATACACACAAACACACACACACACACTCGCTCAAACAATTATTGACGATCTGCTTGAACTTGTACTACTAGTAACGACGACAACCCGCAGTCAATGCCAAAGCCGTCCCACCCCCTCCTCCTCCTCCACCTTTAAAGGGCCCAGTGGAAGTGAAAACGAAAACGAAAACGAGGAGGGAAGTGACAGGAGACAAAGCCCTGTCAAAAGCTACAGCAGAATTTGAATTTATTCGTTTCCGTTTCGATTTTAGTTTTGAGATTTGAATGGAAAATAAATAAGTAAATAAATAGAAAATAAAAAGTGACGCTCACATGTATTACCTATATACATATGTGTAGCTCGTCTATATTTATGGAGTGAAGTCAAAATCTCTGGAATTATCTTGTCATTTTGTTTCTCTGTTACTGTTGTTGTTGCTGTTTCTGTGTGTATTTAATTTTGTTTGTGTCACTTGTCAAGCTTGTCTCTCAAACTCCCACACTGCCCATTTCAAAATCTGTCTTTTTCTTGTGAAAGGACAAGGGGGATGAATTGAAGAAATAATAGAAACATTTTTCCCATCTGGTTCTGGAGACAGACTAAAAATAAAAAATAGTTTTCGTTCGGCAGTTACTTCATATACATAGAAGAAAGTCATCGATATTGGATTGAAATTGAAGCTAACAAAAATAAGGGACTCTCTCTCCGAGCACGTGACCGCTATTACTTCATGTACCAGTACCAGTAGACTTGAGAGTTTATTATCGTTTTTGTGTGTGTGTCTTCTTGTTGTTCTGTGTTTATGTTCCATAAGTTCCATAAGTTTCCTAATGCTTAACTTAATATCTGTTTGAAGGCCGCTCCTCCTCCCCCTACACACAACTATACGAATACGAATACGATCCAGCCACAGCTTGCAACATACGATTGGATTTTGATTTCTTCTCTTCTTGTTTTTTTTTTCGTTTTAATTTGCATACGTTTTGGCATGTGACTCTTGCCCCTTTCCACTTCACACACACAACATACACACGGGATTTATTTTTTCCCACAAAGTTTTTGGATATTGGAATCCGCATAAGTCTCGGAATGCAAGTGGATCGAAGAAGATAATAATGTAGAGAGAGGATTTTTATATAATATAGTTACATTATAATATCATAAAAGCCCAGGGAAAAGTTGACAATGACATCATGCATGGGAAATGAGCTTGATTTGTGACCATTGGTTTCAACTTACCAATTATTTCCACGTCTTATTTCCCTCTCCAAATCCACTCACTCTGCCCATTTCCCTGGATATCTCTACCACTACTGACTACTACTAGTGGATCCAATTTGTTTCCATACTGCCTTTTTTTTCTTATTTTTTTTCTTTTGCGAAAGGGAAAACTAACAATCTTTAAGAATTTCTTCAGACTTGTGAGTATCAAATGAATGCCTAATGCCTAGGCACACACAGCAACTTATACTTCAAAATAATATATTGAAATTAAAACTCTTCTGCTGAACTGTAAAACTCCGTCAGGTTTCCAACCGATCAGTATAGTGGGTGTGAGTGTGTCTTTACATGTGGTGTGCCTCACGTGTGTAACTTAGGAGAGTGAAACTTTTTCCATTTGACTTATTCGACTTGTGGACTCTGGCTCAAATTATTTTATTATTTTAGTGAGAAATATAATAAATCAAAGGAACTTGAGACCAATCAAAAAAAAATAAATCCAAAAGCAAAAATAGCGAAAATCAAAAATCCAGAGGCTTGTGAATTTATTTTTTTAAATGTAATTTAGACGAGTGTGAATTTATTGTGAAATGTAGTCGTCTCAAGATTGGATTCAAATGACATCATCACCATCATCAGCATCATAATAATTTTATAGGTACGTGTTATATTATTTATAAGGCAGATTTATTATAAGATCTGAATTGTGAATTACCATTTATGTATATGTTTTTTGGGTTATTGGATATACATTATATAAAAGTCAATCTTGTGGTTACGGTTACGGTTACCCACACCGCAGCACATTGCACCGGTACCGTCAACCGTGGTTCGCAACTAAGGATATACAGCTATATAGCTGCAACGTGCAAACTTAGCCGAGAATTATTCTAGTATACCCGCGTATGGAAAGGAACACGATTGGGTATCCCTTGCTTAGTTAGTATAGTTTCCAAAGCTACATAGCTACATTACATTTGTATAGGGAACACCGCCGGGCAGTCCGCATGTGTAAGCAAATCTCTGTCTGACTATATCATTTTTCAAAATCAAATTATCCGACACTCACACACACACACAATATTCCAATATTTCTCGTCAACATCTATATCAATTTCAATATCAGCTATCAACTATCAACATCAACTGTATAATTATTAAGCAAGTCAATTTCAAAATGTAAATTCTTCTTCTTCTTTTTTTTCGCTCTATCATATGACTTAAATAGCAGTCCTCTACACTTACAACAGCTACAGTACAAATAATAAAATTTAAAAAAATATACAGTGCAATTCCCTAGTTCAATCTTCCATCCCACAAACTATGAAAAACTGTAGTATTAGTAAATTATAACATGTTATTGTTCTTGTTGTTTACCATTTTTTACCCAGTCGCGCACACCCTCGAAACTCGAAAATAATCTGCCTATAATATATACCTACCCCTCAGCTCTCTCTCTCGCTCTCTCGCGTAATTGTAATTTGATCTCTGGACTCTGGGCAGATCGAGGTAGGTAGGTAGGTAGGTAGGTACGCATCTATCTCATGTATATATTTTGCAAAATTGAAAACATTGTGTGTGTGTGTAATATAAATCCCAAACTTTGGAAAGCTGGAAGGCCTATACAGTAAAACTGTAGACACTCTATCAATGTAAATCTGCTACGTGTAGCTTCTTCTAAAATGGTCTCATTTATAAAAGTGTAATTAATAAAAATGATGAAGTATCACATGGAATTTTATCATTGGATTATTTATTATGTATAAGGGTATAGCTGGGAAAATGACGTCATGCCCTATGAGTATACATACGTAATAAGCTTCACTCTATCCATATTATCTATATGCATTAGTATAGAATAGAACCGTGCTCAAATTAATCACATTTTTTAAAAAATCTAAAGTGATACTACAAATACTATGGTGAAGATATAGGATGGAAAACATTACATAATGGAATAATGAGAATGACAGGGCAGGAATGGCAAGGCAAAAAAGGCATAAGACACTATATTAATATTACTATTACTATTATGTAATTTTTATCTGGAATCTGCTAGTAGAGACTCACTCTGCGACTCTGGCAAATAAAAAAAAGGAGAAACAGAAGAAGCATTGTTATTGTATGTATAGTTGTAATATTTAATTAATGTTTGAATTATGGCAATTAGCCAGAGATGAGACTTAAGCTTATTATATTGACTAAAATAATAGCGGAGTCATAATAATCGTGAAGAGCTATATATGAGTAAGTATAGCCCAAGTTCATGGAGTGACACATGTGTGCTCATATTATGATCTCGGCCTTTTTGGGAACGCAAGACAGGGCCGGACGAAGGAATTGCTTTTAGGCAGCAATTTGTTTCCAAGCAAAAACTACGATTTTAATTTTATTGATGGTTTGCTTTGGTAAAGAAAACAATTTTATTTACATGTTTTAAAAAAGTGCAAAATGTTCTTTTTACTTGATTCAAAAAAGTGCTCAATGTTCTATTTACATGTTTCGAGAAAAGTGGAAAATGTTTTATTTGCATGTTTTTGAAAAGTCAAAATATTGTTTTTACATATTTTTAAAAAGTGCAAAATGTTCCATTTACATGTTTTGAGAAAATTTAGGCAGCGGGGGCTGCCTGCGCTCGCCACATTATCCGGCCCTGACGCAACAATCAATGCGAAGTTAAAGAGTAAATATCACTACACTGAAATCTACTGAAATACTGAAATATGCATTACATTTTTAGCGAGTTGAGAGAGGGACTGTGACTAGTGAGGCTGGGGCTATAGAAGCTGGAGCTGGAGCTGGAACTGGAGTTGCAATAATAATAATTATTATTATTGTTAGAGTAGTACGTGCTTATGTGTAGGGAGGAAAAGAGAGGGAGAGAGAGAGAGAGAGAGATAGTATTAGTATAATGGAAAAACGCTCGTGGCCTCAATTGTGTCGAGATTCATAAAAACCTCGACTCTGTGCATATAATACGTAGAGAGTAATAAAGGACAGATAGAAATGAAGAACTCGTGGATGTGGACTTACTCCGCACTGTTATTCCAAATCCAAAATGATGCTCACTTCTCTACTTCTCTCTCTCTCCTCTGCTTATCATTGCATTGGAGAGAGAGACAGAGAATATGGCATATGGATGGACGTGGCATCTCCTATCCTATGGTATGCTCCCTAAATTACGTACCTACCTACCTACCTACCTACAGTATAGTATTGTATACTTTTGGCTTTGGCTTTGCTTTGGTATTTCGTGGGACTTGGTTTTGGTATGATGGAAGTGGAAGTGGAGGGAATGACCGTTGTTGTTCCTACAACTCACATTGCACACTCCAACCTTAGGCATTTTGAGAGCGTAAAATGTGAGTCGTCCTCACAGAGAAGGGCTACTACTCCAGCTACTACTACTACTACTACTACTTCTCCCAACCACTTGCATTATTTGAATTTGGCCATTTGGCCATTATTTGGCGTCGTATAATAGGGAGGCAGTGCCAGTGCCGTACACCACCACCACCACCACCACTGGTACTGGTATATTATTACGATTATTATGATTCCTACACAACAACTACACTACGCTTTGATTTGACTATGCAAAGTATATGGATGTGTGTGTGTACTCCTGCAGAATTGTAAAGGTTTTTATTTCATTTATGACATGTTCAATATGGGACTCGACGGTGTGCTTAGAGGCGATAAGCCGGAGACCATAGGAATTATTTTAGATTATTGTTTCTCTAATTTTCATTCTACTACAAAAAATTGTAAGCAATTGCAATTTTCAATGCATTCTTTCCTTTCTGTATACAATACAATATACATACATGTAAGTTTTTTACGATGTGCTTTCTTCATTCTTCTTCTTTTTTCTGAGGAATGTATAATTTTTACTATATGGCAAAAGCGGCTCCTTAGGTAGATGACTTATGAATTATAAATGTCATTATTCTCTCCATGAAAATAAAATTCCTTTTCATGTCAATTTTCAAAACTACAAGACTACAATGATTCTTTGCAAATAATAATGATGTTTTTATTCGGTGTATTATTGGTATTGGTTCGTATTGGTAATTGGTACGCACATAATTTAATTGAACTTTAGATATATAACTATGGAAATTGGTTCTGGGCATATTGGCACATATAATATTTTTTTATTTTATTACTTTTGGTTCAGCCCATGTGCATTTGAATAATGGAATTTAGGTAAATTTTAAAAATTCTCAAAGTTGTAATAATAATTTTTACAAAAGCAAAGCGGTATAACTATAGTTAGTATAATATAAGATCCTATGGATTCTGGAGAATTTAATGGTTCAAAGGACGAGAAGGGGTAGGAGGGGGAGGGGGACATAATATGCAAAGCTATTTTGGTGGAAAATGAGAAATGCTTATTTATAATAGTCATCCCAAGAAATCCCACGAGTTGTTGTTTCAATTTTCTCAGAAGCCCTTGAAATTGTCATAATTATCACGTTAATTGCCAATTTCTTGTGACTCGTCGACTGCGACTCTATGACTGTGTAAGTAGTAATAGTAATTTACTAATGGTGTATGGTGTATAGTCTAAATGGTAATGGTTAATAGTCATCGTCTACCGTCTACCGTCTACGATCTACAATCCACACGGTCCACGTTTCGCGTTCTCCTATCTATTAGTACAGCCATATGTACAATCTTACATTATGATGTAGGTTGAATAGTTTCAATTATTCTCTTGTAGAATTGTAGTCAAAGCACATAGTTTGAAGTTTCACGATATTATTAGTGCCTCTCTCAACTCAAAATATTTACCATCAGACTTGGAGCCGGGCCGGAGCAGATGAGGCTGAAATATTTAGGAGTGTCTTGTATATATACAACAACTAATATAAACACAATACTACAGATTAGCAGATTATCATTCAAACTGCACAGGGATGACATATGGCTTTTGGTTTATGGCAGATGACGCTTCAATTCCTAAGAATATATGTGTATCCAAACTTCCAAGAGAGAGAGCTATAGAGTATAGAGTATAAGCAATTCTTCGTGAATAATTTTCAACCCTTTTTTACGTGTTCGCCTAATACTAATACTAATGCTAATACTTGTATTATTATTATTTTTGCCAACTCATCAAAGTTTTGCTGTAAAAGAAAAACACATGGGAAACATAGCTACAAAACGCTATAAGCAGAGAGAAAATTAGGTGACACTAATACAATACTGAGAATCCCAGGTTACGTCTCCGCCCGACCCCATTTAATGTTAGGCGCTATATAGTCAAATAGAAATTTTAAAAAGTCGAATATCGTGTGTGAAGAACCAAAATGACCCGTATCCATTTTTAGCTAAAAACAATATTAACTATCTACAAAAATATTGAAGAATGTCTTGAAAGCATTTAAATAGAACATTTTGCACCTTTTCGAAAACGTGGAATTAGAACATTTTGCATCTTTTCAAAAACAGGGAATTAAAACATTTTGCACCTTTTCAAAAACATGTAAATGGGACAATTTTATGCTTTTCAAAAACTCCTAATTAAAATTTTACGCATGTTTCTCACTTTGTTTTATGACATAGCTCATTTTTATTTTAGCTTAAATTGGATATGGGTCATTTTGGTCCTTCACCGATGATATAATGTATGTAAGGTAATGTAAAACTTCCATTTGCAATAATTATTATTAGGTTTAGCTAAACAGTATGTGGCTATGTTCCTATGAGGATGTTTTGACATGTAAGTTGTAAGTCGTACATCTTTGAGTGGAAGTGTAGGACACTGTGTATAGCTATGGTGATGGTGGTAACCTTGAATTGTATGTGTATATATGGTGCTATGTGCGCCATTGAGATTACAGATACGCTTATGTTGTAAGTGACTCGGTCGGATTGTGATTGTTGAGAGAGCAACTTATATTATTACTATCATCATGGCACACTACACACACACACACCAGAGACCAGAACCCAGTCCCAGTCCCAGTACCAGTTTACATTACATTACAATACTGCTAAAATTGCTACAGGATACGTTTTCACTCCTAAATTACCTTTGCCATTCCCATCATCATAATCGCATACTACATAATATGGTAATGCCATAGGATATTGTAAATTCCAAGAACTGATACTACCTACACGTTCTAATATAGTAAATGGAAAATGTAAACTGGAAAGTTGTTTTTCTTTTATTTTTTCTTGTATTTTTACCTTCACACTTTGTCTCTACTTGAGCACACAAGTATGTACATACCTACATACTTAAATGGGATTTTCGAGTCTATTCTATAGTGTAAAGAGACATTATGTATGTGAGTATTTACAAAACTGCGGATGGGAAGAGGTGCAACAATGACTATGTAGAATGCAGATTGTATAGCGTGTAATATTACAGGCATAGGTAACTTTTTTTTCAGCGTAATCAGAATGTGAGTGACCATAATATTTAAAAGTAGTAGACATAATAATATATTATATGCACATGTCCAAATAACTAAACAGTCCCTCTTTAACTGGACGCGAGTGTGGTGCTGGTTCATAATATTGTGTTGACGTGGGAAAAGTGTAATATTATATACTATTCTATGTATATAGGCAGGTACTTTAAACTTTAAAAAATACAACTTAAAATATCTAATAGTTAAAAATGGAAATTAATCACTGTCAAAATTATTTTATTTCCATTTTTCCAATTTTTCTACTTAAATGATTTTTTTTCTTCGTCAATCTCGTCAGCTTATTATTTTTGTGTGATAAAATCAAGTTACTTCGTGCTTCTGTTCTGTTCTGTTCTGTGTTTTGCTTCACTGAATTCTAAATAATTATTAAAGCTTGTCTGGGATAGTGGATTAAAAACATCTCTACATCTCATCTCCAGCTCCAGCTCCATACACACACACAGATGCTTTTCATCTGACAAAAGCGTTGAAATTTTTTTGGAATGTGGATGTTTCTCACTAGTTCTAACTAGTTGTTAGTGTTTTCTATTGTTTATCAGTAAGGTAAATTTTTGCTTCTCTGTGTTTTGATTCGTGAGCGTGTGTGTGTGTGTGTGTGTGTGTGTGTGTGTTTGTGTTTGGAAAGAAATTCCAATTTTTCTGCCTCTGTTCTGAGATTCTGAGTATTGTTTCTCAATTAGATATATTATATTGGCTTGTCTTTTACTGATACTCACAGTCAGTTCCAAAGTTCTTGTCTCATAGGAAAACAAGAAGAAGACGACAAAAAGAAGAAGAAGAAAAAACAAAAATTACAATAATAAAATTAATTGGAAAATTACGTTCTTGAGCAGTTTGAGCTTCTTGTAGTTGTCGTTGTCGTTGTCGTTATCATCATGCTATGCAAGGTTCGCAAAAAAAAAATGACTACATGTATAATACATTTGTAGAATGGGACATAAAATCCACACTCCTCTATATACGTAACTAACAATAAAAGGATATCTGCGTATAGAGCACATTTAAAGTACCTCCACGATATGAGTATACGGATTATGGACTACTATGATTACCTTTTATCTTACGTAGTTTTATCATGCTTAATGTGTTTTCCAGTTTTTTTTGTTTTGGTTTTACTATATAAGAAAAAGGAAAACTGCATACACTTGTTTTTGTTGTAATATTTAGAGCAACGTGATTAATACATGTGCTTTTAAACTGCTATATGCGAACTGGTTATATATCATGCAGTGCAAATATTTGGAAAAAACTATTTCCAAAAAAAAATATTTCAAAAAAAAAATATAAAAATGGTCCGTGCCTCATTTTTGTAGGAAATACTGATTGGAATGTCATTATTGAATTGCATTTTTTGTGGGAGTGCAACTTTATTTCTTTGTGTAGTACACGACGGCTAATGGATTTATGGATACATATACTTTGGAACTTTGGACTACGGGTTGTAGTATGTGAATAAAGGAGAATATATTTGCAATCTATAATATACTATTGTTGTAATATTGTTTATGTCTATGAAATTCCACATGTGCTGTTGCTGTTGTGTCTACATTCTGTATATTATTATTATGCGTATAGCTTGGAATTCAAAATGAAAATGAAAGTGCTGCCAGAATTTATAATTTCTTATTTGTAATTTTTATAATGCACTCAATCGGTGCGCACATTGGCCATGAGCTCGCATATGAGCTTTTGGACATTGGAATTCTTGTCTTTTGCTGCACCTTTTTAAATTACCATTAACATTAATATTACTTTAGTATGTGCGCACTTATAGTTAGCCTTCAAAATCTCCTACACTCACTCTTACTATACCATTGTAGTCAAATATCCTCATTTACATTACAATTACAGAAGGCATCCAATATGTATTATGTATTACTGCACGTTGTGCCGTACCGTACCGCACTGCATTGTTTAAGTAGACATTTTAGACTTGAATTCTTTTTTTACGCACGCAGTTTTTAATATGTGCTTACTCAGTGCTAATAATACTGTATCCCCCTTTAGTTTACAGAAGCAACATGGACAAATTGCAATGTTAATTAAATTGAAGATAGACTATTTTGCTTCTTCATTACCTATGCTAAGTAATGGCAGTACAAAAACTGAATAATGTACCTACTTATATGCGGTTAGAATCCATGTATCTCGGCTGTAGTAGAATTAAATCCCTAATTACAAATTGTAAAGGTAAATAGTAAATATTTTATATTGTTCTCACTCGGATCTGTGTTTTTAATTTTTGTCATTTATAGAGAATTTATGTGCAATTTAAATTATCGTATCAAATATCAACATCAACAAATTTCCACTTGTGTATGTTTCAGCCTATTTCTATGAAAAAGTCAATATCCCAGCCCCAGCATTACTTATAATTAGCATTGAAATTGTCAACTTTGTAATTGCCATTTTAAACAGTCCAAGGGAAAACAAGGGAAGGAAGTGAGTAATAACGAAAACGATAAAATCCTAGAATCCTAATTAGTAATTACGTTGAATAGTTGGAGTAGGTACATTTGAGCGCATGTATGTATGTATGTGCATGTAGTGTGTGCCCTTTTTTGATTTTTGACGCGGACTGTGCTGTGGTGATTACCTACCTTAAACTTTGGTTGGGTACATTAAGCCCATATAGCAATTAAATATCATGCGTAAAGTATTTTTTTTTCTATATCTCTACAGCTTTTAGAGTGCCCCTTCTTTTTTTTCGTTAACATTTTACACCGTAATCGTAGGGTGTGTAGGACTTCAAGTATCATCATCAAGATTGATTGTGACTGTGATTTGGTTTTTGTGATAAACAACAAGCATCGATGGTATTACGCTGTTAGTGCTTTGCCGGTTGTTGTAATGGGAAGTGGTGGTGGTGGTGGAACTATTTACCTTGAGGTTCGTCCTACTTTTACTTGTCTCGTGTGCCCTCCAATAAGTCAAAACCAGTCACTTGAGAGTTAATTAGTCTACTGTACTTAAGGGTTTGACAAATAATTAGTGGAGGAGCGTGTATGTAGTAGGTGTAACGATTGACTACTAGTACCAGTGCCAGTACCAGTCGAAGCATAGTTTGCCAAGCCTGATGAAGCTTGGTAAGTAAAATGGCTCACCTAAAATATGAACCTAGGTTTATATTTTATGACAACAACAAAATCCTGTGGATTCTCAGTGTCGAACATAAATGTTACGAACATTTTCTGTCAGTTTAACAATTGATTTATAATTATGAAGATACCAGTAGCCATGTAGCAAATCATCTACAGTTACAGTGTTAATAATTATGACACAACGTATATCGTTTGAAAAGAACCAAAATTACCCATATCTTTTTTAGCTAAAAACGATATCAACTATATACAAAAATATTCAAATATGTCTTGAGACTATTTAAATAGAACATTTTACACTTTTCAAACACATGGAATTAGACAATTTTGCACCTTTTAAAAAACATGGAATTAAAACATTTTACACCTTTTCAACAATATTGAATTAGAGCATTTTGCATATTTTCAATAACATGTAATTAAAAAATTTTGCACCTTTTTGAAAACATGGAATTAGAACATTTTGCACCTTTTCGAAAACATGGAATTAGAACATTTTGCACCTTTTCGAAAACATGGAATTAGAACATTTTGCACCTTTTCGAAAACATGAAATTAGAACATTTTGCACATTTTCAAAAACATGTAAATAGGACATTTTACGTTTTTCAAAAACTCTTAATTAACATTTTACACATGTTTCTCATTTTATTTTTATGACATAGCTCATTTTGATTGTAGTTCAAATTGGATATGGGTCATTTTGACTCTTCACAGACGATATAGTTAAAATAGTTTACACTTTTGAAACCATGCAATTTGACTATACGTCTGAAAAAGTCAATTAGAAAATATTCAAGTAGTCAAGTACGAAAAAAAACCATCATGTTTGATTTTCATGGGGTGTAAATATTACTTTAGTACAATATTCAACAATGTGGTTTATGACTTGAACGACTTTAACGGCGAAATTATATAGCTTCGTCCAATCCGCTCAGGATGAGTATTGATTTTTTTGTGTACATTGTTTGTCAATTCACCGTTTTATCGTTTGAACCACAAGCAGAGGCGAATATACAAAATACTGTCTACATACATAGTAGTAGCTACACGTCCTGAATGACTATATGGCTATATGATGGATGGCATTATTTAGCAATACATTCACATTTCACACATTGTTTTGTCATTCTGTGAAGGATTTTCTTTGAATTTCTAAACATGTGGATCACCATTTTTTTTAGCATGAATGATCGTTGTTGATCTTCAATCGTGCATATTATTTGGCAATGCTCCGTCATTCGGTCGCTTGGGTTCTCATCTCATGCAACAAAAAAAACGAAGTCGCTATACGTGGTGACAGATTTTATCCAATACAATTTAATGATATTGCTATTACAGTTATATTTTGAACCCTACAGATGCCAGATAGTCACCTACGTACACATAAGGTCCTTTCTAAAGCTGAGTTTTGATATTGTAGATGACAGATATTGACCTGGAAATGTGTTTTTTATGTAGTTTTTGACCCTGTCCTTGAATAAAGTGCAAAGAAGTGAGGAGTATGAGGTATGGTCAGTCAACCACACACGTTTAAATGCAGGTCTTAAAGTACCTACCTACCGGCTGAATTGAGAAGTCTCAAGTTGCAAAGAATTTATAGCAGTTTTTTGCTGTACATAGGCTCTCGTGTTTTCAGTTTAGATTTAGATTTAGGTTTTCTCTATATTAATGTTTTATATTCATAATTTACAAGCTTATTTGCAGGAGCCCATTTTTCCTCACACTGATCTTCATCTCAGACATTTATATTGTGAACACGTCATATAAATGTGTAACAACTCAATTACCCAGTGTTGCACACAGAATGAACATCCCTGTAAATTATATCACTCTGCGGAAAAGTCGATATTATTTCCATGTTACATGCACCATATCGTCTGTGAAGAACCAAAATGAACCATATCCAATTTAAGCTGGAATCAAAATGAGCTATGTCATAAAAACAAAATGAGAAACATGCGTCAAATGTTAATTAAGAGTTTTTGAAAAACGTTAAAGGTCCTATGTACATGTTTTTGAAATGATGCAAAATTTTCAAATTCCATGTTTTCAAAAAGGTGCAAGATGTGTTAATTCCATGTATTTGAAAATTGTAAAATGTTGTATTTACATATTTTTGAAAAGGTGCAAAATGTTCTACTTCCATATTTTTGAGAAGGTGCAAAATTTTCTACTTCCATATTTTTGAGAAGGTGCAATATGTCCTAATTACATATGTTTGAAAACTGTAAAATGTTCAAATTCCATGTGTTTTAAAAATTTAAAATGTTGCATTTAACATGATATGTTTGAAAAGTGCAAAATGTTCTATTTAAATGCTCTCAAGACATATTTGAAAATTTTTATAGATAGTTGATATTTTTTTTAGCTAAAAATCGATATGGGCTATTTTGGTTCTTCACAGACGATATGTCACATGCTTGAAGAAATATAATGCAACACGATTTTATATCGTGATTGGCAAAAGCTGCCAAACTCAAGCTTCGTGAGTTACTCATAAATGTTTGTTTTTTCCTAATTTACACCTCGGTCCTTGTGTTTTAATGAAAAACTTACTGGTATTAAAAAATATACCTACCATGCGCCATGTTTTTTTTCTCGTTTACAATTATTTGAAATTTACATGTAGCAATAAAAAATGTAGAGAAATATCAAAACTTTACAACTCCGATACAAATTACAGTATTACACACGGCAGACTTTGCGGCACTGAAATCACAGTAAAATTAAACTACAAAAAGAAACAAAAGTATAGCATCACGTTGATTAAAGATATTGCATGATTATTGCATGCATCTCCGAATTATCATGTTAGCAACTAATTTGGTCATGTACTGAAAATCGGTTCACCACAATATATGGTGGACGGACGTGTGTGTATGTTCCAGTTATAAAAATATTTACGTGTGTAATATGCACTAAAGAGTGGCGTCCCTCTGGGGATACGATCCAAATTTAAATATAAAACAACAAAACCAAAAATGCAATTAATAAAGAGATCATCATAGCTTTGAAATCTTCCAATTCCCAGACGTGATTTGCCAAATCTGCAAAGGACACGAAGCTGCACTACAAACCACACCACAAAGTACTTGAACAGCATTTAATATAGCAACAAACCCATAAATCAAAATCAATAGACATGAGAATGGAGTGTAGGAAAGAAAGAAGCGGACAGAAAGGGAAAGATGAAAAGAAAAATATTTTGTAATTCCTACAGGCAGTCATGCACGTGAATAGCCCAGACGAGACAAGAGACATATAGAGATACTATACTACAGAAAGACGGAAACCGCTTACGATTATGAGTCCAATGACAATGGTAGGGAAGTAACAAAGGGAAATACAATAATCTAATAAATTCCTATATACGAACAACGATAACGATAACTCTAACAACTGGGAACGGTGAAGGTATTATTGGAATTGGAATTGGAAGCTCCTCAATACAATGCTCAATACAGGAGGCGTATATCGTCTGTAAAGAACCGAAATGACCCATGTCCATTTGTAGTTAAAAACAATATCCACTATCTACAAAAATATTGAAACTGTCTTGAAAGCATTTAAATAGAACATTTTACATTTTTCAAAAATATTTAAATAGAACATTTTGCACTTTTCAAAATTATTTAAATAAAACATTTTACACTTTTCAAATACATGGAACATCTTGCACCTTTTTGAAAACATAGAATTAGAACATTTTGCATAATTTCAAAACTATGTAAATAGAATATTTACACCTTTCAAAAACTCTTACTAATTAATATTTGACGCATGTTTCTCATTTTGTTTTTATTACATAGCTCCTTTTGATTCTAGTTTAAATTGGATATGGGTCATTTTGGTTCTTCACAGACGATATACAGTAATAGGTCGTACGTACTACACCCTGCATGCTCCTATAGCGCTCAGAGTTTACGAGAGTGCGATTCCCTTAGTTATTTGGGGAAAAGGGGAAATAATGAACAGACTTAACACTTATTTCTAAGAATGGCATGAAATGGATTAAAACTTTGAGAGTCTTTGAGGGAAATAAAATTAAGAGGCTGCTCTGTCTCTATATTATACTATATGCTCTCAAGCATACAAGTCCCGAGCCGAACCGGAACCGGAACCGAGTAAGGTTCTCCATGTATCTTGTGCTGTCTTACGTAATGTTATGTGTTATTGTGATGGGTATTAGTCTTACACTATTACACTTCCCCATATATACTACTACTACTAATATAGGACAACGTGTGTAAGTCCATAAAAGCAAATCGACTCAAAACAGTAACACTCTTTCCACTCCTAAAGTGCCCGGTATACACAGTAAAAGTAGAGAGACAGAGACAAAAAAAAACAAGAACATACGAGTAAAAGAAAACGAATATGGGACGACTATGGGGATTTTTACTTTTATTTTACTTTTTCTTCAAGACTTTGAACGAACGTCCATTCTCCCACCGCGTCTCCTTCTCCGTCACCGGCTCCGGGTCTCGGTCTTTCTGTATTGTCAAGATTCTAAAGAGATCTCGTTTTTTTCCATATAGTCCCACATTTTCCCTCTGCTCTGTCTGAATTGGAATTCTAATTCCCGTCCGCTCTTCTTCTACTGCTACTGCTTGCGTACGAGAAGGAGAGAGGGAGGGAATGACAAGAGTCATAATTTAATTAAGAAGAATACCATCATGCATATGGATCGTTAGGTAGACATAGAAGAGGACGAGTACAAGTAGTAGAATTAGAATTAGTAGTTTGAAGAGTGTGGAGTAAATGTGACTCTGACTGTAATGTAATGAGAGAATTGTCCTCACATCCGCATCCTGAACATTTTACAAACTTCATTTAGCAAAATGTGACATTCAAATAAGACCAAAAATAATAGAATTTCCTCCACTTTTTGTCCTTTTTTTTGAGGGCGGGGGGGGGGGGGGGTATAGTGGAGAAGTGTAGGAACGTGGTCTGGCGACTTTCGACCGGAACGACATTACGTCGACGACAGTTCGAAGAAAGACATTTTGCCTAAAGACATTGCGTCGAGTGGATATTGAGTCGACGACGTTGCGTCGATAGACATCAAGTAGGAGACTGTAAGTCGACGACATTACGTTGGTAGACTTTACGTCTAATTAATTTACGCCGATAGACATTACGTGGTTGTTTAATGCAGTGCTAACTGAAATGATGTAATTTTATAAAAACGAAAAGAAAGTGAGGAGTAGAGATAAAGACAGCTTTATGCAATTAAATTCGGTCTCGTACTCCAGTACAGATAGCACAAAGGCCTCAGTATACATGTGTGATAATCTACATTTTATTTTTTTCAACTTATTAAGAAACTAATTTATCGATTAATACCAAACAAAGTAAAATATGTGAATTCAGTTATTTTGGCAATATAAACACCAAACAACAGAACAATGTTACCCATACTCTGTAAATAAAATTAAAATTAACAATTATACATAAACCAGCAGAATCTAACATCAGGCCCCACATTTATATTTGTAATTTATGTACAATAGGTACGCCGTAACTGTTTGACATACACAATAAACGATATAAAAAATCTGCTTGCCAATCACATATTCGTGTTTCCGCTAAAACTTTAAAGTATTATCTAAATAGTACTATCGGACTGAATAACTGTGTTCTGCAAGAATTCTTTCGTAAAAATAGGAACGAACTAAAAAATATTACAAAATCTTCTTTATACCATTGACGTCTTCATATATACATTTTTTTTTCTAAAGCAATAAAAGTAGCATCTAATTATTACTAGTGTAATGAATTACTGTACTATGAAATAACTTCATCTTAAAATTAAACAAACAAAACAACGCAAACTACAAATTACTCACTGTCGCTATCACTGGACACAACATTGGGACCAGAATAAGTAAACTGAAAATTTAAGGCAATTCCCTCCAAATATTCTTCGATAGACTTATTAGAATACGAAATAAAACATTGCTTAAGCCTTTGTGTCAAATCTGCAAAATCTTTTATTTGTTTTCGGAAGGAGCAACGAAAATATTTTTTTTCACTATCTTTTTTGTTATCGCTGGTGTACGTGTAGTAATCACAATCCACCAATTTCTTCTCGCCGGCTTTTGAAGTAACAAACCAGTGCGAATTAATACTATTAGAAACCTGATTCGATGCCATTCTGAAAGGCAATTATGGCAGTAAATAATTATAACTAGCAGGCGCAGAAAACAGGGAACAACTAAACATAGTTTTAGATATTTTTGTTTCAGAATAAAAGTGTAATGCCAAAGCCAAAATTTAAATGAAAGTAAAAATAGCGACTGACGATATGCGTGAGGTAAATTAAACATTAATTTGTATAGGATATGATTGAAATATGCAAAATTAGAATATAGCTTGCTTGTTTTCATATTCATATGATTAGATTTAGTTATGAAAATTAAAATTAAAATATTTAGATGCTCAAATGAACTACTTAAGGAAATATGTTATCGACGGACTTTATTTCAACGCATTGTCCGTCGGCAAAACACATTATACGCAATGTCTTTCAACGAGATGTCTTCGCCGAAGAGTCCACTACGAACTGTCTGACCCCGTACTGTCGTGAGCACGCAAAGTCGCCTACGTACTGTCGTTCGACGAAAAGTCGTTCCGGTACAAAGTCGTAGAATCGCTGAATACTGAATACGGGGTTAGATAAAATACAGGGCCGGATAATGCAGCCAGCGCATAGGCAGCCCCCGCTGCTTGAATTTTCTCAAAACATGTAAATGGAACATTTTGCAGTTTTAAAAAATATGTGAAAAAAGATATTTTGACTTTTCAAAAACATGCCAAATAAATTTGTTTGTACATTTCAAAAACATGGAAATAAAACATTTTCCACTTTTCTCAAAACATGTAAATAGAGCATTTTGCACTTTTTGGAATCAAGTAAAAAGAACATTTTTCACTTTTCAAAAGCATGTAAATACAACATTTTGCTTTACCAACGAAAACCATCAATAAAATGTAAATGGTGGTTTTTGTATGGAAACAAATTGCTGCCTACAAGTAATTACTTCGTCCGGCCCTGGTAAAAGGTACGTGCATATTGGTAACATTATGATGGTCTGATCTGGTGTGAAGTTTTAAGAAATTAAGATTGTGTTCGTATGTTGATTTAGATATAATGAAGAGTGCTAGATAAATTCAAAGTAGGTATGGTGCCTATACTAATACTACCTCCCTTCCTGCTTTACATATATAGTTCGTATAGGTAGATATACTCTCCTTATCTATATCAGCATCAACCCACACCATTTTCATTAAACACAATGTGAGCTTTCCAAGTTCGAAGCATTCATTTAAATTACTCACCCCTGGGGGTACAACACGAGAAACTATATGAAACTCAAATAATCAATAATAATTTAAATGCATATAGCTCTGATAGTTTTTAACAGCGATTAGCAAAAGCTGATAGAAGCAATACCAACAACAACCAACGCAACGTAGCTTTATGCATAATGGAAAATACTGCTTAGGAATTATTAGCACTTTTAGTATTGCCATTATGCATTACCAAACCATTTAAGGAAATTATTAAACATGAAATTCTATTTAATTAATGTGTGAAATTTTGTGAGAAATAATATGTCATTTTATGATGTAACTCTAAAGGAGAGGGTGTTATGCGTTTAATTCTCTGTGTTTAAGAATTCTTGATTTAGTGTGTTGGGGTTGGGGGCTCAAGGGTACAAGACTAAATATATTATGTAGGTACATTGATATTTTATTTAGTACCTCGAATTAAATTGTAGCTCATTAATTATTATTATTTTCTAAAATTAACTTTTTGGTAGTTCCTGAAATCAGGAAATGTTTAAAAGTCCCACCCGAGGCAAGACTAATTGTAAGTTGAAGACCAAAATTCCAATTAGCTAATTAAAACAATTGAAATTTGAAAGGGCATACAATAAGGTATTAAAATAATGTGATTGAAGCATTTGGTGTATTTACAAAAACATTTGATGAGGAAAGTTTGCAGTTTTCAAGTAGCGTGTAATTAGGCAATTTTGCTCTTTTCGAAAAGTGTAATTAGGCAACAAGTGCACTTTTTGTAAATCGTATAATTAAGCAATTTTGCATTTTTTAAAGCCGTGTAATTAGACTATTTTGAACATTTTAAAAAACATGTAATAAGACAATTTTGCTTTTTTCAAAAAGCGTGTAGTTAGGCTATTTTGCACTTTTCAAAAAGAGTGTAATTAAGCAATTTTGAATTTTTTAAAGCCGTGAAATTGGACAATTTTGCACATTTAAAAAATAGTGTAATTAGACAATTGTGCAATTTTTAATAACATTACATCAGAACAGTGAAACTTTTGAAAAATGCCCACATAGAAAACAATGGATTTTTAAGCAAATAAAGTTATAACAATATTTTTTACTCCTCAAAAAGTTTGCCTCACTTCAATTTACAGTAGGTACGCTTCGTACTTTTCAAAAAAACTAAATTTGAACATTTTCAAAATTTTAAAACCTACATTTTGTAACCTGATGTCAACTCACTCACTGAGATACTGACTGCCAATAAGTTACATAATATAAAGCGCGTCTATTGATTTTTGGCTTGTTTAAAAATTCCTTATATGGCTACTGCAAAGTCTTGAACACCAGACACCAAGGTTATTGCGTATTTAAAGTATAATGCCAAGCTTCGTTTTTGGTTTCAGAAAATGATTTGATACTAACAATAAAATCATCCTACATGTTGTATGATCCACATAATCATTATCCTTGTTCATACTACTGAAAATAATTTTAAAAATCCCCTATAAAACAAAGCTACTCCCGCTCCCATGCCCGTAAAGTCACTGGAATGAACCTATGAAATGTATTTTTATGAGCTATCAATATGATTTCAGGATAGCAATATTAGCAATACTTAAGTGCGTAATTTCCCGTCTACTTACACTGTGTCTTACACATTTTTTTTGCTACATGTATGATGTCGTAACTGTTATGTACATATATCCCCGTATTCATTCCACGCATCCGACATCCATATTTTCTATACCTATACTTCATACAGAGAAGCTGTATTATTATTTGAAATAATAAAAAAAATTGTCATTTTATTCACTTCCGTCCGAACCCGAAAAGAATGAACGAACGAGAAGTCTCATCAGTCTTTGTGTGTGTGTGTGTGTGTGTGTGTGTGTGTGTGTGTGTGTGTGTGTGTGTGTGTGTGTGTGTGTGTGTGTGTGATAATCTTAATGTAACGTTAGCATGACAGTCACATTCACATATTCATGATTCCAACTCCAATTTAAAAATCCAATAGGAATGCTACATGTATATATATGACTTGATGATCCATCATCATCATTAGAAATTGTATTGTAGTCCTACAGTAATCCATTATATATACTTCAATTTTCAATAGTTTATATGCTATCAAACTACCAACTACCCAACCAAAAGAACCATAACGTTACCATGCCTGATGACTTCTCGCGATGACATCTGACTTTGACGTTATACGTCATTAACCCCCTCACTCGTCTGACTCTCTCGTAGAATGGGAATGTGAATGATCGTGAGCTGTATTTTTTTTGTGTTGGCGCGTAATGCGATGTCATTTTCCTTCCATGCTACTGAACAGTATTAAACTACACGTATTTTTCCGCACATCCGTACATATATAATTTGAAGTGTACTTTTGCCTTTTGCCACAACTAAAATGCCACATTTATGTGTAAATGATGAGAACTTAATGTACAGTTAAAATACTACTAGTGCGTCTAAATTTAAAGCCATTTAACTGGTTTTTTGAACGTCAACTATTTCTGCTTACATTTAGTTTGCCCTCTGCTAAATAGGTAAAAAAATTTAAAAAGAAACTTACCTGCAAATTTCGTTAACTGCAGTGTACAGAGACTGAACATAAAGTGGGATTTAAATGCAGTATCGTACATGCTAATCATAATTACATGCGCCTTTTTTGTACTAAACATTTTAAAACGTACGTTGCAATTTACAATATACTATAGTGGACAACAGGGTTCATAATTTGACTGTATAATTTTTGTAAAATTATTTGCGTATTTTTGGGTGAATTTTGATTCCCAGTCCCAGTCGTCGTAGTTAGTCAGTACCTGTATATACACCTAATTATAATTTGACTCGTTCTAAGAATTTTTACAGCGCAATTTTCTATTCAAAATCAAACGTCGTCTCATGAAGCAGAGAGGTAACAATATAATAAAACTACTAAAAATAAGGCTAAAGTTTTTTTTCCCTTTCTTTTACTGATGTATTGCAAAGCTTTATAGTTTTCCTTTGTTATTTTTTTTTTTGGGGTACAAAACAAAGACAAACACAATCTGTTCCTCTGTTGATGTTGATATTAAAATTCTGCTATGAATACCGTGCGCTTGAGTCGAGTGGAATGAAAATTCAACGATCATGCCGGTAAATATTCATATTCATAATAAAAATTTCTTGTACATCACGAACTGCGAGGAACTCCGAGGCTCAGTGGCAGAGTCAGAGGAAGGAAAACATGCCTCATCATTTTTTTATAATATTTATTTAAAGTTAACGTGGTAGGTTGGTTACTGGCACTGGTTGGAAGGTACGTTCGCTTTGCATGGTTCTAGGCTTCTAGGTTCCTTCAACAACCACGACCACAGAACAGAACAGAGAACGGAACAGAACAGAACGGAGGAGGAGGTAGTATTTAAGAGGCCGCAGACGAAATTGGAAATACGGAATATGACCGCGACACAATACACAGTTAAAATCTAACTATGCATAATGTGCACTATTTAGTAAGTATATAACATGGAAATTGATAGCAACTTCCTACGCATCTATATGCATTGTATTCTTAATTTTAATTGTACAGTAAGCACACTACTCTGCTCTGCTCTGTTCTGTTACAGTATTTTTATTGTATTTCTTGTGTATAAATAAAAGTAGTAGGTAGGTAGGTGCCTATAGAATGAGAATAATGAGAAAAATGCATCGTCCTTAATTCACGATTTACAATTTATACAATGTCATTGGAATTTTAATTTGGTTTGTTAATATGGGATTTGGAAAATAGAAGCGTCTGTCTGTATAAAAGTCTATTGTATGCATTGGGAGTTTGGGAGACGACGCTTTTAATTTTACAGTTATTTTTAGTGTTTATTATTTCGAAGTAAATTGCAATTAAAATTTTAAAGTATACAATGCCCCTCTATTTCTTGTATACCAGATATTGTTTTATTATTAGTAATTATTGTAGCCTATTAAATGAGCAATTTTAATGCCTATTATTGGAGAAATGACCAAACGCTATTATTTCTGTACGGGAGCGCAAAATGTATTCATCACGGCAGTGTCCACATCATTACCATACTCCTTTAGTGTCAAACAGGTCAAACTGAACTTAACTATAGCTCGTGTGCGATCTCTCTACCCCTGTCATTACAATATTATCATTATGATGGTTGGTATCGTCTATGATGAACCAAAATGACCCATTTCCATTTGTAGCTAAAAACAATATCCTCTATTTACAAAAATATGGAAACATGCCTTGAAAGCATTTAAATAGAATATTTTGCACTTTAGAAAATATGTAAATAGAACATTTTAAACTTTTCAAAAATATGTAAATAGAACATTTTGCACTTTTCAAAAACATGGAATTAGAAAATTTTGAACTTTTCAAAAACATGCAAATAGAACATTTTGAAATTTTCAAAAACATGCAAATAGAACATTTTGAAATTTTCAAAAACATGTAAATAGAACATTATGCAACTTTTTGAAGACATGGAATTAGAACATTTTGCACCTTTTCAAAAACATGGAATTAGAACATTATGCAACTTTTTGAAGACATGGAATTAGAACATTTTGCACCTTTTCAAAAACATGGAATTAGAACATTATGCAACTTTTCGAAGACATGGAATTAGACCATTTTACACTTTTCAAAAACTTGTAAATAGAAATTTTTGCACCTTTTTAAAAACATGGAAATAGATCATTTTACACTTTTCAAAAACTTGTAAATAGAAATTTTTGCACCTTTTTAAAAACATGGAAATAGATCATTTTACGTTTATCAAAAACTCTTAATTAACATTTTACGCATGTTTCGCATTTTTTAAAAAATAGCTAATTTTGATTTTAGTTTAAATTGGATATGGATTATTTTGGTTCTTCACACACGATATCGTACGAACAATCCAATCATTGTGACAGTTTCAGCCTGTTAGCTAGGTAATTGAAGTCTTTACATAAAGGATGACACTCATACAAAACTACGATGACTTTCTGGTCCTGGTTGATTTGAGTATATCCCCATTAATTTTATTCTTTGTTCTCGACACTTATGAAAAGGAAGTAGGTACGAAGCATACTACAGCAAGTGCCTAGTTCCACTGCTCGTTTTTTGAGAGCTCTTCAATTTCAATAGATGAAAATGGAGATGGACAGGAGTGATATTACATCATTGTTATATATTATAACATTTGCAAAATTTTTAATTATATAAACTATCTAAATCTGAAAATCTGTGACGATGGCATCTAATCGTAAGCGGCTTCATGATACTTTATAGATCAAATCTGACAATTAAGAGCCCTTTATCTACCCACTAAAATTTACAAATGTTTTGAAATATTACAAGTTTATAGGTAATACACACTATTATCATTACATACAAAAGTTTTTGTGCATAATATAGTTTATTTCGCGGGTTATTAGTTTTGGGTATGACCACAACCACAAGAGAAGAGGGAAATAAAAAATGTATTACATAAGATGCCTTTATGTAAATAGGCACTTGCATATTATTCTGTTAAGTGATGCGATAAAACTCAAGATCATCTCTCTCCCATTCCCAGTCCCAGTCCCAGTCCCAGTCCCTGTCCCAGTCGTTATGCAAAAGGACATGTTGCGTGTATTGGAATTCAGAATGAAAATCAGAATCAGAATTGAAAATCTACTAAACCGCAGAAGTATCAGAGCATTTGCATTATAGTAATTGTAGCTACGTAGGTAGGTACATTGTTATTTCTTTTTTTCCTCTCCTTCTGAATTTTTGAGTTGTACTCTCAAAAACTCATGCTAAAGCAGACACGGATGAGCAGAGCACGTGTTAATCCTGCTCCTGCATTCATATTCCTTCCTTGTCCATGTCGATGTCGATGTGGATCCTGGATTGTGATTGGGAGACTTTTGTGTGTAACAAAAACAAACTATCAAACAATAAAATGCATTGCAGATGCTCCATAAGGTGAATTACCTTCAGCACCGGTTCCGAGTCCGACCCCGTACCGACGGCATGTGACTTGTTCATATAATGTATTATAGTTCTCTCAAGGGACTCCTACTGCTACTGCTGCATCAGAATTCAGAATATGGGCATACATATATGGGTGTTAGTGTTACACATTTATTCCACATAACAAACATTGAAAACAAACAATGCTGCATGAGGAAGTATGGAGCCACACTGCTACTGCCACACTACCAACTACTGCTCCACCTTCTTTGTTAAATTATTTAGTCACACAGCACAGGTGGAATTCGAATTCAAATTTGTGTTTGAATTCATAGCTGTACTATTATGCAGCCCTATGTCTAAAAATTCCCAAATTCCCACAAAGGTAAAATATATAAGAATCATAATATCGTCAGTGAAGAACCAAAATGACCCATTTCCATTTGTAGCTAAAAACAATATCTTCTATTTACAAAAATATTGAAACATGCCTTGAAAGCATTTAAATAAAATATTTTGCACTTTAAAAAATATGTACCTAAATAGAACATTTTACACTTTTCAAAAACATGGAAATAGAACATTTTGCACTTTTCAAAAACATGTAAATAGAACATTTTGCACTTTTCAAAAATATGCAAATAGAAAATTTTGCACTTTTCAAAAATATGCAAATAGAACATTTTAAACTTTTCAAAAACATGTAAATAGAACATTTTGTACTTTTCAAAAACATGTAAATACAACATTTTCCACCTTTTCAAAAACATTTAAATAGAACATTTTACGCTTTTCAAAAAAATGTAAATAGAACATTTTACACTTTTCAAAAACATGTAAATAGAACATTTTACGCTTTTCAAAACCATATAAATAGAAAATTTTTCACTTTTCAAAAATATGCAAATAGAACATTTTAGACTTTTCAAAATCTCGTAATTATCATTTTACGCATGTTTCTCATTTTGTTTTTATAACATGGCTCATTTTGATTGTAGTTTAAATTGGCTATGGGTCATTTTGGTTCTTCAAAAACGATATTATGGACCTGGTAAATGACAGTTTTGAAGCTTTTATTTAAGCAATGGAAATGACTCTTAGTTAGATACTGTGTTATTTAACATGGAGTGACTTGACATTTAAAACGTACCTCCCTAGTTGAATAACGTGTGGAGATAAATGATGAATTAAAACTAAAAGTCTCTAGACATTACTACACGTATGCGCGGGTCCGCTACCGAAGACCGAAATCGATGCAGGGACAGGGACAGGGATAGTTTAAAAATTCATTGAACACACACACACACACGAAGAATTGGAAATGGAAACACATCTGGATTTGACATTATATGATGTGTAGTAGCCACTCTCATTCTGATGATCTGATGTGCATGGTAATGGCAATGGTAATGGTAAGGGAGCACGAGTTCCCTCGATTACAATTTCATTGTTAGTGACTCAATGAAAGATTCATCTCATTGAAAAAACAAACGTTGCTTTTGCCCCACGGAGGACTCTGCATTTGCATTGGGTCTAGTTTGTTACATATTATATGTAACTTTGTCGATTCTAGAAGATCCTCTCGCAGTCAATGTGTGTGTTGTGTGTTCATTTATAATATATGTATATAGAGTTAAAATTTTACTCAAAAGTTATTCCTCACGTCGTCCGTCCTTGTACTTATACATGTACAAGTACAAAAAAGCTCCCCCGTTTTCCCTTTTAATGCATTTACAATCTACACACCATTCTGAATTCTGGGTTCTATACACACATGTAAAATTAAATTAGCATGTGTAGGTTTCAATTTCATTCTCTCAAACTCCAAAGGAGACAAGTGCAACTACAAAATTACAAAAGTACCAGAAACAACAAAGGAGACTCAATTCAATTTTCTCTCTAATTTTCACTTCAAAACCAAAGACACACAACAACGTGTCCTATCTGATGTCTCTGTATTAGGTGTGTGTGTGTGTGTGTGTGTGTGTGTTGTTGTTGTCAAGCTATGGATTTGGATTTGGATTTGAATCTGAATCTAGATCTGGAACTGAAACTGGCTGGATATGAATAATTTGTCTCATTTTAAATAATTATCATTATATTGCTCCATGTAACTATGGGAGCATGGAAAATTGTAATACAACTAGAACATATTGTGTCAAATTTACATTGGAATTGGAAGGGTATTTTACTCTTGTTGTGAGGAGGTGGGAGTTACAGTGGGAATATAGTATGCAGCGTAAAATTTGTTTATGTAACAACATTTTCTAATTTGTGGAGACAAATAATATAGTGAGTGAAGAATCAAAATGACCCATTTCCAATTTATGCTAAAATTAAAATGAGCTATGTCAAAAAAAAGACAGTAAATAAGATACATGCTTACAATGCTAATCACGAGTTTCTAAAATGAGCAAATTGTTCTATTTACATGTTTTTTAAAAGGTAAAAATGTCCTATTTACATGTTTTTTAAAAGGTAAAAATGTCCTATTTACATGTTTTGTGAAAAGTGCAAAATTTTCTATTTACATGTTTTTAAAAAGGGTCAAAATATTCTATTTACATGTCTTTTGAAAAGGCCAAAATGTTCTATTTACATGTTTTTCAAAAGTGCAAAATATTCTATTTACTTGTTTTTTGAAAAATGCACAAGGTTCTATTTACATACTTTCATGAACATGTTATTTTAATTTTTTCTACATTTTGTTTTAAACTAAAAATGGATATGGATCATTTTGGTTCTTTACAGACGATATAGAGACGGAACTTCTGAGACATCACTAAAATAAATGTAAAAGCAATTCGTAGTACAATAATAATTGTTATTAAAATCATTATTGTAGCAAATGCATAATAAGGGTTTTCATTTCAAGTGAATTCAATGTGTATAGAAAGGGATTTAGAAACAATTCTTAATTATTATGGATGAAGATTTCCAGTCCCAGTGTCAAAGTAGTTTTGGGCTTTAATTTCGAATTTGATTTCCTACCACTACTATGCCCAAGGCAGCTCAGCCACGTAGGTAGTCTTGTACAACTACTGTAGAAGCTACGGATACGGATGCACTTTGAAAAGAGCTTTGAAAGTTAGTAGTTTGGAAAATATTTGTTTGCATAGACATATGGGTAATTATGAATGTAGAATCTGGAACTGGATCTGGATATGTTACGCCTTGGCACATAGGATATTATTGAAAGTATTTATGAGGGGAGCACATACAAGATTCATTTACATAGGTGGATGTGGTTCTAAATGATGGTTATACTTTGTTATATTTCATCTTGTTTGACGATCAATGGTTTGGCATGCATGGAAATTATGTGGCTTATTTATCCCCCAGTTGAAATACAAATCCACATCCAGAATCCAGAATCCAGAGATAGTGTGGCTGGTACTGGTACTGGTAACTGGTGGCTGAGCTGAGCTGAGGGTATTATTAGTAGAAATAATAATAATGCTGGCGTTGAAGACTCAAAACCAGTCATTACATGGAACTTTACTAAAATCCTAAAATTATGTGAGCCAATGCATGTGAAAATCTATCTAGGTACATATAGGTAGTAGATACAGTTTTATGAATAATTTTTGAATTTTTCATATACCTGACATTTTCACTTCAAGGACACGACAAAGGACACAGACGAAACGCGAATAAAATAATATTTACACGAGACCGCAGTGCACATTTCAATTTCAGTGCATGCTCATATTGTCAGTATGAAATCGAATACAGATACATAGGCTGAGGAAATCCTAAAATTCGGAATTTCTGAGCAGTGGAATCGTAACCAGAACCAGAACCAGTACCAGTACCACCAATGTGTGGCAAGTACAAGGGAAGGGAAGTGTTGTAGATAAGCGTAGAGAGCGGTGGTAGTGGTTAATGGTTAATGGTATGACTAGATTTATGCGTAACTGATCACACCTTGTGTGTATACACCAACACCCACAGCCAGACAGACAGACCGACAACGACAACAAAAACGGCAACGACAACAGAGCATAGCATAGCAGAGCAGTATGGAAAAACATATAATAATAAAAATTGTCAAAAATTGTACGAGAACGAAGAAAATGACGACGTCGCGCGGTCAGAACCCCTCCAAAGCAATAACTTGTGGTGATCTCTATTATATTGAAATGTAGCTCACCATTTTATTTTGTGTACATAGTCTTAGATAATCTTAAGCCTGCCCATTATACAAATTTCCATTTTTATGATTTATCACGCAAAGCATCACAAGAATAATCAAATACTACCTAGTAAGTAGTAGGGAGCGTTGTTGCAAAAATCCAATCTTTGGTGTCCCCTTAACCTGGAGCCTATGCTATGGAGCGCTGGACGCTCCGGCCATGTTGAATGTTGAATCTGTGAATATAACACCCATATGTATAATATTGCCATTGCCCCTTATGTGGTTTACAATGTATTAACAGCTGCTCACAAATTCAGGCTAATTTACCTACCTACCTGACTCAGATCGTGAGTGGCGTCATACATACACACAGATACCATTTTTGTCGACAGATAAAATTGGCAAAGTGTCACCAACGCGAGATAAATCAACACCGTGACCCCACTTATCACAATCATGGAATTCTATAGTTGATGATAGTTATTGTATGACAAACCAATCTTATCGTCACCTAGCAGAGCCACATATATGCATATGTACCTACTTATATTTAAACGCATGACCCATGACCGACTGTGTGGCACTGACTGAGTGAGTCAGTGCTGCATATGAATGTGTTGAGCATACAACTAAAGATAGGTATATAAGAGAGATTTAATTATTGGGACACGAACGACTCCAATCTTACAAATAAAAAAAAAATTACCAAAGTATTAAAAAGCAAACCTGCAAAAATATTTAATGTAGGGTATATGTAGTACCTATCAAAACTTAAATATTCAGCACTCTAAAAATGGGACAAAGTAATGAAAAAAGCGTGTGTTGTTTGTTTATTGAGCTATTTCGATTAAATATTATTTTCATGTTATATTATGTGTCCTGTAAATACTCTTTGGAATTTGAAAGAGTGAGGAGCTTGAGAATCAGAACTGCTGAGTAGTGAGTATAGTGAGGAGTATAGAGTTGGGTTGGTCTCGGCATCGGTATCGGCATCGGTATTGTCGGTATTGATATTGAATCCATTTAGTGTAATTGGATCATAATAACGACCTTTTATATATATTTTATGCACTAGCAAGCTTTTGACAAATGCACTCAAGCACAATTTTCTAATTTAATTATTGAAACCAATGTCTACACTCTTGCACATTCCTAGTAAAATGATAGTACCTACACATGCTGGTACACAAACGCATTATATCTGTAGAACTACACAAAATGTATTTAGTGCCAATAATGAAGAGAGCGGGAATTCAAGACGTGGGACAGTTTCGTAAAGAGCATTATACTTCGGTGGTGGTGGTATGGTGAGGGAGCTCGTCTTTATTATTATAGGCAAATGAGTATGCATGCGGTTCAATGAAGGAGCAATATAGGAGACAACTGCCTGGGTCGAATTATTTTTCCATTTTGTAAAACATTATGCATTGTAAACGTAAAATTTAATATTTTCTTAAAAATTCCATATGATTTAGTTACCCAAGTACATGTGGGTAACATAGAAGGACGTAGAAATCTTTGTAGAAATGTACATAGAATTTCCTATACATAGAGAATGAATTGTACTGCTTCTTCAGTGGCGGTATGCCCTCTGTATATTATTTGCATTCGTTCATGCACGAGATCAATAAGGATGTAGGTAATTTGGAAAACAGCGGACTCGACACTTTGTTTATTATGAGCTCAAAATTAGATTGGGGGCTGGTACTGGTACTGTACTGGCACTGGTGGTCCGTGTCTCGATCCTCTCAATGCAATAATGTACGTAGGGCAAAATATTTAAAATAGTATACATACCATATGGGGAATGAGACTCAGGACCCAGTACGTAGGTATATGTACATTTGATACTGATACTGTTGATGTTGCTGATGATGGAATTAGGCATAGTCAATCAATTACCTATATATGTACTATATGACTCACTCTTAATATGATTTTCCAGGTGAAGAGTTAGCGGAAGGACGCTGGAAGAGGTGGCCGGCTAATTCAGCAAATGACTACACATACAAATGCCCATACATTCTTTCGTTCCTGGACTGATTGAAACGCAATATAAAAATCAAAATATCAACTTTTTATACCAAAACAAACTGGATATAGGCCGTAGACCATAGGAGGGCCAAGACCAGGACCATCGGACCAGGACCAGGACGAGCCTGACACGATAACCATTATATACCACTACCAATAATAATACTACGGCAACCACCGGTACTGGTACCGGTCTGTCTATCCGTTCGTTCCTCAGTCCGTTCCGTTTCGTCCTATAGGATTGAAGGGAAAACAGCTGGAGAGTATAATACAGAGTATATTGATATATTATACGTGTATATATATAGCGTGAAAAAAGTTTGTGTGTGGGAGAGACGATACATATTATATATGGAACTTGGGCTTGAAAGAACCAATACACGCGGACGACAGAAACCTTTAGTGCATTTGTAGTTGATGTGAAACATTTGAAACTAAGCAAAGGTAAACTCCCTCCCATCGATTTTCCATCAGGTGGCTCAGGTGGAAGTAATCAAGAGAGACATGCAAAAATCGGCAAGAGCACCAAAACCATAACCATAACCATCTCCAGTCAACGTCAACTTAACTCACGAGTCAAACTTAAATTTAATTGTACATACATAATCATTACTATCCACCCGATCCCTCATCATCTCCTTATCCTACTCCACACACAATCACAACCAGAACCAGAACTGCGTACACTCAATACTTCCATTTTATGACTAACTAAGCAAGAATCATTAAACAGTTGCAGGATTTTTATTGTGATTCTGACTGTGACTCTCTCCCTGTGTGTGTGTGGCTGGTTGTGTTTGTATCTACAGAAAAAAAGTAGAAAATTAAAAAATAAAAATAAAATAAAAAAGTAATATATACTTCCATATCTACTGCACATAATAGACTAATCTTCATCACGTCATTATTTTACTACCACAACGCTAATTTCCATCCAAGTGACGTTCCACCTCCGGCAGCAAATAATAATTACTCACTATTTCAATAATCCAAAGGTGCTCCAATAGAACGCTGAAAATTATTACTAATCAAAAAGGTGTATCTATCCGTCCGCCGTCATCGTCATCATCATCGCCACCGTCACCGTCCATTTGTCCGTATACTACTGATATACTATTGAAATTAGAAATGGGAGGTGTGAGTTTTTGTATAGCTTAATAAAAAAATAAAGTTTAATTATTACAATTATTAAATAACACACACACTAGTAAATATCTGCAAAGATTAAGCACTTAATAATAATTAAATAAAATATTTTAAATTTCACACACCAAAAATTAAAGTGCCAAAGTTATATATATATAGTTTTGTTTTCAACTAGTAAAATATTACTCAAGGTGGATGAACTATACAGTGTCGTCAGCTGTGACGTATACGGACAATCTATTCAAATATTAAATTAAACTGAAAATTGTACAGAGTGCGAATTGTAAATTGTATGATTAATCATCTTCTACGTATATACCTATAAAGTTTGTTGACAAATCAAAAAAGTAAGGAAAATCAGCGGTGAGGAAATAAAAGGAGCTAGAAAAATAATTGAATCGTACATTACAATAATATTAAATCCGTACAGTGATCGTGATCGTCGCCTCAGTTGTTATCATAATCTGTCATTAGTATACTACAGGCAGTATCAGCTCCTACTACTACTCTTCAAAATACATACATTTAAAAAACAAATTAGATAACACATAAATTTAGAATCCTACATGTTATTCTTGTGTACAAATCGTGACTCAGGGAATGACAAAAAACCAGTGAGGGGTTCTTATAACATTTTCAATTTACCCAATTTTTAATCCCAATCACACAACAATAGGAGTAATTTTTTCAGCCGCTTATTATTACATACAGTTTTCACAAACCGTGTCTTTTAAATTGTGACAAGGTACAAAAAAGGAGAAAGCATTGTTACAAGACGCATTATAAAATAACATTGGATTTGGATTTGGGCATTGACTGGATATTTATAGTGCTCGGTTTCTGACAGTGTGTGTGTGTGACTCACCTCAGTGGATTAAATCTTAAAAATCCTGCATGTCCCACAAGAATGTTCAAATGGATAGACAGAAACTGGCATTGTCCATTGCCGTGGTCATCTTGGGCATCGCCTGTTTTATTATCGGCACCGTGGCCATCAGTCTTCCAAACTGGGGAACCTACTACAATCGCATGAGTAAGTTCAGCTCCTTTATTACTTTGTCTTGTTTTGTCAATAATCCAATAATTTGTGTACATGACGGCTGCCACACGGTGAGAAGTGTAGTGATACACGAACCTTTTCCATACATATTTCATCATTTCGATTTTGGCGCTATAAAAATACATATTATATTGAACTAATCATAATCGCATAAAAAAAAAGAATTCCAATTTTATTCATATATGAATGACTTACCTACATCTTATGGTTTTTACTAGAAATTAAAAATTGTAAAAATGTTTGAAACTTTTCTGTAAAGAAAAGGAACAATAGATCTTGAAAAACGAATTTAATTGTAAGTTATGAAATTAAAAAAGTTACTACATTAAAAGTAAGATCTCCAAAGTCTCGCCACAAAGAATTAATAATGCTCATAATTAATCCATTGAAACTTGTTTTTGTTAGAGTCATTAAGTAATTATATATGGCATGATATAGCATTTTTTCTTATTTCCCTCATGTCATACCACTCACACTCCACTCTCATCGTCTCTAAATTGACGCAAAGGGACAGACTGGGGGAGTTGGACAGAGTCGGATTTATATCAAATTATGAAAAGCGTAATAGGATTATGTACGCATGAGTAAAAATACCGTGGCAGTGGCCATGCCATGTTGCGTCGTGGAAATGTTAGAGCGAGAGAGAAAGAAAAAAAATACTCGTTCTTTCCTCTAAATTACCCAATTTTCCACGTGGTTTACTCATACACAGACACAGTCTGCTCAATTATGTTATTTCGTGTAGTTGTATACTATAAGTCTATTGGAAGAGAGCTCCCGATCGGCTTTTCCAAGGGGGTTATGTAATGCTGTAGCATATCTTATATATGCACCAAAATAGAGACATACATAATCTCTTTCGCGTGTAGGCACCATTACATATTAGACATCCTTTGATAAATTTTTGTCAAGTTAAACGCACTTCCGACTCCGATTAAGCTCATAATCCCGCACCTCCCACGTACATAGTACATCCTCTTGTCCTCAACTTTCTCAAAATTCCTAATCAGTTAGACATGCAAACATTTGACTTGAGTTCACTTTGGAGACACTCTAAATTACCGGTACCGGTACTGGTAACGTTACCGGGACGGGAATCCGTTAATACCGGTAGGTATAATATTAGCCCAGTACAATTTCCTTTCAGTTCATTTCTGATAATACTTATATATACATTAGTCAACTACTATAGTAACCTGAGAGTATCTGAGGTACTTACCTATGCAATAGATTCAGATATTGACGCGTAATTCGAATCTTTTAATGACTCCGTGTCTCGATTTTTAAATTCTTAAATTTTCAAAATAAATCACAATTACTTACTATAATACTTAAAGTAGGTAAGGATAAAGTATAGGTAGGTGCATTGTTGTTGAATGACAATATCTTGCCTTTGGCGGTTTCTCCTATCATTGTTTGTCGTCTGCCCTGCCGCAGTTTGAACTTTGTCTTTCACGTTAGAATAGCAAAAGTTGTTTCGCGAGATTTTTTCTGCAAACTGCAAGCCCAACGTTATTGCATGCTCTTATGGCTCAATTTACACCCGAATTCGAATTTAGACTTATGTGCCATTTCTATTACGTACGGAAAGATGGGAGTGGTGGAGGTAATGCAATTGTTGAAAATAAAAATAAAATACGGAGAATTGCCTATTTCATGGGAACTTTATGGAGTGTCGTAGGTTAGGTAAATAGTCGGTCCCAGTTCCAATCCTACCAACCAACTACCTACTCACTGCCTGCAGACAGGTACATCAGACTGCATAGAGATTCTAGCCAACTTGATATGTGAAAGCAATTCGGAACAATTTTAGAATAATTTTGTATCCCGAGAGAATTCCTCAACAGTAAATACATACATATAGTCACTGACACCGAGACCGTATCCGTTCCCATCCTACACAATATGTTATGTGCTTTTGGTTCAGTTTAAGGGCAAGAATTGGCATCTCAAACAGCCTGGACGGTTGACGGTTACATGGAAGTCCATGTCCGCTTCGCTCATCTCATCTCACCTTAAATCTTGAAATAAAAGTAAAAGTAAAGTTCCCAAATCCTGTTGACTGTCGAAGTCAACTGCACAAGGTGAGTTGGTTGACTCAAAAATGTTCCTCTGTATGAAGATGACGATGTACTGTCTACGTGTTTCCGCCAAGATGCTCCACGTCTTCCTTTAATCCTTATTACCTATCCTTATTACGTACGAGCCATTAATACATCCATTTGTATCAGTAAAAACGACATCTTCCTCACCTTCTCTCAAGTCAATTCACTCTTTTATATCTTCGACGTGGATGCGGGTACATGTCTCTAAATCTGTGAGCACACATGTAGCTAGTTTGACTGAATGTGAGCTGAAATATCTGAAGTCACGTTCGTCTCGTCCTCTCGCTCTCGTCCAGGTCACACGAGTCATTTAAATCAATCATGCAGTCCCAATGACGACAATATGGCTCGAGTTTTTTTAAATTCCTCGTCTTTGCTCTTTCTTACAAAGGGCAGTTGAGGGCTATTGCATTGTAACTTTGTAGGTATTTATACAATTTTGAGACTTAAGGGTAAAAGCACTGTATTTTTTTATTCTTGATGTTTCCTTGTTTTCTTCGTTGGATTTTTTTTCGTTTTCTCTAAAAGTTGTACATTGTACAATGTGCAGTTATAGCCGGCGCCGGCCCGTGGTTCAGCCTGGACTGGCCCAGGCTATACCACCTCTATAGGTTCTCTAAGCGCATATAGCTACCCCTAATGCTCTGTAATAATATTATTATGGACAAAGTCAAGGTGGGGAACAGTGGAGATAATGAAATAAGTATCATACTACACAGTTTAGTCGGTCTTCTGGTCCTGTCTTAACACTTCCAAAACGATGGTGGGAGTGCCTATCTGCTGGTATATAGCGTATAGCAAAAGTCCATAATAATATCGTCTGTGAAGAACCAAAATGACCCATATCCAATTTAAGCTTCAATCAAAATGAGCTATGTTATTAAATCAAAATGAGAAACATGCGTCAAATGTTAATTACGAGTTTTTATAAGACGTAAAATGTTCTACTTTCATGTTTTTAACAATGTAAAATGCCCTATTTACATGTTTTTGAAAAGGTGCAAAAATTTCTAATTTCATGTTTTTGAAAAGATGCAAAATGTTTCTAAGTCCATGTTTGAAAAGGTGCAAAATTTTCTAATTCCATATTTCGAAAAGCTGCAAAATATTTTAATTCCATGTTTTTGAAAAGGTGCAAAATGTTCGAATTCCATGTTTTTAAAAAGTGCAAAATGTTCTATTTAAATGCTCTCCAGACATTTAAATATTTTTGTCGATAGTTGATATTATTTTAGCTACAAATAGATTTGGGTCATTTTGGTTTTTCACAGATGAAATGTTCATTATGGTATAGTGTCCACACTGCCCACTGCCCACCGATGTGTATACCTGTATATGATTTACTGTTATATCTTTCAAGATACTGGCGCTAACGGTATTTTATCTTATTTCGTGGCCGGGCCCAGAATAAGAATCAAGCAGATGGGGAACTCGCAGTAGAAAGTAGTAGTAGCAGTACTCCCAGTGCGGGATCTAAAAACGCCTACGCTCCTCCAAAACTGTGTTCTTATATTCTTTCTAATAATTGTTCCCAAGAAGTTTCTGTCGTGTGTCATGTAAGATTCAAAATCCATCAACTTTCTCACCCACACCGACACCGAAACCAAAACCAAAACCGAACACCAAGAACTGTAACGGTAACTGTAAAGTTTGCCATTCTCGCCGTAGTTTCTCCACAAGTTTTTGGCGGAAGATGAGAGATGATTGCATATGACTCGAGATTTACATGCGTAGGATATTCATTTCCAGTCAAGATCACCTTCCCTTCCTGTCTCATATATACATATAGGTATATAGGTATTTCCTCCATACCTTTTCGTAATATGTAGTGTATATAAGGTAACTCTGCACTTTTTTTGTGGTTTCACTCTGGTTTCAGGGACTGGCTGGGTTTTGCCTCCCTGTTGTGTGTATTTTGGGTGGAGGGCATTATATAATTACTTGTAGCTTCACAAACTGTACGGCACAGACTTCTTGCATTATAGATGAGAGTAGGTATAGAGCTTTTACTTTTAGCTCACTTTGGCTTTTTTTTTGTTGGTTCTTGACTTGGCTCTGTGAGCTGGAGTCTTGGAGACGAAGGAAGGACGAGGAAGTATAGTTGGGAAAAAATGTCATTAGCTTTGTTTTCCTTTTCTACTTTTCCATGCAGAATCCGCGAAGCGCGAAACCAAGCACTCCGTTTTACGTTCACGTTTCAGCACCAACATCTCCGAGACTTTCGGCTGTGTTTCTCAGAACTATGTAGGTACCTACTAAAGTAGAGGTAACTCTACTTACCTACAGCGGTATATGATGATCCCAGCTGAATCTTGATGTGCATATGCGGTGTGTGTGTACTTTATGCTCCTCTCATATTTCTCGCGTTTTCCGGACGGATAAATTTCCAGTTGGCTTGAAACATTATATGTCCTTTCGGGTATTTAAGTTCCTGCACGAGAGGCATGGAGAGAAAGTGAGAGAGAGTGAGTGAGAAAAGGATTGGGAGAAAGTAAGAAAGGGAGTTTGGTGGGAGCCTGGTGGCTGGGTGAAAGTAAGGCCAAGGCTTTGAACTGGGTCTGTAGTCTGTACAGGGCCGGACGAAGGAATTGGTTTTAGGCTGCAAATCGTTTCCATACAAAAACCACAATTTTGATTTTAGTGATGGTATTATTTGGTAAAGCAAAATGTTGTATTTACATGCTTTAGAAAAGTGAAAAATGTTCTATTTACTTGATTCAGAAAATTTCAAAATGTTCTATTTAAATTTTTTGAAAAAATTGTTAAATGTTTGATTTGCATGTTTTTGAAATGTACAAAATAATTTATTTGCATGTTTTTGAAAAGTCAAATATTTTTTTTACATATATTTTAAAACTGTAAAAGGTTCCATTTACATGTTCTAAGAAAATTCAGGCAGAGGGGACTGCCTGCGCTGGCCACATTATCCGGCCCTGAGTCTGTACGGGAGTCTAATGAAGTCATGAGAATGGGTGAAAGACGGTGTGGTTGTAGCTGTACTTTTGTAGTTGTACTTTCATTGTAGTGTGTTCTCCACGGACTACAGACCCAGTCTCCATGCATCCCGCATAACGCTGCTGTATATAGTATTCAGAGACTAATTAAAATATCTTGAGAGATTTCTCGTGGTCGCGGGACTGTTCATGGAGCTGGAACTGGTGAAAGTACAACAATAACTATAGCTGGAGAAGGAAACACTGGAGAGACGAGGAGGAGGAGGACGATGCCGACGACGAGCTGCGGAAGAAAGTTGGTGGTCGTAGGAAAGTTGTAAGTTTCTCCGAAGCCGAAGCCGAGGCCGAAAACCAAAGGAGAATATACATGACAAAAGATATAACATAACAGTAAGGATGCCGCAATATAATTGGAATGCTTTTAGGAATACGAATTTTCTCGTTGTAGCCCTTCCCATTGCACCGCGCCTTCTCTCCTTCCCCAGCATCCACATCTCATATTTGTAGTAGGTATATAGGTGCACACAAGGATATGTGGAGACTCCACGGGTTCATGCTCCATATTCCGTGCTTGGTATTCAGCTATATGCGGCTCCTACTCCCTAGCTAACATGCATGCATAATACAATAGGAACTGTACTCCACACAGAGTTTCCTCAATCTTCAGTGTTTACCATGACAATAGAAAGTCAAATCAGATGAGAGCCAGAGCCAGAGCTGTCGGAGTGGGCCACAAGCCACCTCATACCCAGGCACAATAATGGTAATGGTGGTAGTGGGAGGCGTTACAGTATTCTCCGTCGCCGGTGCCGGTGCCGGTAGGACGCTCACTCCAGATCTCAAGGCACTATTACTATTACATTATAATATATTATAGCATATTTGCGTAGTGAGCGTGTGTGTGTGTCTGTATGGTGGGATGTAGATCCGTCCGTCCATGCATCTTTCCTTACCTTTGCACAACAGTAACAGTAGTTAGTAGTTAGATTGGGGCTTTGCTGTGGGAGAATTCGAAGTCTTCTGTGTAGGAGATAGAAGTTAAATGGTGGCGAGTGAGTGAAGGACAGGACGGGGGGACGGAATCATAAAATTTAATGTATCAGCTCGTGAAACATTTTTGTAGTTAAAGCCGTAAAAGTTGAGGGTAGCTTTTAGACTAAAGGGAAAACTTAAAGTTGAGTAAAAAAAATTGTAAGTAGTACATATTATGTACTACTTACAATTTTTTTTACTATATATATAGTGGTAGGAGTTACTTGAGTCACTTGATGAAAAATCTATACACAAAAATCATCTAGAAAAATTCAAACTGCTCGTAAAAATAAGTGCACTCATCATCACACACACACACAAAGAGACTGGCAGGGAGTACGCAGGCAGGCGCACATATGGACAAGGAAAATAAGAAAAAACAGACTACTTAATACTCATATACAGAGATAAACACCAAATAAAGGCTCAATAACATCAGCATCAACATCCACATGACTGCTTGCCTTAGATATTATGAAAAAAAATTATGCCAGTGCCAGTACCAGTGCCAGTGCCAGTGCTAGAGCTAAAGCTAAAGCTACAGCCTGGGTCAGTCTCTCCCCCCCCCCCCCTTCTCTCTCCTCCACATAAGATACATCCATCTTATTTTTTATTTTTATTACTCTCGACAACACTGAACTGAACACTGACTAAGACTAGATGCTCTCTATAGCTGTACTACTATATGCCATGCCATATGACATGATATTGTGGATTGCGGATATTTTTTTATTTTACTCCCTACAATCCACTAACACTCCACTTATGATTATGACTATGTACAGTACATTGAGCCTTTGGATTTTATATGGGTAATTTTTATGAAAATCCCCAGCCGCACCCTACAACAATCAAAATGGAATGGGGATGTAAGACAAGAAATGGAACAAATAGGCTTCATGTAAATTCAATCGTCAATCGGGCGTTAGCGTGTTACATCTTCTCAAATCCCAATCCCAATCGCTGTTGTAGTTAAATTTGAATTTACATTAGAAGCGGCAATCAATGTTGAAATGTTTTTAAAATTACATATTATGCGTTAAGTTTAAATGTATTCATTATTTTTATGACGGGGATTTCAATTTTTGTGAGCACACAAAAATATTATTGAATGACCTGTAAAAAAAGCAAAGTTTTATTATGATAATCATACAGAGGATTATTTTATTGACTTAATAATCTTTGCAACGTGTTTACAGGACAGAATTCAAATGAAATTTAGGAAAGAAAACAGGGTTTGGCACTCAGGTTCCCTTTAAGTGTGTGTCTCTCTGTGCTGCCGGTTTAAATTCTTTAAACATTGGCATTATGTAATTTAATGGAATATTATGGAGTTTAATCTTTTAATTTAATAAAACGTTAAATTTCAAAGTAAATTCCCTATGGTGCGTTGTAAATATATTTCACATGAAATGCAACAATGTTGTGTTTTTGCTTTTATTCATGATTTAATTATTCAAATTTTAATAAATTAAATTTGCAAAAATTTATAATGTGTGTTTCCACCAATTTATCTCTAATTTAAATTTAGTTTTAAACTAAAACAAATATACAAGTCAGTCTGCTCTTATCCAATTTAGTCAGTGAATTGAGTATTGAGTCAGAGTTGCAGAACGATTTTGGGACTCCGTCCCAATTCCCGATCCCTAATGATCTCCCATTCAGAGTGGTGAATGAAAATATAATGTATGGAATTTTAACGCCATTGCCTTCGGATTTGTCCAATCTACTTTATCAACTTACACGCTCATCCATGTTCAATTCAGTTTAGTTGTGGCTTTGTAATAGTCATAATAATAATAATTGTGCGTTCTTTGCTATACAAAGGTGTGCCTATACTGGAATACTATAAGTTAGCGGTCAAATCCAGAAACCATGCTGGAACAGAACTAGCATAGTCATCTACTGTAATTCTAAAATAAATCCCTAGTTGTACATCCAGGAATTCTGGAATGCTATTGCTTATACTGTAAAGCTTAAAAGCTTGGAAAGTTTAGAGAGTCGGAGTCGGGAGGCTCGTATAATTTCTATGGATAATTCCAAGACCAAAACTAAGAGAGAAACTTTTGAAGCTCATAGAGAACAGGGACAGGGACAGAAACAGAAACAGACAGACTAATGAGCATGTCGTTATTTTTCCTAGGAAAATATAACTAAATCACAAAACATGCAGATTCTAAACCACGAAATTTTGAAATTTTGAAAAGGAAGCCTCATTGAGATTTGACATAGTTTTTTTGGTTTCATAAGTCAACCTATAAGACGTGAGGGAAAACCAAAAACTTATTAAATTATTTCAGACTAATAGGGTGAATGCTGGAAATGGAACTGGAATTGGGATAGAATGCAGGTATACAGAAATAGAAGCATTATAAATTCAAATTGTCAATCTTCGGTTTACAGTTGCAGTCCCGGTTCCAGCTCCAGCTTCCAGCAGAAAATCTAGTAATTATTTAACTTGTAGTTTCTCCCACATTCTACATTATTCTATGCACTCCACATTCGCAAATTTGAACGATTATTCATATTACAGAACATTCATTCGTAGTCATATAGCTCTAATCTTTGCGGGTAGAGAGGGTGGAAGGTTTCCTTTTATTTTCGGTTTTCCTTAGAAACACCAGTACAGTAGAGTTAGAAGTTACAAGAAGATATTATTATAATGAACTTCTTTGTTCATTCCTACAGCTTTGGCCCTGTATAGCCTCATACTACGTGTTTATCTAATTCTATTTTCAAGTGAGTACTTTGACTTGACAATTTGGTCCAAATTTTCCTTGTTATTCAAAAAGTATTTTTTTCAAAAAATTGAAAGCCCAGAAAAATATCGTCTGTGAAGAACCAAAATGACCCATATCCATTTATAGCTAAAAACAATATCTACAATCTACAAAAATATTGAAACATGTCTTGAAAGCATTTAAATGGAATATTCTGCACATTTAAAAAATATGTAAATAGAACATTTTACGCTTTTCAGAAAACATGTAAAAAGGAAATTTCGCACTTTTCAAAAACATGTAAATAGAACATTGTACATTTTTCCAAAACAAAAAAATGTTACATTTTACACTTTACACTTTTCAAAATCTCCGAATTAAAATTTTACGCATGTTTTTCATTTTGTTTTTATGGCATATTATGTCATTTTGACTGTAGCATAAATTGGATATGGGTCATTTTGGTTCTTCACAGCCGATGTACAATTAAATAGAATAATATTATTATTTGGTTTTTGAAAAAATAAATTTCTGCAAATTTTTCTTTTTCTCTGAAAGTTCAGTACAAAAACAAAATGACAAATTTAAAAAAATAAAAATAATGACACGAGCTCTACTTACATACATCTCAGGCTTCGAGTCTGCCTCTTACAATAAATCGGAAGTCAGTAATCTGAAAGTAAATACTTAATTTGTGAAACGTTTTATATAAAGAGGATAAAGGCTGACGTTGAAGGACTTGGACATGTCACAATTTGGCTTCGCCAATCGCTTTTCAATACCTTCAACCGTGGCTATATGCTATGTATGGCAGTGACAGTTTCTGTCTTACAATTAATTAAGTTCGAGTCAGCTACTCGGAAATCTGATGGAAGTTTACAATCATTGTAACTATTTTCTAGGATATATAGATAGATCAATAGGAGTAATTAATTAGTTGGGCCGAATTGTTAAATGTATTGTTAGATTTCCAATTCGATTTGAATATGATGAAGAGCGGAGCATAAGTGGGTAGGTACATATTTGTTCTGGTCCTCACCTTTTATCATATCAGGATTCTATTTCTATTCTAATAAGTTTGTTTCAGTCTACGAGGGATGGAATGGAGCTGAACGGCATCTCCGTTCCATTTCTTATTTGTATTGAGTATTGATGTAGAGCTGTAGAAACTACTAATAGAGAAGACAGGAACAAGTCCATTGGGAGGTCTGAGGCTCCAAGGACATTTAATCAGAGGCTTAGTTAATGGTCAGTTGTGTCCACATTTTCATGACAATGCAAAGTGAGGATGGCAAATCAGATTAATTTATTTCTGTCCAGCCACTGCACTGCACTGCACTGAAAAAAAAGAGATACTTTCTTGAGGACAGAAATCGTGGAGTGCAATATCGTCAGTGAAGAACCAAAATGACCCATATCCATTTTTAGCTCAAAACAATATCAACTATCGACAAAAATATTCAAATATGTCTTGAGAGCATTTAAATCAAAAATTTTGCACTCTTCAAAATATGTAAATACAACAATTTGCACTCTTCAAAAATATGTAAATACAACATTTTGCACATTTTCAAAAACATGGATTTAGACACTTTTGCACCTTTTCAAACTTGGAATTAGAACATTGTGCACCTTTTCAAAAACATGGAATTAAAATGTTTTGCACCCTTTTAAAAACATGTAAATAGGACATTTTACGCTTTTCAAAAAACTTACAAATAAAACATTTTTAAAAAACTCCTAATTAACTTTTGACGCATGTTTCTCACTTTGTTTTTATGACATAGCTCATTTTGATTGTAGCTTAAATTGAATATGGGTCATTTTGGTTCTTCACAGACGATATGCACCTTTCTACATAGAAAGGTACATGACTCAAGCAAATAATGACAATAGGTAATGCTAAAAAGTTAAAAATGAAACAAAAAACCGAATTGAGGGTAGCTCTCTGCTGCAGTCTTCACTCAACCGTTTAGCTCCCACGTCCTTTTGAAGGACATCGATTTCGCGAGAAAAGTTAAAAATAACTGTTAGCTCGCTTTTAGCGTTAACAATGGTTAAATCTGAAAGGGTGATCGTTAAAGTTGTCAATTATCGTGAAATCAAGGTCTTGCATAGTATTTACTATTAAAGTGGGACACGTATACCAATAATTAGGTTAGGTACCTTACATTTAAAATTATGCGCATCCTGTACTAATCGCAAGTCTCCTCATCATTTCTAAATGTCTGTTTGGAAACTTTGTCGGAAGCACACAATAAAACAGGGCCTTTTCCTGGCACCTCTCTTCCTGTCTCCTGTACTACATAATAGTAAAATGGCTGCATCGATATCGATATCTTTATCTTTTGGGGCTGCTGCGGTGGCTGGAACTGTAACTGTACTACTGGAACTGGTACTGGAACTGGTCCTGACTCTGGTGGACACTGGTGCGGATAAGTATGTATTTCTGAGAAGGAACAAATCTTATCAAGCAAGTGTGTGTGACAAGTCCATTCTACATTTCTCCCCATTCTCTTGAGTCTGTGGGAGTTGAAAACGAAATTGGAAGAGTAAACTGGGCTAAATGCAGTTTCTGAGTTTTCTCTGGGAAATCAAGTGTAAGACCAACTCGATAATAGAACTTCTCCACTTTCCTTTATTTGTCTTTTATCGGTTTGGGTTTTAAGGCCCGTGTCAAAGATAAAGACAAATACACGAAGCCATTCACCCTCACCCACCACCACCACCATCCATTGAAAATTGAAACCTTGTGGATGTGACGTAGCATCCCAGGATCCCAGTCAGTCATCATTAGTATCATCATTTTTCCAACTGCATATACTATAGGTAGGTACTTTACAAAATAAATATATGCACTGCATAATAAGGATGATCTGTTTGATACTTATTCTTTCCTGAGGTAATATCATATTTTAAAAAAAATATTTTAATATAGTAACAGCTTCCCTATATGAAATATGTAGCAGTTTTCATTTTCAATTTTTGATATAGATTAGATTTACCTATATAAACTACGTAACATACATTAGTAGGTAGGTAGGTACTTTTCTTGGCAAGAAAAAAAAACAAAAAAGGAAATGAAATCAAAAGCTCCGGATATCTGTATTTACATTTTACTCAATTTTGCTCTTATCTTAAACCGATAGCGCACAAAAGTAAAAAGGCGCACAGACGGGAAAAATACATCTGACTCCATATTATACGGTTTATAACATTTACCAACACACACACACACAAACAGAAGGAAACGGAAATAAATCAAAGTTCCCATTCCACCAAGTTTCTAGTTTTTTTCTAGTTCGTAGGGTGTGCATTAGCTTTTCGTATGCTCCTTGTATGTAGAGCTGTCAGAAATGTCAACCTTTTAGAGACTGTTCTGAATAACTTTAGCAAGAAATATTACCAGTACCAGACCAGTAGTACCAGCACCAGCCAACGCGATGTCTAATAAAGTCGGTCGTCGGCTGAGTCTATATAGCATCTCCTATCTGTACTCTACATTCGCAATACTACGAACCATAGAGTCAAGATTTTGGCTTTAGCTTTGAATTCGGAATATGGAATTAAACTTTGTATACTTTTTCTTACCAAAACAAAAAGACTTGGAATTTTGGCATTAGAATATTGGGATTGGGATATAGTTTCAAACAAATATTTTTGCTTTCATTTTCTTGGAATGGAATCAAGACTGTTTGCACAAGCTCAACGTTTAGAAGTTCAACGACGTTGACCTTTACATACAAAAGTCGAAATAAAATATAGGGATTTAGTGACAGGGGAATTTATAATGTAAAATCATTTAAAAAATACGTGGTATTTATTTTTCTCAGGGCCGGATAATGTGGCTAGCGCAGGCAGCCCCATCTACTTGAATTTTCAAAAAACATGTAAATGGAACATTTTGCACTTTTCAAAAATATGTAAAAAGAATATTTTGACCTTTTCAAAAACATGCAAATAAATTTTTTTGTACATTTGAAAAACATGGAAATAAAACATTTTCCACTTTTCTCAAAACATGTAAATATAGAACATTGAGCACTTTTCTGAATCAAGTAGAAAGAACATTTTGCACTTTTCTAAAACATGTAAATACAACATTTTGCTTTACCAAAAAAAAATCATCAAAATAGAGGGCTTTGGTATGGAAATAAATTACTGCCTAAAAGCAATTCCTTCGTTTCGTCCAGCCCTGATTTTTCTTGTATAAATAAAGAGAAAAAGTACAACATTTAAATTTGCATTAATGGTGTAGACGTAGCTAGACATATCACTTTAAGCACACTTTTAGCTCGTTTTCCCACAAACTAAAAAGCAATATAGTATTGTTAATGTTATCGTCTCCCCTTTCAAACCACACAAAAGTGATTTTATTTACAAACTGCAGATTTATGAAAGTTGAACATACTTTGTAAATATACAACCTGAACCATTAGCAAAAGAAATAATAAACAAAATAATAATAATTTGCACGGTCAATGAAACGGTTCAAAAAGATAGCATCTGTGAAGTTGAAGTTCAAACATGATGAAATAAAGCAAATTGAAACTAAGTGCAAGTCCTCACATATTATGTACAAGAGTTTATGTATTTATTCGCATTCCAATTCCACCACAATTCCATGACAGAAACAAAATGTTTCTTTATTTTATGGCTTTTACGACGATGCACATGCCTCGGGTGAGGAATGAGAATTTTTACGCATAATTAGCTACACACACACAAACACACATGCACACAAAACACCTCACCTCTACGCCCCAGCACACCACACGTTACAAAGTATTAATATATATCAACGAAACACATATACCTATAAACTATAAAGCTGGGTGCTAATGTAATTGTTTTTACAGTCACAAGAATATAACAAGCAGAGTCCTTAATGCTGCCCAAGATTTATGCGTCACCAATGTCATTAGAATGCCTCAAGGGTTAACGTTCTTCTAAAAAGTCTGATTGTAAAACCCTTTGTCTCCGCTCTGTCTCTCTTTTGTACATTATATGGTAGGCAGGCAAATACCTATGTATGTCCAAGGATAAGTGTGCATAGGGTTCTGCCTATAGGTACTACAAGAACAAAAAATAAATTATCATGAACAATAAATTAAAGGGAAAAATAAATTGTCTAAAGTGCACACAAATAAAAAGCTCTGCCCTGGCCCTGTATATGAGCCAAATCACAGGCTTTTAACCGAAACCGAAACTGAAGAAATATGCACACCATGAATTTGATTCAGAAATTTTTTTTCGTTCAAATTTTAAAGGGCATTTAGCTATATAGGTATATTATGAACTCTCATTGTTTTGATTTCTACTTTCTACCCGTAAGTAAATTTGTCTTATAGGTCACTGAGCTGTAATATGTATGCGTCCCTATGCTGGTTCATTCATATTATTATTTGAATAAAAAATTATAACTGAAATATTCATATTAAATTTGTACATGTAAGTATATTATGTAGTACGTAAGTAGTTCTCGTTCTGAGACAATAAAGCAAAAGGGTCTTTTCTCCCTTTGTTTTCATATCTTGCATTGTACTACTTGTATATTATGCTTCGTTGAGGACGTCTCCATTCATTTCCCTCTCTTCTCACACTAAAAGCTAAAAAAGTGTAAGAACCATAGGACCAGAAGCAGAACCAGAACCAGGATCTACGCCTCCATGACCATCCCAGGAGCAGTACAGAAGAGAAACTAAACTAAAACTGGTTGACGCTATCTCCTCCTTATTTTCCAGAGAGAGAGAGACACACACACACACACAGAAAAAAAACTATTAAAAAAGGCGCACTTATTTCTGAGTCGTGAGTCTTGTGTTTTGAGACTTCAATCCAAGGAAACTGTTTTGTTTTCTAAAACATCTATGTATATCATCTACATCTTGAGTTGGCCGCTGTTAGTTCAGTAACCTGAACTATGTAGAGAGGAGCAATTTTGATACTTGTATAGCAATTATTACAGATATCCAGAAACAGTCCATGATGAACAAGTGGGGGGGGAAGGAAAGGATTTATTCTGATTATATTTTTTGCCTCGGATTACAGCAGCACTGCATGACATTGGCTCTGGTTTCTGTTTAGTAAACCGGTACCGGTACCGGTACTGGTCCTGGTAATGGTCCTGGTCCTGTAACTGTGGTAGAAACTTTACAGTGGAGTGGTCCGAGTGGTACTTGACTTGGTTAAAGCATGAAACCCGGTTGCCGTTGCCGTTCCCGGTGTAGCGGTTATAATATGGTGTCGGTGTACTCATTTGGATGGCGTATGCTTCTCTCACTGTAACATGCACCTACTATGCTACTACATACACAGATATTATCTAAGGTTATATTTTTTGGCTGCGTAAAAGAAATAAACGAGTTTTAAATCTGCATTCCATATTATGTAAAACTGTGTGCACTCATATCAGGGGTAGGGGCGGCGTGTGGCTATGTATGGGCAAGCCCCGAGAGAGGCATTTTATTAGTATATATGTGTATGCAAGCGGGGGCCCTTTTGATTATGATGTCGATGTCAGACTACCAAGCGTAGTGCTAACAGCATACAAGGTATTTATTTTCAAGATTCGCCGCCATTTTGAAGGCCCCGGGTAGTCCCAGTCCGCCCCTTTAAAAACGGGGAAGTCTATAAGAAAATTTTTTCCAAGTCTCTCAGACAGCGTCATCACATAAAGTTAACTTAATGTTGACGGAGATGCTCAAATTGTAAATGGTAAAAATTGCTTGGATGACTTCGGAGTTCGGACAGAGCAGGAAACTTTAGTATTATTTCACATCTTCACCGCTCTTCACTTCACGAGTCAAGAGCCTCCTCTGTAATATTTTAAGACACCTAAAGACTCTTTTTGTACTTTATAGCTATGTATACAGCTATACATGGTTATGGTTATAGATATCGGGCTATATTCCAGAAATCAGAGGATAGGACCTAGGTAGGTAAATGGGATGGTTTTCGTAGTGGATATTGCTGTCGTTACCAGTACCAGTAGCAAAGTGTGCGAGCCTGTACTTGTGAATGTACAGTTACAGTACATGAATTGCACAGAAAACAAAACTAACTGTACTGTGACTGAAGGACTGAGAAATTCACATCACACAAGACACACGACGATGGACTTGGTAGTAGAAGGGCGATGGGAGACTATAAGGATAACAACATACTACATGTTTTTAAGGGAAAGATTCTCATAAACATTTAAATCTGTCTTCCCCATCATGTAATCCTACGATTGTCATTTTGAAACACTTCTCTACATGGCTACAATTAAAATAATATGGAGTAAGTATAGGAAATTACAGGGTTTCACAAGTATAATATGCGTGGGTAGACATGGACACTTCCGCCAAAAACCAAAACCCAACCGAACCAAACCAAACCACCCTCAAGAAGGTATTTACTATACTCACACGCTCATAGTATTTGCATAGTATCATTAGTGAATTTAAATGTAATGCAATATAGTACAGTTCAAATTCAACACAGAATAGTTGAATGGCTGTAGGAACATTCTAAAACCAAATCTAAATTCAAGGACAAAACCGAAACCGACACCAAATCCAGATCCGACCAACAACGGACTAATTACTCATTTCTCCAGTTTCTCCTACTGTCTCTGACATATATTTGTGAATTACAACCCAGATCTAGAATTACTCCCTTACATGTGTATATGTAAGATGTCCACATTAAATCGTAAACTGAATCCAACTGTATATGTGCATAATTATACGGCTATAAATTGGATTCAAATTCGAAATGGTCGGTACTTACGCCGACCGACTGCGGATATAAAATATCCTTCGCTTGTTGCTATAGTACGAGTCCCATAATGAGCGAGCGAGGCTTCAGATTGTAGAATCAAAATGCAGAGAGCCAAAATGGGAAATGAGCTCAGGCAAGACAATTTTTTCAACATCCTTCCTCAACCTCAACATCTCTGTTGAGATTTCCTTCATATGCTAACTCAGAGAGGCAGGGACGAGGAGGAAGGGCTCATAATGAGTCTAACCAGGGACACTTGTTACCCTTTTTAAATTCAGATTTTTAAGCTAACTTAAAATGGTCAAGAAAAGGGGGACCACGTCCTAGCTCAAAAATAGCATTGTAAGCGCCGTAAGAAAATTGTCAAATTTTCATTTAGCAAAAAAATATCCAAAAAAGTTTTTAAATATTTTTGCAATACTTGCGCATGCGCAAGAAGTTGCAACGCATGTAGACGTTTTATACAGGAGGGAGGCTACGATAAAAAAATTGTGTTTATAGCTGTCCCACCAAAATCGGGTACCTACTGTGGCCCTCGTAAACCGTATGCAGTATTTATTACATAAAGCATTAAAAATTCGTCCCACAAAAAAAATTCAGTCAGTGAATTTCTTTCAATGAGTGTGTAAACTGTATGTAATGCAAATCTTCTTATAATATTTGCAAATATATATACCACTAAACCTCACACATGTCAAGGATGAAGGCACATTATCAAGAACATATGTTTTTCTCGGGATTTTTATTTGCATGTACGTACAGTCTTTTACCAGACCAGTTTGCTCGCAGTTTATGTGTACACATAAATCGGCCAGAGAAAATGAAAATGTCATTATGGATAATAATAGGGAATAATACAATGGGACTGTAAAGTATGGAGTATGCGGAATATGGAATATACGTTCCAAGAAAGGAGAGCACAATAAATTTTGCATTTTCTCAAGCATTGAATGCTTTTGCGGGAGGGATTTTTACTCCAATTTTTTAAGTACATTACTGAGCCCGAGTAAAAGTAAAAGTGTAAACTATAAATACGCGGTATATAGAAGGTACATATAGCCATCTACCAATGTATTCATAGAGCCAGTAGCAGCAGAGCTCAGTAACTCAGATAGACAAAGCGAGACTGTGTGTAGGTGGATGTTACTCGTTTGTTGGAGAGTAGTACATTCTAATTCTTCAAAGACAGGGAGAGACGGACAGAAACGGAGAAAGCTGAGAATAAAAAGCTTTCAGTACATCTTTTACAGAGATGATGCAGTATGCAGTGACTGTAGAACAGGAAATGGCTCCACCTCCTTTCCCCATGAGTTTTTCAGTTTTCTTAAGTCCATTTGATAAAATTCAGAGGATTGAACGAGACCCACACTCAGGCCGATATAGGCCCTAGCAGACCCATATAGCACCAGAGCACCAGAGCATACACTTACTTTAGCATTATTATATGCTACTATACTCCTATATTATATTATAGCTTTCCTCCAATCCATTTTACGGGATTGGATCTCATGCCAAATTTCTCTCCGTACTTCCATTCCCACCCAAGCCCAAAACAGAAACAGGAAAGAGAAAGAAGTATGACAGGGAGACAGAGAGAGAGAGAGAGAGAGAGAGAGAGAGAGAAAGATGGAGAGTGCTTCAAACGTTCAAACTAGTCAAGTGGAAAAGACAGGGAGGCAGAAAAGACATGTGTGGGCTCAAAAGATAGATACATGTAGGTAGGTAGGTCCTTGGATTTGGAACTTAGGAGAACGTCAGAACGGAACAGATCAAAACAGGGACATGGACATAGGAGAGGCATCTCCCTATTCTTAATTTTACTCCTGTTTCTACCCGATTATTGTCTATTAATATATTTATGCATGTATTTTACATCTCTGTCTGTACGGGACATTTCAATGCATGTCTCGCTGGGGGAGTCAAAATCCTATACACTGATTGTAAGTCTGAAATAGTTTTTTAGTTCCAGTACATATCTCGGTATATATGGATATGACAGGGCCGGACGAAGGAACTGATTTTAGGCAGCAATTTGTTTCCATACAAAAAACACCATTTTGATTTTATTGATGGTTTTCTTTGGTAAAGCAATATGCTGTATTTACATGTTTTAGAAAAGTGCAAAATGTTCTTTTTACTTCATTCAGAAAAGTGCTCAATGTTCTATTTACATGTTTTGAGACAATTGAAAAATGTTTTATTTCTATGTTTTTGAAATGTACAAAAAAAATTTGTTTGCATGTTTTTAAAAAGTCAAAATATTCTATTTACATGTTTTTGAAAAGTGCAAAATGTTCCATTTACATGTTTTTTGACAATTCAAGCAACGGGGGCTGCCTGCCCTGGCCGCATTATCCGGCCCTGAGGATATATACTATGATACACGCCCTATATGGATTGGCTTCTTTCCAGTACATATTACATATTATTGTATTATTGTTGGTCGTCCTTAAAATAGGTCTGTCTGACGCACTCCTGGAGATAAAGCCTCAGTATTCATAATAATCATAATAATCTTTTCTTCACACAAATAAAAAAAACTCTCAGAGAGGACGGAGACAGAATAACGGAAAAGAAAGAACAGCACAGGTTTATACGACATGATGTCGTATGAAGTATTAGTAGATTTTATTAGTTGAGCTTATATTTTTGTCTGAATTGAAATCTGACTAACTGCCAATGAAGTATATCGTCTGTGAAGAACCAAAATGACCCATATCCAATTTTTAGCGAAAAACAAAAGTGCACTACCTACAGAAAAAATTAAAACAACATGTTCATGAAAGCATGTAAATAGAACCTTGTGCATTTTTGAAAAACAAGTAAATAGAATACTTTGAAATTTTGAAAACACTTTAATAGAACATTTTGCACATTTCAAAAACATGTAAATAGGACATTTTGCACTTTTGAAAAACATGGAAATAAAATATTTTACACTTTTAAAAAGCACTTAAATAGAAGATTTTGACCTTTTTAAAAACATGTAAATAGAACAATTTGCTCATTTTAGAAACTCATGATTAGCATTGTAAGCATGTATCTTAAGTATTTACTGTCTTTTTCTTGACATAGCTCATTTTAATTCTACCATAAATTGGAAATGGGTCATTTTGGTTCTTCATAGACGATATCTTTAAATAATGTAGGTACCTACTATATGCATACATTTACGTATGAACATACTGATACTTGAAGACAATTAAACAAGGTTAGAAATGTGGGTCAATCAAAATAGTGACCTTATCTGGTGGGTGTATTTTTCATTAAATTCCAGAAGGTGTCAAAAGTAGTAAGTATCCAATAAAAGAAACATCTATTGTATTTTTAGAAACATTTTTTGCGATTTCAAATTTGAAACTGCTCCTACATCTGCCAGAGTAGCCTACAGGTACTTTAAATTTAAAGGTAGGTACTGTGTACATAGTACCTACAATAGTTACTAGTTGTATATTGGCTATCGATATCTACATCGGCCTTGCAGTTCCGTCGGTACTTCAGCTTTATTATTCGCCGAGAAAATAAAAATAAATATTCAAAAGCCTATTTTCCATTTTCGGCTATACTGCTATATATATGTAGCAAATAGTAATTGTGGTAATGATTCAGCATAGCTGTAATAATAATTACAAATCAATGGTCTGTACATTTAAATACAAAGTCAAATCAAAGACGAAGAGGAGGTTAAATGGGAATTGTATAGCATTACTGTTATTATTAGAATGTTTTTCACGTATTTAAATTTTAGCTGCTTTCACATTTATGTGACGAGCTAAGTAGAATGTGAAGGAGTTGAAATATATTCACTGCTGTAATAGTTTAACACTAAAATTTACTTAAGAAATAAACAAAAATGTTCACTACTCTGCTGCTGCTGTTGCTGTTTGTCTTTACGATATTCATCATCTTAATCTTAATGGCGCAGCGCAGTGAATAGAATCATTGCAATAAAGTACAAACTGTTACAGATTCTTGATAACATTTGTATATGTAAGAGAAATGAAAATCCCTCTTTGCAAAACTCAATAATACTGATGAATAAACTGACAGTATAATCCTCTATACTTTTTATTCACACAACTCACACACAATCTCTCAAAATCAAAATGAAAGTAAAAATGCATAAAGCTGATGAGGGAGTGTAGATAGAAAAGTTTTCAAATAAAACTGCCCTACAATAAAGATGAAGGAAAACATGGAAATCATGGATAAAGATGTGAAACAGCTGTAGCTAAGAGGGATCGGGATCGTAACGGTAACGGTAACGGTACATATATCCGTATATCTGTCTCTGTCATAGTGACTCAAAATCAGAGACAGCGTAAGGCGTCACTAGTAAGCATAGATCGTAGGTGATATATCAGTATAAGAGGAAATTGCAATCCATAATTATTCATATACATATATATGTACATGAAAAAAGGATAATGTAAAAATAAAATCTGAGACGCTTTAAATCTCAAACGGCTCAGTAGTTCATAGTAGAAGGGAAGGCCCGGTCCCGGACCCGGACCCGGTATTGGATTTTGGATTTTGACTTAAATAGAATTTTTTTTGTGAGAACCATCAATGAAAGGGTATATAAAATACATTGATCTAGTTACATAATAATTATGCAAATGAGCAGACGTACGTCGAATAGAACTGAAACTGAAAAGCAGTCTAAGTTAGTCTTCTTATCAGCCCTATATCCGTAGATAATATTCATTGGGCTATATTATATATAAGAATAGTCAATATAAGTGTAGGCAATGTAAGTACTTAAGAAAAGATATACTTGAATAATTATTTCCGCATGGTGAACAAAGTAATATCAGAGTTAAATCTCTTAATAATTTCTTAGCATACAAAATTGGCTACATATCGTCTGTGAAGAACCAAAATGACCCATTTCCATTGGTAGCTAAAAACAATATCTACTATCTACCAAAATATTGAAACATGTCCTAAAAGCATTTAAATAGAATATTTTGCACTTTTCAAAAATATGTAAATAGAACATTTTACACCTTTCAAAAACATGTAAATAGAACATTTTACGCGTTTCAGAAACATGGAATTAGAACATTTTGCACCTTTTCAAAAACATTGAATTAGAACGTTTTCCACTTTTCAAAACTATGTAAATAGAAAATTTTGCACGTTTCAAAAACATGTAAATGGAACATTTTAAACCTTTCAAAACCTTCTAATTAAAATCTTACGCATGTTTCTCATTTTTTTTTATTACATAGCTCATTTTGATTCTAGCTAAAATTGGATATGGGTCATTTTGGTTCTTCACAGACGATATACTATACACTATAGCCATAAATATTGACGCTATTTATTTTGAATTCAAAATTCATGTAACTAACATGCATAAACGTATATGTGTCATTTTCCTAAAATTCTAAAGCAATCATTTAGATGTTTTATTCGATTATTAGAAAATTATACATTTCATGTCATTTCAAAATACATGTTTGTAACTTTTCAATATAGTTTTAAAAAAAATCTAATGTGCAAAGTTTTTCGTTATTTTGAAACATATTAATTTTAAGTAACAGTAAAATACATTTTTGTAATATTTAAATAGTTTAAAAAATGCAGTTATCAAATTTTTAACTATTTTGAAATAAATTAATACATGTTTGTACAAACATCTGTATGAGTTTAAAACATTTTGTTAATCTTTTTTTGAATAAATCCGACTATTAACCTATGAAAAAAAAATTAATTAATACAATATTTTACGTAATTTTAAAATTCATATTTGTAACATTTTTAATAGCTTTAAAAACGAAAAAAATAGACTATCCCGTAATACCAAGTAAAAATAAAAGTCATATCCATGCATCCTATATATAGCACCACATATACCATACGACTCCGCTCCATAGATAGAATTTCATCTTGAGATGAAAACACAGACTATCGATTCAGAGTTCATGCCTGACATCTGATCTAAATTAATTTTTGGCAGATCAAAAATATCAGATTAGATCTCCATGGATGTATCCACGAACTTTAAACGTTTAGGATAAAAATATATAAAGCTATGAAGCTACAAAAATAATCCAGGATTTCCTGGAACTACATCCTAATAATAATTTCAGAATTCTCGGAATTTTGTATGATACCCCATCCATGTAATGATTTCCTCATTACTTATTTTTTTATAATAACTTGTACAATTTTCTTAAAGACACAGTCTTACAGAAACACCCACTTCCAAAAGAGCATAGAAACAATTAATAGCATATTATAGAACATGATATCAGTATCAGTATGTGCCAAGGTACGCGGTTCTAAGCTGCAAATTCCTCGAATCTTTGAAATATTACACACGAGGTTAAATCTCCAAAAGCTATTTTTAGGATAGGATATTGCATGAGATTATGAAATAAAAAGTTTTGAGTTCCAAAATTCTGATGTAATTTATGAAATGAACTTTTAACTTTTGCATTGCTTAAAGGCACAATTCTTTGAATTTGAAAGGTGTCATAATGACCCTCGTGTCGTGTGGTTGTAATGAGGAAATCGTGAGTGAGTTCTTTGAAAACTTTTGGTATATCTATAGATACGAGTTTTCACACTACAAAAAAGTTTTCGCATCTCATCCTCAGAATCTGTGTACTTATTAAGGCACTCTATTTTACACATACATTATCTCTTGCATATTTTACAGTATAAAATGTACATATAATTATTTCTATTCCCATTTTACCATTTTACACCTATTATTATAGCATTACAAACATTATCTGTATCAGGGGCGGATATAGAGATTTTTTCTGGGGTTTACATAGATACATTAAAAAATATCGATGGTCATTTTTATTCAAATGCCATTTTGATACAGCCCTATTAGTTAAGGAAACTGCCCACCCTCTTGTCTACTCCCTACATCCGCGCCTGATCCCTATACATTTAGCCGTGTAAAATATTTGTTCGTGATCAAAATACTTTAGGTACTATTAAATACCCTTTGTCCTTGCGTAAATTATGCACGTGTCCAGGTAGGTATATATTATAACCAATTGAAATTTGGAACATTCAAAAAATAAGACGGCACTGAATGAAACATTAGGATGTACGTGGGGAAGCTCACCTCTTCCCATATGTTATGTATATGCATTGAGATTAGTGGCGAGTTTTTTGCAAAAATTTCGAAAATGATGTCTGAAAGGTTTTTGAGTAATTATTATTATTCTCGCAGTCTCTCGTCTATTTTGTCAAGGAATGTAAATGTAGCAAAGTTTGACTGGGCTATGGGTGGGCACTGGGCCGACACGGAATTCCTTGTGAGAGGGACTAATCACGAATTATGGGTGGAAATTACTTGAGACAGACTCCGAACACCAAGATCAACATAGGTTGGGGGAGGGAAAGTTGAAATATGTAAGAAGGGATGCAGGATAGAATCTCATAATGGGTCAATGTCAGAGTGTGAGTCGTGTCCCATTCTACTGTATCTTCCATATCCCATGTGATGGCATCCTATCCTTATGCAATAAAACACATTGTTGACTCTATACGTAGGTACCTACATTGCATCGCATTGGATCTCGTATCCTTTACGGCCGCCATCCTCGTCCTCATCTCATCCCATCTCGTCCATGTCTCGTCCCAACTCCCAAGCCAACTATGTATAATAATACAGTAAGAATGTACTGCTCACTTCTCCTCATAAATCTTCAATATGGGGATTTTCCTCCAAACGTGGGCGTTTCACCAGCACTAGTACCATAGCACTGTATGTATTACCAGGCCATGTCTCTTTTGCCCGGTTCTCAGTGGGTACCTACTTATACAGGCACATTTATATTATGGCTATGGCTACATAGCTATACCATCATATTATGAGAACGAAATAGTACATGAAATGAACGAGAAGGAAATTTGTACTCGCGCCAGCTACACGCGACATCCGCAATATTTTTTTACAGACTTCCACGCAGAAATGAAATCCCTTAAGAAAGCTCGCACTTTGTCTGTATGTATATCTGGAATCCGGGCAATTTTAATATACGTAAATTATATACATATGTAGTAATAATATTAGCATTGGTTTAGCGTATAGTTATATGTATCGTCTGTGAAGCACCAAAATGACCCATATCCAATTTTAGCGAAAAACAAAAATGCACTACCTACCGAAAAAATTAAAACAACATGTTCATGAAAACATGTAAACAGAACATTGTGCATTTTTCTAATACAAGTAAATAAATTATTTTGCAGTTTTCAAAAAGCATGTAAATTGAATACTTTGCAATTTTGAAAAACATGTAAATCGGACATTTTACACTTTTAAAAATACATTTAAATAAAACATTTTGAACTTCTCAAACGCATGTAAATGGAATATTTTGCACTTTTCAAAAACATGTAAATAGGACATTTTACACTTGTCAAAAATACTTAAATAGAACATTTTGACCTTTTTAATTTGTGAATGGTACATTGATAAATTTTTAAAAACATTTAAATAGAACAATTTGCTCATTTTAGAAACTCTTGATTAGCACTGTAATCATGCATCTTTTTTAGTGTCTTTTTTTGCCATAGCTCATTTTAATTCTCGCATGAATTGGAAATGGGTCGTTTTGGTTCTTCATAGACGATATAGTGCAAAAATACCTAGGTACATCTACTACGGTATGCATGACTTATATAAGTAACCACAGAGCCTATAGGAACTATATAGGCGGCCAACTTTTATTTTATCTTTAAAAAAAATAACTTGTCCTGATAGTTGTATTATTGTACCGAGAGTAATGCGGCTGCCGTTGTTGCTGTTGTTGTTGTTGTTATTTTTCCAGTTACTTTCCGGGCGGGTAATGTATGTGATGTGTTTTATGCTGATATTATTTATTTTATATGTCGATATACTTTCAGTCCTACCCGTCCATTCGTCCATCAGGTTTAGCTTTAGAGTTGAGATTGCAGAAGGGAAGCAGTGATGTATGTAGAGTAGTTGATCGCGGAAGGGAAAGGCTCAGTGACAAAAAAAATACAGCGCAGTCCAGATTTCAGTATTTCAGATTTGACACAACATAGAACATAGAGTATGTATATAGGTATAGGTATAGACGCGTCATGTCCTGTCGTTCCA